>OX596266.1:3475787-4954587 GCA_951394255.1 Polyploca ridens | reverse complement strand
CGTCGTCAACTGTTATATCTGAAGGTGGGAACCGGAATTAGCAAAAGAAACAACCGTTATGTTTTAGTACGTGTATTCGACTGCCACAGCAGTCTCCAATCGTTTTGGATCTACCTTACAATATTTAATATAAATAAATAGTAGGTAGGCACCTACTTTAAACCGCCATAACAGTATCATACCCTCAAGAAAGCGGAAATAATAGAAGAAATAAATAAATCCTTTGAAAATACAAGGAATCTGATTGGACTATCCAATTCTGGCGTTATCCAATACCTAATTATAAAGCATATCTCTCTATCCAATCAGTGCACGTATTTCTTCTGTTAGGCAAACATAGAGTTCTTTCTCTGGAGCTAGTCAATTGAAGTCTTGAACAAGTACCTTGTCCTCACATAGTTTTCCCACCACACGTACCTACTAGTAATCCGTGGTACATAATTATATTCTCACTAGTATTATGTACACTGTCACCACATATCAATACCGTTAAGAGACAGCATTGATATGCAGAAGGAATAGTTTTGGGGACAGCACAGACCCTTGCGGAACGCCGGCATTTATGTCCATGCTATCGGAGCAGCTACCATCAACGACGGCTCTTATGTATCTGCTTGCTAGCGACCCATTTAACATAATCTCTCAAAAACCCGTAAGTATGCTCGTAACTTTTTCCAATAATCTTAATCTTTCACCAGAAAACTACACACTTCGAGCAGGCTCAAACTGCGCGATCTTGAGTTATGGTATCAATCGACATCCAGTATGGGGCCCTGATGCGCATGAGTTCAAACCAGAGAGATGGCTAGATCCATCCACGTTGCCTGAAAACCTTAATATCTATGCTGGATTTAGCCTTGGAAAACGATCGTGTATGGGTAAGTGACTTATATCTTCAAGACTTTGCTCAAGTTACACTAAGTATTTTGAACTAAGTACCTATTTTTACATACAAATAAGTCTTTAGGAGTTCTGCCCTACCTGAGGATAAAATTAACCCTAAACAGGGCTGGGAAAATCCATAGTAAGTAGGTACTTAAAATATAAATTACAAAATACTTTTTCGCGTATTTAAAATCCATTTTTTTTTTTTCAAGTTTTATATTTGACTTGCATTTTGTATTATATATTTGAAATACAAAATGCGAGTCAGAATCAGACTGGCACATGGCCGGTTTTGTTTTAAAAATACATTCAGAGCCTAAGATTGCAATAAATTGTAGATTTGGAATACGGCACAACTAAGTAGAAAGCTTTACAAGCATACAATTTACCAAAAAATACAACTTTTTCTATGCAAAATTGATAAATTTTGTCAAATTCTAGCTCAGCTTATTGTTACTAAGATCCGTAAATGTATTTATGTTAAAATGTATTTTAAAGCAATACATATTTGTAATATTAATTACAAAATACGTCAGCGTCAGCTTTGAAATACCTACCACAATGGCGTAGCGTGGGTTTCAGCCGTCCGGGGCGCAGACTTTCGCCGCCCCCTTACTTATTTAGGTCTTTAAATTCAAAAGACTCTAAAGTATACAGTCTACCATCGCAACGCAACTCTCGCCATCGACGTCGCGACGGGGAGTCCATCCTCACACATTGGACCTGCGTGCGATCTCAAAGGAGCTTCCCTAGAATGAGCTCCCCGCCTTGGTTTTCCCAAGGGAGTACAGCATGGGGCTCGTCAAAAAGGGCGTGAAGAGATTTCTGCAGAGTCAGCAACGCGCGAGTGATACCCTGGTGTTGCAACCGTCCACAGACTACGGTAACAGCATACCTTAAGGCGGGCCGTATGCTTATTTGCTAAGTGGTATAAAAAGCGGCAGATTTTAGGGGCGGCATAAAAAAAATCTTATGCAATTTCAACCAAATAGTTGTATTGTAAAAATTATCTAGGAACTGGATAGAATGAAAGAAAACATCGTGAGGTAACCTGAAAAGTAGAAAGACCACAACAAAAAACATGCAGGCCATTCTTCACGCGGCCATATCGTATATGTCTTGTAAATATACTATACATAATACCTTTACTTAAATGGATAATTACACCCAGTCTCAGAATAAACAGACATGTTCATGCACACAAATGTTTGTCCTTGATCGGAATCGAGAGAAGCCCACGACCTGATACGTGACCAGGGTATCTAACATTCGGCTCCTCAAACATTGGCATCACGTCATTACGTGGCGAACCGCAGACATACCACCAACTACCCAGTAGTGGGTATTTATATTTATTTGATTACCCTATTTTGTTCTATTTGTTTAAGGTAAAACCTTCGCCATGTTATCGATGAAGACTAGCCTCTCGCACATTATCCGACGGTACAAAGTTACAGCCGACATCACCCAACTTAAGCTAAAGATGGAATTCTTGTTGAAAGCTGTCTCCGGACATCGAATCAGTATAGTTGAGAGGCAATAGAATGCTTAAGTTTAGACATAAAAATTTATTTTAGATTAGGTAGTTCTCCCTTATTACCTACATGAGATGGTTTAAACCCAGTCTAGTAAAACCCGGGTTATAAATATATCCGTCACTTTCTTACGTCACTGTCTTAAAACCTGGGTTTTATAATTCTGGTTTGTTGTGTCATAAGGGGGTTTTGTTTAAGATTTAGGGACCAATTTATCCACAGAATAGCTTAATGTATTATAAATAAACAGCTCTAATGTGTATTTTCCTTTAATAAATAGTAATTTATCACAATATTGGCTTAGTCTTCATATTCCACTGTTCACTCAGGATGTTTCTGCACGGCTGACATACTCCCTCTACGGGGCGTTTTAGGTTATCGCTCTGAGGGGCGATTTTTGTTTATTGTTCTGCGGGGCGTTTTATATCAAAACGTATACCCCCATTATATTACATGAGATGGTTTAATAAAACCAAGTCTAGTAAAACCCAGGTTGTAATATATCCATCACTTTCTAACGTCATATAAAAAAATGCTATTTTTTAAAATCTGGGCTTTACAAGACTTGTTTTAAACCATCTCATGATATGATTTTGTTAAAGAATTGATTGTCCGTGAATGTAAATGAAAACTAACCGTTTGTATTTGGGTAATTTATCAATAAAAAATAAGTATGAAATAAATTGATTAAATATTAAATTATACGAAGCATTTTATTCTCGTGATAAGTCATACCTATATATATTATATAGCAGTAAAATACACGCCGGGATGACGTGAAATAAACAGGGAATTTTAGTTAAAATAAAAAAAAACAGTAACAAAACAAAAAATGTATTTTCTTCGTTCAAATTTAATTCGAGATAACCAATGATTCATAATAATGATGCGGTCGACTAAGTGCAATATCGTTAGCTAACAACACTAATTTCTCATATAAATATTATAACAAATAAGCACGGGAGTGCCAAGGAATAATTATCTATAGTGGTTTACTACGAGTTGGTAGTAAACCACTATCCTCCTAAACAATTAGTAAAACAATCGTACAAGTTTACTTGAATACAAAATTCTTGTATTTTTGTATTTTACATAATAAATAAAATAATCACTAAGAGACAATTTCCTTAGTAAGCTATAGAATCACTACACTGATAAAATATAAATTAGAAAATTCTTAGCCGATTACCTACAACAAATAAAATTATTCATAGTTTTTACTGTCATGCTAAAAGTGAACCTATAAATAAATGCTTTTGTAATAAAATAGAAGAAACTTAGTTAGCTTTCTGGAAGTATTCTTTGCTTTCTTTTGGGCTTGGTTTGATTGTGTCTGCGTTGGTATCGGGGTTCCAGTTTGCTGGGCACACTGTAATATAACATTTATTTATTTAGTAAAAAAATGGGTTTATGATAGAAGAAATAAACTGTATACGAGATTACTAGACAAGACAAATTTACTTTTTCTGATAGCTGCCCTGCTTTCGAGAGTTATCCAAAAATGAATTCCATCCAGCAATATTGCTTGAGTGGTCATTTTAGACTCCCAGAATGAAACCATGAGATGACACTAACATACAAGTAGTCACTATGGTGGAATCAGAAGAGAAACTAGATGGCAACAATTTATTGGATCAGGAATTCAGGAGGTTTTCATACTATTTTGAGTTGAGATTAAAACAATTGAATTTGGCACCTTGCCTTATGATTTAAGCTTTATTTTTGATTAACGTAATCAATTCTTAAGTCTTGACTTAAGAGGAAAGGATGGTTGCAAGAAATTTGAAAAATAGGTTTTTAACATATCTATTGATGTCACGCTGTGCCCGAGCTATCCCGCCCGAGGGCAATAGAGAAAACTACAGCTTGGACCGATTATACCTATTTAAACTAGACGAAATCGCTATTTCGTAATCCCCGGTTTTCTCCTCCAAAATTGGAACGATTAAAAAAAAAATAAGGATCATAATAAGAAGGCCTTTTGCTATGTCTGTCGGTTTTCCTTTATTTTTTTATATTCGTTAAATTTGTTCGCTGGACGTCTGATAAGGGCGTTTTTGTGATTTAAGAAGGCTCCTAATTCTTATAATAATTAATATATGGAGAAAAACAGAACCGAGGGACATACAGTGGTACCTACAGATTGCATGGTAAAATAATCATTGCTCTAGTTTCATTATCCAGAGAGGAAACTGAGGATTACGTTTGTATGGAACAAACGCCACCAGCATTTCCTCTTAATGTTTTGGTTTTCATTTCTTAAATAATAAACTGGATCAAAATTCCTTACCTTCACCATGTTTGTCAGCAAATTGGAAGGCTTTCACTATCCTCAGTGTTTCATCCACAGATCTTCCTACGGGGAGGTCATTCACAGACATGTGCCTTAGGATACCTTTTGTGTCAATAACAAATAGACCTGAAACAATTTTTTTATTGTATTTTAGCTATAGCTTCACATAAGCCGTAAGTAGATGTGGTCCACAGAGTAAGGTGTCCCACGCGCATAAACTCCGTGACATTTTATTCGTCATAGAAACGCAGCCCAATGAAAAGGTACTAATCATTCATTAATTATTTTTTATGCTTATTTGTATAATAAAAAAAAAAATAGATACGTGTTTTTTATTAGGGTTCCGTACCCAAAGGGTGCCAAACGGGATCCTATTCATAAGATCCGCTATCCGTTCGTCCGTCTGTCTGTCTGTCAGTGGGCTGCATCTCTTGAACCGTAATATTAATCACTTGAAATTTTCACAGAATGTTTTTTTTTTTGCTCAAGAAACTCAATATAATCTAGTCACTAGGTATTTTTTGTAATGCAATGCTATAGTTACCGCGCAGTGCAAATCCTCCGTCTAAGAGTACATCATAATCTTTAGAGATCTGCTTATTGTAATCAGCCAACAATGGTATATCAAGTTTTCCCAAACCACCATCCTGAAATTTTTAACATTATTATGGTAGGTTCTGTAGAGAACTTCCTTATTGTATACTAGCTGTCCCCGCGGTTTCACCCGCGTTCCCAGGATAAAAAATGCCAATGTCCTTCTTCATACCATAGGCTATCTGCATGCGAAATTTCATCATAATCCGTTCAGTAGTTGAGGCGTGAACGCGTAACAAACAAATATACTCACATTCGCATTTATATAGTTAGGATAGGATAGGACTAGCTGTCCCCGCGTTTTCACCTGAGTTCCGGGATAAACATTAGCCTATGTCTTTCTCCTTACCGTAGGCTATCTGCATGCCTTTTATGATGATCCATTGAGTAGTTGACGTGTGAAGGGGTAACAAACAAACAAACAATCAAATCAACAAACAAACTTTCGCATTTATAATAGTTAGGATGACTTATATAATACATATATATACCTATAAATATATGTATATGTATTTATAGGTATATAATACATATACCTATAAATACATATACATATACCTAAATGTCAATGTGTGGTCTTTATTCTAATGAATGTTTGTCTTGCGACATTGAATGTCAAGAGATATTAATATGACATTAGAATAAAGACCACACACATTATCACATACTTAATCATTAGTTTGCATATGCATTTTGCATTAGCGGGGAGCAACAAATGTGAATAAATATTGTTTTTCTTTTTCAACTTCTTCATGTATTCTTGGCTTTATTTGTTGTCATTTTATGTGTTTAATTCTGTTGTGATGATAGCTCAGTGGTAGTGACATCTGATACTGAGACAGAGGTCCCAGTTTCGAAATTTGAATCCTACAATTAGCTTGAGCTTTCAGTGAAAGTAGTAAGTTGAAAATCTGTCACCAAGCACCTATTAGTGTGTTCCGACAGCTGCACTTGAGAGCCTTCTAGAGGCTTTGTGTGCTTACCACCTTCGGCCACATCATCACTTAACATGGTGAGTGGTTAAACAAAGGCGTAAACACATTAAAAAAAGGATCAAGTCTTCATATATTTTCTTCTCCACTTCTTCTCAAGAGAGAGTGAACATGCTAATCTATTGCTTTCTTACTTGGAGTTCTTTAATATTTAATAAAATATCAGCTTAAAGAATAATCTTACCTTCCTAGGTGTGTTAATCCAAGCAAGATGGCTAAACTCTGAGTCTGTGGAGGCTCCAATCACTTGGCAGCCAATATTGGCAAAATCTTTTGCTCTTTCACTGAATGCAATCAATTCCGTGGGGCAGACAAATGTGCTGAAATTTACTAGAACTTTACAATAGTGCACAAATCCTAGTCAATATTTCAGAAAACAAAAGAATTACGGTTTGTTCATTTGTTTACAGTATGTGTTAAGCGATGAGACTGAAGGCAATAAGTACATAATATCTTGAATGGAATATTTATTTATCTGTAGAATATTAGCATTATATAAAGCCTGGCTCAGGCCTGTCCCACTCCCATGTTTTGGTACGATTGCAGGCATGGGCTCTACCGGAATCAATGCGGGAGGGTTGCCACGCGCCTATTGCGAATGACGCATGCATATTTATTAATAAATTTGTAGGTAAAATATTTGTCAAGTACTCAATACAAATATATTATATAAATTTCATTTTCAAAGTGGGTTTTCCTTACTAATGTTGAATATTCTGTGCCTGGCTGCACAGAGGTACAGAGATTTTTGCAGGGTTGTCAATGCATGAATAAATAATATAAATAAATAAATATCCTGAGCCATTCCTCACACACCATCTAGCCAAAGCTTGTACTATGGAAACCAGATAACTGATAAAATATAATACATATAGTACTTTTTAGTTTGTAAATACATACTGAATATACATAATTGCACATAGACTCAGGACATACAGACATGTTCATGCACACAAATGCATGTCCTCTGTGGGAATCAAAGCCATGACCGTGGTGCAATCGAAAGCAACTGTGCCAACTGGCCCGTTCAATTAATGAATGATACCTCTGGTGTGCATCAAAGCTAAATACTTAACCTCACGCTGGCGTATGCTTGTTTCCTACCTTAGTAGTATAAAGAAGGTGGATAAACAACACCTTTCTCACTAAAAAGATGAATTTAATTGATACTTACAAGTCTAATGGATAGAAAAACAACACAACATATTTCCCAGCAAAGTCTGCTAACTTTAACTGGGTAAATTCACCATCTACAACAGCAGTGGCAGAGAAGTCTGGCGCTGGCTTTTGGATCCTAGGAGAGAAGGCGGCACTGGCTGTAAAGAACCAGAAAAAAAACGATTAATTAAGTAGGTATTATTTCAATTGAAAACTGTATGAAATATCGAATATGTACAACGTGATTCTAATGCCTTCCCCAATTCAGTTATGGATCTTATGATCGGCGTTTTATAGGTTATGTAATAAAAAAAAAGTTTTTTTTTTTTCAATATGTGTACTTACTTGTAGAGAAATGTGACTTTGTTACAGTTGAAAATGCTGGTGTGAGCACCTAGTGGAAGAAAATAAGTAATGTAGTTAAAGAATTTATAAGAAAAATAAATTTATCAGTAAATAAAAGCTTACCCTGCGAGCTAATTGGTTCACAAAGAAAGACATTGTATTTGCTTATCTATAAATGCAACAAAGAGTTGTTTGTATCACGCGATTTTCTTAATTCTTACAAATAAATGAATGAAAATAAACTTTCACCGCAAAGCCGCAAAAACTAATTTATTTTCTACGCTACGTCTCTTCTTTGACATTGACTCTGGACCAGGGTTGGATTCAGACCCCCAGAAAATTATTGTCTATAGAAAATAAAATTATACTACTTGTCGAAAATAATACTACGTTTCGCGTTTTTCGTCCAGTTTGTTATGAATTTAAATAAAAATGCATTTGGAAGGAAATGTTAATTTTATTGTTATTGTACAAATCAACCAAATTTAGCCAAGTAGATGTTTATTGCAGCCAATTCGTCAATCGGAACTTCGTCTTTGGCATTGACACGACATAGCATGTCCTCAGATGGAATAAATTCAATACACATTAGGTACATTTACTTTCTTTCACTCACAGCATCGCATGCATAGAATTAAAATGTACTAGAGTGGCAGTAACCAAGTGAGAACAGTAGACATGGGTTTGAACAAGGCAACGATCCCACCGCAAGCGCTAGTAGTCGTTGTCGAGTACTAGCTGTGCGCGTCAGGTGCGAATTGCTCGGATGTTTTTTTTTGTTTTTACCGATAAAAATGGTTAAATGTGCGGTTCGATTGTGCAGTAATGATAGTAGGACACACTCAAAGTATAAATCTAATGTCACTTTTCATCGGTAAGTGGAAATATTGATGCATTTCTAACAATTAAATTACGCGTCTCGGGGGTGAAAGAGACGCGAGGGGCGGGCACGATTTGGCCTCCCGCGCTGCCCCGCACTACCGCGCCGCGACTAGTGATGTAGCGCGACGGATACTGCAGTCGATAAATATTCTAATAGTTCATAAAAAAGTTGTAGGCCTTTTGAGAACTAAATGTTTTATTTTTATAATGGAATGTTAATAGTATACCTAAATATTAAAGTAATTATTCGGTTTTAATAATTAATTGAATTGTTCAGTCGGAATTTGTGTTTTACGACTTTTTTGAGACTAAACAAAAAATTCCAATGGCAAAATTAAAATTACTTTCTCGGTAATATTATACTGAAGTGTCAGTTGTTTAACAAGCTTTTATTAGCTTCACGTGTAGGTAACTAAGTATGTAAACACATCTATGATGTCAATTTTATTTAACCTACTTCTAGTCACCATATCGTACGACAAAATTATGTTGGTAAAACTGTGACAAAATGGTGTGGGGCGCTTTTTAACACGCTTTTATAAGCTTCACCTGTATGCATATATGTACGTATATATGTATGCATATAATGCAATCTTCAAACGTAATTTTCATCGACTTCTAAACGTCAGATTAAACTGAAATTTTGCACGCTTATCAAGTACTGATGACAATACATTAATTTGGTACCATCGAGCTGATCTGATGATGGATTCGGAAAGTAGGCACTGGTACTCCATAACGGAATAACGTATGTTAGCCTTGTTTGGACTTGTTGGAATCGTCTTCAGATGCATTTTGACCAGATATGGTTCTATTTCATTATTCTATCTACATTCAGTAATTTACGAGATTAGAGGCCTATCAATTAGCATATCTAGAACTTATGTGCCAGAAATATCATCCATCATCTCATCATCATCATCTATCAGATTAGTTCTGAAAAGCTAACATGCGAGCCGTGAGATAATTTTGTCATCGAATCATCTCGTGTACCTACAGTGAAAATCACATGAATAAATGCCGAGCTTTTTCAAACTGAACTTCACCGCGCACGACATAATATGGTAAGAAACTTATCTCAAGGCACGCATCACGCGCATGTAACCCTGCTGGATTCGTTATCAGGAAGCAGTGAAACTGGTACTAAGTTACCTCAAAATGAGCAAAAATTCGTATTTTTATGTTTGCATCCAGGGTCATTCGAAATGCGTAGGCACCTAATAAATTTACCAATTGTATATTTTACGTTATAATTTTAATATTAATTGTATGGTTACATGCGGTTGGTATATTTGCCAGAACTTACTAAATAGGTAAGCAACATACATACCTATACATATTACAATGAATTATGCGGCTATCGATAATTCGGAGCACAGCGCAGTTACGTCCCTATTGTCACATATTCATCAATATAAATATCTATAGCTCATCTGCCTACGCTGGTACTGGGTGAAACTGTGCGATACTCGCGTTCTATACTCAGTTATTTTATTTCTATGATCGCATGAGAGTATCAGGAATTCAGGAGTCAATACAGCGATTTACTACAACTACAACAACGATTACAACTTTATTTCATACCTAATTAAAGTAATATTTTTTAATTTATTTCAACCAATAACAGTAGCAATCGACCTAAAGGTAAAATTATGGTATTTTCGCGTAGTATAATGGCATTACGATACTACAGACTACACATCACAAAATTATGGTACAAATAGTATAATTATACTACGAAATCCAACCCTGCTCTGGACAGTAATATGTCAATGCAGTGTTGCCAGCGGCCGATAGTCAAAAGTAACATGAGGCAGCTCAAAAAGTAACATTTTCACGAGGAAAGCAACATTTTCGTAATTTATGTAGAAAACCACACAAATCCTAAGTCCTTAAAGTAACATTTTGAATCGTGGAGGTAACATGAGAGAGTGAAAAATAACGTAAAATGTTAGAAAAGTAACATTCTGGATAGTTTATTCATCCATAACAGGATAGGCAAGGGTTTTTTTCAACCATACAGCCATTTCATACGTGTAATTTTATATAATATCATTTTCATTTTAGTACAATGCTGGTCATTGTACTAAAGCTTTTCATGGACTCTTTGAGACAACTTGAAAAGACACGATACACATAATTCATTACATTTCTCTTCACTGGTGCACATGAATGATCTTTATTGGATAAAATACCACCGATAATATGCAATAAAACCCAAAATACACGAATTTATGAAATTTAAAATGAAAACACAACGTCACTCTGCAAGTTCCCGCCAAAAAGTCCATTCTGTCAACGCTGTGTCAATGTCATTAAAATGTTGTTGTTTTAATATTCGCCAAAAGGCCGGCAAAGGCTATTAGGGCATCCAACCGTGCGTCATGACCACTAATGACTAGCAGAAATGCTAGATACCTATGCTGACTTGATAATTGATCTCTTGAGTTTTTTGACTAAAATGCAGTTTATTTAAATAAAATCCCACCAAAAACATTTCTATGTAAAATGTTGCCGCCAAGACATCAAAAAGTTATCAGATCTCATGTAGAGCCAAGCTTATAACTCTACATGCACTTACTCTACAAGCCCTAACTTCACAAACTCTACAAAATATGTGGCTTGGCCGTTTCAATACTACAAGAACTATTGAATAACAAAAAAGTAATGAACAGTGAATACATTTTTCACCTTACTCCCATGTGACGGTAGCGAAACGGCCAAGCCACATATTTTGTAGAGTTTGTGAAGTTAGGGCTTGTAGAGTAAGTGCATGTAGAGTTATAAGCTTGGCTCTACATGAGATCTGATAACTTTTTGATGTCTTGGCGGCAACATTTTACATAGAAATGTTTTTGGTGGGATTTCACTTCTTTTTGTAAGTTGCTATAGTTTTTTTTGTGTTTGAAATTTCCAAGTTTTATAATTTTTTTGGTGATTGTGTACTAATACAAGCTTACATACCAAATTTCAGCTTTCTAGGACTTCAGGAAGTACCCTATGAGTTTTGATGATCATCAGTGAGTCAGTGACGAAATCGGGGTTTTTTAGATATCAATAAAATCTAAAGTATAAGAGCTATGTTATTGAAACTTAATATGTTTAATAAGTTCACTATTGACATTATATCCTGAGAATTTTGTTTATCTGGTATAATCTAAACCCAAGATATGAGGGTTCAAAAAAACGACGAAGCGCTTCGAGAAAAGGTAGGTAGTGCCCTTTCGCTTCGCTTGGCTGTCTTGGCGGGGGGCACTTCCGTGCCCCCAGATACCAAAGTTACTTAGTATAGGTAGGTGAAAATCGTGTGCGTATTATTTGTATGTTAGAAGATATGACTCATATCTCCTAACTCATATCATATGAGTAAAGTAAAATAAGTTGGGCATACATTGATATAGAAAGCATATTATTATATAAATGTACCCTACTAATATAATAAAGCTGAAGAATATTTTGTTTGATTGTTTTTTTGTTTAAATGCGCTAATCTCTGGAACTACCAGTTGGATTCGAATAATTCTTTCACTAATGAGAAACTACATTATCCCAGAGTGTTATAGGCTTTTTTATCCCGAAAACGCGTGTGTAACTGCGGGGGATTGCTAGTTATATTATAAAAAGAGTAAACAACACCCTTTTTCTTAAATCACTCAGGCACTGGCTGCGTTTCGATGCGAACGTGTTGCTGACACGTACAATTTTATAAACCGTGTATGGCGGCGCAAGCCGTCGCTCGTAATATTTGATCGCCATGAGTCAACAACTTGTGGCGAACGAGTTACTGGCATTCCTGCAGTAGAAGCTGGATGTGATGGACGAGGTGTCCGCAATCCAGATCTGTTCGTCCAGCTTCAGTGAAGAGGAAATCGCAGCTTCCAAGCTGCTCTTGTTCGAAATTTTGAACAAGACAGACCAGGGGCTCTACCGCGTAACTTTGGTGGTAATTGTAACGAATACCATTAATAAGTTTTATCCAATCAGGGCCCGCGAATGGTCATCGTCGCGTCATATCGCGTGCGCGTCATTGGATGAAATAATTAATGGTGTTCGTTACGATTACCACCAAAGATACGCAATAGCCCGGCAGATGGTGTCCCGTCGGCGTGATGGGACAGAGAAAAGCTTAATCACGCTACTAAAAAACACTGACCCGGACGACGTGCCCACGTTTGTGGCGAAGGATCTGCACAAGCTCCTTCCCGTCACTTTCGACCACGTCGACGTAACAAACCTGCTGAAAGACATTGTTTTTCTCAAGGCAAGCCTCGTGGATGTGCAGAAAAGGTTAGATGCATTCCAAGTCACCGTCGCTGATTTGCGCAATGAAATAGTAGAGTTGCGTAAGATGGTAGCGGTAACTGGGTCACCATCGAGTGCATCTAATGTTAATACGCGTCGTCGAGCATTCCTCGATTTATCGGGGGCAAGTTTCGCGTCAGCAGTTTTGTTTTCGCTGACACCGATGAACGCTGAGCCTGCAGAGCGCGAATCGTGCACGCCCCGTTGCCCCGATCCTGCCCCTGCGGCTTCTCTGCGCACCGCCCGCGCCCGCGCATCACAGGTGGTGATACCCGGCCCGCTGACATGCCTGTATCTACAACGTCAGCACCTTATACGAAGCTCGTGCCTGAAAAGGAATCGAAGCGGGCTTGTGATAATGATGGTTTCCAGACAGTGCAAAGGAAGAAGAACCGTCAGAAAACGAACAAGAACCGGTGGAGCCCAAGCAAACCATTCGTGCCGCGAAGCCAAACACTCCGGTGTATATTTCCCGCCTACTCTACACCACTGAGGCGGAGGACATCGTGGAGTACGTGCGCCACAGGATAAAGTACATGCGAGGGTGCAGCTGCTGGAATCGAACCGCAACGTCAACTTCAAGGCGTTCGTGGTGCGAGTTCCAACATGTTTTCTGCACCTCGTTTTGGAAGAGGACTTTTGGCCAGAGGGCGTTCCGTCGCTTTCGAGGACAAGTGCCACACGAACACACAAAGACATAGTGCAGTAGTGTTTACTAACATAGGCTTAAGTGTTTTATACTAACAAATATTATTTTATTATAATCGGGGGGCACGGCAGTGCCCCCGCCGAGTCGAGCGCGAAGCAAACACTGCCGTACCATCCTTTACTGGAACCATTTCGCCGCATTTTCAGGCCCCTATTTGAGAACCTCTGGATAAGACCCGAACGCAGAAATTTTCGTCATCCAGTAAGCTATAATCACATACTTAAAATCCAAAATTTCAAGTCTGTAGGTAATTTAGATCCGAAGTTAAGCGAAAGCAAAGTTTCACATTTATGAAACTCACTCACTCACTCACTCATGATCATCAAAATAGAACTAGTACTTCCCATAAACTCAGAGAGCTGAAATTTGGTACAGAGTTAGGGTTTAATGACCACATAAAGGGAAAACTATAAAAACTAGGATAATCGAAGATCTGGAGTACCTGGTGACCCTGATTAGAAAACACAAGAGCCCAACCAAACTATTAGAGATCGACATACCGCCTTTACAAAAAATATTCAACTTGGTGGGCCGCTTCATTTTCTACAAAAAGAAGTCACACAACATTAACTATAATAATAAAGAAATCGCAGTAAGGAACCTTAGACTTGGCACGACTTTGTCTAGATTTCATTACTTTTTAGAGATAAACAAGCAGCTCCATCGAGACTTGGCTAGTTTTTTACAGAATGTTTTTGATGGGATATTTATGTTAGTTTGTAAGGTATTTATCTATGGGCCTCAAGATGCCTGAAAATAAAGATTTATTATTATTTGTATCTTTCCTTTTGGAATTTCACGGGCCGCGGACCGGTCCTTTTGGAAGGCGTGCATGGGGATACAGATCCAACAAGTAGAGGCCCCTTTAAGATACTTTAATGTGTTGGGATATGTACACTAAGCGGATTCTATCTCTGCCCATACTATTGAAGAGATACGGCCAAAGACAGCATCCGCAAAGTGCAAGGACTATTGCAGAGAAGAAGGAAACTATACTGGGTCTATGGAAGGGATCTTGCTGGACTGGTTGCTGGGCTATTGATTGAGACAACGGGACGCCTGCCAAATCAAACGTCTCAATCTTGATATCCTGGCAGACGGTGACTCGCCGCTAACTAAATGGGCCCCCCAAAAACAGTCACCGAAACAAAGGTAACAAAGGGAGCAACATTGGCGTCAGAAGCTAAGGGTGTCGAGAGGTGTGCACCGGTTTCACCATCGCGAGTAATCTCGGAGCGAGATTCCCCGCTATTACGCAGATTGAGCACCTCCACCCTTTTGAGCATATAGCTCTCGCGCTCCACTCAGGCCGGCCAGTGAAGGCAAGCCAGAGGCGAGGGCACAGGTGCCGCCCCCGGGAGATCTCGGGTCCGTGGTGTCGCTACTCATCAATAGCTCGCCACAAGCTGCCCTGCGGCTTTATTATTAAATCCAAGCCTTGGATTTAAGGTACAGATTATATTCGTAGTACCTACATCTACCTAAGTTCCTGCCAACGTAGTTGAGTAACACGTAATGCAATAAACCAATGACGCTGCGCAGTGGGGGCGGTCCGCCCCGGATGGCATTTTTAGAGGGCGGAAACAATTCAACATTAAATAAATAATAATCTTACCAAGGCAAGTGAATTTTAGGTATATCTCATCTAAACTAGCTATCCTAATCCTAACTTAATATTATAAATGCGAAAGTGAGTTTTTTTGTTTGTTTGTTACGCCTTCACGCCTCAACTACTCAAAGGCATGTAGATAGCCTATGGTATTGCGAAGGACATAGGCTACTTCTTATCCCGGGAACGCAGGTGAAACCGCGGGGGGCAGCTAGTATTTAAATAATTTCATTCAGTGGTGGATGTACAATTTTTTCACAGCCCTTAGCTCTACAATAATTGTCAGTCCTACCTAGATTATTTTTACAATCCAAGAATTTGGTTGTCGCATAAGTTTTTTTTTTGTAAATATGTCTGAGTAGATCAAACTTCAATATACCAACTAATAAGCCAGGGTAACGTAGGACAAAATGAATGTGTGAATAACAATGACAAAAAAAAGCAGTCCCCGAAGCCGCCCCTAAAATCTGCCGCCCTGGGCTCAAGCCTACTCAGCCTGCTGGTAAATCCGCCACTGATTTTATTTCATATTTATGTCACACCTACAATTTGGACCGATGAGGTTATCTTTAGGATTAGGTACTGTTTGTGTGTATTTAGAGTCTTTTGAATTGTAAGACCTATTTTTAATTGATAAGAGGGCGGCGTTTGTGTGTGCCCCGGGCGGCTGAAAACTACGCTGCAATAAACAAGAAAATAAAGAAACACTATTTTATTCTTTATTATTGAAGCCATAAAACTATATTGGCTACAGAACCATATTCGTCTTAATTTAAGTAGGTAGTTACCTAAGTATTCGATTATACTAACACTAACAAACCAACGTAAATAATTAGTACCTATTTGAATTATTATCTAACAATGCATTTCTGAAATTACTAATTTATTCATCAGTCACTTTGTATTTATCATCGTACCATTACAGTTTACTTTTTTTGGGAATAATGACGTCTCTTATAAAATAAAATAAGATGTGGTAAGTTGAAATAAATTACTTACAACATAATTATAAATATACGAAGTAGCCTACCTACTCACTGGACCTTTAGACGTTAGTACTATTATTTATTCTGTGTTTTGGGTAAGTACTTACCTATTTGAGTAGCTTAGATGATTTTGCGAGTGTGGGTTCGATTCCCGTGTCCGTATGCAATGGTACCTACTCTTCATCGTTTTTTGGTTGAAGGAAAGTAAAACTGGTGAAAATCATTATTCATTCCTAAGAAATTATTTCGACGTTAATTTATCTTTTGGATAAATGTATTTTTAAATGTGAAAGTATTGGGTGTCTGTTTGTTTAGGTAGGTAAGTAACCTAATTTTTGTTTTCTTTATTGAAAGGTTTAATCGTATAGAGTCTATACGATACGATTAAACTTTGGCGATGATAGCTCAGTGGTAGTGACGTCGGATACCGAGACGAAGGTCCCGTGTTCGAATCCTACAATGAGCTTGAGCTTTCGGTGAAGGACAACATCGTGAGGAAACCATAGCACGGTCGTAGGGTACTTTGTAGTACCCGCCTGGCTGGCTACCACCCTCAAGTTGAAAATCTGTCGCCAAGCACCTTTTGGTGTGTTCCGATAGCTGCACTTGAGAGCCAATTCCTTCTAGGCTTTGTGTGCTTACCACCTTCGGCCGCATCATCACTTACCATGGTGAGATTGCGGTCAAACGAAGGCCTATTAACAGTAAAAAGAAAAAAAAAAGCAACTCTCAAAGCCTCGCCCCGAACACACTCCATCAATATGTGTTAAACATCATCCAACCGACCACAATAACAAACAATTTGGAGACGGCTCCTTTCCCATTAAGAAACTAAACTTATTGGATGGTATAGGTCCCGAACTAAGCCTAAGTGCAATGACAATATTCTGTCTATGCAATAGTTTATCATCGATCCACGGAGTGTTAAAAGGATGAGGCAGAATCGTTTTGTACCAGATGCCTTTTTCAGTAGACCTTCTATCAAAGTACCTACTAACTCCTTTCATTCAATGTAGCAATCAATTTTTTTTTTTTTTTATAAAGTCTGTATTAAAACTGTAACGATCGCGATGAAATTCGGCACGTACATAGCGTAGGTAGGTAGTCTAGGTACTATTATTTATCACGGGAAATCATTAGTACTATCACTAGGTACTAATATAATATGTTTATATTCAAATTATGAGCGTGTCAAGCAATTTTATCTTATAATGGTACCTACCTAGTTTGTTTAATTTTATCTAATCATTAGTTACTCATTACTTAATCATTATATAAGTGATGCCCAAATGCAAGACCAAAACGAGACTAAGCAAGTATTGGTCCTTACTGTCTTGATTAATAGAAACATAACAAACTTTCTTTCAAAAGTTCGCAAGCTAAAATGAAGCTAAACAAATCAGTAATGCAACTCTTGCAAGCCTGTAGATTAGTCTGCTCCTTGTTATTCCTCTTTCTGGTTAGGTGTCGGCCGGCTCCTGTTCAATGTATTCTTGCAAGTCTTCTTTGAATCTTGGTCTTGATCTTGCAAACCCATGACTGGTCTTGGTTTTTCATTTTGTTCAAGACAGAACATCACGGTAGGTACTATCTTACCTAATACCGATTTTGAACATCACTTTATCATGATCTTATCATTGTTGCCTAAATAAAACAATAGTCATAAAAATATTTATTTAGTTATCTGATTGTGCTTCGTTTGTGCGGTAAGTCTTCAACGTGCATTTATTTTATTGAAACAAAAAATAAACAAGGCTCTATACAAAGTAGAACTTCAGCATAACACAGATTTGTAGATCTAGGGAAATCGAATTTTATGTTTGAAATTAAGTGGATAGGTACGATATGGATTAGGGACAAATTAGATACCAACCTACTTAAGTATTGCAAGTGTTTCCACTCCGGGTCTCAAGTACAGTACACCCAAGGAGCAAAAACGTAATATAATTTGAAGCCTATATGATTTAAGATCTTATAAAAGATGAATAACCGCAAATTATATGAATCATGATCGCATAGAATTCGGATTACTGCAAATAATACTACACTATCATATTACCTAAACCTTAGATTATGTAAGAATCTTATAAAAATGATTTATACAACAACGGTTCATATAACATCATTTTATCCAGCGTTTAAACGATGTTTCTATTTAGGCTTATAAAAGAATCGAGTATTCGTTTATCCAGCAATATTATATGACAATCTAGTTATATAAAGTGACAATTACTAAAGTGTGTATTATACAACTGTAAGTGCATTTTCAATATTTGTATATGGTTTAATTCAATGTAGAAGTAATTACTGTTAAGGTAGCAAATACACATTTAAGCGAATTATACATATTTTTATAGGAAAGCAAATTACTCAGAATGTATACGACAACCCTTTCTATTAAATGACGATTATAGGTTACTCATATACGAAACCCTTAAACAACATTAATAATATCCTTGCGATCGTATAAAAGTAACTGTTTAACTTGCATACAGCAGGTCGAGTTATTGTGGCATGATTGCGCTTTAACGATAAATAATACATATAAGTTCCCAATATACGACTGAAATTTTGGATAATAGTCACTATATAAATTTTAGTAGGCTTATTATTTCAGAGTCGAAACAAATAAAAAAATTGAAATGGATTGGAAAAAGTGGCAGAAGTTTAAAAGAAGTGGTGGCTACCGAAGGAAGGTTGCGAACAGAAATAAAATATCAGCATCTCAATCACCATATCAAAAAGAACGTTTGGAAAGTCAGGTGCAAAACGATATAATGACTGATATGGGTTCCGTACATGATTTTTTCAGTGAAATTGAAGAAAACGTGAATTTGGTTACCTTGACTAATGAAATAATGTTAATTTAAATTCGGACTAGAGAAATCATACAAAAAATATATTTGAGATACCCATTTAATAAATAATAAAAACCAGTCCAAAACAGTCATATGCTTTGAGAATTTTATTCTTTCACCTGATACACAAAATAAATGGTTTATGACGACTGAAAATCGTATTGTAGAACTGATTTCATACATTTCAATGAATTGTTACGGCATGAATGTATCAGAGACGAATGTATTGATTCATACTGTTTACTTATTATAAAAGTTCTAAATAAAAGTGAAAGTATTAAAACATATTTTATTTATTTATTTTCAGTAAAAACTTCCATCTATATCTTTTGGATAGAAATATAGTTCTGCTGCTATAATCTATGTTAATAATATAAGAAAAAAAACTAAAAACATACGTAAAAACATATACGCAACACTTACGTCTCATAAACTAAGTATGAATGCCAAATTATTTGAGTTAACAAACTAACGTAAATTATTTTATAATATAGTTATTAAACGTAATCATTATTTCCAACTTATTGATTACCTACTTATTAAACGTGTAGAAAGCCTTATAGGCTAGTGAACAAGTTCAAAAACGTGGTAATTCTCGATAAAGCTCCTAAAAATATGAGCTTTCGATACGGAATGACGTCTAGAAAATGTATCTTGAGGATGTATTAGCACATAAAAAATTGCGAAAGTCATTAAAAAATTAAGATGAAAAAACATGGTATTTAGATTTTCTTTAATAACTAAAAATATAAAAATATTTAAGAAATTTTGAAAATAGAAAAGAGGAGGAAATTTCCTATACAAAAGTTATGACTCCCGGAACTTTATTTAAACTTTTATGTCGTCTTATGAAAACGGAGAATAAAAAAAAAAGTTAATTAACAATAGTATAACTTTTTGAAAAATGTATATTTTCTTATTTATATTTTTTTTTATTTCATTTATATACATTTAGATTTATTCTTTCAAATATCTAAACGATACCATAATTTATTCAAATTTTTAAATTAATATTTGTTACTATAAAAAAATATTTTATGTGTCGTCGTTTTGGGATCAGACCAGAATCACCCATTTTCCTTTCTTCCAAGTTATATTTAGGTAGGTAGGTACTTTATCTACAAAAAATGGTATATGGCCTGTTATAAAGAACCCTAAAAACTAACATGGACAAGTCAAGCCAGCAGAATAATCTACTAGTATATGACAGAATAGACATATAACTGTAACATACAAATATAATGTGCTGAATAAGTATCAGTGCATCCTAATCACATATTATTTTAAATAAATAATTAATTAAATAATGAAAATTGGAGGGGGGCTTTAAAAATCAATTATGAAACCAGTTACACTTAATCGAAAAACTGGTATTTGTTTATAAAAATGATGATACCATACTCCAATCGACACACATACACTCCATTCATAAATAATTAATTACTAAAATGCCAGTTGATAATATAAATGTACTTAAGTACCGACAAATATTTTCAAGACTTATCCAAAAATCCTTGTGATATCCAGCTGCGAAGACATATAATTCACAATAATATGATTTGTTAATCATGTAACTGCTATGAAATTTACAACTAAAGCACACATCGTTCTTATAATTCGCTTCTATATGTTTCAGTAGCCTAATAAGTTGCTTTAATATGGCTATCTAATCATATTATTTGCAGTTATCCGATTCAGTAGTCATGTAACAACTATTTTAAGAAGCATTACACGATTAATAGTTTATATAAAAGTCACCGTTTATTCTTTATATGATCAAGTTGATAGTTATAAGATAATAATATAATGTTTTTATGAGCAATAAGCCGAGTAAAGTGCGCCCAAATCGCGTTGTGTAACCGTGTGTATGACATCTATATGACAAAAGTTTTAGCTATATACCTGTATAAGAAACGTTGTTTCGATCGTTATATAAGTTAAATTGTTACTTGGGCAGTACAGTATCAGGGTGGTACTAATATAGGGTGGTCTATATTCAGTTATGTACATTGAGCTATTATAACTACGTTTATACCTTTCGCACCTGAATAATACGATAGAGAGTTCATTTTTTCAAAAAATTTACAACGTAGTCTACACACCTGGATGTCACGAACATGCTATGCATTTTCTAGATGTTGTGTAAATGGTATACTTTTAAAATATTGTTTCCCATGACACTTACCCCACATAATAAGATTTTATAGAAAAGAAAAAGAATTGGACGGAAAAAATCTCAGGTGCGAAAGGGATAGAGAGGACGCAACACAACGAAACTATGTTCCATTCAATATGGCCATCCGGCCATGAACTCATTTCTCAAGCTCGTCGTAGAATTGATTCCTGTATTTTTTATTATTTGGCATAAGAAACAAGACATTCTGTGAAAAAATCAAGGTGTCTAAGTAGGTACCTCTTGGGGCCATGAGCCTACAAAAAATAAAATAAAAAGCCCTTTCATTTGATCGTAACATTTTACAAAATATTTTTTTTTCTACTTTGTCCCCCAAAAGTGATCCCCATATTCCAAATTCTTTTATTTTACGATACTTACCTACATAGTCCGTGTTTCGAAATTCATATGTCTACCTTTCAAGTTAGTAGGTACAGTAGATTAGAAAAGTAAATTGGCTGTGCCAGACGGACATACAGCCACACAAGGTTTCCTTTTTATCTTTTGAGGCACAGAACCCTAAAAATATAGGAGACAATTAATTAAATATTTATTTGACCTTCCATTGTATAATTTCGGTACTTTTTATAAATATTATATCCCTGAATATATAAATAACTTAAAATAACATTTCACTATTTGCTATTATATCGAACTAGCTGTTCCCCGCGGTTACCTATAATACTCGGGGATAATTAAGTTTCCTATTAGTGAAAGATTTTTTCGAATCCGACTGGTAGATCCAGAGATTAGCCAACAAAAAACTCATCCGTATCCATATACCGGGTGATTATGGATTACTTGGCTATTTTTTTTTCCCTCGGATCAGAATCACTAATAGAACATATCCGTGCAAAAAAAAGAACTCTTTGATTATGATAAACAATGTAGGTGATAGTAAGAAATTAGTAAGCGTTATCTAGTGCAATCTAGTAAAACCATTGAGCTATTATTACTACGTATAGAGAAGCTATCATAAGCAAACGTTATGTCCCATTTTTTTTGACTCAACTAGTGTTCTCTTTAGCGCTGAAACAATAATCGTCTAAGCAGACAGTGGAAACACGTAGCGCTATCAGAACGCTTTTAGGAGTATTTTTCTCGCAAGCACCGTGATTTTCAAGCCGCTTACGCGTTTCGTTCATCGTTCTACATCAACAAATGTGGTTAGATGGCCTCACTTGATCGGGCCATAGTTGTGATGTGTGTTGTCTCTTTACATAATAATAGCTCTATGAGTAAAACATTTTATCTTTCATAACAAAATCATGTTAGTCACGAGCACGTTTTTTGTTGTGTTTAGTCGTCCATATAACTTGTAACGGAAAGGGTATTTTCTATCTGAAATGGCTGAAGATTACATCAGGTATAATTATAGAATCTGTATAAGAAGTTCAGCTCAAATTACCTACTCGAAGAATACATACCAAATTTTTGTTTCCTTAGGTACACACGGCTACAGATCAAGCTATACATTTCCAATATAAGCTGACCTCTCATTGTACGGAAATCCTATACAATGCGAGATCAGTTTATACTGGAAATGTATAGCTTGATGTGTTGCCGTGCATACCAGGTAGGTAATATTGAATTCAAATCATAACCAACATGTCACACACTACGAGGGTCATTATATGCAAGTACCTATAGGTACAATGTCAAAGTCAAAGCCATTTATTCAATGTAGGCCCCAGAAGGGCACTTATGAAGGTAATACCTACTCAGAACTATTGCAAGTGTTACACAGTTGCTGCGATTTGAGGATAAAGTGGCTAACAACTACAGCAATAAATAACTCAAATTCTATCCCATTTACGACATCTTTTCGACATAATATTTGTCTTTTTTTTTTCAGGGCAATTAAAATCATTATAGTTAGCATAATACTACAGGTGTTGCCAGCAACTATTGGTATGGCGACTACGTCTTACAAGCGACAACAGTATGATAAGTAAGTAAATAGGTAATATCGAAGGTAGTTCAGGTTGACCAGACTCTGATTGATGAACCCCTTGTAAAGGAAATCTTATGGTGCGAATCCTATCGTCGGTAGGTGTGTCTGTCTATCTGTCATAGCAGCATATGATATCGATTTGAGGAATTAGTTTTAAATATTGATAACCCAAAAAAAAAATGGTCGAAATTTTCCTTATCTCCGAAGTTCGTAAAGCGAAAAATCTGAAATAATTACATGTAAATATTGAAAGAAAACATGCGGGCAGGTGACAGACGAACAGACAGGCATATCTACAGATGGAGTCGCACCATAAGGGTTTTTAACTTTTGGTACGGAACACTAAAATTGCACAGAATTCAAAATGTCTAAAAATTACGATAATTTATAAAAAGTTTATTATTCGTAGTTCAGATGTGTTTATGTAACTACTTGATTATCTGTCATTTATAGGAAACTAACGAGGGTAAGGAACATTCCTGAAGGAATAAAGTTTGGTGTTGCTACAGCCGCATTTCAAATAGAGGGCGCGTGTGATGCTGCAGGTATGATTCAGTTTCAGCATTTCCTACCTGTCATATATTCAGTAACTGAAATTCTATCTATGTACTAACTTAATTCAATTAGGTTCTTTCTTAGGCGCCGATCCCATAGAGAAGAGTTCTAGAGTTCTGCGTTCCGAGTTCTGCATTCCGCGTTGACTGTAGGTAAGCTATGTGGGGCCTTTGAAAGTAAAAAAAAGTGAATGATGTGCGATCAGTAGCGAATATTGCAGAACTCTAGAACTCTAGACTGCTTGCTGTGTGCACAATA
Source organism: Polyploca ridens (assembly GCA_951394255.1). NCBI lineage: Eukaryota > Metazoa > Arthropoda > Insecta > Lepidoptera > Drepanidae > Polyploca > Polyploca ridens. Next base: position 4,930,500 of record OX596266.1, on the reverse strand, counting down.
GTCAACACGGAATGCAGAACTCGGAACTCTCTCTCTCTCTGTGGGATCGGCACCTTAGAAAGAACCTAATTGAATTAAGTTGGTACATAGATAGAATTTCAGTTACTGAATCATTAACAGATAAAACACCGAGTATATGGGACAATTTCTGCAAAAAGCCAGGAGCAATAAAAGACAACACCTCCGCCAATGAAAGTTGCATGTCCTACAAATATTACGAACGCGACATCAAAATGATAAAATTCCTCGGCGTAGATTTCTACAGATTCTCCATATCTTGGCCACGAATATTGCCAAATGGATTCGCCAACAAAATAAGCAAGGATGGCTACAAATATTACAGTAATCTAATTGATCTACTATTGGCTAACGGTATCAAGCCTATAGTTACTATTTTCCACTGGGATTTGCCCCAGATTTTGCAAGATCTGGGAGGCTGGGCCAATCCTGATATTGCAATATGGTTTGAGGAATACGCCAAAGTTTGTTACAAACTTTTTGGCGATAGAGTGAAGACTTGGATTACGTTGAATGAGCCAAAACAGTTTGGTGTATATGGATATGGTACACCAAGGTTTGCTCCAGGGATAAATGCCCATGGTATTGGAGAGTACATGGCAGTTAAGAACATGCTTTTAGCACATGCTAGGGCATGGCATGTGTATGATTCGGAATTCAGAGAAAAGCAGAAAGGTAAATAATATTGTGTGTAGAAATATTTTCAATTTGTATTACTGATATAAACATTGAATACGCCAGATATTATAAAAAAGTGGGAATACGTCTTTGCAGGTAGTTGCGGAATAACAATAGCGACAGATTATCGTGAAGGATTAACAGATTCCCCTGAAGATGTAGAGGTAGGTTTGCTGGCGATGGACTTCGAAGTCGGCCTCTACAGTCATCCTATATTCTCAACTGAGGGAGGGTTCCCAGATAGAGTTATTCGTCGAGTCGCAGAAAAGAGTCATGCGCAAGGCTATCCAAGGAGTAGACTCCCAGAATTGACAAAACAAGAAATTAAATATATCAAAGGTAAATCATATAAATACCGGTGTATTCCCAACCGCCCCATTGCCCACATCCCCATTAATGGGGTCGTTGGGAATTTAATAAAATTATTTAAAAAATTCCCAACCGCCCCATTGCTCCATCCCCATTAATGGGGCCGTTGGGAATTGAATAAAATAATGAAAAATTGTTCCCATCCTCCCCATTGCTCTCTCCCCATTGATGGGGCCGTTGGGAATTGAATAAAATAATTAAACATTGTTCTCAACCTCCCCACGCGGTTGGGAATATACCCATCTTTCGGTCCTCCACTTTCCGCATCCACCCGCCGCGCCGCCTGCCAGGTTTCGCAGGTCATCGATCCACCTAGCAGGGGGCGTCCCACACTTCACTTGCCTGTACGTGTTATCCAGTTAAGAACTCTTTTACCCCATCGGAGTTCTGAAACATATTTATATGGGCTGCCCACTGCCACTAAGTGATTAGTCCGCGCTATTTGTGACAATACTTAACTCCTGCTTAGCTGATTGAACTGAGACTTTGCAGAGCCGTCACTCACAAAGATTTCATAAGGTAGGTACGGCACAGACAAGCCTCCTGATATGCATGAGTATTTTAGTAATAACTAACAGGAGGCTACCTTTTTACAACAATATTTTCCTGCAGGCACAAGCGACTTCTACGGCTTCAACCATTACTCTACTAAGTTCTACACTACAGTTGACTTCAAGCCAGGGATGTACCCCGTTCCATCGTACGATGATGATATAGGAGCCACTACCACTTATTTGGACTTTGAAAGGGGATCCGTTATACATTGCACTGTAAGGATGATACTTAGGTATTCATTCTATTGATGGTGTTGGCCTGGCGTTACAGTACGCAGTCACTTTTACTCTATTTGGGAAAATCACGGCGGGGAGCTCATTCCACAGTCTGAGCGTCCGCGGAAGGAAGCTCCTCTGAAACCGAACAGTACGAAACCATTCAGGTCTCATGGTGTGAGGATTGACTCCCCGACGATGGCGAGGCGAGAGGCGGTAGTTATTGTAGGGATTCCATATTTTATTTACTTTATGGAAATTACAGCTCAGTGGTAGTAACGTCGGATGCTGAGGGAAGTTCCTGGGTTCGAACCCTACAGTGAGCTTGAGCTTTCAGTGAAGGAAAACATCGTGAGGAAACCATAGCACGGTTGTAGGGTATTTTGTGGTACCTTCAAGTTGTATATCTGTCGCCAAGCACCTGTCGGTGTGTTCCGACAGTTCTTTCTAGGCTTTCCTTCGGCCACGTCATCACTCAACATGATGAGATTGCGGTAATAAAAAGAACCATCTACATATGCGCCAAGTTCCATCAGCCTTTTACCTGTTTATGCGTGGTTGAGTCACAAATATTCATCTTTCTTTTTTTCTGAAACAATACAAACTGATGTTCTGATACAAATGATCCTTTTTCTGGCTTGACCGGCACATAAACACGGCATGGCAAAAATAAAGAACGCGAGCATTACCTATCCATACAATATTATTTAGCTGGTGCCGATCGAAACCGCTAAGTTGGTGTACCTAAATCACAGCCTAAATCAATATTATTATTTATGTAAGGGGCAGACAAATTTCAGTCCTTATATAATATATTTTTCAATGTAACAGGTAATCCCATACGGTATGAGAAAAGCCCTTCAATGGGTGAAGGAAACATGCAATAATCCCCCAATAATGATTACTGAGAATGGATTCGGAACATTTGAGGGCATGAACGATGACACCAGGATAACTTACTTCATCAAATACATCAATTCAATGTTGGACGCTATTGAAGAAGACAAATGCAATGTATTCGCTTATACCGCTTGGAGTTTGATGGATAATTTTGAATGGGATAGTGGATTCAGGTATATTTTCTTATTAATTGTGGGTAGGATTGGAAAAAAGCCAAACAGTTATTGTACAAAAATATATAAAAAAAATGTGACTTGCTGCGTTTGTTGCCGGATTCTTCTTAGTTGAAGGCCGAGTTCCGAACCCGTACCTAGTAACTTCAGTAAATGTGACCTTCATAAGTGCCCTTCTGGGGCCTAAATTGAATAAATGACCTTGACTTGAAGGCAGTAAGCACATAAAGCCTAAAATGGAAGTGGCTCTCAAGTTAAACTGGAGATATATACAAAGTATCATATTACCTCAGATATTACTATCTATTATTCTGTTATCCTTGTATATCGTTTGCTATTCAAAATGTGTTGCGAATGATAGTGGATACGCTGACCTAAGTACTTCTACAATTTAGGGTCGGCAACGCGCGAGTGATACCCCTGGTGTTGCAAGCGTCCATAGGCTACGGTAACTGCTTACCATCAGGCGGGCCGTATGCTTGTTTGCCACCTTAGTGGTATATAAAAAAAAACACGAATCTGGCCAAAATCATGATCAATCTGGGTGGCCTATTCTGTCCATGATTTATTGCCTACCTAATCCGAGAACCAATGCACGCCACTGATCGCGCTGTGGTTTGAACACGATGTTTTTTCCTTCACAAAAAATATCATTTACAAAAAAATACCCTAAATACATATTTTTTACTAATTTCAGGCCCAGATTCGGTCTTTTCGAAATAGATTTTAAAGACAAGCAAAAGACGCGTAAAGCTAGATCCTCTGCATTTTGGTACCGCAACCTGATCGCTAATAGGACTTTAGATCCCAACTATGAACCAGTTCTACAAAATGTCTCATTCTAATTTAATTCTTATTATTATTATGTTATGTTTTAAATTTGTATAATTATTTACCTCTAAAGATCAACCTTTTTATTATAATTTTCATATAGAGCAGCGGTTCTCAAACTTTTTTTGGCGACGGCCCCTTTTATAAAGCGAAATATTTGATGGAGCCCTAAAATAATGAAAGAATAGTTTAATGTAGGTATTGTACACATTTAAAAATATAGTAATCAAATTAACTATTTAGAATTATCTATTTCATTGAATTTATTTTCTGAACGTGTCTTACTGAAGAATGTATTTTGGCCAGCAATATTGCGAAGCCCCCATAGAGGCTTTGCGGAGTCCTAGGGCTCTTCGTATAAAAAATATCTTATAGTATATTTGTAAATAAAAATAAGATTACACATATTTAAAAAAATATATATTTGAATAGATTTCTATACAAAACATTTGATTCCTTAGATCTATCAAAAATTTTAGTTATTTCAGTCGTTTTAAATATTACTTAACGTCAACAGTAAATAAGGTATTGTGACTAAAAATATCACAATTCAGTTTTATTTTACGTTTACAAACTAACGATTTTTGTCTCGTCCAAACAGTTTACGAGACGCGGTAAATTTACATAATTCCATAAACCCTTAAAAATAAAACAAAATCTTTTTATTACAACAATAATATCGTATAGCGTATAATATGTAATGTAGTATAAATAATTAATTTCAAAGATCCAAGTAATTTCAAATAAAAACAAAAAATATGGCCTTACTTTTCTCTTAATATAATGAGGCTTAATTCATTTTAGCAAGATTTATTTTATTTGCCATGCAAAAACTTGCTTTTCAATAGACAATGCTCGTTCCAGCTGTAAATATATGTTGGCATTAACAATCTTATTGCTACGCTTCGATTTAAAAAAAAAACCTTCACTGGCTATCCTATATCTTATTTATGAAGCGCAAATAGTCTTTGTAGTTTGTCTCTTGGATTGATGAAAAACATTATTAAAACTAATTGTATATGACGTCACACCATTGGCCTAACTATGCCTTATAAGAATTTATTTTTGACGTTTAAGAATGTCAAAGAAAAATATACCTTTTTGCTTTATAATCACAGTTTATTAGGTTGATAAATACTGGTTAATCTTTATCCTTACTGAAAACGAATGCGAATTGTGGTTATTTTTTTACTAGGTTAATACAAAAAATATACTAAATATAGTAAATTATTGAAACCGGTTATGATTTATTAAAATTAAGACTCTTATATCTTTACTAATAATGAAGCAAAGACCTCAAAGCATTGCATAGCAGACCCTCCCACATGGTAGTAGCTATCACAGGTAAAATTAGCTTACGAAATTATCTATATGCCCAGTTTAGCATTAAAAAAACCTACCATTGGTAAGCAAAACGATTCGTTTTTGTTTATTGAAACCGGGCCTAAGAGGCAGTCAAGAAAATTTATCATTTGATTTGATATTGAATTTTAAAAATATATTTATACTTGAACAAACTATGAAAACAATAAAAAAAAACTTTGTTTTTAAGAGTTAATTTCGCTATACATTTGACGAGTAGGTTCTGTATATTTGTATGAATCTTTATATTTTCCTTCTTATGTTAGGTATACAAAATATTGTATTTCATTTTAAATTCTTAAAAATTACTATAAGTACCTTGTAGTTACACTAAAACTAACGTCATCCAATATTAATAACACAAAAAGTTACTTAATGGTTAATAAAATATAGCTTTAAGTTGTCAGAGTGACGTGAAAGTTTACCTTATCGCTTGACAATAAAGTTCATGTCTATCATCAAATATAAATGCGTAAGTAAGTGTATCCGTCTATCTATCTATCTGTACCATTTATATGGATACCGAACCTTAGAATTTTGATAAAAAAAGTTTTTCTTTCTGTTTTTGTTTTATCATAAAATAAATATGAGTTCAACGATGATCATTCACGTTTTTTGTTGAGTATGCAGATTTGTAGCGGTATAATCTATAAATACTGTGAAACTGATATGTGATATTTGAATTGCATTAATCTGTTGTTAAGTGCATCCTCTGTAGTGACCAAAAATGTTTATATTTTGTTATGTGAATGATCCTCATTGACAAATTAGGAAATCATCCATTGCTGAGTCGATACCTATTCCTGGCATCACGCAACATTACATTTTTGGGTAGTTTTTAATTGCTTGTTCTGTTTTTTTTTTATTGTTTGTACAGTCATTAATGTAATGTGTGTTACCGGTTTTTTTTTCTTTCTTTCTAAATAATAAGAAATTAAAATTCAAAAGACGCAATGTGGTGTTCCGCCGCCTAAATCTCGAGACAACAATATAACTTCTTACGATATCTTCAAATTGTAGAAGTTTCGATTAAAAACCAAGTTGTTCCTTTTTTTACTACTCAATAGAGTTACAGTTCATAAATCATCGAACAATAAAACCACAGAAGCGCTATGACGTTTTTTGTTTGAAATTTATTACGTCAATTCCCCACCACCAACAACGCGCTCTGATTGGCTATGTCAATGACACACTTAAACATTTAGGTGCAATGATTGGTCGGTACTGTTATTCAGTGCTAAAGCACTTACTAGCGGCGGAGTTGGGTTGCTCGGATTTTTCCTCGATGTTATTAACCCTCTAGACAGACGCATTCGTTTTGTAAACACTAAAACATGTCGTTGATTCGCTTCGCGGCATCTTTGAATTGACTTACCAGCCTAGTATCACAATGTATCCTAGGAGCGCAGGAGAACCAGCAAACATAACCCTTATTACAAAGCGATAAGGTTCTTCGGTACATCCATAAGAGCGTCCAATCTCTTGTACACCTCCAACATGGTAGGCCGTTGTTGCCTCGAATAGTTTGTGCATAATAAACCTATTTTTACGAACTCGCGGCAAAGGTGGGGGTTCGAATTCACTGTGTTGCGTAGTACTGGATCTTCGAGTGAAGCTGTTGGAAAATATTTTTTTTATTTTGACTACAATCTCACCTGGTTAGTTATAAACACAGACCAGATAGCAATTAGTATCCTATTAGCCGGATATCCGCGATCGTTAAAAACTGTAAAACCATAGATTTAGGAATTTGCGAGAGTGAAAGAGACGCATAGACATTTTAGTCGGTGAGTCAATGCTATTTTCGTTTATCGAGCCATATCAACCCGGGTGCTTATGTATGATTTCGTATTTTACTGAAAATAATTACGATCGTAAAAATAAATCTAGAAAGTTATTAATTATAGACATTGTCACTTGTTCTGTGAGCAAATGTGATGTGATTAGTATGAATTATACGTTTTACAGGTAAATACGTATTCTTTCATTGGAATGTTTTCAACTATATTTTATCACAAAATTAATTAATCGGCTCCAACGAAGTTTTACTATAATTACAAAAAAATATTAGTATGGAGTCAGAAGTCTTCCTGGTCTGTGGTTATAATAATATTTATTCTTTATTTACATTTTATGGTATCATAATAAAAAATTGACAAGTCAAAAACATTCCTAACACTAAACAAAACCTCCTAGACGTAACCAAGCAAAAGTCAACCTAAACATCCAAGCAATAAAGTCTTACCCAAATCAATAGCATCCGTGAACAGCACGTGTACATAGGCGCTTAGCATGTGTACTTGTCTGGTGCGGTCAAGAGCTAGTAATGCTGTCGCCATCTCCAGAACTACAACTCCGTAGCTGAATACATCGACTGCGGCCGACAAGCAACGGGACCGCAGGTACTCGTCTGGTAAGTATGGACGGGTTCCGTATACTCTGTATGAAAGTGGATTATAAGTAAAACCACAGATTAAATAAAAGTACTAATGTAGGAAGCGCTCGTGGTGTAGCATGATTAGCCGTTCTTAATCGATCGGCAAAGTTAAGCTACCACCGTCGTGGTTGTACCACGTAAAGCCGTTGGTCCCGGTTATCACTTATTGTGATAGTCGTTAAGCTAGTTGGATGCCTAGGCGGCTTGAAAAATTCCAACAGTAGGTTGACCACTAGCCTACCTCCACCGATCCGCAGTGGGCACGCGTGGTGGAGTATTGCCCATTCCCTCCCTCATTTGTGAAAGGAGTCCTGTGCTCAGCAGTGGGACGTTATAGGCTGATGATGATGATAACTAACGTACAAAAGACTCGTTCCGTAATAAAAACTATGTTTAGGTATATAAAAGTGAAGCGAATGAATAATATGACAAGAATTTACTATAATTTTTTTTATTAAAATTTTGTTGTCCTGAAACTTTTAAAACTGAGATACCAAACAAGCCTACAGCAAGATGCTAAGCGGTCACTGTAGTCATAAAGGAGTCACATGCGCATAAATTTTTTTATACTACTTAGGGAGCAAACAACCATACGACCCGCCTGATGGTAAGCAGTTACCGTAGCCTATGGACGCTTGCAACACCAGGGGTATCACTCGCGCGTTGCCGACCCTGAAGAAACCGCTTCACACCCTTTTTGAAGAACCCCGTGCTGTACTCCATTGGTACATAAAATCCCGTTCAAAATTTGGAGCAACCCGACAGAGGAAGTTCCTCCACCTTACAGAAGATTGCAATCAAATAACATAACAGTAAAAAGACATGAAAATTACCTGGAAACTTTCAAATGCGTTCTGTCTTCACCGTACGGTCCTTTCCTAGCGAGACCGAAGTCCCCAATCTTGGGCATTAGACACTGATCTAATAATATATTAGCTGGCTTGATGTCGCCGTGAATCAACGGCGTTCCCGACATGTTGTGAAGGTATTGAAGACCTCTGAAACATAAATCCTAACTATTATAAATGCGAAAGTGAGTTTGTTTGTTACGCCTTCACGCCTCAACTACTCAACGGATATCATGAAATTTGGCTTGCTGGATAGCCTATGGCATGGAGAAGGGCATAGGCTTTTTATCCCGGGAATGCGAAACCGCGGGGGGCAGCTAGTATGATAAAAATAGCAACAAAAAGTTATTACATCGACCACCTCAACAGGATATAACGGAAACTTTATAGGATCACTTTGTTTTTCAATCAGACCTGTACGTCAAAGCATTTGACGATAGGAAAAAAAATCGAATCGAAAATGAATTTGTAGCTTTTTTCGTTTTTAATAAAAGGCTTGTGTTTGGCTTCAGGCTTTCTGAGATGAGCAGAAAAAGCCCAGTCACTCTGGCCTTGAAAGAGTCCAAATTGAAGGTGTCAGGAAACGCAGAAGCCGGGAGTGTATTCCACTCCTTATCATTCGCATAATACATGAAGAAGCAAAACGATGTGTCCGAATGTAGAAATTTTCCCGGCGAGTCAAAAATAGTTTTTATAAGACATGACCATATCTATACTAAGTAGTTCCGGAGAATACTTCCAATATCCAAAGTAACTAACAAACTTTATATCTTCATAATTTTAGTGTAGAATAAGTTTTTGTTAAAAAAATCATTTTTAATACTAGCTTTTTTTGGTGACTGTACTTTTTGTTGACTGTACTTGAATTATCATCTAATATACTAATGTATACCAAATATCAAGTCAATCCGACCACTGGAAGTGGGTGAAATTCGACTTGCAAGATTCCACCCGAACAAACATACATACATACATTGCACGTTAAATAATAAAAGCTTGTAAAAAGAAAACGAATACCACATTATAAGTATTTACCTACCTGGCAACACCATGAGCAATCATATACCGCTGTGACCATGAAAGCGGCGGGTGATGTGTTTTCCGCCTCAGTCTTTGCTCTAAGGAACCGCCGAGCATCAATTGATATACCAAACATGCTTCTGGACCTAAAATACGCTATTATGAGTCCAAATACCAATCAATTAAATTGGCCTTTAGCTCCATGAGAGGTTGGAGGAGTGTAGTACCCAGGACGAGCCAAGTAGGATATTTATACTGGGTGGAGATTTCGAGATGGCATATTTTCGAAACCTATGTTGGGTTAGTCATGCTGAACAACTTTTACTACGGGACCAACACTGAATACTCAAAAAATGTTTTTACTTTTCATACATTATGATCGAGCAAGGTTGACATTTAATATGGAAAGTAAACTTTTTTTTTTGAGAATTCACTATTGGTTCCATAGTAAAAGTTGTTCAGCATGACTAACCCAACATAGGTTTCGGAAATATGCCATCTCGAAATCTCTACCTGTTATTTAGTAGTAGCACAATGGTGCCGATTGTGAATCGCACTAATTTTAATCGGCAAATAACAAATCAAATAAGTATGTATCTTCTGAGAAAGAAATAAGAAAAAAAAATATGGCTCAGTCATCGAGGACAAATCCAACGCGCAATGACGTTAAATTTGCTTGAAATCTACATTTCAAATGTCCATAGGCGGCGGTGACCACTTACCATCAAGTGGACCGTCAGCCTGTTTGTCAAACTATTGATATTAAAAAAAAACTATTCCGCCAATTTCCCACCACCGACAATTCGCTCTGATTGGCCAAGTCGAGAACACACGATGCAGTGATTGGTCCTTATTATTCAAAATCAGTGCAAGAGCACTTACTAGTTGTGACTCGATATCACGCAAATTCCTTTAGAGTAGTAATATATTTTTTTTTTATTTCTTGCTCAGAATTCAAATTCAAAATCTTTATTTGCAATACAGGTACATATAAAAGGTGGTACACACGGCAACACATCAAGCTATACATTGCCAGTATAAGCTGATCTCGCATTGTATAGGATTTCCGTACAATGAGAGGTCAGCTTATATTGGAAATGTATAGCTTGATCTGTAGCCGTGTGTACAAGTTAAAAGGTAGGTTTCACTGTATTCGCCATGTGGGTCGTGCAAGTTTTCACTGCCGACATTAAAATTGGTACACTAAATATAAATTAATTATGAGAAAAACAATTCAATACAAAAAATACTATCAATATAATTACAATGAAATAAGATTAACAACAACAAGAAATGCAATGTCAGAAAATAATGATACTTAGATTAGATAGAATCTTATTTATTTTCTTATTTGGTTATTATCAATTATTTTGCCCTTCCGCGCTAACAAATATGTACTTTTTCAACGACAGCGATAGGACCTTACTCGGTAACTTACTACGAATATGTCTATTTGCTTAATGACACTCACCTCCAAGACTATATCCATATAATGGAAGAATATTGTCATGTCTGTACTGATTGGGACACATTTCTCTAATCATCTCCTTGTTGGTCATACCGTCGTTATCGTTGTTCTGTAGACGTTTCACAGCGATCGGTAAGTGTTTCCATTCACCTACGACAAAATATTAATGCACATTTCTACACATAAATTAAATTGAAGTGTCCGTCTGTGATTTAGAAATGTGTGTTACAAAAACCAAATCTTGAAATAACTGTTTAAATCTGTTTGTTTGTCCCGGCTAATTTCTGAAACAGTTGAACCAATTGTGACGGAACTTTCATTAGCGGTAGAGGGAATTTTCAAAAAGTAATCTTGGCTTCATTTTATCTGGAAATAATTAGGGTTCCTGTGTAAGAATTAAAAATCTGTAGAAATCAGGGATTTTTTTAATAGTTTGATATAATACTTTGACAAAGCCTACTATAAGGTGGCTCATTACGTGGAAGACAAGAATATATGGTTGTAGTAGCTTCTCTCTGCACTTGCATCCCCCTGGCTAAGTGACAATTGTACGAATAAGCATAAAATAATTTTAATAGCTTTTTTTTTTTAATAAGCTTTATTTATCTCCACAAATACATAAAGGTAAAATAATAATGTATATATTGTATAAGTATTTGGAAAAAAAGCTGTAATATTAAAAGATCTTCCACAAAAAAAAACCTTGCTGAGTTTCTTGCCGGAGTCTTCTCAGTTAAGTGTATTCCGAACCGGTGGTAAATTCAACTGTATGTACCAATGTAAGGTTCATAAGTGCCTTACTAGGGCCTAAACTGAAAAATGACTTATTGATTTTGATTTTGATACAATTATAATAGTGATGATTCCTGGGTAAAATACATATTTTTTGCTTTACGAAATCATAAAATAATTACAAAGATAAAGCGCGTCTAAGTTCGGGAGTGGGGTCTCGTGACGTCACTTTTGAGTATGAAGTGTACCATAACGTGACGTCACGCGGAACACACACGATATCTTCGTATTTTTAACCGACTTCAAAAAAAGTAGGAGGTTCTCAATTCGGTAATATTTTTTTTATGTTTGTCTCCTCATAACTCCGTCATTTATTAACCGATTTGGAAACTTGTTTGGAAGGGTGCACTTCCCGTTTGGTCCAGGTCAGGATTTGATTAATTACTTCAGTAGTAGTGAAGTCAGTTATTTTGTTTAATTGACAAAAGAAAAAATATTTGTCTAATATTTTTTGATAATGTAAATGACTGACTAAATTGAATTTTTCAGTCATACTATGAACTAACATATTTGTCTGCCTGAGCTTGCCAGTTTGACCCTGAGCTAGGCGATTTGTTCACTGGCGGAGTTGAGCGATTTCAATTAAATTTAAATACAACCTAAATACTGTGTTAATAGTACCTTTAAACACCTGCCCAAATCCACCTCTTCCCAGTAGATTACTCTCGCTCCAGTTGCCAGTTGCTTCCTTCAGGTCTTCATAACTTATCTTGGGTATAGCTGATACATTCTTCATGAACTCATCGTCATCATTGCCTTTTTCACCTTGTGTTGATGAATTCTACAAAATTTAAAATAATATATGATTAAATTGTAAGTGAAGTTTGTTCGTTTTGATGTAAGAATTTCCGGAATAACTGAATCGATACTAAAATTGCTATAGGCGGGGAACCCGGGAACACGGGTGATGCCGCGGGAGACAGCTAGTCTTTAATCAAACTAATTTATTTTGACACGCGACGTGCATAAGAATCCGCTCTGAAATGGCATATTGTTTTGTTTGACTGTATGTGACCTACGAATATGACGGACAAACTAACATACAGAATTTGTCTGTATAACTGAATGGAGAAGGATATATTTTAGCCCGTATTTTTTTGTATTTGGTGTTGAAGCTAAAAAGTGAAAGCTTGTCGAAATATAATGTCTACATTCAACCACTTTCTAAATTAATCGAATAACATCAAGTTCTTCCATATATTGTGTGTGTCCCAAAAACAAAATTATATATGCAAATTATCGTATCTATCACTTACTAAATGAGAAAGTGTGTTTGTTACCTTTTCACAGCTTATCTATAAAACCAATAGGCATATATCGGCAGAAAGCTAACGCTCTTTTAAGCCAGAAATTCCCTTCGAAACTAAGGTAAAACGATGACGCAATTTTAAATGTTCAAAACCACAAAGGTTCACTAACCTTGCTGATATCGGTACTTGACTCATAGCTTGGGGAGTATCCGTTCTGCCCGTTGCTCGAACTCGGCAAATTCACACCCTGTAATAATACGGAACAATCTTTACTATAATCTATAACTAATATAATAACTATCTATACTAATATAATAATTCTGAGTTTATTTTTGTTTGATTCTTTAAACGCGCTAACCTCTGCCAACCAGTCGGTTTTTTTATGCGACTAGGTAGGTAAACATACGGCCCTCCTTATGGTAAGCGGTTACCGTAGCCATATGGACGCTTGCAACACACGAGGCATCGGTCACGCGTTACCGACCCTTCTTCCCTCCCCAATGAGCTCTTGCGACCTTACTCACGCGCAGGAATACAACAAAAAGTTTGGTTGCGGTATTCTGTAAGGTGGAAATACTTTCCCAGTCGAGCTGCTCTTAGAGCGAATAAACGCTATGCACTAACTCACTTATAATTCGATACGAAAAAAAAATTGCGGTTTCCAAGCCAATTTTATAAGGATACAATGCTTTGTTTTTTCTATGAATCGAGGCTTACTCATTGTTTTGCATATTAAGTACATTCACGTCACGACACCTCTTGGCTCATGATATGATAGAAATTAATTGAACACGTATTTAATGATGACAGAATTCTTTTTATATTGAATTGTTTGGACGTAAGTGGTAAAGAGTTAAAAACACAAAGCATAGAAGAGAACGGGCCTCTTATGTAGCTTATCGTTACTGCAGTGCAATTCTGTTCTTTTTTTGACAGCTGACGACGACGACGTCCGTCGTCGCGGTCTATTCTCTATACATTCGTAGTGCGGTGCTACATTTTTCAATTGGTAAATTAATTAATGTTTAATTTTAGGAAGCTCCTATTAAGGTCGTATTATGTATCCATTATAAAAAAAAACTGTCACTTTGTGGATCACTTTCATTTATGATAGTTTCTGTGTAAAGTTATGATATTTAAAGTAAGTATGTTTTATTATAAATTATTTATTATAAATCCAAGACTGTTCTTTGTCGAAATCAATGGAGAACAAAGGCCATATTCAGCAGAGGACACCTCGTGACAGAATATGATGATGATACTACTTTTATAGTGGTTATAGAGTTGGTATACATATTTCAGATGTCTGCGGCTCGGATAAATCATATAATGGGCATCCTTAAATCAGCCAATGATGAAGATATCTTGGAAAAACGTCATCAAGCTCAACAGTTGAGACTTTTGGCGAGTAATTCTTTTTACTATTCTCGTTGAAATAAACATTGATTAAATTGTGCCCAGCACTATAAAAGTCAATGCATTTTTATTTACTGGAAATGCTAAAATTCTTACAAATTCTAGATAGAAGTCTTTGATATCTGGATTATTTTTATTATTCCTTATAAAAAATACCTCGTCAAATGAGTAGTATGTACCTACATACGAGTATGTTATTAAACATAATTTGTGAAAAAAAGTGAATTATTTAAATATTTTCAAAATATGGGCGCTATATCTAGTTTCTTTTTGTGAAGTTTATGTCCTAAATCTAATAATATATATAAAATGCTTTTGTGGGTACGTAAATACGCAGTTTTCTCAACCACCACCAACCCCAATCAACTTCCCGTTGGGGTGGTAAATACCCCTTGGTCTCCAGTATTAGAACAATCTAGAACATTCAAATAGTTTGTTCTTTTTCACTTGTGAAAATCACTTGAATCTTTTTTGTAACTTACTCTTGATTCCAATTGATCTTTACTCGAATCACGATTGAACTGACTCATCAGACATTGAAATTTCCGGTACCAGATCACTCTAGAATATTTAGATGTACATCACTTCGATTTGGTTCTTTTAGATCAATAATAACACTCGTACACATTTTGGAAATTTTCAGAACAATCCAAAAAAATTTAGAACTTTCTCGAACATATTAAATCGTTTATAATAAATTGCACTCATTTAAGAATTTTCTAGATCATTCTATAAATATTTAGAACTTTCTCGAACATTTTAAATCGCTTATAATAAATTGCACTCATTTTAGAATTTTCTAGATCATTCTAGAAATATCTTGAACTTTCTTGAACATTCTAGATCGATCATAATCTATTGCACTCATTTTGGAATTTTCCCGATCTTTCGGAAAATTTCTAGAACTTTCTCGATCATTCTAAATCGATCATAATAAATTGCACTCATTTTGGTGACCAAACTCCCTTACTACCACAGTAAGGGAGTTTGGTCACGGTGGGTGGAAGGGGGTGGTTGTGGGTGGCGAAAATGTTAAAACATATATTGCTGTCCTTTTCTAACGCATGAGGACTTCTGAAAAGATCTCAAAATTTCTGGAATGGAAAGTTCCAAAATGTGTAAAACGTTTATAATCGATCTACTAGACTAGAAAGTTCAACAAATATCTGGAATGATCTAGAAAATTCTAGAGTGAATGCAAACTATTATAATCGATATAGCATGTTTTGAGAAAGTTCTACAAATTTCTGGCTTCATCTAGAAAGTTCCAAAATGTCCAAAACTAATAACAGTTTTATCGAATCGAGTTAGAATGTTCGAGAACGTTCTAGAAATTTCCCGAATGATCTGGAATGTTCCAAAATGAGTGCAATTTATTATGATCGATTTAGAATGATCGAGAAAGTTCTAGAAATTTTCCGAAAGATCGGGAAAATTCCAAAATGAGTGCAATAGATTATGATCGATCTAGAATGTTCAAGAAAGTTCAAGATATTTCTAGAATGATCTAGAAAATTCTAAAATGAGTGCAATTTATTATAAGCGATTTAAAATGTTCGAGAAAGTTCTAAATATTTATAGAATGATCTAGAAAATTCTTAAATGAGTGCAATTTATTATAAACGATTTAATATGTTCGAGAAAGTTCTAAATTTTTTTGGATTGTTCTGAAAATTTCCAAAATGTGTACGAGTGTTATTATTGATCTAAAAGAACCAAATCGAAGTGATGTACATCTAAATATTCTAGAGTGATCTGGTACCGGAAATTTCAATGTCTGATGAGTCAGTTCAATCGTGATTCGAGTAAAGATCAATTGGAATCAAGAGTAAGTTACAAAAAAGATTCAAGTGATTTTCACAAGTGAAAAAGAACAAACTATTTGAATGTTCTAGATTGTTCTAATACTAGAAATTTCGGTGAAAAAAACAAACTATTTTTTTTTTTAATTGTATGGGCTTGCCTTTGGCCACTAACCCGCCCATAAGGGGCGATGACGAAACCTAAGATGAATCACGCTTACCCAGGAGAAACCTATTCACTCTGGCCTTGAAAGTACCTAGATTGTAGGCGTCAGTGTTTTGGAGTGTTCTAACTCCAGAAATTTCGGTGTCTGATGGTATATAAACTGAAATTAAGTGTATTTTAACCCGTGCAACGCCGGGTTTCGCTGCTAGTATTAAGATAAAGTTAAACTACTGAATAGCCCTCATATTAAACCTTTAAAATTGGTATATTCGGTACATTAAGTTTTACTAAAATATGAAATAAAATTTGCCTTTATCTAGTTTCCATATCATAAGTTTACTTGGCTTGGGATTACAGCTCAGATCATTAAAATAAATTAAATCCACCCGCAGAGCGCAGTTGATGTTTACAATACACCTTCCAGTCCATTTTAATTCTTTTGACCAATTCAAGTATTCAATTGTTTCGACATGCAATAGTCCGGGAGGTACTGATGCATTTTAGGTAGTATTAATACGCCGATCGATGGCCATCTTTTTCAATAGATCTTGAATGGCTAATAAGTGAACCACGCATCAGCGATGCACCCGCGGTGGGTTTAGGATTGGAAGGTTACGGAAGGGGTAAACTTTTTTTTTTAAAAATTCATGCGAGCAGCTGACGCGTGTTCCCCCCTCCACCATGCAGCAGACGATTTTTTTTCAGCTCAGTATGATGTCAAATACTTATGAAACAAGTTTGAGCCGGCGTACTATGTCTTTTTTTACTGGGAGTGGCTGACGACGGATGTGGTAGACTTGAGCACTTACTTGAGCAGACGGTCGGTTCACTTATTAGTCATATAAGATCAACTATACATTTCAACGTCAGCCGGCTTACTATGACTTTTGTGTTTGCAACGCTACCTCCCGGACTAACCGTCACAACGGAATACGTCATGTGTTGTCGTCGGTTGCCGTCAAAAACGTTTCAGAATACCAAAGCTGTACTCCTGTCTCCAAAAACAAACAAACTTGGTATTGGTAGAGCTTGTTAAAGAAAATAAGATAAAATACCTTTTCAATTAACATAACTGGAAGTGGAATTGAGTTAAAACTGGGATCCACTTTCTTTGTTGAATGTTTGTTTGCATTCTCTGAAAATAACAATATCATGAAATGATTAGTCAAAAGATGTTATTTATTTACAAGTTAGCATAAGATTCTAAAACAGAGTCAGTCGAATAATAAAAGCACATGTATGAAGTCTGAGAGAATTTATTGCATCTTCCTAAAGCCTTTGATCAAGTTGACCATCATATTCTGCTCCTAAATCTTGACTATAATGATATAAGTGAAACAGCTCATGATCTTGTTTTATCTTATTTAAGAAGGTAATCACCAACGAAGATAGGAATTAGTGGTATGACATTCAATGCCCTTAAGTTAAAATGGGGATTATCCAGGGGTCAATATTGTGGTAATTTCACTTTCTAGTATATATTTATGATTTTCCATCTGTTGTAAATGGAATGTCATATACATATTGTCTTGTTTGCAGGTGATACTAAATTTATTTTCAAAGTAGACAGAAAGACAATGAATATAATGTATTAGAACAAAAAATTGTATCAACAATATGTTACTTACTACACTCTAAAGAAAGTTAAATGTTTAAGATTATCTTTCAATTGGCTACTTTCCTAAAAAAAAAATATTTAGTCCGTCAGTTAGATTATCTAAAAATATTGGACACGTATTTTTTGTTTTCGTTTTATAAATAACAGTAAAAATCAGCTCCAAACTCAACGAAAATACACCATGTAGTCTTATGAAGATAGTTGCAAACACTTAGAATAAAAACCATAAGTAATATCATTTTGATGCAAATAACATCACCTTTCAAAGGTACCTAAATGTTTAGTTACTTACCATCAAGAGCAACACTTTTCTTCTCCTTCGCACCATTACGACTATCCTGTTTGCTCACCAACTTGTGAAACCTGCTATTCACCATTGGTAAGAGACATCGTAATGCTGGCATGTGTTTCATTTTGTAGAGTAATATGAATAGTTCCTCCACTGTATGGTTTTTCTGCCCCCAGTCAATTAACAGTTGACTTGTCGGTGACATTGCTAGCCGTTGGGCAGTTTGTTCAATTTCCTGTAATTTTTTTATATTCAATTGTTTGTATCCTTCTAATATTATAAATTTTAATGTTTGTATGGATGTGAGGATGTGCAGATGTTTGTTACTCTTTGATGCAATACTTACGAACTGTTGCTAACTTCAGTAGCTTTGACCTTCGTAAGTGCCCTACTAGGGCCTAAATTGAATAAATGGCTTTGACTTTGAATATTTCGTAATGGATTGGAACAGAAGTTGGCACAGACTTAGAATAGGTTCTGGATTAACACATAGGATACTCTTTATAATAATAATTATAATCATTTATTTTAACCAAAAATGTAAGTACCTACAGCTATTCAAGTTAGATGGAAGGCATATGTAGAATGAGAATAATCATCTAGTGTTAGCGACCAGGTAACCATCCACTTCTGAGCTAGGATTCAACCTGTGTTACACATAGTAAAGAAGCCTCCAGGTCGAGATACAGACAAATTATTATGGCCTTGAACACCTGACAATAGGTGTACCTATAATAATAATTTATGTAGGCACTTATAATGTAGGAAGAACTAAATTCCCAAACTAGGCAACCTGTAAAGGATTATGGCGAGATTTGTACCAAAAAATTAAGATTTTTAGAGACGTTGGAATGACGTTATATTTGATCCTTGGTGCCTAAGGAACAACTTGAACCATTTAAAATATTTTTAGAACCCCGGGATAAAAATGCGAATTTCTATGGCATGCCGGCGAATCGCGACTATTCGCAACCAAAACCGTTATGTTGTTGTTATGTTTTGCGGGGTTTAACATGTTGCTGGTAATGTAATCTCAACATTTGAACTGATTCAAAACCCTCTAAAATGTTTTATTTTTTTGTACAAATCAATGTATGGAGCTCGCCATAATTCTTTTGGGAATTAGTTATTAAAAATATAAAAAGTTATAATATAAGACATACAATAATAAAAGTAAATATAATAAACAAAGTTGATCAATCACAATATGAGTAATGAACCATTAAAAAGGAACTGTTTGATCAAAATAAATACTAGGTTAGTGATAGTGTAATGTGTTCATGAGAAAGTGTTAATATGTGTGTGTATTAACATTTTATACACACACACATATTATTTGTGTATTAAGTGAGTGAGTTGAGTAGTGTGTGTGTGTATAAGGATATGATGTTGATGCAATGTGTGGAATCATTATATTTATTTAAGTGGGCATAATGAGACTCCCTCTTTTATCCTGGGAAATCGATATATCTCTTGGGAACACAAGTGAAACTGCCAGATGGAAGCTAGTATAAAAATCTGACTGACATGGTCTAGAAATTTTTCACTTTGCACACAGGTTTCATTTGAAGGGAATGTTTTTTTTAGTATTCAACTCCTGAGGGAGTAGGATAGAGTATTGCAGTTGAAACCTATTTTTTTTTCCAATCTTCTCCATTTTGGCCATAGAAAGGCTAGAATGGAGAAGATTGTAGGAGGCCTTTGCCACCTGGCAAACAGACATGCAAAAATGGAACAAAAAACAATTTACGAACAATAAAGAAATATTATCATGTCCGAATGAAGGCTATAATAATAAAAGTTGAAACCGTAGGGCAGAAAGCTAGTAAGAAATTAATTATAAGAGATGGAACACTGTTTGTTCTACTATAGTTATGATTACTGATTGGCTTTTGCCAGTTTATTATTGTTTATATACTTTCCCTATTATTAATATAGCAAAATAGAGGAAGACTTGTTTTTTATTATATCTATAGTTTAATTAATCTGTTGGTTGGACTATACATATTATTAAAATTCAAAGATTAAAGTACATGAACCATTAATATCTAGCTTTGATCCTTTGGAAAACACAATCCTACTATCCTAATCCTAATAATATTATAAATGCGAAGTGAGTTTGTTTGTTTATTTGTTACGCCTTCACGCCTCAACTACTATTCTTTTTTAACTATGTAAAATAGTAATAGTATAATAAGGTGTAGCAGTAAACTATTTAAAATGTATGTATTACCATTGTAATTAATTGTAAGTCAAAGAATTTAAAACGTCCAGAAGGATAGTCGCCTCTATGGGAACACGAAATAAACAAGCCATAATTGACAGTATTTAAAAGTAATAAGTTTAGGTAATTAAAAGTGACGAAATCGCAATACTTACAAATGGAAGGTTAGTTTTTTAGTTTTTCCTTGGTTTTTATAAGTGTTGTGACAGTATTTTAATATGCAAGTTGACATTTTTTATTTAATCAGTACAGCGAGTATGACGCGATGACAGCCGTGCGCAGAACGACGTGCACGAACTGAGAGCGATTTGTTCAGGAGCCCCTCAAGCGGAGTGATATTAAATGTCATGCTTTAGTAAGGCCGACTATCCATCTGGGTAGAGGCACGATGCCGTATGAAAATCTTTGTTGTAAGTATAAGTGAATGTGAGAGCTCACCTGCCAACAAACTGCTATGCAGTTTGGCAGATGTAACTATGTAATTATTTTGAAAAGTTTAACTAATAAACGTTTACATACATACATACTCAACGGATCATCATGAAATTTGGCATGGCCTATGGTATAGAGAAGGACATAGGCTACTTTTTATCTCGGGAACGCTGGTGAAACCGCGGGGGACAGCTAGTAATATTATAAATGCGAAAGCTTGTGAATATGGATGTATGTTTGTTACTCTTTTATGCAAAAACTACTGAATGGATTTGGATGAAATTTGGCATGCTGATAGAATATGTTCTATTACACATAGGGTAAGTTTTATCTAGGGAAAGCAATATCTCCTCCGGGTACGAGGGAGAAACTGCAGGGCGCATCTAGTTAGAAATATAAACCACACTTTCATAAATATCTAATGAGTAATGGAATGCTTTGGGATGGTTTCACATAATGAGCTAATTTTTTTTAAAGAAAAGCGTTCATTATTCAAATGTGGACTCCTGGTCTTCATTCAGAATACACTGCAAATTTAAACAGGTACTTATCGCGCTAACTTATAACCACCTTTAAACTCTTCAAGATTGTAGATGGTTATCGGAAATTCCGTAAACAAAATTATATCCATCAACTTGTATTTGGGGAATTCCGTAATTATACATCACGTATTCTCGGTATATAATGGTCAATAATACATACGTTGACTTCGAAGGCAGAATATTTCATGTGATTCCCAGCTAACTCCTTCCAATACTCTTGATTGTCGAGCAGTCTGCATAGTTCCTTGTTTATATCAAACGGTAACTCATAAATGTACATTTTACAACTTATTTTATTTTATATTTTTAATGAAGAAAGAAAACATCTATCGCTAAAACTTGCAGGATGAAAACTAAAGAAAAATAGTGTCAATTTGACAGTGTCAGTGTCAATCAGTGTCTCCATATGTAAATCGGCATTTACCGTGTTGCAAGGGTAAAAATACCGTGTTTTTAGGCAAAATTACGGTGGATCAGCTTAAATTGTACCGTGTAAATTACCGTGTAATTTTTTAAGGATAAAAACAATAATATAACCTAGATACCGACTGCAGCGTCATCTGCCGGGCTGATTTGTGAATGTAAACCATCCAGGGCGCCACCCAAACGCATACAAAAAAAAACATTCAAATCGGTCCAGCCGTTTAGGACTTCAGTGACAAACACACGTACAGTAGAATTAACTCCCTGGATGGTTTAGATAGGTTAGGGTAGGGTAGCACTACGCAAACGAAGTTGCGCCGGGCAGCAGGTATATCATATAATCCTAAAAAAATGCGCTAATATTCAATAAAAAGAGAGCTATAGAGCTAAATACTATTTTTTTAGAGCTGACCATGTTGAAATTGAGCTAAATTTAGCTCTAAAAGAGTTACGTTGGTAACACTGTTCCTGTATGTTTAAATAAGGACGAGAATAGATTGCCGAGGTTTGGTAGTTTTTATCTATGTGTGTGTGGAGATAGAAGTTTTGATAACCTGGGACTCCCCGGTAACCAAGAGCAGTGTTGCCATTACAAAATACATATTATTTTAAGTTCACTGAGATTCGTTTTACGCACTATAGTGATGAAACATTAATAACGTAATTTTTTAAATACGGTGACATTGGACACGGTAATACCTTATTACCTTGACGGTAGATTAAGACCAGATTACGGTGTTTCTACGGTAATTACCGTGTATATGGAGACACTGGTGTCAATCATTGCAACTTATCTGACATTCATTATTTCGTTCGGGAATTAGTTTTATAGTTTATGTTCCTATCAAGAATCTTTGGTTCCTATACAGTATTGGTTTGGCGATTTATTTGGGTTTTTACATCAAGGAAAAATCCTTTTAGAGTATCCGACCACTCACTGCGTAGAAAGAGATACCTTTCTCTGTCTTCGACTCACTGCATCTAAATGCAGCGAGATGTCATTTTGTCCTAAACTCAATAAATAGAATTCATAGAAAATGAACATGCGCTTCTTTGGGTGATTGTTACATGGGTTTCTTCGTTTCTGCAGATTCCTAATAATAACTCGGCATATAGCTACTGTAAATTATATATGTACCTACTATTATGTATAAAAAGCGGAAATTCCGGACAGATACAGAAAATCCCGGGCAACTGCAACAAAAATTTTCTTTGATTAATTGGAAGTGTAATTAATTCATTGGATTTTACATGGATTTAGCCCATTTAAACCCCTTAGGGAGTGAATTTCGGAAATTCCTTTCTGAGTGTGCCCCTAGTCAAGGGCAAACTTTCTCCGCCACACGCTGCGGCGAAGTTGAGATGAAGAGAGTGATTTCGATTGAGCTAAGACTCAAAGGAGCTAAGTAGGTATCGATGATAATGAAGGAATCATAGCTCTATGGTTGCTTTCTAACTTTTACCACCGCTGAACAAAAGTATGGTCTGGAAACCTAGACCATAGTTTTGTTCAGCGACACTGCCGTTTTGGCTTTTTGAGCTTACAGTGCAATATTCATATGCAAGCAAAATTATAGTTATTTTGACGGAATATAAAGTACTTTAGTAATATTATCATTATAACGCCTTATCGTAAAATCTGAGCAATGTTATTATTGCCAAGGCAAAAAAATGAGTTTACCTACTATAATAATATGGGTACATGTAAGGACATATTATCATTGTAGTGACCTAGAATAAAACACCATGTTGCGAACAGTCTTGGAAACCTATATCAATAATAAGTTAAACATTACACTAGACAGGCTGTTTGATATCTAGCTGCGGTCAGGATAAACCGCGTAACGCTAGAAGCTTGTGCCAATAAATCATACTTATAAGTACCAACTTACCTACACATTATTAAACTACCTACATACATACCTACTTTCTTTCTTTCTTTTTTTTATTTGTTGGCGTCACACGGCTTGTGTATTTTGCCATTTTCCAGTTATATTATAAGTTCTAGTCACAATAAATCACTTTCACATAGTCCTCAGTCAGTCACCGTCCATAAAAGTTAACATACCTACTTGTTAGTAAATAGGTAGGCAGGGCGGACTGATTACTATACTCTTTGGAAAAGAAAGAAAGAAAGAAAGAAAAAACATTTATTTTGACATACACACAACATTACAGAATAGTATATTACATTACAAAAAAAAAAACAAATAAGTACCTAAATACATTTGAAAAAATAAATAAATATAAACATTCAGTAATATTGTGTGTTCTTTGGCGGACTGGGCCGGAAGATACTGGGTGGCTCCCCACAAGCCCCGGGACCGGATAATGGTAGATAGGTGGAATACTGGCCCTGATTCTGTTGTTCACAACTAAACTAATTTTAGTCTCACTATGTCTCTTTCTAACAAAGAACATAAGAAAAGCATGTAAGAAATTTAGTCCTGTCAAATTAGTCCAATGCTATTTTCAATATAAATTTAGTCGCCATCTATCGCGGTTACGTCTAAATACCCGCAAATGAAGACGGCAAAGGCTAATTTGACAGCTTTAAATATGTTCTATCCTTTTTCAATGATATTTGTAAGAAAGAGATGTGATGTGACTAAAATTTGTTTAGTGCGATTTACAACAGAATCGGTACCACCAGTGGCGTAACTATACCATCTGGGGCCCGTGGAAAATTCTTTTGATGGGGCCCTATCAGTAAAAATCGTCACGTTGTACTCAGTTTAATTTTAATAAACGTCGAGATTTTCAGCATACTCAATTACACGTTGTATATGTCCCACTAATGGCCATAGGCCTCCTCTCTTAGGCGAGAGGGAATGGTCTGTAGTCCCCACGCTAGCCCAATGCGTATTGGAGACTTCATATCTATATCGATATAACATAATATCTCAATGCATTCATCATCTATTTGCTAGCTTTACGGTGAAGGAACAACATCGTGAGGTCCGTAAATCAGGTACAATGTAAAAAAATGTTTTTGAGCTCGCGGCCTCTTGGGTCGGGGGCCCGTGGCATTTGCCAGCCCTGCCACTCTATTGTTACGCCACTGGGTACCACTATCGGAATTATCTTTCTGTTAAATTTCTCTCTAAGTATGTAAGACCAAAGTATGAATTATCTACTTTACAATCAAATTAGGTCGTAAGAGCCAGGCCAGAGTCTGCGTGGGCCTCCTACCCTACCTACCGTCTGGCTGCGGCAAGCACTGCAAGCTAGGCCCGTGGGGGGCACGCGCAGGCGAGGGCCCGGCTGGAAAACGCCACCTTGACTATACATAAGGCCAGTCCGACCCTGACGTTGGTAAGTAGGTACCAAATGGGAAGGTAGTTATAGTGTAACCACTTAACTGTTCAGGTGGTCAAAGTTGGAACTAAAGCTCTCATTTGAATAAACTAACATAGACTTCAAAACTAAAATAGACTTCAGAATTCACAAAAAAATGTATAAAATAACTCTATACCTAATTGGAGAACCTAAAAAATTGTTGGCTTTGGTCAACTGAAATTAGGAAAAAGATACATAACACAATAATTTGACTTAGAATGTGGTTCATAGAACAAACAAAAAACAATTATGTTCCCTTTGTATAAGACTATCCATATTTGAAACGAAAATTAATTACAACAAAGCGAACCGTACGGGAATGGGGCCAGCCTCAAAGCAAACTGATATCAAATGTTTATACAACTGTAAGCGCATTTTGTTATTTGCATGTGGAAATAATCGATTATTATCAATTGTTATAAGAATGACCCAAATTTCGACGATTTTTTGGGGTTTTAGTGTAGCTTTAAAGTATTGAAACTTGCATAAATATAAAATTGTTTCTACTAAACTGAACTGAATCAAGAAACTAGAACATCTAAAAGAATAAAGACACAGCAGATCTAAAGCTTTTTTATATGCTCCACAATCTCACCAACTCACCATGGTATGTGATGATGTGGCCGAAGGTGGTAAGAACACAAAGTTAAGAAGTACCTTGCTCTCAATTGCAGATGTTGAATATTACGAGTAAGGTGCTCCAATTACGCCAGTAACCCGAGTGTAAAGAATTGACGCTAGTATACGCTTACTGCGTTTACGTTTACGACACTTCTCTATAGGAATTGGTACAGCGCCTCTAGCGGAATACTCATGGTACTAATTTCTCCAATACTTTATAGTTAGCTTACCGATGTACCTGCGCAGAAGATACATTTTCAAAGCGCGGGAAACGCTATTGGTCGGCACCTGCCGCCATGTTAGCGCACCGTGCGGAGGGGCGTCACTTGCGAGCGAGACGGAACTAACAGCTGCAGTGTATTATAAACCTTATGGTAGTGATCTAAGGTTGATTGTAAGTTTTAATCATTCTTTCGTTAATCTTCGGGGCCATACTTTCTTTTCTGTGCGAACGAAGATTCACGGCGCGCCATATAAGTTGGGTAATACTGTACTGTACTACAAAGTACTCTACCATGATATGGTGTCCTCACGATGTACTTGTAAAACAGTTAGCTATTGCTGAAAGTGTAGGACATCTCAAAAATCTATTACCGCTGGTAATAAAACCTCTCACAGCAAATTGGTTGATAACAACAGTCAATTTTAGCTTTATGGCTCAGTGGTAATGACGGATGCCGAGACAAAGGTCCCAGTTTCGAATACTACAATGAGCTCGAGCTTTCAGTGAAGGAAAACATCGCGAGGAAACCATAGCACGGTGGTAGGGTACTTTGTAGTACCCACCTGGCTGGCCACCCTCAAGGAAATCTGTCGACAAGGACCTATCGGTGTGTTCCGGCAGCTGTATTTGAGACCCAGTTTCCTTCTAGGCTTTTTGCTTACCACCTTCGGTTACATTATCACTTACCATGATGAGATTGCGGTCAAACACAGGACTAAGTATACACGGTAAAAAAATACAAAGGTTATCTTCTTGTGCTATCCAGTAGGGCACCTGTGAAGGGCATATTGATCAGAAGCCAGCTTGCGCCTTTAGACTCGTTTCAGCGACGTGCTGCTAGAATTGTTGACGATCCCGAGCTCACAAACGGATTAGAGCCCCTCAGTCTGAGGAGAGACTTTGCCTCCTTATGTGTGTTCTACCGCCGCGCTTGTACAACGGACAGTGTTCTGTAGAATTGTTTAAGATGATGCCCACGGCCACCTTCTACCATCGCAACTCTCGCCATCGACAGGGAGTCCATCCTCACATATTGAAACCAGAATTGTTTCGAACTGTGCGGTCTCAAAGGAGCTTCCTTCCGCGGACGCTCAGATTGTGGAATGAGCTCCCTGCCGTGTTTTTCCCAATGGAGTACAGCATGGGGTTCTTC
Organism: Polyploca ridens; assembly: GCA_951394255.1. NCBI lineage: Eukaryota > Metazoa > Arthropoda > Insecta > Lepidoptera > Drepanidae > Polyploca > Polyploca ridens. The sequence continues at coordinate 4,903,336 of OX596266.1, read as the reverse complement.
AAAAAGTTCTGCAGGGTCGGCAACGGGTGGGTGACCAATGGACGCTTGCAACACCCTTGGTGTTGCAAGCGTCCATTGGCTGCGGTAGCCGCTTACTAACAGGCGGGCCGTATGCTTGTATGCTACCTAAGTAGTATAAAAAAAAAAAGAAGCCTGTATCTGACGCTCCGTTTCCCTGTCATCACAAGAACTTTTAAAATGATTTCAAGATGTGATCTGCAAAGTCATCTGATCCAGAGGCCGCATAAATTTGGATTCGTTCTAATTTGACAGCAGATATTCTGCGATATTATGCCAAAATATACTTTTAAGGTTAAACATCAGTACGGTAACCGCTTACCATCAGACGGGCCGTATGCTTGTTGCGTACCTCAGGCCCGGTTTCAATAATTTACGGACCGGTATCGGTTAAGATTTATTAAAATTAGACTCTTATAAGCAAAGACCTCAAAGCGTTGCATAGCAGACCCTCCCATATGGAAGTAGCTATCACAGGTAAAGTTAGCTTACGAAATGATATATATGTCCAGTTTGGCAATAAAAAAACCTACCATTGGTAAGCAAAACTATTCGTTTTTGTTTAATGAAACCGGGCATTAGTGGTATAAAAAAAACGTACCGAGGCGGGAAAGAAATTTATCGAGATTTTATTGTTTTTGACTTTCGTAGAACAATATGGATAGATGTTTCAGTGATAAGCGCCCGTAGAAGTTCATTTGGCACATTATTTGTATAATATGAGCCATATTTGAACGTTTCTCACGGTTTCTCTTCTAATTGTTTTGGAAATGTACAAACATCTTAAACAAAATGTATAAATTCTACAATATGCTAAATGAACTACTACTACGGTTGCTAATCACTGAAATATCTATCCATATTGTTCTACGGAGGAAAAAAAGACAATAAAAACTCGAAAAAATCAAATTTCCCTCCTCGGTACAAAAAAAACTGATGTTTAACATTAAGGCTGATTTTTCAATGGCCAGATAAACGCTAACAATTTAATCTAAAAATTTGAAATTAAAACAGTTGGAACCGATTGAAAATCGGGCCGATTAGTTAGGTAGACGCATTTCAGGCATTGTAGGTAGGTTTTAAATCTTATATTCTTCGCAAAGACATAAAAGATAAAAATTTAATGATGGTGTGCGAGTTACACTTACGCAGGAATTAGAACAAATATAAGAGACACTTGAACACACACCAAACCACATGAGCACAGGGATGTACTCGATAGAATTAATTACATAATATATTTTTACTAACAAAAATATAGAGATAGTTTCTTCTTCTTTGGTTAGATGGCGATTGTAGACAATCCATATTAATTTTATGCTTTTTTTTATATTACGAAGTCGGTAAACTAGTGTAGGTACGGCCCACCTGATAGTAAGTAGTTACCGTAGGTATATGGACGCTTGGGCGCATCACTCACGCGTTACCGACCATGCTCCCCTCCTCAATGAGCTCTGGCGACCTTACTCACGCGTAGGAACACAACATAAAGTTATTTGGCTGCAGTATTCTGTAAGCTGAAAGTACTTCCTAGACGAGCTGCTCTTTGAGCGAAATGATGCTATGCTGAACTATGCTCTACCTCTCTTTAAATGCTAAAGTACCCTATCTGTCTGTTATCTCTTGACGCCCCTAAACCGCTGATCTGATCGCGACGAAATTTGGCACGCAGATAGCCTATGGACATATATGGGTTGGTAAGCCACTAATACTAAAAGGGAGCGGGCAAACAAATGCATCTATTATGCTTTAAAATATTCCTAACGGTTACATTAATGTTTTCAGTGCGATTAGAATGTAAATATCTAATATGTAATGAATCTAAGCTTGTTTTGAAAAGAGTAATTGCTGAGCTTATTGTCGGCTCATCTCAGCAAATGCAACCTTCCGAACCGGTATTATAGTCAGACTTTTCATAAGTGCATGCGAAGGTCTATTTGAATAAATGATTTTGAATTTTGAATTCGTTTTTCATTCTTTTAATGTCAATTCTATATTCCTGATCGATAAATAGTATCGATAAAAAAAAATTGCCTAGTCCGCCCCTGTGCCACGAAGGCTGCATGGCATCGTTCACAAGACCTACATTGTCGAACCGCAGCCGATATCCAACTCAGTTCAACTCCGATCACCTTCTGAAACAGATCTATTTGCGATTATCATTGATTACATTAATTACAGTGACATTCATCAGATTATATTTGATACTGAATAGCAAGTGGCTTTGCTTTGAAAAAGGTAAGAAAAACTTATTATTTTAAAAAGTATGTACATTTTATTGGATACGTAGAACTGTTGCCAAATCGTAGCAGTCGTAGCGAATTTCGTAGCATACAAATCGGTATAATTTTACCACGTGTATAAAAACATAGAGTATGCTCATATTTTTTTCATGAATTCTAATTGAATCTCATATAGATCTTTCTCACACGTAGCTACTCAAATGAAACTAATTACCATCGAAATTAGTTTTATATTTCGATGCTAATTACTGACTCGAATTACTAAGGCGCCGGCGCCGATCCCACAGCGAGCAGTCTTGTACTCCGCGCCGATTGTCAGTTTTTTCACGAACGGATTTGGCATCGCGCTCGTCTTGTATGCTCGTTGTGACGTCCACACTTGACATTCGCGAGCATCGAACGAATTCTGTTCATTCCGTTTTCTCATACATTTTACAAAACGTTACTATACGTGCCATATGCACAGAATAGATAATAGTACAAGTACCATATGTCACCGATTTATTAGTGACTACCAAGCAGTTATGTAACAAAATTAATTATCAGGCCGTATGCTTGCTACCTTTGTGGAATAAGAATAGTACATAAATAATACACTCGCAAACTTTGACATTTACAATAGTAGGGTTATCTTTCGGCTCGCCATGGAATGTACCTACCCTATGTGCCGATTTTTCAACTGACAATTAAGCGGTACAGTATTACCCAACTTATATGGCGCGTCGTAAATCTTCGTTCGCACAGAAAAGAAAGTATGGCCCCGAAGATTAACGAAATAATGCTTAAAACTTACAATCAACCTTAGATCACTACTATAAGCTTCATAATACATTGCAGCTGTTGGTTCCGTCTCACTCGCAAGTCACGCCCTTCCGCACGGCGCACGCTATCATGGCGGCAGCTGTCGGCCAATAGCGTTTCCCGCGCTTTGAAAATGTATCTTCTGTGCAGGTCAAGTGCAGGTACATCGGTAAGCCATATTAATTGGGTACTACTGTACCTGACAGTTAATAATAATTTGAGTTATTAGGCTAGTGAGTGTGTACGACGCTGATCCCACAGCGAGAGTTATTGCGTTCTATGCGGTGACCGCGGCGGTCAAGGAGAACGCACGTAGAACTCTAGACCGCCCGCTGTATTCGCTTCGCTTTAATATTGGCCAAATCAAAACGGCTGATCTATGTAAGATAGGATTTTCATTAAACTATGCCTAAGAAAATACTAAACCAGCCCGTGAAAGTCCTACTGCAATAGGATAAGTCATTTACGATGTCTCTAACAAAGGGCTTGTTAGAGACATTGATTATATATATACGTGGATTACGTAACTTTATTGCAATCATATTCAGATTGAAACAACCTCTTAATCAGTAGAAATATTACAAAATCGAAAATGGTTCCATTTGAAATGAAGCACTGTTTGCATTTTCAGTTACCAGAATGTAGAAAAGTATTCAGAAAACCGCTATACTGAACCGGTTTCAATTCGAAAATGATTGAATTTCATTGCAACAAAGATACATAATCGCCCCACAGTTTTATTTTTTTCAAAATCATCAATATTCCTTTACAAACAAATATAGTTATATAGTTTTTTCAACAGTGAAGTATGGCTCAAACCAAGAAATCATATTACCCTTGGCCAGACTCTTGGCCGGTTTTATTTTATATTAGCTTTCCAGCCTGCGGTTTCATGTTCCTTTCCTCGAGGGGAGAAGTAATTTTGGAAAGTCCTTTCTTAGCAGCTGTTTAGACTGTATTAAATTCTAGGCCTTATATTTCTTGCGTGATTAATCCTTGGTATTTCGCTTTTATACAGGATTATGTTACAAAGAGTATCCAAAAAACAGGGGGTATAGTTTTTGAAAAGGTAGCAAGATAGTAGTAGATTTAAATTGATTGTGAAAAACTTTAATGAACAGTACGTGGATTACGTAACTTTATTTCAATGAAATTCAGATTGAAATAATCTCTGAATCGGTAGAAATATTACAAAATCGCTCAATGAACCACTGTTTGTATTTGCAGTTACCAGAACGTAAAAAAGTTATCAGAAAAACCGCTATATTGAACCGATTTCAATTCGAAAATGATTGAAATTTAGTTACGTAATCGCCCCACTGAAATACTTAAATGATATCATTTAGATAGTAGGTAAACTTAAGAGTAACACCCGGCCACGAACAACAGAAATATTCAACTATATAAAAGCCAAATTACACTTTGTCATGACTCAAACATATGAAACGTTTATTTGTCCAAGTGTTTCTATCGATACCATTGTCTCGTTTAACCTCGTCTGACATCGCTTACCAATGAGAGGTGCATGTGCAAACACCGCCCAAAATACCTAAATGGCTTTAGGTAACATTTTTTGGGTAAACACTTTGTAGTTCAGGCTTTTTATATTCAACATGTTTATCCTGATATTTCAGAACGCATGGAAAACTTTTCAGTATCTTTTTTAACACCCCATCTTGATGTGGTCAGTCTGTTGGCTCCAGAATCTTATTTCAAGTGGAATGGACTGATCCAACTGGGCTTGTGTTTGCCCACAATCTCACTGGTAAGTAATGATGTTGCCGAAGATGGTGAGCTGAAGAAACCAAGAAGAAAACACAACAGTTGGTAGTTGACGAGAGAATAGACGTGACTATATTAGCACCGCTCCACCGCAGCACCGGCCCGACACCGCCTCAAATCAATCCAACCACTGGCTGCCAGCGCGCCGCCTGCTAGGTGGCAGTTCACGAGCGTAGCCGTAGCGCCGGTGAAATTGGTGGCGCGGCTTTGCCAAATACTGCTTGCTGGGGATAACAAGCTCTTCAATTTGCAAGGGGTCTTGCAAGGGAGCGGGCCGCTCGCTAGAAGCGTGTGGTTAGCAGGACTAGTGGCAATGTATTTGCCATGCAAGAGAGATTCGACGAGATTTCAGTTTTTTTATAGTGTGTTATAGGCCTATGTTTGATTAAGATCTCACCATAGTACGTAAGTGATGATGTGGCCGAAGGTTGTAAGCACATAAACCCAAGAAGAAACTGGCTCTCAAGTGCAGCTGTCGGAACATCGATATGTGCTTGGCGACAGATTTTCAACTTGAGGGTGGTAGCCAGCCAAGTACCCTACCACCGAGCTATGCTTTCCTCACGATGTTTCACTGAAAGTTCAAGCTCGATGTAGGATTCGAACCCGGGACCTTCGTCTCGGCATCCGACGTCACTATCACTAAGCTATCAATGCCTTTAAAAACCTTTTTCCCATTGTAAAAGTTGTTCATTATGATATTATGAGCCCATTTTAATTTGGCTACTCTTTGAAAAGTAACCATTTATATAAATACCATTTGATAAAATTTAGGTATAAAGCTGCTTAATTTGTTTTCTAGATTCTAGAAATGTCCATGAAAATATTGAAGAGACTGGGAAAAAGCCTAACCTTCTAGGCTTTCAGCAGCAACACAGTATCCATCACCCAGTCACGGTAGCCAGCGACTTGCCAACAGGTGGACCTGCCTGCTCTGTCAGTCTTGAAGTAACTCTACTCTTTCTTCTCTTTTTCTTTTTTAGAGGAAGTTTGTTAAAGAAGAAAGAAGAAGGAAGATAAGAAGAATACAAATGAATAGAAGAACAATTAACTGTTAAGCGAAGTTGGTTTGTGACCGTCACTAACGGGCAGTGTATCGCCAGTTTGCTCGTTTTGACGATCGCAAAATGAACTCGCTTGACTATATTCATCGGTGAAAGAATAAAGTGAAAAGAAGAATGGAGAAGGAGTTTATAAATGGAATGGAATATAAGAGTTTATAAGTTACACACCTACCCTACCTCTGTGATTTATAACGAATATTTTTTTTACTATGTATGTATGACTTAAAAACATTTTGTGTTCTAGCTAACTCAAATCAGAGAATTTGAGTCGTACCTATGTGTTGTCTTTTCGACATCTCACATTATTACAGTTTGTATGTGTTTTTTGTACTTATTTGTTGTGTACCCTTGTTGTTATATGTTGTGCGTGTGTCGAATTAAATGTATTTCGGTCGTGGGTTTGATGAATCTCACCCAGAATATGTTAAGAGTGTGGATATGCAAATATCTATGTAATAGTAGATTGTTTAGCAAGGGATGATAAACACTAATTTTAAACGAGATACTTTGTATGAGAAATTGGTAACTTTCACCCGAGATAAACATTTGCTTTTCATTTTGACTATGTATGTATGAGGAAAGATGTATAAAGTAATATGCAACTTCCATAAAAATTGCACTTATCTCTGTTTTCTGCCCTTTTTCTTCGTCAAACGACTACATTATGGCTTTTTCTCTGTATTTTTTTATAAATCGGATTTAAGGCGGTTGTATCAAAATAATCTTTTGTCTTTCAAATGTTTATAATTCATACACAAGTCTCCAAATAACGATAATAATGTTATTTAATATTTATATTATATTTTCCAAAAAAATTGCACTTATCTCTGTTTTCTGCCTTTTTCTTCGTCACACGACTACATTATGGCTTTTTCTTTGTTTTTTTATAACGGGCGGTTGTATCAATCAAATCATTTTTCTTTCAAATGTTTATTGTTTATACACAAGTCTCCAAATAACGATAATAATGATATTTAAATATAATTCGATACTCTTTTTCATAATAATTATTTAAAAAAACCTATACAATTAATACAATATAATATAAGATCTGATAAAGAAAGAAGAAAGAAAAATATTTTATTTCTGCACGCCATTCGACGCATAAAAAAAATGTGTTGAATTATTTACCTACCCACAACAAGTATTTGAATTGTCTTCATTTAGGTCAAAATCTGAGTGCACGTTGCTAATCCTAACTGATATTACTAATGCGAAAGGGAGTTTGTTTGTTTGTTACGCCTTCACGCCTCATCTACTCATCGGATCATCATGAAATTTGGCATGCAGATAGCCTATGGTATGGGGAAGGACATAGGCTAACTTTTATTCCGGGAACGCGGGTGAAACCGCGGGGGTCTGCTAGTACTCTTATAAATACCTGTTTATTCTGTTTGTGATGTGTGTGTGCCAAATTAAGCTTGGCTATTGTCTACCTATGTTACCTAAGACGCTGCTGGAAAATCGGGGAAAATATTTACTAAACGATAATATTTAAATACATAAATACCATTTCATCTTTGGCAGTTACACAGGCCTGTAGTCTACGTATATTCCGATTTCTGAGCCTGTAGAGTTTAACCAGTATCTCACCATGTCACAACATGATAAGCGCATAAGGGATTGGGCGAAACAATAGATATTTTTTCAAAATCAATATTGATATGGAACAAAATATATTACATCTTCAGTAAAATTGTATAATTTCAAATAAAATGTTGTCTCAGCCTTCAACACCAGTAGACTTTATGTGGTTTAATAGAAAAAAGCCGGATAAAATCTACTTATATATCCGATCAAAACATACTTTTCCTTGTCTTCTGTTAGTTCGAATGATTGGTTTGACGATTATGTGACTCATCAAGCTCTATGCGTATATTAAAGCCATAAGAAAAGTTAACGCACTACCTAATGCAATTTGTTTTCATGTTCTTCTTAGATATGTTTTTTTTACTATGTGGTCGAAGGTGGTAAGCACACAAAGCCTAGAAAAAAAGCTCTCAAGTGCAGCTGTCAGAACACACGTAGGTGCTTGGCGACAGATTTTCAACTTGATGGTGGTAGCCAGCCAGGCGGGTACTATAAAGTACCCTACTACTGTGCTATGGTTTCTTCACGATGTTTTCCTTCAAGCTCATTGTAGGATTTGAACCCGCGACTATCGTCTTGGCATTCAACTCACTACCACTATCAAATCATTTATGTCGTAATTGATAGCAAACATTTTTGAGCTTGGTTTTAACAAAAAAGACACACATTGGTACAATGCATAAAAAAACAAAATAAAAATGAGATTCAAATAAATAGCATTAAATGTTTAAAGCATTCTTAAAGTGCTGTTTATTTAGACTTAGTTATAAATAGGAATATTTCGGCTTTGATTGGTAAAAAAGCCGTAAATAACCTACTTAAAGCTACGTCAAAATTTAATCACTATCGATACTTTCTCAGACACGTTGGATATTCACCGACGATTTAAGCAAATTATGGACGACTTGCAACAAGAACAAAGTCGGTCAAAATCTACTTAAAGCCACAGTGAAAATATATCACCTATTTCAGATACAGATACTATTTCTGATGTAAGTAGAATTTATGTGAAAAAAGGATTTTAGTTTTTCGAAAGACTACACACAGAACATTGAATAAGATTAAAAAACTTCAATCACTCACTATCAAAACTACACAACTGATGCTTGATATTAAAATTTAAGGATTTTTATACCAATTATTCATTAAATGTCCACCATTAGTGGATAAAAGTATATTTACTTAAATGTTTTTATAAAAAAGCTTCAATTAGTTAATTAGTCTATTTTGATATTCATTAAAATTAGAATGCTAATGAAACAAATAATCAATTGTTTGTTTCCATTTTACTAATGTGTTGATTTTATAATAAGTTAAATACATTATTTTGCAATAATTGACCGTTCAATTTAATTTCCACTGAAATAATATAAGCAAAAACAGGAAATGAACTATATAGCATTATTAAAAAAAAAAAAAAATTACAATTTCTAACTCTGATAATTCGAATAATTTCCAAAGAAATGATTCATTACTTCGTTACGGTAGGACTCATATTATACATATGAGTCTTCCGATCCATCGAACAGCCCTTTTTGCACCAGACTTTAAATGAGTAGATTTTTAATAAATTGTCGTAAATTATAATGTAAACATATTACGACCTGCAAGATATGGCCTATGTATCCAAATAAAGGAATTATTGCTTGGGTAATTTAATTCGTCTTTGTTTAAAGAATATGAATACTTCATGGGAATGCAGAACAAATTATAACAAATCCACGTTACAATCCAACTAACTAAAAGTAACTTTTAAAATGCTCTATTGATCCCGTGAGCATTACCTATAACGTACCAATTTATGGGATGTGTTGTTATGTATACTGCCAAAACATGGTTTAGATAAAGTCGAAGCCACTTACTCAGTTCAGGCCCTCGGAAAATCTTATGATGGCCAATGATTCCGAAGACCACCACTAATAAGTACCAGCAAGAAACTCAGCAAGGTTATATTTTATAAAATAAATCCATGCTATACTATATACTTATACTATAATACTATATACTTATACTATATACTTACTATATAATATTATAAATGCGAAAGTAACTCTGTATGTATGTTTGTTACGCTTTCGCGCTTTAGCCGCTGAACCGATTGCGATGAAATTTGTAATTCACATACCCTATGGTATGGAGAAGGACATAGGCTACTTTTTATCTCGGGTACGCGGTAGAAACCGTGGGGGACAGCTAGTTTTGCATAATCTGAATATATTGGTATTTTTTCTCTATTTAATGATTTAAACCAAGCATAACCACAAACAGAAAGACACATTTTTTTTTTAATAGATTCTATTGGCTTTAGTACAAGACAGTTGTGCAGTATGCAGATACTTAATTTTTAATAAGGGCTACCTAATAATAGGTCTTTTTGTTTCAAGAATTTCTTTATGTCTGATTTGAATTTAAAATCAGTTATCCTGGTAACCGAAAGTGGTATTATATCCTAACTATAATATTATAAATGCGAAAGTGAGTTTGTTTGTTACGACTCCACGCCTTAACTACTCAACGGATCATCATGCAGATAGCCTATGGTATGGAGAAGAACATAAGGCTACTTTTTATCCTGGGAACGCGGGTGAAACCGTGGGGGACAGCTAGTAATTATAACAAAATAGCACTCTATGTATGTATGTTAATCTAAAATACTCTTCTTTTGTATTGATATTACGTCAATGTTTTTATGTATGAACATAATATTTTCATAGATGTAAGTAAACGATTATTTAAGGATTCACTAAGACCAATACTATAACATACGAGACATAGGCGTGGTCTTTCACTGATGGCCGCATAAATAAGCTCAGAGTCACTCAGTGAGCTATGGAACGAGCTATGCTTGGAATTTCTCTACGTGACAGGGTCCGAAATGAAGACATTCGTAGGAGAACGAAAACGACAGACATATTAGGTCGTAGAGTTAGTAAGCTGAAGTGGCAATGGGTGGGCCACATCGCTCGAAGAGCCGATACCCGATGGGGAACAAAGGTTCTCGAGTGGCGACTACGTACTGGAAAGCGCCGAGAGGGACGACCTCCCACCAGGTGGACCGACGAGATGATCAGAGTCGCTGGGCGCCGCTGAATGCAAGCGGCCGTTTGAATTGGAGGAGGCCTAAGTTCAGCAGTGGACATCCATGGGCTGATATGATGATGATGAATACTATAAATTTGTACGACTTGCTCTTTTTCAACTACCGTAGATCCACAAAGTAAAACGCCATAAGATAAATAAAATTAATGCTATAGAAATATGCAATAAAAACTAATTTCGCCGTCTCGACATTGGTCAAAATCTTATTTTTGTCACAGCATATGGACTAGAATATCAGTTACAATTATAATTAAAATGTATTATTAAATGTTTAGTCTTATTAAATATGATAGTTTAAGTCAAGTCTAGTAAAACCCAGATTTTAAATATATCCGTAACTTTCCAACATCATATGACAAAAAGAGGCGGGGCTCTCTTAAAGCTAGCGTTTTTTAAGACTTGCTTTAAACCATCTCCTGTAAAAAGGGTTGGCTTTCTTAGAGTTTAATAACATAGATTGTTTACAGCGAACCCTTTGGAGATTATTATCATGTTCTTTTTTTTTAATAAAGGATCGTCAACCACAGATGGTCATTCATTTATATATAATAGAAACAAAAATGGCCCGAGTATTGAACCTTGGGATATAACATATCATATAGAAAGATAGGTTAAAATTGGGTATTTTAACAACAGAAAACCTTAGATGTACCTTCTGTTGACCATTATTTAAATAATATAAAAATAAATCATATTTCCGCGAATATTCAAGATTTAGCAGCAGATTATGGCGGTCAACGCAGTCAAAGGCGTTCGAATAAACACAAAAATGCCAATTGGATCTTGTGAATTATCTAAGACTTTATAGATGTCCTTCAATAGTTTGATATTTTGTCGCATCTGATGTAGATGATGATGTAAATCCTAACTGATGACTATGCAGTGTCTTATGTTTATTGAGGATTTCTCTAATGATTAAGAAATATTTTACTAAGTGCTGGAAGTACGGACATGGTATATAATCAGAAAGATTTATCTTTACAGCCGGATTTTTTTCTTAATATTAGTTTATTTTCTCTAGTCAACAACATGATGATCTGGGAGTGCCCCCCGCCAAGACGAGCCAAGCGAAGAGCAAGGGCACTTTATCTATACCTACCTTTTCTCGAAGCGCTTCGCTTTTTTAACCCTCACAAGTCCTAGAAAGCTGTGGTATGTAGGCTTGTATACAAACAACAAAAGAAGGCAAAAACGTGGAACTTTTACAACAAATAAAATTAACAACATAAAAAAATATTGTCATAAGCAACTGACAAAAAGAAGTGAAATCCCTCCAGTTATCAGATCTCATGTAGGGCCAAGCTTATAACTCTACATGCCCTGACTCTACAAGCCCTAACTTCACAAACTCTACACCTTAGTCAAAATATATGGCTTGGCCGTTTCGCTATCGTCACATGGGCGTAAGGTGTAGGTAGTTCTTGTAGTACATATATGGTCGCGTCTTGCAACATTTTACATGAAAATGTTTTTGGTGGGATATTATTTTTCCTTAAAAGAACATGCAGAATGTACTCATCAGGGTAATATTATCGTAGAAATGACCCAATCGGCAACTTAATATCATAAAAATCCGCTTATTCGAGCTCTATCTGTGTGACTTTTGTTTGAATTTTATTGTACTCTCTGGAAAACCTTTGAATTTCCGATGATAAACTACCTAAGCAATACTCAAAATCTTTGAATGTTAGTCAATTATGAGATTATTGGTAATAGAGATCCGAGGAATCGTTGTAATAATTTCTATATTAAATATTGTCTGTATTATTAGTATCACCAAATTAATAATACAAAACAAACAAATAAATTGAGGTAAACTCATTATCAGGTACACTGATTATCAAAATAAACTCATTAACAAATAGTTTTTTTTTTCGAAACATCTACTTATCTTTTCACTAATGATATACCCTTAATGATCAAAGATTTGTATATAAATCCTTTATTTTCAATATCAAGCATCAGTTGTGTAGTTTTAATAGAAGAGTGAAGTGTAACTAATTGGTAAAATTTAAATCTAAGTAAACTTTTGAAAGCGTGAAGTGTAAAAGTGCTATAAAGTATAAAGTTCCTTATTCTATAGAACATAGCATAGTTTTTTTTATCTAAACATATTAATTAGTTTAGGAGCTACAACATTAATAGAAAATAAAGAAAAATTGGGATATCGATTGGTAAGTATTAGCCCGTGATAAGAGTAAGATGATTGTGTTAATCAAAAATAAGTCTAGGAACAAGATTCGAATCTTGAATCAAATTTTGACTTGTTTCCTGTTTTTCAGTTACATATTTTTTTGGTCGTGACTTTAAGTAGCGTCTGTTTTTTTTAATAAAGCCACACATAATATTTTAACTTACGTCAATATCCTTCAAATGCCACTTATTTTTCATTAATTTAGAAAATATGTATTATTTATCATTGTAACTTTAAGTAGATTTTGTCCGACTTGTTTTAATCCAAGTCATACAATTTTTACTTATATTTACGGTGAATACATCAACGTTGAAAATCTCAGAAAGTGTCGCCGATAATATAATTTTGACATGGTTTTAAGTAGGTTATTTACGGCTTTTTTACGTATCAAAGCCGGAATATTCCTATTTATAATCAAGTAAAAATCAACATAATAGTGAAAGAATTGAATTATGCTTTATTTAATACATGAATATTATTTAACTTGAATGTATATTTTAGACTTGTATCACATTAGTTTTGTATACCATATAATTTTGTTGCAATTTTAAGTATAGTTTGTGGGGCTTTTTTCCATACAAAGTCCAACAATTTATTCTTATCAATTGCGACGAAAGGGACTCATCATTGTCAGAAAACACTTCAGCACATCCTTTTCCACTAAGAAAATTATGAAATCAAATTGCATCAATGCGTTATTTCTGCAAGCGGCTCTACTTCAGTAGGTAAGTCTATATGTAGTACCAGTATTTATATACTCTGAGGTAGTACTATTATTTATTGTGTGCTATAAATAAGCTGATTAAGATCTTCTATTATTTAAATTTGGTGTATAATTTAAGTAGATTCTGTCCGACTTTTATTATGTCAAAGCCGCACAAAGCCTACTTGAATTAAAGCCAAAACAATCATACGACGCAAAAAAGAAGAGCACAAGGAAAATGATATTTTAGTCGGACACATAAGTAGATTCTATCTGGCTTTTTTCAAAATTAAAGCCGCATATAGTCTACTGATATTTAAGACTGAAAGTACAACAGTGAAACCAAAAATACTTCTATGCTGAGAGAAGTTCGTACCGAGAATGTATGGTTATTTATGTCTTGAGTATAAGTAGGTTTTGTCCGGCTTTTTTCGCATCAAAGTCGCACGATTCCTGCTTATTCTTACGGCATATTACCTAGATAACACTAAGCTGTTATTTTTGATCAATACTGTTAATATTGTAATGATTTACATTTTCTATATAGGTGTATTTTGTCCGATTATAATATTTGTATGGGTGAATTTCTGTGAATGGTTCACAAAAAATCAACTACAGGAGATATATTTTTAATAATGAAACTATGTGAATGTTTTGCTATCGACTTATTTTTATATGAAACTGGAATTAATTAGGAAATTCATTTTTAGAGACAATCGTGATAATTTGGACCTCTCACGACATTTCATCATCAAAAATATATCTTCTGTAGTTGATAAAAAAAAATTGTGTTCTACAAAACTTTGCATCCACTCAATTCCCGATAATTTTCAAGGTCCAAGGTTTTCATTAACTTTGTTTTGACGACAATATATTACCGTGTGTGGTGATGGTGAGTTATGATGTGACCAAAGGTGATAAGCAAATGGAGGTGCTAGGCGGATTCAAAAATTGCTCTACCTCCTCATAGGTCCTGGGTTTTCCTGCAAAGTTTTCCTTAACCAATCTCCAGCTTGTTTATAACTAAAACGTTATTATATCACATAATTCATTCTACCTACATTTAGGTGACGTGTGTGACTGCATGAAATCACAAAGGCGGCAGACGATCCTAAATAAGGAAGTAATCACTTAGTCTGCACTCTGCACCGACACTAAGGCTGGATATCCACCAGAGATGTGTAGCGAGAAATATGTTTTAGCTGACAAATACGATCGCTTCATTAGAGCTATGACGTGATAATGAAACGTTCCTATTGGTCAGCTAAAACACATTCCTCGCTACACATATCTGGTGGATATCCATCCTAATGGGGCTACAATCCCTCACATGAATACCTACCTTATTTGTTATATAAGGATTAAGCCCATCACAGACGTAGCTATAATATGTATTAATATAAATCATAGCAAGGCATATTACGATATATTTTCAATACTAATCTTCGAGTGACCGCACACGCAGCTATAATATATATTTCTGTTTCTTCGCCAACGTGTACTGTAATTTATAGTATAGCATAGCTACGTCTGCAATCCTAGTTGATTCTACTCTGAGGGACTACGACCCATTGATATTCTATAGAGATGTCTACTTTTACCATCAACTAAAGTCAAAAATTGCAAACAATTCCTAGCACTTTACAAAGCGCCAAGGACCATCTGCAGAAATTTTAAAGACGCGCGCGTCCATAACGTTTGAAATTAACAGATCCAATATTATATTAAGAAAAGAAAGAAAAAATAATGGTGCCGATTCTGTTGTAAATCACACTAAACTAATTTTAGTCACATCACATCTCTTTCTTGCGAACATTATTGAAAAAGGATAGAACATATTTAAAGCTGTCAAATTAGTCTTTGCCGTCTTAATTTGCGGGTTTTTAGTCGGACCGCGATAGATGGCGACCAAATTTATTTGGTCTATAATATATAATAATATTATTGGACTAATTTGACAGGACTAAATGTCTTACTAACTTTTCTTAGAATTCTTTATTAGAAAGAGACATAGTGAGACTAAAATTAGTTAAGTTGTAAACAATTGAATCAGGGCCAATGGGTCACTTATTGTAAATAAAATATTGTCCATAGGATCCAGAAACTAACCTCCCAATGAAATGGACGGACTATACTAGGTGGAATAACTCTATTATAGGACTTTTGTAGTCTCAACGTCGTTTTGTAAGTCTATAAAGTAGATTTTTACAGATTCAGCTAGACTTCAAATAGTTTAGAAAATATTTTAATTAATTCCCAGTAGACTGATTGATTGATATTCCAAAAGCCATGTGTTATGTCGCATCTAGCTTGGCCATAGAGATCGATCTGTGAGCTAGCTATATATTTTCATTGGGTATATTATACAGGATGTTCCGCGGCTATGCTACATGGAGGAAAGTACCTTAAATATTGGAACATTTTACTGAAAGAAGACATTATTTTAATTTAAAAAACAATTTAAACTGCATTCATTGACTTTTAAATAGTTACATGGTTGAACCGGGAATCGAACCCGTTACATAAGAAAAATAATTTTCCATCTAAAATAGTTAAGGTACTTTCCCTCCATGTGGCATAGCCGTGGGACGCCCTGTATATGTTATATAACTGAAAACTGATACCAAATAAAGATATGCAATGATTTATCACAATAATTTAAAGTGTTATTAAAACGGAACTTCCTCTTTAGTGACCCGCTTCCGGCGGATATGCGTAAAGCCGCATCTCTTAGAAATTGAATTTAATTGAATTAAGTTCGGTCAATTTATGGTACCTACCGTTGACTCTACCGACTTTATAATGCTCGTATGGTGTTATATTGTTAGGGATATTTTATATTCCCCATTAGAGGCACTATTTATATTCGTGAGTGCACTATCATAATGTAAATAGTTCTACGTTCTCATAGCACAATGTCAGCTCAGTATCGGACCAGTTTTGCGTTCGGCCATATTGTCATAGTCAAAGTCAAAGCCATTTATTCAATTTAGGCCCCAGAAGGGCACTTATGAAGGTCACATTTACTGAAGTTACCACCGGTTCGGAACTCGGCCTTCAACTGAGAAGAATCCGGCATGAAACTCAGCAAGGTTACTTTTTTAAAATATTTTTTGGACAATCTGACTATGTTTGGCTTTTTTTCAAATGCTGCACAACCTTCTAATAATTGAGACGATAATCACATTTGCATTGTGTTTACATCAATCCACTTTTTCTTTCCATGGTAATTTATGTGTTATTATAATGTCTGAATATTTCATGGTGAGATGCAGTAGATATGTGATACCGATATGTATGACGAATGGTAAAAGTAGATGCAATAACTGGCCGTTTAATAATTATAACTTAACTGATTTAAAAAGAGCGCATCGCAAAAGTAAAGCTATATATTTTATTAATTATTTTGTAATTATTTTATCTTATGGTGATTTACACTGACTGGTACTATCTAAATAAAATAGTCTTGAACTCATGATATAATCGTCCTAAGTCATAAATAAGTTTTTGTTAAAAAAAAACATTTTGAAGACAAGCTTTTTTTGGTGACTTGTTTTTGTTGACTGTACTTGCTTCCTGTCATCCAATATCCTATCAAAAACATTTTAAGTAAAATGTTGCCGCCAAGACATATGGCTCGTACTCTCAAAAACCTCTCAAAAGGCCGTTTCGCTACCGTCACATGGGAGTAAGGTGAAAAATGTATTCACTGTTCATTACTTTTTGTTATTCAATAGTTCTTGTAGTAGTGAAACGGCCAAGCCACATATTTTGACTACGGTGTGTAGAGTTTATGAAGTTAGGGCTTGTAGAGTAAGAGCATGTAGAGTTATAAGCTTGGCTCTACATGAGATCTGATAACTTTTTAAGAGTACGAGCCATATGTCTTGGCGGCAACATTTTACATCCCATTAAAATGTTTTTAATGGGATTTCACGTTTTTTGTAAGTTGCTTATGGTTTTTTTTTTAAATTTCCAAGTTTTATAATTTTTTTGTTGTTTGTGTACTAATACTAGCTTACATACCAAATTTCAGCTTTCTAGGACTTCAGGAAGTACCCTATGAGTTTTGATGATCATCAGTGAGTCAGTGACGAAATCGGGGTTTTTTAGATATCAATAAAATCTAAAGTATAGGAGCTATGTTATTGAACCTCAATATGTTTAATAAGTTTACTATTGACATCATGTCCTGAGAATTTTGTTTATCTGGTATAATCCAAACCCAAGTTATGAGGGTTCAAAAAAACGACGAAGCGCTTCGAGAAAAGGTAGGTAGTGCCCTTTCGCTTCCGCTTGGCTGTCTTGGCGGGGCCCAGATACTAATGTATACCAAGTATAAGTCAATCCGACTACTGGGAGTGGGTGAAATTAGATTTGCAAGATTCCACCCGAACATAGTTACATACATACATTGCATGTTAGTGAAGCTTGTAATACATAGCAGTGCATGCAAGATGTACGACAGTGGTATCTTCTTTCATTATTTCTCTCTCTTTATTGTTTTCCTGGACGGCATTATATTTGTCATTTTTATTTTATTGTATGTACTACGAACGAAATTATTAGACAGGAACAAAGTAGACACACAAAGGAGGAAAAACTATAATATTTTAGTTGTTTTTTTTCTTCCCGACATAGACAAAATATTTTTCTTAAGTGCTTTAGAAGTTTGAAAATCTCCTATCATTATATCGAAGGCGCCGCACGGAGGGGTATTCGACCCAAAAACGCGGTCAAAAGTCAATGTATACAAAGTAAACAATTCCCGGTGACGGTAGATACATAATGGTACCGTAATGCATAGAGAATATGAATCTCACGTCATTTTATTTTAGTAAGCTTGCGTTAAGTTGTAGGAAGTCGTTATCTAAGCGGCTTGCAGCGAATACGTAAATAAATAATAAGTAAACGATTTTGAAGTCCTGCATTTACAACTATTTTAAGGAAGTGGGGAAGTTAAGACTGGTTATTTTTAGGATGGATAATATGGAACCAGGTATGTACTATCTGTATTTCTCAATTATTTCAAAATAATATCAGAATATTAGTATATATTTTAGTTATTGTGAACCGCAAAACAAACTTATGATATTTTGTGTCAATAATATATACATTAGAGATTTTGTTGTATTTGAGGGAGCTTCCGGGTATATTTTTTGTTTTCGTAAGTTGATATAACTATCCTACTTTTAGAATAAGTTAAGATTGGCTGCCTAAATTTGCCTATTATATTTTTTTTAAATTTCTTTGTCATTTGTCATTTTACAAAACAAAATTAAATTATGCGCTTCATGTTCTAATATCAACTTCTTTTCCCTAGTAGGTGGTTCTGGTGTACGAATTAAGACATGAGAATATTTATTAATAAAGGGAAAACTAGCACAGAAAGGGAATTTTCAAAGAAGTGGGATTTTGTGGAGAACTTAATAATAAACAAACCATCATTTCCCATTGAATAAATACAAGAGTTTCGCCACAAAATTTCTTATATTAAGTCGGAAATGAAGACCAGGTGTTCTGCTGCCAACAGGATAGAACATGTTTTCATAAAAGAAAACAGTGGAAATACCTGTTTAAGCCGGATTCGGCAACAGTAATGACGGGAACACAAGTCGAAGATTCTTTGAGAAACCGCAAGTCGCTTCAGAAATTCTTGGGATTGATCTAAGGTTGATCGAAAGATTTGCTGCAATATTGGAAGCGATTTCCAGTGGGCATAAAATTAATATTGAAAAGTTTTCAGCATAATGCCATGATACAGCATTGTTATATGTAGAGTTATACTCCTGGCATCCCATGACGCCCACGGTACACAAGGTACTGATTCACGGTCCCCTTGTGGTTCAACATGCCTTATTACCAATCGGAACCTTGTTGAAAGAAGCAGGTGAGGCGAGAAACAAACATTTCATGCAATTTCGCTAAAACTTCTCACGAAAGTTTTCTCGTGAGCAATGCAACCAAGACGTTTTAAACAGGTTGCTCTTAACATCAGATCCATTAATGAGTAGCATAAGGCCAAAACCAACCAAAAGATCAAGGCCATTTAGCGCAGTAGCCATGGAAATGTTATTGCCGAGTGAAGTTGAGGCATCAAATGAAGAAGCTGAAATTACTCAAGATATGGATAAAATAAATATTTCTATTGATGAAGACGAGTGGGGCTCATCCTCTGAATAATAAAACCCTATAAATTAATAATTTTATCGACATTTTTAATGTTAGATAACACTTTTTCCTGAAGAAGTAGCTTAAATACGTTTCACTCTTTGCCATTTCCAAACTCCATTAAGTAAAAAATAAATTTTACTATAATTATCACTGTTTTGAACTTATATGTCATTTAAGACCGCAAAATAATTTTGTCCGTATTTTTGGGTCAAATACCCCTATGTGCGCCGATCCCACAGAGAAGAGTTCTAGAGTTCTGCGTTCTGAGTTCTGCGTTCTGAGTTCTGCATTCCGCGTTGACTGTAAGCTATGTGGGGCCATTGAAAGTAAAAAAAGTGTATGATGTGCAATCAGTAGCGAATATTGTAGAACTCTAGAACTCTAGACTGCTTGCTGTGTGCACAATAGTCAACACGGAATGCAGAACTCGGAACTCTAGAACTCTCTCTGTGGGATCGGTGCCAAATGGCATTGATTTAGTACTTTAATCAATCGGTTTAGCTTTCACGCGATTTTCCATTCCCAAAAACTCACAGAAGGCAAGGAAGTTGATATTTAAACGACATTGACAGGTTATTCAAATTCAAAGTCAGTAGCGATCAAACCTAACGCCTCAACTAACAGCTTGAGCATCAAGTACCAAAATAAAGGGAGTCCTATAGCTCCCCGCGCCTGTTCAATGAAATAAGTAGATAATATGGGCAGCCCTATTTAAACCTAATCAAGCTTAGTTAAGGAGTAGTCGGTTCCCCTGCGCAGGCGACGCGCGACGTCCCGTTCGCCCGCCATGTTGGTTTTCATGCAGTTTTATTTCAAACCTCGAACGCGGCGGTCGTTCCATATTCAAATTTCAAGTGTTCAGTTTGACATTTAGCAGTGACAGTTGAAAATGGATATTTGTATCATCTTTGTCTTTGGGTGAGTCAGGATTTCGAACTTCTTTTTTTCGTTCGATATCACTGGGTTTAGAGACATAAAATGTATTATTATTACAAAATTCTTCCCGCTGAAATAACAAAGTTGTTCATTATGATGTATCTCTTTGTATTTCCTATATTAATTTGTAGAATTAATAAAATAAGCAGGACAAAAAGTTACATTATTAATTTCATTGTTCCCATTATTTTCAATTTCCTTTTTGAGTCATGAGTAAGCATGACAAATATTTTTCCACATTTATCATACTTGGTCCAAACTTTTGTACACATACGCAAATGATTGACATAAACGATCAATATGTTTGTACACAATTCTATGCCTTATACCTCAATAATAGAGTTCAAATTTACTTGAAACTAAATCAAATCTTTATTGGTTTCTTTGTAAGATGACTGTTACAATTTGAGTCTTCCAGAGCCAACAATTAATAATAAATTGATCTCCAACTATCTTTATGTTATTAATACCGCGTCATATCAGTATGTTAAGAGACATTTGATTGCAAACCACGTTGGTAATTGTAATCGAAACTAACTGAACCAAGATACACTCATTGTCATCAAAACTTATAATTATATGACACTTTATGTATAAATAACGGTCACTATCTATCAAGTAATTATTCACAACAGTGACAATTCCATCTACTTGAACAGGCAAATAAAATATCGTAAACAACCGGTCGTATGTCGATTTTACATGTAGAATCGGGCATACCGATAGACAAACCAAGAATTTAAGGAGTATTATGTATATCTACTCAAACTGAAGTCTTTACAATTATTATACTTGTTCTAAATTACATCCAATGTCCACTAGGCCCACATGGTGGACTAACCTCTCAATCACCCTCTTTGTTAGAGGAGGCTGGTATTCCTGCAGTGGGGAAATATATAAATATCCTGAGACATTCTTTTCACACGGCAAGCTTACTATAGAAACCAGATACCTAACTGATATTCTACTTGTAAATAATATACTATGTATGTAGACGATACACGGTGTAGCAGTGCACCAGACTGAGAACAAAAAGAGATATTCATGAACATAAATATTTTTCTTGAGTGTCAATCTAATTCACGACCTATGACGTAGACCAACCGACTCGTCAATAAGAGTTGATGACAATGGTGCCGATTCTGTAAATCGCACTAAACTAATTTTAGTCACATCACATCTCCTTCTTACAAACATTATTGAAAAAGGATAGAACATATTTAAAGCTATCAAATTAGTCTATGCCGTCTTCATTTTGCCGTTTTTTTATATTGAAAACAAGCATTGGACTAATATGACAGGACCATATTTCTCTCTTCCTTTTCTTATGTTCTTTGTTAGAAAGAGACATAGTGAGACTAAAATTAGTTTAGTAAACAACAGAATCAGGGCCAATGATTAATTCCTCTGCGGCCAGGCCCCTATTACCTTCTATTTATCCTGTTCTGCTTAAGCATCGTATGCAGGATCGTTGTAGACTTTCCATAGTCTGTATTACTACCGTATACACAATTCCGCCCAGAATTTGCAAGGTAGCTTGTCAATGTCAAGCTTGCGCTAAAGATGTTCACTTCACTTCACTTCTTATTTGAATGGCGCCAGGTGTGTATAATTTACACAATTCCGCCAGTGTCAGGGTTATAGAGGATACACGAAGGAGATTGATGCTTTAGATTTGTCTCTACTGCTAAGCCAACATGACAAAATCTTAAGTGCAGTTTAACTCTTCCAAAAAACACAATTCATTACTTTCCAGTAAACTTTAGTAGCATGCACTGCTTCGACCCTTCCAATTGTTTTAGTTTGTGATTTCTTCAACGATGACATAATCATCCCAAAAATAGCCGTTTTCAACCATTTTAGTATATTAATCAGTGTGTCAGCATCGTCCCGTTTTACCGTATTATCCATCGCTTTATTAGATGTTTCCTTTCATGAACACCTTATGATATCATATCCTGTATTATCTATGTTTATATCCTTTTTATCATTGTTATTGGGACTTCTTCAATTATCATAATAACAGAAGTTTAGATTGTCTGCATCATTTATGCAGACGGGACAATTGGCGTGGTTGGACCTATCAATCTATAAGTCGTGGGTTTCAATTCTTACCCAGGACATTTGGGTGTATGATCTTGTATATCCTAAGCCTGGGTGGCCAGATTGTGAGTTGGATTTCCACCCGGGACATTGGACATGCATTTGTGTGCATGAACATGTCTGCATGTATTGAGTCTGGGTGTAATTATGTATATTTATTAACAAAAAGTAGTATATCAGTTATCTGGCTTCCATAGTACAAGCTCTGCTCTATTTGAAGAATTTGGTAGGATATAAAATAGCTTTCATCAGTTTCCAGTGATCCTCAAATATGATTCCAACGACAAAATATGATTGATCAATGATTCACATAACTATGTGTGCATTAAATGCTCTAAATAGTCTGATCACGTCATGTCTCTAAGCGTAATAGACGGTAATAGGAGCAGAGTTGAATGGACACGATTATTAATTTATCCTTATTATGTGTTTTTCCTTGATCAGGCCGAATTGACGCTTACTTTTGAGCAAATGATGAAGTCAAGATTTTGATGCAATAGCTATCGAGTTCTAGTTGTTACGATAATCAGCGTAATCAAAATGATGCTCTGAAAGTGAAATTGTCAAATCTAAAATGTCATAGATTGTCGGTTAGATAGTTGCGATTGACTCCTAAACAGAGAAAAATAAAATAAACACAAATAAAAACAGATACCTATGTGGAAATTTCGCATCGTGAAGCAGTAAAAATATTGATAAGGTTTTATAAATTGTATATTAATTATAAATTCAGAATTGAGAATAAAAAATACCATATTTTTAGTACTGTCTTGAGAATTTATATAATGTGGTCTGAGAAAGGTGAGAGCATTGATAATGTTACTATCAATGCACAAGAATTTATATAAAAAAGAAAACAAACTGAATGAACCGCGTTCTGTATTCAAAAAATATAATCAAGTAAAAATAAATAATTATGAATCGTGTTCTATATTCGAAAATAAATTGGTTGATTATTAACGAACTGTCAATGAACAAATATGATGAAGAATAGCCAGTGTTTACAGGGCGTTATGAGATAAAGCGGGGTGGCAACTCGACCGTTGATAGCAAAGGGCAAAAGTTAAAGATGAGCATTATAAAGAGCTGACTGATAACGGTAAGCGACAGTATGATGAACCTGTGGCCAAAGTAAACAGTCGCTCTATTATTATTTATAGTTATCTAACTGCATTGTTTAGACTCATCCTTAACATTTAGCTGCAGTAGAGGAAATAAACGACCGACTTGAAATTCTAATAAACTATACAATTTTCAACGATCGACACAATACAGTCTATAGTATCTATCAATGTCCCTCTCATTTCATTAATATATAATATTCACCTGGCGGCTGTCCCCCAATCTATCGACCAATAAATCGAATAATCGATATCGATAACTACTTTACTTTCTCCTATTGTTTCAGGCAAAATGTTATTCAGAGAGCACTATATTGAGATATTTAGAGATTATTCTCTAGCACAAATCTTTTATGTTTACCATTCGAATTTATCCTGTGAATAATATAATCAACTTTTTTAATTTCGTTACTTTTCTCGATCCAAACTTCCGAAACCTTCAGTTGTAAATTGCTATGCCATGTGGGTGCTGATGGTGATTAATCTAACACTAATTATGTTAATTAAGCATTAACTAGGGAGAAGACGTTAACGGTCTGACTCAACAATTAAAAGTGAACTTATCCAGAAATTAAAGGAATCATCTGAACTCCTTTTTTAAATTCGTACTCTAAGGTATAGAGAGGTCTGTTTGAATCACAGAACAGATATCCGTGGTTTGAATCTCAGCTACGAAGTTCTTTTTACAAAATTCTCGCAAAAGACTATCATGGGAAACTTTAAACAAACTATTAAGTTTTATAGAGCTGGCCGTAAGCTTCCCATGAAATCATTTACCGACATTATTTTCGCGTGTAAAATTTTACTGGCCAGTAACTCTGCGGCGACCGAGCAATTAAAACTAAAATGAGTTTAATTTTTATTTTTCAAATTACGAACAGCCGCCGTGCTCCCGAAAACGCGCTCACTGGTCATTCATCCCGCCACCATATGGGCGCGCACGCATCTAACGTAGACATAGTTTAGAATCGACACGTGCATTATTTGCATAATAAATAATTTATTTTATACGTATGGGAATAAACAATGTTGGTAAGTCGTTCTCGGCAGTGATGTTATTCTTGCATCCCACTCCTTTGTTCGATAATATTTGGATAAATACTCGGTTTTTTTACTTCTAAGACTATTTAACTAAAGGGATATAACAGACGAAAGGAATTACAATGTAGATATAATACCTAGAGCTGTATTCAATATAGTAAAATGTTCTAGGGATGTATGTTGGGAAATAATGTCAAAGATCCTAGATAATCTTAACAGATAGTTTTTTTTACAAAATGAAATAAGGAACATACTATTTTGGTCAGAATTTAGCCAGCGTGTATGTCCACAGCCCATTTCCACTTAAATAACTGTGTTAAATAATTGTTTTTTTTTTTCAATAATAACCCCATTCACGAAAGTTATAGTATCAATGTGTCTAGTTCATAACCAAAGGTCTATATTATGTCATACTAGCTGTCCCACGCGGTTTCACTCGCATTCCCGAGGGATCGTATGTTTTCCCGGGATAAAAAGTCCAGAACATATTCTATCTGTGTGCGAAATTTCATCCTAATCTGTTCAGTATTTTTGCGTTGAAAGGGTATTAGTAAGGAAGGACTAACGTATATCACTATCAGAGTAGGTCCTCTGTCAAAATGTTTTGGCTGGACCTGATTGTATAAGTTCTAAAGGCCGCAAAGCATCTCTAGCATCAAGGACATTAGCAATCCATGGGGATTGTCAATTTCTAACCTTTACAAAACCTGGACGCAATGCCATCCAGGTAACTTTGTCTTTCAGGCAACTACTGGCACAAATTGGTGTTGGGTGGGTACTACAATATTATTACCCTACCGTGCAAAAAAACCGGCCAGGTATGAGTCAGACTAGTATACGAAAGGTTCCGTAAAGACGTTTCTTGTGGGGGCCCCTTTAATTATATTCCATTTTTATTATTTGTTGTTATAGCGGCGATAGAGATACACATTCTTTGAAAATTTCAACTGTCTATCTATTACAGTTCATGAGATACAGCCCATTGACAGATGGACGGACGGACAGACAGCGGAGGCTTAGTAATAGGGCCCCGTTGGCACCCTTTTGGTCCTTGTAGGTAGTAATTTCAAATACTCTAGAATGGATGAAATCCTAATGCTTTATAGTAAATCGTACCGAATTACAATTTTTCAATCAAACCTTAACCTCCAATTCATTCAGTAGTGGGCGTGACCGTTTAAATCACACCTATAACAGGCGCAATTTATCGAATTAGTACAAATTAGTGCAGATTGCTCATGAGTATATGGCCAGTTCTGTTCGTTTCTACGTCTGTGGCGCGGATGCGAGCAATTGAGCAATTAATTTGAAGACGTGGTGTTCACCGCACGATGCTTCAAGTGCTTGGCAAAAGTTATGAGTTTTTTTTTTATTTATGACCGATGAATTTATGGGGAACTGTGTCTGAAAATAGGGTAGTGCGAAAAATATGGCTTGAATCATGAAAGTTTTAAATTAATGGCGAGATTAAGTCCCTTGAAATAGGAAAAAAGATGTGTTTGACAGCCCCCAAAATTTACCCAGGCAGCCTTTAACCCTTTAATTAAAGTATTAAGTACTAAGATTTTCTGTGTTCCCTTCTCAAAAACAAATTTTGGTGGTGATTCATATTCAGAATGACTAAAGAGTTACCAGCCCTCAGCAAAAAGGTCGATGTAGATGTAATTGATGACTAACCACGTGTTCATAAATCACATATGAAAGCCCAGATAACTTTTCATTATTTTTAATTAAAACTACTTATCATATTTTTTTATTCACCTTTTATTTCGACATTCGTTATCTAATTGAAAATATTATTTTTGCATATTTTTTAGTTATTTTAAAATGCATTTTTAATATTAAAGTATTTTAACTTAAATTGTATTTTCATTAACTAAATTGTACTTTTAAGCATTTATTGTAAAATTTTATTATTATAAATTATCTACTTACTATTTATTATCTACGTCTTTTGTCGCGCATGGCCAGTTTACCATCAGTGTTGTGTGCATGTATCAGAATAAATTCTAACTGTAATAAAACCAAAGATTTTCATATTGCATTGTGCCTCTACCCAGATGGATAGTCCGCCTTACTAAAGCATGACATTTAATATCACTCCGCTTGAGGGGCTCCTGAGCAAATCGCTCTCAGTTCGTATTGCGCACGGCTGTCATCGCGTCATACTCGCTGTACTGATTAAATAAAAAATGTCAACTTGCGTATTAAAATACTGTCACAACACTTATAAAAACCAAGGAAAAACTAAAAAACTAACCTTCCATGTGTAAGTATTGCGACCAAAACATATTAGTTTTAAATACTGTCAATTATGGCTTGTTTATTTCGTGTTCCCATAGAGGCGACTATCCTTCTGGACGTTTTAAATTCTTTGAATAAAACCTACAAATATGTGATGTTGATGTACCTATTTATCTAAAGGGCCTAGTTATATTACATTTTATCCATAACAATATTATCAGGTAGAGAAACTTATGATTTTCATTAGGTATATAGAATGAACAGTTATTTTACAAAGCTGTGATATAAAATGATACAATTCTTACACACTTTTCATACTTCTACTATAAGGTGTGATACTTTTTGGCCATGTTCCCAAATTAAATCTTCCAGTTATCAATATACAAATTGAATATTATGGCGTTAAAAAATGTAGCGTCTCTCGCCGAGACCAATTAAAACCCGTCTGGATTCACAATTACTATCACAGATGTTTGTCTCAGCCGTAGGTCACTGCGGCTTACTTATTTGACTTACTGTCTTACTGAAATACTAATAGGAATTATTTTTTTGTAAGAACTAGCAGCAACATGCTCAGTTCTACTCAAGAGCGTCGCCGGCCGATGACCCAGAGGGGGCTAGTTGATGAAGGATGGGAATGTATGAGTTGTAGATACAGTCAAGAGCACATTAAGTTTTACAATTATTTGTAGTGCGAGTCTTACTACCTCTACTTGCGGTGATAAGTGGTCAAGCAATTCAAATGAGGGACTATGGACTTTGGATGCATTGCTTTTGGCAATTTTTTTTGTATCTCTAGGGGCAGCTACCCCTCTTGCCCACCCATGTTACCAACAGAATCAATTCCCTAGATTCTATCAGTTTAAAGTGAACTCCGCGGCGCCGGGGCTACATATAATAAAAGGGACTAATTGAGTGTTCCGTTGACATTATGGTTTAGGAAAAAGTCAAAGTAAATTTATTTTTAGGCTTTAGTAGGGCACTTGTGAAGGTCAAATCTACTGAAGTTACCACCTGTACGGAAGACGACCCAGATTATACTCTTAACGATTATATACAAATACGATGGATAAATAAATTAGTTTGAAGTTTGTATGCATATTTTTTAAGTAAGTAGGTTTTTACATTTTCATGAGATAGTTATAATTTACACAACATACTATTATTGATAGGCAGTAAAAAAATCAGTAGGTTTAGACAAAATCCAAACGCTACATTTAGCGCATGTGGAATTCGAGATTTTGGGTGGATTTTGTCTGTGGAAGTCACATGATAACCAACTAAGGTTATTATTTTCCAAACAAAATATACCTATTTTCCGTAAAGTCTTACAGCAAAAAGTTCATAAAGACTCAATCAAATTTAAATACCAAAAAGTTACAGTATGTAGAGACTATATAATGTACTCAGTAAGAAAAATAATAACTGCCAAGCAACTTGAACTTACGTTCATAAAGGAAAAGTTACCAAAGTATATGTAAATTTATTAGATAAAACACAAACTAGTTTATTGATGTAACTTCCCTTTAAAATGACTATAATTTGTGTCTATTATATGGTTTTCTTAAAGACGCAGTTCACTTTATTACACCTAAGAAACTAAAATATATGTATTGAAAGTTTGCAACATGTTTTGGTAGGTAAGCAATATTTAATACTAGTACGTAGTATTATTAAAATTTATGATTGCTGAAATATACCGCTTTGATAGACGGACAGAGACGGACGGACTGGCACCATAAGGGTTTCTTTTTACCTTTTTGGTTCCGAACCATAAAAAGGGTTATTCTCAACGATAAACAGGGCGAGCTATTGATTACTGCTTACTAGCGAAAATGTTTCAAAACTAATCATGGATAAAGTTTGATAATGGTACCAAAAATACACCGAAAAACAGTTAATGTACACAAAAGTATGTTGCAGTAAATCGGTGACTCACAAGCAATTAAACTTTGTTTGTATAGAAAACAATAGATAGGTACTTAGTTAACTATATAATTATTTATTAACGCCATGATTTTAGTGATGTGTGTTTTCCTGTTTGCGGTATTTTTGATACCTTTAAGTAGGGATTTATTTAGTTTTAATAATAATAATAGTCTATGACGAATACCTACATAAAACCATTTGTTTATCTAACTAATATTATAAAGAGGAAAGCTTTGATTGTTAGTTTGTTTGCATTGAATAGGCTCCGAATCTACTGAACCGATTTGAAAAATTCTTTCACTGTTGGGAAGCTACACTATCCCCGGGTGACATAGGCTACTTTTTATGACGGGAACGCGGGTGAAGCCGCGCGAGACAGCTAGTTATTGATAATGTTTGTTGTGGTACTTAGAATATTAAAAAGAGTAATGAATATTAAAATGGATGGATAGATAGATACGGAAAGAGGAATACCGACAAAGAGATGGATGGATTTTGTGAAAGATATTTGGGTAAGAAAGGAGTGAATGCTAGTATGACGGATAGAAGAGACGAATGGAAGAAGCGTACAAATTGTGCCGACCACAAATGATTGAAAACAGGGCAGGTAGGTGATGATTGATATTTGGCCTTGGGAATTTACTCACTTTATAGAACATACCATCAGATAGCCGTGTATGAAGAATTTTCCAGGATAATATACAAAATCCCGTGTCTTATTCCAATAGATGGTTTAAAGCAAGTCTTGTAAAACCCAGCAGCAAATATAGTCTCTGCTCATTTTGTAATATGGCGTTAGAAAGTGTATATTTAAAACCTGGCAACAAACAAGATTTGGTTTAAACCTTTCTTAATAAAAGTAAGATATCGAAATCGATTTGATATATTATGGTCGGGTAAGAAAGATAAAGAAACAATAGACATTTAGTTTTGAATTTAGTTATGTGTATCTGTAGCATAAGTTCCGCAAATTAAACTATAATAATCGTCAATATGTATAATGAACTTTCACCGGACACAAGCCTTTAATAATCTGCTAAGAATAATGTACGCGATAAAATGATTCCCAAAATGAAAATAGAAGATTTCGAAGATAGAGAAGAAAATATAATGAACTAAATCTTGTTCCTAAGTACTAGTGCCGCAGGAGTGTTTTGTATTTCTCCTGCTGCTTAAGTGCTTATCAATGAGGATTTAGTGATACTTCAAAATTAGCCAGAAGCAGCCACACTTAAAGAGCTTCAAGGCGAAGAATATCGAGGAACTTCAAGGCATCTAAAAATAGAAGTTATAAGAAGAAAAGAAGAAAGACGTTTATTATTCAGTTTTATTTTCATTCTACACGTGTTAAATTGTTTGGTGAAGGCAATTACTTAAGCCCAATTTTACAAACGTCGAATAACATAACTATGACTGTTTAACAAATTATCTATACAAATTCTGTCACACAGTCATATTTTATACCGTGTATAAGTGCTCTACGTTTGGTAGAATTGAGCTTTAGAATCTTAAGGCTTATGGGAAAGTAATATCCCCATCACTGTTCTACACTAGTTATGTATCTAAATATTTCTAAAACAGTAACCAGCGTGAATACATAGCCGAAAATGTAAGTGTAGTTAATCTATCTGTGTTAGAGAAATTAACTCAAATATGTCGTAGCAATCGTTGGATCCAACTCCCTCATCTCCCCTTCAGTGAGCTCTAGTTAATGCTTTAAATATGCTGACAAGATGTTCTGGTAAATTAATAATGGCAATAAAATAAGGTAGAATAATTGTACAGTTTAATCGCCATAAAGTTACATTTGAATGTTTAAAAAAAATGAAAATATAATCAGCAAACATAAACGCGATATGGGAAACCATTAGTAGGCTGCAAGCGAATCTGCAGAAATCTTTCTTTTTTTGAAGAGCTTCATACTATAGTTACTCTTGTGGAAAACCGCAAAGGGACTCATTTCGCAACTCGAGTTTCAGCAGACGTAAATTTCTTGAAACCAAATTCTTATAACCTCAAATAACAAGGATAATAAAATGCTCGGATAAAAAGATTACCTAACACATTTAGAAATGTATTGTTCGTGTATCAATGAAACGATTACATTTGTAACAGAACTGTAATAGACCTAGGAATATCGTACATATTGGGTCCATGAACCGATAGACGCATGACCAAGTAATTGATACCAATCCATCTAATAGCAATGCAAATCACGACAAACAAACTCAATTGAACACAACAAATAGAAAATTGCACCAAATAGCTCTCAAATGAATAGATCAACAACCAAATTGCTTCGAATAATATTCATAACGACAAATATCCGCTGCAATAGACACGGATTCTGCGGGCGAGGATAACCCTCCCCATTTATAGAGACCTCTAACAATAAAACTTTTGTTGGTATTAAAAGATCACTTTATACTGGCGGTGTCAACCCGTATAGTCCACTTAACTCAATAAAACTCCCCTTGACTGACATTAAATTTAATAGTCTATGAAAAGGAACGACGTATGCGCAAATGGTCCTTCCTGTATGTGAACGGAAGACGCCGATTGGCTCAATTGTGCGGGCCATTCACCAATCAGCTCACAGATACGACTTGTGGTCAACCTGTCCAATTTAGTGAATATTTGGAGGCTTAATCTTGATGGATGACACAGTTTCTTAGGTAATTTTGAAACAGTTACTCAACCCAATTAAGTCCAAGAAAAAATCTTGTCTTAACATAAAGTGGCTTATGCTACTCGTAGGCAAGATTTACTACCGTAACCTGGAGATAATAATTATATTTTGTCATAAAACCATAGATACAGTAGCAATACATTAATAATATTTAATTAAAAGTTAAGCAATCGAAATTACAATATTCATTACAAAATTTGTCCATTTCTCTTCCTAAAGTTTCAGATCTTTAAAAATTATTCCATACATTTTTTCATTTTCGTCATAGATTCTTTTGATTTGGCCGCGCAACATCGACATCCTGTTACAGTATTCTCCAGTTCTCCGATCTTCGAGATCTCGCTCTTGATTGTGTCTCCCGCCTTCAGGAACTCACGAGGGGCACATGGATCATCAAGAGACATAGGAGTGCCAGTAAGGATTATGTCACCAGGCAAAAGAGTCATAACACTGTAACGACATAGGAAAATTGTAGTTAATTATTAATGGTGAACGGAATTGAGAGATTGTATAAAAAATATTAAATAAAGCCAGATCAATGGTATCTCGTGATAAAATTTTGAATATTTATAAAAGCATACTTTGCTCTTTGAAAATCAACACATGGTGCTCTTATTTAAAGTCTGTTATTTTTATGTCTATTATTTTTTTTATTTGACGTAGTTACCATGTAGTTACCAATTACAATATCCATTCCATCTATCATTTTTCTCATCCAGTTATGACTCTCTATTGTTCTACGACCTAAATAAAACGCAGTGAGGAAATTTCTCCTAAAACATTTATTTTATTTACAGTTTTAAATAAGACTACATGAAATAAAGAAGTAGCTACAGTAGTACCCAACTAATATGGCTTACCGATGTACCTGCGCAGAAGATACAATTTCAAAGCGCGGGAAACGTTATTGGTCGGCAGCTGCCGCCATGTTAGCGCGCGCCGTGCGGAGGGGCGTGACTTGAGAGTGAGACGGAACTAACAGCTGCCAGCCTTATAGTCGTGATCTTAGGTTGATTGTAAGTTTTAAGCATTCTTTCGTTAATCTTCGGGGCCATACTTTATTTTCTGTGCGAACGAAGATTCACGACGCGGCATATCAGTTGGGTACTACTGTAATGTTTTACTATTAAAAGCCATCGCACATCTTGTTCTCTCTCAGTCTCTATCAGAGACTGTTGACTAGTTACTTAACATGGTGGCTTTTTCATGTTCTTATTTATGTACCTAAGTATATTTTGTTTTATATCTACACTTATGATAATATTGTAATACCAGCGTATCTGTATATTGATTATCCATATTTTACCAAACACTGATTGGAGGAGATGTAGGAAGACGATTCTTATTGCTATATATGAAACGTCTGGCAGCCTAGATACGTATTTACATAACATATAATATTTTATTCTCTTCTTTTCTAGAACTTCTCAACAGAAAGATCAAGTACACCGATCTTTTCAATCTCTGTGCGAATCGTGTCTCCAGGCTTCAGGTATGAAATGTTGTTGGGGTCGCTGAAATCCCTCGGAGAGCCAGTGAGGATAATGTCACCGGGAAAGAGGGTCATCACTCTGAAAACATTTTTATAACAATGACAACTTATTTTAATAAGTCTGGATTTTGTTTTCTTAGTTGAGCTTATCATGTTGATGGCAATACCAGGGATTACCAATGTGTCTCCAATCTTTACAAAGCTAAGAAAGCATATGGCTCTCATGATACTACCAGAACACACAGGTAGATGCTTCATGACAGATTTTCAACTTTAGGGTCGTCAGGTGAGTAACGTAAAGTGTTCACCCACTCGCTATGGTTACCCTACGATGTTTCCCTTCGCCGAAAGCTCTAGATCATCCTCACACATTGGAACCAAAATGGTTCCGTGCTGTGCGGTTTCAAAGGAACTGTTGTTTCCCCAAGGGAGTACAGCAGGTTCTTCAAGAAGGGTT
Organism: Polyploca ridens; assembly: GCA_951394255.1. Taxonomy (NCBI): domain Eukaryota; kingdom Metazoa; phylum Arthropoda; class Insecta; order Lepidoptera; family Drepanidae; genus Polyploca; species Polyploca ridens. The sequence continues at coordinate 4,869,656 of OX596266.1, read as the reverse complement.
TGAAGAGATTTCTGCAGGATTGGCAATGCGCGAGTGATACCTTATCATCAGGCGGTCGGAAGCTCGTTTGCTACCTAAGTACTATAAAAAAAAAGTTGGATTTACTACTGTCACGGCTCGACCACTGAGTTATCATTACTTATTTTTGTTAGTTTTATTCATTAAGATTTTACATGTTATTTTTTTTAAGTGGCAACGGCTAGGCTGTTTACCCTGCAGTTGATAATCTGTCGCCAAGTACCTATCGGTGTATTCCACAAGCCTGACAAGAAGAAAACTGACGGTCTGTAGGTGGTCACGCATCAGTCGAGAACTCATGTTATTTTGTGTGTAATGTAACAATAGTAGGTACTATTTTGTAATTTTGGTCTGTTTCAAAAGTGCGTGACCACTTTTAGGTACCTAATTAATGGTGGAGAATTATTGGATAAGGAGTGCAAGGATCTAAGTGCTCATGTTATTAGATGACGTGTATGATCTACATGCAACTTCTAGAGGTGAAATAGGGGGGTACAAATAACTTATCTTTGGAAATGGAATGTTACAAAATAAATAAAAAGTTTTATACATAACAATGGGTATTATTTTCCGAACACCATTTCTTTTCACCTTTTTGTTTGTTCACAGGTAAAATTGCTACTTTGTTGTTTATTTTTTCAGTAAAATTCGAGTGTCCTGATCAATTTTTGAATATTCTATCAAATTAAAATGAGCGAGTTTCCGAAATGTCTATCACAAAATGTAATTGATTAATTGTTCTGTTGAAATTTTATTATTCGTTTTTAGGGTTCCGTAGCCAAATGGCAAGAAACGGAACCCTTATGCATTCGTCATGTCTGTCTGTCTGTCCTATATGTCACAGCCACTTTTTTCCGGTAATTTGATAAGTAGATGTATTCTGTGAACCGCATTAAGATTTTCGCACAAAAATAGAAAAAAAAAAAAACAATAAATATTGGGGGTTCCCCATACTTAGAACTGAAACTCAAATTTTTTTTTTCATCAAACTCATTCGTTCTGGGTATCTATGGATATGTCTTCAAAAATGATATTGAGGTTTCTAATATATTTTATTTCTAAACTGAATAGTTTGCGCGAGAGACACTTCCAAAGTGGTAAAATGTATGTCCCTGTAACTTCTAAAATAAGAGAATGTTAAAACTAAAAAAATATATGATGTACTTTACCATGCAAACTTCCACCGAAAATTGGTTTGAACGAGATCGAGTTAAGTAGTTTTTTTTTTAATACGTCATAAATCGTAAACCGCAATTTACCTTTCATTCAATATTTTTGGCGTTTTTTTTTCATAGCAAATTTTAGTTAGTTAATATTACACGGAACCCTCCGTGTGCGAGTCCGACTCGCACTTGGCCGGTTTATTTAATGTTATTTTAATCACACTATCATACTATTATTTATGGATTGTTTATTCTTCCTTCACGTTGTAACGAAGCACCATAATGACTTGATATATGACGGAGCGGAGAAGGAAATAGGCGAACTATCACAGGAGAAACCATAGGACAAAAACTAGTTAAAGACTACATTTCTTTTGAGATGGAGCAGAGAAGTTACAGAAAGCTGCAGTCAAGCGCAAATTTAAATATACACCTTAATCGCAAAGCTGTAATTGTGGGCTGAATAGACCATTAGAGCAACTTACGAGGACAATCTTTCGATGATCTCAGGTACTTTATGTATCATCTGCTCAGTGTTGCTTGACTGCTTCTCTTCACCGTTGACACTACACTTGATGTCGAGGGTATGCGGATCACCGACCTCGTCAGTCGTTACGATGCATGGACCGATAGGGCAGAAGGTGTCCTGGGCCTGGAATTAGAGAAACCTTCCAATGAAAAACTATCTTAAGTTGATTTGGTTGAGGTATGAGAAAATAACCTAAATGATCGAATGGATGAAAAAGACAAGTCTATTCGATGGGATTCCGTGGGTATTAGGCTTAGACAAAAATGTAGAGATGAGTGAAGTATTGTTAAGTAAAGGCAAGAAGGCGTATAAAAGATGTTATTCAATAAACCAGGAATATTAAAAGAGGAAATCAGAATTTTTTTGTAATTTGCTATGCGATTCGACAAAAATATTTCTTTTCTGCTAACCAAGATTCTTTATACCTATGTACTTCCATATCTTTTTACCTGTCATGTTATCTATGTAGCGGGAGATCAGGTTTTTTATCAGCAGATCTGTATCACAAATTCTGATTGTATCATATAAATGCTACCATGTTCTGATAAGGACATTGGTCAGCGTCACACCCACTTTTTCTCCAGTACCTATAACTCTATTAACTTCGTGGCTATTTACTTCAAAATTAAAGACAGAGTTGAGATGAAACGGGTTGAAGACATGATAATGAAAATGCTACAAGAACATTGAAGCAGTTCAAGCTCCTACTTCCTTAGCTGAACATGATGATGAACCAAGCAATGCCTTCTCTACATTCCTTATTCTTCCTTTACTTTTCTCTCCTACAGATACGGCCTTAAGTCAGCCTACGTTATTGCCAACTTCTTAGCCTATTTTGAAAGTGGGAAGCTAGTTTTTACAATGTACATATTTCGTCTACAAAATTATTAATTACCTGAAATACCGGGATGCTCAGCAGAGATAAGTTGCATGATTTAGTTTCGGTCTCTTCCTACTCAACAATTTTTTTCTGATTCTCTTTAGGATGTTGCAGTCAAATAAGGATTCCTAATTTTCATAATATTACACATATCACAAATATTATCTGCTCTCAGTTTTAGATAACAAGTTTGTATTTTATTATTGTAAGATAAGATAATATGAATTCGTGACATAATATTTCTGTAAACATCTCAAGGTATTGACGAAGAAAATAACGGAAAAAGTCACTCGTATATTATGAACGATGAGATTTGCTTTATCAGTCTTCTGAGTAGATCCTTAGAGTATAATCCAGATATTCATAAGAGAGAATCTTCCATTTTACCTTTGCAAGTAGCACCTGTCCTCCATTTTTAGTCATCCAATCCAGGGCGGTGATATCCTGAGCAATTGTGTACCCAAGTATGTAACTGTAGGCATTGGCAGCTTTCACACTGCTAGCAGTCTTACCGATCACGATCACCAACTCCACTTCCCAGAATACTTCCTGAAAATCGAACAGGAATTCTTAGCCGCTTCAGAATACACTGTCATAAAAGATTTAGAGAGATTTGAGAAAAACGTTAAGGGTAAGTAGGTATTGTATTTTTTAAAGAAAAAGAAGAAAAGAAAAAATGTTTAGGTTAAGTAATGGATAAATTTGCTAAGGTAAAGTGCCCAAAGAGAATCCGTACAAAAGAACACAACATAGTAGGTGACTGGTTGCAGATTTAGCCAGGCTAATTCTTCGAAAGACTCTACCAGTATGGTATTTGGTTTCTTTGCACTTTTTACTTTACCGAGCCCAAACTTAGTAGGAATCAAATCTACAAATAATAATTTACTTCAAAGGTCCAAGTCACCAGAGTATTGCATTATTTCATCACACACCTACACATGATATGAATTACGAACTCAATTTGCTTCAATAATTGATCCCAATTGATGTTGCTCTCGGGTCACTATGGACCTCTGTGATTCATTGTAGAAAATTTCGACCCCACCTACTTAATTGTAACATAATAGGTGTGATATTTCAGCTGCCGTGATATAAAGTGGCATCATTTATTGAGTTTAATGCTAGTTATTGTGTTGAAACTGTAGCCTATTGTCTAAGTTTTTCAAAGTACTGATCAGTATAGATACCGGCAAACTTCTTGGCACAATTTAGGCGGTAGTGGGGAATGGTTTGCGTAGGTACAGATTATTTTATTTATTGTTTCGCGCCCTCCCCCGGTCCTGCAACCCTAAACCAAAGAGACCTAAAGTTTGGCTTCTGTGCAGTTTATGTTTAGTGCCAAGAATTTGCCGATTACTATAAATCTAATCGGCGGAGAGCCGTGTCCGCCTCTATCACCGATGTGGACGCCTCAACGTGACCACGACCGCTCTGCCAAGAGCGAAACGACAGAGAAGAAGAAGATAAATCTAATAAAATCTTTCACGGGCATTTTCAGAACTATACATTCTAAATAAATATGACTAGGAGAGTCCAATTCGACCAAATACGTAGATATAGTATATATAGAGTAGCGTGTACACGTTCTTAAATATTGGTAATGAGCGAATCATTAGAACAATTAAGACAGTTGGAATACAACACGCGGACACAAAAAAGAAACGTGTTCAATTGGAGGCTATAATAATAGTTGGTCAAAAGTAGAGGTCTGTGTATGAAATGTCTTCCGCACTTTTAAGGAATACCTATATATTTTAATTGGTTAGGTTCGTAGTACCTAGCAGTTATCTAATTAGTCATATGATCTAGGCTTAGGTACCTATATTCTGTCCAAGTAATCTGATGTTTTGGTAATCCTTCGTGCTGTTTATTTTTTTTGACATTGTGTTTTGTGTGACCAATAAATGCTTTTTAATTATCTTGTCTTTATTCATTACCATTCCTTCCATTTCCCTTACCTTCGCAACATCAGTTCTGATCCTGATAAACTCGTTATGCCCGATGATGCAGTAGGGGAATTTGTTGAAGACTGTTGGCACTTCGGGGGGCGAGATACCTTTAGATTCACAGAAGTCTTTGTAGTTCATCCCCACGCATAGAACCTTGTCCATGCCAGTGATTGGAGCTTTCAGCGTCACCGATGACAGCGGTACGGATGGCAAACCAGTGTATTTTAACCTTTGAGACAAATGAGAATATGGTTAATTTTATCTTTTTAAGTAATACGTTTCTTGATATTCTACCTGCCCTGAGCAATAGGTATGTAGGCTTCTTCCAAGCGGCTCTTCTATCCGAATGCTGGTACATTATCTTCTTTTTTTCCCATATCATCTTTCACACAATCCATTCATTACCTTTTCGATCTTCCTCTTACCGTATACCCATCTACTTTCATATTCATAAGTCTTTTAGTCACGTGAATTTATTTCATCATAGTTTAATGATCCTAAAAAATTTACCACATCGCCTATTCAAAGCCTAGATGGAATCAGCTCTTAAGTGCAGCTACCGCAACGTTCCTTGGTGACAACTTGAGCATGATAGGCAGGCGAGTACTATCAAGTACCCACTCTACTATGGTTTCCTTACGATTTTGTACCACTAAGATAGCAAACAAGCATACTATAATAATCTAAAAACAGACAGTACCTACCTAATTAATGATAGAGTACCATTAATCTAAGATCACGTTAGAAGCATTAAAATTTTAGGTATTCTACTTACCTATTTATTTTAGCTATTAGAAGTGTTCTAGACATTTTACCAACTCTATCTTCCATTGTTTGAAAAATGACGAACCCCAGACCGAATGAGATGAGACACATCGCAAGGGTCCCCTGACCGCGTAAACACCAGACACTGTCACGTTCTCATATCTTACACATCAATGAAATGAAATGCGTTATTCAGAAATGGACTTACTTAATACAGATTAGGTAGATACATATTCTCCTATCATCAGCTCAGCAGAATTAGGATGAGTAAGTACTCTCATTTTCTCAGCAGTAGATTTTACTGCAGAAATTACAGGAATAAATGTGACTTACCTTTTGACCTTCTCAAAATCTCCATCCTTTAAAATTGCAACCAGAGTTTTTGGGATAGTGCAATCGGCTTTATTAACGTCGAATACTTCTTCACCATCGAGGAAACCAACTCTGACATCATCGGGGTTGTCTTTATAAACAAATTGCACGATCTTCATTATTATACTCTACGACTGACTGGATTCGGTGTACGAGGTAACTAAAAGGTACTTTAGATAATGAACGGAGTTTTATACGTGATATCGACAGATCATAACTTTTCAGATGGTGATAAGTGACGTCACGGAATCGTGTAGCATTTGAATTGTATTTATTTGTTATCACTTCATTATTTGGGAAATTTTGAAATAAATGGATGCACAGGGACAGATTAAGCAATTGAAGTGAAGCAATGGAAACTGCTTTTTTTGACATTGTTTTCTTTTTAATTTGCTTTCTATGTGCTAGCTTATGGCTGATAACTAAGAAGGAGTATTATCACAGTGCAGGTGGTGGAGTTTATAGTCGTAAGTAGTACCCGCTTGATGAGATTGTGCTCAATCACATGCCTAAAAGTAAATAAATATCTCCGTTGGGGTTCTTTAAGGCCGCAGTTTGATACCTACTAAAGAAATGGGATTTACGTCATACTCATGAATATGGAGCAAGACATTTGGTATCATTTCCAGAAGTGCAACTTTGAGGAAATCCGGGATCCTAAAATAAAAAAGTACTTAGTTAATTCATTAGATCATAATTGAAATGATCTTTCACGATGTGCATCAAAACTTATAGAACTACAGTATTTTAACTGTAAAATCACGTACTTATAGGTATTTTTAAGGCTGTTAGCTCGGTGGTAGCGAACGCCCTGTGGCAATGGCCACGGGTTCAAATCCTAGAATGAGCTTGAGCTTTTGGTGAAGTAAAACTAAGTTAACTTAGGTTCATGTTCTGTTGTAGGTAGGTACCTACTATCCATTATTTTGTGGTTGTAGTAGGTACCTAAGATCACCAGACTTGGGAGGGGGAAGGATCGGCTACGCGACTCATGCATAGTTATGCCAGGTGCTGCGAGCTTTCATAGGGCTATACGCAGTGGCGTGTGGCTCTGGATGGGCCCTGTATCAAAATTTGTAAAGGGGGACTTCTACCTGACTGCAGCGAAAACAAATGGAGGGTAATTTTTTTTATTTTTGCTTAGGTAGGTACACATGTTCGGGGCCCCTATAGCCCGGGGGTCCTGTATCATTAATACGGCGGTAGCTACGCCCCTGGCTATACAGTTAGGTACAGCTCAATAGCAGGCAGGCCGTATGGATACTTGGTTATATAAAAAACATCATGAGGAATGTGGCGCTTTGCAGTAGGTACCGTCCTGCCTAGCTGGATACCACCCTTACGTTTAAAATCTGACGCCAAGCACCTATTGGGAGTGTTGTGGCATGGCGGTCGCACTTGAAAGCTAGTCCCTTCTAGCTTTTGAGTGCTAAGTACCATCTTGGGACACAGTATCATTTACCACGATAAGATTAAACACAAGCCTTGAACATCGGTGTAAGGTTTCGTGTTTGTCGGTTTTCTATAGGTAGGATATATTTTTGAGAGTGTGATAACAGCTACAGTACCGTTCAATCTAATTCCTCCATCCCCATTTCTCCATCGAACCACAAGACGCCGGGAGAATTTCCACCCATACGTTGTCGACATACCACGTATCCGGACACAACGCTTCGCTTCATCGTTTCATATACGAACAGCAAAGGAGTGAAACTCTCTTCCGGGGTCTGTTTCCCGATATAGTAAGGGGCACGAGTGGTGAGCACAGATTGACACCTGCGCAGTAGTTAATTTTTCGGTTGTTGGCGGAATGAAGAAGGGGGGAGCGCCGAGCTGCGCACGATTGGTTCGTCAGTCAATGCTCGTCGTCTATTGGATTCTTGCTTGTAATTTGGCTACTGTGATTTGGCCAAAAGTGTACATGCGCGAGCTTGTCCCCACTACTGCCTATATGTGCTCAACACTCGTGCCTCATACTGTACCTTTAACCTAGATGTATTCAAGGCCGGAGTAAATAGGCTTTTTCTGGGTAAGCGTGCTACATCCTCGGCCTCGTCATAACTCCTCATGGGGTCAGTCGAAGGTCAAACGTAAGCCCATCCAACATAATGTAACATATGCGCTTCTATACCATGCATCTAATGAGGGCTAATGCGCTTGTATAATCCGCGAGAGGCGCAAGTGTAACGTATATAATAAAGTCAAATGTTACTCAACGTCTGTTTGCGAGCTATTCGTCGCGTATATTCACTAATATTATTCACGATTGTTGTAAAATTGTGACTACCAACCATTGAGCTATTATTACTACGTGGTGGAGTATTGCCCATTCCGTTTCACCTTCATTTGTGAAAGGAGGCCTGTGCTCAGCAGTTGGACATTATAGGCTGATGATTATGATGATGATAGAGAAGACGCAAAACATTACAACTATGTTCCGTTCAAGTGAGGCCAGCACACTTGTTGCTGTAATACGATGAACGAGACGCAAAGCGCCGTGAAAATCACGGTTTTTGCGAGAAAAAGACTCCTATAAGCGTTCTGAGTGCTACGTGTTTCTACTGGCTTAGACGACTAATTAGTGTTTCAGCGCTAAAGAAAAATTTAGTTCGACTCTAAAAAATTTTACATAACCTTTGCTTATGATAGCTTCTCTATACGTCGTAATAAGAGCGCAATGCTACCAACCACTGTTTTAGGCGAGTTTTGTCTTTCGGAAACGTATTTTCTCCTTTTTTTCGAAACAAAACGCGACTGTGCAACATTTGACGCATAATCTATTTATTTGGTTATTATTAATTTATGGTATGGTTTTAGCTAGTGTTGAAGAATTTCTTAAAGTAAGACCTTGGGCTTTGGTAAAAGGTTACGGTTAGGACTAAGCAATCAGCTTCAGCTTTGCCCAAAATCCGTCTTCCTTAGAATATTACAACATTAAAAAAATACACATTAATTTACACATTTAATTTTCCTACCAATAAGCTAAAATGTAGTTAATTCAATTGGGTGTTACAACAATAACTGAATTACACATTATTACAATAAATACTAGTACGTAATCATTTCCTTGGCATTTTTCTTGTTGCAGCAAATTCTTCCCGTGTATGGTACGGTGCATAAGGATCGTCAACATAATATTTAGGCTTCTTCCAGAACTTTGTTACCATTTTATCAAGTAAAGTAGCTTGAGTAGAATTACAGAATACATGTTGTCTAAGACGTCTCTTCTGAGCCAATGATTTTTTCCACATTTTCTTATGCCTACCACATTTAGTCCTGATCCAACCACCCCAGTGTAGCCTGAAGAATCTTCTAGTTACAGCTTTGACAGTCTTCCTTTTGCCACTTTTAAGACTGAATTTTGTAACAGTTCTGACTGGAACTTGGTTCAAAGTGTTAGAAATGCATAAAACTTGGCTGTTCCTCAGTAAAGAATTTTGCGGTAGACTCAAGCTTTGTAAAGTTTGTATATTTCTGCATGATGAAAAACTTTTTATATCACTGTTAATAATCCTGGCAGCATTGCAGTAAGGAATCGCAAGAGGCCGTATATTCCGGATAGCTGAAAAAGAAAAAAGTAATAAATACATAACCTCAAAACATCCCGTCATAATCTTCCATCAAATTATTACAATAAAACAAACTGGGCCGAAACGCTCAAGCAAAGCTGTAACAAGATAGAAAATATAGGTATGTAAAAACAAAATTTCGTATAAATCATTACCAGAAATTGCACAGCGAAACATTTTTACAGGACAAAATGTATCATATTTTTTTTAGACAGCTGTTTATTTTTTTCTTACTTTAGTGTTGCTATTGCTCATTCTTTGTAAAATGGCATTTAGTCTTAGTCGATTTTCACCATGAACGAAATAACATATATCATTTTGTGAAAATAGAGAGAAAGCTAAATCTTTTACAGAGGTGATCTCTGTAAAATATTAAGTTTTATATTATAGTTGATTACCGGGTGCAAATCACATAAAGATAGTAATAAAAACATTTAAGGGCCGATTGTTCAATCCTCAGATAAAAGGTCGAATAACTGTCTAACGAATAAAGTTATCTGGCTGTTTATCAGTCTGATAATTGGTCACCTATTTTTCAATCGTCATTTATTGCATGGACAACTATCTGACCGAATATTTCAACTCTGGCCGCTTAAACTTCCGGTAGGTGAAACAAATATGTTGCGTACCCATGCGTTAGAGCAGGGCAGACTATTTGTATTCATTTTGTGTCAACCAGATGTCCAGATGTCATTATATTTTTTTGGTTGTTACGTAGGTATTGGTTATGTTTGGCTAGTATTTTTGTTAGATGTTGTTACTTTGTTATTTAATTGAAATTATCTTAATATTTTTTAAATGTAATCTCTGACTAATAGGTATAAGTATCTGTGATGCGTACTTGATTTTATTTTCAATGAGAAAGCAAATATTGCATAGACTCTTTTAAAAGTCTGAATCGGCAATGAAATTCTTTTGAATCCCACATAATACAGTGATCAGTAAATAGTGATGATTATATCTTTTCTTTCAAATGTATTTATTACATTGATAGGTATATTATGGCCTCTTTTTCGGTTTTCAGGTCATCAATACGATCGAAAATATTCATAATAAATAATGATCCCTATAATGAACAATAATATGATATGAATAACGATATAAAAATAAAGCACTATGAAGAGTTTTCAGATACCTCTATGCTAAAAATACCTGTCAAACTGTTAATACTAATTCCAACTTGACACACTGTTCACAATTTGACAGGTATTTTGAGCATAGATGTATCATAAGAAGATTCCTCATTAGGAAAGCGACACGGGTTTAAAATCATAATTCTAATTATTCCGTCCGCGTCAGTTGGATAATTCAAAAATATTGTACTCTTATTTTTTGCTTTATCAAATCAATAAAAATTGGTACTGATAGTGCAATTTCAGAAATGATGCTGAGCATTCACCTTAAGGTTAAACGTTAGTACCGAAGCGGGTTTTTTTTCGAATTTTTATTGTTTTTTACTAATAAATGAACTTCTACGGTCGTCAATCACTGAAATATCTATCCACTAGCTGTCTAACTGATCTGTGTGTCAAACATCCAAAACCGTTCAGTTGTTTTTGCGTTAAAGATTAACAAACATCCATACATAAAAACTTTAGCGTTTATAATATTAGTAGGATATTGTTCTCATCATCATCACCATCAGCCTATAATGTCCCACTGCTGAGCACAGGCCTCCTTTCACAATTGAAGGTGAAAGGGAATGGGCAATACTCCACCACGCGTGCCCACTGCGGATCGGTGGAGGTAGGCTAGTGGTCAACCTACTGTTGGAATTTTTCAAGCCGCCTAGGAGGCATCCAACTAGCTTAACGACTATCACAATTAAGTGATAACCGGGACCAACGGCTTTACGTGCCTTCCGAAGCACGGAAACGCTCGATTTGAAATACCACTAGGCGGTCACCCATCCAGGTACCGACCACGACAGGCGTAGCTTAACTTTGCCGATCGATTAAGAACGGCTAATCATGCTACACCACGAGCGTCTCTTGCGGATATTGTTCTACGAAGGTAAAAATCAAAATTCCCGCCACGGTACTAACGTTAAAGTTCGGGAGTTGGGGCTCGTGACATCACTTGTTTGTTTAAAGTGTATCTTCGTGTTTTTTTGTTTGATTGAAAAAAGAAAATAAATGTGCGTCTAATTTTTTTTGTAAATGTAAATGAAGTAGAATTTTTTATTCATACGGAAATTTATCACTTGTTTTTTTTTTTTCAGATTTACTCGACTAATAAACTATAAGCAATGACGATTTGGCTACGCACTATTCACAACAAAGTTTAATTTTGTCTGTGGTAGTAATTTTATAGTTTGTGAATTTTGACAGCCCAAGTGGAAAGAGATTCGTGCCGAAAATGTACAGATTTACGAACCAAATAGCCAATGTTAACTTGGTTTTGGTATGTACTAACTCAGTTTTCTTTATTCTTGATGACTCCTTTCATTTTCTTTATACACTTTGACTTACAAACCATCGCAATACCAATTTTATGAGACCCTGTTTTCTCATGTTTTGATGGTTTATAAGTCGTTTCCAGTCTATGTTACTAGAGTTTAATTGTGAAACATTCGTAATTTATATGAATTTATTGGTCTAATGTTTAAACTAGACGCAAATCCGGATATTGTTGTGCCTTACATAACAATTGACTAACGTCATAATCATAAATAACCTCCAAAATGTTTGGTCTATAAAGCTATGTACAGACTGTGATGAAAATCTTACTATTCAGTTTACACTATTAGTATACAACTGAATAAATTTTATTGCGAGGTCTAGCTTTACTACACAGGCTAATCTCGACTATTATTTTAGGTAATTTGAATTTCATAAATATGTATACAGATTTTCCGAGAATATTTTTGTAAATATAACGGTAGTTTACCACATGTAACTAATTAAGGCAAGGCCACAAAAAATTAAAATTATAATATTAAATTTGAAGCTTATTATCTATTTAATAAATTATTTATTATATTGTATAATTAATTATTATTACCTGACACATTTATATTTGTAAATGTTTCACTTTCTCCATTCTATCTACAAGCATAATTATAGTTAAATTATAAATTTAACTTCCAGGTAAGAAGGCATGTGGGCGATGGAACCTATTCAGCCATGATAGTGATGCGTTCGCCACGGAGGCGATACGCTCACTTTGAAAAGGATAAATGCCCCCCTGCATCCCCACCACCACCCAAATCCTCAAAGTTCTTCTGGGGAACCGTTGGTGCTACATTATTTACCGGGGCTGCTGTTGTCTATGCTAAGTATGTTATAATGATAAAGTACCTGGTTGATACAAAAAAGAAGCCAAAAAGATGAAACCGGATTGGGATCAAACCCACAACCACACATGTCTATGCATGCTGCAGTGAAATTACCAATCTTATCCATACCTAGTTGACTGCTGGCTGGTTGGATTTTTCACCCCCCAAAAACCATACCCCAAATTACATCGAAATTGTTAGAACTGTTTTCCAAGATCTCAAAATTTATAAAATACAAATATTGCTCATTTAATAATATAGGATAAATTGAGTTTATATATGAACAATCTCTATGGTAATGCAAGATTGTTTGAGTGAGTGATTAAGCACTCAAAACATGAAGTGATACCGGCCAATAAAAGCAGCTGTGGAACACACCTGTAGATATTAAAGTTTTATAACCAATTTCCAAATTGGGGAATGGTTGCTGACAGTTACTTATTACACACATAAATAAATAAATATCCCGGGTCATTCCTCACACACAGTCATCTGATCCCAAACTAAACAGAGCTTGTACTATGGAAACCAGATAACTGATATAATACATATACTAGGTTTTGTTTTTCTACTAGTTCTTAACATACATAATTACACCCAGACTCAGGACATACAGATATGTTCATGCACACAAATGCATGTCCTTTGTGGGAATCGAACCCACGACCTGCGGCGCGTAAGGTGAACATTAACCAACTGCACCATCTGGCCCATATATCCTCACAATCCTTCCTTAATTGATAGCTCAGTCTTTACATAACTTACCACTTAAATTTTCATTGAACTTATTATAGCCTTCTTCTCGAGCCAGCCTGATAAGGCACTTATGAATGTTAACAAAATGACCCATCAAACCCGGTAAACAAGCAAATGACCCGTCTGATGGTAAACAGTTACTGTAGCCTTATGGATGCTTGCATATGAGGCATCTCTCATGCGTTACCGCGAGCTCTAGCGACTTTACTCACGCACAAGATACGACATAAAGTTATTTAGCTGGGGTATTCTGTAAGGTGGAGGTACTTCCCTAGTCGAGCTACTCTTTGAGCGAATAAACGCTACCTCTTTTAAAATGATTCTGATTTGCGTATTGCTCAGCCCTTTCCCCCATTCCAGGATAATGGGGGTGGCCGTTTTCTTTGTCATCAATTTACCTCATTCAAGTGTTTTGATACAGGAGCAGTCCCGATGCGCGTAACTGGCTCGAGTCTAATGTCCCTTGGGCTAACGATTTTGTAGCTCTTGTCTACCAGGAGAACACCACATATTGGAAGTTCACCGTCAACCAGTTCAACAAGGCCACCACTGCACTCAGCCATTTTATGTTTGGGAAGGTAATATCGTTGTAGCTAAGTAGTACAACCAAGGTAGCATAAAATATGGCCCACCTGATGGTAGACGCTTGCAACACCAGGGGTATCAATCGCGCTATGCTGACCATGCAAAATCTCTTCTTTAAGAACTCTGCTTGGGAACCCTAGGGAAAGCTATGTTAGGGAGCTCCTTCTATAACCTGATGTCCACGACAGGAATCTCCTTTGAAACCTAGGTATGGTCTAATGTGAAATTTACTTCAAATAGGCCTATGCAGGCACTTATGAATAGTCAGACTCTAAGGCGCCGATCCCACAGAGAGGAGTTCCAGAGTTCTGCATTCCGCGTTGACTGTAAGCTATGTGGGGCCCCTGGAAAGTAAAAAAAGTGTATGATGTGCAATCAGTAGCGAATATTGCAGAACTCTAGACTGCTTGCTGTGTGCACAATAGTCAACACGGAATGCAGAACTCGGAACTCCAGAACTCTCTGTGGGATCGGCGCCTAATATCGGTTTGGAAGGTTACATTTGCTGAGAAGTAACTTAGCAATTACTCATCATTACATAATATTACGTATGTGCCAAGTTTCATTCAAGGGTTCACTATTAAAGAAGGTCATTTGTACGACTTACTTCCTTTTGATTTCCTCTGCCTCATTCTCGTTTTGTGAAAATACTAACATAGTTTCTTAGTACTAATAATATTCGTTTATAAATTGTAATAGTGTCCTTGTTTTTACCATGTTTTCTAACCGTGATATTGGCAGAATCATACAACAAATCGGAATTGGAAGGTCAACAGCAGCCTGACTGAATAAGCAAATATATAAGTTGTTTATTTTACCAGGCTTATACATTAACACGTTTTATGTTTTGTAATTAAGGAGGGCGTCACCCCACTGGATTTCCAGCAGAGATCTGAACAGGACATTGAAAAAGACGCCGTCGAGCGATATGAAAATAAAGATTATCAATGTAAGTTGCTTTTTGTAGATATTTTTGTTTTTATAGTCCATTAAAATGAATAATTTTGTGCATTCAATATAATAATAATCAAAACTTTGCATATTACAACTTAACATGGCATGGCAACAATACTGATCCTGAAAAAATCTATTTAGTACATCTTTTACATTATCAAAACATATTAGACACGTATTTTTTCTTCAAATAAATACGTAGATATCGGTATTATGTTATTTAGAACTAAACTAATTTTAGTCTCACTATGTCTCTTTCTAACAAAGAACATAAAGAAAAGGATGTAAGAAATTTAGTCCTGTCAAATTAGTCCAATGCTTGTTTTCAATATAAATTTAGTCGCAATCTATCGCGGTTACATCTAAATACCCGCAAATGAAGACGGCAAAGACTAATTTGACCGCTTTAAATATTTTCTATCCTTTTTCAATAATGTTTGTAAGAAAGAGATGTGATGTGACTAAAATTAGTTTAGTGCGATTTACAACAGAATCGGGACCATCGTATGTTGAAATCCCGCGTGACGTCACATTGTGGTACAATTTTTACTAAAAATTTTAATTTTTTATGATTTGATAAAGCAACAAATACGTGACTAATATTTGATGATGATCTATCTGTCGTACTAATTAGATCTTTTTAACCAGGAATCACTTATTAAAAATCAAGGCCCACTTCTTTAGTGTAGCATGATTTCAAAAACTAATCACATGTTTTTCTGGGTAAGCGTGCTACATCCTCGGCCTCGTCATAACTCCTCATGGGGTCAGGCGAAGGTCAAACGCAAGCCCATTTAACATAAAAAAAAAACAAAAAACCTCACCCTATAACACTAGGGTAGCCTTACGCTAGCTTTAGGCTTTGTGTGTTCTACCACCTTTGGCCACATCATCACTTTGATTGTGGTAAAGAAATCCATGGTACCCAAATAACTCATATTTAATACATTTAACTAACTCATTGTAAATAATGTTTGTATAACAGTACCACCGCCGGCATTTGAACCATTGTATGTGGAAAAGAAGAAAATAGGAGTGCCTGAAGTCGAGACACCAGGTTTGTATCAAAATAAGACATAGAGATAGAATATTCATAGAGCGATTGTACTACAGTATGTGCCATGAGCACGGGTATGTGCAACGCTGCGTTGAAACGAACAAGGAACTAGGGAATGCAATCCCAATCCCGCGAGATCTCGAGGCATTTTACTAGATACAAATCGGACGAAATTATCGGTATCGTTTAATTTATTTATATTTTTAGAGCTTTTAGTAAATACTTAAAACTTATTTTCATGTCCCATTCAAATAATAAAAGAATGTTTTGAATAATATTTACTTTATTTGATCAACCTAACATAGTGATAAAACTACTTCTAACTCTACTGACCTTAGAAAACGCTTAGAAAAAACATCAATGCAACGATTAACAATTAACATTTTATTAAAATTGCTGCTATAAAATCGCAAGGTGTTGTCCTTAATTGCTTTCAGCTCTTCAAACAAAAACAAAAGTATTCTCGATCCCGATCCACTAGAACTAGGGATCTCGTGGGGTTGGAATTTCGAATCACGAAGAATCCGGAAAGGGCAATCCCGAGTTTTTCATTCCCTACAAGAAACTCATATCGAAATTTTTTCTAACAGTAAATCAACTATGTACGATATATCTTTGAATGCATCTATATGCAAACTGCTCAAGTTTCGCACTAGGTAAATTTGTTAACACTATCACTCTATAAATATACTTACTCTATGCTTAAATCTATATGAATATATATATTTTTTGTGTTTTCCTTAGCAAATAAAATGCAAGCTTCACCTAATATATATAAGTATTCAAAATCAAAATCAAAAAGTCATTTATTCAGTTTAGGCCCTAGTAAGGCACTTATGAACGTTCCATTGGTACATACAGTTGAATTTACCACCGGTTCGGATACACTTAAACTGAGAAGTCTCCGGCAAGAAACTCAGCAAGGTTTTCTTTTTTTTTTGGAAAATCTTTTAATATTACAGCTTTTTTTTTCCAAATACTTATACAATATTTACATTATTATTTTATGCTTATTCGTACAATTGTCACTTAGCCAGGGGGATGCAAGTGCAGAGAGAAGCTACTACAACCATATATTCTTGTCTTCCACGTAATGTTCTAGTAGGCTTTGTCAATTTATAGTAGGCTTTGTCAATTAAGTCTTTTAACTATGATTGGTTAGGTATAGTTTTTGAACAGAGAAAATTAAACAGTATAAAAATAATATTGGGTAAGCAATATTTACAACCTTACCGTACCTTTCAAATCAATAGCGTCAGTAGTTGCTGAAATATAAAGCTGTGACAGACAGACAGACAGATGGAGTGGCACCATAAGGGTTCCAATTTACCTTATTGGTTCGCGTTAGTAAAGATAATGAATAATAATTAACATTATATATTTCCAGCGACACTTGTACAAACGGACGTATGCCCACCCAGTTCAACACCTCCGGTGAAAATAACCAAGGATATGGTGGAACTGGAACACGACATGCATGAGAACACCAAGATAGCCATAGACAATTACAAGCTGGCCACGGAACATTGCATAAATTATAATAAGGCCATTTTTAAGGTATGTATGATGGGGAGTCCATTCTTACACATTGAAACCAGAATTGTTTCGAACTGTGCAGGCTAAAAGGAGTTTTCTTCCGCGGATTCTCGGACTGTGGATTGAGCTCCCGCCGTGGTTTTCCCAATGGAGTACAGCATGGGGTTCTTCAAAAAGGGTGTGAAGAGATTTCTGCAGGGTCGGCAAAGCGCGAGTGACATCCCTGGTGTTGCAAGCGTCCATAGGGTACGGTAACCGCTTACCATCAGGCGGGCCGTATGCTTGTTTGCCACTTAATGATATGCAGAAAAATGTTTTGTTTTTCTGCATAAGTAGGGTATTCAGTTATATAGGCTCATAATTTCCAGGATATTTCTGAGTATTTTTTAGAAAAGATAAACTTTAATTATTGTCAGTATGAGGCACGCACGAGTCGTGAGCACAAATTGACACCTGCGCAGTAGTTAATTTTTCGGTCTTTTTGGCGGAATGAAGCAGGGGGGAGCGCCGAGCTGCACACGATTGGTTCGTCAGTCGATGTTCGTCGTCTATTGGATTCTCGTGTGTCATTAGGCTACTGTGATTTGGTCAAAAGTGTACATGCGCGAGCTTGCCCCCACTACTGCCTATCTGTGCTCAAGACTCGTGCCTCATACTGTACTCACGTTAGGTCGAGCTATAAATTACTCTAAATAAAAAAAAACATACTTATTGGTAGATTTTGCTATTTTCATAAGTCTTTCTCCATCACGGCTTTGCATTTTCGTTCAGCATTCTAGGACAGAACTTGATTTAGATTTTAAGGCGTCGATTCCACAGAGAGAGTTCTAGAGTTCCGCATTTCACGTTCATTGTAATAAAAGCGGCACCTTTAAAAGTAAAAAAAAAAGTGTATGATGTGTGATCGGTAGCGAATATTGCAGAACTCTAGACTGTTTGCTGTGTGCACAATAGTGAATGCGGAACGCAGAACTCTGAACGCAGAACTCTAGAACTCTCTGTAGGATCGGCGCCTTAGTGATGTTTTATCAATTAATTTTGTTGTTTCTGGTACCAATAAATAATAATTTTCTTATCTTTCAGATAGTAGAGTCCTCTCTCGACGATCTGGATAAGAAAAACTTTTCGACACTACAAGGTGCTCTAAAAGAACGGGACAATACTGTCAAAGCGGCACTACAGGCATCCGCTAAGGCGAGATGTGCTATTGGTATGTCTCTTTATCATATACTAGCACTTCCCTGCGGTTTCACCCGCATTCCTGGTTTGAAAAGTAGCCTTCAATACTCGGGGATCATGTAGCTTCCTATAGGTGTAAAACTTTCAATTAGCGGATCAGTAGTTCCAGAGATTTCCTCCCACATCCAAACTAACAAAGCTTCATAATATTATAATAGATGTTTCGACCAAGTTGCATTGATTGTGGTCACAAGTGGAGTGGAAACAGCGTCTTGATGAATGGGAGTTGTTTCCAACTACCCGCATTTAGTTTTACAAAACAACTTTCACGATCACGATAATATTTTGATGACTAGTTGTCTCCCGCGGTTTCACACACGTTTCCGGGATAAAAGCAGCCTATGTCCTTCTCCATACCATAGGCTATCTGCATTTCATCGCGATCGGTATTTAAGTTATTGAGTGATGCTTGAATAAATCAGTCAAATAACTTTATGCTGTGTTCCTGCATGTGAGTAATGTCGCCAGAGCTCATTGGGGAGGGGGAAGGGCCGGTAACTCGTGAGTGATGCATCGTGTGTTCCAATCGCTCCCTTGTATAAAGAAAATAAAATAACCAGCCACCACAAGCAGCACCTGTTCACAAGTATGACGCGTGTGGCAGCCACCGCACTCTTCGCCATATTGGAGGGAAGTGGGCGACCCGCCACACACAGCCGCCCCAAGCAAGCAATAATAATGCCTATCCATTTTACCTAAAATTTTAACTTTCCTGGATATAATGTAGAGGACTGCCTGTTAGTTAGGCATTGTGTAGATGCGTGAATACGTATTCGAGAGGTGAACGTGCATTACAGCTCCGGGACCATTCTGGAGAAATGGGAGTCAGCTTCTCTGACGTCCCTAGCGGGGATTGAATCCATTAGCACTCTTCAGTGCGATTCTGGAGATTCTGGAGAAATGGTGAGTGAGTGATCATGGTGCAACTCTCACAATGAGTACCAGAGTGGATGCTCTGGCGGCGTGACTTACCGCAGATGGTCCCTGACGCTTCGTAAGGGGTTGCCAGGAATAGTGAGCCGTCTTTTATAACTTCGGGTCGGTAAAAGTGGCTTGAAAATGTGAGAAGTTTAAGAAGAGTATGTACCTAATAGTTTGTCCCCAGAGACCCTAGACCGCATGATAAAGGCGGGTGTACAAGCGCCGCCTGAAAGTGTGGCTGCCACACTGCGCTACATCAAGCAGTTCCGAAGCGACCTCGAGGCCGCCGAAAAGAAATACAACACTGAACTCGAGAAGTCTGTCCTCAGCGACAAGTACTGGAATAAGGTATACTCATTGAACAATTAACACAAAGAAATTTTGATTGAAATATATTCCGCCAATTTCTCACCACCGACAATGCGTTCTGGTTAAGTCAAGAGCACATGCGCTCTGATTGGCCCAAGTCAAAAACACACGATGCAAAATCAGTGCAAAATCACTGACTAGTTGCGGAATTTGTTTGATCCGTATTACGTACTCTAAAGAGATTTTTCCTCTATGGGTATACTATACTGTGTGGAGATTTCGAGATGGCATATTTTCGATACCATTTTTTATCATAAATATTTTTCGGTACAAAAAAACTGATTTCTTTGAAATAAAATGTATCTTATAGCTATTTACACATCAGTCTGATTCAGTGTGTCTAGCGACTTGCACCTCCATATGTGTTTAGTTGTTTTAGATGTTTTAGAATAGAGGCAAAAATAATTCTAACTATTTAAATATATAAATATCCTGGGACACTCCTCACACAGGGTCATCTGATCCCAAACTAAGCAGAGCTTGTACAATGGAAACCAGATAACTGATATAATACATATGCTACTTTTTGTTTGTAAATACATACATAATATACATAATTACACCCAGACTCAGGACATACAGACATGTTCATGCACATATTTTTCTTTACCTTTTTGGCCTGAAATTGATGATAAGACTTTAATAATACTTTTAATCCAGGTGGATGCTGCACGTAAAGCATATAAAGACGAGCTACAAGCGATGTTCCCCGGGATCGACCTCAGTGCGCGCAAACTGGATACTAGGGGCGACACAGACTTGCTACTTCTTTATACTTTGAAACAGGTATGATAATAAACAAATGTCTTTGGACAGGTTCCCAAGTGAATGGTTGTAAGTTGTTTCTTTGTTGTCAGAAAAAAAAAACATTTGTCTCAAAAAAATTGCCGGATAAGTTGTTTTATTTTTTACTAAAATGTAATTGCTATAATAAAATGTGTGTTTATTAATTTCAGGTGCAATATTTACAAAACGAACTAGCCGAGATACAGACGCTGAGAGACTTGAAAATCAATAGGGCTATTGAGTGTAAGTAATAAATAAATAAATATCCTCATACACGGTCACCTGATCCCAAACTAAGCAGAGCTTGTACTATGGAAACCAGATAACTGATATAATACATATACTAGTTTTTGTTTGTTAATACATACTTAATATACATAATTACACCCAGACTCAGGACATACAGACAACGGCGCCAACTGGCCCGACTAATCTAATCTAATCTAATAATATATATAAAATGCTTTTGTGGGTACGTAAATACGCAGTTTTCTCAATCACCACCAACCCCAATCAACTTCCCGTTGGGGTGGTAAATACCCCTTGGTCTCCAGGTGGTAGTAAGGGAGTTTGGTCGTGGTTGGTGGAAGGGGGTGGTTGTGGGTGGCGAAAATGTTAAAACATATATTGCTGTCCTTTTCTAACGCATGAGGACTTCTGAAAAGACCTCAAAATTTCTGGAATGGTCTAGAAAGTTCCAAAATGTGTAAATCGGTTATAATCGATCTGGAATGTTCTAGAAAGTTCAACAAATATCTAGAATGATCTCGAAAATTCTAGAGTGAATTCAAACTATTATAATCGTTATAGCATGTTTTGAGAAAGTTCTACAAATTTCTGGCTTCATCTAGAAAGTTCCAAAATGTCCAAAACTGTTATTATCGAGTTAGAATGTTCGAGAACGTTCTAGAAATTTCCAGAATGATCTGGAAAGTTCCAAAATTAGTGCAATATATTATGATCGATTTAGAATGATCGAGAAAGTTTCCGAATGATCTGGAAAGTTCCAAAATGAGTGCAATTGATTATGATCGATTTAGAATGTTCGAGAAATTTCTTGAATGATCTAGAAAGTTCCAAAATGAGTAAAACGGTTATAATTGATCTGGAATGTTCTAGAAAGTTCTAGAAATATCTGGAATAATCTAGAAAGTTCTAGAATTAATGAAAACTATTATAATCGATATAGAATGTTTGGGAAAGTTCAAAAAATTTCTGGCTTCATCTAGAAAGTTCCAAAATGTCCAAAACTGTTATTATCGAGTTAGAATGTTCGAGAACGTTCTAGAAATTTTCCAAATGATCTGGAAAGTTCCAAAATGAGTGCAATTGATTATGATCGATTTAGAAAGTTCGAGAAAGTTTTAGAAATTTCAAGAATGATCTAGAAAGTTCCAAAATGAGTGAAATTTATTATGATCGATTTAGAATGTTCGAGAAAGTTCTAAACATTTTTAGATTGATCTGGAAAGTTCCAAAATGTGTCCGAGTATTATTATTGATCTAAAAGAACCAAATCGAAATCGAAAATAGAAATCTATAATATCTATGTTAAAAAAATGATCCTTATATATTTCTTATACCATTAAACATACGATGTATTTTAACCCGAGCAACGCCGGGTTTCGCTGCTAGTAATATTTAATTGTATAAATAATGTATTTATGCTACAAAATCGTCGCTCAAGTTGCTTGTTCGGTTGTTTTTATCAGATACACTGAACGGGCTAGAGCAAATATGTAAGGAATTAATAATTTTTCTTTCAAATCAAACGGAGCAGAAACATTGAATGCAGTCTAGCAGCGAGCATCCGCAGAACGATACCTGACTCAGTGAGCAGGCCCCACCACCACCTCCCCCACCCTCCACGTCTCCCACTTCCACCTCCCCCACTACTCCCACCTCCACCTTCCCCACGTCTCCCACCTCCACCTTCCCCACGTCTCCCACCTCCACCTTCCCCACGTCTTCCACCTCCCCCACGTCTCCCAACTCCACCACATCTCCCAACTCCACCTTCCCCACCTAGCCCATCTCCATCTCATCCACCTCCCCCAAGTCCCACCTCTCACCGTCCACGTCTTCCACATTCCCCACCTCCCCCACGTCTCCCACCTCCTTTAATTCCCCCACGTCTCCCACCTCCACCTCCTCGAATTCCCCCACGTCGCCCACCTCCACTTCCTCCGCCACTCCCGTTAAGAACAATGAGACAGATACTAGAAAAAGAGAAGCAGTTACCTACATTCACGTTTCTTCTCTTTCACTAATACCAACACTACTATAAAGAGATTTTAGTATGGTCAATAATATTTGTGATGTTTCAGGCCACGACGAAAAAGAGATCATCGAAGCTAAAGTAGAAGATATGATTAGTAAAGCTAAGATCGAAATGGAAAATGAATACATAAAGAAGGTAATTTATACTTTTAAGTTTGATGGCTGCTATTAAGATTCATTTTTAGGTTTTGTGATTTTAAAACCACATAGCTGGCTCTCACTGTAAATCAACTTACCAATTCCGTCATTTGCACCTAATTTCACTTAAATCCTGTACAGCTATATAATTTTTATTTTAAAGATAAAATATTTCAGTATTTTTAAGGATTATTTTGACAAAAATGTTCCCCAGATTGCTTACAACAATTCACCACCAAAGTTTCATCGAAATGGGGAAGGAAATAACGCATATGTTACAGGCAAATAGACAAACAGACAAACTTTGATTTTTATATGTATTTAATATTACAGAGTATACTGATGCAAGCGGAAGCAAATAAGAATTTGAAGGAACAATTAAAGAAGCAGGTGGAATTACAACAGGACATTCTCAACGATAAACTTAGCAAGAAGGAGAAAGAGGTATTTGCTTGATTAACTTTAAGAACGCTTCACAAAACTTAACTGCAGATAACGAGGTCCAACGAATGATAATAGGCATGATGACTCATGTTAAATTTTGCAACATACATTAGTTATACGGGTTGGAAAACAGCAATGTATTAATGAAGTAGAAACAATTAAAAAACATATCAAAATTATAAAGATAGGACACCTCAAAGTTGCTAAAAAGCTACTTTCAGAACCCTTATGCTTCAATTAATGAGAAATTGTAAGGCAACTATGTACTTAAGGCGGCCCTCTGTGGCCGGCGCAACTTCAACGCAAGCATAGTCTAAAAGCTTGTTGTTTCATCCAACGTAATGTTTGACTGCGAAAAAAGAGAGACAGCATCGGTAAATTCCGCTGATCACTCGCGGCCGCTTCGCTAGGTCGTCATTCATGATTTCGCATATCATAAAACTTGTTCCAGGCGTATACTTCTTGTGAAAAAATCTTACAAGATTGTGAAAAAGAAGTTAGTTATTTAGAATCTCCAATACATTTGCAAGCCTGGTATCTAAATGTTTTCTTTACTTTTAAAATTTATAGGTACATTAGATATGGCCAAAGTTCAGGTAAAATTTGAGCAAAAATGCTGTTTTCCTGAGGCTTTTACTGAATTTGTTTCACACTTTTTTTTAATTTCGCCCAGATACACGGCTAGATATAGTGTACAAAATACTAATTTGTTCAAAACATCTAACGAAAAATGTTTAACAACGCCCTAATAAGTACAGAGGTTTTGTATGAAAAGTATGGCGAATTGAGTGCTCTTAAACGCTGTTTTTCACGAGCAAAATGACTAATTACGTGTTTTCTCTTCATTCCAATACGTGTGTAATGTATGGGGCGTTTTTGACCAATTGCTAGAGCACTACAAGTCAGAAATGTGAGTCAAAGTCAGAACTTTGACTCACATTTCTGACTTGTAGTGCTCTAGCAATTGGTCACATACAGACATTTCTTCTTCTTAGTTTTATGTTTGGCAACCAAATCTAAAATCGGACGTATTTCTGCCAGTGTCGAGTTATATTATAATTTCCAGTTACAATTAATATCTTTCACATATAGTCCTCAGTCAGTCACCGTTCATAAAAGTCAGGTTTTACTACAATGGTGGTCATTGCACTAAAACTCTTCACGGACTTTTTGAGACAACTTGAAAAGTCACGATACACATAATTCACTTCACTGGTGCACATGGATTGATCTTTATTGGATAAAATACCACCGATAATATGCAATACAACTCAAAATACACGAATTTATAAAAATAAAAATGATAACGTAACGTCACTCTGCAAGTTCCCGCCGAAAAGTCGTATATACATTTGATTCCACTAAAAAACGTGATTGACTGACATCATAAGAATAAATAAGTATATCTAATATATTATTTTCAGGTAATGGGCAGGTTCCAGCGCATGGTCTCTGAGCAAGTGGAGAGGGAACGCGTAGAATTCAAGAAGGAATTAGCCGCTATGGCGGGAAAACTGCAGGCCATTGAACAGACGCTTAAACGTGGGTAAACGTACTTAAATATATGATTGACTAGATGTCCCTCAAAATCAAAATCAAAAAGTCATTTGTTCAGTTTAGGCCCTGGTACTTATGAACGTTACATATAGTTGAATTTACCACCGGTTCGGCTTCACCCGCGCGTTCCCGGGATAAAAGTAGCAATTTCATGATGATCCGTTGAGTAGTTGGGGCGTAACAAACAAACAAACACACTCACTTTCGCATTTATAATATTATAGGTTAGGATGGGATAGTTAGGATTGATAAACTTAGCCTTAGAAATAGCTGTTTCGGAAAGGAATGGGCAGATACTCCACCACGCGTGCCCACTGCGGATCGGTGGATGTAGACTAGTGGTCAACCTACCCGCCACGCGGGACGACATGTCGAAGAAAGTGAAATGAGCCCATTGTTGTCACTCCACGCATCCATATCAACATCCTCATCTCAGCCGCATGCAATCGTCTTTCATCCGCCTTCAACAACAAAAACAACAACAGTGGCCCTGATTCTGTTGTTCACAACTAAACTAATTTTAATCTCATTATGTCTCTTTCTAACAAAGAACATAAGAAAAGGATGTAAGAAATTTAGTCCTGTCAAATTAGTCCAATGCTTGTTTTCAATATGAATTTAGTCGCCATCTATCGCGGTTACGCCTAAATACACGCAAAATAAGACGGCAAAGATTAATTTGACAACTTAAAATATGTTCTATCCTTTTTCAATAATGTTTGTAAGAAAGAGATGAGATGTGACTAAAATTAGTTTAATGCGATTTACAACAGAATCGGCACCATTGTTGTTTATTTATGTTTGTGTATAGAGCGGGCGATGGCGGAGGGCGAGGCGCGTCGGTCGCAGTCGCTGTGGGCGGCGGCCGAGGCGCTGCTGGCCGCCACACGACGCAAGGCGGCCGCTACTAACGTCGACAACGAGATCAAGGCTCTCGAGAAGGCTGGTCTGTATTCATGAGTTTTAGTTACTTTTTTGCCGTACAAGTTCAAAGTCGTACGCAGGGTGAATGGCATATGAACATGTATTTTTTTATATTTTGTTTTATTATTATTTTATACTAGCTGTCCCCGGCGGTTTCACCCGCGTTCCCGGGATAAAAAGTTTATAAAGATAAAGATAAAAAAATGTTCTCCATACCATAGGCTACCTGCATGCCAAATTTCATGATGATCCGTTGAATAGTTGAGGCGTGAAGGCGTAACGATCAAACTCACTGTCGCATTTATAATATTAGTTAAGATTTACAAGTTACTTTCAATAATCACGTAACTTGCATAGATTTTATTCATAACATAATATAGTGCGTGAATTTTGTTTACCAGAAAGAAGTAAAGAAACAATTGTGAAGTTTTATTAAATCATTTATTTACATTGCAGCAAGTTGGTGTTTTAGATCTATTTACATCTAGACTACTCTTAAATCTGCGCCCGTAAACCTATTCAATATTAATAATTAATTGCAGGTAAGGGCGACAAGTTGGTAGAGACGGTACTGAAAGGCATTCCCAGTGAGGTGCGTGAAAATGGCATCATCACTGAAGTTTCACTGCGAGAGAGGTTCGACAAGGTATGTATCACTTATGCTTCGTGCCTTTTATTGAATTTTATAAAATATTTTAAAATAAACTGATAAAAATGACATATTGTAAAAACATCCGGCTCGAAGGACCAAAAAAGTGGAAGCCTAAGGGTCAATTCATACCGAAACGTGAAACCACACGACGCGCACTTTTTAATCGCGATACGATATAGAACTTTATTTACTAAACGAAAAGATACATATTTTAATGAGAGAATTCGTGACACATTTGCGCCTCGATATGATTAAACCTTTACACATAATGGATAATAAGATTACTAAACGTTAAAACTCACAGTTACTTCAACAACTTTTTATTAATTGTCCTGATGAAATATTACAGTATTACCCAACTAATATGCGCGTCGTGAATCTTCGTTCGCACAGAAAAGAAAGTATGGCCCCGAAGATTAACGAAAGAATGCTTTAAACTATAAGGTTCATAATAAACTGCAACTGTTAGTTCCGTCTCACTCGCAAATCACGCCCCTCCGCACGGCGCGCGCTAACATGGCGGCAGCTGCCGACCAATAGCGTTTCCCGCGCTTTGAAAACGTATCTTCTGCGCAGGTACATTTATTTATTATTTATTTATTTATTTATTTATTTATTTGTGGCAAGTAAAATTAAAAAAAACAAACAGAGGTTAAACTAAAAATAACATAACATAGACCTATAGTAGGTTAGTATTACAAATTCTTAGAAAAATAAAACAAATAAAAATGAATAATTAATAATTAAAGATTAAAATTGCCACAAAACGGTCCCAACTCAGCATATGCTGGTCATTAATAAACCAGCAACCATCGGTAAGCAATATTAATTGGGTACTACTGTACGCTCTTTTTCACATTATGTATTCAGTATTAAACGTTCTATAACTACATCATTCTTCTGGCTTTCTCTTTGGTCGCGATATTCATGTTATATTTTCTACAATATTAATAATTATTAATAATTTAATTATTGTAACAGATGGAAAAGACAGCGGTGAAGGTAGCACTAATCGGTCGCGAAGGAGCGACTTTGCCTGTTTACTTCCTCTCGTGGTTGCAGTCCAAACTTCTGTTCCAAAAAGTAAGTTTTTAGGGTTCTCTATCTCAAAAAGAAACGGAACCCTTATAGATCACTTTGTTGTCCATCTGTCTGTCTGTGTGTCATGACCCTTTTTCTCAGGAACGCGTGGAGGTAGCAAGCTGAAATTAATATCAAATACTCAATATGCAATCCCTTGGAGCAGTGAAAAATCAAACTTCTAAATCAACACAATCAAAAGACTCGGCCGTTTATGCCGAATATTTTGACCGCATCGGAATCAAAACCTATAGGGTACTTCCCGTTGACCTAGAATCATAAAATTTGGCAAGCAAAGTAAAGGAAGAAATCCGAAAACCGTTTTGTAGTTACATCACATAAAAAATAACATAATCGGAAAAAGGGGAAAGATCTTCGAGATTCGATTTCCGTGATGAACGAACTATTTACATACAAATTCAAATTCAAATTCAAAAAGCATTTATTCAATTTAGGCCCTGATAAGGCACTTGTGAACGTTAACAAATGGCTCTACACCGGTTCCAAATACAACTTGAACTGAGAAGACTCCGGCAAGAAACTCAGCAAGTGTTTTTTTTTTTTAAATATGTAAATAGAAGTATTACAATTACAAAATATATATAACAATAGCCTGCGAAGCGAACAATTCATTCAAATGCATTCTTGTCATCTACAAAATCAGAAACTTTATAGTACCCTTTCGTGCATAACTTCTGTTTAACTATCTTTTTGAATCTATGTATAGGTAGCTCTTGGATTTCTTTGGGTACTTTATTATAGAAACGTATACATTGCCCCTTGAAAGAGTTAAGGACTTTGCTGAGCCGAGTTAAAGGTACAGCAAGTTTGTGCTTATTTCTAGTGTTCAAACTATGAGTGTCACTATTCTTAGGAAAGTTATTTAGGTTTTTCCTCACATGAATAAGATTTTCATATATGTACTGTGACGACACTGTCATTATATTAATAGATTTAAACTTGTCTCTCAAAGAATCTCTAGGCCTTATTTTATATATTGCGCGGACAGCCTTCTTCTGCAGTATAAAAATTCTATTGATTTCGGCACCACTGCCCCAGAGGAGGATACCGTAAGACATCAAACTGTGAAAATAACTGAAATAAACTAATTTTGCCGTAGATTCGTCAGTGAGAGCGCGAATTTTTCTCACTGGATAAGCTGCAGAACTAAGTCTATCCACCAATTTACAAATGTGAGGGCTCCATTGTAACTTATTATCTAAAGTGATACCTAAAAATACAGTTGTTTCAACAAGATCCAGTTTTTCGCCTTTAATTACAATATTTGTGTCCGAATGTCTCACATTGGGTAGACTGAATCTGATACATTTTGTTTTTTTCTCATTTAGCAATAAGTTATTAATAGTAAACCAATCAACGACTTCAGAAAGAGCATTGTTCACATCGTCAGAATTAAAATCATGTCTATTCACTTTGTAAAGAAGTGAAGTGTCATCAGCAAACAATACTATCTCATGTTTTTTTTCTACAAGATATGGTAAGTCGTTGATGTAAATGAGAAATAGAAAAGGTCCAAGGATAGAACCTTGTGGTACACCCATAGTTACTGATGACCCAGGGGATACTTTACCATTAACTTCAACCTTTTGAATTCTGTCACTTAAGTAAGAAATCAAAAGATCAAGTGCAGTGTCTCTAACGCCATAGTGATGTAATTTGCTGATCAGTATTTTATGATGGACACAATCAAAAGCCTTGGATAAGTCACAAAAAACACCGAGGGTGTCTCGTGAATTTTCCCAGGCGTCAAAAATGTGTTGAATAAGCTCAACACCAGCATCGGTTGTTGAGCGACCCCTAGTGAAACCAAATTGTTTACTGTGAAGCAGTCTATTACTATTGAAATGTACCATCAATTGATTGAGTATAATTTTCTCGAATACTTTACTGAATGTCGGTAGTATGGAAATTGGTCTAAAATTTGTAGGGTCGGATGTACTACCGGATTTAAATAAAGGCACTACTTTACTATGTTTCATAAGATCAGGAAACTCACCACAATCAATACATTTATTAAAAATAACAGCTAAATGAGGTGCAATACAATCAATTATAGAATTAATAAGTTTAACTGAAAGCCCCCATAGATCAACAGTGTTTTTCAAGTTTAGAGATTTGAAAGCTTTAATTATATCGCTAGAAGTAACAGTTGAGAATTTAAAGTCAACAGTACATTCTGTTACATTTTTCCTAAGTAAAGATACAGCGAGGGTGGGAGAAGAATTAAGAGCCTTGGTAGTCGAAACTGGAATATTGGTGAAGAATGCCTCAAAAGCGGCAGCAACATCTTGATCAGATTTGATTGATTTATCATTCATAATAAGTTTAAACTCATTATTACGTACTTTGAACTTTCCAGTTTCACTATTTATAATTTTCCAAGTCATCTTGATCTTATCTTGACTATTTTTAATTTTATTTCTTATATGTATTGATTTAGCCGCAGTACAAACGCATTTAAATGTTTTTGAGTAATTCCTTACATAATTTAGAAAAACAGCATCATGATTATACTGTTTTTCCCTATATAATTCATACAATTTTCGCCTACTTATATAAATTCCCACCGTCGCCCAGTCATTGAAGACCGTATTAGATTTCCGTTTTACTGTTTTTGAAGAAAACATTGAATTATACTCATTTTTGGTTAAATTAAAAATTGAGTTATAAAGTTCATTAACATTATTATTATCGTAAGGTACGTGTGGTAATTTATTAACAATGTTATTTCTAAATTTTTCAAGGCGACTTTCACTCATAGGAACACACTTAATATCTTTTTTTATCACTTTTTTTCTAGGCATATGAAATGAGACCAACTGGCCACAGTGATCAGAACTTAATTTACTTATTATTTACTTTGTTACTGGCTGTAAGTTAGTAAAAATATTATCAATGCAAGTTGCTGAAGTGGCAGTGATTCTAGTTGGTTCTAAAAAAAGATTTACAAGATTGTAGCACAGAAAAAGTGA
Organism: Polyploca ridens; assembly: GCA_951394255.1. Taxonomy (NCBI): domain Eukaryota; kingdom Metazoa; phylum Arthropoda; class Insecta; order Lepidoptera; family Drepanidae; genus Polyploca; species Polyploca ridens. The sequence goes on along the minus strand of OX596266.1, from coordinate 4,838,863 downwards.
TTTGAGTTTATTACATATCGCATTATCCTCCAACAAGTTTATATTAAAATCTCCACATATTATTATATTTTTATTCATACTATTTAGTTTACACAAAGCTTCATCCATACATTTTCCAAACAAGTTGAATACTGCATTAGGGGGTCTGTATACGCTCATGACAATGAATTGCTCAAGCTCTACACATGCTGTACCTACAAGTCTGTACGGAACTCTCGATGCGCGAGTCCGACTCGCTTTTGGTTTTTGTACTACTAAGGTAGTAAATAACTAAAAAGACGATTGCCATCATAGAAGAAAAAAAAAAACAATGTTTATCAATTTGTTTTAGCTCGCTGAAATACCCAAAGACGAGTTGAACAATCTACCCACCGATTTCTCAAAACTAGACACATTTGACATCATCCAGAGAGCTAGGTATGTATTTTTTATCGTAATCTAAATCCGTTCGTGATTTAACCATCTTTGCATAGAGATCTATCTTAAAAGTATCTTTATTCATTAGTGATTAACAAATAGCGGAAAGTTTAAATCGAAAAAATTACTTAATTTTGAATACATCATTGAACTTCCGGGAATCCCTTATACCCCGCTATTCAAAATTGTGTTTAAGAAAAAAGATGAATATTAGGTTTTTTTTTATTTCTCTGGTTAATAACTATTTTATAGAAAAGGCCTTCCTGCTTAGAATTGACTGTATAACGAAGCTAACATCACCTCCAAAGCCTGTATCTTTTGTTTTTGTTACTTTTTTATACGACTAATTGGGTAAACAAGCTAAACTACACGGTGGCAAGCGGTTACCGTTGCCACTCACGCGCAGGAACACAAAATAAAGTTATTTGGCTGCGGTATTCTGTAAGGTGGAGATACTTCCCTAGTCGAGCTGCTCTTTGAGCGAATAAACGCTATGCTCTACCTCTCAAAAATATAACAATGGTTTATTCATCTAGGTACTACATGGATCACGGTAATCTAGCAGTAGCCCTGCGCTACATAAACCTGCTACAAGGGGCCCCCAGGGCCGCAGCTAAACCTTGGTCGGAGGCTGCTAGAAGACATTTGGAGATCAAGCAAGCGGCCGAGGCTGTTATGGCACATGCTTCCGTTTCAGGCTTATTGTACCTGTAAATGTATGGGTTGTATGTGAATGAAGTTTGAATTTCCCTAAATTGAACCTTTTGATAAGCAAAATAAGGAAGAAAATGCTGCTGATTCTGTTGTTAATCTCGCTAATTTTAATCTCGTTACATCTCTTTCTGGCAAACTTCGTTGGATAAGGATAGAGCATATCTATAGCTGTCAAAGTCATTGTCATTCGTAGTCTATGTCATATAGGACCTATTAAAAAAAAAACAAAATCATTTATTCAAATAGACCTTCGCAAACACTTATGAAAAGTCTCTAATTATTACAAGCTTTTATTTAACTTGCTTTGTTAGTATGGGTCGAATCTTGCAACTGAATTTTAAAACAGTTATCCCTACCGATTGGGCTGAAATTTTGCGTACACGTTCAGTTTGGATGACAATGCAAACTTAAAAAAATCTTGTATTAAAAAAAGTTTATTTTTATTTTTGTCGATTTTATACTCTATATCCGGTTCGGAAGTTTGGATTTGCTGAAAAAAGCCGGCAATAACTATTTTCAAAACAAGCTTATTTGTGATATGTTCTTAGAACATTCATAATGCAATAAGGTCGAGAGTTCCAAATCAATAGAAATATGCGAAATCTGAGAGCAGTTTCTGTTTTACGGTTATTACGGTTATACGTTTGCTGTACGATATTCAACCTTAAATAGGTCTCAAATTAAAGGTCGCGGCTGTACGTTGGAAACAAGCAATCTAATTTGACAGGACTACATTTCTTATATCCTTTTCTAATGAATGATCTTTGTTAGAAAGAGATATAGTAAGAATAAATTAGTTTAGTATGTTAACAACAGAATCAACGCCAATGTAACTTATTTTAGGTGTTGGAAATCCCTGATTAATTGACTTAAAAACAGTATTCAAAACTCGGATAAAATTTTATTGAATTTCATAATGTTGCAGTCTACATAAATCGCGTAACGATCTAATGATTCTGTCCAAATTAAGTTCTGAATAGAAAAATATATGGCATACGATTCGGTGGTCCATCAACATCAACATGGTGGTGTAATCAACTTAAAATCGAGTGGAAAAATTCAAACAGCTCTAAACCCCGATTATGGAATGAAAATTAATGATACTCCTTTATGCGAAAACCTGGGCCAGTAGACAAGATGGTTGTCGACAATCGCCATCGTTAGTAAACGATCAACCTTTGTATGGGATTGACATTTCAAATCGAAACATCACGTGATTTTTAACAATCACAAAGTTTGATCGTTTACTAACGATGACGATTGTTGACAACCATCTTATCTAGGGGGGCGGATTGTTTATTTCAACTGCCTGAGAACCATTCTGACAACGAGCAGACTAACAACTTATAGTCCTACAAACTTATATAGCCTGGTGAGAAAGGCGCTGTTATCGCATTTGGTGGAGCAAACAACCATTGGTAAATTTTAACTGACATCGTTAGTTCCTCTGTTGGCCACCGGGTCAGATAAATTTGTCGCGCTATATTTGCCTATCTTACGAGGTTGACTTTTTACGTAATGATATTTTTTTTGGTTTAATGGTATATATAAAATAAATTCTTATTCATAATTTACTACTAATATTGTCATTTCTTTCTTTTTTAAATACCAATTATTTAGGGAAAAGACAAACCAAATTCACTTACATAAAAATTTGGTCTAACTACTTACGTTTGATAGATAATGAATTGTATCGTTGCAATGAATTCTATTCAAAATATAGAACTTTTGTATTTATAGAAATGGCAATACTAAAGACTATGTTGTTTCGGAGTTGCCACTATCTATAGAAGAATGTGAACATGGTAGATTCGGCTTGTTTCTCAACCTAATGCTGTTATTATTTATGCAAATTATCTAAGTCTATAACAGGTTGTGAAACTAAGCATGTATGCTGCCTGTGACCTTTATGCTCTAAGAGTTAGAGACTAAAATACAGTACATTTTAAAACCTGGATTTGACCATGTCATTTTTTTTTTCATAAATTATTTTTAGTGTACATTAGTTTAATATGATTTATTTTTCGAAGATTGATGCTTTTTTATTTGGAAAACGAGGGTATCTGAAAATGTAAAATATACATATAATTTTTGTTTCAAGTTCTCATGTTCTTTTCTTTAACAGAAAAGTGTTTGCATTTATTTCAAACGCTAGATGTCACTTTTCTTTATCGTAGGTATATTTTACCGCAAAACATGTCCGCTTTAGATAATTTAATTCTACCCACAAAATTATGGTGCCAGCGAAGAAAGAAAACGTGGTTCATTAATTTAATAATTTATGTAAATATAAATATTAAATCATTAAGTAATAAATTAAATAAATGGTTTATTTCAACTTAATTGTTTTATTTCAAAGAGATGATAAAATGCCTTTTCTCAGTCTGAATTATCTTCTAGCAATTTGTGAGAGAAGTAGAATATTGTTTTTTTTTTTAAAAACAGTATCCCAAAATTCAAATTTTAACCGACTTCAAAAAGGAGGAGTTTTTTGTTTTACTGGTAGTAAACGATACTTAGACACATGATTGTACTCATGATTACAAACAACTTTCACAAAGAAACATTTTTTTTAATTTACTTAGCACATGAGCCCATAATATTTAGTACCTAACAAGAATAAGAATACACCATCAGCTTTTATTTAATGTAGTTATTTATCCCTATTTGTTTCTTTGGGAAAGTTGTTTGTTATAATCATTAGAATCATGTCTATGTATCGTTTACTAATTAATTACCAGTCACCCTATATACAGTCCCACAAACATCCGGCACGGTGAGAGTATGGAGGTGCAAGGTAGATGACACCCCCATTTAAACTAACTTATCTTCCGCCAGGCTGAGGCATAGTGCCTGGGGACCGCGGTTCAACTGTTCATGTCGGCAGATATATGCCGATTCTCAACAAAACTTCTTAAGCGCGATGTAGGATGTAGTGGCTTTGTAGGCGCGATGCAGGTTAATGTGGCGCCACGCCATCTATCTTTCAGTGTGTGAACTCTCTCAGTGTTACTGATAGATGTCGCTACAAGAGAGTTGCTGTTATCACATTTGGTGGAGCAAACAACCAATGAACGTAGTGGTTATATTCTCTTTGGCGATTGTCATTTTAAAATGGCGTCGTTAGTCTTCTTTTGGCCAACGGACCAGATAGATTTGTTGGACTATAGATGCCTTTTTAGTTGCCGATCCCGCAGAGAGAGATTCTAGAGTTCTGCGTTCCGCATTCACTATTGTGCTCACAGCAAGAAGTCTAGAGTTCTAGAGTTCAGTACGCCTACCATGAGTTTTCTACGCTAACGTAATATACACTCGCTAGCAACTACGGTGAAACATTTTGTATGAAATACTCCCAGAAGTGTCTAGTGTAGTGTAGCACAGATCATATAATACTGTAGATTACGTTAGCGTAGAAAACTCATGGTAGAGGCACTGTAATATTCGCTATCGATCGCACGTTACACACTTTTTTTTCTTTTAAAAGCGCCCGCATAGATAGACAGTGAACGCGAAACGCAGGACTCTAGAACTCTCTGTGGAAGTGGCTTCTTAGTCTCATACAACTAGTTCATGGGTCCTGTGTTTTTCTTTCTTGTTTTAGACAAAAAGTAACACACAGGTAGGTAACAGCACATTTTGAACTGGCCGCTTATACGTTTTAACTCTAAGAGCGGAGCGTTATATTCTCTTTGCTCTCAAATCACTGGCAGTCAATCGTCTGTCATATCTTGGTTATACACGTCATACATAATATCACAAGTTTGACAATATGAAAATGAAACATCAAAAGAGAAGAAATCAAACAAAATAAAATAAAGCGGGCTGGACTATATCGAATTACTCTTACATCGTTTATAAAAATAATGTTACGAATCACACCATGTGTTTTGAGCGCTAGGACGTTTTTGGTAAGTATCTATGTTGGTCATGATACCAAGGTCCCAAGGTTAAGGTTTAGTGGGGTGCCTGACCTGATTTTAGAGCATAGACTATTTTTGCATAGGCTTTTTTGATTGTATACTACTACGGTGGCAAACATGCATACGGCCCGCCTGATGGTAAGCGGTTCCCGTAGCCTATAGATAGACGCTCACAATACCAGGTGTAATCGAGCGTCGACGACTGCAAATATCTTTTCACAGCCAGCAGTAGTTATGAAGAAGTCGTGTCCTTAGTGCGTGAGCTTCCATCAACGATATTCTACCTGAAACTAGAGGTAAATCAATCAGGTTTTCCTAACAAAATCTTTTTCCAGAGCCGTCGAAGCGGCCTAGAGCTCCAACTGATGAACTTCACTAGGCCATTACCTAACTTCAAATACAAGGACCCGAGGGAACGCACTGTCTGTCCGCCGCCCCCAACGCCACCTCCACCGCCGCCCAAAGATGACCGTTTGTTCTGGGGGACGATGGCTCTCGTAATACTAGCTGGAGGGTTTGCTGTTTATGCAAAGTTTGTATTGCTGCTTTTTATATTAAAATATGTCCGCTGGTGACACCATCGCTTATAGACATTATCCTGGCGAGATTCCGATCCATACTAAGCCTAAAAAACTGACTCTCAAGTGCATCTGCCGGAACACACGGCTAACTAGGTGCTTGGATACAGTTTTTTTCCCTCCATCAGGTAAACCGTCTGACAAACAGGCAGGATGATAGTAGCTGCTCAACGCTGCCTATGGACATTTGTAATATCAGGGGGAGTGCCGATGTATTGCCAACCTTAAAGAGCTCTTTTTACGTCACATTTGAAGAATCGCTACGATATGGGATGGTCCGCAATAGGAATGACTGAATCGTACTGTGACTTTCCACTTGAGAGTGGTAACCAGCCAGGCGAGTAGACACTACAGAGGCCTACCCTGCCACCGAGCTATGGTTTCCTCACGATGTTTTCCTAAAGCAAAAGCATAGTGTAGGATTTGAGGCCATGACCTTCGCGACGGCACCTCGAACATTTCTTCGATGTCACGGCATTCGACGTCTCTTTTTATCACAAAGGTTAGAAGCGACTGCTACTAATCAGTTTGTCTCTCACGCGGCTGTGAATTACCCCGAATATCTCAAATGGAGCACTTATGTACTTATGTCCAAAAATGTTCCCTTCTTAACATGTAACCTTGTTATAGTGAATTACGGTTCAATTTAGGTAAGATTATAACACAAATGATATCTAAAAACGCTATCTTCGTATTTTCCAGACAGTCCCCCGAACTCCGCGACTGGATAACACTAAACGCGCCATGGTTCGACGACATAATAGCAATGTTACATCAGGAAAATATGACATATGGAGAGTTCGCTGGACAATGTATCGACAACACGAAGAATTATATAAATTGCCTGTTCAATAAAAACAAAAAGCCCAAGCCATGCTCTATAGATGGCAAACCCGTCGATTGTAAGTTGTCTTATCATTTTTTTTATATTCACACTAAGAAGGTAACATACAAGCAAGCGGCTCAAAAAAAAGAAAATCAATTGATACATGTAAAGAATAAAAAAATAACCAAACGTCACAAAATAAACAGTGACGATAATTTAAGGATATGAAACCCTGAAATGGCAGGTACACACGGCTACAGATCAAGCTATACATTTCCAATATAAGCTGACCTCTCATTGTACGGAAATCCTATACAAGGCGAGATCAGCTTATACTGGAAATGTATAGCTTGATGTGTTGCCGTGTGTACCTCTTAAAAAAAAGGGATATTATTAATTGCACCTCTTAAAAATTACGCAAACTTAAGACTCTCCTCTAATTTACTTATGCATATCAGAAAAATGACTGTTGTACAATTAAACTACCTATTCATCAAAACATGTTCTATCATCCAGAAAGGAGAAAAATCATACGGCACGCCTGATGGTAACCGGTCACCGTTGACCGTAGCATATAGATGCTTGCAACATCAGAGGTATCGCTCGCGCGTTGCTTACCCTGCACAACTCTTACAATTCTTGAGAATCCCATGCTGTATAATCTTTTGGGAAAATTACATCGGGGATTTAAAAAGCTTTTGTTTTATTACATGACATCGTTCAGCTATTGCTTTACAACATACACTTAGCAATGTATATGTGTGAGTATAGTTAGTAGAATAGTTAATATTCGATTAAGATAGATTTATCACTTATATTGTTTTTCTTTTTAGCAGCAACCCCACCAAAGAAAGTTGAGGAATGCGAAGATGGTAAGAAGAAAATTTAGTTGTTATGTACCTACTTGATACCGACGTATTTAATTTTAATATACAGTGTTGGCTCTTGTCTATGCTTTAAGCTATTTTATTTACACCAGTCGTCAATGTTGCGCCGAAAAAGGTAAGTGCTATTTTTATTAAATTATTTAGCATCGAAATCCGAAATATTGCGCACGAGTGACCCAGAGGGTCTACTACGAAAAACGATTCACGATAGTCCGACCATAGATGTCAAATATTAACCAATAGAATTGCAGCAAAACTGAAGAGACGAAAATGTTATGCAATTCTATTGGCTAATTGATTGACAACGATGATCGGACTATCGTTTTTCGTAGTAGGGCCTCTGGTCCAAGTGTCCCTGGTCCAGCTTTTAAACTCTGCCTCAGAAAACCGCATACTAAAATTACAAATATAAGTGAGATAGTTGTATGCGTGTAAGCGAGATGTGCTGCTTTTTATCTTGCATACTCACATAGCCGTCCCTTTCTCCATCATTTTACTACGGGCTTCACTTGCCGTTGAAAGTTCAATTCACTAGCCGGTTTCCTTAAATGTTATCCGCTACCAAAAAGCTAGCTATGATTTTGTTCTATATTTGCACAATTTGAATTGTCCTCTAGATCCTGAACTATGCTATCAGTAAGTAATGAAGCATTTGATGTATACGTACAAAATCTCACATTCTCCATTTCAGAGGATGCGTGTGTGTGTGAGGAACTCCCCGTACCAATAATCACGAAGGATGTGTGTGAGGTGGAAGCCTGCCTCAAGGACTTGAGCGAAACAGCATACAATAACTTCATGACTGCCAGAGATGCCTGCATATATTATAATAATGTTAGTGTCTATTAAGTCTAGGGAAAATTTATTAAAGATAATTGAGGGATTATAGATTTGGTCATACAATCAACAAAGCTGAAATCAATGGGAAATATTAATAATTAAATAAAGAAAAATATGAATCGATTAGATACGTAGGTAAAGTAGTACTCAACTGATATGGCTTACCGATGTACCTGCGCAGAAGATACATTTTCAAAGCGCGGGTACCGCTATTGGTCGGCAGCTGCCGCCATGTTAGCGCGCGCTGTGCGGAGGGTCGTGACTTGCGAGTGAGACGGAACTAACAGCTGCAGTGTATTATTAACCTTATAGTAGTGATCTAAGGTCGATTGCAAGTTTTAAACATTCTTTCGTTAATCTTCGGGGCCACACTTTCTTTTCTGTGCGAACGAAGATTCAAGACGCGCCTTATCAGTTGGGTAATACTGTACTAAACATGATTATAAAGATTAGAAGTATAGAGGGACAGGATTATACACTCTCCACTGAGAAGGGAAGATTATCCACCGATTATGCGTCATCTTACATGAGGCGCTAAGTAGACCTTTCAATTGTTGAATGTATAATATTATTTCAGCTCGTAGCAGAAACAATGAATGATTTCACATATATTCGCTTAAAAGAACTTGAGCCAGCTAGGTTGGAGCGCATTCAACTTGTCCAGGAATCTGTGAGAAAAGCTAACACTGCTGCGATGCAATTAGGTAAAGTATTTTATTTTGAAGATATTGCGGAGTAACATAGAGATTAAATATTACATGAAATGGTGATGTGGCCGAAAGCGATACGTTTAAGCCGGCAGAATATTATCTTACGTATCGTCTTCCAGCACAGGGATAACGACTACAAGTAAGTCGACTCCTTATAAAGCCTCTGCTTATGGGATTCATTTTGATTTCGATTCTGACTTCTGAACATAGGCAACGCCCAATAGATTTAGACATGTACTGCTTACACCAGTTACACCCAATGAATCGGACGTCAGGGTCGATGGTCGTCTCGTTAAATTCGTAGATGCCTCTCGCGAAATATTTCGACCCGTCGCTTATCGGTTCTTTTGGCTATGTATCCTGACCATTACTCCTTTTTCTTACGTTTCGAATGCGTTTGAAGATGTTTGTGATAGTTACTAATGGTGCTAAGGCAGACACAGACCGGTATGGCTCCTATTATGACTGCGTTTTCATTTTGCTTATACAGCCCAACCTAAACGACGCGCAAAACTGAACATGCAAAAGTCTGCATGGCGCTGTCAGAGTTTGGTGTCACTAAAGATTTTCAAAGACAGTAGTAATTGTTGATTTGACCAATGTGCGTCGTCAGTCTAATGGTATTTTACAGACAAACTGGGTGGCTACATGGACTGCGGCGTTGAAACAACAAAAGAAGCTTTGGAGAACGCGAAAACATTGCTCCATGATAGGAAAGATAAAATTAAAACAATGCAGATAGAGTTTGAGTGGGAGAATGATAAGTCTACCGTCAGAGATGCTCAATGGCAGAAGGTACTTCTAGAAACTTTTACTTTATGACTTGAATTGACAACAATCTTAGGCTGCTTTTCCACCAGAGATGTGCTATGCTACGTTGCTATGGATGCGTTTGATATCCACCAATCACATTGGTGCACATAGCTTAGCACTGGTGGAAACGGATTCAACTAAGATATGTTTTTTATATGGAAGGATGCGTGCTACGGATGTGTGCTATGGATGCGTGCTATGGATGTGTGCTATGGATGGTCGCGAATGGTGTAGCTATGTGCAGAGCAGAGTACCTACAGTAGGCCCGCGTTTGTCGCTGAAAGTAGACATGACATCGTGTTAGCAAAAAGTAGTCGCAATGTATGTAATATATCGCGCATCTTCCTCGCGCAGCTACTTTGCGGCGGTGCATCTTCATAGCACATCTTACTCGCATCCCTACATAGCTTAGTATCAGTGCAAACGGTCACATAAAAAAGTCACGGAAAAGCAGCCTTATCGTAGTCTGAAGAATACACAAAAGGTTGAAACGGAACTGATTCTTAACAGTATATCGGTAATAAAGTGGTTTTTGTATTGCATTATAGGTGGAAGCAACAGTTGACAAATATACAGCAGAAAACCAAAGTATGTACCCAGGGTTGGACTATAATACGGAAAAACCACAGATAAACAAGGGTGCTGATTTACTGCTGTATCACACTTTGAGATACGTGAGTCTGGAAAACCTATTAATTACCATCATACGTGGTAAACAAGTGCTTTTTTTATGCGGGCTTTTTCGCTTAGCGATAATGTCGCCCCGTTTTTACAACTATTTAACAAATTACTTTCTTAAACCTGTCTTAGCTAACATATAGGATGGATACGACAATGCACAATACGCCCTGTATATAACTGTTTTGAATGCAATGAAACTAAATGCATTCATATGAAACATCGAATACTCCCCGGGCCTTCATTAGTTTCAAACTTATACAAGTCTAGTCCCAAGGTTTCAGCCATGAGGACACGTTGACGAGGCTTTCGTTGTAAAAGGAACTGGTGTCCAAAGTAGATAGATAGATAGACAATCCGTATTGGCCAGAGAACGCCGCCGTGCAGTGGCAGAAATTAGCTTATTATATGGATACTCAAGAATCATTTTGGGAATAAAAATATAGTACGACCTAATAATGAATAATTATAATTTGATTTTAATTACAGAAAAATAAATTGCAAGCTGAACTGTGTGAAGCGATCGATGGTATGACAGAAAGGGTCAATCGAGGCGTTGCTAGTTAGTTTTATTATTAAAGCTATATTTTATTATGAAGTTAGAAGCTAATGCCTAACAGCAGTCGGTCAAATCTACTTTATTTAAATTTTTTTTCGGTAAATAAAAAGCTTTGTCTGGAGATGAAAAACAAGTGAAGGCAAGACAAGACATGCTACAAGCCGATTTCAAGAAAAGGCAGGGGGCCTTGGAAATGGAATATCAGAAACGGGTATGTTAGGTTCAAACAAAATACTAATTACTTTTAGCCTGCGAGTTTGCATTAAAATAACTGAAATAAATCTCAGAAATAATATTGTAAACTAGGTAAGTACATTTTGTGACTTAACTTAAAAAAAAAGAGACAAGTAGTGTGACGAAGAGAGTCATCACAGACATTAATCTAAAGTCACCCTTTTGTCAAATTAAGATTAAGAGAGGTAGAGCATAGCGTTTATTCGCTCAAAGAGCAGCTCGACTGGGGAAGTACCTCCACCATACAGAGAGGACAAGAAAAGACAAATTCGGTAAATACGGTAAGCGCATGTGGTGCTAAGCGTTTGCCGTAGCCATATGGACGCAAGTAATACCCGGGGCACCCCAGAGCATTACTCGCACGTTACCCCGATGACCCTTCCTCGCTCCCCGATGAGCTCTGGCGACCGCCACTCACGCACAGGAACACAACATTAAGTTATTTGTCTGCGGTATTTTGTAATGAGGTACTTGCCTAGTCGATCTGCTCGTTGAGCAAAAAAACGCTCTACCTTGAAAAATATTATGAAGTGGGACATCAGCTGCTCTTGAATCTGGGAACGCGAGAGAATCCATGGGAGGCAGCTAGTTTTATATTAAACCAATAGAATTGCAGCTAAATTCTACGCCAAGACATAATTGGCTTGCAGTAGTGTTCTCTTAAAATATTTTCAGTGAACTGTAAATGCACGGATCCTGCCTTTTTTTCGAGAGTGTAATAGGTGTTTATTAATATTTATTTTATTAAGTATGCTGACAAAAAGGCGGCCAACGAAAAGATGCTAAAGGACGCGTTGAAGAGACAAACGGACAGACACGAGGAGACGATGGAAAGAAGATTGCAGCAGAAGGAAGATGAGGTAGCTATTTGTGATCTAAGACCAGGGAGTATAAACTTACTGACTAATACCCACATTATACCAAACAAAATTGGAATTATTTGTAAATAAATGAACTCTATTCAGTAACATTACTTAGTCAAGTGGCCTTTTTTGATGGTGACTTTTTTGGTGGTAAGAAGAAGAATAGAAAGAAACTTCCGTCACTTGTGTTCTGTTTTCTTGCTGTCTATATGAGGTGCAGCACAGACGACAGACGTCGCACCGCGTCGAACTTTTTAGTCTGTGAAAATAAAAACACGGCACACAAACTTTTTGTGTGCCGTGTTTTTTTTTCTTTTTTTTTACAAACGTATGTTAATTCTTTACATTCATGACATTATATCACCTATAGGCATAGAAATTATTGCTACATTTAATTAATGCATTTGATGAAAATATTGATTTATTAACACGTGTTTCATTAGCAGTGATTTTATAATACGCAATTCTCTAATGCCACACTTGCTTCCGTTTGCAAAAAAATGGGAAATTTCAATTAATTTCGTAGACATCGATTCGATCTGCTACTAATAATCGCAAAGAAGTTATCACTTTTTTGGCACTTGATTTAAAGTTTATTTTTAAAATACTTCATAAGCTAAGGTCAACATTAATTTTGGAAATCTGTCGCTAAGTACCTACCGGTGTATTCCGACTGTGGCACTTGAGAGCCAGTTCCATTCTAGGCTTTATAGTTATTTTTCCTTTATTTTCCTGTAACTTATTTACAAATTGTTATAATCTGGACAACGCTTTCTAGATAATGGAGAAAATGGATAAGTTAGTGGGCGAAGCTGTGGACGTTGAGAAGAGAGTGTTTAAACAACAGCTCTCAGACATGTCGCACAAGCTAAACATTGTTGAAGACAAACTTAATGGTACTACATAATTTTATTTTACGCACTCGAACAGTACACACCACTTACAGTACAAAACACCTCGACCAAAGAGTTCTCACTTCATAGGTTTTAGTTGCCGTTGACGAAAAAAAATATTAATTGTTCGAAAATCGAACTGGCCACAACGCCACGAGTAGAACCCCTCGCTTCACTCAGGAAGGAGTTTACATAACTGTCTTGCTTTGCTCGGGATTTAAATTTAAAATCAGTTACGCTCAGGATTGAATATGCCACCCGTGACGTAAGACACTGCTTTATCCCCTTGGAGCATAATCTACTATTATTAGAATATCCAACAGATACATTATAAGTTAGATTAATCAGACTCAGGACATACATGTAAAAAACTATAAATGCAGTTTGTCCTTATTTTCATAATTAAAATATAGTCTTCCCCTTTTTTTTACTGACGGATTTATTTGCCTTGTCAGCCTTAGGGTCAATTCACACCGTAATGTGACGTGACGCGACTACAAACAGAACTTTATTTACCACTAGCTGTTCGTGGCCGGCGTCGCCCGGGTGAAATTTCGGTTACATTATTGGAGTTTTCCTAAAGATCCCTATTTTTTTTATAATATATTATGTAGCCTATGTTACTCAGTGATAATTTAGCTATCTCCTGGTGTAAGAATTTTTAAAATTGGGCCTGTTGTAGTTATATTGAGTTTATTCATTACAAACAATACATCTGTACAATACAACTTTTACCTATGGTCCATAATAAAGATACTTTGACTTTGACTTTGGCAAGAATCCAAATCTTCTCTCTTTAGTGTAGATGTAGACTATTGTAGACATCAAAAGGTACACATTTCAATGAGATAATTAGAGTAAGGTACCTACGTCCCGCGGGCGGAGTCGCGCTGCACCTCGATGCGTCGCACCACAGGTCGCACTGCGTTTCGCGGCGCGACGCAATTAGCCTTATGAAACAATTGGCCTCTTTTTGATACAGCCCGTCTAAAAGCTGAGCGTGAAACCCGTCGCTCCCAAGAGCTGTACGCAGCTGGAGTGTCACTCCTCGCCGCCACCAAGCGCGGGGACCCTGTCGTTTGTGTCAAGAAAGAAATCATTGCCATTGAGAAAGCTTCAGGTAAAACTTATAAATTAATAAATATCCTGGGACATTCCTCACATACCCTGTCAACTGATCTGATAGTAGGTATATGTATGTGAGTCCAACCCGCACTTGGCTATTTTTTATACTACTAAATAAGGTAGCATTAAGCCTGCGTTTCACCTGATGATAAGCAGTAACTTGCAATACTAGACACTAGGGTTATCACACGCGCGTTGCCGACCATGCAGAAATCACTTCACACCTTTTTGAAGAAACCAATAATCTACTTTACCCTGTACCCTTGGGAAAACCACGGCGGTGAGCTCATTCCATAGTCTGAGCGTCTGCGGTAGGAAGCTAAACATCCTGGGACATCCTTTACACATGGTTATCTGATCCCACACTAAGCAGAGCTTGTACTATGGAAACCAGATAACTGATACTACAAATATATTACTTTTTGTTTGCCATTGCGGTGGAATCTTAACCAACCGCGTCAACTGGCCCGTCGAAATGATATCTATGTACCTACTTCTATCTATGGACTTCTCGTTTATTGATATATGTTAAAAGTGCATATATTTACGACAATTTAGACAGCAGTGAGACAAAATATTTGCAGTTATGGTCTATATCGCTAGATAAACAAGAAAATGCTTTGTGATCTAGTAAAATCTTGGGACTTTCAAAGCCAGGGTGAATAGATTTTTGGGTAAGCGTGCTCAATCTTAGGCTTAGGTCCTTTATGGGCGGTTCAGTTCTAAACGCAAGCCCAAGACTTATATTACTTTTATGTTTTAGGTGAAGGCGATGAATTAGTGACAACAGTACTGAAAGCAATACCAAAGTCGGTGCGCGAAAAAGGTTTGATACCAGAAAGTGTGCTCCGGGAGAAGTACCATGCGGTAAATAACTTGCCAATATAATTCATCGTAAGATCGTAAATATACTAGACTTTATTTGGAAATTCTCACAATACAAACAAACCATAGCTGTTGGTAGGGTACTTTTGGAATGTGAGTCTATCATATAGATCTTCCAGTAGGTTATTTTTTTTTATCACTGCACATTAGCTAAAAAAGGAATCCAGGCTTTACATGCAAACGTGCTATAATATACGTTTACAAACATAATACAATTATGTATTTTTTTTATTACAATCCCCCTTTAAAAAAAGAGACTTTTCTTATATTCCATGTGTAGCACGTACGAGCTCTACTACTCAAGATAGTGAGCCTTCTCGTGGTTTAACATCCAGTATATCCCGCCATTGTCTAACCAAATTCCCGCGTCGTGAACCGAAAAAACCATTCAGAAAATCTTGATCACGATGTTTCCACGAAATATTCGACCTCGACCTTCGTCAATGCGTAGGACGTTACAGTAGTACCCAACTGATATGGCGCGTCGTGAATTTTCGTTCGCACAGAAAAGACAGTATGGCCCCGAAGATTAACGAAAGAATGCTTAAAACTTACAATCAACCTTAGATCACTACTATAAGGTTCATAATACACTGCAGCTGTTAGTTCCGTCTCACTCGCAAATCACGCCCCTCCGCACGGCGCGCGCTAACATGGCGGCAGCTGCCGACCAATAGCGTTTCCCGCGCTTTGAAAATGTATCTTCTGTGCTTCTGTTGAGCTAAAATATCAATCAATGTATTTGAATTTGTTTTCTTTTACCGAAAAGCCAGTTGTGTAATTGCAATCTCACCTTATGCTAGACCTATCGGCCACTACAAATCCGTTGAGAGGATCGCGTCCGTAGGAGATAGAGCTATACGATAGAAAGAGAGCCGTTTGTAGTCTTCTTTTCCTTTAGTGCTCTCATTTATTCCGTGACGTAGTTTTAAAGAAAGTTTATGGAAACAAACGCAAGTATATTAATATCGTTAAAGCTGTACGTGTTGTCAGATGGAGAGGAGCGCGCTGCGGGTGGCGCTGGTGGAGGAAGATGGGGCACCGCTGCCGATATTCTTTCTGTCCTGGCTGCAGTCCATGCTTCTATTTATGAAGGTATCACTGCAGAGGTCAATGTTTATTTTTATTGAGATATCAAACAGGCATTCGGCTCGCCTGGTGGTAAGCGTTTTTAGGGTTCCGTAGCCAAATGGCAAAAAACGGAACCCTTATAGATTCATTATGTCTGTCTGTCTGTCCGTCCGTATGTCACAGCCACTTTTTCCGAAACTATATGAACTATATTATTCTGTGAACCGCATTAAGATTTTCACCAAAAAATAGAAAAAAACAATAAATTTTGGGGGTTCCCCATACTTATAACTGAAACTCAAAATTTTTCTTCATCAATCCCATACTTGTGGGTATCTATGGATTGGTCTTCAAGAAAGATATTGAGGTTTCTAATAAAATTCTTTTCAAAACTGAATAGTCTGCGCGAGAGACACTTCCAAAGTGGTAAAATGTGTGCCCCACCCCCCAGTAACTTCTAAAATAAAAGAATGATAAAACTAAAAAAATATATGATGTACATTACCATGCAAACTTCCACCGAAAAGTGGTTTGAACGAGATCTAATAAGTAGTTTTATTTAGTTCGTAAACCGCAATTTACCTTTCATTCAATCAAATCAAATATAAAAAAAAAGATATTTTATATTACTTGCTGCTACGGAACCCTTCATGGGCGAGTCCGACTCGCACTTGGCCGCTTTTATTTAATTTAATGAGTTCGCGTACGAGCGAAGTCGAAGACTGTTCACGTTTTCTTAGAAGATCCCTATTCACACACAAGTGTTCAAATTATAGGTGTCAATTGTAATGTAATATGAATTTCCTTTTACAGGTTTCCGGAATACCTCAATCGGAGATAGATAAACCACCGAAAGAGCCAATAAAAAATTTAGATACATTCGATTTATTGCAGAGATCCAGGTAATTTCTTACAGGATAATTAATGACAGGTACAGTCGAGGACAAAAATAAGTACACACCACCAAGCCTCATAAAAAGTTGCCGTTCACATTATCATAGATATGGGAACATACAAAAGTTCAAAAATAAGTAAACACTTTTGGACAATTAATTAATAATTAATTTTGTGTTCGGACACGTTGGTAGTTTCGCTCTCGCGATGTTGTCAGCTCGTGCGCAAGCTGGCTGGCAACGTCGCCTACCGCATGATGTGATCAAGTCGTTGAGAAAGGTAAAGTTATTGTCGCTCCCTGTAACAGGGCACTCACTGAGCAATTTCAACAATTCGTCGTGCGTGACATATTTATTCCTGATTATTATTTCAAATACTTTGAATTAGTAGATACGTAGCCGTAGCCGTGTTTGGGATTGTTTGAGTTGTCGTGAGATGAACTTTGGCCATATATGGTTTTCAGAGTCTGATGATGGAGTAGGAGGGTGGACACTGGAACTCCATAACGGAGCAACGTATCCCAGCCATGTCTGGGGTTGTTGGAATTGTCGTGAGATGAACTTTGACCATATATGTTTCTCACGGTCTGATGATGGAGTAGGAGGGTGGACACTGGAACTCTATAGCGGAACAACGTATCCTAGCCGTGTTTGGGGTTGTTGGAGTTTTCGTGAAATGAACTTTGACCATATATGGTTTTCAGGGTCTGATGATGGAGAAGAACGGTAAGCACTGGAACTCCATAGTGGAGTTGAACTTTTTAAATACTGGTCCGATTGCTCTCAAAATTGATATTTGAGAGTCCTCGGGGTCGAAATACAAGTATCTTTTCTCAGAATTTTGAAAAAGTGTCCGCCATGTTGAACTTTTTAGATACTGGTCCGATTGCTCTCAAAATTGATATTTGAGAGTAAAACTTTAAAAAAAAATTGAGGATAGATTCTTGTTTTGTGACCCCGAGGACTCAAATATCGATTTTGAGAGCAATCAGACCAGTATCTAAAAAGTTCAACATGGCGGACACTTTTTGAAAATTCTGTGGAAAGATTCTTGTTTTGTAACCCCGAGGACACTCAAATACTGATTTTGAGAGAAATCGGACCAGTATCTAAAAAGTTCAAAATGGTGGACACTTTTTCAAAATTTTGAGAATAGATTCTTGTTTTGTGACCCTGAGGACTCTCAAATATCGATTTTGAGAGCAATCCGACCAGTATCTAAAAAGTTCAACATGGCGGACACTTTTTCAAAATTCTGACGGGACGCGGACGCGCAGATCGCTCGACACCACACGACATTGCACCCGTGCGAAGACGGGGCGGGTCGCTAGTTCAAATTAAAAGTGTAATTTATGAAACAAATGACACGCAAATGACGTCATGCCCTGTTCTAAAGACATCACAAGACGTAGATATTTAATAATGTGTGCAGCGATATATACAGGGCGAATTTTTATTTCTAGCCAGTGTGGGCAACTTCTGAACTACAGGTCTTAGAGAAAAACGCTGAAAGGAACCCCGAGCTGAATTTTGAAGAAAATTAAAATGCCATTATAATTTATTTAAAAAAAATAGTATTTTCGAAGATATTGAATTTCTTCAAAAAAATATTTTTTTTCGAAATTCTGCTTCTTCGTCACAATATGAACAAAATTATGTAAGACAATCTTGCTCTCAAGTTGCTAGAAGTTATCCAAAATATTATTTTATATTTTCCTTGACCATGGTTTTATGCTGCGTAAAGTTTGACGAAGTGGAGCAGATAGAATTGGCTTAGCATTCTGACAAAAAATTTGAGGTCAATTTTGATAACTTCTAGCAACTTCAGACCAAGATTGTCATACATAATTTTGTTCGTATTGTGAAGTAGAAGTAGAAAAAGAAAAAAGAATTGAAAAAAATTTAAAACACATTTTTTTTTAATTTTTTAATGGCATTTTTATTTTCTTCAAAATTTAGCTCGGGGTTTCCTTCAGCGTTTTTCTCTAAGACCTGTAGTTCAGAAGTTGCCCTCACTGGCTAGAAAAAAAAATTCACCCTGTATATGTAGGTACTACATAATATATCAATGAATGAATATTGTGTGATCTTCAGTGTCATCATTGTTCAGATGGTTGTATACATATTTTTGGCACATTGAGTGGTAACAATTTTATGCATCTTTCAGCGAATACATATTTTTACTTTATCTAACGTGTACATATTAATGATCGTGTCGGGTACATATTTATGTTGTCTATATTGTTTACATATTTGTTAGCATTTGAATGAGTACAAATTATTGGAGCTTTTTATGATTACTTCTTTTTTATAATGATACGTGTATACATATCTTTGTCTTCGACTGTACATTGTCGCTAGAAATTTACATCACGATGTGACTGTGGCACAGACGCATATACCTACTAGACGCCATATCAACGAAGTATCTAGGTCGGGATGGTTGGATGGGGTGTATAATTTGGTCAGCGAGGCGCCTCTTATGGTAGCCATCGTAGATACTAATGCATAAGCTTGATGATCCGGGTATCCGGCTAATTGGGCTTTTAAGCTTTCGCAGTAGTCTCCATAATAGTGTTTTTTTTTTTCTAGTTATTTTCATCTGTCTTATAGACTGGGAGATACTGGCACACATTTCCTGGTCATTTGTATCAGTATGGCGACCCTTCAGGGGTCTAATTACGTAATAACGAAAAGAATAATGATGGTCATAGCGCTAGTACCGGCGGCCCAATCGCGTGGGTGTTAATCGAACGTGTCGGATAAATTACGAGTGTCGAAGATTTGTTCCATAACATTTTTGTAATTTCCGATAGTCGATGAAAAAGAAATAGGCAGCTGCGCGTATTAAAATTTAATGTTGTAGACTTAAGCTAATTATTAAGTTGGTTTCAATAAAGTATTATTATATTATTTGTACCAGGCTATTTTTTGCATAGCTAATCATTGTAGACAATCATTCAAGAAAATCACCATGCCATACTTTTCCGACGATTCCAAATGGCCGCCATACCACCGCAAAGCTGCGCCGATTGGGCCGCCGTTATACTTCTTGGGCCACCGGTACCGGCGCTATGACCACCATTTTCCTTTTCTTCATTATGTAATTAGACCCCTGAAGGATCGCCATACTGGTACAAATGACCAGGAAATTTGTGCCCGTATCTCCCGGTCTATTAGGTATGTTTTTTTTTATTATTAATAATTTGGAAAAAAGCCAAACAATCGTCCTAAAAATATCTAAAAAATTTAAGCTTGCTGAATTTTCTTTCCCAATTCTTCTCTGTTGAAGGCTGACTTCCGAACCGGAGGTAACTTTAGTATATTTTACCTTTATAAGTGCCCTCTGGGGCCTAAATTGAATAAATAACGCTGACTTTGACTTAGATTAGTCTGTGTGTCTGTGTGAAAAGAAAAGTACCTATATGAGGTTGTTTAGGTACTGGATAGAGCGCGGCAACATAGCGGCGGCGCTACGGTACGTGAACTCGCTGACGGGCGCGTCGAAGCTGGCCGCGGCGCCGTGGTACGAGGCGGCGCGCTCCTACGTGGAGACGCGGCAGGCGGCCGAGGCCGTGCTGGCACATGCCGCCGCGCTCGGCTTGCAGTACATATAGAACATACAGTAAGTAACTTGTCTAGGTACTGGAGAGAGCGCGGCAACATAGCGGTGGCGCTGCGGTACGTAAGCTCTCTGCATGGTCCGTCCGGGCTAGCCACGGCGCCGTGGTACGAGGAGCCGCGCTCGGCTTACAGTAGGTATATGCAACGTATAATGGAATGGGTATATCTGAAAGGGGTGAAGACTACATCAGGTATAGATTATTATCTAAAGCTTCAGCTCAAAATTAATTACTCAAAAATTTATACCAAACTTTTGCTTCCAAGTTTATTGAATTTAAATCATAACCAACTTGCGGCTCTATGAGGGTAGGGGTCATTATCTTTTCACGTTACTTACTAATGTTACTATAAAATTTACTCTTTCACGATCTGTGCGTCGTGTGCTCTTATGGATATACCCATTCCGTTACACGTTTTACAGAACATTGTTAGTCCTTTGAATTATACTCTGTAACCAAAGCCTAAGTTTAAGTTACCTCAAAAATTTCAAGATCCGGGCTAGTTGACGTGGTTGGTAAGACTTCTACCTATCGAGCTGCAAGTCGTGGTTACGATTCTCACCCCGGACATGCATTGTGTGCATGAAAATGTCTCCATGTCCTAACCGTGTCTGAACAATATCTTGGAATATTTTATTATAATCATCTATCACTAATATTATAAATGCGATATTTGACGATTTTTTATTAATTTTAAAATATTCTATTTCAGGACCTCAGGATAGTGTGAAAGCAAAATTATGTGATAATTCATTTTGAAAATGTTGAGTTTTCTTTTAAGTATTTATTATATTTTTATTAAAATTTACTATTAATAATTTAGGAAAATATTAAATTATGGAAGTAATCTATGTTTACATGAATAAAAACAATCAACCGAAATATTCTTTTTATTGATTAAATATTATAAATCAGGTACTTGTTTCAGGCCTATTGTCAATATTTTTATTGGAAAATATCTGAAATGATCGTTATTATATAAATGATCGTTATAAAAACAGGAAGAATATAGTTCTTCTCTAGTTGACCGCGCGCGAGAGAGACGAACCTCATGCTCTTTCCACAATGGCTATTTGATGTCCCGATGCTGGTTTCAGCATGACATCCAATTTGAGTTCCAACTTGGTGACGTCAGCTGTGACGTGGTACCGTCGCAATAGATGCGCGAGAGTCGTCTTCAATGACATCATGGCGTAAATTTTTCCTGAAAATGGTATATGTGAGTAATCAAATTTATTAAGCTATACTGGCACAGTGACTCCTCTCAAACTCTTTAAACCGAGAAAGCGATTTATGCGCATTCTTGTGAGAGAGAGATTAAGAGGTTTTGCGGGTCAGCAAGGCACGAGTTTAACCCCTGGTGTTGCATTTACCAACAATCGGGCCGTATGCTTCTTGGCTTCCTAATAGTACGAGATCTGGCTGCAAGATTACTATGTTTGTCGAGTTTTTGATCGGGATCTATTCTTTATATTTAATTAAATAAATAAATAAATATTCTGGGACATTCCTCACACACGGCCATCTGATCCTAAACTAAGCAGAGCTTGTATTATGGAAACCAGATAACTGATATAATACATATACTACTTTTTGCTTGTAAATACATACTTAATATACATAATTACACCCAGACTCAGAAGAAACAGACATGTTCATGCACACGAATGCATGTCCCGTGTGGGAATTGTGTGAATGTATGTTTGCCGGGGTGCCTATCAAAATGTGGACGCTATCATTTTTTTATCAAAATTTATTAATTTTGATTTATCGAAAAAAAAAACTATAATTAGTTTTTCAAATAAATTAAGATCCACTTCACAATATATGTAAATAATTTAGAAATGAATATGAATGCTATGCGTCTTGATGGTATGAATGTAACAAAATACCCAATACCCGTTTACGCCTGGCTGCGAAGCGGTTGCAGCCAAGTGCGCAATAACCACCAAAACTTTTCAAGTTCTTGACCTAACTGTCTAGTAAGTGTATTAAGATTTATTAAAAAAACAAGACACTGCAATTTTTTGGAAAGAATTAATTGGAAATATGCAAAAATCTTAATCAAAACTGAAAAGTACCAATACACGCTCGTCTTCCAACTCCAAATGGAGCATATGCTTTAAGGTTGCTCGGTAACCTGGCTGGGTCTAGCCATCTATCCGGATTGAACTCCTCTGCATCTGGACCCCACATTGGATGTCGATGGAGGCCGTATATTAGTAGAGCGCAACTACTCCCCGCTACCATTGTCAAATTTTCTAGAATAAAATAAAACATTTTGAATTAGCACATGGCTACACCTATGCCCAGCATCCATATCAACAACTATTATTGCAATTCTTCAACTCAGCTTGAAGTAATTAGTTTTTGCATTATAAACCGGGAGATACTGGCACAAATTTACTGGTCATTTGTACCAGTATGGCGACCCGTCAGGGGTTTAATTACGTAATGACGAAAAGGAAAATGATGGACATAGCGCTGGTACCGGCGGCCCAATCGCGTGGGCGTTAATCGCACCTTTGCGGTGGTATGGCGGCCATTTGGAATCGTCGGAAAAGTTTGTCATGGTGATATTCATGAATGACTACTCGACGATGATTAGCTATGCAAAAATTAGCCTGGTACAAATAATATAATAAAGCCGGCTTTTCACTATGGGATATAATATAATATACTAGATGTCTCGCGCGGTTTCACCCGCGTTCCCGTAATAAAAGGTATATAGCCTATAATACTCGGGAATAATGTAGCTTCCTCGTAGTGAAAGAATTTTTCGAATCCGACTGGTAGTTCCAGAGATTAGCCCGTTTAAACAAACAAACAAAAAACTCTTCCGCTTTATTATATTATAAGTAAGTATAGATATTACATCTGGAGATATAATATTTTATCGCTCGTCATTCAATGTGTCAAAAAATATTTATAGTTTGAGATGTAATATATAAAAATGTATGACGAGCGATAAAATATTATCTCAAAATGTAATTTATATTATATCCCATAGTGAAAAGCCGGCTTAATAAAAATAACACTTTATTGAAACCAACTTAATAACTACCTTAAGTCTACAACATTTAATTTTAATACGCGCAACCGCCTATTTCATTTTTATCGAATATCGAAAAATAAATTTTGTGGAACAAATCGTTCGACACTCGTAATTTATCCGACACGTTCGATTAACGCCCACGCGATTGGGCCGCCGGTACCAGCGCTATGATCATCATTTTCCTTTTCGTCATTATGTAATTAGAACCATGAAGGATCGCCATACTGGTACAAATGAGCAGGAAATTTGAGCCAGTATCTCCCGGTCTATTATGTCATTTGTCAGAAAAACAAATTTAGGAAATGTTGAATTGCTTTGGCTATTTATACCTTTATACTACTAAAAGTGCAATGAATAGGTACTTACTAAGTTGTACATCTTCATCAACGCTGCGGCCAATGATCGGTGTAAGTGAATACAGTCGTAAGCTCTCTTTGATCACAGCATCTAGGTAAACTAATTTTGATAAATCGTCTTTTAGCACATCTCTATTAGATTCCTCAAAAACTTCTTGTAATCTGTTAAAACAAGAAATTGATAGAAATAGGTAAACAATATCTATTTATACGAGCTTTCTTCCCGAAGAAAGTTTCCCCCCTGAGGGTAGAATTTTGAAAAAACCTATGGTATACCTAGATAGTTAAAAAGAAGATAGATGTAATGCCTATAGAAGAAAAGAGTTTGTTGAAAAATTACTTACTCTCTGAATATTTTCTCTTGCACATCTGAATATGATCCTACTAGTATTAACAAATATGTCAGAATGGTAGCTGTTGTATCATGGCCACCAACTACCATCGTATCCACTTGTTCCATTACTTCAGCTTCAGTAAATTGACCCTTATTTATAGCTAGATCAAGTAAAAGGTCCAAAAAAGGCTTGCATTTACCTGAAATGGTAACGATAAATTGTATTTGGTTCAAAATATTTGTTAGTGTATAATTTTTTTAATTACCTTTATAATTTTCGTCATTTTTATCGTAACTTTGTGCTTTCATTTCTGTTTTTCTTTGTTGTAATATCTGAAATATAATAAGCAGTAGTAAATACCTACCATGAACAAGCATAAGGATGAAAGATTTAAATAATGTGTAGCTACGGGCAGCTAAGCTAGGCATAGAATGTTATAACGCTATTATTAGCAATGTAGGAAAACCTACCTACGGCTAGCGGTTACCGTACGGCGAACTCTTATAATGCCAGTCGGTAAAAAAGTTTGGAATCTATCTCAATTGCTTCAAAAGGGGTAAAATATACAAAAACCCGAATGAAGTCAGTTACAGAGTTTACCGAGATAGTCCGGTAGGACAGACAGATGTAGACAAACAAGTACCTACGAGAGTTCATATTATAACTTTCGACTTAGAATGAGGAACTTATTCGTTGCCTAGATAACTCTAAACACTAATAAATATCTACCAGTAAAATTTTGTAAGGAAAGAAGGCTAGTAATAGCATAGCGAATTATTTTATTAGATTGACAATCGAGAAATGTCTGGTCTAAATCCAAATAGGCTACCTAAATGGAATACGTAGCCTATGGAATACCCGGGATATCACTCACGCCCCCCTAGACAAGATGGTTGTCGACAATCGTTATCGTTAGTAAACGATCAACCTTTGTATGAGATTGACATTTCCAATCGAAATATCACTTGATTTTTAACTCTCTTATGTCAATCCCATATAAAGGTTGATCGTTTACTAACGATGACTTGTCGATAACCATCTTGTCTATTGGCCCTGGTCATTCCTCCCTAATCGATGAGCTCTGGGGAACCCACTCACGCGCAGCTACAGAACGTTAAGTTATTTGGATGCGGTATATTATAAGGTGGTCACTTCTCCAGTTGAGCTGATCTCTGAGCGAAAAAATGCTATGCTCTACCTCTCTAAAATAATCTCTACCTTAAAAAGGTTTATCAATAAGTTAGATACGTATTTCCTATCGTTTGTTACCTTATAAGTTGTGTTTTTTAATATATTTATGGCAGCATCTTGCTTCTTTTTTAGTGTAGTCCAATTGTACAAAAAGTCACTTAGTGTCCAGATCTGTTGAAATCTTTCAAAGAAAATGCTCAGAATTTCTTTAACATTATGCAAGTAAACGTTAAAAGTATCTTTATGTTCGTCAGGATTGATGCCAAATGAAGTTTCTGAAATAAGTATTTGTTAATGAATATAAATAAAAATAAATATAAATACCTCTCCATCCTAAGGTTGTCTGGCAGAGATCGCTTTTTAGCGATAGGACCGCCCAGTGTACTATGTTTTTTTATTTCTGTTTTGTTAACTGTTTTTGTGTACAATAAAGAGTTATCTATCTATCTATCTACAATAATCTCGGATTTAGGAATGAATGACATCACGAGCAAACTAAGAATATCTATAAGGTCGATTGACAATTATCAAGCAAAAATATCATACGTAATCAAAATAGAAGTTCCGATATAAAGAGAACTTACTGCAAATCGTTTCCAAGTTATTATACAATAGAAATGGTTCGTGGTCAAAATTTCCTTTGTCAGCGTTAGGAGCAAGTTGATTGATCAACCGCCTGCTTTGGTCGTTGAAAACTACCATGAAATTATTCAAGAGCTGTGGACTAAACGCAGGACTCAGCTGTTTTCTGTTCTGTTTCCATTTTGCATCTGAAAACGGGGACAAGAGAGAATTCCTAACTATTGTATTGTGTAATATGATTAGTCCTCCCTACAACTACATCCATCTATCCATCTATCCATTTACATCCATCCATCCAGCCATCGACATCTACTGTCGAATATTGACCTTATCATGCTACCAGTTTTCAGTACTGTGTCAATTGCATTCACTGATATAGGTTTCCTTAACCTTTATGATTCTTCCATCCCTTTCTTTCTACCTGCTATTTCATATCACTGTGGTAATATCACCGGTTGCAAGCAGTTCAAATAAAGCCTTCGTTTTGAAAATCCTATAGTACAAGGCCATGTACATACATAATGTACCACCTCTATAAAGGCACATAATACGATAATAGTATCTCTGCTGTGGTTCCTAAATATTTTTTACTTACATGGCGCTGTGATCAATCCATTACCTAACCACGGTTTTGCAATATTGTATATAAAGTTCTTTTCCATACAGTTGTTGGCTGCCGTGACGATATCATCTGGGTCTGTTATCGCTGAAAATCATGTAACTTTAATTAGTAAAGGCGCTGTTTATTCTTTATTCTTACTATGTAGGCGTTGATGGCTCAGTGATAGAGATGTGGCAAAGGTCGGCAGAAGAGAAGATTTTTGTTTTATTTTGGTAGCAAATAATAAGCAAACGATACGCTTGATAGTAAGCAGCTAGAATAGCCTATAGGCACACTTGCTACATCAGGGGTATCACGCGCCGAACTTGCGTAAATCCTTTCACACCCTTTATGAAGAACCTCATTCAGTCCCTTGGGAAAACCACGGTGAGGAGCCCATTCCACAACCTGAGCGTCTGCGGTAAGAACCTCCTTTGAAACTGCACAGTGCGAGACCATTTCGGTTCGAATTTGTTCCAAGCTTTCCTCAAGATAAACTTATACATATATCATGGTTGTAGGGTAAAGCTTATGTATACCCCGCCTGAATGTCGGTACCCATTCTCAAGGCAGAAACCATTGAGTCCAGAACATTAAATAGCCTTACCATACACACGATATGTGCCGATTAATACGGTAGTTACTCCTCCTTGTTTATTGCAGGCTTCTGATAATGCCTTTATCTTCGCAAGACCATCTGAAATATAATATTAAGTAATTTGTTTTTTCTTTATTTTACTTCACTTGACTTTCACACCATTGATTCACTATGTTAATTAGTCTACACTAATATTGAAGTGGTATTTGATCCAATTCTGATCCTGTTAAACTCTAGAAACATGTTAACTAGGAGAGAAAGAATGATTTTGATTGAAATTTTCTATAATACCTACTTCTATGCTTTACATTAGTTTATTTACTTAACCTTTGCTATCTCCAGCTATTAAATGAAGGTGTCCAACAAAGGGTAAAGATCTTGGAAGCACTGGTTGCACTCCCAATTTCAGGGTTCGCCTTAGAAATGTTCTGATTAGGAACACGCAGATAGCGACCAAGAATAGTTGTATTAACATCTAAAGAAATAAAAAATATGAATGGGTTTAGGTCACATACAGTACAGTGAGGGTGTTGTGGGGAGGTATTACACTTCCCCGGGAACTTATCTAAGTGCTGCGTGTGGATGTGCAAGTAGGCAATCTGCTCCAGAATCTGTCTCCCACTACAACTAAGATGGCGTCCACCGTGAGGTTTAAGCCGGTACAAGTCCGGCATAAGGAGGCATAACTTAGGAGGATTTCCCAACGAAAGTAGTAGGTACTCAGTATCAGACGCCAAGTATTTCCATGTATTTGAGTAACTAACTGTGGTCTTTTACTGCTGGCCGCATAAATAAGCTTAGAGTCACTCAGCGAGCTATGGAACGAGCTATGCTCGGAATTTCTCTACGTGACAGGGTCCGTAATGAGGACATTCGTAGGAGAACGAAAACGACGGACATAGCTCGTAGAGTTAGTAAGCTGAAGTGGCAATGGGCAGGCCACATCGCTCGAAGAGCCGATAACCGATGGGGAAGAAAGGTTCTCGAGTGGCGACCACGTATTGGAAAGCGCCGAGCGGGACGACCTCCCACCAGGCGACGACCTGCAGGGCTATTTTAAAACGTCGGATTCGATATCGGAAACGGATTCAAATATTTCTGAGGCGAATTTCAGCAATTGCTATTTTAATTTCCGAAAACTTTTCAATGAATTTGAATTGATATTTACATAAAGAAACATCAAAAATATTCAAATTTGGAAATTAAAAAAGCAATTGCGGAATATCGTCTCGGTAGTTTTTGAATCCGTTTCCGATATCGAATCCGAGCGTTTTAAAATAGCCCTGCTGGTCAGAGTCGCTTGGCGCCGCTGGATGCAAGCGGCCCAGAACCGTTCGAAGTGGAAATCAATGGGGGAGGCCTATGTTCAGCAGTGGACATCCATGGGCTGATATGATGATGATGATGAGTAACTGACTGTGATCTTCCCTATATGGTAAATTATATAATTCTTCACCATAGGAACCTTTAAGGTGTCATGAAGGTCACTAGGCGGTCACCCACCCAGGTACCAACCACGACGGCGGTAGCTTAACTTTGCCGACCGATTAAGAACGGCTAATCATGCTACACCACGAACGCTTCACCTACCTAAATTTACTTAAATTTTAATCAACGATATACAAAAAAAGTATTCTTTCCAATATGTTACTCAGACAAATATTTTGATGATTTAAAGTTTTTTTTTGGTGGTCTTTTCTTTGAGAAGCGATAAGAAACAATGGAAACAATAAATATAGTAAAGGTAAAAAATAAAATGCTTACCATTCAGAAAATCTTTATAACCTGCTAATTATTATAACAAATGTTGCTTCTATTTAAATTAACTACTTATAACGGATTCTCAACACTAAATATGAACTGAATGCTTTCTTAATTCTTTTTATAATATTTAATTTTATTGTTAAAATAATGTTGAAATCATGATGTTCATCATTAAGATTAATGAATACAGGACAAAGTAGGCAGTATTTCAAGGCTAGTAGAGTTGTCTTTGCTATTTGGCGTCATACAATAAGTATGCAAAAAAATTACACAACCTGTTTATACTATTAGCTAATGCAGAGCGCAAGATTTCAACGCGTTATTTTTTCTATCTCAAAAAACTTCCCGGGTCATTATCATAGTTTCATAACAATCGAATTAATGGTGGATGGAACACATAGGTACGCTACAAACCGACAAACTGACAAATATGAGTTTAATATATTCACTAGCTGACCCCAGCGGCTTCACCGGAGTATACGGTTTTATTTTTTGTGCGTATAAATCTTTAAAAAAAATAAAAATAGCATACGATACTCCTTCAAACTTCTTTTAAGTACCTGCCAGTGACAGTCCCGTCAAATTGGACCAACAGTTCTGGGGATTAGCCCAAAAAATAAACAGAGAAAAATATACTTGTTTTTTTTTTGTAAAAACTTAGCAATAACAACATTGAAACGTAACTAAAAAAGTTATTATGCAGATTTTTTAAACTATTTATTGAAATATAATCTTACAAGCACTAAACAGACATTGGGTGGAAAATTAAAATTAAATGTAGCATAACAGATATAGTATAGTCCCACAAACTTATCTGGCCCGGTGGCCAAAAGAGGAACTATAACGATGCCAGTTAGAAATGTCAGTCTGCCTGCCATCTGCTATTGGTTGTTTGCTCCACCAAATGCGATAACAGCGCCTCTCTCACCGGGCCAGATAAGTTTGTAGGACTATACACAATTCGTTATATTTTCTAATTATATAATAATAATACCCTGGTATATCCCTCTACGCGGCCATTTGATCCGAAACCAAGCAGAGTTAATGAAACATAATAATAAATGATTACTCAACAAACTGAACTGAACTTCTCAGTTCAGTATGGTTAATTCAGTCGACTCCATTCTTACTGTATGTTTGTATGGATATCTATTAGGTTTACTGATTTTTTTCAGTGATAATCAAAATAACCATTACACTAAGTCTAATTTCTCTTCTCAATGCTAATATGATATCCTGAGGCAGGTTTCAGCATGACGTCTAGTTTTAACTGTAGTTTCGTGTGATCAGCTACCACGCTGTATTGTCGCAGTACATGCGCAAGAGTCGTCTTCATCGACATCAAGGCGTACGATTTACCTGTAATATTGGAATTGTATTTTAGTTATTTACAATACATCACAGTTCAATCAAAAATCATCATTTTTGGAATAGAACTGAATGACTTGAACATGCTTGGTATTAGTTCGAAGGTAACAATAGATAACTTCGACTTGATGCCCACGGCTACCTTCCGCCATTGCAACTCTCGCCATCGACGGGGAGTCCATCCTCACACATAGAAACCTGAATTGTTTCGAACTGTGCGGGCTCAAAGCAGTTTTCTTCCGCGGACGCTCAGATTGTGGAATGAGCCACCGTGGTTTTCCCAATGGAGTACAGCTTTTCAAAAAGGGTGTGAGAGATTTCTTCAGGATCGGCAACGCGCCCCCTGATGTTGCAAGCGTCCATAGTCTACGGTAACTGCTTACCATCAAGCTGGCCGTATGCTTGTTTGCCAACTTAGTGGTATAAAAAAATATAATCTCGCTGGCAAATTTTGTGAAGGATGTAATAGAGTTATGCATTGCTAAACTGAATTGGTTCAAATAGGCCGACATAGGACACAAATTGAAGACTAACGACACAGTCCAGAAGATTGATTTTGCTTCAAGCTAGCAGTATAGTGAGTTCATCAACGTGTCTTCAAATCTCTTCTCTAAAATAACCGTATTAAAATAGAAATTCAAATCAATACCTATACACATTCGTCTACCGACACTGAAACCTGCAAACGCGCTAGGGTTGTCAGGCATCGTGGCGGGGTCCAACCATCTCTCCGGCTTGAACTCATCTGCATCGGGGCCCCATATTGGATGTCGGTGGATACCGAACACAAAGATGAAACATGTCCTTCCTGCTGACAGGGTATGGTTCTCTGAAATTCAAGAGAAGTTTTGAATATCACTATAGCTTCTATGCCACGTTTTAGATGGGTTTTCTCTGTACTTATAATTCCTGAAGTATTTATCGACTGAGAGAAGATAATAGAGTTTTACACGTTCACCGTCCCCATACAAAAGTCTAGGATAACCCGGTTAGTCCAACATAAGATTTACCAAATCTGGATTTGGATCTGAGTAATATTAGAAATGTTTTTCTTTCATAGTATTTTTTTCTATTCATAAGTCCTAAAATAATTCAGCAACTTACTCATAAGTCCAAGCCTAAAAACAATGTTTAAAATTAAACAAGTTTGAGTAACAAACATATTTGTTTATTTTGATATTGCTGCATTGAGGACTGAAAAACCTAGTGTCTAAGAGTTAGATTTGTACATCGCAAAGAAACAGTTACTTAGATACAAGCAAAGTAACATTCGTGAATAGATAATATTCATAGCAATGGCACTAAAAATAGCAAAGCTATTACCAAAACGACCTTGTAAATGATGTCACCAGCCTAGCTAAAAATACACTTAGATAACGATTAGGTGCAGATAGATCTCACAAAAACTAAGTTAGGTAACTTACTAAGCTTCACATCTGTTTCAAGCCATCTCGCAATCACTGGTACTATTGTGTATATTCTCATGCTTTCCTTTAGGACTGCCTCTAAATATACCAGCTTCGATAGATCTTGTTTCTCTACATCTCTGTCTGAACCATCAAATATTTCTTGTAATCTGTGCAATGAAGAAGTTTAGTGAATATGATGATGATGATTTGAATTAAGATACCCTCTTAATTCAAATCATCATCATCATATTCAGCCCACTGATGTCCACCGTTATTTCTAAATCGAACTGGTTTGGGGCCGCTTGCATCCAGCGGCTCCCAGCTATTAGTTCAAATCAATATACATAAATACCTGCCTCATGTGATGTCCTCATAAGTTGAATCGATACTTTTAAACTATTTTTCTATAGGATGAGAATAAAACGTAAATCTAAAACTAGAACTTTAATAATCGTGACTATTATCCTTGTATCCTTGTTATTGTACTGAGGAGTACAATGATGGATTTTATTTAATTATTTAGTTACAGTTAGACATAAGTGATATACAAATTATTATCGACGCTAATAATGTCACAGATATGTCCATAGTGACAATTCTATTCTAAAGCCTACCTTCTAACTGGTTATATCTTAAAATGACTTAATATTAAGAAATACTTACTCAGCAAATACTCTTTCCTGAACCTTAGGATGTGATCCCAATAATATAAGAGTATACATTAGAACATTCGCTGAAGTGTCATGTCCACCAACAATCATAGTATCTACATGCTCTCTTATCTCTTTATCGGAAAGTACACCCTTGTCGACAGCTAGTTCTAAAAGTAGATCCATGAAAGCCTTGTATCTGCCAGCTGAAAGTAGGACATCATGAATGAATTTTGCTTTTGTAATCTTCTTCGAATGTGAGAACTAAGGTGAACAGTTTTGCTACTAACGTCATTTGTGAAATCTTTGTGAAAATTGCTTGTTTTGTTCTAAAGATTAAATATAGTACCTGTTATATTGCGCTCAGGATCATTCAGCTCAGCTTTTCTTCTCTTGAGGACCTAAAATAAAATACCTATATAAGTACAGCTGCAACTACAAAAAACACATAAATGGAATAAATACCTACACCATAAAAAATAATCTATTGGATAGTTGAACCATCTACAATATCGTCTGCTTTTCTTGCCTTCCGGCGGCCAGGAAAACACCATAGAACGGTGGAAGAGCTCTCCCAAGCTGGTTACCACACTCAAGTTGAAAATCTGTCGCAAAGAACTGATCGGTATGTTCCAACAGTTGCGGTGGAGGAAAGTTTCCTTCTAGGGTATCCTTACCACCTTCATTCGCATCATCACTTACAATTGGATCAATCACAAGTTTATTATTGGAAAAAATACACCGATAGTCTTCCTCACCGTATAAGACATATTATGAAGAATCTTCAGGCATTCATCCTGTTTTCTCTTGATGTTACTCCATCGGAACATGTGAGGGCTGTGCCACCAAAACTTTTGGAACCTGTCCACCATTGTGTTGAATATTTGTTCCGTCGCTTCTACATATTGACTGTTGAGAATTGTGTGGTCTCCAAAGTCTACTCCCAATGCTGTCACTTACATAAAAATAAAATTTCAAGGAGTTGCATGTAACTATGATCACGTGGTTCTAAGCGTAATCAAAACAACCCCGTTGTTTAAGTTTTGAGTAAACAAAAGTGGCAGTAATGAAATAGATACAAAGTAAATCATGCGCGCGTATATCATTATAATTGCATCAAGTCACACAGAGCCATCATTGATTTCCTTCATGAAACGTTTAGTAATTAAGCTATTAGTGCAAATTAAGTGCAAGGTTTAAGTATTACCAGATTGATTAATTGAATCATTTCAAAAGGGAACTTAGAGGGCTAGATGGAAAATAAAATTAAGCCTCATAGAGATCTCACGTGACGTCTCTCAAGACAACGGATCAGCATTGCCATTCTGCGTGAAAATGCCGCTAGCCTTTTAGGCAAGCTCATTGGGAGAACCGTTTTACTTTGGTTTTTAAACCGGTTTTCACTTTTTTACGTATATTCATTTTGTAAATACCACATAAGTGTTTATAAGGCGATAGGTACTTACAGCAAATTGTTTCCAATGCATTGTGCCTAGTGTAAGTCCAGTGATCGAAAGGGCCCTTTCCAGCTTGTGGGGCTAATTCCTCGACCAATCGCTTAGACTGGCTATTGAATACTCCTAAGAAACTATCTAGAACTGTCTGGCTGAAAGCTGGATTCAATAGCTTACGATGATTCTTCCATATAGATACTAAAAGTGGACAGGAGAAAGTAGGTAAGAACTAAAATATTCAAAAAAAAACTAAAATTGTGCACTTATATGAAAAAGATCGAGAAAACGATTATGCTCTACCTCGTTTAACTTCTACATATACTGTTAATATTTAAGTTTATCTGTACTTACATGTTCCTGTAACTAAGCCCTCTCCGAGCCATGGTTTAGCGAAATCATAGAATCGATCCTTTTGTAGACATGTGTTCGCCACTGTGAGGGCATCATCCGGATCTGTTATCACTGAAATCGTATATCGTTGTTACCATAAACTTATATGGATATATATGTTTTTAACCGAGTATGACTGAACTCTAAATCGACAATCAGCAGCGTATTAGCGGCCTTACCAACCACACCAACTGGCCCGTCTAAGCAGTGGACAACCCTAATAAGTACTTATTACATCATGTAGAATTTAGTCATAATTGAACAGTCATAATTACCATAAGCAGTTCTCGGACCAATAGATACGGATACCACACCACCAATACTGTAACTTTTGTTTGCCATGTCAGTTACTATGCGCCATAAATCTAGAACATAGAAAAATTTGTTTAAAATTTAGATTTCTATAGCGAACCTAACTTTGCATTAAAAAAGATGCCATCTTATGATACCATCGGGCCATATCTGCGTATATAGTTAGTAATATTTTTAACCGACTTCAAAAAAAGGAGGAGGTTCACAATTCGGTTGTTTTTTTATGTTTGTTACCTCATTTTTTAAACGATTTGGAAAATTCTTTTTTTATTTGAAAGGGTACACTACCTGTTTGGTCCCAATTGTCAATCAGGATTTAATGACTTCTTAGTGTACTTTTAATATTTAAGAATAATAATGTATGTCTGATACTAGTTAAAGTGTATTCTGTTATCCCTCCCAATTATGCTGGTAGAGTTTCGCTAACTAATTTACTTAATTCACTAAATCCGTTTTAATATTAAGATATTGTATCCATCAAGTATTGGTGTTTGTTTTGTTGGTTGTCCATAAATAAATAAATAAAAATAAATTAAGCCTATGGTTAGGCTATTACCGATCAAAGAGATTTAGCATAATAACGCCATTATGGCGGAGTTGCTCACTGAGTTTATTCGAACTAGAAAAATAAATCGAACTTACGACAGCTATCTCCAATAAGACTATAAGCATGTCCAATGATTGGCAGAGCTCCTGGCAACGATGGTGGCTCCTTCAAGCTCTCCATGTATTTACAATACAAGTAAAACCCGAAAATAACTCCAAAACATAGTATGAGGATCAGCATTTTCTTTTATTTCACTGTGAAAAAATTAAAGGCAATGTATACCAACTCTATCCGAACATTTGTTTAGATTGCGATGATTGTAACAAATCTTTAGCTTCCCTCTGTGGCCGGCGCAACTTCAACGCAAGCATAGTCTAAAAGCTTGTTGTTTCATCCAACGTAATGTTTGACTGCGAAAAATGAGAGACAGCATCAGAGCCGTCGGTTATCAATCGGTAAATTCCGCTGATCACTCGCTGCCGCTTCGCTAGGTCGTCATTAATGATTTCACATTCATAAAACTTGTTCCAGGAGTATACTTCTTGTGAAAAAATCTTACCAGTTTGTGAAAAAAAAGTTAGTTATTTAGAATCTCCAATACATTTGCAAGCCTGGTATCTAAATGTTTTCTTTACTTTTACAATTTATAGGTACATTAGATATGGCCAAAGTTAAGGCAAAAACGCTGTTTTTCGGAGGCTTTGACTGAATTTGTTTCACACTCTTTTTAAATTACGCCTAGATACACGGCTAGATATAGTGCACAAGATACTAATTTGTTCAAAACATCTAACGAAAAATGTTTAACAACGCCATAATAAGTACACAGGTTTTGTATGAAAAGTATGATGAATTGAGTCCTCTTAAATGTGTGCTTTACTTCCGTAAAAATAAATAAATAAATTATTATTCAATCTCAACAATGAATTAGCGAGATAAATAACTTTTTTTAAACGCATTTGAGAAACTAGTTTGTTCAGATTCATAATACTTACTGATAGGAAAAAACGCAATAAAACTAGCCGTACCTTTTCATTTTTACTGGAACTGCAATATATTTACATACTAGCTATCCTCCGCGGTTTCACCCGCGTTCCCGGGATATAAAGTAGTCTATGTCCTTCTCCATACCATAGGCTACCTACATGCCAAATTTCATTATGATCCGTTGTGTCGTTGAGGCGTGAAGGCGTAACAAACAAACAAACTAACTCACTTTCGCATTCATAACATTAAGTTAGGATAATAATCTTTTAGGGCTTCCAATCAAATATACAAAATTTCATTGGTGTAGGTATGTATGTTTGTGGGTATTATTGTCCACGCATATCTCCGAAAGTATTAATCGGATTGTGACAATTTTTTTATTGGCTTTCATACTCTAACTTAGGGAACAGTGCAAATTTCATCGAAATCATTATAAAACATTAAATGATTGAGTAAGAAGATAAGCAAAATGCTCACCCAGACGTCACATTTATTCACGCATGAGAAATTTACTACTAGTATGAACTTTATTCACACGAATACATAATCACACGTGCGTGAAAATTATACTCTGTTCTAAATCATATTGTTCCAACGGAAGACCTTATCAACAACCAGCATTATGCTAAGTTGGGACCACGGTTGGGACCGTTTTCTTCATATTTTGTTTTTATTTTTCTTAATGTTTGTATTTGATTGTGTTATTAATTTATGTATAACTTGCCAAAAATAAATTTATCTTTTTGCTTTCTTTCTTTCTATAATCGAATAGGCATAGACACATTTTGTCAATTAGAAAATAAGATGAAATTGATAGTGGTTAGTACGTACTTCAAACGTACCTATACCGTATTACCATTACCCAACAGATATGGCGCGACGTAAAAGAAAGTATGGCCCCGAAGATTAACGAAAGAATGCTTAAAACTTACAATCAACCTTAGATAACTACTATAAGGTTCATAATACACTGCAGCTGTTAGTTCCGTCTCACTCGCAAGTCACGCCCCTCCGCCCGGCGCGCGCTAACCATGGCGGCAGCTGCCGACCACTAGCGTTTCCCGCGCTTTGAAAATGTATCTTCTGCGCAGGTACATCGGGAAGCCATATTAATTGGGTACTACTGTACCTACATACTGTTGCTCGCGTCCGTACGTTCTGCCTTAAACACCGTACACGTGTCCTCCGGGTGGTGCTAAATGAGCAACGCCCACGTCTGTACGACCCGAACAGATGGGGTTCGCAGCTGGAACTACGGGTCCGGCTGTTTGGATAAGGGTACGCGGGGTCAGGTAGGCCCTCCACCATTGCAAGCGCAAAGGTGGAACCTGACATTGGGTATGGACTCGCGTTGGTCTATGTGGTGGTTGCAGAGGAGTGGCATGTTGTCTGCTCGACTATGTGTTGGTCGTGCGTCATTCCTCGCGCGCAACAAGTGTCTGAAGTTACCGGCCTAAGGCAAAGGGCCACCTGGTGGTCAGACGCGGGGTTCGTGAGTAACCCTCAAGCAAGTGAGCTCCTGTGAGTGAACTGCATCTCCGGCACTTTCCTGGATAGAAAGTAGAGGACTACCCGTTGGATTAGTTTTCCGGCAACCCAGCTGCAGGCATTGGGTAGATGCGTGGATTCGTATTCGGGAGGTGAGCGTGCATGACAGCTCCGGGACCATTCTGGAGAAATGGGAGCCAGCTTCTCTGGCGTCCCTAGCGGGGATTGAATCCGCTAGCACCAACAAGGTGCGCTGGTGCCGGTGTTTGCGCTGCGTATTATAAATGCGATAATGAGTTTGTTTGTTTGTTACGCCTTCACGCCTGAACTACTCAACGGATCATCATGAAATTTGGCATGCAGATAGCCTATGGTATGGAGATAGCCTATGGTATGGAGAACGACATAGGCTATATTTTTTTAACCCGGGAACGCGGGTGACAGCTAGTAAATATTATAAATGCGAAAGTTTGGATGTTTGTACCTTAATCACGCTTCAACATATCAACGAATTTGGATGAAATTTCGTACGCTGATAGAATACGTTCTAGATTAAAATATAGGATGCTTTTTATCTCGGGAAAGCAATATATCCTCGGGTACGCGGGTGAAACCGCGGGGTGCAACTAGTCAATATTATAAATGCGTATGTAAGTTTGTTTGTTTGTTACGCTTTCACGCCAAAACCGCTGAACCAATCACAATGAAATTTGGCATGCAGATAGCCTAGATATGAAGAAGGATCTAGTCTACTTTTTATGCTAGAAACGCGGGTGAAACCGCGGGGTACAGCTTGTATTATAAATGGGATGTCGAGCCCAGCCCGAGGCCAAGATAGTCAATATAATGACAATCATTAGTTACACATCCGATAGCTTTATAGAAATTGTCATACAGAGTGAGGCAGTATGTATTAAATCAGTGTTTTTCAATCTTATTGATTTCGCGACCCCCTTACAGGTTGAAAACTCTGGCGAACCCCTTGTCAGACAGACAAAGAATTTATAAATTAAAAGACTACGATAATGATTTTCTTTATTTTGATCTTTACCTTTACTTATTAGTCTGCAAGAAGCCGTGAGAGGTTTGCAACTAAGTAAGAGGTAAGTTGGACGCCCGCTTGCGTGAAGTCTACCTTGCCTTTTTCCTTCTGCCGGCGACCCCCCGACTAAGGTTTCTTGACCCCCCAGGGGTCGCGACCCACAGATTGAAAAACACTGTATTAAATTATTCAATATGAAATCTAAAACTCACTCAATTATTATTAAGATGCACACAGACCCAAGCACGTTTGATTTTGAAGGTATACCGATTGTAACTGACCAACCAGGACGTTGGTCAACCGTCATTTTATATTATCCATGCAACTGCGTTCATAAACATTGCTGTGTTTAGTCTGTATTACAGTTTCAACACTTAAGTTACCAACACACTTTGGTGCTTCAGGAGTATAAACGCTTAAAACCGGATATAATATTTTTGGATAAGAACCGCTTGATATCATTTGTAGAACGAAAGACACTTCGTCGACATACATTTTATATGGACACAACACAACACTTGGCTCGTCATAACTCCTTTTAGTATGAAAGATCTTTTCATGTCAGAATGCTGATGTTTCGTGTTGCTCTTGCCGTTAATGTTCTTAGTTTTTTTGAGGGTGGTATTACAAATTAACTACCCCAGTCCCTACAAAGCCAAAAAAGCATTTACTTTTCCTAAAAAGCATTATGAAATGTAGTAAGTTATATGAAGAGTTACAACAAAAGTTCGGTTATTCCCTTCCATGTCAAAACAACTTTTATTTTATCATCAAACACATGCATTTAACAGTATATTCGGAGCAGATTTCATCTCAAAATTGTTAGTAACTTAAGCCTTTCTTGCGTGACCTAAATGTGACCAAAAAATTATACAACAAGAGTGTGACCATACCTTTACTGTTTGGAATATCGTGCTCCATTTTTTTTTTAATTTCCTAAAGCTACTGCAATCAATACATCCGCTCATATGGTGCGTTTGTTGATTTTAATTACAGATTTTTTTTCATAAATGACCACATTGAAGTAATATAAAAATGCATATTTTGGAGAAGTTTGATTACTGAAATAAAATCAACTTCACAATAGTTTAGATATTATGAAATAACATCGAAGTGCCAATTTAACCTAAAAAAAATATGTCTTATTTGATTTATGCGTCGCGGTTTCACCCGCATTCCCGGGATACAAATTATAGCCTATATCTTTCTCCATACCATATAGGCTATCTGCGTGCCAAACATCGTGATCGGTTGAGTAGTTAAGGCGTGAAAGCGTAACTAACAAATAAACTAAATTTAAGGCGATGATAGCTCAGTGGTAGTGACATCGGATACCGAGACGAAGGTCCTGGGTTCGAATCCTACAATGAGCTAGAGCTTTCGGTGAAGGAAAACATCGTGAGGAAACCATAGCACGGTGGTAGGGTACTTTGTAGTACCCGCCTGGCTGGCTACCACCCTCAAGTTGAAAATCTGTCGCCAAGCACCTTTCGGTGTGTTCCGACAGCTGCACTTAAGAGCCAGTTCCTTCTAGGCTTTGTGCTTACCACCTTTGGCCGCATCATCACTTACCATGGTGAGATTGCGGTCAAACACAGGCTTATAAATAGTAAAAAAAAAACAAATAATAGTGCTGATTCTGTTGTAAATCGCACTAATTTTAGTCACATCACATCACTTCCTTACGAACATTATTGAAAAAGGATATAATTATTTAAAGCTGTCAAATTAGCATGCCGTTTTCATTTGTGGGTAGATGTAACTAACTTTGATGGCGACTAAATTTACGTTGAAATCAAGCATTGTAATAATTTGACAGGACTACATTTCCTACATACTTTTTTTTATATTATTCGTTAGAAAGAGATATAGGGAGAATCAATTAGTTTAGTTGTGAACAACAGAATCAGCACCAATTTAAATTAGTTCCATCACACAGCCGCAACCTACAGATTGAGTGGCCACCCGAATGCGCTAGCAGCTGGGCTAACCAAGCCAAGCTATGCTAGTCGCCTAAAACGTCACGACACCCTGATGCTGGAAGATCGGGTGTAGTGAAACATAAGAGTGCTTGTTTCCGCTGGGGACGCTCTCCTCACGCCATCATATTATATCTCATTTGCTTATACACTGAAAAAAATGGACCGAAAGTGACTACAAAATTTTATTTAACAGTAACACAAAATTTGACGACCAATAACCTAAACAGAGTGACTTGCGAACTAAACTTACCAGTAACAAAACTAGTTTTTGCTCCTTAATAAATTATTTGATTAAATGTAACTAAAGTTAGTTTCCCGACAACAAAACGTCAGCTTACATAACTAGTTTTATAGATCATTTTTTTCAAACTGATTGCAGATAAAACACAAAATAAAATTAGTAAGGATACTAATATGATGTAACAAATAAGGCGGAATTAAACCCAAGTGAAATTGACTGTGCGCAGTGAAATAACGTATACTTACTTACAAATTACACATTTCCAGAATGAGTTATTTATAGATTTGATCGTTTGTACCTCAGTCATTAGTAGAATCAGTCATTTTGTCGATATAACCAATAATTTATTCACATAATTCAATAAATAGAACCATTTGTAACAAGCCAGGATATTACCACAGCAAATGTGTAAAGTAAATAGCGTGCAACCACTATAAATTACTTTGCCGATTGTTTTGTAAATAAATTTTTAGTTTTGTTAATCATACCGTGAACTTTGGTAAATAATTACTTACCCCCTTACTCATAAAACGTTATTTAACTAATAAGCTGATAAGAGGTGCGTTCGAATTGGGCTACGGTAGCAAAAATAACAGTCAAAAATGCCAAAAACGATCACATCTGGCGTTCGATTTGGAAAGTTGTGAGCGAAATTGTCGTTTTGAACTGTTTTCATTCACCGTTCGTTTTGCTTGGAAACAGTTAAAAACGACATCGTGAACTGCAAATTTTGACCCACCTCGGAGGCAGGGTCGTTTGTGATCATATTTTGACATCTTTAAATCTGACAGATAAGTTTTGGCTAACAATTCAAACGGGAAGCGAAAATTATAATCCCACCAAAATCATTTATATGTAAAATGTTGCCGCCAAGACATATGGCTCGTATTGTCAAAAAGTCATCAGATCTCATGTAGAGCCAAGCTTATAACTCTACATGCACTTACTGTACAAGCCCTAACTTCACAAACTCTACACACCGTAGTCAAAATATGTGGCTTGGCCGCAGATTTTTATATTAAAATTTGATAGAAACAGGCAAGAGAAAAAAAAAACAGTTTAACTTTGTTTATATTTTATCTGAAGGAAAAAAGGTAGGTTGAGACAAGTGACAAGCAGGCGATGAGCATGCAAATGTCATTTTTGTATCTAATCGTTCGCTTTGGGAAAAATCGTTGGTGGCAAAAGTTGCAAAA
Organism: Polyploca ridens; assembly: GCA_951394255.1. Taxonomy (NCBI): domain Eukaryota; kingdom Metazoa; phylum Arthropoda; class Insecta; order Lepidoptera; family Drepanidae; genus Polyploca; species Polyploca ridens. The sequence goes on along the minus strand of OX596266.1, from coordinate 4,796,786 downwards.
TTGTTGAAATTTTCCAATTCGAACGCATGAACAAAAATGCCAATTTTGAAACTGTTAAAAACGACATCACTCCAATTCGAACGCACAGTAAGTGGTCACCTAAATAGCGTCAAATTGTTTGACAATGACAGCAAGGTGACGTTATTTATTTGACCATTTATTCAGTAGATTTAGTTAAATAGCGTTTATGAGTAAGGCCGTTAATGTTATTGTTAATTAAAATTGATAACAGATGTGTTTGTGAATTGAGAGAAATCTAAGGTGCGTCTGCGCTACGCAAACCGAGCACGAGTCGAGCCTCTATTCGTTCGTCGCTCGCGAGTCAAGTGTGGACGTACAACGATCCTTCAACACGATTGTGAATCCCTGTGTTCGTGAAAAAATTGACTGAAATAGGCGGCAAGCAGGTGGCGCAGTGGAGCGCGAGAAGGCGAGACGAATGCTCGGTCGAGGCTCGCAAGTGCGTCACGCTACGCGAATCCATGCACCACGTGTGCTCAGTTCGCGTAGCGTGGACGCACAGGTTTTGCGAGATGATGATCTATACTATATTATAGTGTAAGAACGAAGCTCCGGCGCTTCTAGGTTTGGCTAGTCGAAACCTCAGGTCTGACATAAAGTCTTAGTCAGTTTTTTTTATACCACTAAGGTGGCAAACAAGCATACGGCCCGCCTGATGGTAAGCGGTTACCGTAGCCTATGGACGCTCGCAACACCAGGGGTATCACTCGCGTGTTGCCGACCCTGAAGAAACCTCTTCACATGCTTTTTGAAGAACCCCATGCTGTGCTCCATTAAGAAAACCATGGCGGGGAGCATATTCCACAGTCCGCGCGTTCGCGGAAGAAAAGTCCAAATCAATAGCGTTTTTCTACCTTTGACTAACGAATTTTTGTGTAATCCTAGGAGAGACTGCTTCGGACAGTCAAACGCCGAAACTCAATTTGATAAAATCGAGGTTTGACCAGTCAGTCCTAAATTAGGTATAGAAATGTATTCGTTTGTTAGATTATGTATAATATAATTGGACTGTTTTATAAAAAACTTAAACTGACTTCAAAGTACATATCGGCGAACAATCGCCGTTTGTATTGTTTATGAAACGGCTACTGTAAATAATTAAATTAGAACACGCACACACATAAAATATTTCAACAATATAGCAAATATAGCAATTAAATATTAAAAAGCTTGTACTTAACTCAAGGTTGTTTCTCCTCAATGTCTGAGCACAGAATGAATTTGCAAGCTCGGTTCGCTATTGCTTTTATAGTTTTTATACGCCTGGAATCTACCCTCAACGATCAACACTTTTATTTTGAATAAAATGAACAACTTCCGGTTGATTTAAAATCATAGAGTGAGCTGTCAATTAAAATACTGAATTGTTTGTAAAAATTAAATAATGATTATAAAATATGAAAAGGTAAATAAATATAGCCTGAAATAATTCAAGAAATCACAATCATTTGAACAATAAAATTATAATAAACATATTCTTGCCTATTTTAAATCTTTAGAATAGCATTAAATAAGTCAGTTTTAAATATTACTTATACCGACATGATGATCGGAATTGTTTGGCGCCGACACGGCCATTCTGTTCCAGCGCGCTCTCTGCGCTGTGATCCCTTCGTAATAAACAAACTCCTGAAACATAGTTTTACTAATTCGGAGCCTATGGATTCAAAAATAAGCTGTAATATTGTATGTCAATAAATGGATTATTATTATTATAATAAGCTCACCCGCCTTGGATCTAGCCGTAACGTTTGACATCACCCAACTGGTATCTAGCCACAACGCTAGGCATCACCCGCCTTGGATCTTGCCTCAGACCAGGAAAGGATACGCATAGTGATCAGCTAGCGCTTAGGGTTGGATAGTTGGATATAGAAAATTATTTTTAAGATATGCAAGTTTACACCAATTCAACATTAAGTAAAACCCATTTTGGGTCTAACCAAAACACAATAATAATAATAATAATAATAATAATAATAATTCATTTATTTCAGGCTACTAGTGGCCCATAGATATATACCTTACAAACTAACATAAATATTATAGTACACTTAAGCCTATGTTAATAAACACTAAACTAAAACACTATGTCTTTGTGCGATCGTGTGGCACTTGTCCACGAAAGCGACGGAACACCACGTCCTGCGGCCAAAAGTCCTCTTCCATGACGAGGTGCAGAAAACATGTTGGAACTCGCACCACGAACGCCTTAAAGTTGACGTTGCGGCTTGATTCCAGCAGCTGCACCCTCAGCGAGTACTTGGTTTTTTGGCGCACGTACTCCACGATATCCTCCGTCGTAGTGGTGTAGTGAAGGCGGGAGATGTACACCGGAGTGTTCGGCTTTGCGGCACGTATGGTTGAGTTGGACTCCACCGGTCGCGTGCCGCAACGGTTCTTGTTGGTTGACCGGCGCTTTCTTTGCACCTTCACGAAACCGTCATCATCAGCCCTTTCAGGCGTGGGCTTCACAGAAGGCGCCAATGCTGTAGATGGCGGCGGCGGTGGCGCCGATGGGACAGCGGATCGGGTAGGCGGTGCGGCGCGAGCGCGGGCGGTGCGTAGAGGAGCCGCAGGAGCGGGAGCGGTAGCGGGGCAGCGGGGCGCGCTCAGTGTGCGCTCTGCTGACTCAGCACAACAATGAACAACGCAATCAACTAGGCATCACCCATTGGGATCTAGCCTCTCAAGACCAGGAAAAGGATACGCGTGGTGGCCAGCCAGCGTTTAGGGTGGGAAAGGTGGATAAGTTAGTAATCAGATATTTCATAAGGATTATCTGCTCGTCCATCCTTAACCTACTTACCGATCTTACAGTATTAAGATCTACTTTTTCATCATCATCAATATGAAAGAGCTTGTAACACGGCAGCGTGCATTGCTTGTCAAATAATAATTCCATGGTCGTTTTCCCTGTAATTTTAATACAGAAGAATTATAATCGTAAATCTTAAATTGTAGAATGCCACGGTTTATCAAGTTTTACCACCAACACGTTATCTTTTTATAATGCGTTGAACCAGACACATTATTTTGGGATTTCGGCTAAAATAATCTGTATCGGCATAGCGAAATTCCTTGCCAAACGTCCGAATCAGGTCCCCTTTTACTTGATCCCAAGTGGCAGCCCATATTTTTGCTCTGCCTTGTAGTTTTAGGATTGCTTTAGTACACTGAAACTCACAAAGGTCTTGTTAACATTGACACACCAATCTCAAATATCATGGGAGCATGTTTCTAGGACTGAATGCAGCTTGTTTAGTAATGGATGTAACTAAGCTCATCACTTGTTTTAAACAAAATCTTGGATCTGTCTGGGTCACAGATTGAAGAGCGGGCTCGGGCCGAGAAGGCCTAGAATGAGATAACCTCAGCTCTGGCGAGGTAGATCCCACCGCTGCTATCGGCGAACAATCGCCGTTTGTATTGAAAACACCGTTATTCATATTAACCGTATCTATTTATGAAACGGCTACTGTAAATAATTAAATTAGAACACGCACACACATAAAATATTTCAACAATATAGCAAATATAGCAATTAAATATTAAAAAGCTTGTACTTAACTCAAGGTTGTTACTCCTCAATGTCTGAGCACAGAATGAATTTGCAAGCTCGGTTCGCTATTGCTTTTATAGTTTTTATACGCCTGGAATCTACCCTCAACGATCAACACTTTTATTTTGAATAAAATGAACAACTTCCGGTTGATTTAAAATCATAGAGTGAGCTGTCAATTAAAATACTGAATTGTTTGTAAAAATTAAATAATGATTATAAAATATGAAAAGGTAAATAAATATAGCCTGAAATAATTCAAGAAATCACAATCATTTGAACAATAAAATTATAATAAACATATTCTTGCCTATTTTAAATCTTTAGAATAGCATTAAATAAGTCAGTTTTAAATATTACTTATACCGACATGATGATCGGAATTGTTTGGCGCCGACATACACTAAGAAGTAATCAAATCCTGATCTCACAATGGGACCAAACGGGAAGTGTACGGGTTAATAAATAACGTAATTAACGTGGGTAACAAACATAAAAAAAAAACAAAAAAAAAATACAACCAAATTGACAACCTCCTCCTTTTTTTGAAGTCGGTTAAAACGCGTAAATGTAAAATATCAAACGTATTGTGCAACTATATAATAAGCAACAGGTTACGGTGAAGGAAAACATCGTGAGGAAACAAAAGTATAACATAGCTGTAGGGTACATTGTAGTACTTACCCGCCAGGCTGGCAACCCTCAAGTTAAAAATCCAAACTGCCAAAAACCTACCGGTGTATTCTTACAGCTGCACTGGAGAGCACAAGGCCTATAATTATTTAAAAAACCGGTCAAAAGGTCAGGCTCGCTCAATTAGGGCGGTACTAAAAAAGTAGTCTGTTAGGGGTCATTCTTTAACTGTTATTGGTCCGGAAGATTCGGACCCTAAATATGGATTGAAATAATTTTATGTAACTATAACTTTTTATTAAATAAACAAACAAATAATTTATGTAACATCAAGGTTAATTTAAATACTACTTTCTCAGCTCTAAAGAAATTTGATGTCCAGATACTGCTTTGAGAACGGCGTCCATTCTTAAAACCAATTTGGTGACGTCAGAGGTGATCTGGTATCGACGCAATACATGAACGAGGATCGTCTTTATCGACATCATTGCATACACTTTGCCTGTAATAAAAAAAAACATTGATGTCCCGTCTGCCACGTTTAAATATCAGGATTGAGATTTGATTTGGATGCTTTCTATTTTCAAAAAATAAGGATAGGTATTTCCATACCAATGCAAGCTCGCCTTCCAAAACCAAACGGAGCAAATGCACTAGGATTGTCTGGTATCGAAGCTGGATCCAGCCACCTCTCCGGCCTGAACTGTTCCACGTCACTGCCCCACATGGGATGTCGATGTACGCCATATGTGCAAAGAAACGTACTGCAGCCCGCTGGCAATGTATAGTTCTCTGAAAATTTATTCTATTTAAATATTACATCTTTTACATGCTTTCAGTAGGTAGTCATTTCATATGAGGTAGAGCGTCAGAAATAATATATCGATGGATAGAGCAGGACGGGTTCTCCCTTTAATAATTTGGAGAATCGCGACTGGAGAAGAACCTCTTTATAGAAGACTAGCTGTTCCTCGCGGGTTAGCATATAAAAAACCTATAATACTCGGGGATAATGTAGCTTCCTATAAAAGATTTTTTCGAATCCGACCGGTAGTTCCACAGAATAGCCTATTGAAACAAATAAAGAAATAGCTCTTCCGATTTCTTCTTCTCTGTCGTTTCGACCTTGGCAGAGCGGTCGTGGTCACTTTGAGGCGTCCACAACGGTAGAGGCTGATACGGCTCTCCGCACGATCTCCCGCCATCTCTTTCTATTGGCAGACTTTCTGGTGCAGTCGGATACGCTATTCCCTACTGCGGATTTCACTTGGTTAGTCCAGAGCATAGGTGACCTGCCCCGCGATCTGATCTTCTGATTTATGATATTATATTAGTATAGAATAATAGTATAGATTTCAAGAAGCAGCCAATTAATATTAATGTGGTCCTGCGGTGAGTAAGGCTGCAAAAGCTCCATAAGGAGGCACTGTGCTGGCAGTGTGCGAGGACCAAAGGTGTAATACCAAATGTTGTTCCTTCCACTGGCATAACAGCTACTCCGCTCAACTCTTTTTCAAGATGGTTATCATGAGATCGGCAAGTATTACCCCTAGTTTTGCTAGCGTCTATAAGCTATGGTAACCGCTTCCATCAGGCGGGCCGTATGCTTGTTTGATACCATAGTTTTTTAAAGAAATACGATAACTAATAACCACATTTGTTATCAACTTACTAAGTTTGACTTCAATCTCACTTTTCCTTGCGACGACTGGAATTACAGGGTATAAACGTAAACTCTCCTTTATAACTGCTTCCAAATAAACTATTTTAGATAAATCCAGCTTGTTTACATCTCTATCTGAATCTTCGAATACTTCTTGAAGTCTGTTTAAGAAAGTAATAAAATGTTAGATTCGTAGTATACTTTCTATCACTATCTTATTGCCATTCAATTCAGTATTTGATAAAAAGAATTTTGTGACCAATTACCTAAAATTGTTATATGAAACCTTTTAATTATTAATGATTTTATTGAGGAAATTATTGCGTTTTTTCTCGACTAGGGGCACTCCAAATACAGTTGGTTAGGTTAGATTAGAACCGTGACAATAACGTGCGCGAGCCAAGCGAGCGGCGCTTACTATTTTTGCCTATATAAAGTGATTTTTTTACCGTAATATTTTACTAAATCTGGTGGATCGTTAAACATAAGCCTTTGATAAATAACTTTAATTTATTTTCCTCCTTTCATCATTAATATTATTTACCATATTTGGTAATAACGTTTTATCATATTTTACGACTGCGTCAAGATCCTTACATTTAAATTGAGTAAGATTGAAAATTTTACGAAACAAAGCTTTGGCTAAAATAAATTTCCCTAATTCCTTAAATGTTTCCCTGAAAGCATCTGCAGCAGATCTTGAGTAGGGACTCACCGGTACCACCCAATGCTCCCGAGAGGAAGGAGTAATACAAAATCCACTTCCAACTTACTCTTTATAAGCCCGATCCTGTACTTCTGCATGTGTTCCTAGTAACATCATTATGTACATAACAGCAGTGGCTCCTGTATCATAACCAGCCACAATAATTGAATCTATGTGTTCCCTTATGTCTTGATCAGTAAACGCATTTGTTTCTTCTGTTAAATCTAGTAGGAGATCTAAGATTGATCTAAAGTTCTCTGGAAATTATAAAAAGTACATTAGTATGTGGTAGTATTAGTAATACTTACTATTTAGCTGAAGCGATAGTAATTTCAGTAGCTTTGAGTTACATCGTTTCTTCGGATCCAACTGATCCAAACTAAATTAATAGGGTAATTATTTAGATTGGATCGGAGTAGTTTATATTTTTCACTACTTACAACCAATTTTTATTATGATGGTTGTTATTAGATATGAATTGTGTTAACAATTACCCGACTGTTCCATATCGTTATGTTTGTTTATTTGGTTTTCCTTTTCCCTCTCCAATCTTCTTTTTTTTATTACCTAAAGAGAAATTAAATTGTGTTAAAACTTTTATTTTCAGCTCCGTGGAAAATCTACTAAGTTAAGATGGATAAAGTAAGTAATTTAGAGTAGATAGAAGAGTTTACCCCGCTTGAAATGTCAGTTAAGTGTTTTATAGCTGTATCTTGTTCTCTTTTAAGCGATGTCCATTTGAAGAGAACATCACTATGCATCCAGAGCCTTTGGAATCTTTTAGCAAAAGTCTTGAAGACCTTTCCGGCACTATATGGATATTTTTTGCTCACAGCCTCATTCCTATCTAAGCGCAGAACAGTACCTGAGAGAAAATAAATATTATTGTAAGTAAATAAGTAAAAAAAAAGCTAAAAGTGAGTAATTGATGAAGCGAGAAGCGAACATTAGCCCTGTTACTCATCATATCAGCCCATGGATGTCCACTGCTGAGCATAGGCCTCCCCCATTGATTTCCACTTCGAATGATTCTGAGCCGCTTGCATCCAGCGGCGGGCGCCCAGCGACTCTGATCAGGTCGTCGGTTCACCTGGTGGGAGGTAGTCCCACTCGGCACTTTCCAATACGTGGTCGCCACTCGAGAACCTTTCTTCCCCATCGGTTATCAGCTCTTCGAGCGATGTGGCCTGCCCTGTTACTAGGATCTCTTAATTGCTACTTACGACAGACAGTTTCCAAATTGATCTGGATCAAGTAATTCAAATGTCTGAACGGACCTTTGCCCACTTCAGCTGCAAACTGATCGATAAGCCTCCTGGACTGACTATTGAAGGTATCTATGAACCCATTCAGTATTCTCTGTCTAAATGCTGGGTTCAATAGTTTACGATCTCTCTTCCATGTGGGTACTAAAATATAAGTTCCAAGATCTAAATTAAATAATTCCCTATGTTTTTTCCATTTATTTTATACGACCAAGTCGGTAAACAAGGAGACTTACCATCTGCTGTGATTAACCCCTGGCCAACCAACGGTTTAGCGAAATTGTAAACGTAATGTTTGTCCAAACATGCGTTTCCAACTGTTAAACAATCATCTGGATCGGTAATTACTGAAAATATTGATAATTCATAAATATTTGTCTATGCAGCGTAAGATAAAATTCGGGTTTTAAATAAGATTTATATTATTAAAGAAATTAATTACCGAAAACTTTTTCAAATCCCAAATTTAAAGAAATGACACCGCCTTGTTCCAAACTGTAATTAACGAGTTCTTTAATCCGGTTCCAAATGTCTGAAAGTTAACATAAGTGTTGAGTACCTTCTGATATAACATTGCAAAACCTAAAGTTTAATAATGAGACATGCAGAGATCAACGATTAGATTAAGAGCCAAATTAATATGGCCTTTTTGGAGTTCCGAATTATAAAGATAAAAAAGGAACCCTTCTGGTGCCACTCCATCCGTCAGCCTGTCTTTCTATCCGTCTATCACAGCGGTATATTTCAGCAACGACTAATGCTTTTTATTTGAAATTTGGAGTAGTTTTAAATATTGTTTTCACAAATATATTAATGTGGCCGGAATGGGGACTGAAATTTAAAAGTACAAGTTCAAATTGGGTATCATATTCATATTTTTACATTCCAAAACGAGTTTTTATTTTCTTTTATACTAAAGCGTATACATTTTTTGTCTTAAGATGAAAAATTCCATGAAAATACCTTATCTCAGAAGTTCGCAATGCGAAAAATCTGAAATACTTTAATACTTCCAGTTTATACATTTTTATGTTAATGTGTGTAAATATTATACGAAAATAGAACAATGTTACTAACTAGCAGAATTTTGCGACATCAAAATTCCTTCACAACCAACAACCTTCCAACAACATAAGCCGGTCCGGTTTTTAACAAAAGTGATGGCCCAAACCAGTAAATATAACCCAAGGAAGGTCAGAACCTTCGGTTCGCGAGTCAAATTCAGGCTCACACTAGGTCGGATTTATTTAAAGTCGCCAGGAGAAAAGAGCGCCGGAAGGTACGTTTTGCTGGTTACTTCTCTATGTGCCCAATGCTGGCGGACTCGGGACACCATACAGACATAAATCTAAAATATCTGTGGGATACCACTTATCACAATAATTATGCTCAGGTAGTTGTGTGTGTCTCCCGCACTCTACTCAAGGCGAGACGGTGATGACAAGAGCTCCGATCCCCATATTCAACCACCTAATAAGATTTATGAAAAAACTAATGTCCTATAGAGATATTTATTTACAACTAATTGTACAAATTACAATCTATAATGTTAAAAAAATATAAAAAAATACTTTATTTTTTAATAATAATAAAAATTATAAAACTCTTAATTGGAAAATCATGTAATAAGCTAAAGTGTAGACGTAATACTCAACGGGAGTGCGAGGGAGTAAAGGGGTGGGGCGATGGCGGCTTGTGCCTAGCTCTAGTCCGCACACGAGCCTAGTAATCAAACGTTGCGGTAATTTTTGTTCAAATTGAATAAGGTATTTCGCACTGCATTTACAGTATTTAATGGAATTGTTATTGGAAAATGTATTTTTTTTACTACCGCCCCTGAGTCGCTCGTCGCCGACCAAAAAAACATCCTGTATAGAAAATTTCCTCAAGTCTGCCCTGGCTGGCAGAAAAACTTAAATACAGGCATTCTATTGTGTAGGTAGAGGAATTTAGTTCCTGTTGACATGTTTATTTTTTGATTGTTTTATTGCAATTGTTATTTAATTATAATTATTATCTCATTCAATGCATAGTGCCTTGTAACATTGTTAGTAGGAAATATGAGGATTAACATTACCTTACGTTGTGATTACCCTGAATGTAGAATCATCATCTTCATGGTGTTAAACACAGGTTGGTTATAGATTTTCACAGACTCCCAGTGACCCTGGTATCTCGTTCCGTTTAGTTTATAATAATCATTTATAATAGTCACCTGCGCCACCACCACCACTGAACAGAAGTCCATGTCCGATAATAGGCAACGCGCCAGGATATACTTTAGGTTGTGGTCCTACCGACGACATCGCACGTTTACGCCGAAACCATAACGCGTACACGCAACAAGTTGCAAGAAACAACATCAGCAACATTTTCGTTAAATATCAAAAAGTACTATTTTCATTTAGTTAAATGTCATGACTGGTCGGTTCTACTTCATTGATTTCAAATTTATATAAATTTCCGAGAGGTCTTAAGACTCGGAAACGGAAACCTAAAGGTCATTGTTTCGCACACGTTTTTAAATGAAAGGTTACATATTTAAATGTATGTATAGGCCTGTGTTTGACCCCAATCTCACCATGGTAAGTGATGATGCGGCAGAAGGTGGTAAGCACACACAGCCTAGAAGGAACTGGCTCTCAAGTGCAGCTGTCGGAACACACCGAAAGGTGCTTGGCTAGATTTTCAACTTGAGGGTGGTAGCCAGCCAGGCGGGTACTACAAACTACCACCGTGTTATGGTTTCCTCACAATGTTTTCCTTCACCGAAAGCTCAAGCTGAGTGTAGGATTCGAACCCGGGCCCTTCGTCTCGGTATTCGACGTCAATACCACTGAGCTATCATCGCCTCAAGATTTAATGTAAAAAAAATTGAGGCACACTCTAAACCACATTTTATCGACAGTAAGCTTTAATTTTCAGACCGGTGTGGCACCGGAGTAACGATGGAACCTCAGAATCTGCCATGGTAACTCATGATCGTTGTTGATTGAACAGACCGAAGGCTTCAGGCGAGGAGTCCACAAAGGGTAGATTCAACCTTCGAATCAGGAAGAGTCACATACATAGAGTTAGAATATGAATAGAGCGACTGCCGTGAGCACGCGTACTGGCATAATGCCTAGTAACGAAGTGCGCGTACATAATTTGAATGACTAAAATACTTTTTTCGCCAACGCATCAGCTTGGCTATCCAAAGAGGAAGCGCTGCCTGTCTGCTGGGAACCTTACCGTCAATCGGAAGCAGCGGCTGACTTGAGGAAATCTACATTATAGATTGTAATTTGTAGATATTTGTTGTAAATAAAATAAAATTTAAAATATGTTGCAAATGTGGCTGAATTAAACCTCCAGTACCTACTATATTTTATCTTACAAATTTATAGAATGAGTTATTTATAGAAATGATCTTTTGTACCTCAGTTATTTATAGAATCGGTAATTTTGTCGATATTATTGTGTACGACGAGAATGCAGTTATTAAGTATTTTTAACTGTAACATTGAACGGTTAAAAATAGATTGAATGTGTGGCATGGCAACACAAGTTGTCGAACTTCCTTCCTCTTTCCGCTGTAAGGGCCGGAGTGCCTGGTTCTTTTGCAAACCCAGGTTTTTGAACAGCCTCGTCTCTTTTTGTTACATGACCCTAGAAAGTGACCGATCTACTGGTTTTACTAAACTTGCTTACTATTCGTATTCATTAATAAACAGAGTTACGACAACACGTACTTTTATTTATATAATCCTCGCGGCATCAGGCAAGGCGTTTTGAGGTGTAGGTCGTACTGTCACTGAACAGGCATTGTTCTTGTCAAGCGGTAAATTTTGTTGATACCGGGTCATAGATTAGCTAGGGAGCAACCACGGAGGTCATCAAGTTGAGGGTCATCGAAATTGGAACTTGTGGAAATTTCAGATGTCAGTTCCGATTTGGAGTATGGAGGCAATTTTTGGTAATAAATGGTACCGATGGGAAATCTGAGGCAGTTAAAGAGTGGAACAAGTTGAACAAGAAGCTCAGTCTTATCGTTACGAGGCACAGTGAGGGTGCACATTTTATTAACCTGTGAGACGGCTTCGGGTATGTATAGCAAGCTACCTACCGCAAGTCTCCGACCGAGCAGAAAACAAGTACAATTATTACACATATTGTAGCGCTTCTTCAATTTGAAGGGAACATTTCTTCTTTCCTGGCTCGAATAAAGGAGATAACAAATCAACTTAAGGAAGCTGGAGAAGACGTTTCAGAGAAGTCGTCAAAATTGATAACAATTACGGGATCAACGTTCCGATAAACTTTGGAAATCCATGTTTGTTTTTAGACTATTTACATACCTCTTTTCACTTCTTGAAGGTGTTTTTGAAACGAGTTTAATTTTTGTTGATAGACGCAATATATTATTTATTCTATGATAAAAGTAATATTATTAAAAAAGATATTGGTGCCGATTCTGTTGTAAATCGCACTAAACTAATTTTAGTCACATCTCATCTCTTTCTTACGAACATTATTGAAAAAGGATAGAGAACATATTTTAAGTTGTCAAATTATTCTTTGCCGTCTAATTTTGCGTGTATTTAGGCGTAACCGCGATAGATGGCGACTAAATTTATATTGAAAACAAGCATTGGACTATTTTGACAGGACTAAATTTCTTACATCCTTTTCTTATGTTCTTTGTTAGAAAGAGACATAGTGACATTATAATTAGTTTAGTTGTGAACAACAGAATCAGGGCCATTGTATCAGATAATATTTTAGTTCATTTGATTAGCATTTGAAGCGTCTCTGAATGGTGTAGGGGCATGGAGGAAAGAAAGAAGAAGAACTTCTTTCTTTCCTCCATGTGTAGGGGCAGTTCTATCACATGTACTAGAAGACGGTTCAGAGAGACCAATCACTTTTGGTTCTAGAGTTTATACGTACCCGAAGTGTGTTCAACGGGAACCTATTCATAAGCCTCCGCTGTCCGTCCGTCCGTCCGTCTGTCTGTCAGTGGGCTGTATCTCATGAACCGTAATAGGTAGACAGCTGACATTTTCACAGAATATGTTTTTCTATTGCCGCTATAATAACAAATATTAAACATGAAATAAAATTAAAGGGCAGTGCAGCAGTATATATAGGGTGACTGGTAATTATAGTAGACTCATGGTAATAAACAACTTTTTCAAAGAAACAAAAAGGGATAAATAACTAAATTAAATAAAAGCTGATGGTGTATTCTTATTCTTGTTAGGTACTAAATATTATGGGCGCATGTGCTAAGTAAATAAAAAAAATGTTTCGTTGGGAAAGTTGTTTGTAATCATGAGTACAATCATGTGTCTAAGTATCGTTTACAAATTACCAGTCACCCTATATAGCTTGTCATTTGTACATACTTGATGAAATTGTATGATTAAAAAATAAAACATAATAAAATGGCGGAATTAAACTCCCAGTATATTTGTCAATAAAGGAAATTAAAAAAGGGTTTAGTAGTAGGAGAATTTTACAATAAGGAACAGCTTTCGGTGAAGGAGTACGTCGTGAGGAAACCATAGTACGTTATAATCTGTGACAATATAGCCATACATAGTCGAAGTACGGGCCGTAGGGTGCGTTGTAAATTGTAATACATTTTAGTAGTCTGGCCGCCAAACATCTTCCGGTGTAATCCGACCAGTTTCTTACAGGCTTTATTTGCTTACAACGTTCGGTCAAGTTGACAATTTAGGTATATTGTGAGGTTATGGTAAAACATATAAAAAACGATATAAATAATTTCATAGAATTATAACTTTTATTAAAGAAATAAACAAGTATTTTTTATGTTAAATCAAGGTTAATTAAAAACTACTTTCTCAACTCTAAAGAGACTCGATGACCAGATATTGCTTTGAGAACGGCATCCATTCTTAAAACCAATTTGGTGACGTCAGAGGTGATCTGGTACCGACGCAATACATGAACGAGGGTCGTCTTTATCGACATCATTGCATACACTTTGCCTGTAATTAAAAAAACGTTGATGTCCCTTCTGCCAGGTTTAGATATCAGGATTAAGAAATGATCTGGCTGCTGTCTGATATTTACATACCAATGCAAGCTCGCCTTCCAAAACCAAACGGAGCAAATGCACTAGGATTATCGGGTATCGAAGCTGGATCCAGCCACCTCTCCGGCCTGAACTGTTCCACGTCACTGCCCCACATGGGATGTCGATGTACGCCATATGTGCAAAGAAACGTACTGCAGCCCGCTGGCAATGTATAGTTCTCTGAAAAATATGTTTCGTTTTAAATATCCTTATCGTTATGAAAAAGAAGATTCACGATTTGGTATATAGGTACTGGTTTCATGAGAGGTAAGGGCACTACGGGTTCCTCCGTTAAAATAAATAAATAAATAGCCTAGGACATTGCTCAAACACGGCTATCTGATCACACACTAAGCAGAGCTTGTACTATATGAAAACCAGATAACTGGTATACTACATAAAATCGTTTTTCGTTCCTCGGTGATAAAGCTGTCTTAGTCTTAGGTGAACTTAAATCCCTCGTTACACTCAGGACTCGTCTTAAATCCCTCGCTTCGCTCGTGATTTAAGTTTTTAACACCCTCGCTACGCTCGGGAGTAAACCTCGAGTCCTTCGTTACGCTCGCGATTTAAATCGTTACCCGCGATAGAAGACACTGCTTACCCCTTGGTTAATAAACTACTATTTATTTGTAAATCTAATTTGTGAGCGACTTTAGGCTTCGGTAACCGCTTACTATCAGGTGGGCCGTATGCTTGTTTGGTACCTTAGGTGTATAAAAACACACAATAACCCGCCCTCTAAATACTACTAAGTACTGAAAATAGCTATGAACTTACTAAGTTTTACTACAGTATCATTTTTCCTTGCGACGATTGGAGTTACAGGATATAATCGTAAACTCTCCTTTATAACTGCTTCCAAATATACTAATTTAGTTAAGTCCACCTTGTTTACATCTCTTTCTGAATCTCCGAATACCGCTTGAAGTCTGTTGAAAAAAAAAAAAAAAAGTGTTCGTTTCGTTGTAGACCATTCAAACTGCTTCATTATTTTAATGTTTTATGGATGAATCAAGTATTGATATTTTAATTGAGTAAGATTGAAAATTCTACTAAACAAATAAGCGACGGAATCAAATGAGTCCATTATCAAACATAAAGTTTTAAAAAAAAAGTAGAATCCCAGCACTAATAAAGACTGCTAAAAAAATTACCATTATCTATTTAATTTCCCTCTAGATACAAAACACCCTAGGATGACTTCATTTACTTTATCTGATAGCATAACATTAATCAGGTCCGTTAGGTCCTTCAGTAGAGACTCGGTAGTATCACCCTACGCTTCGCAGGTGCTGCAGTTTAAGCCAATTTAAATTATAATTATACAAAACTACGTGCTACTTACTCTTTATAAGCCCGATCCTGTACTTCTACATGTGTTCCTAGTAATATCATTGTAAACATAACAGTGGAAGCTCCAGTATCATAACCAGCTACTATAAACGAATCTATGTGTTCCCTTATATCTTGATCAGTAAACGCATTTGTTTCTTCTGTTATATCTAGTAGGAGATCTAAGATTGATCTAAATTTCTCTGGAATATAATTAGTATATTAGCATTACTTTGGTAGTATAAGTAGTACTCACTATTTGCTTAAGCCGTGGTAATTTCAGTAGCTTTGAGTTTCATAAATACTTAGCTCGGAATTTAGCTGTAGGTACTTTGCGCAACTGAAATCCATAAATTTTTCGTAATATTTGACTTTGAAATATAATTTTGTTCTAACTTACCTGACTTTTCATTATTCTTTTGTTTAGTAATTTGGTTTTCCGTTTCCCTCTCCAATCTTCGTTTTTTTATGACCTTAATACATAAAAAAAAATTAAAACTTTTTATGTTCAGCAAAGTGAAAAATCTGCTAAGTGAATAAATAATATAAATATCCTGGGACATTCCTCACTGAACAGGCATTGTTCTTGTCAAGGTCTTGTTCGGGTCATAGATTAGCTAGGGAGCAACCACGGAGGTCATCAAGTTGAGGGTCATCGAAATTGGAACTTGTGGAAATTTCAGATGTCAGTTCCGATTTGGAGTATGGAGGCAATTTTTGGTAATAAATGGTACCGATGGGAAATCTGAGGCAGTTAAGAGTGGAACAAGTTGAACAAGAAGCTCAGTCTTATCGTCACGAGGCACAGTGAGGGTGCACATTTTATTAACCTGTGAGATGGCTTCGGGTATGTATAGCAAGCTACACATCGTCTCCGACCGAGCAGAAAACAAGTACAATTATTACATATATTGTAGCGCTTCTTCAATTTGAAGGGAACATTTCTTCTTTCCTGGCTCGAATAAAGGAGATAACAAATCAACTTAAGGAAGCTGGAGAAGACGTTTCAGAGAAGTCGTCAAAATTGATAACAATTACGGGATCAACGTCCCGATAAACTTTGGAAATCCATGTTTGGTTTTAGACTATTTACCTACCTCTTTTCACTTCTTGAAGGTGTTTTTGAAACGAGTTTAATTTTTGTTGATAGACGCAGTATATTATTTATTCTATGATAAAAGTGTACGTAGTATTTATATACTCTGAGATAAAAATAATATTATTAAAAAAGATATTGGTGCCGATTCTGTTGTAAATCGCACTAAACTAATTTTAGTCACATCTCATCTCTTTCTTACGAACATTATTGAAAAAGGATAGAGAACATATTTTAAGTTGTCAAATTATTCTTTGCCGTCTAATTTTGCGTGTATTTAGGCGTAACCGCGATAGATGGCGACTAAATTTATATTGAAAACAAGCATTGGACTATTTTGACAGGACTAAATTTCTTACATCCTTTTCTTATGTTCTTTGTTAGAAAGAGACATAGTGACATTATAATTAGTTTAGTTGTGAACAACAGAATCAGGGCCATTGTATCAGATAATATTTTAGTTCATTTGATTAGCATTTGAAGCGTCTCTGAATGGTGTAGGGGCATGGAGGAAAGAAAGAAGAAGAACTTCTTTCTTTCCTCCATGTGTAGGGGCAGTTCTATCACATATACTAGAAGACGGTTCAGAGAGACCAATCACTTTTGGTTCTAGAGTTTATACGTACCCGAAGTGTGTTCAACGGGAACCTATTCATAAGCCTCCGCTGTCCGTCCGTCCGTCCGTCTGTCTGTCAGTGGGCTGTATCTCATGAACCGTAATAGGTAGACAGCTGACATTTTCACAGAATATGTTTTTCTATTGCCGCTATAATAACAAATATTAAACATGAAATAAAATTAAAGGGCAGTGCAGCAGTATATATAGGGTGACTGGTAATTATAGTAGACTCATGATAATAAACAACTTTTTCAAAGAAACAAAAAGGGATAAATAACTAAATTAAATAAAAGCTGATGGTGTATTCTTATTCTTGTTAGGTACTAAATATTATAGGCTCATGTGCTAAGTAAATAAAAAAAATGTTTCGTTGGGAAAGTTGTTTGTTATCATGAGTACAATCATGTGTCTAAGTATCGTTTACTAATTACCAGTCACCCTATATAGCTTGTCATTTGTACATACTTAATGTAATTGTATGATTAAAAAATAAAACATAATAAAATGGCGGAATTAAACTCCCAGTATATTTGTCAATAAAGGAAATTAAAAAAGGGTTTGGTAGTAGGAGAATATTACAATAAGGAACAGCTTTCGGTGAAGGAGTACGTCGTGAGGAAACCATAGTACGTTATAATCTGTGACAATATAGCCATACATAGTCGAAGTACGGGTCGTAGGGTGCGTTGTAAATTGTAATACATTTTAGTAGTCTGGCCGCCAAACATCTTCCGGTGTATTCCGACCAGTTTCTTACAGGCTTTATATCAAAACGATGGTTTGTATAGTTTAAAAAGAAGGAAACTGTAATTGGCAATATGTTTTAAAAGTATGTTTCAAACTGTACCCTTAATTTTAAGTGCTGTTGTTTCCATGATAATAAAATAAATAAATAAATTAATTAATTATTTGCTTACAACGTTCGGTCATGTTGACAATTTAGGTATATTGTGAGGTTATGGTAAAACATATAAAAACGATATAAATAATTTCATAGAATTATAACTTTTATTAAAGAAATAAACAAGTATTTTTTATGTTAAATCAAGGTTAATTAAAAACTACTTTCTCAACTCTAAAGAGACTCGATGACCAGATATTGCTTTGAGAACGGCATCCATTCTTAAAACCAATTTGGTGACGTCAGAGGTGATCTGGTACCGACGCAATACATGAACGAGGGTCGTCTTTATCGACATCATTGCATACACTTTGCCTGTAATTAAAAAAACGTTGATGTCCCTTCTGCCAGGTTTAGATATCAGGATTAAGAAATGATCTGGATGCTGTCTGATATTTACATACCAATGCAAGCTCGCCTTCCAAAACCAAACGGAGCAAATGCACTAGGATTATCGGGTATCGAAGCTGGATCCAGCCACCTCTCCGGCCTGAACTGTTCCACGTCACTGCCCCACATGGGATGTCGATGTACGCCATATGTGCAAAGAAACGTGCTGCAGCCCGCTGGCAATGTATAGTTCTCTGAAAAATATGTTTCGTTTTAAATATTCTTATCGTTATGAAAAAGAAGATTCACGATTTGGTATATAGGTACTGGTTTCATGAGAGGTAAGGGCACTACGGGTTCCTCCGTTAAAATAAATAAATAAATAGCCTGGGACATTGCTCAAACACGGCTATCTGATCACACACTAAGCAGAGCTTGTACTATATGAAAACCAGATAACTGGTATACTACATAAAATCGTTTTTCGTTCCTCGGTGATAAAGCTGTCTTAGTCTTAGGTGAACTTAAATCCCTCGTTACACTCAGGACTCGTCTTAAATTCCTCGCTGCGCTCGTGATTTAAGTTTTTAACACCCTCGCTACGCTCGGGAGTAAACCTCGAGTCCTTCGTTACGCTCGCGATTTAAATCGTCACCCGCGATAGAAGACACTGCTTACCCCTTGGTTAATAATCTACTATTTATTTGTAAAGCTAATTTGTGAGCGACTTAAGGCTTCGGTAACCGCTTACTATCAGGTGGGCCATATGCTTGTTTGGTACCTTAAGTGTATAAAAACACACAATAACCCGCCCTCTAAATACTACTAAGTACTGAAAATAGCTATGAACTTACTAAGTTTAACTACAGTATCATTTTTCCTTGCGACGATTGGAGTTACAGGATATAATCGTAAACTCTCCTTTATAACTGCTTCCAAATAAACTAATTTAGTTAAGTCCACCTTGTTTACATCTCTTTCTGAATCTCCGAATACCTCTTGAAGTCTGTTTAAAAAAAAAATAAAAAAGTGTTCGTTTCGTTGTAGACCATTCAAACTGCTTCATTATTTTAATGTTTTATGGATGAATCAAGTATTGATATTTTAATTGAGTAAGATTGAAAATTCTACTAAACAAATAAGCGACGGAATCAAATGAGTCCATTATCAAACATAAAGTTTTAAAAAAAATGTAGAATCCCAGCACTAATAAAGACTGCTAAAAAAATTACCATTATCTATTTAATTTCCCTCTAGATACAAAACACCCTAGGATGACTTCATTTACTTTATCTGATAGCATAACATTAATCAGGTCCGTTAGGTCCTTCAGTAGAGACTCGGTAGTATCACCCTACGCTTCGCAGGTGCTGCAGTTTAAGCCAATTTAAATTATAATTATACAAAACCACGTCCTACTTACTCTTTATAAGCCCGATCCTGTACTTCTACATGTGTTCCTAGTAATATCATTGTAAACATAACAGTGGAAGCTCCAGTATCATAACCAGCTACTATAAACGAATCTATGTGTTCCCTTATATCTTGATCAGTAAACGCATTTGTTTCTTCTGTTATATCTAGTAGGAGATCTAAGATTGATCTAAATTTCTCTGGAATATAATAAGTATATTAGCATTACTTTGGTAGTATAAGTAGTACTCACTATCTATATACTCAATATCTATCCGGTCCTCCTGGTCTGGCTGCTCAGCCTAAGAGCTGATGCAAGCAGAGCAGGAGGTTGCACTCTCCGTGCAACCGGACGGGTGGGCAGGTTGCGGATGGCCCATCCTGTCCTGCCCGGGCTCACTTTTTGGGGTGAACCCCGGCCGGACAGGTATCCAAAGTTTCATGGATCCCGGACAGCGGAGGGATGGTGCACACCTCTCCCGGTGTGCAACACCTAAATAGGCTGCTCACTACCCTATCCCCTCCGAGCAGCCCATTACCCCTTTACCTTTATGCGCCGCCGGCCCCGCCATGCACTCAATAGCGTGCATATCGGGGATCGGCGAGCGCATTCCCACCCCCAACCGTCAACTCCTTACCCCGAAAATACCCCTATCCTTCTATCCTTTTCAGCGGCGGAATTTTAGAGGTGAACTTCCGCTGGCCCGTCATCACGCAAATATGAGGATGACGGGTTACGTATACACAAACCTCCTGCGTTTCGGACCGTACGCAGCCACGCCAGTAGGGGGGATAATGGGATCCTGGGGGGTTGAGCAGATCGGGGCCGGGTTAGATGCCTTCGTGATGCAACACGCCCCCTTTGGCCCGGAGTTCCATCCGGGACGGCGGCAAGAGGGGCAATAGCCCGCCCCTTTGTAAGCGGTCACGGTGTCCCGTCAGAGGGTCACCAGGTTAGGGTTTCAGGTCATGCGGCAGGCAGTCGGCGGAGCGCGGGGAGTGTCGGGGAGCACCGGGGATTTCTCACCTCCGGCGTAGCCACACTTCTCCTCGCATCGTGCGGACTCGTCGTGCTGCTGATCATGGACCCTATATTGTGTCGTGGTAGGCTTGGTGCCAGTAATTGGCATCCCCTTATGCGGGCTCCACGGAGGGTGAGCCGCCATCGACCGATGAAAGTTTTAATTATATCAACTATGGATACGAGAAATACACAACCACAAACACAAACACAGGCTGCTCCCAACGGAGCGCCCACACCGGGTAGGGCTGCGCCTTCGGGTGCGCCAACCCTCATCAACTCACAATCGGCTGCTCCCTCGGGAGCGCCTACACCCAACACAAATGTGTTCACCATGACGGCCTTGGGAGCGGCGATCCCAGGAGACTCTGTAAAGGAGTCTCTCTGGCAAGTAGCTCCTAAGGTCAAATTCCAACAGCTGCCGGCCAACGCTAGCGCTAACACAAACAGTACACAGGCTGTGGCGGCAGACACTGCTGGTAAGCGCAAGAACCGAAAGGGGAAGCGTGGACAGGCGGTTCTGCAGGCCACACAGCCAAACACCAGTACACACACTACTGACACACGCCCTACGATAGGTACTGACCTAGTACGCTGCAGACCTGCAAAGGGGAACCCCCCTAGCGGGCTGGCCACGACAGCGGAAAAGACGGTGACTGAGGTGGGCGATCGGAGAAGCAACAGGCACCGAAAACCGAAGCGGGCCAGAGGTAAGCGTAGCGGACATCTGGTGATTCAGACGCCCGAAGGGACGACGGACACACCGATGAAACGGCAGCGCCCCGATGAATCTTTTACCCCAAAGAACGCGGCTAAGCGCGCTAAACAAGGGGACCACCACCAGAAGGGCTCGTTGAGCTACGCGGACGCTATGAGGTCCAACGAGCTTTGCGTCGCGGTGCTCACGGAGCCCTTCAAAGAACTCTCGGCGGAACAGGCGACGTCAGTGCATGACGCGCTGGTTCAAAGGTTAGACGAAGTAATCTTCGCAGGCCCCACCTCGCGCTCTGGAGAGTTGCCACCAGCCTTCCGAGGCAAGCCGTTCCATTCTGAGGGCGTCCTCAAACTGTGGTGTGAGGATGACCACGCCTTGGAATGGCTTAGCAAGCAGGTGCCAACGTTACCATCGCCGCACGCGGGTACTCGGCTGACGGTCAAACGCCAGTCGGAAATCCCCAAAAAGGTGAAGGCCGGCATCTTCGTAGCAAACTACGTGGGACCAGTGGACGTCCTGCGCTGGCGTCTTGATGCCCAAAATCAACGGTGGGTCACCGTTAACACCTGGGCGTGCTACGCGGCCACCCAGGAAACGGAGGGACCCAACTGTGGCACTTACCTGACGGTGGGCATTCCGGAAGAACAGGTACCCAAACTGCAGGCCAGGCAGAGGCGGCTATCGTATCACTATGGTAACGTATATGTTCGCTTCTATGGGGAACCAGTTATGGGTACACCGGGTCCATCCGCAGAAACTTCTAAGGCTTCGTCTGCAGCCGAAGTGAAGGCCGACGGTGTAAACACTGACGGCCGGAACACTGGCGCGACGAAACCTCAGCCCCTAGCGCGACAACCTGCAGCCGCCAAGAAGCGGAAGCAAGGCCGCGCGCCTCCACCGCCCAGCACGGAGCAGGCCAGTACCAATACCGGCGGATCTGCGGCACCGGCTGGCTGGTTGGGAAGGGGCAGCCCAAAAAGTTCGGACGTGGAGGGTAGTTTGAGTGATAGTGATGTCGCCTCCCACTCCTCACCACGCTCCTAACTTCATCCAATCAAACCTCCAGCATAGTCAGACGGCAACGGCTGTCCTACGCCGCGAACTGGAGGTCACCAACTTGACCGTAGCCCTGATCCAGGAGCCGTGGATTAGGAATGGCAGGATATACGGTCTTAATAGCATCAAAGGTAAGATATTACTAGACACCAACATAGACAAACCTAGAACGTGCATCTTCATACCAAAATGCATACCAGCAACACTAATAAACGAGTTCTGTTCCAGAGACCTAACAACCGCTAAACTGTCGGTCGACATGTCTTCTGGTCCTTCGGAGGTTTTAGTCGCGTCTGCCTACCTGCCAAATGATGCAGACTTACCAACCGACGAAGTAGTAAAACTTATACAACACTGTGAAAAAGAGAAACTGGAACTCATTATCTCAATGGATGCGAACGCCCATCACAACCTATGGGGCAGCGCGACCACTAACAAAAGAGGTGAGGATCTTGTTACCTATCTTTTCTCAACCGATCTCAGGCTACTTAACAGAGGCTCTGAACCAACCTTTGTCACCTCAAGGGCCCAAACAATCATAGACCTAACGCTCGCCACGGAAGACGTGGCCAACCACATCAGCGAATGGCACGTATCAACAAACGCATCCTGTTCTGACCACAGATGGATACGTTACAAGCTTAACATCAACACAGCGACTCTACCCCATCGGCGCAACCCGCGCAAAACGGATCGTGTCAGCTGCATAAAATTGGTCAACGAACGGCTCGAGCAACAGCCCCCTTCCCTAGGGGAACTAGACCCAAAAGGAATCGAAGACCAAATAAACACAATCACACAAACCCTTTTGAGCAGTTTCCACGACAGCTGTCCGCTTACCTCGAGCAAGCAGGACCCCACTAACCATGGGTGGAGCCCGGCACTCGAAAAACTGCGAAAGAAGACGAGGAAAAAACTCAATAGGGCAATGAACACTAGAGATGACACAGACTGGGAGGAGTATAGGAAAGCTCTATCCAGACTCAAAAAATGCAACCGTAACCATAAAAGAAAAACATGGAGACGCTTCTGCACCAACATCGAATCAATGCCACAAACAGCCTTAATCAAAAGTATTCTGTCCGGCGAACCTGACAGGAGCCTGGGCAGTCTTAAGAAGGCTGACGGTACATTTACAAAAAACGATAGTGAGCTATGCGAGCTATTATTGAAAACGCACTTTCCAGAGTGCATCATATCGGACAACTCCTCATGGAACTCACAAAACTCACACCCACCGCGCGACCCTGATTGGAAAACAGCTAACACTGTCATCACCCAAGAGAGGGTCCTGTGGGCAATCAACAGCTTCCTTCCATTCAAATCAGCTGGACTAGATGGGATTTTCCCAGGATTGCTAAAATGGAACGCGCAGACGTTAGCTCCATACCTCGTCGCCGCCTACAGAGCATGCCTGGCCCATCGCTACGTACCAACCCAGTGGAGAGAAGTAAAGGTCGTTTTCATACCAAAACCCGGTAAGGGTGACTACACTCAGGCCAAATCATTCAGGCCCATCAGTTTAACATCCTTCCTGTTAAAAACTATGGAAAGGATATGTGACAGAGAGATAAGGGATAACGCCTTGACGAAGTTACCCCTTCATCGCCAACAACATATTCATATTCATATTCATATTCTTTATTTGCATTCCACATCAATATTAAACCTTAGGTGGTAAATTAAGTATAATAAGATTATGGACCCTGTCGGGCACAGCAAATATAACAAAAATAACAACAACATCATGTAGGAGAGAGGAGATCATTAGAATTTGTATTATTTATTTTATTTTTTTTATTTATCTGACTTTATTTTTATATTATATTTATCACTTATTGTATTATTATTAATATAATGTACGCAGTTTAATATAATTTATAATATTTTTTTATCATTTATGTACTCATTAATTGTATAATAAGCTTTTTTTATTAGTATTTGTTTTAATTTGTTTATTAATATTGTATCAGATTCGTCTTTCAGTAAATCTGGCAATTTATTATATATTTTTATGCACATTACGTAGGGACTATTGGAGTGTAGTGTTATGCGGGAGGTGGGTAGCATTAACATGTTTTTATATCTAAGCGATCTGTTTGTATTTTTTTCTTCACGCTGTGTGAAGAAACTTATATATTTCCTGACAAATTTGCATGTTTCCAGGATAAAGAGGCACGGTAAGGTTAAGATTTTGTGTTTTTGGAAGAAGGGTTTGCAACTAGTTGTTTGGTCTATATTTGTTAGAATTCGAATTAGCTTCTTTTGTTGGATGAAAAGCGCAGGCGCATCTACACTGTTTCCCCACATGATGACGCCGTAGCTGAGCCACGAGTGGGCATACGCGTAGTAAGTGATTAGTGCAGTTGGTAAGTCGGTAGTTTTTTTAATTTCTCGAAAGGCGTAAGTAAATTTAGACATTTTAGATTTAATGTTTTGAATGTGAGTCTTCCAGTTGATGTGTGTATCTATCGTGAGTCCTAATAATGTAAAGTCGTTAACTGTTTCCAATTTCGTATCGTTGATGGTAAAGTTGATTGTTAATGGTGATTTTTGATATGGATGGAAGGTCATTAGTTTTGTTTTTTTATAGTTAATTTCTAAATTATGTGCATCCAGCCATTTTATTGTTTTACTCAAAATTGAGTGGAGCTGCTCGTTTATTTTAGAGTTATTATGGCATGAGGTAAGAAGGGATATGTCATCAGCAAATAGTACACATGGCTCTTCCATGATCTTCGGAAGGTCGTTGATGTAAATAAGGAACAATAAGCATCCTATAACACTACCTTGGGGAATGGAGGCATTCATAACTTTTTTATCTGATCGAATATTTACTATTTCCTTTTTTACATAATTAAGGTGTTCTATTTCTACGTACTGTTCCCTATCTTTAAGATATGACGCAAACCATTGATGGGTAATTCCACGAATTCCTATTCCATATAGTTTGTCCAGTAGAATATTAAATTGCACTCTGTCGTATGCCTTGGTCATATCGAGCAGTATGCCGACCGCATATTCTTTGTTATTTATTATATTTATGACATCTTGTATATATTTGTAAACAGCCAAGGCTGTTGATCGTTCTTTACGGAAGCCGTTTTGTCCCTCATCAAAAATTTTAAAATGTTCACAAAAGTTATACACCCTATCATACATTGCCTTTTCAAAAATTTTTGAAGCAGTTGGTAGAAGTGCAATAGGCCGATAGTTGCCAGGGTCTGTTTTCAAATTTTTCTTAAATAATGTTTTGATTATGGCTATTTTTAATAGGTTAGGGAATATACCTTCTTCAAACGACTGGTTAATTAATACGCTAAAGGGAAGTGCAAGTTCATCTGCACACTGTCTAATCAGTGAAGGAGGTAAGTCATCTATTCCGTGACTTTTCTTGTTTTTAAGATTTTTTATTATTTTGTGTGTTTCTCGGACGTCTAAAGGTCTAAGAAAAAAGGTATTTTCAGTAGGGTGGACTACGGGGAGGCCGCGAGGTATGCTACTTGCCTGTCGTGTGTTGTTTTCACCGATGGATGCGAAAAATGTGTTAAATTTGTTTACTATTTGCTTTGGATCAGAAACTAGGGTGTTATCAATTTGTAATTGTATGTTTTGTTTAGTTGCCTTCGATTTTTTATTCGTACGTTCATTTATTATAGCCCACATTGTTTTAACTTTATTTTGTGAAGATTTTATTTTTAATGTATTGTAGTTTCTTAGCTGTAGTAACTGATTGTTTTAATATTTTTTCATATTTCTTATAGTATTGTATAATTATTTGATTGTTCGATTTTATACTAAGAGTCTTTAACAGTCTTTTATTTTTGCATGAGAGTTTAATACCTTTAGTCAACCAGTACTTTTTGTAACTAGTTTTTAATTTAATTTTACGCTTTGGGATAGTTAGGTTTAGTATATTTGATATTACGTCGTTAAAAGCTTCATAATTTTGATTAATGTTATTATTTTCCTTTATAGTAGTAGTACATGCTTACAGTCCAGGCAAATCAACAGAGTCAGCTCTACACAACGTAGTTTCATACATAGAAAGCGCTCTAACGAACAAACAATCAACTTTAGGCACCTTTATAGACATTGAAGGTGCCTTTGACAAAACCACCTTCAACAGCGTAGGCGCTGCACTGAGAAGACATGAGGTAAATGATACTCTATGTGAGTGGATCGACTGCATGCTTCGACTCAGAGCAGTACAATTCACCGTGAACAGCACTGTTCGGGCGGTGGTGTCAAGAGGCTGCCCACAAGGCGGCGTCCTGTCCCCGCTACTCTGGAACATTGTGGTCAATGATCTTATCCGCCAACTAAGCGAAGAGAGATTTTTCACGGTGGGCTACGCAGATGACATTGTGATACTAGTAAGCGGCCTCTTCGAAAACACTCTATGTAACATCATGCAGAGAGCCCTTAATATTATCGAAAAATGGTGTATGGAAAACGGGCTGACAGTCAACCCTACCAAGACGGTGCTAGTTCTATTCACCAACAAAAGAAACATCGGAACCTTAAGATCACCGGCTCTATGTGGGACCGAATTAACACTCTCAACAGAGGTAAAATATCTAGGGGTAACACTCGACAGCAAGTTACTCTGGAACAAACATCTGGAACAGAAGATAACCAAAGCCAGCATCACATTTTGGCAATGCAAAAGAATGTTAGGGAAGACGTGGGGTCTATCACCTAAACTCACCCTATGGCTTTACACAGCTATTATCAGACCGATTCTAGCATACGGAGCACTGGTCTGGTGGCCGAGGACAAAACTCGTCACCATCACAGACAAGCTGCTAAAATTCCAAAGACTTGCATGCTCTGCTACTACAGGATGCATGCGAACTACACCAACCAAAGCCCTTGAGATGATTCTTATGCTGCAGCCACTCGATCTCTTCATACAGCAGGAAGCAACGATGGCGGCCATACGACTCAAAACGCTTGGGCTCTGGAGAACAAACACCAAAGGGGCGCACATGGAAATCCTAGCAGGAATACATGATTACCAACCACTCATGGAAGCACCATGTGACCGCATCCTAAAAACACACATCTTTGAACGTCACTACAAAGTGAAACTGTACGAAGAACCCAAGGACCAATCAGGTACTAACGAGATCCGTGTGTATACAGATGGCTCAAAGACCTCCAATGGCACTGGAGCAGGAGTCTTCTCACCGGACCTAAACATACACATATCAACAGCACTAGACAAACACAGCTCCATTTTCCAATGTGAATGTGTAGCCGTTACCAAGGCAGCCAACGCAATCGAAAGCAGGAATATTAAGGACTATACCATAAAAATCCTCATAGACAGCAATGCGGTCCTGAAGGCCCTGAGCAACAATCGTGTTGACTCAGGACTAATAATGGAGTGCCACCAAGCCCTTGAGGTGATAGCACAAAACAACAATATCACCCTACAATGGATCAAAGGGCACAGCGGATCGCATGGCAACGACGCAGCTGATGAGCTGGCTAAAGCAGGTTCAAGTGACACTGCGATAGGCCAAGAGCCAATCCTGCCACTCCCCTTCAGCCAGCTCAAAGCGTGGACACGTAGTAGAACCATCGCAAATCACATTAGTAAATGGACAAACACAGGTAACTGCAGACAATCTAGACTGGCGCTATCTACTTACGACAAGCGACTAACTAGAAATCTGCTCACCTTAAACCGTAAAGACCTACGAGTCATCGTAGGTACACTAACGGGTCATTTACCGCTTAACCGACACTTGTTTTTTATAGGTGTTACCAACAGTCCTTTGTGCAGGGCATGCATGAAGACAGATGAAACGGCCGCCCACGTCATCCTGGAGTGCGAGGGAGTGGCTGAGCAACGGGCGCAAATCCTCGGTCCAACGAGGTCGCTCCGCGAAGCCTGTGGACATCCCAGGAGAGTCCTGCGTTTCTGGGCGGAGCTAGGCTGGCTGATGACTTAGCCAGCACACTTCACGCAAAAAGGGCCCACTCAAGCGGCCTACTTGCGGAAAAAGGAGCCCCGAACAAGTAACAAGTAAGTAGTACTCACTATTTGCTTAAGCCGTGGTAATTTCAGTAGCTTTGAGTTTCATAAATACTTAGCTCGGAATTTAGCTGTAGGTACTTTGCGCAACTGAAATCCATAAATTTTTCGTAATATTTGACTTTGAAATATAATTTTGTTCTAACTGACTGTTGATGACCTGACTGTTCATTATTCTTTTGTTTAGTAATTTGGTTTTCCGTTTCCCTCTCCAATCTTCGTTTTTTTATGACCTTAATACATAAAAAAAAATTAAAACTTTTTATGTTCAGCAAAGTGAAAAATCTGCTAAGTGAATGAATACAGTAAGTAATTCAACCTGTGTTGAATTACTTACTGCGTAGTATTACAAGAATTTACCCCACTTGAAATGTCAACTAAGTGTTTTATAGCTGTATCTTGTTCCCTTTTATCTGATGTCCACCTGAAGAGTAGATCACTATGCAACCAGAATCTCTGGAATCTTTTTGCAAAAGTCTTGAAGACCTTTCCGGCACTATATGGATATTTTTTGCTCACAACATCGTCCCTGTCTAAGCCCAGAGCAGTCCCTGTTAACAAATCAATATGTGAGTTATTAATGTGGCGCTGTAGGTAATATGAGAGAAAATTTATTTCGTAATTTTCAGCTCATCTATATCCACTGCTGAATATAGGCCCGATTGATTTCCACATCGCATAGTTTTGGGCCGCTTGCATCCAGCGGCACCTAACGACTCTGACCAGTACCCCTAGACAAAGTACTTTTCGTTGCGTTTGCGCGAATAGAAACGCTACAAAATGTATGAGACTAGCTTTATAGCCCGCGACTTCGTCCGCGTAGATTATTTCTTTTTTCTAGATATGAATCATTGTAACAATATAGAGCTTTGTTCATGGCTATTGTCCGCCACTACGTGTGATATTGACAAAAGTTCAGGTAGATTAAGAGCTCATATGCGAGGATGCCACATAAAACTGAAACAGTCCTGCCGCAAATCAACTCTAGCAAATTTCAGAGTTTTTCCCTGTGACTACAAAAAAAACCTTAATTAAGAACTTATCTTTTAAATTCAAACGGAAGGTGATTTGGGAAAAATGGTATACGCGGCAAGAAGACTGTTTCTCCTCTGGCAGAACCAGTAAATATTTTGGCCTCAATAACATTGCGGCGGAGAGCTGTTACTTGTAGTCTAGTTCCACAGCACAATTTTGGAGGCCTTATCTCTCATTTTTTTTTTTTTTTTTTTTATACCACTAAGGTGGCAAACAAGCATACGGCCTGCCTGATGGTAAGCAGTTACCGTAGCCTATGGACGCTTGCAACACCAGGGGCATCACTCGCGCGTTGCCGACCCTGAAGAAATCTCTTCACGCCCTTTTTGAAGAACCCCATGCTGTACTCCATTGGGAAAACCACGGCGGGGAGCTCATTCCACAATCTGAGCGTCCGCGGAAGAAAGCTCCTTTGAGCCCGCACAGTTCGAAACAATTCTGGTTTCAATATGTGAGGATGGACTCCCTGTCGATGGCGAGAGTTGCGATGGTAGAAGGTAGCAGTGGGCAACAAGTCGAACAATTCTTTAGAACTCTCTCCGTTGTACAAGCGGTAGAACACACATAAGGAGGCAAAGTCTCTCCTTAGACTAAGGGGCTCTAAACCGCTTGTGAGCTCGGGATCGTCAACAATTCTGATGGCACGTCGTTGAACCGAGTCTAAAGGCCCAAGCTGGTATCCAGGTGCTCCCGCCCATAGGTGACAGCAGTACTCCATATGAGGCCGTACTTGTGACTTATAAAGTTGTAGCCTTTGCCCCGATGTGAAGTACTGCCTCGCTCTGTTGAGCACTCCGAGCTTTTTGGATGCCAGCTTAACCTTGTCTTCCAAGTGACTTCGGAACAAAACGTCGCTAGAAATGTCGACGCCAAGGATCCCGATGCTTTGACTGATGTTCAAGGAGGTGTTCTGGAATTGTGGAGCCACAGACCATGGGGTTTTCTTAGCGGTGAACGCGCAGGCTTGAGTCTTGATAGGGTTGAAATGGACTAGGTTTAGTCGACCCCAATCGGAGACACTAGTTAATGTACTCTCGATTTCAGACATCAGCCGTTCGCGGCTTTCCTCCACCTCGGAACGAGGGATATTTGCACGGCCCGTGTAATAACGACAACGTCTACACGATGGGGACTCCAAGATACAGGCTTGCCCTAGTTTGGAGTCCACTGATATTTCAGCGTTGAGTTATTGTGTTATTCTGCTATATGTATTTTGTAAAATCTTACTATCTTGTGTGTTTTTTTTAAATAAATTATTATTATTATTATTATTATTATTATTATTATTATTAATAAGCGTCCCCTGTACTGTCGTCCGCATAGCAATGAATGCCGTCAATAGACAGCATATCATTGATATGCAGTAGGAACAATGTTGGGGACAGCACAGAGCCTTGCGGGACGCCAGCATTTATGTCCATGCTATCAGAGCAGCTACCGTCAACGACGGCCCTTATGCATCTGCTGGACAGAAAGCTGGCAATCCATTTGCATAAACCCTCGGGAAGCCCGTATGATGGTTACTTCGTTAAAAGACCCCTGTGCCAGACCCGATCGAACGCCTTCGCCACATCTAGGCTCACTGCCAATGCCTCACCTTGACTCTAGATGGCGAGCGACCAACGGTGCGTGAGATACACAAGGAGGTCACCAGCTGAGCGACTGTGGCGGAAGCCATATTGTCGGTCGCTCAACAACTCGTGATCCTCCAGGTATCTCAAAAGCTGCGTGTTGATCACGCGCTCCATGACTTTGGAGAGAAGGGAGGTGATGGCGATAGGCCTGTAATTCGTCGGGTCTGATCTGTCGCCCTTTTTGGGCACTGGGTGCACGTGGGCAGTTTTCCACGAAGACGGGACTTCATTTTTGGTGTAGGAAAGTGCGAAAAGACGCGTTAATACTGGACACAATTCAGGAGCACACTGTTTCAGTACCACTGCCGGTATGCCGTCTGGCCCACTCGACTTATGGATGTCCAGAGAAAGCAGTCCTTTCTCTTTCCCCCATGTCTGAGGATCGTGTTCAACATCGGGTTTGCTTCTAGAGCGAATGATCTGCCTCCACTGGTTTCTGTCTTCTGGTTTCTGTAAAAGTTGGAGGACGATGAGTCTTTTACTTGATCGGACCATCTTGTTGGTGAACGACCACTTAGTCGTTTTCCTTCCGTGTTCCCAACTATGATCAGATTTCCAAACTTTCATCGCCTTTGCGCACCATGTGGCCGAAATACGAAAAAATACGTTGGTGGCATATGGTGGACAATCGTGTTTTAATTTGGAGCTGCGATAGGATTGATGCATTGTTGCGTTTAGCGGTCCAAGGTGTTTCCAACATCCGTCCCCAGCACCACATCTCGAATGCATCAAACCTTTTTCTTTCTCGGGCCAGTATAGTTCACGCTTCCACTCCATACATGAAAATGAGGAATACCAATGCTCGTATTAACCGGATCTTTGTTTTAATACCGATTCCTCTCTTTTTCCTGATGTTGTTTAGGCGAGTCATTTCAATACGCCAATACCATAAGCCGAAATAATAAATTTTGAAATTTTCACTCCGAAAATAAAGAACTGCATATACTAAATTTAATCCCCCTTTTCACTCCTTATGGGTTCAAATTCCAACAACACCGATATTCGTTGCGTCAGTTTATAACCATAGGCTTAAATAATAAATTTAGTGTACTTCCATACACAAATTCATCCCCCTTTTTACCCTTTCGGGATCGGAATTATCAAAAACGTTGAGGCACATATAAATTAATTTTCAATCGTCAACCTAAACACAAAAATTGAAGGTCCTAACTTCGAAACTGATGGACTTTCTTCGAAACTGATGGAATACCTACACTGTATAATACTAAATTTAGTGAAGTTTACTTTGAAATTGAAGGACTTGCATACACAACTTCATCCCCCTTTTCCTCCCTTCGGTGGTGGAATTATTACAAACGCTGAGATAACTATATATTAATTTTCAATCGTCAGCCTAAACACAAAATTTGAAGATCCTAACTTCAAAACTGACGGACTTGCATACAAACTTTCATCCCTTATTTTAACCTGTTAGGGGTGGAGTTTCCAAAAATCCTTCCTTAGTGGATGCTTACACCGTATAATAATACATTTAGTGAAGTTTACTTTGAAATTGAAGGACTTGCATACACAACTTCATCCCCCTTTTCCTCCCTTCGGTGGTGGAATTATTACAAACGCTGAGATAACTATAAATTAATTTTCAATCGTCAGCCTAAACACAGAATTTGAAGATCCTAACTTCAAAACTGACGGACTTGCATACAAACTTTCATCCCTTAGTTTACCCTGTTAGGGGTGGAATTTCCAAAAATCCTTCCTTAGTGAATGCCTACACCGTATAATAGTACATTTATTGAAGTTTACTTTGAAATTGAAGGACTTGCATACACAACTTCATCCCCCTTTTCCTCCCTTCGGTGGTGGGATTATTACAAACGCTGAGATAACTATACATTAATTTTTAATCGTCAGCCTAAACACAAAATTTGAAGATCCTAACTTCAAAACTGACGGACTTGCATACAAACTGTCATCCCCTATTTTACCCTCTTAGGGGTGGAATTTCCAAAAATCCTTCCTTAGTGGATGCCTCCACTATATAAGGTATCTTTGTGCAAATTTAAAATCTCTAGATCCAGCGGTTTAGGCTGTGCGTTGATATATCAACAATCAGTTTATCATTTTATACATATACTAGCTTCTGCCCGCGGCTTCGCCCGCGTGGCCTACAGGAAACAAATGACATATTTTTCTTCTTAAACAAACATTATAAGCGCTCTCACTCCCTCTCAATTGAATATACAAACTATCATTATCCTAAAGAAAGCAATAATGACGAAGTTCTCCGTAAAACTAAACTAATCTCTGGGATGAGAGTACTCGAAGCGTGTGTGAAAAGAAGACCTAAATAGGAGACAGCCAGAAGTGGATAATAAATAATTTATATTGATTACAACGAAACGCCTGTCAAATTCCGATGACAATACAATATTATGGTGACAGCGAGCTGAACTGATGATGGAGACGGAAGGTAGACAAAGTATCTTCTCAGTGACTAAACATAGAATGATTAAGTCTGGACTCATTTTAATAACAAACCAACAACTTATACACGTGATCAAACTAAATTCAAACCCCTTTTCACCCTCTTAGGGGTTGAATTGCGAAAAACCCTTTCTTATTGGATACCTACACATCACAAAGAACACACCCTCCAAATTTCATGTCTCTAAGACCAGCGGCTGTGCGTTGATATATCAGTCAGTGAGTTCCCATACCTAACTTCATCCCGCTTTTCATCTCTTCGCGGGTAGAATTATCTAAAACGCTGAGACACTTATAAATTAATTTTCAATCGTCAGCCTAAACACAAAATTTGAAGATTCTAACTTCGAAACTGACGGACTTTCATACAAACTTTCATCCCCTATTTTACCTCCTTAGAGGAGTAATTTCGAAAAACCCTTCCCTACTGGATACCTACTCTTCCCAAAGAATACACCCACCAAATTTCATGACTCATGAGCGGTTTAGGCTGTGCGTTGATATATCAGTCAGTCAGTCAGGACTTTGAATTTTATTTTATTTGTTTTGTTAAAAAACAGATGTAAAATGACAATTATGTATAGTAATAATTATAGTTAATTATATATCCCACAGCGTTACCACAAATAGAAAATATAAAGAATAATGTTATTTGCATTCGTGGTAGTCCCACGCGGTCTAAATATACATTTCAATGTCAGCCTAAACACAAAATTTGAAGATCCTAACTTCAAAACGGACGGACTTTCATACAAACTTTCATCCCCTATTTTACCCCCTTAGGGGTTAAATTTCCAAAAATTCTTCTAAAGTGGATGCCCTCACTATATAATTATAAATTTAGTGATGTTTACTTTGACATTTAAGGACTTTTCATACACAACTTCAACTCCCTTTTCACCCCTTCGGGGTCGGAATTATCAAAAATGCTGAGACACCTGTAAATTAATTTTCAATCGTCAGCCTAAATACAAAATTTGAAGATCCTAACTTCAAAACTGACGGACTTTCATACAAACTTTCATCCCCTATTTTACCCACTTAGGGGTGGAATTTCCAAAAATCCTTTCTTAGCGGATGCCTACGTCATTACAACTATCTGTATGCCAAATTTCAGCCCAATCCGTTCAGTGGTTTGAGCTATGCGTTGATAGATCAGTCAGTCACGGTTTCCTTTTATATATACAGATTAAGATTGACATTTGGTTACGCTCGGATCTAGCGAATTCTTATGTCAATCTCATACATTTTGTAGCGTTTCTTTCCGCGTAAACGCAACGAAAAGTACTTTGTCTAGGGGTACTGGTCGTCGATCCACTTGGTGGGAGGTCATCCTGCCCGGCGCTTTTCCATTCCGTGGTCGCTCAAGAACCACTCTTCCCCATCCGTAATCGGCTCTACTTTTCGGCCTACTTGTTGCCAATTCAGTTTTAGAAAATTCAGCTTGAGTTCATAATTTTAATTGTTATTAGAAACTGTTAATTGCTACTTACGACAGAATGTTTCCAGATTGATCTCGATCAAATAATTCAAATGTCTGAACGGACCTTTGCCCACTTGACCCGCAAACTGATCGACAAGCCTCCTGGACTGGCTATTGAAGATGTCTATGAACCCATTGAGTATTTGTTGTCTAAATGCTGGGTTCAATAGCTTACGATCCCTTTTCCATGTAGGTACTGAAATAATATAAGTTACTTTTCTTCAGTTGTTTTCCATTGTATTTATGTATTAATGCTGTCATTAAAAACTTTGTTTTCGTACCACTTGCTCAAAAAAGTGACATTCTATGCCACAAAAAGCGAACATAACAATAGTCATTTTTAATCTGTTAAAAACAAGGAAAGAAAATTGTACTGAATTTCATTCATCCTCTAGGGGGAGAATGTGATTTAAATTTGGAATACTTACCGAAATTTATACTGAACTACATCTGTGTTTACACTATTGAGTTTGTATATAAAGCATTATACATCCTTTTGAAAAAGGAATACGCAAATCAACTCATCAACAATAAATGTACGGAACAAAAATGTTACTCTCTCTATCAATAATTGGACCAATGTTTCGAATGTTAACTTTTACTTTTAGTTGTCTTGCTTGCTTATCTCATATAATTATTGTGTTAATTTTTTCGCAAATGGTACGAAAAGTAGGGTATTTTCCTCGGTGATAAAGCTGTCTTAGTCTTAGGTGAACTTAAATCGCTACACTCAGGACTCGTCTTAAATCCCTCGCTTCACTCGTGATTTAAGTTTTTAACACCCTCGCTACGCTCGGGAGTAAACCTTGAGTCCTTCGTTACGCTCGCGATTTAAATCGTCACCCGCGACAGAAGACACTGCTTTATCCCCTTGGTTAATAATCTACTATTATAGTACTTATGAATTGTGATACCAGTGAAGAGTATTTTATTTATATCTCTTAATCTCTTATCAATCCCTTTTTAATGGCAAGGAAAAAGAAAAAAAGAAATAGTTCCTCAGCGGCCTCCCCGTCCACACTTTCGATGGATTTTTGCAACATCAGTGGACTTCACGCTAATATCAATGCAGTCCACCAACATCTCGAGACTGCACAGCCGACCCTGCTATTTCTAACGGAGATGCAAATATCCTGCCCTGATGATACATCGTATTTACACTACCCCACAAGTTACAAGATGGAGCACAATTTTGTGCGCCGTGCCGGGGTATGTATGTACGTCAGGGAGGATATTTGCTGTCGCCGTCTCCATGGCCTAGAAGACCGGGACCTGTCGATTTTGTGGGCGCGCGTAGATCACGGTGGCCACACCAAAGTTTACGCGTGCCTTTACAGGTCCCACAGCGGTGACGCGGACACAATCCGGTTATTTCAGCACCTGCAATCGACGACTGACAAATTACTGGAGCAGTACCCCTCCGCGGAGTTAGTGTTATTAGGAGACTTCAACGCTCACCACGTTGAGTGGCTTAGTTCTCGGTCCACTGACTTTGCGGGGAGGACTGCTCACGACTCTGCCCTGGCCTATGGCTTCTCACAACTGTTTCTTTCTCCTACGAGAATCCCAGATATTGAGAGCCATACAAGTTCCTTACTGGACCTTCTGCTGACTACGCGACCGGAAAACTATGCAGTGACAGTGGATGCGCCACTCGGCTCATCGGACCACTGTCTCATCCGGACGCAGGTGCCTTGTGCGCAGCCCGTTTCGCTCCGGTCACCCGGGCGTCGTCGCGTGTGGCACTATAAGTCAGCAGACTGGGATGGATTGCGTGAATTCTACGCAACGTACCCGTGGAGGCAGCTTTGCTTCGCATCAGATGATCCTGACACCTGTGCAGCTGCCGTCGCTGAGACGATACTGGCGGGAATGGAATGTTATATCCCAAACCCGCTAGTGGCTGCAGGGGTGAAGAAACGACCGTGGTTTAACCGGCCCTGCAAAGATGCTAGACAAAATAAGCAGACTTTGTATGAGGCTTGGACCACGGCCCGAACTAATCAGGATCCCAACATCTCTGATGCGAAACGCAAATTTAACGCTGCCTCGAGGTTCAGTAAGCGAATGACTGCTA
Source organism: Polyploca ridens (assembly GCA_951394255.1). Classification (NCBI taxonomy): domain Eukaryota; kingdom Metazoa; phylum Arthropoda; class Insecta; order Lepidoptera; family Drepanidae; genus Polyploca; species Polyploca ridens. The sequence continues at coordinate 4,759,639 of OX596266.1, read as the reverse complement.
GGGCTAAGTTCGATTTCGTCGGAAGGTTTGGTGAGAGGCTGACTAGCCTTCCCTCTGGAAGTCGCGCTTTCTGGTCTCTTGCCAAAGCTGCTGAAGGAAACTTTTGCCAGTCGTCCTTGCCACCACTCCGTAAGCCGGACGGAAACTTGGCCCATAATGCAAAGGAGAAAGCTGACCTTTTGGGCTCTCTCTTTGCCTCGAACTCGACTTTGGATGACGGGGGCGCCACACCGCCTACCATTACCCAACGGGAGGTCCGGCGGGAACTGCTTTCTCTGGATATTCATAAGTCGAGTGGGCCAGACGGCATACCGGCAGTGGTTCTGAAGTGGTGTGCTCCTGAATTGTGTCCAGTATTGACGCGTCTTTTCGCACTTTCCTACACCAAAAAGGAAGTTCCGTCTTCGTGGAAGACTGCCTACGTGCACCCAGTACCCAAAAAGGGTGACAGATCAGACCCGACGAATTACAGGCCTATCGCCATCACCTCCCTTCTCTCAAAAGTCATGGAGCGTGTGATCAACGCGCAGCTTTTGAGATACCTGGAGGATCACGAGTTGTTGAGCGACCGACAATATGGCTTCCGCCACAGTCGCTCAGCTGGTGACCTCCTTGTGTATCTCACGCACCGTTGGTCACTCGCCATCGAGAGTCAAGGTGAGGCTTTAGCAGTGAGCCTTGATGTGGCGAAGGCGTTCGATCGGGTCTGGCACAGGGGTCTTCTTACGAAGTTACCAGCATATGGGCTTCCCGAGGAATTATGCAAGTGGATCGCCAGCTTTCTGTTCAGCAGATGCATAAGAGCCGTCGTCGATGGTAGCTGCTCCGATAGCATGGACATAAATGCTGGCGTCCCGCAAGGCTCTGTGCTCTCCCCAACATTATTCCTTCTGCATATCAATGATATGCTGTCTATTGACGGCATTCATTGCTATGCGGACGACAGTACAAGGGACGCTTATTACACGGGCCGTACAAATATCCCAAGTTCCGAGGTGGAGGAAAGCCGCGAACGGCTGATGTCTGAAATCGAGAGTACATTAACTAGTGTCTCCGATTGGGGTCGACTAAACCTAGTCCATTTCAACCCCACCAAGACTCAAGCCTGCGCGTTCACCGCTAAGAAAACCCCATGGTCTGTGGCTCCACAATTCCAGAACACCTCCTTGAACATCAGTCAAAGCATCGGGATCCTTGGCGTCGACATTTCTAGCGACGTTTTGTTCTAAAGTCACTTGGAAGACAAGGTTAAGCTGGCATCCAAAAAGCTCGGAGTGCTCAACAGAGCGAGGCAGTACTACTTCACATCGGGGCAAAGGCTACAACTTTATAAGTCACAAGTCCGGCCTCATATGGAGTACTGCTGTCACCTATGGGCGGGAGCACCTGGATACCAGCTTGGGCCTTTAGACTCGGTTCAGCGACGTGCCATCAGAATTGTTGACGATCCCGAGCTCACAAGCGGTTTAGAGCCCCTTAGTCTGAGGAGAGACTTTGCCTCCTTATGTGTGTTCTACCGCTTGTACAACGGAGAGTGTTCTAAAGAATTGTTCGACTTGTTGCCCACTGCTACCTTCTACCATCGCAACTCTCGCCATCGACGGGGAGTCCATCCTCACATTTTGAAACCAGAATTGTTTCGAACTGTGCGGGCTCAAAGGAGCTTTCTTCCGCGAACGGTCAGATTGTGGAATGAGCTCCCCGCCGTGGTTTTCCCAATGGAGTACAGCATGGGGTTCTTCAAAAAGGGCGTGAAGAGATTTCTTCAGGGTCGGCAACGCGCGAGTGATGCCCCTGGTGTTGCAAGCGTCCATAGGCTACGGTAACTGCTTACCATCAGGCGGGCCGTATGCTTGTTTGCCAACTTAGTGGTATAAAAAAAATATATATATATATATGCTTACTAAAAGCTCAGAGTATATAAATACTACGTACAACTAAAAGTTTAGTACCAACCCACATTAGTTTAATTTGTTACTAGCTCGCAACACCGCGGCTTTACCACTTTACCAGGACTTTTTGGCGGGAACTTGCAGTGACGTTGCGATTTCATTTTTACCCGACTGACCCGGAAGGAGGGATATGTTTTTCGAGTGTATGTATGTATGTATGTCGCTCTGCCGCCTAAACGGCTTAATGGGTGAGGCACGGCATATGAGGTGTCGTTAGATTCGTCTTGACTGGGGGAGTGTCATAGGGTATATTATTTTTATATAGCGCCTTAAGAATAAAAAATACTATTAAAAATAAAAGTTTCGTTATTATAACAATATGGGTATCAAATGAAAGCTTGTAAATAGACCATTCCATATATGTATATATTGTAATACTTTTATGCTACCATTTTGACGTAAACTGCAAAAAGCACGTTTAATGCAAGGACAGTAGGTACTGAGCCGTTACCATACGTAAATCACAGATTAGCGATGGTTGTTAGCGTTCCTTTACCGTACCGCTCATTTACTTACTAATACATACTTACTTATAAAATTTAAGTTATATTCAAAATTCTAAAGATTTAAAAGCTTGTTTTTCTCTTTTCAGTTAATTTATGTTTTACGCAGTCGGGTTTTTTGTTTCTTTTAATAATTTAATTATTTTCATAAATTGGTGTATTTTGAGTTTAATTGCATATTATCGTGTGGTATTATATTTTATCCTATAAAGATCAATCCATGTGTACCATTGAAATGAATGAATTATGTGTATCGTGACTTTACAAGTTGTCTCAACAAGTCCGTGAAAAGCTTTACTGCAGTGACCACCATATTACTAAAGCATGACTTGGACGGTGACTGACAATGTGGACTATGTGAAAGTTTGTGCGGACTATATGAAAATTATATTATAAAAGGATAAAAGTATCGATAGTCACGAAAAAATAACACCACCATTAATTCTATCTATGATAAAAATATTTTTAATGCACAGACATATAATATAATATTGTGTGTTCTAATGTAATTCTATGTAGTACCTATACGATCTATATTTGTACCAAATTTCAATCAAATCCATTTTTCGCATTTAAAGTATCTTTAGGGTAAAATTATGAGATTCAAAATCAATATCTTTACGATTATTAAATTATATTGCTGCTAATGCCATCATTTAGAATTATGCTCTGGATAAGTTATTGACTTACCATCTGCTGTGATTAACCCTTGGCCAATCAACGGTTTAAAGAAATCGTAAATGTAATGTTTGTCCAAACATGCGTTTCCAACTGTTAAACAATCATCTGGATCGGTGATAACTGAAAAAGAAAATTTACAATATTAATTCCTCGAGCTATTTGTAAGATAAAGTAAATATTTTTTTTAATATAGAAAACAAAAATTACCAAACACTTTATCAAATCCCAAATTTAGGGAAATGACACCGCCTTGTTCCAAACTGAAATTAATGAAATCTTTAGTCCAGTTCCAAAAGTCTGAAAATTAACAGAAATGTATTTAATATTTGAGTTCTAACATATTTTTGATATGGAATTAATATAATATATGGGTCAAAATAAATTCGAAAATATAACCCTCAGAAAATTTAATCTCAATCGCATAAAATGGTTAGGTACTGTGGGTTATCCGTATATCCTATTGCGGACTTTTTTGTAGATATTTTTAAGATACACAATTTCGAAGTACATAATTTGTATGTATCTCTTCAAGTCTAACACGTAATGAAATGAAATGAAATTAATTTATTTGCGAGAATAAGGGTGACCAAAATAGTGATGGTAAAAATTATGAATTTCCAAGCTTACTCTACCGAGCTTCGGTGTGCAAATATTAAAATTAAATGTCACATATGACATAGCTCAAATGGATAAGACAAAATTTTAACAAATGCTAAATACGATTAATTCAAATTAAAAATAATAATTAAGCTAAATAATAACAATAGTAAATAATTAAAAATTCAATAAACCATTCAAATCTCATGTTAGATTAATAATAATGTAAAACAAAACAAGTTCATAAAATGTCTATTAAAAACTACAATATTATAATATACTTAAATGCCATGTCGCATGTCGGTATGAATAACGTTTTGTCATTTTGTAAGCCATTTCGATATTTTTCGGCGACTTGGTTGCAATATATATTTTTATTCTACATATATAAAAACTTAATCGGGTTTTATTATATATGAACCTTCCTTGAAAAAAATATCTATCTGATGGCGAAAACTGCATTAAAATCCGTTGCGCAGTTTAAAAGGAGTTAGAGGATAAACAGACAGACATCTTTTTATACTATTTAGAGAAGAGATAAGAAGTGTTTTTTCGTTATGATTACCTTGGATTTATAATCATCATTTTCATATTCAACCTAAGGACGTCGAGTTACTGTGAACAGAGATTTCCATAGATTCTACCTCGTTACCTGGTAGGTCGTCTATTTAGGTAATAATAATCATATTATAATAGTCACCTGAGGCTTTACCACCACTGAACAGATGTCCATGTCCAATAATAGGCAACGCGCCAGGATATGCTTTAGGTTGTGGTCCTAGCGACGACATCGCACGTTTACGCCGAAACCATAATGCGTACACGCAACAAGTTGCAAGAAAAAATATCAGCAACATTTTCAATTAACTTTACTATTTTCCTTTAGATGAATTCCATGACTAGTCGGTTCAACTACATTGTCTATTAATTTATATTAAACTTCGTGATGTCTTAACACTCGTGTGGGAACCTAAAGGTCATTGTTTTGCACTCATTTTTTAATGAAGGGTTTGAATAATTACTTTGTTTTTGATCTCCGCTCACAGTAAATTAATTAACTTTTTAACAAAAAAATAAACCGCCTTCAAAGTACACTAAAAAGTATAAAATAACTCTTATCTGACACTGTTTTGAAGTGAGCGAAATCGCATGACGTGTTCTATAGAAAATATTTCGCTGACTTCAAAACAGTGTCAGATAAGAGTTATTTTATACTTTTTAGTGTACTTTGAAGGCGGTTTATTTTTTTGTTAAAAAGTTAATTATTTTTGAATTTTTAGTTTCATTATATACTGAATACATCTGCGTAACGCTTTCGAGTGTACAGGCCTGATGTTTTGTTCTGTGATTGCGTAAACAATGCATATTTATGCGATAGCAGCAATCGCGGCTGATTTACTGTAATTTTTTTAAGTGTTCCGTTGTCTATCTCCGAAACTCATCATCAGATCTATATGAAATTTATATGGGACCATTTCGGAATATACCCCTTTCGAACAAAATAAGAATTTACAAATCCGTCTATATATGACGGAGTTATGCCCGAACATACATAAAAAAAAAAAAAAAAAAAAAAATATAAACATCCGAATTGAGAACCTCCTCCTTTTCTTGAAGTCGGTTAAAAACCGGCCAAGTGCAAGTATGACTCGCTCACAGAGGGTTCCGAATTTCCTTGGACATATACAGGGTGCTTTTTTGGTCGGCGACAAGCGACCCTGGAGCGGTAGTACAAAAAATACATTTCCCAAAAATGGACTTAATCAAATCAATCAAAATCAAAAAGTCATTTATTCAGTTTAGGCCTTAGTAAGGCACTTATGAACGTTATGTACATACAGTTGAATTTACCACCGGTTCGGAATACACTTAAACTGAGAAGACTCCGGCAAGAAACTCAGCAGGGGTTTTTTTTTTGTAGAAGATCTTTTAATTTAATATTACAGCTTTTTTCCCAAATACTTATACAATATATTATACATTATTATTTTATGCTTATTCGTACAATTGTCACTTAGCCAGGGGGATGCAAGTGCAGAGAGAAGCTACTACAACCATATATTCTTGTCATCCACGTAATGAGCCACCTTATAGTAGGCTTTGTCAATTAACCTCTGCTTTATGAAATCTTTGAATTTATCATAAGACATTTTAGTTACTTCGAGTGGGATTTTGTTATAGAATCGAACGCAATTTCCGAGAAAAGACTTATTAGCTCTAGATAACCTGAATCTAGGTGTCACAATTTTATCTTTATTTCTTGTATTGAAGTTATGGCGGCTACTATTAATTTCAAATAAATTTAAGTTTTTACGGACAAACATATTATTTTCATAAATGTACTGTGACGGTAACGTTAAAATTTTAAATTCCTTGAATCGACTTCGTAGTGATTCGCGAGGACCCAAACAATAGATTGCGCGAATTGCACTTTTCTGCAGAATAAATATAGTTTCAAAGTCTGCAGCTGAGCCCCACAGCAGAAGACTGTAGGACATTAAACTATGGAAATAAGCAAAGTAAACCAACCTGGCTGTAGCCACATCTGTTATTTGTCTAATTTTTCTAACTGCGAAGGCGGCGGAACTCAGTTTACTAGCTAATCTTTCTATATGAGGACCCCATTGTATTTTACTGTCTAATGTAACGCCGAGAAAAACTGCCTTATCCACTAGTGCAAGTATTTTACCATCGACAAAGATATGAGTGTCACTCTTAACAACATTAGGGAGAGAAAACCTTATACATTTAGTTTTACAGGAATAAGATTATTGGCGGCAAACCATTTTGATACAGCTGATAAGGTGTCATTGAGCTGCGTAAGGTCTGTATCTTTTCTATTGACCTTAAAAATTAGAGAAGTATCATCTGCAAATAAAACTATATCCGACAATTCATTTACCATATAGGGCAGATCATTAATATATGCCAGAAACAAAAAAGGGCCTAAAATTGATCCTTGCGGTACGCCCGTTTTCACTAAAGACCCTGAGGACGTAGTACCGCTAATACCTACTTTTTGTTGGTGACCTGATAGATAAGATGATATAAGATCGAGTGCCACTCCACGAACTCCATAGTGTTGGAGTTTTAAAACTAGTGTGTAGTGATGTACGCAATCAAATGCCTTGGAGAGATCACAAAATACGCCAACCGCATCCTGTGAATTCTCCCAGGCTTCAAAAATATGCTTTAAAAGTTTAGCACCAGCGTCTGTCGTAGACCGGCCTTTTGTAAATCCAAACTGATGATCATGTAAAATCTGATTTTTGGTGAAATGAGTTAACAATTGATTTAGTATAACTTTCTCAAAAATTTTGCTTAACGCTGGAAGTATAGAGATGGGTCTATAATCAGAACGATTATTTTTGCACCCAGATTTAAATATAGGAATGATCTTACTGTGTTTCATCAAATCGGGGAAAGAACCCTGAACAATACATTTATTAAAAATAGCTGCTAAATTAGGTGCTATACTAGTTATAACTGAGTGGATTACTTTAACTGATAAGCCCCATAAGTCTTCTGTATTTTTTATATTCAAAGACTTGAAAGCTCCTAATATTTCACTAGCATCAATAAACTTAAATAAAAAATTGGGAATATGTTTTGGGAAATTGTCTTTAAGGAGACACTCGGCTTTCTTAGGTGAAGATGCAAGATACTTAGTAGCTTCAGTAGGTATTGTTGAAAAAAAAGATTCGAAAGCACTCGCTACTTCAAATTTATCGGAGATAAGCTTATCATTAATTTTAAGGTTAATTGTGTCTTCTCCCTTTTTATTTTTACCAGTCTCCGTGTTTATAATTTTCCACACAGTTTTAATTTTATTAGTCGAATCACTAACTTTTTTGGCAATGAAAATGGCTTTTGCTCTATTACAAACTAATTTAAATATTTTTGAATAATTCCTAACATATGTATGAAACTCTTCGTTAGTAGTGTTTGATTTTTTACGATAAAGTTCATACATGTTTTCTCTATTCAATCTTATTCCTTTAGTGGCCCAGTCACAGAATTTTAGTTTATCAGTTACCTTAGTAGATTTAATCGCGCAATATTTATTAAATCCTTTACAAATCTCAGTAAACAATGTTTCATAGTTATGATTAGGATCATCAGATTCGAAATAGGTATTAGCAAGACTCAATTCCAAATGACTATTAAATTTCTCTAACTTGTACTTTGTGGTTGGTCTAAATTCCCTACTTACTTCATATAATATTTGGCTTTGAGAGGGCAATCTAACAACTTGAGCCAAATGATCCGAGCGAACACCAGGAATTAAGAACTTATCCAAAGTACTCCCATTTGTAATAATGTTGTCAATGCATGTTGAAGATGTGGCTGTTACCCGTGTCGGTTCACAAAACAAAAGATCCATATTAAATGATTTGAATAAAGAAATAGAATTGTTTCTATCTGATGAAGTAACAAGAATATCAATATTGAAGTCACCACAAACTACTATAGACTTTTTGGATTTGAAAAGTTTACTAAGAATCTCTTCTATTATAGAATAAAACAAAGAAAAATCAGAAGCCGGAGGTCTATATACACATACGATGATGGAGCTTTCAATCTCTGCACATGCCACCTCACAGACGCGCTCCACAGAATGACTACATATATCTGTACGATTTTTGAATTGTATGTTGCTGTTTAATAAAATAATAGATCCACCACCATTAGCAGACACTCTGTTGAACGCACTGGCGACGGTGAAATTGTTAATATTAAAGAGCATCATATCAGGTTTTAACCAGGTTTCAGTAAAGCATAAAATATCAACCTGGGTTTTATCCAATAAAAGTTCAATATCATATATTTTGCCAGATTCCATCAAAAGAAATACCTTATTCAATTTGAAATAAAATTACCACCTAATATGGTCACTAGTAGGGATTGCAAAATCCGGATTTTTTCAAATCCGGATTCCAGGATTATCATCACATATAAATCCGGATAATCCGGATTTTTCGAATTTCGGTTATTCGTTTTGCAATCTATTGCAATTTTAAATTTTACGAGTAGTTTTATGCTAAACTATTAGTAGTTTGAAGATAGGTGTCCTATTTTATTGTTTTTCCATTGCTTTTGAATAAAAATTAATTAAAACTGCAAATATGCTTAAAAAAATAAAATATTAACTCACATTTGGCCACTGAGGCGTCATTATGGATAATGACGAGACTTAAGTTGGAGGCGAGCACGCTTACCCAGATCAAAGCTATTCACTTTGGCCTTGAAAGTGATTAGATTTTAAGAGTCAGGAAACACAGACACCGGAAGCAAGTTCCGCTCCCTTGCTGTCTACATTGTAATTGAGGATGTAAAACACTGTATCCGTATTTTCGGTATGTCAAAAACGTCCGGGTGAACATGTTCCCGGCTTCTTGTGATTCGGAGTAAAAATAGGGATGGTGGTTGGAATAAGGTTGAACAATTTCTGCACACACTCTCCAAAATATATCCTGTAGAAAATCGATAAGCCAAGCATCTTTTTTTCGATGGTCAAGGCTCGTGAGTTTCGTCCTAATTAAAGTCTCATCTCCGATGAGTAACTGACCGACTTAGCTACTAGCTAGATGGATGAGCGAGAGCAGCTAGCAGCGTGTGAGCCGAGTGGTTTATAGATTTTATTATAGACCTTATTTATTATATTAAGCGCAGGAGTTTTAAATATCGTGCGGATTTGTGCGTCAGAGTAATACTGACCTACATCTACTGGATATTCAATGATAAAAATTGTAATTAACCATCAACTATTATCAATTATGATCTAAATTCGAAAAAACCGGATTTGATTCTCAATATTCGGATTTATAATAGGCCCAAAAATCCGGATTTTTCAGTCATTTTCGAATTTCGAAGTATCCGGATTGCAATCCCTAGTCACTAGGCACGTGCACAGACTAGAGCTAGGCGCAAGCCGCCATCCCCCACCCCTTTACTCCCTCGCACTCCCGTTGAGTATTACGTCTACACATTAGCTTATTACAAGATTTCCCAAAAAAAAAAAATTTTAAAATTTTATAATGAATTTCTTGGGCTGGGCCATAACTGTTAAAAATTATAACTCAGCTTTGCCACAGTGTGAAACGAATAGTAGGCGTACCAAAAATAAAAACTAGGTACCTTTTTATCTATAGAACAAAGTCGAACATCTAACGGATTTATTACAATTTATATATAAGAAAAACTAGGCCCAAGAAGTATAAAGCCCGTGGAGTGCGCGTCGACACGATTTTGTTACATACACAACTCACCGATTTCTATGGGGAACCGATTTGATTGGAAGGCGCAAAGGAGACTGGTGGTCATTTATAATAATTTGTTTGAGTTTTGTAATTGGTTTTGATTATTATTTGTATTAGAAATAACAGCAAAATTAAAAGAGGACTGGTCTGCGATGCCGAGATTATGGTTTCAATTTTGAAAAAGAAAGAGGTAATATGATTTTAAAAGCAAATTTTATAAATATTTACTGGATTTTGAATAAAGAATTAATATAAGAGAAGAAATAATTTTATCAATAGAATTAACGAAAATTAACATAAATGCGTTAGAAATCATGTTTGGCGAGTGCGGTATCTCCGCACGCGCTCTCCACGGGCTTTATACTTCTTGACTAGGCCACTAGATGGTAGTACTACTTTTCTTGTTTCATTAATAGTCCTACTAGTGTACCTTGAAGGAAATTGAATTGCTGAGAAATGACGCTATGTTAAAAAAGTAGTTTAATTTTTGATTTTATTTCATTTTAATTTTTTCATTTATAGCGGCAATAGAAATACACATTCTGTGAACATTTCAACTCTACCTGTAACCGTTCATGAGATGCAGCGAAGGCTTAGTAATATGGTCCCATTGGCACCGTTCGGGTATGGAATCCTAAAATTTACAAAAAATACATCTGGTTGACGTAGGCCCAGGGGGAGGGGCAGCTATATTTAAGCTTGTACATGAGTTGTACTGTAGCGAAGTACGTCATTATGACGTACTTTGTACCAGGGTAATTAATCTTTAGCTACTGACGTGGTATATTTTTAGGGTTCCGTACCTCAAAAGGTAAAAAAGGAATCCTTATAAGATCACGTCTGTCCGTCTGTCTGTCCATGTGTCACCACCGATTTTCTCAGGAACCGGGTGGACCGGTCAGTATCTGGAATAACTGTTAACTTGCTAACAGTTATTCCAGATACTGGGGTCTATATAGTCCCTATTAGGTGTATAAAATCAAGGTCCCGAGTTAACACGATAAAAAGATATGGCCAAATTTAGATTTTCGCAAAAACTTGTAGGGGAAGTCCGGGCAAAGCGGACACCTTAACCTTTGACAGCTTATGGAAAGAAAATCGATAGACATAGTAATAAAATAGTGACCGAGTATGGATCAGTATTTATTACAGTTTTTAATATAACTAACAAAAATTATGTAATCTCAATACTTTACCGCTATCCTTTTGCCCAAGCCTACGGGTAAAGTGAACAGGACATTGGGCAAAGTGAACACTCGGTCAATTAATAAACAATAACCGAAGAATATAAGCCAAAATATAATTTTAGAAGCATAATATCAGTGACGAATATGAGAACTAATCACTTATCAGTGCAGTTGTCATAAATAAATATGCCATCTCCTTCGCAAACCGTGCATATCTCGTGACTGCATTGCATTGCTTAAAGGTGCTGCACTACGAGATCAATCATCAACTGGGTGCCCATTGATTTCAATTTAATCTACTCCACAAAAATAATTCATCATTTTGTTTGTCTTTAGATTTTATAAATTTTGTTCGGCCGTGGGAAGTGGATACCTTATCCACTTTGCCCGTGTTCACTTTGCCCAATAGGTACTTGTTGAACTTAACCTAACTTACAATAAAATCCAGAAACAAAATCTCAATAAAACTCACAGCTCTTCAACATGAAACCATCTTTAAAGATATAATAAAGTCAAAACAGTAACATCACATGTCCATAAGTAATTATAAAAATTCGTTCTTTGAAATATGGTAAAAGATTGCACCTTTTTGATTTCTTTTAATTTTTTTCGAACAACGCGTGACCACGCGTTAAATCTGTTTTTTTACGATTGAGGAGTAGGGGAGAGACCTTGTGTCATGAAGAAGGCGTGCTCAGATACATCATTTTGGAATAGTAAAGGGTATTCGCTTTGCCTGGGCTATTCACTATGCCCGGACTTCCCCTAAGTATCAAAATTTACCTTAATTTTTTGGAATCTTCCCTTTACTTGTGCTGTAAGACCTTACTTTTAACCAAAATTGACAATTCTAGGTCAACCGGAAGTACCCTATAGGTTTTGTGTCGAAAACCTATAAGGTAGTTCCCGTTGACTTAAAATCACGAAATTTGGCAAAAAAAGCACAAATACCGAAAAATAAAAAAAGTTGAAAATTAAGGTAAATTTTTGTACTTTTAAATTTTGCGCCTACTATTAATTTCACAGTCAGTTTGAGTAAGATTACATTATTATTATTGTACGGAACCCTCCGTGTGGGAGTCCGACTCGTACTTGGCCGGTATTTTTTTACATAAGCACCTGTCAGGCCCGTACATAAGAGGCTTTATAGGTTAAGTTAATTAATAACTAGCTTAAATAAGCATTATTTTAAACTTAAGGCCCAGAATACTCTCGAGCAGATTTTAGTTTTCACCCTTGCGCCACATTTTCACATAATATTAGCGGAAATTACAGGAACTAAGCAAACAAAAAATACTAGCTCCCTCTATTTAGAAGTGCGTCATTGCAAACAAACAATTAAACATGATACACCGCCATCTAAACATTTCCGCGAGAACGACGCTGTTTGAATTGGACACAGTAAAAATGTAAACAGTAGATAAACTGCAGACAAACATTACAAATATAATTTTTCAAATACTTTAAAAAACTTTTGACGGGCCAGTTGGCGTAGTTGGTTAAGATTCCACGCCGCCGATCTTATGTTCGATTCCCACCAAGGATATACATCTGTGTGCATGAACATGTTTGCATGTCCCGAGTTTGAGTGTAAATATGTATAGTAAGTACTAGTAACCCGCCTCGGCTTCGCACGGGTACAATGTCATAATGTGGTGTCAGTGGAGCGATTTTCGCGATCGCCCACGCCACCCGATCACGGTATCGCGACTGTTTCTTGCTAATTTTAAATCTGTGATATCATTTAAAATATTAATGATAATTATTTGCTGTAAAGCATTGAGCTATTATTACCACGTATAGAGATGCTATCATAAGCAAAGCTTATGTCCCATTTCTTTAGAGTCGACTAAAGGTTTCTTTAGCACTGAAAAAATAATTAGTCGTCTAAGCAGACAGTAGAAACACGTAGCGCTATTAGAAAGCTTTTAGGAGTATTTTTCTCGCAAACACCGTTATTTTCACGGCGCTTACGCGTTTCGTTCATCGTTTTACAACAACAAGTGTGGCCGGATGGCCTCACTTGAACGGAACATAGTTGTGATGTGTGGCATCTTCTCTTTACGTAGTACTAATGAGGATCTATGTGATGGTTAAACCCGTTGCGTGGTTTAGAGTTGATAAACAGAGAGACAAACAGACGCGGAAAACGACCGTGCCGAGCCGTGTGTGAAAAATGTCTCAAGATATTTATTTTTAAAAGTAGATACTTACGATAATATTTCTCAGGTTAGGTAATTGTCTCCCAAAACCAGAATTCTTTTACATACGCTACTTAGGTAATTATCGTCGGGTCACGAAACTAAGCGGTTTATCTAAATACAATTTGTGTTCTATAAATTCGGAGAAAATAGGCTGTGACAAATGGACAGACAGGAGAGTATCCTACTCGTATACAGCTGTGAGCTTTCATAATGTGCACAAATTAAAAGGAGGGAAACTATGTTGAATTTTATCGACCGTTTTTTAAATTACTTTTTATGTATTTTTTAAATTCTTGTTCACTACAGTGATCACCACGTTAACAAAACTATGTAACTTTAATTACTTATTAAACTTAGCGATATATCACAATGCAACAAACTTAATATAATTTAAAAAAAACAAGGCGTCCTCATAAAATGAAAATTGAGGCAAAAATACCCTCAATCGAGATATTATATGTTATTTGACAAATAAACAGGTTTTCTTCCATCACGTTTTACAATAATTGTAGAATTTCTCAATAAAATGCCCTCTTTACGTACCATTTTTAGTCATCATCATATCAGCCTAATGATATCCACTGCTGAACATAGGCCTCCCCCATTAACTTCCACTTCGAGCGGTTTTGGGCCGCTTGAATCCAGCAGCGGCCAGTGACTCTGACCAGGTCGCCGGTCCATCTGGTGGGAGGTCGTCCTGCATGGTGTCCCTTTCCAGATAGTGGTCGCCACTCTAGAAACTTCCATCCCCATCGGTTATCGGTTCTTCAAGCGATGTGGCCTACCCATTGTCACATCAACTTACTAACTCTACGAGCTATATACATATTTTTTGTTCTCCTACGAATGTCCTCTTTTCGGATCCTGTTTCGTAGAGAAATTCCAAGCATAGCTCATTCCATAGCTTGCTGAGTGACTCTGAGCTTATTTATGCGGCCAGCAGTGAAAGACCACGTCTTTGTTCCGTATGTCATCACTGGTAACACGCATTGATTGAAATCCTTTCGTCTTAAGACTCTGACTCTGAGGTATTCTGGACTTGAAGATATGCCGTAGCTTCCCGAGCGCTGTGTAGCCGAGTTGGATTCTTCCGTTGACCTCTTTGTCGAAGTTGAACCTACCTTGTTGGACAATTTGTCCTAGGTAAACATACTCGTCTACAACTTCGAGAGCAGTGTTCCCAATAATCACGGGTATTGGCGGAATATGAATATTAGACATAATTTTTGTCTTGTATATTTTCATCTTGACCTGTTAAGAAACTCTTGAGATCATTGAGCATGATGTTCAAAGCTTTCAGCGATTCCCGCCATTATGACTATTTCGTTGGCAAGTCGAAGGTGAGAGATGTGTTCACCTTTGATGTTGATGCCATAACCCTTCCAGTTCAAGAGCTTGAATACATCCTCCATTGCAGTGGTAAAGATTCCGGGAAAATTACGTCACCCTGTCTTTCACCCTTCTGCAACTGGATTGATCTCGTACTCTCGTCCTGTACTCGGATTGACATAGTGGCTTTGCTGTACAATCACTTTCAACAATTCGATATAGCGATAGTCGATTTAGCACCGCTGTAGACTCTGTAATACCGCCCATGTCTCAACTGAATTTAAGGCTTTTTCACAGTCATCATACACAAGGCATAACGGTTGAATATTTGTATTTGATCTATGGTACTAAAGCCTTTACGGAAACCAGCTTTTTCGGGAGGCTGGAAGTCTTCAAATCTACGTACAAGACAATTCGTAATGACCCCCAAAAACAACTTATAAACGTGGTTTAGGAAGGATATGGGTGGTAGTTCTTCAATAGGGCCTTATCGCCTTTTTTGAAGAAGAGCACCACCATTTATTTCCTCTCCATACTTCTGGTATTATACCTAGGGCATAAATCTCGGAATATCGCAATATTGGAATCTCGGTACCGTGCATAAGGACTTCTTTTTATAAAGCTGGCAGGTGAGGTGATACTTCTGAGCTATCGCTGTCAAATTTATTGAGCGGTATCACCGAGGTATGTAAATGTAACATAATTGCATTTTTGAGCAATGAGGATCATTTACGTTCAAAAGTATCCTTTGTCCTTCTCCACTAATTGAACTATGTCCCTGCCAAATTGTATTTAAATCTGTTCAGTGGTTAAGCCGTGAAAAGGTTACAAACTGACAAATATCCAGTTGCGTGGTGGCCGAATTATGACGTCAACGTTAATGTACAAGCGGGAGCGAGCGTATTAATTAAGCTGTTTTTAAAACTTTAATAGCTTCGTCATTTATTGATGGATATTAATAATTTAAAAAACATTATGCTCAAAAAGGTTGTGTGCATCCTCTGTAGTAATAAAAAAGTTATAATTTTGTTATGTGAATGATCCTTATTGCAGGCATCTAACTCAAAAAGCTATTTTGACCCATATATTATAAAATTTCCCGCCTCATGCTAAGCATCCACCTTAAGGAAGTATTATATAATGGTTTGGAAAAAAAGTTATTCCAATTTTATTACTTTTATTGATATAAAACTGTGCCTGGCTCACTGATTGGCTGAAAAAACTAAGCTACCGTTGGTTAGGGTTGCAGAAACAGGAACCTCCTCACAATACGAGCTGTATTGAGGAATACTGCCAAGAGCCGAGAGGCTTTCGGCCATCAGGCCATTGGCCGTTACGACAATCGGCACAATGATAGCCGACCTCACTACTAGTAATTGTAAATATACGATGGCTTCACATTCCAACTAATCAGTCCAGTAAGTACTAGAAACTTAGTCAACGTAAGATGTGTAATATTTTCCTTACTGTTCTAATTTTACTGTGCCATTGTCATTTGCCAACTACGCGAGTGGACCACAATAATACAATGAATATAAAAGTTTATCGGCTCGACTCGATAACTACAGATGACTCGATGACCGCAGTAGAGGCAGTCATGCCCGCCCCGACTACGGGGCACCTACTGTTACCAGTATCAGTCAACCTACCTTTCATACCTTTTCTTTGATCTCAAAATAAACAATATTTAATGAGGTATTATTTAATCAGGTAACTAACTAAATAGGTAATTGCTCATTAAAAATAATATATATTGCTGATTTTTCTTTTCGCATGATTTGATAAAAAAAAAAAGAAAAACATTTTCCGGGTTTGAATCATCACCTCCTTCAGTCGGGAGTACATAAATACCCGCGCCTTAGCCCCCTAGGCTACCCTAACCATACCTTTCATAGACGAAAATAAGAATTAGTCTCTGTCAGTATCACGACATGCCTCGGTGACAATTTATCAAAAGCATCAATCATAACAGATTTTATTTTATATATTTTTATTTATAACAAGCAAATAATAGGCTCAATTGCCTTAATTTGACTAGCATGCATTTTCCAGTGCCTTCTAAAGATAATTTGATATGATTTTTTACTAATTTGAGAGGGTTTTATGTATGTGAAAATTCTGAAAAAAAATGACACAGGTCCGTCTAGCAACGCGGATCGCCGCGGAATGCGAGTGAGCGCGAAGCAAAATACGCGAGTTGCAGGACAATAGAGTGCGGTATGATGTTCATGGTGCTCAGATTAACTTGACGTAAGCGACTTTTTTTAAAATCATTATTATGAAAAACTGAATCGCAAATTCAAAAAACTAAATCGGGCGTTTATTTGCTTATGATATGTACTTTATTGATGAAAAAAAATCGTATTAAAATACCTTCAGGCGTTGGATATATTTGGGAATTTCTTGATTTTCAGAGGTATGTTTGGCATTTTTTTTTATCGAGACTTTTAATTGAAATCGTGTTTTCGGCTCGGGCGATGTGTTTGTTATATCCTTAAGTATCATATATTTCAATTTCAATACCGTAGAGCTAGCAGGTTTCATATAATTTGGGCTGCAATGTAGAGACTTTTGCCCATTTCTGCCTCTTAATACTAGACTCTATTTTTATATAAATTAGGCTTATTATTGAGTAGAGCTTTATTTGGCAATTCAGATCATAAATATATATTTTTTTATTTATTAAAATACTAGCTGTCTCGCGCGGTTTCACCCGCGTTCCCGTCATAAAAAGTAACGTATGTCACCTGGGGATAGTGTAGCTTCCCAACAGTGAAAGAATTTTTCAAATCGGTTTAGTAGATTCGGAGCCTATTCAATGCAAACAAACAAACAAACAATCAAATCTTTCCTCTTTATAATATTAGTATAGATTATTATAGTTAGATTAAACGATATCAATAAATAAACTTATATTATAAAATCTCAATTAAGTCACTAATAAACTACTTAAATATAATCATGTATGGTATATAATATATATATAATGAATTAAAAACTCATGGTACCAATTTTCACAATCATAAATATCTGTCGTAAATATATTTGAACACCAATGTGAACAAAACAAGGTTAATAAAGGCATAAAGTATCTACTGCCTTGGAATACAAAATACTTCATGTCCTTGTGGACTCCTCCGAAACACTTGAACGTTTTTCTCTTTCAGTACCGCGTTCCGGTAGCCGTCTCCAGAACCGCACTACCAGGCATCAAAATTTATCATGATTTTTGACTTAATATGCTATGTCCATCACAAGACTGATCAAAAAGGAAATTATAATTTAAGTTATTTCAGACCTTTATCTAGGGCCCCACAATGCCAAAAACGTGATTCGAAGACTTTCATTCGATCATTTATTCGTTTTAAAAATGGTATTTTTTTAGCTTTAATATCATTTTCTACATAAACGGCTTCAGTTTTCTGTCTTAAATTTGTCTTACAGCAAGAAAACATAGTTTACTAGGGTATGATAAACCAACATTTTCCTAGATATTATATAACTCATATTATAAACGAAATTAGTTTTTAAACTTTTAGTCAGTTACTTTTGGACCATTCTACGTTCAAACGTCACACGCGATATTCAACTTTGTATTCGTCCTCCCTCGAGTTATAATAGCAATGAATAGGCAGCGGTTCTTCAGTACCGCGCAGTGCGCTGAAGGGGTAGGATGTATTCGTTTTTTTGTTTTTTTTTTAATTTGTTTCAATATCGACGAGTTGTTTGACATGACAATGTTTGTAAACAAATGACACTCTATCCACCAGTTCAATTACTTTTTGACCTAAAAAATGACAGAGAAAAATGAATCTTAATCCCGTACAGCAGGGGTGTCAAACTCAATTTTGCAGAGGGCCATATATTAGATTAAGAATGTGTAGGCGGGCGTTCAAATTAAAAAACTAAAAGATACTGAATTATTTTAACACCTTTATTTATTTAGTTATATATAGTTGTTACAAATCATACCAAAAGTAAGAAAGAGGGTGATTATTTTGAGCTCGAGGATCCGGATACCTGACTTGTCTTGTTTTTGACAATCTCATTAATATCAGATATCATATTCGTGGTAGTTATTCTAAGAATTGATTGGAGATGGTCATTCGTAAGTATCGTGCGACTGCTCGTAACAAAGACTTCAACCTGATTGCGCGGGGGAGGGGCGCCACAAACTACCAAGAGAGGGGCGCAGTATGCGTTAGCTGCTCGGACGATAATTCGCGCGCACACGAGAGAGAGAGAAAAGCAAAACACTCTCTCGCTCGTCTAGTCAGGCGCTACTCTTGAAATTACTTTTAAGTAAAGCGCGCGCATTTTTAAACCTGCGTAGAGGCATCGAGTGCAGTTTAAAATCTCTAAAAAACAAGATTCATTTATTTGTGATATATTGTGACCGCGGGCCGTATCTTTGACATGACTGCCGTACAGTAAGATTCTTTTGTAACATCATACCTTTGATTTTAACAGATAAACCTTATCACAAAGCATTAAAATCGAAATTCGTGGGTATTCTTAAACGTCAAAAACTGAAACCCTGGTTGGCAGAGTTTATATTTAGTTTCATTTTAGAATACAAAAGGAACAGATCCAGTGGAGTCGCCAACGAAACATAGAATTATAGTTAAATTAGAAGTAGCAGTATGAGAACCAAGATTTGTCTGTAATCATTGTATTTTACAGATATGGATTCTGTACTTTTTCAATTAGCGAACGTTCTTGGCTCAATAAGAAATAATAATATTTTTATGTGAACATTTGTAATTATTTTATTGATTGTAATATCAGATTGTATTAGAATCAATTTATCCGAAATAAATGCTTATTATTATTATTTGACATTATTAACTCCAGTTCTACATTTGTGGCATTATTGTTAATTTTGATTTAACTTTTTTATATTCTCTGGTTTCGTTGTATAAAACTGGTAAATTCAAAATCATCATCATCAGCCTATAATGTCCCACTGCTGAGCACAGGCCTCCTTTCACAAATGAGGTTTTAAGGTAATGTGCAGATACTCCACCACACGTGCCCACTACGGATCGGTGGAGTTAGGCTAGTGGCCAACCTACTGTTGGGATTTTTCAAGCCGCCTAGGAGGCATCCAACTAGCTTAACGACTATCACAATTAAGTGATAACCGGGACCAACGGCTTTTCGTGCCTTCTGAAGCACGGAAACGCTCGATTTGAAATACCACTAGGCGGTCACCCATCCAGGTACCGACCACGACGGTGGTAGCTTAACTTTGCCGATCGATTAAGAACGGCTAATCATGCTACACCACGAGCGCTTCAAATTCAAAATATTTATGGTAAACTAATTGATTGTTGATATACATAGACATACTTGAAATTTTGCACAAAGATACCTTATACGGTGTAGGCATCCACTAAGGAAGGATTTTTGGATATTTTCTTATGGATTGGATTATTTATGGATTGAATGAAAGTTTCTATGAAAGTCAGTCAGTTTTGAAGTTAGAATCTTCAAATTAGGCTTAAAATAGGCTGACGATTGTGGTAAGTGTCTCAGCGTTTTTGATAATTCCACACCCAAAGTGGTGAAAAGGGGATGACATTTTGTATTCAAGTTGTTTATCCACAAAATTTTATATTCAAGTAAAAATAACGTACACGTGTATCGTGTTATTACTAAGCCTCTACTGCCGCCCACCCATTTATCTGTCTGTCTGTCTGCCACGAGCAAATATCTCAGCTGTCAGCTGTACCACATCTTTGTGCGCCGTGCCAGGGTATTTATGTAATTTAGGGAGGATATTTGCGTCGTCGTCTCCATGGCCTCGAAAACAGGAACCTGTCAGTTTTGTGAGCGCGCGTAGATCACGGTGTCCACACCAAAATTTACGCGTACCTTAACAGTCCCACAGCGATGACTCCGAGACAAAACGGTTATTTGAGCAACTACAATCGACGACTGACAAAGTACTGAAGCAGTACCTTTAGGAGACTTCAACGCTCACCAAGTTGAGTGGCATGGTTCTCGGTCCACCGACTTTTCGGGGAAGACTGCTCACGACTTTGCTTTGGCCTATGGCTTCTCGCAACTGATTCTTTCTCCTACAGGAATCTCAGATACTGAGAGCTACACTAACTCCTTGCTGGACCTTCTGCTGACTATGCGACCGTACGGCTATGCAGTGACAGTGGATGCGCCACTCGGCTCATGAGACCACTGTCTCGTCCGGACGCAGTTACCTTGTGCGTGGCCTGATTCGCTCCGGTCACCCGGGTGTCGTCGTGTGAGGCACTATAAGTCAGCAGACTGGGATGATTTGCGTGAATACTACGCATCGTACCCATGGAGGCAGCTCTTCTTCGCATCAGATGATCCTGACACCTGTGCAGTTGCCGTTGCTGCTGATACTGGCGGGAATGGAATGTCCTTGAACATCAGTAAAAGCATCGGGATCGTTCTTATCGTCCACTCTCTTGAAGTAAATCCTTGATACATCTAAATCTGCCGGCACTCATGACTTGCTTGCCCAGGTTCCGAAATTCTGTACTAAAACTATTATTTTCCCAATTACCAAAAAATCCTTCAAAAGATCCTTTCTTGATTGTTAAGTCCCTTCTGTCTGGAAGTCTGCATTCATTACTAATTTACAAGAAGGGTTCTAAATTAGAAGTAGCCAACTATCGCCCTATCTCAAAATTATTTATAATATCCAAAATACTTGAATATCTTATCTAAAATCAAGTTTACGCAGCTTTAAAGAACTCTTTCAGCCAAAGCCAACATGGTTTCTTAACAGAATTGACCATAGTCTTCTCTTATCCAAGCTAAATCGCATAGGCATAAGAGGTGACCTACTTCGATGGTTTTCATCTTACCTAGAAAATCGGACACATGCTGTTGTTGTCAATAACTACATATCAAGCTTCCCATATGTAATAGCATTCCCCAGGGTTCATTACTGGGGCCTTTGCTATTGATAATATTTGTAAATGACATCGAACGGTGCATTAAGACTTCTCATGTTCTTTGTTTCGCTGATGACATGAAAATATCATCAGCGAAACAAAGAACATGATCATCAGAACTATTGCTTCGCAAGCTAATGCTGACGCGCTTCATTCTGACCTGGGTCATCTAACTGATTACTATACGCTCAATAAACTTGACCTCAATCCTGTTAAGTGCTCTATTGTTACTTTCACACAGAAAGCTAACAATTATCTTCCCAATTATTCATTGCAAGTATTGGAAGCTCAGGAATGTATGCTTGACTTAGGTGTCTCTCATGATTCTAAGTTAACATTAAACACCCAAATTGAGCGTATAATAGCAAAGACCTTGGAACCCTTGGATTTGTGACGCGTAACTCTGAGTGTTTCACTCAAGTAAAATGGTTAAAAATATTGTATTGTATTTACGTCTGAAGCCACTTGGTGTATGCATTGCAGGTTTAGAAACCCAGATGCAAGGTCCTTGTTTCAAGAATCGAAAATATCTAAGAGATATTTCTTGAATACCTCTGCTACCTCTTTAAACATAAATATGACTCGTCTATGTACCTTGATTTATGTAAGAAACATAACCTGTTACATCTGCACCAGCGCTGCGAAATTGCCGACCTTACTTACCTGTTGAAGATAGTATCTGGAAGTGTCGACTGTCCAGAATTACTGTCTAACATATCGTTATATATTCAAGTAAAAATAACGTAAAAGCGGGGATATATAAAGAGTTCCGCCAATTATAGTCCCGCATGCCTCTACAAGTTACAGGCAGAATGCCTTCCTTCTGCGAGCTGGCGACAGGTATAATAGGCCTTGCACATGAGCATTACATTGATTTGTTTGATTCATTGCATTGTTTCAGTAAGGCGTAAACTCAGTCAAGTCTTTTTCTTAGGTAAGCTGTAAAGAATAATATCTTCTGTGAATTATTTCTGTTTTGTGTTACATTTCAAGATGTTGTCTTTATTTTTTAGTAGGTTATCTTTATTTTTAATGCATTTGTTAATCCACCAAATTACTCATTTAATTATTAATTTGTTAAACCAAAGCTGTTGGTTTTTGACACTGAAACATTTCAACCAAATTACTCAGTACGAAAAATCCCTGATTCAGTATTAACCACCCATGGGTTATAGTGGATAACGTCACCATCTTTTTTAAATGTATACAGGGTGTGGCGTAAAGAGTAGTCAACCCGTTACCTATGGGTAGGGGGCGTCATGACTGATCAGAAAATCAAAAATTATGTTTAGTAAAAGTGCCATGGATTTCGAGATTTTGGCAATTTTTTAAATTTCATAAATTATTACACCCTTGGTCACTTTTTCGATGACCAAGTAGAGTTTACGTAGTTAATGAATTTTAAAAAGCGGCGCTTGTGGCTACTTCTTCGGGGATAATGAGCGTGACGATGGAAAAATATTTATTTTAAAAACTACTAAAACTACTCCATTCTTTTTGTGTTATTTTCTTGCTCGCGCGTCATCAATCGCGCAAATTTCTATCGGACACTAGGTCATGCTATTGCGATACAGACAGCAGCACGTCTTATACATGAGGGGTGGCGGGGTGTGTAGGCGGAGCGAACGTGGGAATTTATTTTTCAGTGCCTGGTCTTAACCTTCCATTCAAACTCTCATCATCAAACTCTTTGCGCTCGGAGGTCGACTTGTTTACCGGTTCTGTGACCTCTCGAACTTCGATAGGATCATTTTTCAGCCGTGCATAATGTGTTATGAGAATATGAAAGGCAGTTTCGATTGCAATTCAATTGTAAAAACGTTTAGAAGTCGTTATGAGAATCAAATTGGGCCAGACGGCATACCGGTAGTAGTGCTGAAGGTGTGTGCTCCTGAATTGTGTCTTGTACTGACGCGAATAAGAAGTGAAGTGAGTGAAGTACACACGTGTATCGAGTGTCCAGAAAGTGCGACAGATCCGATGAATTCCAGGCCTATCGCCAATACCTCCCTTCTCTCCAAAGTCATGGATCGAGTGATCAGCACGCAACTCTTGAGATACCAAGAGGATCATGATTTAGAAAATAAACAATATATAACTTCACATACATATACATTTACATATATATATATAGGCTTTATATGACTTCACTATGATTAAAATTAACAAATAATTATAACGCCCATTGTTTTCGACGGTTCAAGGATTTTACTGCGTTTTCACACGGATCCCAGATATAGAATATTCTCGAAAGATACTTTCAAGTCATCAATGTTACAACGTTAAAAACTTAATAAAAATTCACTTACAATGGTAAGTGAATTTTTATTAAGTTTTTAACGTTCTCTCAGAGAAAATAATTTTAAGGGATAAGATCGGGCGACGTCACTAGCCTGGGCACTCTTTTACTATGCGGCTATTATGGGCCGGGTTCCATCTTGTTGGAAAAATAATTGTTGAGTCTGGGCCAAAGGTAAAATATCCAGTTCTTCAAACAGTTCTCTTAAAATTTCAGTATATTTAAAGTCGTCAAATAAATTTTAAAGTAAAATATTCTGTCGTTCAAAATACTGCACCAATATTATTAGATCCCAGGACCGCCAGACCTTCCTTATTTTCTGATGGACTAATGTATATATCACAGGTGGCATTTAGGTAATCGTTCATTGTCACAAAAACCAAACGTGTGTACCAAATTTCAGCTCAATCGGACACTGGGCATTGGTTCAAATTTAACTTGCAAGATTCCATTACAGGCACCGGACAGGTAAAACTAAATAAAATATCTCGTCTGCAATTTGTATCTAACATTCCTTGGTCAACAAATAAAAAAACAAACTATATAAAATAAAAAACCTCAAGTACTAAAAATAAGCTCTCAAAAGTTTTTAAAGAGTAGGTATACAATGATATGCTACTATCAACACTATGTAAGGTGGCTCATTACGTGGAAGACAAGAATGTATGGTTGTAGTTCTCTCTGCACTTGCATCCCCCTGGCTATGTGAAAATTGTATGAATAAGCATAATTAATGTATATTGTATAAGTATTTGGAAAAACAGCTGTAATTTTAAAAGATCATCACAAATTATCAAAAAAAAGCCGAGCTGAGTTTCTTGCGTGTGCGTAGTCCCAGCGGAAAAATGTCGAAATTCTTGATTTGAGTTTCACAGATATTTAGTGTAAGACGTCGTGTAAATGTGTATGATAGTTTCAAATTTGTGCATCCAACCATTTTCGAGATATTCGCCAAAAACGTTTTCCGCTGGGATGACGTCATCCTGGCGGCACATTTTTTTTCTAGTGGATGTACGAATAAAAATATTGGTATTATAATTAGTGTGTAACGACAGGTAAATGTGTATGAATAAAAGAAATTTGTGTGCCTTAAGACTCCGAAGATATTCAAGTTTCCGCTGCGATGACGTTTGGTCGTTTGCTGGATATCCTAAACGGGAAGACGCACAGATGTGATCGTTTAAACACACGTTGATACGAATTTTTGTGTAATGTTTGTGAAAACAGAATTCGAAAAAACAATACCGTTCCGAAGATATAGGTATTAATATAAAATGAGGTTATTAGGTCGTAGTACTTCAAATATGAGCTCTAGAGACTAACTTCTAGCGTATATACGTATCTCATAACAGCTTACAACGTTTTGTAAAGTTTCATTAATGTACTATAAGTAATAATAGAGTTACGACAAAATTTACTAGGACTGCACCACGATGTTATTTGACATACGATTGCACGAGTTTTAAAAAGACTGAATAAATAAAAGGTATTCCAATATTTAGTGTATTAGTTCAATTATACATCTGTAAATTTTCAGCATAATACACTCAATAGTTAAAAAAATATAATGAAAATACCAACAAGGGTCGCAAAACAGTGATAAACCGACCAAGTTTGAATGGGTACGAAAAAGCGGCCGCGCAGTATATGAAGCTAACCTTCCAAAAGGTCTAGTACTATATTGATATAGGTTTGGTACTTTGGTACAGGTACGTACAAAATGATAAATCAAAATAAAATATCTGCATAACTTAACTTTCTGTTCTCAAAATTATTAAAAAATTATTGATTATTTTTTTTTAACTAAAAATACAATAATTAAAATCTACCTACGAATATATTATCTACCATGATTTTATCTCTCAATATTGTGCGTATAAACGTAACATTTTAATATATTATTTTAAAGTCATAAGAGTACTTATAGGTTCGCCTGTATTGTATAAGTGAACTATTGTCTGTATTATTAAAATATATTTCTTTTTTGAACACAGAT
Organism: Polyploca ridens; assembly: GCA_951394255.1. Lineage (NCBI taxonomy): Eukaryota > Metazoa > Arthropoda > Insecta > Lepidoptera > Drepanidae > Polyploca > Polyploca ridens. The sequence continues at coordinate 4,733,684 of OX596266.1, read as the reverse complement.
CCATCCCATGAAGGTCTGGCCCATATATTGTTATGTTGTATAAATAAATACCTACGAAAGATTTATCATAAACCGATACGTTGATTCATAATAATAAAGCGAAGCTTGATGTTACCTGTGGTATTATATCTGCTGTAATTTATATCATCTTACTAATATAATAAATACGAAAATGAGTTTGTTTGTATATTTGATTTTTACCTCTTGATGCCTCAACGGAACAACCAATCGAAAATGAAATTTGAAACGCAGGTAAGTATAATCTGATTAACATATTGGATACCTACTTTATATCTCGGGAAAACATAAGATCCCTCGAGAAAGCGGGTGAAATCGTGGGTCTAAACCTAGTAATAGATAGCTAATTTGTTATCAGAATAATTTATTGCTTATTATTAATTTAGCAAGATTATTGTAGTACTTCTTGTCCAAGAATTGTGTACATATCTGTACCAAACAAATAACGGTACTATACTACACATTTTAGAAGATCAGCTCCATATACTGCACGGCCGCTTTTTCATACCCATTTCAACTTGGTCGGTTTATCACTGTTTTGCGACCCTTGTTGGTATTTTTATTATATTTCTTTAACTATTGAGTGTATTGTGCTGAAAATTTACAGATGTATAATTGAACTAATACACTAAATATTGGAATACCTCTTATTTATTAAATGTATTTAAAACTTATGCAATCGTATGTCAACAAACATCGTGGTGCAGTCCTAGTTAATTTTGTCACAACTCTGTTATTACTTATAGTACATTAATGAAACTTTACAATACACTGTAAGCTGTTATGAGATACATATACATGGTAAAAGTTAGTCTCTAGAGCTAATATTTGAAGTACTACAACCTAATAACCTTATTTTATATTTATACCTATATCTTCTAAACGGTATTGTTTTTTCGAATTCTGTTTTCGCAAACATTATACACAAATTCATAGCAAAGTGTGTATAAAAGATCACATCTATGCGTCCACCCGTTTAGGATATCCAGCAAACTACCAAACGTCATCGCAGCGGAAACTTGAATATCTTCGGAGTCTTTAGGCACACAAATTTCATTTCTTCATACACATTTACCTTACATTACACACTAATTATTGTACTATTTTTTTTATTCATACGTCAACTGGGAAAAAAATGTTCCGCTGGGATTACGTCATCCCAGCGGAAAACGTTTTTCGTTAATATCTCAAAAATTTATGGATGCACAAATTCTAAACTATCATACACATTTACACGACGTCATACACTAAATATCTGCAAAACTGAAATTAAGAATTTCAACATTATTCCGCTGGGATGACGTAATCCCAGCGGAACATTTTTTTCCCAGTTGACGTATGTTAGATATTTACTAGATATTTATTCATATTGGTTGGATAATATTATTATGGTAGAAGGATTGAGTGATGTGGCAACACTGACCATAACGCAAATAGCAAAGCATATAAAAGTGAGGGTATTTGTATTTGTAAGAGTTAGTTTTTCACAAGCTCTCGAGCTAGACACAGATCAGTACGATCATTGTTTTACCCGGTTCTGTAACTTATTATAAGTTAAGACTAAGATTGTGAAGTGAAGTGATTACCTAATTAATTGTAATATTATAACAGTAAACCTATCGGGGCCCATGAGGAGTTTGTTGCGTCGCTTCTTCTCCTCATACGGGAGTTTTCCGAAGCGATAGTATTACGTTGTTTCATTGCCTGCACTACGCCCACCGAATCCTGATACCACAGAACCTTAATCATGGTGTTTGTATCGCTTGGCAGTCGCTGACGCTATTATCAGAAATTGGGATAAAGAGAGGCAATGAAAACCGTACTTGGATTGTTTCCACATAGTTTGAAAAGACTACGTTCCTGAGAACTTTGAACAAGTAAGGAACGAAAGAATAAAGTCTAATCAAGTGATTTGATACCTTAAAATAAGTGCATTTGTGGGTGGTTGTGAAATGCGCGTGCCAATACACGAATGTTAGACGGAATAATAGACCGATAACGGCGCGGGCGGCACGCTTGCAGTATAGTTCATGCTGATAGCGACCAGTGATACAAGGTGGCGCCGGGTGTGCCATGCGAGTGGCTATCTGATGTACATATAGTGGTGCCTGAATGTTGGTGTATACAAATTGCCTGAACACTTATCTGGTAAGTCGATTTCATGTTGATTGTTAATAGATTGTGAAAATATCTGGGGGACGGTTAATAATTTAATTATTGTTGAAAATATAATCAAGTTAGCTAGATTTTATTGGTTAAAAGTATTGTGTAAGCTCAATTATTTATTACAATATGTATAGGTACGTTGGGTACCTATTTAAAATTCTATACATATGACCCTATAATAGGGTGTAGCAATTTAATATGATATATATCCTACAAAGGAAGTAAGGAAGATACTTTGTAAAAACATAAGTTTTAAAATGAATTAACTAGTTGGGTGATTCTCCTTATTTTGCCGGTTGCTCCATAAGTGTATTTTGTTGTAAGAATTCCCCCAGATCTATTGACACAGTGATAGATATGAAATATTTATAGGACGTTCAAATGACAATGTTTTAAGGTTGAGACTTGAGTCGGTTCATGTACCGGACTACAACCTGGATAACAAAAATATTTTGTTATTTTTAGTGTTTTGTATTGAATTAATTAACTTTGAATAAGTACTACCGTGCTGGGTTAATCTGAAGTAACAAACGTGGAATGAAGTTAGTGGTAAATTTTATTTGAGTGTGTTATAATAATAATAAATAAAATAATAAAATACATTTATTTCAAGTAACATTCGACTCATAATAAAAATTGTAACAAAGTGATAATAGAATATATGTTATAAAAAGTTATATATGACTCCGATTAGTTTCTTCATTTTGCAAAAAATATAATTTATTAGCATACAACATTACAGCTTATTTTTGAATCCATAGGCTCCCGAACTATTAAAACTGTGTTTCTGGTTTTAATTGTAAAGTATTTTGATAATTATTTTTAAATTGAATACATAGCTGACTGCTAGATATATACATGACTATAATGGTGGTAATAGGTAGCTCATTCGACAAACGTATAGTCTAAAGTACCTGATCAACCTGTTAATTTTTCAGTAAATATTAGTGATTTTATTTTAACATATTTAAAAGAAACTTACAGCTTATACAAAAATAATAGAACAGATATCATGATTCATTTGAATAATTTAGAACTTGCTGGTAAGGGTTTGCCATGAAGAATCTCAAAAACAACTAAAAATCTAAAATCGTACTTAATTTATTTAGAGATATTAATATGAAATTCACAAGAAATAGGTACTTAATTAAAAAAAAATAATAGATTTATGAGTTATTTTAATAGTTCAGTTCTTCTGGGCGTATGAAGCGGTTCCAGTATTCACACTATTCCCAATTTAATTCAAGGTTCTAAAGACTTGTATCATTTTCAATGTACAGTTAAATTAAGGGTTCAATTTACAGTTCAATTTAGAATTCACTTTAGAGTTAAATTTAGAGTTCAATACAGTTAATTTAGAGTTCAATTAAGGGTTCAACTTACAGTTCAATTTACAGTTCATTTTAGAATTCACTTTAGAGTTAAGAGTTCAATTTAGAATTTAATACGGAGTTCAATTAAGAGTTCAATTTACAGGTCAATGAGTTCCAATTTAGAGTTGAATAAAGGGTTTAGCTTACAGTTAATTTAGAGTTCAAATAAGGGTTCAACTTACAGTTCAATTTAGATCTATTAAGGGTTCAATTTACAGTTCATTTTAGAATTCACTTTAGAGTTAGAGTTCAATTTAGAGTTTAATACGGAGTTCAATTTAGAGTTTAATACGGAGTTATATTAAGAGTTCAATTTAGAGTTCACTTAAGAGTTCACTTAAGAGTTCAAGTTAGAGTTCAAGTTAGAATTCGAGTTCCATTTAGAGTTCAAGTTGGAGTTCAAGTAAGAGTTCAAGTAAGCGTTCAAGTAAGAGTTCAAGTAAGTGTTCAAGTAGGAGTTCAAATAGGAGTTCAAGTAAGAGTTCAAGTAAGAGTTCAAGTAAGAGTTCAAGTTAGAGGTCAAGTTAGAGTTCAAGTTAGAGTTCAAGTTAGAGTTCAAGTTAGAGTTCAAGTTAGAGTTCAAGTTAGAGTTCAAGTTAGAGTTCAAGTTAGAGTTTTAAGAGTACAAGTTACGAGTTACGAGTTCAAGTTACGAGTTCAAGTTACGAGTTCAAGTTACGAGTTCAAGTTACGTGTTACGAGTTCAAGTTACGTGTTACGAGTTCAAGTTACGTGTTACGAGTTCAAGTTACGTGTTACGAGTTCAAGTTATTAAGAGTTCAAGTTACGAGTTAAGAGTTCAAGTTACGAGTTCAAGTTAAGAGGTCAATGTAGAGGTCCATGTAGAGGTCCATGTAGAGGTCCATGTAGAGGTCCATGTAGAGGTCCATGTAGAGGTCCATGTAGAGTTCGATGTAGAGTTCGATGTAGAGTTCGATGTAGAGTTCGATGTAGAGTTCGATGTAGAGTTCGATGTAGAGTTCGATGTAGAGTTCAATGTAGAGTTCGATGTAGAGTTCAATGTAGAGTTCTATGTAGAGTTCAAATTCGTTTTCTTGACGTTAACTGCGCAGAAGATTAGTAGTCGCAGCTCGTTAAAAATGAGCGTTGGCGCCCGAGTAGTCTGAGTCTGTTAGCAAAAGCTTTTTGTGGTGTACTTTTATAGAAGTTAAAACTATAAAGCTGAGGCTTTATCCCTTAGGGTAGTGTGTGTGTAACAAAGTGTTTGGTGTAGCTGTTATGATTGGTTGATCTTAGTAAAGTTTACATTTGGGTTTCTTAACTGTACTTCCTGCCTGAGATTTATTTTATTTTATTTTATTTGCTTATGGAAACTAACAGCTAGGTTCTTAATTAACAAAGTTATAATTACATAGATATTGAAAGCTAATTAAAAGTTTCCACAGATATAAGAATAAGTAGCAAAAATAAAGTAGACAGGGGGAGGCACACACACAAGTGAACTGAATGAAACATCGTCATTCGAAATAAAATCTGCTATATAATCTGAACACTATACACTCAAAAAGCAACACACAATTAGTACTTAGTTTACTTTAGTTTACTTTGAATTAACGAGATTTTCCCTTCATAAAGTTGATAAGTAGGAATTAACTCTAGATCTCTGGTTAATATGAGTAAGCGTTAGAAAAATGATCAAACTAAATCGATTAATAGCAAAATTGGCTCGCAAATGTAGGCAGAAATGGCCAAGTGAAATGATCTATTACTGTGCTGGACTTCATTGGTTTCAGGTATATCTGTTAGAGCTTTTCACACCAGAATGTGATTGGACGTGTGATTCACCGTGAGGCCGTATCGGCGTTGGATTGTTGGTCAGACTCGCTTAGATTATAATATTATCATGGTATTGAGACTAAAAGAGTTATGAATATGAAAGTAGATAGTAGTAAATAGAAGTAGAAAAAGATTCAATCATAATATTATCGTGATATTGAGACTAAAAGATTTATGAATATGAAAGTAGATAGTAGTAAATAGAAGTAGAAAAAAAAGATTGGATCATAATATTATCGTGATATTGAGACTAAAAGATTTATGAATATGAAAGTAGATAGTAGTAAATAGAAGTAGAAAAAGGTGGATGAAATGTGTGAAAAATATGGTTAGAAATTTAGATTAAGAAGTTTAGATGTTTTTCACGATGTAGTCTTTAGTTTTCCGCTTTAACATCAGCAACATACGGAATAATAGTTTATAAAAAAATGAACACTTGTAAGGACACTTGATAAGATGAAATAATATTGAGAGAGAGAGAGAAGAGGTATAAGATGTAGGTATCAAAGCATAGAATTTACGCTAGTTAGGTTCGATAAGATACAGGTTTAATTGTGATAAAAAAAAAAGCAGATGTCCATTCATTTATTTATAAACTCGACAACAAAAACGCAAATAAGTTCTTCAATAAAATCTTGTGTTGAAAAAGTCTTGATGACAGACGTGCAGTCTTGACGATAGATATGCAGCCTTGATGACAGACGTGCAGTCTTGATGTCAGATGTGCAGTTTTGATGACGGACATGCAGTTTTGATAACGGACATGCAGTTTTCTTCAATAAAATATTAAAAAAAAAATAGAAACTTGATGACATATGTACAGTCTTGTCGACAGACGTGCAGTCTTGATGACAGACGTGCAGTCTTGATGTCAGACATATAGTCTTGATGACAGACGTGCAGTCTTGATGACAGACGTGCGGTATGATGACAGATATACAGTTTTAAGTAGCAAGAGCATGAACGAATATTTGAAGAGACACTTCTTATAAGAAAATAGTTGGTATGACCAGTAACGATTAAAAAGAGAAGAGAGGTTAAGTGTTGATATAGCAATATGGATAAAATTAATAGATGTTGATAGAGCCATCTGAATAAAATTAATAGATGTTGATATAGCCATCTGAATAATAATAATAGATGTTGATTGATAGAAATGAATAGATGTTGATATAGCCATCTGAATAATAATAATAGATGTTGATATAGCCATCTGAATAATATTAATAGATGTTGATATAGCCATCTGAATAAAATTAATAGATGTTGATATAGTCATCTCATGAATATAATGAATTAGATGTTAATATAGCCATCTGAATAAAAAGAGAGAATAGAAAAGATTAGAAAAAAGATAAAAGCTTAGAAGAGATAAAAGATTAGAAGAGATAAAAGATTAGGAGAGATTAGAAAAGTTTAGGAGAGATTAGAAATGTTTAGGAGAGATTAGAAAAGTTTAGGAGAGATTAGAAAAGTTTAGGAGAGATAAGAAGGGATTAGAAAAGATTAGAAATTATAAGGAAAGTTAAAAAAAATAGATAGGCATAGAGATGACGATTATTAGAAATTTGGATTTTAAAATGTTGTATTGTATTTTAATTGTAGTCTAATTCATATGAAGATAAAAGAAGAAAAGGAGGGAAAGGATAGATAGAGAGTTTAATATTTATTTGTATTTAATTCATATGTAATGTAACCGTTAATCTAAAATGTTATATAACAAATGTTTTTGCATGTTAGCTATTTGACAAAGTGTAAGAAATCTATAAACTGCTACTTACACCTTGTGGAATGTTAAACTACACTTTCGGCAAAAAAAAGGGAATAGGTAGATGGGAGAGATATAGATAGATGGGATAGATAAGATAATATTTGGTAATTGATTTTGGTTGGAGTTGATAACTGACTGTATACACTGTCGGTATGTACACTGTTGGTATGCAAATTCTGGCAAAAAAAAAAAAAGGGGAATAGATATAGATAGATGGGTTAGATATAGATTGATGGGATAGAAATAGATACAGGAGATAGATATAGAAAGATGGGATAGATAAGATAATATTTGGTGATTGATTTTGGTTGGAGTTGATAACTGTCTGTATACACTGTCAGTATTAGTTTTAGAGATATGTGAACTGATGTTGATGGATCCATCTGAGAAAAAGAATAGTGGATGTTGATGGATCCATCTGAGTAAAAGTGATGTATATTTATCTGTATTATTTTACGATATTGATAACTTTATTTGTTACGCGAAGTTTGAGGACAAACTTGATGTCAGGAAAGGCCGAATGTTAGATATTTACTAGATATTTATTCATATTGGTTGGATAATATTATTATGGTAGAAGGATTGAGTGATGTGGCAACACTGACCATAACGCAAATAGCAAAGCATATAAAAGTGAGGGTATTTGTATTTGTAAGAGTTAGTTTTTCACAAGCTCTCGAGCTAGACACAGATCAGTACGATCATTGTTTTACCCGGTTCTGTAACTTATTATAAGTTAAGACTAAGATTGTGAAGTGAAGTGATTACCTAATTAATTGTAATATTATAACAGTAAACCTATCGGGGCCCATGAGGAGTTTGTTGCGTCGCTTCTTCTCCTCATACGGGAGTTTTCCGAAGCGATAGTATTACGTTGTTTCATTGCCTGCACTACGCCCACCGAATCCTGATACCACAGAACCTTAATCATGGTGTTTGTATCGCTTGGCAGTCGCTGACGCTATTACGTATGAATAAAAAAAATAGTACAATAATTAGTGTGTAATGTAAGGTAAATGTGTATGAAGAAATGAAATTTGTGTGCCTAAAGACTCCGAAGATATTCAAGTTTCCGCTGCGATGACGTTTGGTAGTTTGCTGGATATCCTAAACGGGTGGACGCATAGATGTGATCTTTTATACACACTTTGCTATGAATTTGTGTATAATGTTTGCGAAAACAGAATTCGAAAAAACAATACCGTTTAGAAGATATAGGTATAAATATAAAATAAGGTTATTAGGTTGTAGTACTTCAAATATTAGCTCTAGAGACTAACTTTTACCATGTATATGTATCTCATAACAGCTTACAGTGTATTGTAAAGTTTCATTAATGTACTATAAGTAATAACAGAGTTGTGACAAAATTAACTAGGACTGCACCACGATGTTTGTTGACATACGATTGCATAAGTTTTAAATACATTTAATAAATAAGAGCTTTAATGAATCAGCTCCATATACTGCACGGCCGCTTTTTCATACCCATTTCAACTTGGTCGGTTTATCACTGTTTTGCGACCCTTGTTGGTATTTTTATTATATTTCTTTAACTATTGAGTGTATTGTGCTGAAAATTTACAGATGTATAATTGAACTAATACACTAAATATTGGAATACCTTTTATTTATTCAGTCTTTTTAAAACTCGTGCAATCGTATGTCAAATAACATCGTGGTGCAGTCCTAGTAAATTTTGTCGTAACTCTATTATTACTTATAGTACATTAATGAAACTTTACAAAACGTTGTAAGCTGTTATGAGATACGTATATACGCTAGAAGTTAGTCTCTAGAGCTCATATTTGAAGTACTACGACCTAATAACCTCATTTTATATTAATACCTATATCTTCGGAACGGTATTGTTTTTTCGAATTCTGTTTTCACAAACATTACACAAAAATTCGTATCAACGTGTGTTTAAACGATCACATCTGTGCGTCTTCCCGTTTAGGATATCCAGCAAACGACCAAACGTCATCGCAGCGGAAACTTGAATATCTTCGGAGTCTTAAGGCACACAAATTTCTTTTATTCATACACATTTACCTGTCGTTACACACTAATTATAATACCAATATTTTTATTCGTACATCCACTAGAAAAAAAATGTGATGACTACGCACACGTTTCTTGCCGGAGTCTTCTCAGTTTAAGTGTATTTTGAACCGGTGGTAAATTCAACTGTATGTAACAAATTAACGTTCATAAGTGCCTTATCAGGGCCTAAACTGAATAAATTACTTTTTGATTTTGATTTGACATTCTACCCCTACATTCACACAAAGATATACTTTCCGGGAGGAAATATGAAATGGCGACACAAGATCTTTAGTGCTACATATCAAATTGAGATATTCATTCACTTATTTATTCGCTTTATACATTCATACACTAATTTGCTACAAACGCTACCTACTTACTATTAATTGTATAACAATATATTTCATATCGATGAGAGAAAGTAGTTTAGGATCCATCATAAATTCCTTATTTCTCTTTCTTGCTCCATCAACCGACTCTGATCACCATCTATAATAATAAATATAAAGCCTTTATTGCCTTATCTATTAAATAATAGAATATTATAATAGTTACATGCTTAAAAAATGTAACCTAATTTTTCTGAGATATGGCCCCTCTTTGGGGAAAGGCCTCCTCCATTCCTTTCAGTGCAAGTGCAATCTCCATCCAATTGATGTTTGCCGCATCCTTCACCTCATTTAGGGCGCCCTCTTCCTCTATTTCCCTGTGGCCCTGACCAAGAAGTGATACGTTTTGTCCACCTCCTATCCGTTAAACATGCTGTGTCCTGCCCATTTCCATTTTAGACGCTGTGCGTGTTGAAGCTCATCTAGAACTTCGGTTTTCTTACGTATCGTTGTATTCTTTTGTTTGTCTATTAGATTTATGTTTAAGATGCCTCTTTCCATAGCGCGTTGGGTTGTTAGTACTTTATTTCTCGTTTCGTTGTTAAATATCAAAGTCCGGCAGGCATAGGTTAGGGATGGTAATTGGCAAGAGTCCATTACTTTCATCTATTTCAGGGTCGGCAACGCGCGAGTGTTAACCCTGGTGTTGCAAGTGTTCATAGGCTATGGTAACCGCTTACCATCAGGCGGGCCGTCTGCTTATTTGCCACCTTAGTGGTAAAAACTTTCTTTTTTAGTCTCGTCTGCAGGTTTGACTTTAGTACCTCTTTGTTACTCCAAAATGTCTTCCATGTTAAAATGATTCTTCCGTCTACTTCATATTTGTGTCTAGTTTTGGTAATTAGAAAAACCATCTATTTATAACCTATTCATTGAGACCTTTCCAATGAGCCCAAACATGTTACCTTTGCTGTAAGTTGGTGAGGAGTTAGGTATCCTGTTGATGTTAGATGATGCTGCAGCATCATGTCAAGGTAACCGTGTTTATTCAAAATCATTGAAGTTACAAGGTCCCAAATTTCGAATCGCTCCGACCTGTGGAAGTTGCTCATATCCCTCATCAACTAGAAATGAGCTGATGATATTAAAGCGGCTAAACCGATTTTGGTAAAATATATCATAAAAACCAGCACAAGGAAATCTGCTTTCAAATAAAAAAACCGCATCCAAATTGGTTCATCCGTTTAAGAGCTACGGTGCCACTGATACACAAGTGGAAGTTACTTAGATCTCTTCCTCAACTAGCAAAGAGCTGTCAAAAGAGCTGAACTGATTTTGATAAAACGTATATAAAAACCAGCGAAAGAAAATTTCGAATTAAAACACTAACACTACTGCATTCAAATCGGTTGACAGATAGACAGCCTCTAACGTCAAACTTATAACACCCTAAATTATCTGGAATATCTAGGTTTTATGCTGTGTTTTATGTGATTTTGTGGTGAGAGCATATAAGCTACCCGGCCGCGCTCGAGTTTAGGTATTTGCCAGCGCCAAGCCGAGTCAACGCGGGCACACGCGGGGCCAACATTGGTGCAGCTCCTCCGCCAACATACTGCGCGCGTTATTATTTTGATACTTCAGTATGGCTTCATGTCGATGTAAAACTATAATATTATAAACAAGGTATCTGGTAGGTTGAATTAGGTTATAAGTATGTAGTTATATGTATAGTACAAAGTACTGAATATTTTTTTTTTACACTAGTAAACAAACTAGTTCAGGTACCTATATAGGTACCTAATTTATCTAATTAAACTTTTATTTGGTTTTCTTAAAATAATTCAATATAGTCCCGGCTCTCCTATGGGTATGAATAATAGTTTAAGTCCTATTCTCAGACCTACTGAATATACACACAAAATTTCATAAGAATTGTATGAAAAGCAGTAACGGAACCCTTATGGATCGTCATGTCTGTCTGTCTGGCTGTCCGTCAGTATGTCACAGCCACTTTTTTCCGTATCTATAAAAACTATACTGTTAAACCTTGGTAAGTAGATGTATTCTGTGTACCGCATTAAGATTTTCACACAAAAATAGAAAAAAGACAATACATTTTGAGGGTTCCCCATACTAAGAACTGAAACTCAAAAAAAATTTTTTCGTCAAACCCATACTTGTGGGGTATCTATGGATAGGTCTTCAACAATGATATTGAGGAATATAATTTTTTTCTAAACTGAATAGTTTGCGCGAGAGACACTTCCAAAGCTGTAGCCGTGCGTACATTACCGTGCAAACTTCCACCAAAAAATTGGTTTGAACGAGATCTAGTAAGCAGTTTCTTTTTAATACGTCATAATACGTAAACCGCAATTTACCTTTCATTCAATATTTTTTTCATAGTAGAGTTTGTTAATATTCTGTGTGCGAGTCCGACTCGCTCTTGACCGATTTTTTCTGCGATTTCCAAGTTGGTCCCACAGTAAAAGTTGATCGTTTACATGAGTACTTTACATGGTTTCATTTATTATCGTATTGTCGTATACATCCTGTATAAAATTCTCCTGTCACGGAGTTTGTAATAAAAGTCCTCAGAACCGGCTTGACCGATTCTTATAAAATTTTGTCTCATTGATATATAAGAGACCCATATAACATAAATCTTTTAAAAATTGAAAAAAGTGTCCGCCATTTTGTACTATTTAGTAACAGGTCCGATTGCTTTCAAAATTGAGATTTGATGGGCCTTTGGATTTTTTTATCAAAATCCTGAAAAGTTTCCGCCATTTATTGAATTATTTTGTAACTGGTTTGATTGCTTTCAAAATTGATATTTTAGAGACACTTGGACCATATAACATGAATGTTTGCAAAAAAAATAAAAAAATGTCCGCCATTATGAACTATTTTGTTACTGGTCTGATTGCTCTCAAAATTGATATTTGAGAGGCTCTTGGACCATATAACATGAATCTTTGCAAAAAAATTAAAAAAATGTCCGCCATTATGAACTATTTTGTTACTGGTCTGATTGCTCTCAAAATTGATATTTGAGAGGCTCTTGGACCATATAACATGAATCTTTGCTCAAAATTGAAAAAAGTGTCCGCCATTTTGAACTATTTTGTTAGAGGTCCGATTGCTCTCAAAATTGATATTTTTTTTTTTTTTTTTTTTTTTATACCACTAAGGTGGCAAACAAGCATACGGCCCGCCTGATGGTAAGCAGTTACCGTAGCCTATGGACGCTTGCAACACCAGGGGCATCACTTGCGCGTTGCCGACCCTGAAGAAATCTCTTCACGCCCTTTTTGAAGAACCCCATGCTGTACTCCATTGGGAAAACCACGGCGGGGAGCTCATTCCACAATCTGACCGTCCGCGGAAGAAAGCTCCTTTGAGCCCGCACAGTTCGAAACAATTCTGGTTTCAATATGTGAGGATGGACTCCCCGTCGATGGCGAGAGTTGCGATGGTAGAAGGTAGCAGTGGGCAACAAGTCGAACAATTCTTTAGAACACTCTCCGTTGTACAAGCGGTAGAACACACATAAGGAGGCAAAGTCTCTCCTCAGACTAAGGGGCTCTAAACCGCTTGTGAGCTCGGGATCGTCAACAATTCTGATGGCACGTCGCTGAACCGAGTCTAAAGGCCCAAGCTGGTATCCAGGTGCTCCCGCCCATAGGTGACAGCAGTACTCCATATGAGGCCGGACTTGATATTTGAGAGACTCTTGGACCATATAACGTGAATCTTTGCTCAAAATTGAAAAAAGTGTCCGCCATTTTGAACTATTTTGTTAGAGGTCCGATTGCTATCAAAATTGATATTTGAGAGGCTCTTGTACCATATAACATGAATGTTTGCAAAAAAAATAAAAAAGTGTCCGCCATTTTGAACTATTTTGGTACAGATCTGATTGCTCTCAAAATTGATATTTGAGAGACTCTTGGACCATATAACATGAATCTTTGCTCAAAATTGAAAAAAAAAGTGTCCGCCATTTTGAACTATTTTGTTAGAGGTCCGATTGCTATCAAAATTGATATTTGAGAGACTCTTGTACCATATAACATGAACCTTTGCTCAAAATTTAAAAAAAGTGTCCGCCATTTTGAACCATTTAGTTACTGGTCCGATTGCTCTCAAAAGTGATATTTGAGGGACGCTTGGACCATATAACATGAATCTTTGCTCAAATTTGAAAAAAAAAAGTGTCCACCATTTTGCACTATTTTGTTACTGGTCTGATTGCTCTCAAAATTGATATTTGTGAGACTCTTGGACCATATAACATGAATCTTTGCTCAAAATTGAAAAAAAAAGTGTCCGCCATTTTGAACTATTTTGTTAGAGGTCCGATTGCTATCAAAATTGATATTTGAGAGACTCTTGTACCATATAACATGAACCTTTGCTCAAAATTTAAAAAAAGTGTCCGCCATTTTGAACCATTTAGTTACTGGTCCGATTGCTCTCAAAAGTGATATTTGAGGGACGCTTGGACCATATAACATGTATCTTTGCTCAAATTTTAAAAAAGAAGTGTCCACCATTTTGAACTATTTTGTTACTGGTCTGATTGCTCTCAAAATTGATATTTGTGAGACTCCTGGACCATATAACATAAATCTATGCTCAAAATTGAAAAAAGTGTCCGCCATTTTGAACTATTTTGTTAGAGGTCCGATTGCTATCAAAATTGATATTTGAGAGATTCTTGTACCATATAACATGAATGTTTGCAAAAAATTTAAAAAAGTATCCGCCATTTTGAACTATTTTGTTACTGGTCTGATTGTTCTCAAATTGACATTTGAGAGACTCTTGGACCATATAACATGAATCATTGCTCAAAATTGAAAAAAAGTGTCCTCCATTTTGAACTATTTCCCACCACGCTCTCGTCCCCGACTCAATAAACCGCCGAGTCAGAAGACTCATCGACGATGAGACTTTAATTAGGACGAAACTCACGGGGCTGGACCATAGAAGACCCGATAAGGCAAGCAACCTTTGCTTGCCTTATCGGTTTTCTACAGGATATATTTTGGAGAGTGTGTGCAAGAATTGTTTAACCTTATTATTCCAACCACTATCCCCATTTTTACTCCGAACGACAAGAAGCCGGGATTTTCACCAACGAAATGGGTACCAAAAACAATAAAATATAACACCTATCTTCAAACTACTAATAGTTTAGCATAAAATTACGCGTACAATTTAAAATTAAAAAAAAACGAAATTCGAAAAATCCGGATGATCCGGATTTATATGTGATTATAATAATGAAATCCGGGTTTGAAAAAAAAAACGGATTTTGCAATCCCTTGTTCCAAGCGTCCCTCAAATATCAATTTTGATAGCAATGGGACCTGTAACAAAAAAGTTCAAAATGGCGGACACTTTTCAATTTTGAGCAAATATTCATGTTTTATGGGCGAAGGGTCTCTCAAATGTCAATTTTGAAATCGGACCAGTAACGAAATAGTTCAAAATGGCGGACACTTTTTTCAAATTTTGAGCAAAGATTCATCCCAAGTAACACAGGAAGCATTTTAACAAACGAATAGTAAACTTATGTACAACTTAAGGTTCGTATAAACTCTTATATAAGCTCACCGAACATCTTGACGCTTTATATATGCATTTCAAAACCATTAAGATGCTTTATATTATATAACGTTTGGATAGCGGCATATCAAAATGCTTTTGTATAGCCTTTAGTTTTAGTTTGCCTTAATTTTGTTTAGTATAGGTAGAAATTGGTACTCGAATAAAACAACCTATTTACTTTATTTCTTTTTTGTTGATTGCACCATCGTTTTAAAAAGGCATGCGCAGGAATAGTTATGTAGATAATGCGTTCACAACAAGCAACACTTTTCATCAACTCTTGGCGAACGGATTCAACTCGTAAAAACATTCTGAAATGGGTTTTATTGTTTTGCTCAAGGATCCCCAAAATTGCGTTTAAGTAATGGCAGTATTTCAGTCTACATAAATGCTACTGGTATACCGATGAACCCATATAGAACTACTTTATAGACAATAGCACAACAGTGGTTCATCAAAAGTCTTCTCTCTGGCCTCTGGCTTAATAATTATTCACGTGTGACTATTTATACTGCTGGCGGCATTAATTAGCCTTTTTAAAGGCTCACCGGGCTGCTATAGGCCGACACCATTTTGTAAATATTTTATTACCAAAAAATATTATTCATTGGACCTATTTATAAAAGCAATAGGCCTATATAATACTGATATAACTTAATTTAATATTATCCAATCAATACTATATTAATTATGCAAAATTCGTTCTATACTAGGAATACACAATTGTTTTGGTTATTTCACAATATTTCACATATATCTTTATATCACATTTTATATCAAAACCACAAAATATCGAAGGCGCGTGAAAATTTTCAACGAAACTTTTATACAAATTTACAGTAAACTTCATTGCGCAGATATTTGAAAGCATGAAATAGCAAAAGAGGCAAAAAATTACCCAGAAATATAAATGTTGTTTTGATGCAAACAAATATGGTGTCACTCACTCAGATTTAATCGTCTTCGTCCATATTATATTGCAAGACAAGGTAGTTATATTACAACGTTAATTGTATTATAAAATTTGTTCAGTGGTATTAGAGATGTTTTTCCAATGATATTTAAGCTCTAACTGTGAACACTTAAATAGCTTCAATAATTCTTTTACTACACTCTAATGCTAGTCTAATACTTTTGTAATGCAATTAACATCTTCGTGATCAATAATATTGTTAGTATAATGCATCTGTAATGCGACTGGCAACTTCATTGACCGTAATAATGCTTCCTTAATGCGATTGGCAATTTCCTTGACCACAATAATTCTTCCTTAATGCGATTGGCAATTTCCTTGACCACAATAATGCTAATATAATGCGCATGTAAAGCAATTAAACAGCTTTTGTGAACCTATTTAGGATCTATAGCTGTATAATTTGTGCCCAAATAAGCATTACAGTAGCTGTATAAACGTTTGTAATGTTACTATACAACTAATTCAAAATGCTAAAACGATACAAAAATGCTGTAAGTCGGCCGTTATACTGCTTTGATGTGTTACTTGGGATGTTATATGTCCCAAGGGTCTCAAAAATATTAATTTTGATAGCAATCGGACCAGTAACGAAATAGTTCAAAATGGCAGACACTTTTTTCAAATTTTGAGCAAATATTCATGTTATATGTCCCAAGGGTCTCTCAAATATCAATTTTGATAGCAATCGGACCAGTAACGAAATAGTTCAAAATGGCGGAAACTTTTTTTCCATTTTGAGTAAAGATTCATGTTGTAAGGTCCAAGAGTCTCTCAGATATCAATTTTGATAGCAGTCGGACCTGTACAAAAATATTTGAAATTGGCGGACACTTTTTCAAATTTTGAGCAAAGATTCATGTTATATGTCCCAAGGGTCTCTCAAATATCAATTTTGATAGCAATCGGACCAGTAACGAAATAGTTCAAAATGGCGGACACTTTTTTCAAATTTTGAGCAAATATTCATGTTATATGTCCCAAGGGTCTCAAAAATATTAATTTTGATAGCAATCGGACCAGTAACGAAATAGTTCAAAATGGCGGACACTTTTTTCAAATTTTGAGCAAAGATTCATGTTATATGTCCCAAGGGTCTCAAAAATATTAATTTTGATAGCAATCGGACCAGTAACGAAATAGTTCAAAATGGCGGACACTTTTTTCAAATTTTGAGCAAAGATTCATGTTATATGTCCCAAGGGTCTCTCAAATATCAATTTTGATAGCAATCGGACCAGTAACGAAATAGTTCAAAATGGCGGACACTTTTTTCAAATTTTGAGCAAAGATTCATGTTATATGTCCCAAGGGTCTCTCAAATATCAATTTTCATAGCAATCGGACCAGTAACGAAATAGTTCAAAATGGCGGACACTTTTTCAAATTTTGAGCAAAGATTCATGTTATATGTCCCAAGGGTCTCTCAAATATCAATTTTGATAGCAATCGGACCAGTAACGAAATAGTTCAAAATGGCGGACACTTTTTTCAAATTTTGAGCAAATATTCATGTTATATGTCCCAAGGGTCTCAAAAATATTAATTTTGATAGCAATCGGACCAGTAACGAAATAGTTCAAAATGGCGGACACTTTTTTCAAATTTTGAGCAAAGATTCATGTTATATGTCCCAAGGGTCTCAAAAATATTAATTTTGATAGCAATCGGACCAGTAACGAAATAGTTCAAAATGGCGGACACTTTTTTCAAATTTTGAGCAAAGATTCATGTTATATGTCCCAAGGGTCTCTCAAATATCAATTTTGATAGCAATCGGACCAGTAACGAAATAGTTCAAAATGGCGGACACTTTTTTCAAATTTTGAGCAAAGATTCATGTTATATGTCCCAAGGGTCTCTCAAATATCAATTTTCATAGCAATCGGACCAGTAACGAAATAGTTCAAAATGGCGGACACTTTTTTCAAATTTTGAGCAAATATTCATGTTATATGTCCCAAGGGTCTCAAAAATATTAATTTTGATAGCAATCGGACCAGTAACGAAATAGTTCAAAATGGCGGACACTTTTTTTCAAATTTTGAGCAAATATTCATGTTATATGTCCCAAGGGTCTCTCAAATATCAATTTTGATAGCAATCGGACCAGTAACGAAATAGTTCAAAATGGCGGACACTTTTTTCAAATTTTGAGCAAAGATTCATGTTATATGTCCCAAGGGTCTCTCAAATGTCAATTTTGAGAGCAATCGGACCAGTAACGAAATAGTTCAAAATGGCGGACACTTTTTTCAAATTTTGAGCAAAGATTCATGTTATATGTCCCAAGGGTCTCTCAAATATCAATTTTGATAGCAATCGGACCAGTAACGAAATAGTTCAAAATGGCGGACACTTTTTTCAAATTTTGAGCAAAGATTCATGTTATATGTCCCAAGGGTCTCAAAAATATTAATTTTGATAGCAATCGGACCAGTAACGAAATAGTTCAAAATGGCGGACACTTTTTTCAAATTTTGAGCAAAGATTCATGTTATATGTCCCAAGGGTCTCTCAAATATCAATTTTGATAGCAATCGGACCAGTAACGAAATAGTTCAAAATGGCGGACACTTTTTTCAAATTTTGAGCAAAGATTCATGTTATATGTCCCAAGGGTCTCTCAAATATCAATTTTCATAGCAATCGGACCAGTAACGAAATAGTTCAAAATGGCGGACACTTTTTTCAAATTTTGAGCAAATATTCATGTTATATGTCCCAAGGGTCTCAAAAATATTAATTTTGATAGCAATCGGACCAGTAACGAAATAGTTCAAAATGGCGGACACTTTTTTTCAAATTTTGAGCAAAGATTCATGTTATTTGTCCCAAGGGTCTCTCAAATATCAATTTTGATAGCAATCGGACCAGTAACGAAATAGTTCAAAATGGCGGACACTTTTTTCAAATTTTGAGCAAAGATTCATGTTATATGTCCCAAGGGTCTCTCAAATGTCAATTTTGAGAGCAATCGGACCAGTAACGAAATAGTTCAAAATGGCGGACACTTTTTTCAAATTTTGAGCAAAGATTCATGTTATATGTCCCAAGGGTCTCTCAAATATCAATTTTGATAGCAATCGGACCAGTAACGAAATAGTTCAAAATGGCGGACACTTTTTTCAAATTTTGAGCAAAGATTCATGTTATATGTCCCAAGGGTCTCTCAAATGTCAATTTTGAGAGCAATCGGACCAGTAACGAAATAGTTCAAAATGGCGGACACTTTTTTCAAATTTTGAGCAAAGATTCATGTTATATGTCCCAAGGGTCTCTCAAATATCAATTTTGATAGCAATCGGACCAGTAACGAAATAGTTCAAAATGGCGGACACTTTTTTCAAATTTTGAGCAAAGATTCATGTTATATGTCCCAAGGGTCTCAAAAATATTAATTTTGATAGCAATCGGACCAGTAACGAAATAGTTCAAAATGGCGGACACTTTTTTCAAATTTTGAGCAAAGATTCATGTTATATGTCCCAAGGGTCTCTCAAATGTCAATTTTGAGAGCAATCGGACCAGTAACGAAATAGTTCAAAATGGCGGACACTTTTTTCAAATTTTGAGCAAAGTTTCATGTTATATGTCCCAAGGGTCTCTCAAATATCAATTTTGATAGCAATCGGACCAGTAACGAAATAGTTCAAAATGGCGGACACTTTTTTCAAATTTTGAGCAAAGATTCATGTTATATGTCCCAAGGGTCTCTCAAATGTCAATTTTGAGAGCAATCGGACCAGTAACGAAATAGTTCAAAATGGCGGACACTTTTTTCAAATTTTGAGCAAAGATTCATGTTATATGTCCCAAGGGTCTCTCAAATATCAATTTTGATAGCAATCGGACCAGTAACGAAATAGTTCAAAATGGCGGACACTTTTTTCAAATTTTGAGCAAAGATTCATGTTATATGTCCCAAGGGTCTCTCAAATATCAATTTTGATAGCAATCGGACCAGTAACGAAATAGTTCAAAATGCCGGACACTTTTTTCAAATTTTGAGCAAAGATTCATGTTATATGTCCCAAGGGTCTCTCAAATATAAATTTTCATAGCAATCGGACCAGTAACGAAAAAGTTCAAAATGGCGGACACTTTTTTCAAATTTTGAGCAAAGATTCATGTTATATGTCCCAAGGGTCTCTCAAATATCAATTTTGATAGCAATCGGACCAGTAACGAAATAGTTCAAAATGGCGGACACTTTTTTCAAATTTTGAGCAAAGATTCATGTTATATGTCCCAAGGGTCTCTCAAATATCAATTTTGATAGCAATCGGACCAGTAACGAAATAGTTCAAAATGGCGGACACTTTTTTCAAATTTTGAGCAAAGATTCATGTTATATGTCCCAAGGGTCTCTCAAATATCAATTTTGATAGCAATCGGACCAGTAACGAAATAGTTCAAAATGGCGGACACTTTTTTCAAATTTTGAGCAAAGATTCATGTTATATGTCCCAAGGGTCTCTCAAATATCAATTTTGATAGCAATCGGACCAGTAACGAAATAGTTCAAAATGGCGGACACTTTTTTTATATTTTGAGCAAAGATTCATGTTATATGTCCCAAGGGTCTCTCAAATATCAATTTTGATAGCAATCGGACCAGTAACGAAATAGTTCAAAATGGCGGACACTTTTTTCAAATTTTGAGCAAAGATTCATGTTATATGTCCCAAGGGTCTCAAAAATATTAATTTTGATAGCAATCGGACCAGTAACGAAATAGTTCAAAATGGCGGACACTTTTTTCAAATTTTGAGCAAAGATTCATGTTATATGTCCCAAGGGTCTCTCAAATGTCAATTTTGAGAGCAATCGGACCAGTAACGAAATAGTTCAAAATGGCGGACACTTTTTTCAAATTTTGAGCAAAGATTCATGTTATATGTCCCAAGGGTCTCTCAAATATCAATTTTGATAGCAATCGGACCAGTAACGAAATAGTTCAAAATGGCGGACACTTTTTTCAAATTTTGAGCAAAGATTCATGTTATATGTCCCAAGGGTCTCAAAAATATTAATTTTGATAGCAATCGGACCAGTAACGAAATAGTTCAAAATGGCGGACACTTTTTTCAAATTTTGAGCAAAGATTCATGTTATATGTCCCAAGGGTCTCTCAAATGTCAATTTTGAGAGCAATCGGACCAGTAACGAAATAGTTCAAAATGGCGGACACTTTTTTCAAATTTTGAGCAAAGATTCATGTTATATGTCCCAAGGGTCTCTCAAATATCAATTTTGATAGCAATCGGACCAGTAACGAAATAGTTCAAAATGGCGGACACTTTTTTCAAATTTTGAGCAAAGATTCATGTTATATGTCCCAAGGGTCTCTCAAATATCAATTTTGATAGCAATCGGACCAGTAACGAAATAGTTCAAAATGGCGGACACTTTTTTCAAATTTTGAGCAAAGATTCATGTTATATGTCCCAAGGGTCTCTCAAATATCAATTTTGATAGCAATCGGACCAGTAACGAAATAGTTCAAAATGCCGGACACTTTTTTCAAATTTTGAGCAAAGATTCATGTTATATGTCCCAAGGGTCTCTCAAATATAAATTTTCATAGCAATCGGACCAGTAACGAAAAAGTTCAAAATGGCGGACACTTTTTTCAAATTTTGAGCAAAGATTCATGTTATATGTCCCAAGGGTCTCTCAAATATCAATTTTGATAGCAATCGGACCAGTAACGAAATAGTTCAAAATGGCGGACACTTTTTTCAAATTTTGAGCAAAGATTCATGTTATATGTCCCAAGGGTCTCTCAAATATCAATTTTGATAGCAATCGGACCAGTAACGAAATAGTTCAAAATGGCGGACACTTTTTTTCTATTTTGAGCAAAGATTCATGTTATAAAGTCCAAGAGTCTCTCAGATATCAATTTTGATAGCAATCGGACCTGTAAAAAAATATTTCAAAATGGCGGTCACTTTTTTCAATTTTGAGAAAATATTCATGTTATATGGGCCAAGGGTCTCTCAAATATCAATTTTGAGAGTAATCGGACGAGTAGTTAACTAAATAGTTCATAATGGTGGACACTTTTTTATGACCTCAAATATATATATTTTTTTATACCACAAAGTCGGTAAACACGTCACTTTATAATATTGCCTATTTTACTTAGTGATATGATAGGTAACATGCATTCTAGTGGTGAAAGATCGTACAGTCGTTTTTGAAATTTATTGAAATTACAAACAAACAAAACATACAAAAATACAAATCTTTTCTTTTATAGTAGGTATTATTATTAGTGTATATAAACGGAGGAATTTTCAAACATAAGGCCGCCCTTATATTTGATATTTATCCATTACTTCTGATTGGCATTGATCGATCGTGCCTTTCTAGGCGTTGATTTCCGGTAGAAGACATTTATTAACAATAACAAAAAAAGACTAATTTTGCATATTTGTCAGCTTATTATCCAAAACAGTTACTGGCGTAACGTAATTTAAGAAACAGTTACCATTTATCAATATAACTTAACTTATCAACCCAAGTATCATAAGTGGTAAGAGCGCGCTATAATGCGGGCGATTGTAGCAATACTCTCAATCGTAATAATATGTTGGCGAACTTAGCGCGCGGAAAACAGAGCGATACGTCCTCTCTCTGAGACGGCGGAGCCGGGTCTGCCGAGCCGTGGCCTCCGCAATCGATTTATATAGCAGTTTTAAAATATTCGGTATAAAATAATTATAACATTTTTACGGATTTTTTAAATGTAATAATTTTAAGCATTAACTGCTACGTATTAATAAATAGTAATTATGAAGTTTGACATTCGATTTCCATATTAAAAACAGCGCTAAACATCGATAAAAATCTTAATTTTTACGCGGTATTGTTTTGTCATTTTCATAACAAAAATGTACAAAACGTTATGATGTTATTTATTAGAAAACTAGAAGACAATATGAACTTTTTAACATGTATTTTTGTATTTTTTTGTTTCAAGTACTTTAATACCTATTTGACTGCAAAGACAGCATGTACCGTAAAATTCAAAAAAGGTCTCTCAAAGAACTACTCCAAACTAAATAACAAATAGTCAATTTAATGTTTTTTCCTATGGGAAAAGTAAAAAAATAAATTTCCTATTGGATTTATGACAACGCAAACGAATAACTATTAATATAATTGAGTAGTGTCACACCGAAAACCTGGAATATTGCGGCATTGTGCGTTATTACGTACTAAACCCTCTTAAGATTTTGAAGTTTCTAAACTATCGTCTGTTATTTTTTTAACTTTTCCACAACTTATCTTGGCTTGGGATTTTTTTTAAATCTGGGGGCACGGAAGTGCCCCCCGCCAAGACAGCCAAGCGAAGCGAAAGGGCACTACCTACCTTTTCTCGAAGCGCTTCGTCGTTTTTTTGAACCCTCATAACTTGGGTTTGGATTATAATAGATAAACAAAATTCTCAGGACATGATGTCAATAGTAAACTTATTAAAAATATTAAGTTTCAATAACATAGCTCTTATACTTTAGATTTTATTGATATCTAAAAAACCCCGATTTCGTCACTGACTCACTGATGATCATCAAAACTCATAGGGTACTTCCTGAAGTCCTAGAAAGGTGAAATTTGGTATGTAAGCTTGTATTTGTACACAAACAACAAAAAAATTATAAGACTTGGAAATTTCAAAAAAAAAAAAAACAAGCAACTTACAAAAAGAAGTGAAATCCCACCAAAAACATTTTTATGTAAAATGTTGCCGCCAAGACATATGGCTCGTACTGTCAAAAAGTTATCAGATCTCATGTAGAGCCACGTATAACTCTACATGCACTTACTCTACAAGCCCTAACTTCACAAACTCTACACACCGTAGTCCAAATATGTGGCTTGGCCGTTTCACTACTACAAGAACTATTGAATAACAAAAAAGTAATGAACAGTGAATACATTTTTCACCTTAATCCCATGTGACGGTAACGGCCAAGCCACATATTTTGACTAAGGTGTAGAGTTTGTGAAGTTAGGGCTTGTAGAGTAAGTGCATGTAGAGTTATACGTGGCTCTACATGAGATCTGATAACTTTTTGACAGTACGAGCCATATGTCTTGGCGGCAACATTTTATATAAAAATGTTTTTGGTGGGATTACCTTTATGTGAAAGGTTACTTCGTGAGTTAATTTATAGTGTTAAGAGGACTCAATTCGTCATACTTTTCATACAAAACCCCTGTACTTATTATGGCGTTGTTAAACATTTTTCGTTAGATATTTTGAACAAATTAGTATCTTGTGTACTATATCTAGCCTTGTATCTTGGCGTAATTTAAAAAAAGTGTGAAACAAATTCAGTCAAAGCCTCCGAAAAACAGCGTTTTTGCCTGAACTTTGGCCATATCTAATGTACCTATAAATTGTAAAAGTAAAGAAAACAATAAGATACCAGGCTTGCAAATGTATTGGAGATTCTAAATAACTAACATTATTTTCACAAACTTTTAAGATTTTTTCTCAAGAAGTATACTCCTGGAACAAGTTTTATGATTGCGAAATCATGAATGACGACCTAGCGAAGCGGCCGCGAGTGATCAGCGGAATTTACCGACTGATAACCGACGGCTCTGATGCTATCTCTCTTTATTCGCAGTCAAACATTACGTTGGATGAAACAACAAGCTTTTAGACTATGCTCGCGTTGAAGTTGCGCCGGCCACAGAGGGCCGCCTTAAACAAGATTCATTCTTCGTAGTTGCCTCATTTATTGTTTAGATTGTGATAATGAAGACAACACGTTCAAGGTAAATCACATATATTCAAATTGAGGTTATAAAAACTTCAATGTTCCAACTTTTTTGATGAAGGTTGTGAAGTTCACTATTTGATACATGGTACCTATCTTGTTACCAGTTAATTTTATACTAGGTAGGGTAGTGGCACAAATAATCGACACTTTTAGGAGATTGTTGTGTTTGTTTGTAAAATTTGGAGTATTTTATAATCTTTAAATAATAGTGATAATTGAATATGGTAAAATTTGTCCTTGATATATGAATCCCACCAAAAACATTTTTATGTAAAATGCTGCCGCCAAGACATATGGCTCGTACTGTCAAAA
Source organism: Polyploca ridens (assembly GCA_951394255.1). Lineage (NCBI taxonomy): Eukaryota > Metazoa > Arthropoda > Insecta > Lepidoptera > Drepanidae > Polyploca > Polyploca ridens. Next base: position 4,708,470 of record OX596266.1, on the reverse strand, counting down.
AGTTATCAGATCTCATGTAGAGCCACGTATAACTCTACATGCACTTACTCTACAAGCCCTAACTTCACAAACTCTACACCTTAGTCAAAATATGTGGCTTGGCCGTTACCGTCACATGGGATTAAGGTGAAAAATGTATTCACTGTTCATTACTTTTTTGTTATTCAATAGTTCTTGTAGTAGTGAAACGGCCAAGCCACATATTTGGACTACGGTGTGTAGAGTTTGTGAAGTTAGGGCTTGTAGAGTAAGTGCATGTAGAGTTATACGTGGCTCTACATGAGATCTGATAACTTTTTGACAGTACGAGCCATATGTCTTGGCGGCAACATTTTACATAAAAATGTTTTTGGTGGGATTTCACTTTTTTTTGTAAGTTGCTTGTTTTTTTTTTGAAATTTCCAAGTCTTATAATTTTTTTGTTGTTTGTGTACTAATACAAGCTTACATACCAAATTTCACCTTTCTAGGACTTCAGGAAGTACCCTATGAGTTTTGATGATCATCAGTGAGTCAGTGACGAAATCGGGGTTTTTTAGATATCAATAAAATCTAAAGTATAAGAGCTATGTTATTGAAACTTAATATTTTTAATAAGTTTACTATTGACATCATGTCCTGAGAATTTTGTTTATCTATTATAATCCAAACCCAAGTTATGAGGGTTCAAAAAAACGACGAAGCGCTTCGAGAAAAGGTAGGTAGTGCCCTTTCGCTTCGCTTGGCTGTCTTGGCGGGGGGCACTTCCGTGCCCCCAGATAGGGTATACTATTATTTTAAAATATGTATAGACTAGAAATAAATCCTAAAAAAACATATTTTTTGTTAATCTCTAATAATCGCCACTAGAACTCCAGTAGTCTACCCACAATTATCGACACATTACCAGTAATCGTCACCTAGTTATCGACTCTTACCTGTGATGGATACCTGCCAGATAACCACGATTGGCAGAATGAATGAATTTAGACTTTACTGTTAATGGGTTACTGGTATTTTTTCTTGCGTGATTCTCTTCTTGTTACCATCCAAAATCCGGCCAAAAGAGACAGAACAAGAGATGGTAACTAAAAGCACTTTCAGAACACTTTCCATAGTCTTCTTTTGTGGTATTGTCTACCGTAATACCTTGGTACTAATGATTGGTTATATAGATAGGCGATCTCCTATTATTTTGGGCAAATTGGAAGAAGATGAAGACTCCGGTGGTGGATGTGCTTGGTAATTTTTTGTGTAATTGTTAGGTCGTTGAATTATCTCCTGTTATTAGGTAAATTGGTCGGAGACATCGAGAAAATATCCCTATAGAGTAGTAATACTGAACAATATAATTCCACAACTAGTCAGTGATTTGTCACTGAATTTGAAAAGTAAGGACCACTCGCTGCGTCGTGTGTTTTTGACTTGGCCAATCGAGTACATGCGTCCTTGTTTTAACCAATCAGCGCGCATTGTCGGCGGTGGGAAATTGGCGGAGTTTATTTCAACCAAAATGAACGTCATTGCGTTTCTATGGGTTAATTGTTCCATGGTCGGAGATGAAGGTTCCGGTGGTGCAAGAGGTTGGTTGATAACAGTATCATGTATAATGTTAATATCAGTATATTAAGCTATGTCTTCATTAGGAATGTTACTTTCTCAGCTCGAAATCCATTTTTGACACAAACATTCGTTATATTTGTGAGAGCATTTTGCAGTACGTACCTACTGGTACAAAATTCTCAGTACAAAGATTTTGGCCATGGTTCTCCATTTTCCATTGTATCACAGCTTTTTAATCGACTTCAAAAAAAGGAGATTATCAATTCGACACGTATGTATGTAATATTATAAGAACTGCAATATATTCACATATGATAATCTATTAGGGCTTCCAAACAAATATACAAAATTTCATAGGTGTAAGCATGTATGTTTGTCCTCGCATATCTCCGAAGATATTAATCGGATTGTAATCATTCTTTTTTTATTGGTTTACATTTACTTCACCTTCAGGGAACAGTGCAAGTTTCATCGAAATCGATTCAGTAGTTTTCAAGATATGGACAAATATGTGTGACGGCCTGGCTTATTGATACGAGCTACGGGTGTGGTGTCAAAGGAAAAAATCTCAAAACCTTGGTCAAATTCAAGTGCATTCATGAAAAACTAAATATGACGAAATAAAAGAATTAAATCGACTTCAGAATACACTAAAAAGTATGAAATAACTCTAATCTAACACTGATTTGAAGTAAGCGAAATATTTTTAATGGAATAAATGACGTGTTTTTTCAATTATTCTGTCGATTATTGGAGACACCGAGGTCGATCAGAAAAATAGTGTCATCGGCCCAAACGCATACATCGAAGCTACCGGGACCGATTGCACTCTTTTTCCCATCGGCCCGGTTAACGGGGCAGAGGCACCGGGGCCGATGGGACTAAGCCTTTAAAACCATGAAAATATTAATTTCAAGCTTTTTCATGAAAAAGTCGTGCTGATAACGAATATTGGAAAAATAGTCAACTAGTCTTTTGTAATAGTTTTATTGAAGTGCATTTAAATCAAATGACACGGTCTATTTTCATGATAAAAATAACTAAAATAAGGTTTTACAACAAAACATTGTTAGGAAACCATAGCCAGAGTAGTAGGATACTTTGTAGGAAGGTGATCACCTTCCTGGCTGGCTGCCACCCTCGAGATAAAAATCTGCCGTCAAACATCTACTGGTGTAATCTGACAGCTGCACTTGATTCTGACTGCTGCCAGTTTCTTCTAGGCTTTATGTGGTTTACTCCCTTCGGTCACGTTGAGAATTTCCATTGTGAGATTGTGGTACAATCATCGACAGAAGCTCTGCTTAGTGATCAGATAACCTTGTGTGAGGAATATCCCAGCAAATATTACTTAGGAAAATCAAACATGACATAATATTTATAAAAATAAAAAGATCTACTATACTTAGTGATACCACATCTAGTTCTTTTTAATTATGCGCATTTTCTGGTTCCACTTTCGTATGCCAGACTCTAATTATTATTTTTTTGAAAAGGAAAAAACAAGTAGGTGTATAATTCAATGCAAGCAGGTTTTACTTCTAAAGTCAAGTTTAATAAACACTACTTTCTCAACTCTAAACAGACTTGATGTCCAGATACTGCTTTGAGAACGGCGTCCATTCTAAGTACTAATTTGGTGACGTCAGAGGTGATCTGGTATCGACGCAATACATGAACGAGGATCGTCTTTATCGACATCATTGCATACACTTTGCCTGTAATAAAAAAATAGTTTAGTAGATATCAGTTTTTTTTTAATGAAAATGATGGTAAAAATAAAGATAATTGAGGAAGGGATACAAATAAGTAAAACATTTATAAATCGTAAGATTAGACACTTTTGGTATCGTGGTGGAGGGATTGAGTGAGGTACAACACAATTACGTTTTTATTGATAGTTAATGATACGTTTTTATTGATAGTCATAGGGTAACGCGAGACCATTATGGCCGTGCAGTGTAAGGAACCGATGACAGTAATTATTATATTCACTTTGATGTAAGTTTATCACAAGCACTCGAGCTGTACCTACACATCTCAGTGAAATCATTAAACCCGGTTCTGAAGCCTATAATTATTTATGACTGTACATGTGTGATGTGAAGTGAAGTGATTATTTAATTCTAATATTAAGACAATAAACACATTGGGTCCATCAGGAGTTTGTTGCGTCGCTTCTTCTCCTCACGGGACTTTTACGAAGCCATGGTATAACGTTGTTTTATTGCTTGCGCTACGCGCTCTATGAAATCCTGGTACTGCCCACTAAACACTAATCATGATGTTCCTATCGCTTGGCTGTCGCTGACGCCGACATATATTATTCATAAAAAATAAATAAAGACAATTAATTGTTGTGTTATTTGAGAGCTCTTGTAGTCCCTGTTAACTACTGATAAGACACTTAATTTAGTTTCATATACATATATTTGCTCCGAGAAATAAATCTTTTAGAGTAGATAGACAGATAGATAAATTAGACTTTATTGTACACATACAACATGTTATAAAGAACACAACATGTAATAAAGAACACAAAATGGTGATCAGTGATCACAACATAGAGGCCTTATCGCTAAAACGATTTCTTACAAGCAACCTTTGGTGGGTAATACGACATTTAAATGGCCTGTGTAGAACAACGTAAATACAAATCCTAATACTAACAATACTTTTTTTTATTAAAAATAAATATTTAATAGTAGAGTAATAAAATAGAGTCGTAATACCGAGCAATACAATTCCGCAACTAATCTTGAACACTGATTTTGAAATTGACATTGACGATAACATTTTTGGCGACAGTGTCGCCTGCTTCTGCTGTCTACGGTCGGCTGCAAACCGGATACTTTAATTATACCTAAATTTATATTAATATTTTAATTTGTTCTAATTCATACTAATGGTAGTTCATTCATAACTGAACGAACTTTTTAAATATATTGATATCTTACCAATGCAAGCTCGCCTTCCAAAACCAAACGGAGCAAATGCACTAGGATTGTCTGGTATCGAAGCTGGATCCAGCCACCTCTCCGGCCTGAACTGTTCCACGTCACTGCCCCACATGGGATGTCGATGTACGCCATATGTGCAAAGAAACGTACTGCAGCCCGCTGGCAGTGTATAGTTTTCTGAAAAATATGTTTCGTTTTAAATATTCCTTTTATTTGTAAAACTAATTTATGAGCATCTTTAAATAGTAAGCAACCGACAGGCGACAGTACAGTTTCCGCCAAAAACGGTCCACTGGAGATCTTATTGTGTATGCCACACATCTAGCGTTGCCAAGCGTCCGGATAAAGCCGGACATAGGTAGGCTTTTTGATTGCGTGTCCGGCCAAAATGAACGGTGTCTGGCTTGTCCGGCTTTTGTTAGGCTTTTTACATTTCGCAAACGAGCGAGCGACGAGCTTGATTTTACATATTTTTTTGTCGTACCTATTAATACTGAGACAAAATCCTCAATAATGTAGGGTGTCCGGCCTTTCTACCCAAATGTCCGTCCAAACTGGCTGGTCTGTCCGGCTATTAGGTTTGGCGACCTGGCAACTCTACACACATCTAGGAGTGAAGCCATTGAGAGACATGGGGAATCAATTGCTGTTTCCCTCGATATTTCTAAGACTCGATAGAGTCTGGCACACCAGCCTTCTAAGTAAGCTTCTTGGATATGGACTGAACTGTCATATGGAATTCCTAATGGCATGTACGCTTGGATTTCCGATTTCCTTAGTGAAACGGTCTATACGAGTGGTAATAGACGGGTGCTCGTCGGACCTTTTGGCAGTCAATGCCAGAGTTCCTCAGGGCTCAGTTCTCTCTGCAACCTTATTTCTATTGCATATTATCGACCTGTTAAAGCCCGGTATCTTTGGGTACGCAGACGACAGCGCTGTTACAGAGAGGTACATTTCCAGCGTGCGAGCCACCAGTGATGATATCCAATAGTTGCGAGAGACCATGGTTGAGTGGTTGAACGTGACCTTACAGGCAGTCTCCAATTGGGGAAAAACAGTCTGGTCACTTTTAACGCCACTAAGACAACGGCGTGAATTTTCTGTGAACAGCTAAAATAAACTTTGTCTGTTCTATTGAGTCGAAGGCAGAAACAGCTGCTAGAAAACTGGGTATCCTCAAGGTCAAGCGATACTTCACGCCGGGACAGTTGCTTCAATTTTATAGAATAGAATAGAATAGAATAGAATAGAATAGAATAGAATAGAATAGAATAGAATAGAATAGAATAGAATAGAATAGAATAGAATAGAATAGAATAGAATAGAATAGAATAGAATAGAATAGAATAGAATAGAATAGAATAGAAAATATATTAAATAAAAAAAAACTACGATCTAGGGATTTTCAGGGCCAGAGTAAATAGGTTTCTTCTAGATAAGCGTGTTCCATCTAAGGCTCCGTCATCGTCCCTTATGGGTGGGTCAGTGGCAAAACGCAAGCCGTGTTTACATTAAAAAAATACGCTTTTTATCAGGTGGGCCATAATATGCTTGTTTGGTACGTTAGGCGTATAAGAAGACGCAATAACCCACCCTCTAAAAACTATACTAAGTACCTACTAAAAATAGCTTTGAAATAACTTACTAAGTTTAACTACAGTATCATTTTTCCTTGCGACGATAGGAATTACAGGATATAATCGCAAACTCTCCTTTATAACTGCTTCCAAATAAACTAATTTGGTTAAATCCACCTTGTTTACATCTCTTTCTGAATCTTCGAATACGTCTTGAAGTCTGTTTAAAGAAAGTAAAAAAAGTGTTCGTTTCGTAGTAGACCCTTGAAACTGCTTCTCTGTTTTATTAATAAAATGTTTTATGGAAAAATCAAGTATCTGTATTTGAATCGAGTAAGATTGAAAATTCCACTAGACATATAAGCGACGTATGAAATGAGTCGTTTATCAAGCAGAAAGTTTTTTTAAAAGAAAGTAGCACTAATAAAGACTGCTCACAAAATAGAATGTCATTATCAATTTAATTAGCACGTACAGCTTGACCCTTTAGTCATAAAAAATCTAGAAAGGCTTCATTTACTTTACCTGATAGCATAATATTAATTAGGCAATACTTAATACTCCAAGACATGTACACTACTACCATATTCTTGTAAATCAATTTATTTCATTTCATTTTATTTCATTTCAGGTCCGTAAGGTCCTTCAGTAGAGTCTCAGTAGTATCATCCTACGCTTCGCATAAATCTTTAAGGTCCTGCAGTGTAAGCCCATTTAAACGACAATAATACAAAACCACGTCCTACTTACTCTTTATAAGCCCGATCCTGTACATTTGCATGTGTTCCTAGTAATATCATTGTAAACATAACAGTAGCAGCTCCAGTATCATAACCAGCTACTATAAATGAATCTATGTGTTCCCTTATATCTTGATCAGTAAACGCATTTGTTTCTTCTGTTATATCTAGTAGAAGATCTAAGATTGATCGAAATTTCTCTGGAAATATAATTAGTATATTAGCTTTACTTTGGTAGTATAAGTAGTACTTACTATTTGCTAAAGCGGTGGTAATTTCAGTAGCTTTGAGTTTCATAAATACTTTTTTTGGACCTAAACTGAATAAATAAATCCCACCAAAATATTTTCATGTAAAATGTTGCCAAGACGGGACCATATTATTATGGCTCGCACTGTCCAAAAGTTATCAGATCTCATGTAGAGCCAAGCTTATAAATCTACACGACCTAAAAGCTAACGTCACATGGGCGTAAGGTGAAAAATTTATTTACTGTTATTTTTTTTTCTGTAATACAATAGTTCTTGTAGTAGTGAAACGGCCAAGCCACATATTTTGACTACGGTGTGTATAGTTTGTGAAGTTAGGGCTTGTAGATTTAGGGCGTGTTGAGTTAGCTTGGCTCTACATGAGATCTGATAACTTTTCGACAGTACGAGCCATATGGTCTCGTCTTAGCAACATTTTACGTGAAAACGTTTTTGGTGGGATTATACTTCTTTTTGTATGTTGTTTATGACATTTTTTTGTTTAAAAGTTCCATGTTTTATAATGTTGTTGTTGTTTGTGCTTACAAGCTTACATACCAAATTTCAGCTTTCTAGACTTCAGGAAGTACCCTAAGAGTTTTGATGATCATCACTGAGTCAGTGACGAAATCGGAGTTTATTACATATCAATAAAATCTAGTATAAGAGCTATGTTATTGATTCTTAATACGTTTAATAATTCCACTATTGGCATCATATCCCGTGAATTTTGTTTATCTGGTTTAATCCAAACCTAAGTTATGAGAGTTTAAAAAACGACGAATCGCTTCGAGTAAAGGTAGATAATGCCCTTGCACTTCGCTTGGCTCATCTTGGATCTCGCTCGTCAGATCGGACTTTAGCTGTACTTTGCGCAACTGAAATCCAATTTTCTTTCGTAATATTTGATTTTGAAATATAATTTTTTTCTACGTTACCTGATTGTTCCACATCGTTATGTTTAATAATTTGGTTTTCCATTTCCCTCTCCAATCTTCGTTGTTTTATGACCTTAATACATAAGAAAATGTTAAAACTTTTTAGTTTCAGCAAAGTGAAAAATCTGCTAAGTGAATCAATAGTATTACAAGAATTTACCCCACTTGAAATGTCAACTAAGTGTTTTATAGCTGTATCTTGTTCCCTTTTATCTGATGTCCACCTGAAGAGTAGATCACTATGCATCCAGAATCTCTGGAATCTTTTTGCAAAAGTCTTGAAGACCTTTCCGGCACTATATGGATATTTTTTGCTCACAACATCGTCCATATCTAAGCCCAGAGCAGTCCCTGTTAACAAATAAATATATTTACAAAAATGAAAATGTGGCGTTGTAGGTAATATGAGGGAAGAGAATATTAATAAGGTCATCATTTTCAGCTCATGTATGTCCATTGCTGAACGTAGGCCCCCTCGATTGATTTCCACATCGCACAGTTTTGGGCCGCTTGCATCCAGCGACGCCCAACGACTCTGACCTGTACCCCTAGACAAAGTACTTTTCGTTGCGTTTGCGCGAATAGAAACGCTACAAAATGTATGAGATTGACATAAGGATACGCTAGGTCCTAGCGTAAGCAAATGTCAATCTCATACAGTAGCTTTTCTATTCGCGCAAACGCAACGAAAAGTACTTTGTCTACGGGTACTGGTTATCGGTGCACCTGGTGGGAAGTCATCCTGCTCTTCCCCATCCGTAATCGGCTCTACGTTTTCGGCCTGCTTGTTGTCACTTCACCTTTAGAAAATTCAGATTGAGTTCATAATATTAAATAGCTACTTACGACAGACAGTTTCCAAATTGATCTCGATCAAATAATTTAAATGTCTAAAGGGACCTTTGCCCACTTGAGCTGCAAACTGATCGACAAGCCTCCTGGACTGGCTATTGAAGATATCTATGAACCCATTCAGTATTTGCTGTCTAAATGCTGGGTTCAATAGCTTACGATCTCTTTTCCACGTGGGTACTGAAATAATGTAAGTAAGTATGTAATTGTTTTCTGTTGTCTTTGTGTATTCGTACTGTCCTTAGAAACTTTTCTTTCCTCCTTTAATAATAATAAAGGTTTTATTGCTAAATCAAATTACATAGTTATCCTTATGCAGGCCTGTCTTCTAAACTAGTGCGTGTGCTGTGTGTCAGAAGACCCTTCCTCCCTCTCAACACTTGGCTTATTCTATTTGATTTTACAAAAAAAAAACATACTAACAATATTTTATTAACAATTAACGTTTATGTCTTTACGTGTATGAGCATTATGTAACGTAATGTGTTTTATTTGATTTTCAATTACTAGTAATTTTTCCGTATTTATATAATGTATTTATGTAATCTAATGGGCTATATGACTAAAAATTTATATTTAGACCGTCTTTTACATTATCAAAAATGAAAAAAAAAAAAAGAGACGAGATTTTTTCTTTTGTCGATTAAACAAAAAAATTGAATAGGCTCCGAAGCTACTGAATCGATTTGAAAAATTCTTTCACTGTTGGGAAGCTACACAATCCCCGGGTGACATAGGCTATATAATATTTTCAAAAAAAATTGGGATCCTTACTAAAACTCTAATAATCTAACCCAAGGTGTAAAAAAAATTACCTAAAATATTCATTTTATCGCGTGCGCTGCGAAAACTATTGATGATAGAATTAAATAATATACTACGACTTTGTAGAACACATCATTATTTACAAAAAGTGTTATTTACTTTTCTGTAGGAGAGTTAATTGGGTACGTTTGTCACGTGGAATTTCAATTTGCAAGACTTTTAAGATTATGAAATTATATTGCTATAAATGCCATAAACAAATATTATGTCCTGATTGTCATCAAGTTATTGACTTACCATCTGCTGTGATTAGCCCTTGGCCAATCAACGGTTTAGCGAAATCATAAATATAATGTTTGTCCAAACATGCGTTTCCAACTGTTAAACAATCATCTGGATCGGTGATTACTGAAAATAATGATTGATCAATTAATATAAAGTAAAATCTTTTTAAATAGCAAATGAAATAGAAAAAAATACCGAAGACTTTATCAAATCCCAAATTTATAGATATGACACCGCCTTGTTCCAAACTGAAATTAATTAGTTCTTTAGTTCGATTCCAAAAGTCTGAAAATTAACACAAAATATATGAGTAGTAATATTGCAAATCCTACACTTTTATAATGAGCATCAAAAGCCAAATGAACATGGTCTTTTTTAAATTGACAGGAGAAAATCGCCGGATGGTACGTTGTGCTGGCTCAAAGTCAAAGTCAAAGCCATTTATTCAATTTAGGCCCCAGAAGGGCACTTATAAAGGTCACATTTACTGAAGTTACCACCGGTTCGGAACTCGGCCTTCCACTGAGAAGAATCCGGCAAGAAACTCAGCAGCTTACTTCCCTATGAGCCCTATGGTGGTGGACTCAGGATGCCACCCAACACAATAATCATGCTCGGATAGTTGTGTGTCTCCCGCATTCTACTCAAGGTGAGATTGAGAGGACAAGAGCTCAGGCTGTTTTTTTTTTTTTTTCTTTTTTACTGTTTATTGGCCTGTGTTTGACCGCAATCTCACCATGGTATGTGATGATGCGGTCGAAGGTGGTAAGCACACAAAGCCTAGAAGGAGCTGGCTCTCAAGTGCAGCTGTCGGAACACACCGAAAGGTGCTTGGCGACAGATTTTCAACTTGAGGGTGGTAGCCAGCCAGACGGGTACTACAAAGTACCCTACCACCGTGCTATGGTTTCCTCACGATGTTTTCCGTCACCGAAAGCTCAAGCTCATTGTAGGATTCGAACCCGGGACCTTCGTCTCGGTATCCGACGTCACTACCACTGAGCTATCATCGCCTTAAAATGTTGCAAGATTGTTGTCGACAATCGTCATCGTTAGTAAACGATCAACCTTTGTATGGGATTGACATAAGAGATTGTTAAAAATCACGTGATATTTAGATTTGCAATGTCAATCCCATACAAAGGTTGATCGTTTACTAATGATGACAATTATCCATAACCATCTTGTCCACTGGCCTTTCATCCCCCCAATAAGATCAAAGAAAAAACTTAAATTATGTAGGCGTTATATTGTGTTGGTACGTTTATCTTTTCTTGTTTTTATTGCGAATGATCTTTATTTTTAACCGACTTCAAAAAAAGAGGAGGTTCTCAATTCGGTTGTATTTTTTTAAATGTTAGTTACATCATACCTCCTTCGGTTATTAACGTAAACATAAATAATCAGATCAGGATTTGTACTTCTTAGTGTACTTTGAAGTCGGTTTAAGTTTTTTGTAAAACAGTTCAATTATTTTTAATTATTAATTTTATCCTCATTTCATGCATAGTGACTTTATGTTATATTCTAATCCTTACATATATGAATATAACCATTAACTTATCTTGTGAATACCCTGGATATATAATCATCATATTCATTTTAATCTAAGGTAAGGATGTTGAGTTGACTGTGAACAAAGATTTCTCACAGATTCCCAGCAACTCTTCCTCGGTATAGTAGCTCGTCCCATTTAGTTAATAATAATCATATTATAATAGTCACCTGAGGCTTTACCACCACTGAACAGATGTCCATGTCCAATAATAGGCAACCCGCCAGGATATGCTTTAGGTTGAGGTCCTAGCGACGACTTCCCAAGTTTACGCCGAAACCATAACGCGTACACGCAACAAGTTGCAAGAAACAAAATCAGCAACATTTTCATTAAATAATAAAAAATAACTATACTATTTTCCTTTAGATGAATTTAACGACTAGTCGGTTCAACTACATTGTCAACTAATTTATTTAAATCTTTGTGACGTCTTTAAACTCGTACTATGTGAACCTAAAGGTAATTGGTTTACACACATTTTTAATGAATGGTTTGAATGATTACTTTGTTTTTGATCTCCGCTCACAGTAAATGAAAAACTAATGCCAAAAAAATAAATAGAAGAAGTCTACTACTCTACGGGATTTTATCGACAACATGCTTTAATCTCAATCAGATCGGTGGCACCGGACTCCCAGAATCTGACAGACTACACAGAAAATCCAAGATTGTTGTTGATTGAGGAGTTCTCTCTCTCTTATACCTGTATGACGAGGCCTAGCTCAAAAGACCTTAGTAGACCCCTCGCTGGAAGCCTTCATTCCATCGGGATCCCTCATCAAAGTCAAAGCTATTTATTCAATTTAGGCCCCAGAAGGGCACTTATGAAGGTCACATTTACTGAAGTTACCATCATGCAGGTATAAAAAAGAGAGCTCCTTCAAGCTTATGTTATCCTAGTACTATTTTTCGTAAGTAAACCTAGTAGCCTAGGTATCAAACTCAAAATCAAAAAGTAATTTATTCAGTTAAGGCCCTAGTAAGGCACTTATGAACGTTTAGTTGTACAATTGCAGTTAAATTTATCACCGCTTCGGAATTGACTTAAAACTGAGAAGAAACCGGCAAGAAACTCAGCAAGGCTTTTTTTTGTGGAAGATCTTTTCATATTACAGCTTTTGTTCCAAATACTTATACAATATACATTATTACGCTTATTCATAAAATTTTCACTATCAATCAACTAGTAATTTTTGTTCCGTAACTGAACCAAACTAAAATTTGGCTGGAGCTCTAATGGAAATATTATATCTATGGAGCTTTTCGCATTGGTGCTCTAACAGGAACAATTCCTGTTCCTCGCGTAGTCTATGTTATACTGTATGTAGCAGCGTTGCCAGACGTCCCGATTTTGGCCAAACGTCCCGATTTTAAAGATCCCGCGCAGACAGGCCCAGTCCCGCTTTTCGGGCATTACTCAACGGTGAAATTATCGTTGGACGTAGAAGTGTGAAATTGTAAAGACACCACTGTACAGAAATGGCACCCAGCTTTTTAAACAGTTTAAAAAAAAAAACAACTGATTATAAAGCTTATTCTGTATGTCCGTATAACTCAAGAGGATTCAAATCCAGGTCTGCCCGAAAATAAACTGGCAACCCTGGTCTGTATTGTAATATTGTAATAGTGATTTTTTTGTATCGGTCTATTCCTCTTACAAACCTTTTACAAACAATCAAAAAGATTGTGTTCACTCATTAGAATAAATAAGCAAAATTTAAAAAATACCTCCAGTTGACCTGGGCCCAAGGCGGCAGAGGCAGTTTATACCATATATAGACTATAGTTGTAACGTAGCTACCTACGTCATAATGCGTGATGATCTTTATAGTGAGTGATGATACAAATTTGTGTTCAGAGACCTTGCAGTAATTAACTAGTGTGGGTGATTAATTATTGTGCGTATTGTTTTCAAAATAGCAAAACAACTATGTAATAAAAAAAAAACAAAGTTTGTCTGTTAATATTATTCTAAACTAGCTTTCCGCCCGCGGTTTCACCCGTGCCCCCTTTACCCCCTACACTACCAATTTTTATAGTATTAAAACTTTCCGTGGACCATAAGGTACATACAAAAAAAAACTTAATTTTTATTTGTTATACATAGATATTTGGATTTGTATAATTCTAGTTCAAGAACTAAGGTTCATAATTGGAAATGTGTAAGCTATTATTGTTTCCTAGATTTTGGTGATTTTTAGGGTTTAGAACCAAAAAGACAAAAAAAGGAACCCTTATGGTGAGACCGATTTTTTTTTTGTTGCTTAGTTTTTTGACTTATGAAGAAAAATTACAAAAAAATACCATCCACCTTATTTTAGGAAATCGCAATGCGAAAAATCTACCAAACAAATAAGGCAAAAAAAAAATATACAGGATGTTGTTTTGGTCGGCGACAAGCGACCCATGAGTGGTAGTACAAAAAATACATTTCCCAAAAATGGACTTAATTCCATTAAATACTGTAAATATGTTGAGAAATACCTTATTCAATTTGAAATAAAATTACCGCGTAATTAAGTGTGGTCAATCGGCACGTGCACAGACTAGAGCTAGGCGCAAGCCGCCATCGTCCCACCCCTTTATTCCCTTGCACTCCCGTTGAGTATTAGGTCTACACTTTAGCTTATTACATGATTTTCCAAATAATATTTTTTTTAAATTTTTATTATTAAAAAAAAAAGTATTTTTTTAGCACCAGTATCATTTGTATTATAGACCCTGAGTCGCTCGTCACTGACCAAAACAACGACCTGTATATAAAGTTACTTTATCACTGACTAAGTAACCCATATTCGCCAAGACTTGTTTAGATGTACCCTTCACATCACTAGCTAGGCTAGAAAAAAACTCATTTTGGTGACGTACAAGAATAGTTCAGGGCTAAATTATCATTTAAAAAAATAGTCTAAAAAAATTATACCTTCCTAAAACATAATATAATTATGTGGGAATTTTACTGTGATTAGGTATTGTTTTGAAGTCAGCGAAGCTCTATTAAGTTTTAGTTATATTAGTACCGCATTGTGTTTTTCGCTTGTTTCATTATACAGGATTATTGGGGAAAACATTAACAACCTCTCAGGACTACATAAACTACTAACATCATAAACAACAACCTTTGGTTCTATGACTTTTAATAATTCATCAGACATTAATACAAAAATATTTTATTTCAACCGCTTTATATGAGCTCTAATAACAAAAGACTGACGGAAGGAGCAGGTTCAACAAAATATAGAATTGAAATGTGTTAGGGTCATCGCTCACTATGTCAGCACCGCTCCATCGCAGCAACAGCCCGGCACCGCCTCAAGTCAATCCAACCACTAGCTGCCAGCGCGCCGCCTGCGAGGTGGGAAATCGCGGGCGGCGCGGCGCCGGTGAAATTGGTGGCGCGACTTTGGCAAGATACCGCTTGCTGACGTCACGCAGCAAGGGAGCGGACCGCTCGCTGGAAGCGCGTGGCATGCGCGCTTGCCGCGAGGCGTCAACTATTATCTAGTCATTGTAAAATTTATTTTAACGCATACGATTTAAAGGCCTCACTTGCATGGCAAGGTAAATACCTAGGAGTAGCCGTGCTGTTATAGTGAGCGTTGACCCTTAGATTTAAAGTAAGCTCAAGTTCTTGGCTGTGATTATAATAATTTTCAGTTATAATTTTACTTTGTTCTTCTAATAAAAAAGCATACATTAAAAATTGTATCATTTATCTCTTCTTGATATAATATAATAGATATAATCAAGGACATTAAAAAAATTCGGATATATTCTAACAAAAAACTGTGTCTATGAGAGTGGGCCACCTCTCATGCACACATTCACACATTTGTTGTCAATTCCGCGGGAAAAGTGAATCTGTACGGAATCTGTTGCTGTTTACTTGCGCTCGACTAATGTATGAATGTGTGCGTGTCGGATTGAACGTACATCAGAACAGATAAATAAGGTCGTACAGTATTACCCAACTGATAAGGCGCGTCGTGAATCTCCGTTCGCTCAGAAAAGAAAGTATGGCCTCGAAGATTTACGATAGAATGCTTAAAACTTACAATCAACCTTAGATCACTACTATAAAGTTCATAATACACTGCAGCACATTCGCAAGTCACGCCTTTCCGCACGGCGCGCGCTAACATGGCGGCAGATGCCGACCAATAGCGTTTCCCGCGCTTTGAAAATGTATCTTCTGCGCAGGTACATCGGTAAGCCATATTAGTTGAGTACTACTGTACAGTGTGGTGGACGATTTAGCGACACAGTTTTTTGTTAGTGAGAATACGTCCGCCTTTTTTTTACGTTCATGAATATAACCAAAAGGAACCAATGTATTCAAACTTTTGTGTTGATAGAGACACGTAGTAAAATTCTCCCCTTAAAACATAATTAGGTATCCCTTTTTGCCCCAATAGTTGTCGTTTTTCGAGAAAAAGATTCTTTAGTTATTCCAGAATAAGATTTTTTCTTGATTCTTTAATTTCTGTCTAAAGTATTTATACAGAGTTTCAAGTTAATTGGACAGCATGCTAGGTTTCTTCCATACAAAGATTAACATCCCTAAAACCCCCTATTAGGGGTAGTTTTGAAAACCTAATAAGAGCTCATTAGGGAGGGGGGTTTCGGTGCTTCGTGTGTTGCAAGCGTCTATACCGCTACGGTAACCGCTTACCATCAGCCGGGCCGTATGCTTGTTTACCGACTTAGTCGTATAAAAAAAAATAAGGATCTTTATTATTTATTTAGGTTGGTAATCGTGCTAAGATTATAAACCCAAGGAATAAGATTGTTTCTACACAAAATTCCCCCTTTCACCCTTACCTATACTCAAACTTTTTTTCTTGGATCACTTTCAGATCTTAGCTGTGTCACGCAGGCCGCTACATAAATCATAAAGTCAAAGCCAAGGCGGCCAAAAGTCTTCTTCCATGATGAGGTGCAGAAAACATGTTGGTAGATACTCACACCTCGAACGCCCTGAACATACCGGACTATTTAAAAGAAAAATATTTATCTGTACACCACTGCATGTTTTTGTGTAATTTATCGATATGACCGCAGGATATGAGTGTCAATATTAGGTCACAGTAGGTTCGGCATTCTACTCACACGCCTCTCACTCTCGATTTCATACACAATTCGTTTACTGCATAGCTCCACGGGACGAGGATTGTTTGCAAGGCCCATGTAATGAGCGATACCAGCACTGTCTGCATACCAATGAATGGCTCAAATGATTGCATACAATCACATCCAGCCGACGAAACGTCAGTTTTCGAATTCAGTGGATACCGCGCGCTTGCCGTGTCAGCCTGTGACGCGTTTTTGCTCTCGCGCAAATTTTTTATACTGCTGAGATAGCAAACTGGCATACTGCCCATCTGATAAGCGGTTATCGTAGCTTATTGACGCTTGCAAAACCTGTTCACTTTGAAGAACCCCATCGGAAAGTTTTACATGCACCACAGTACTTATTAGATTGTGAGGAAGAAGGTATGTACTAAAATCCCTTGATGTAAGTTTTATGTGAATTATCACACTATAACAACTCTATTTTAGGTTTAGGTTTAAGACTTTTATTTCTCTCACTAAGAATTTACAATTCACTTACACGAGGAATTAAATACTTATTTACTAGTAACAAAATAATGAGCGTACAGATTAAACTAAACATACTAAAATATAAGAAATATAAAACAAAGTGGAGGTAGATGTAGATTTAATTATTGTTGTGCATGAACCATTTAAAACTTAACAAGTGAGTGAGCGTACATAGATATAAAATAAATAACGAGACAACTAGGGGTACATTCCGAAATGGATAATATCGATCACAGCGATCACAGCAATAATTTGCGTACCGAATTAGATATCACGCTTATGACAGCTGAGAACTAGGTATCAACAATTCGGAACGTCCGTTATCGCGCTCACAGTATTCAAAACAGAACATTTGTGAATTTAATTAAAATCTGAATTATTAATGCGCTAGGACTCCTTATATCTTTTATAAGTTGACTCGCAAAAAGGAATATCTGCTTTTTTAATTATTTTTCTCTCATAAAATCATAAAAAGTATCTTTGCCAAATAACAAAGAAAACCAAGAATCTTATTAGATTTTTACCGTCACTTTTGACAGCGCTCACCAATGATATTATAATGCGCTCACGGTGATATCAGTTTAGGGCATGGTCGGTGTGAGCGCAAGATGGCGCATGTCATGACGTCATCTATGACTTTGAACGGTTTGTTTTCTAGTGCAACTTAATTTTTAATAAAGTATTATTATATTAGTAATTATATCCAACTCAGATGAAAATGTGCATCACGTTGATATTATAATGTACTACGCGACTCATGTTTATAGGATTACCTTTTTGTCTTTTTTGCCAATCAAGTAAGGTGAAGTATGGTGAAGTGCCGCCAATCTTTCGGGTTAGTATTATGCATCTACGCTACGCAAACCGAGCATGAGCCGAGCCGATTCGTTCGTCATTCACAATGTCAAGCGTGGACGTACACGAACGCGATGCGAATCACTGTGTTCGTCAAAAAACTGATTATTGGCGGAGCCATCGAAATAATAAAACTAAGGAAGCGTAATTGTGAACAAAATCAACGCGAAATTCGGCTCCACACTTCACTACATTGACAAAATATCTCTAGTATTCGAACGAAAGAACACACATGCAAATAAGCCAATTAGCTGCGCTTGCCTAACGCGTTATATTCCGGCAAGCGCGATGATTGGTTCTCGGCGAGACAGATAATGCTAATTGGTTCGTACGCCTGCTGCAGTGCGAGATGCGTGGATGATGTTATGCATTGATTGTAAGAGGATAAAGTATCGTATATTTGCACTATGCATATAAGTTGTATTAATTAGTTGTAATTTAACTATACCACTCTATTATATTCATTTAAAAGTTTGTGATGTGCTTTTTGGATTAAAATATTTCTTTATGTGTTATAATTGTATGGATCTAAAATTAAGAAGTATTTTAATCAGTTTATGGTTTTTACATATGAATTATAGAGTGATGGGTCGCGTTAAGGTCAGATCAGAGGGCGAACCACAAGCTCTTAAAATAATATTATTATAACCTTATTTGACTTTTGTTTTTCTTTGACATCCGACGTCAAAACGGGACAAAAGTCGAATAAGGTTATTTTATTGAAAAAAAAAAACTAAAATGGCGGCTGGCACGCTATGCCACAAAGGTTCTCCTCTTTATAATTATAGGTACTAGTGCATCACAGTTTAAGTGAAATATCAAAACGTGTTAAATAAATACGCATGTTGCGTTCATGTTGCATAACACTTTCCAGAGTCACAAGTATAGGATTTCGAAATGTTTATTTACTCACGTATGAAAAGTGATTCCAGCATTCTTCATATCTGTATGGCTTCTACACCACTTAACAACACATGACGGCATATTTGCACAATGTAAACAACGCAAAACACAATAATAATCACAGTTCTAAGTCCCTCGCGACACGAACGCATCGACTCAATGATACCGGCGAACTGTCAGCGCGGTGAGTCTCTCTTTTTTGGCAACGCCCACCGCGGTTCAGTTTGCGTGGAATGATTTTTGAGCTCGAGTTACATTTCTTGGAGCGCAGTTGAACGCGAGGCGAACGCTCGTTCGAGCCTCGCAAGTACATCTAAGCTACACCAATTTGCTGCTGCACAGCTACAACAACATTTTTATTAATTTCTGTTTTTCGCATTAATTACATTTCTTTGAAATGGCTACTCAAAAAAAGAAACTACAACAGGAAGTCGATGACGAAACCATTAAAGATAATAGTTCAAAGTTATCTATTTTGCAATCTAAGAAAGAATGTCTTTTTCAAATCGCTCAGAATATGTACGACCTCAGTCTAAAGGTTTCCGATCCACTTATAAGAACGCAATTTTTAGCTCGAATTAATGCTTTAGATAAGATACGATCGAATTTTATGGAAACTCTCGACGCATGGAATATCGCTAACGTAGAAAGTAACGACAAAACCGAACTACGCGGAGTTAATTTCATTCGATGAAATGTACGGAAATATTAAATACATTGAATCTCAAACACTCAAGCAATATCACAACTCAGAGTTATTGAATCGCAAACTACCTCCGCTTAAACTTGTAACTTTCGATGGTGCACCGAATAAATGGCCACATTTTTATGAAAACTTTAAAAGTCTAATCCACGATAATTCGCATCTAACAGAGGCCGAAAAGGTTCAATTTTTAATAGGTTGTTTGTCAGGTAAGGCATTAACTGTTTGTTCGGGTGTATCAGCTACCGCTAATAACTATCTAATTATTTGGAACGCACTTATTGAGAAATATCAAGATACCAGGGTACAAGCTTCTATTTATGTAGAACAGATGATTCATTTTAAGCCTAATCAATCTCTCGATTTATTTATTGATCAATTTTGCGCTGCCGAAGCTGCCTTACGCCGCTTGAATGTCAATAATCTTTCAGATTTTATCATAACTTACATCGCTCTTAGTAAACTCGATAAAGAAAATGTTAATTTATTTGAACAATCGCATAGGCACATTGATGTACCTACTTTTGAACATGTCACAACATTTCTAAAGGAACAAAGTAAAATACAAACACTTCGTAACCCTAATTCATACTTAAAATCTCAATCCTTACCGCGTCAAATTAATTATAATAATAATATCGCTTCGAAATCGAAACCTACTCATGCTCTTATCGCGAATACGGATTCAATGCATGTTCACCCGCAAGAACAACAACAAAGTCGTGCTTGTAAAATCTGTAACGCACCTTACTCGCACCCTCTTTATAAATGTTCTTTCTTTTTAGATAAGAACCCTCAATCTAGGTTTGAGCTCGTAAATAAAAATATTTTTTGTCGTAATTGTCTCGGATTTCATAATATTAAATTCTGTAAATCTATAAATACTTGTTCGATATGTCAACGCAAACATCATACATTGTTGCATGTAGATACCTTTCGGAATTTCGAACCTACACTCGCACCACATGCACTGAACCATCAGGGAAGTGCTCGGTTATGGTAATCTGTGGCTCGGTCGTTCGGTGTGTCACCGCCGATGCAGCCGCCCGCGACTATGCCTGCGCAGCCTCGCGCGCCCCGTGTGTCACCGCGTTCTCGCTATCCGCCGCTGCCGCTGCCGCCCCGCCCGCGCCGCCGCGCGCCGCTGCGGCCCCAAGCGAGCGCGACTCAAAACTGATCACGCCGAGTTAGGAAACTCATACATTGCCGCTAAGCGTAGACTCATTCATTTGGAGAAGAAAATAGACTCCGATTCAGAAATTCGTAAAAATTATAACGCAACAATTCAAGATTATATAGATCAAGGTTATTTGACCAAGGTCAATGACCCCGCTCTCGATATTCCGCATTATTATATTCCGCATCGTGCTGTGTATCGTCCTGATAAGCAGTCTTCCAAAACACGCATTGTACTAGATGCTGGTAGTAAAACCACATCAGGCAAATCGCTCAACGATCTTTTATATGTACGTCCCAACTTACAAAATAGTATTTTCGATTTACTCATAAACTTACGCATGTTTTCTATAGCTGTAACAGCTGACATCGAAAAGATGTACTTTCAAGTAAAGCTTGCCGCTTGTCACCAACCTTTTCAACGAATACTATTTCGTTTTAATCCCAACTCGGGAATATGCACATTCGAGTTCAACAGAGTCTCGTTTGGTGTTTCCAGCTCTCCATATCTTGCAATGAGAATAGTCCGTCAACTCGCAACTGATAATCGCGATAAATATCCGTTAGCAGCTTACGAGGCTGAGAACCATATGTACATGGATGATTATGTATGTTCACTTGACGGTCTTAATGAAGCCGAGCGAACGTACGGTGAAATGGTCGCCATGTTCAAATCAGGTGGTTTTAACCTCGTAAAATGGGCCTCTAATACTAAAATTATAGGTATGCAGTGGAATCCAATAGAGGACACTTTCCAATTTAAAATTAACGCTAATTCTCAAGATTGTACAAAACGTACAATTCTTTCTGTAACCGCACGCCTTTTCGACCCTTTAAGTCTGATCAGTCCCGTTACCGCGTTCATGAAGTTACTTGTACAAGAATGTTGGAAACACGAACTTGACTGGGATAGCCCTGTACCTCATTCTATTAAAACTAAATGGAATCAATTTCATGATGAACTCTCTTACCTTGAGCAAATTAAAATACCGCGCCATGTAGGTATTGAATCTAAAGCTAACATAGCACTCATTGGTTTCGCAGACGCCAGCGAGCGTTGCTACGGTGCTGTCGTATATATTAGAGTTAGCCCTGATGACGCTTCACAGGGATCCGTTACTTTACTGACCGCAAAATCCCGCGTTGCGTCCTTACATAAAATGTCCTTAGCTCGCCTAGAGCTTTGTGCCTCGCTCTTATTGGCAAATCTCCTCCTCTCTGTAAAGGAAACTTTAGGTAAACGCTGTACAATTAATAATATTTACGCATTTTCTGACTCAACTGTAACGCTCACATGGATTCACTCACCCGCATATAAGTTTCACATATTTGTTGCAAATTGTATAACCGAAATTAACTCTAAAATACCCGCGAAACATTGGTTTCATATCAACGGTCGTGAAAATCCCGCTGATATAGTTTCTCGCCCTGTCACGCCTAAGTATTATTAGATCTTACGTTATGGTTCAACGCTATTCCATGGCTAGTTAATCCTCTTTCTCATTGGCCCATAAAGCCATTCGACATAAATATTAACAATTCTGACTCCATGGAGTTAAAAACTGTCACGTTGACAACTCAAATTGCAACCAATCCTCCTTCTCACCCTTTTGAAGAACTTATAGAACGTGTTTCTAGTTATTCTAAGCTACTTCGCATCATTGTTTACATTTTAAGATTTGCTAAACGTTTAACTTCTCGTAATAATATTACTCTTGCAGATTTAGAATTGATATTGATAGCTGAATTGTATCTTATACGTTACATTCAGAACTTACATTTTTCAAATGACATTGCCGCTTTAAAAAATAATAAATCGTGTAATAAAAGTATTGTTAAACTCAATATTCTGAATATTCTTAGAGTAGGTGGAAGGTTAACTAACTCTCAACTTGACTTTGGTCAAAAACACCCCATTCTACTCCCGCCTAAAGAACGCGTAACTCAACTCATTGTTGATTACTATCACATCTCTAATCTTCATACAGGTCCATCTCTCTTATTATCATTAATTAGACAAAAATTCTGGATTTTGTCTGCTAGGAATTTGATACGTCAACGAGTACACAAATGTAATAAATGCTTTAGATTAGATCCAAAGAATACTTTCCCTCCCATGGGAGATCTCCCCGCTTTCAGAGTTTCAAAAGTCAAACCATTTGTTTTCACAGCAGTTGATTACGCTGGACCATTCTATATTACTCATTTGCGAAAACGTGGAATCAAAAGCCAGAAGGCTTACATCTGTTTATTTGTTTGTCTAACAACAAAGGCACTCCACTTAGAATTAGTAACTGACCTAAGTTCAGATTTATTCTTAGACGCTTTCAAACGCTTCATATCTCGTAGAGGTCCCGTTTCAATGATTTATAGTGACGGAGGTACTAATTTCATTGGAGCGAAACGAAAACTTAACGAAATTTACTCCTTTATACAGTCCACAGCTCACACGAATTACGTAGGAGAACAATTACTATCGCAATATCGTATTCAATTTAAACATAGTCCGCCGTATGGCCCGCATTTCAACGGACTTAGCGAAATAAGTGTTCGCTGTGTTAAAACGCATTTATTTAAAGTAATTGGTTCTCAAATACTTACATATGAAGAATTCAGTACCATTCTTATCCAGATTGAAGGTCTGCTGAATAGTCGACCTCTCAGTGTCTTAAATTCTGATCCTTCTGATGTTAGTGCATTAACGCCAAATCATTTTTTAAACATAACTCCTCTTAAAATATTACCCGCTGAGGATGTCACTGACATTTCTGATCATCGCTTGTCTCGCAATTACTTACTAAAATAACTCATTCCTTTTGGCGTCGATGGAGTCAAGAGTATCTGACTTCTTTACAGCAAAGACAAAAATGGAATTCTCCCTCAAAACCTATAGAAATAGGTACTATCATAGTAATTAAAGACAATAACGCTCATCCACTCTGTTGGCCACTAGGTATCATAGATGCGATCTATCCTGGAAAAGATAACGTTATAAGAACCGTTAAGGTTAGAACCATCTCTGGATCTTACATTCGCCCGGTAGTTCGGATCTGTCCACTGCCGTCGCAATAATTTCTACTCTAAGTTAAAGTTAATTTCTCATTTTTATTTTCATAATTTAAATTTGGATCGTATCGTATTTATTTATTACGCATTAATTTTCTTTCTCTTCCCTCATAATCTTTAGAGGAAAACCTCTAGGCCGGGGGAGTTGTTTACGCCGATTAAGAGGAAAGGATGGCTGCAAGAAATTTGAAAAATAGGTTTTTAACATATCAATTGCTGTCGCGCTGTGCCCGAGCTACCCCGCCCGAGGGCGATAGAGACAACTACAGCATGGACCGATTATACCTATTTAATTTAGACGAAATCGCTATTTCGTAATCCCCGGTTTCCTCCCCCAAAACTGGATCGATTTAAAAAAATAAACAAGAATCATAATAAGAAGGGCTTTGGCTATGTCTGTCGGTTTTCCTTTGTTTTATTATATTCGTCAAAATTGTTCGCTGAACGTCTGATAAGGGCGTTAAAAATAGTAAGTTTTTGTGATTTTGGAAGGCTCCTAATTCTTATAATAATTAATTTATGGAGAAAAACACAACCGAGGGACATACAGTGGTACCTACAGATTGCATGGTAAAATAATCATTGCTCTAGTGTCATTATCCAGAGAGGAAACTGAGGATTACGTTTGTATGGAATAAACGCCACCAGCATTTCCTCTTAAATAAAAAAATAGATTTTTAAAATAATTAAATAGAATACTAAGCAAATATTACTCACGTTTCCGAACGCATAGGAACGATCCAATCCCAACCCTTTCACTCACTCATTCACTCATTCTCTCGAACCATTCATATCCTGTACCGCCTACGCACTCTCTCGCGACCCACTCGCGACACCTCAAGTAATACGCATCAAAAAGTATCTCCCGCGCACTCACCATATTGGCTAGAGTTACCGGCGCCGGTTCGCGATCGCAGAACACCAGCAAATCAAACACTTGGAAGAAGAGACTCAAGAACCAGCGACCACGCAGACATCGAAGGAACGCTAACTCGAGGTACTCCCTTAATCTATCTTAATTATATTTAATCGGCGTAAACAATATTATTCTGTGTTTACAAAGGTACATTGAATCGAAGTACTTATCAATAAGGTCGCAGCGATATAATTATTGAGTAAATGTACTTAATTAATTGTTGTTTTGAGTGAGATAAGTAGTTTCAAACTAATTGGAACATCACTTTATTTTTACTGTGTATTTATAAGGTGGAATACACATTTTGAATGATAAATAAATTAAATACTCATCTTATTTATTGCTAGTTCCTGCAGCCCGATTTTACGCCCGTTCCCTCTGGATTTATTATTTTCCCAGGATTAAAAGTAGCCTATGTGCTACTCGAAAATATATTTTATTTGTGTGCCAAATTTCGTCCAAATCCAGTCAGGCACTTATGCGTTATTGAGTCACATACACCGGAACTAGCGATGTCAGACGTCCCGATTTTGGCGGGACGTCCCGATTATTAATGTAGTACCAACCTAGTTCATAAGAAACCTTTTGTGAGAGAAAAATAAATACATTTATTATTATTATTTATTTATTTTTAGCCCAAAATTAAATGTCCCGCGCGGGACAGGCTCAGTCCCGCTTTTCGAGGATTACTCGACGGTGAAATCATCGTTGGACGTAGAAGTGGCAACACCAGAGTAGAATAGAATAAAATTATTGACCTAGAATCACAAGGCAAGAAGCAACTCCATGCAGCTCAAGTAAAGGAAGAAATTCGAAAAGCGAGTAGTTACATCAGTATAAGCTGAACTCCCATTGTGTGGCATTTCCGTACAATGAGAGTTCAGCTTATACTGGAAATGTATAGCTTGATGTGTTGCCGTGTGTACGTTGGTTTATTTTAGGTTAAAGAATCTAATATTTTTAAACTAAAACCGATCACTTTACTATGGGCAGCAAAATACTCCCCACGCGCCCGTATGACGTTCGGCAGAGAGCTCGCCTTCATGCTGGTGGAGTTTGTTCCATTCTCTCTGGATAATGACACTAGAGCAATGATTATTTTACCATGGAATCTGTCAGTACCACTGTATGTGCCTCGGTTGTGTTTTTATCCATAAATTAATTTATCCATAAATAGCCTTCTAAAATCACAAAATTTTAACTTTTTAACGCCCGGCGTCAGACGTCCAGCGAACAAATTGGACGAATATAATAAAACAAAGGAAAACCAACAGATATAGCCAAAGCCATTCTTATTATGATTCTTGAATTATTTTTTTAAATTGACCCAGTTTTTGATTAGAAAACCGGGGATTACGAAATAGCGATTTCGTCTAATTTAAATAGGTATAATCGGTCCAAGCTGTAGTTGTCTCATGCCCGGTTTCAATAAACAAAAACGAATCGTTTTGCTTACCAATGGTAGGTTTTTTTATTTCCAAACTGGGCATATAGATAATTTCGTAAGCTAATTTTACCTGTGATAGCTTCTTCCATATGGGAGGGTCTGCTATGCAAAGCTTTGAGGTCTTTGCTTCATTATTAGTAAAGACTAGCGACCCGCCCCGGCTTCGCACGGGTGCAATGTCGTAATGAGGTGTCAATAGATTTGCGCGCCCGCGCCTGCCTCGGTCCGCCCGGTCACGGTATCGCGAATACTGTTTCTTGCTAATTTCGAATCTTTTAAATTATAAATGATTATGATTTTCTGTAAAAAGCAAACTTTATCTACATTAAATGCCCGTCGTAACTAACAGATAATATATATACTACCCTCACCTGTGGTGCTAATTAGCTTGGGGAAATCCTCATAGGATACCCGACCGCCCTGGGGAGGAGCGGCCAGGTTATGCCGGAATTCTACCGGCTAAAACCCCACGGTGGTCGCCATCTGCGCTATGGAGAGGGGGGCGGGCTCTCGTGTTGAACGTGTACCTGCTCACCCCTCCAAGCGCGGCGCTTTGATAACTCGTCCCGGGGGAAGTCTGACACCTCCCCCCAGCACCCTCGCTGTGCTATCGCCGGATGAGTCGTGACCACATCGACTCATCGTCCTTCTTGAGGTTGCTTCTGGGCGGACAGAGCCCCCGTTCTGATTGCCCGCGACTGTGGTGCTACCCTACCCTACCCTGCCCTGCCCTACCCTGACCTGCCCTGCCCTACCCTGCCCTGCCCTGCCCTGCCCTGCCCTGCCCTGCCCTGCCCTGCCCTTCCCTACCCTACCCTACCTTACCCCACCCTACCCCATCCTACCAGGAAACGAGAGGGCTGATGAATTAGCAAAAACAGCGGCCTTGACGAGCAAGCAAAAATCTGTTTATGATGCCTTCCCCCTATCATTGGCTAAACGCCTCATCCGGGACGCCACCCTAATTAAATGGCAGAAGTGCTATTCCGAGGCAGCAACGGGCGCTATCACAAAGAAGTTCTTCCCAAACATCAGGCAAGCCTACAAAACTCTGAGTAAGCTAGGACAAATGAACAATATTAGAGCTCAGCTATTCACAGGCCACGGAGGTTTCAGAGCCTATCTTCATAGATTTAAGTTAGCGCACTCCCCACACTGCATCTGTGATGGTGAAACTGAAGAGACGGTAGAGCATATTATCCTAGAGTGTCCAAGATACATGAAGTCACGAAGAGACTTTGAGATGAGTATGGGATGTGTGCTGGATAACAGTTATTTAGGTAGGGTTGTAAACGACGACGACAGCAGAATTAAATTCATTTCCTTTGCGGAGGAAGTAATCAAAGTAGCCGGGAGAAGCAACGGAGCGAGACTCAAATGAATAAGTAATCTATTTAATCATATTTACGTATATTATAAATGATACAGTATATATATCCCTACCCTATATATATATATATATATCTTTAAAACATTATTTTTAGTAGTAACGCTCTTTGTCTGTCTATCCTGCACAGAATAACTTGTGTTAGCTTTAATAGCATCACAAGTTGATCATGTGTGGGATAGAGAAACAAGGGGTTATGTTTAGAGTAAATTTATTTATAAAACCTAGTATATAAGATATAGAATGTTTAAGTAAATTCACGATAAAGAAGTAATAAAACAAAGAATCAAGTGCTGCAAAAGAAATAGCAGCAATAATTTCAGGGCAACAACACCCTGCGATAGCGGGTGCCTTTAAAAAAAAAAAAAAAAAAAAAAAAAAATACCCCATCCTACCCTACCCTACCCCACCCTACCCTACCCTACCCTACCCCACCCTACCCTACCCTACGGGTATGAAAAATAGTTTACGTCCTATTCTCAGACCTATTGAATATACACACAAAATATCATAAGAATTGGTCAAGCCGTTTCGGAGGAGTCTTTTTTCAAACACTGTGTTCTAATACTTACATTTTTAAACTCGTGATATCTTTCGAATGGAATGTCCGAATTGAATAATTCAAAAAGTTATACAAAGGTATTGAAGCAGTCTTGAATATGAAGTTATGGTATATGAAATGAAACTCATGGACGGCAAATTTAAGACTGGTTTATTTACCAAAAGCAGGTGTACATAAAAAACTATTTATAGCATTACCTACATACATTACATTTCCCCTCCCCAAAAGAAAATATATATGCATATAATATCGAAACTTTTTTTTTTTTTTACAATAAATAGTTATACCACTCGGTACATGTAACTATTCCAAGACAAAAGTATATTATAATATTATAAACAATATTTATACCAGTACAATTTTTGAGTTTAACCTATATTAATAATAGTAAGTACTTTATGCTTACATGCTAATCCACTGTTACCTACACTATTACATTCTTAATTACTAAGCGGAATGCCGTTCGGACAAAAATTAAGCGAAATATAACCTACACAATAGGCAAAGTGCCTGCAACATATTATTACTATTGTATCAATATTTTGCTTAATTTTATTATAAAAAAAAATCATTGATTCGTTCTGTGTTTCCGCGGTCTGAGCATACGTGATCGACCCTGCAACTCTGCACTCTGAACCGGAGCGAATGTTCGCACTGTATCTGTGTCCTCCGATGGTCCAGGGGTCAGCGCTGGAGGCTGCGGCGTCCGCTCCGGGGACGGTTGCGCTGTATCCGTATGCGTCGATGTGGTGTCATC
Organism: Polyploca ridens; assembly: GCA_951394255.1. Taxonomy (NCBI): domain Eukaryota; kingdom Metazoa; phylum Arthropoda; class Insecta; order Lepidoptera; family Drepanidae; genus Polyploca; species Polyploca ridens. Next base: position 4,679,629 of record OX596266.1, on the reverse strand, counting down.
TGCCGGCGGGAAACACTCATTTTTCGTTACCGCTTCATCCACTGATGACTCATTATTGTTACAACCGTTTCCCATTGTCCACGAATAACGTATAGATTTTTTATGCGGAATGATTTGATCTATGTGTTTTTCACTAACATTATTATTATTAGGCGTGGTAACCTTATACGTCACTGAGCCCGTTCGCTCACTTATAGTGCCTTCTTGCCACTTGGTGCCGTTTTTACTATAATTTCTAACGAGCACACAGTCGCCGGGTGTTACCGTGCGTGTAGCTCCACCAGCGTGTGCCGCCTGAGCACGTTGTGCCTTCTCGACACACTCTGCCGTACTGGGAGCACGTAGCATATCTAACCTCGTACGAAGCCTGTGCCCGAGCATGGCCACCGCTGGTTCTTTTTGTGTGCTGCTGTGAGTGCTATTTCGATATTGCAATAAAAACTTACTTAACGCCATTTCTATATTCTGTGATTCTATTGCCGCTTTTTTTATCACCTTTTTAATTGTCCTAACGCCGTTTTCAGCAGCTCCATTGCTTGACGGGTGATAAGGTGCCGTTAGTATATGCGCGACGCCATTTCTCTTCAAGAAATTTTCAAATTCGGTGGACGTGAACGGTGGTCCACCATCGGTTACCATTTGCCTGGGCAAACCAAATCTCGCAAATAGCTCTCTCAGCTTGGTAATGACTAACGCGGCGGAGGTGCCTCTCGACATTGTAAAAACTTCGATCCACTTAGAGTGGGAGTCAATTACCAAGAAATAATATACCCCCTTATGTATTAAAAAATCTGCGTGCAGCCTGACCCACGGTTCCGTGGGCCATCGGTACATAACCGGCGCCGCGGAAGCGGGTGCATCCCTCACCGCTCTGCATGCGTCACAGGCGCGCGCGCGATTTTCAATATCTGAATCAATCATAGGCCACCACACGTAATTCCTGGCGATCTGTTTCATTCGCACCATACCGATATGACCAGCGTGCACTTCTTCAATAATTTGCTTTCTCAAACTATTTGGTATAACAATGCGGTAGCCCCATACAATACAACCATGATCGATATGCAACGTTTCTTTTCTATGAAAATATGGTTTTTCATTTTCAATTTCTGTTTCTGTGGGCCATCCACTCATAATAAATGCATATATTTTACATAAAATGACGTCTTTTTTTGTTTCTTTTGCCACATCTTTGTGATTTAAAGGGAAGGTACTCTCCACAAAATGAAGGTATGCCGCGTCTTCTTCTTCCTCGACGACATCGACTTCATGTTTCAACGGAAGTCGGGAGAGTCCATCAGCATTACCATTTTTATCGGTAGACACAAAAATTATGTCAAAGTCATATGCAGCTAGGCGAACTGCATATCTTTGTAACCGACTGGCAGCAGTTTGCGGTATGCCATGTTTCGGACCAAAAATGTATGTGAGAGCTTTGTGATCACTCCTTAGCGTAAACTTTCGACCAAATATATATTGATGGTGTCTAGCCACCCCATAGACTATAGCCAAAGCTTCTTTATCTATTTGGCTGTATCGTCGCTCGGCTTGGTTGAGCGTACGCGAGGCGCAGCACACGATGCGCTCGGCGCCGTCTGGATATGCGTGTGACAGTACTGCGCCGAGTCCGTACGCACTGCTGTCCACCGCCAGTACCAGGGGCAGCCCCGGCTCGTAGTGCGCTAATGCAGGACCGTTGACTAATTGCTCTTTAATTAACGTGAACGCTTTTTCACATGCCTCCATCCATTGCCAACGAACCCCTTTTGACAATAATGTATATAGAGGATGTAACGTCGAACTTATATTCGGAACAAAACGTGCATAGTAATTAATTAATCCTAACGCAGCTCTCAACTGCGTAACATTTTCTGGAGGTGGTAAGTTGACAATAGCGGCTATTTTATTTTTGTCCGTATGCAAACCGTATTTATTTATTCTATAACCTAAATAACAGATTTCATCCTTAAAGAATTCGCATTTCTCAAATTTTATTCTAAGACCTGCATCTCTCAACCTCGACAGTACAATTTTTAAAGTTTGCATGTGTAGTTCCCGAGATTTTCCCGTGACACAGATATCATCGATAAAACAAACTACTCCACTAAGTCCACTCAGCGTTTCCTCAATAAGTTTTTGGAAATTTTCCGGCAAACATTTTAAACCGAACGGTGCTCTTCGATACACAAAAATTCCAACATGTGTAGTTATAGCCGTTAGAGGTTGAGACGATTCATGTAAAACAAGTTGTAAATATGCGTTTTTTAAATCTAATTTAGTGTACTGCTCCCCACCACTTAGCGTTGCGAATAACTGTTCAATGCGCGGCAAAGGATAATGAAAATCTTTCAATAATTTGTTAACCGTGATTTTATAATCTCCGCATATACGAATCGAACCATCTCGTTTAATTATAGGCACTATAGGCGTACCGTAGTCGGACCTCTCTACTTTGTATATAACGTTTTCCGAAATTAAACGTTGTAATTCTCGCTCGACGGGCTCACGCAACGCTAAGGGTATAGGACGGGCCTTACAGAATATCGGCTGATCTTCCTTGAGGTACAATTTGATTTCAGTTTTAAATGTACCTATACCATCTTTAAATACATCAGGGAACTCTTTCTTTAACTTCCAAATTATTCGGCGCGTGGTTATCCTTACCACAACGCCAGCAAGCGAGGCGTCGCCCCCGAGCGGGTGCTGCGCCCACCCGGTGCAGACCAGCCGCGCCCTGCACGAGTCCCGATGCGCCCGGCGCCCCGCCGCTGCTGGCACTGGTGCCTGCGACCGCCGTCTCGGCGTGCCGCTCGGCTGCCTCCAGCGCTAGCGCCAGCTCCACCGCCCTTTTGTAGTCCAATGTGGGTTCCGCAAACAGGCGAGATCTCATTTCTTCACTACGCAATCCCGACACAAACTGGTCTCTAATGTTCTCTTCCAGTGTAACTCCAAAATTACAATGTGTCGACAGATGTTTTAAGCTCTGAAGGAATGCGCCAATGGTCTCGTTGTCTGTCTGTCGTCTTAGACGAAAAACGTGCCTTTCGGCGATTTCAGATCTTTTCGGCTCCAGGTGATTGCGAACTAATGCCACCAGCACTTCGAACTCCTTATTTTCTGGATGTTCAGGCGCGCACAAGTCACACATCAGCTCGTAGGTCGCCGCTCCTACATGCGTAACTAAAATGGCCACGCGTAGTTCCTTTTAATTTCGTTTAACAATATATATTGTTCGACGAGTCGTATATACGCGTCCCAATTACCGCGCCCGCTTAATTCGAACTCGTGTAGCTTTCCAAAAGGCATTTTGAGCTGTTTTCGTCACTTTTTCACCAATTCGTCGCCAGTTATGGTATATGAAATGAAACTCATGGACGGCAAATTTAAGACTGGTTTATTTACCAAAAGCAGGTGTACATAAAAAACTATTTATAGCATTACCTACATACATTACAGAAGTAATTTATTTTGATGATGATTAATACCAAGATACAAATAAATAGCCTTTTATAGCGGCGGCATTTCGATTAAATTTTTTAAATAAAAGAACACTTATTGTGGCATAACTATAATAGTTAGACATATACTGTCGCGACACTTTTTGTAAATAATGATGTGTTCTACAAAGTTGTAGTACATTATTTTATTCTATCATCAATAGTTTTCGCAGCGCACGCGATGAAAAGAATATTTTAGGTAATTTTTTTACACCTTGGGTTACATTATTGGAGTTTTAGTAAGGATCCCTAATTTTTTTGAAAATAAAATATAGCCTATGTCACCCGGGGATAGTGTAGCTTCCCAACAGTGAAAGAATTTTTCAAATCGGTTCAGTAGCTTCGGAGCCTATTCAATGCAAACAAACAAACAAACAAACAAACAAACAATCAAATCTTTCCTCTTTATAATATTAGTTAGATATAAGAGTCTTAATTTTAATAAATCTTAACCGATACCGTTCCGTAAATTATTGAAATCGGGCATTAATCGCTCTCGGGCGAGATAGCTCGGGCACAGCGCGACAGCAATACATAAGTTAAAAACCTATTTTTCAAATTTCTTGCAGCCATCCTTTCCTCTTAAATAAGTTAAATGTAAATATCTCTTAAATAAGGTAAAATGTTTTGCCGTAATGTAATTAATGTTCAGTAGTTGATAAACAATTCAATTTTAGTTATCCCATGGGCTTAAAAATTACGCTGAGGTATTTACTACTATTTACATCCATATTATGTGTACCATATAAGGCATCTTATCCTTTATCCTCTCAATTAATTGTTTCTTTTTATTATTATTATTATTGTATAAAAAATCCTGGCGGGGCGTAGGTACATGGTAGGTACGCTTGTCAAAATTCCTACCTTAGTCAAAGTACTATTAATAATACCTGAAGTGCCTTAGTAGAATTCAAAATGTAGAGAAATTTAAATAAGAATGGTACTAAGTTGTAAACGTAAGTACGATATCCTGAATCACCAAGAGAAAGTAACTTTCTCGAAATCGGAATAAATGTCAAACACGCACCTCTCTCTTCAAAGGTTGCATACAAACTTACGCAGGCGGTAAACAAGAATTGGACTGTTTTACAAAAAACTTAAACCGACTTCAAAGTACACTAAGAAGTAATCAAATCCTAATCTGATGACAATGGGACTAAACGGGAAGTGTACCCTTTCAATAAAAGAATTTTCCAAATCTGTTAATAAATGACGGAGTTATGAGGTAACAAACATAAAAAGAAAAACTTTGGAATTGAGAACCTCCTCCGTTAAAAATACTTTTTCAACACACTCGCTCTTAAAGTGACATTAATGCAAAATACAAGTTTGTTTTTTTCCTCGCAAGTGTGTTAAAAAACGTCGTATGACACGCGTGTGCATTGATTATTACACTCTCGGCTCACTTATTGCTTAATACCTACCGTCTGGAGTGTTAATAACCAACTTTGCACACAGACTTCAAACAGATTAGAGTTATTTCATATTTTTAGTGTACTTTGAATGCGGTTTTTTTTTGTTTGTAGGTTGTAATGTTTTTTAATTTGGAGTTTTATGTGCATTTTCAATACCTTAAGTTTTGTCTCTGACGCAGGATGTGTGTATATCCTAACTAATATTATAAATGCGAAAGTGAGTTTGTTTGTTTATTTGTTTGTTACGCCTTCACGCCTCATCTACTCAACGGATCATCATGAAATTTGGCATGCAGATAGCCTATGATATATAGAATACTTTTTATCCCGGGAATGCGGGTGAAACCGCGGGGGACAGCTAGTCATTGATAAATTGTCGACAATCTTCTTTCTTCTATCTATACCTTTCATTCATACGTTTGAAGTAGGTACGTACTAATACTACTCAATTCTGTATATTTAGTCCGTCAGAGAATAAAGGTCTGGCGGCACTGGGATCTCCTATTATTGCAAGCGCGTACATTCGCGTGCGCCCCCTTATTTTTATGCTAGTTTTAATTTACATGCCTTCATTGACAACTGACAACAGTCGGCTTCTCAATATTGAAAATCCTTACCGACTTGACATGACATGAAAGAAAGAAAAAATATTTATTCGCGACTAATTCGGGACAACACACAACATTACCGATTACTATGTAGCGTTACATTCAATAAATTCAAATAAAAAATTTAAGTATAAGTTAAATTCTAATAACGTTGAAGAAATCTCCAGTGTGTCAGGGTAGCGTACCTCATACTTCGGCTATCTAAGAGGTATAGCCTGAAGATCATACAGGTTTACGCGCCGACCTCGACATACCTGGATGAAGAAGTGGAAGAAATGTATGAAGACATATCAAAAGCCTTGAATAACACCACTAAGGCACACTTCAACGTTATTATGGGGGACTTTAACGCCAAAGTGGGAGTCCAGAATCACAACGAATCCCAAGTGGGCCCACATGGTTTTGGTAGTAGGAATCACAGAGGGCAAATGCTCGTCAACTTTCTGGAGAAAGAGGGGTTCTTCTTGATGAACTCATTCTTTAAGAAGAAGCCCCAAAGAAAGTGGACGTGGTGAAGCCCTGACGCTGTGACCAAAAATGAGATCGACTTCATCATGGCAGACAAAAGGCGCATATTCAGAGATGTCTCCGTGATCAACAGGTTTAACACCGGATCTGATCACCGGCTCGTACGAGGCTCTCTGAATATCAATCTCAAGCTTGAAAGAAGTCGCTTGATGAAGTCCACGCTCCGACCTAATCTACTCCAAATCACGGCGGGCTCTGAGAAGTTCCAAAAACTTCTCGAGGATAGATTCGATGCCTTGGAAACCACTGAGGACGTAGACGAGGCCTTACAGAACGCTGAGTGAGGAGGGCATCAAGTTCTGTAGAACGCAGCGTACAGGTACGAAGTCCAATCTCTCGGTCGAAACTCAACGGCTCATGACAATAAGGCGGGAAGGAACGCAAGCCACTTCGTCAGAGCGGTCAGACCTGAACAAGCAGATTGCGAAGATGGTACGTCGTGACCTTCGGAGCTCCAATACACGCCAAATTGAACAGGCAATAGAGCGAAACCGAGGGTGCAAAGTATTCACTCAGCAGCTTGGAAGGAGCCACCTGACGAAGCTGACAACACATCACGGCAATACCGCATTGTCAAAGCCGGAGATTTTCGCTGAGATTGAAGACTTCTATGGCCGGCTGTACACTTCACATGCCCCTCAGACGCAGCGTGACATCCACGATTCCAGAGCCACCCTGACTCGACACTATACCGACGAACTACCAGATATCAGCCAGGACGAAATTGTGTTGGCTCTAAAACAGCTTAAAAATGGAAAAGCCCCGGGTGAAGACGGAGTTACTTCAGAACTTCTGAAGGCAGGAGGAATTCCTGTACTGAAGGAACTACAGAGCCTTTTTAACTCGGTCATTAACTGCGGGAGAACTCCGAAGGCGTGGAACGGGAGTATTGTGGTTCTGTTTTTTAGGAAGGGAGATAAAACCCTTCTTAAAAACTATAGGCCTATCTCACTCCTGAGCCACGTCTACAAGCTGTTTTCTAGAGTCATCACAAACCGTCTTGCCAGAAGACTCGACGAGTTTCAGCCACCGGAGCAGGCCGGGTTTCGAGGAGAATTTGGTACTATAGACCACATCCACACAGTGAGGCAGATTATGCAGAAGTCAGAGGAGTATAATCGGCCCTTGTGTCTAGCCTTTGTGGACTATGAGAAGGCCTTTGACTCCGTCGAAACCTGGGCTGTTTTGGAATCCTTGCAGCGATGCCAAGTAGACTATCGTTATATCGAAGTGCTGAGATGTCTCTATGATGCCGCAACCATGAATGTCCAAGTACAGGACCAGCAGTCTAAACCCATCCAACTACGCAGAGGAGTGAGACAGGGGGATGTCATATCCCCGAAATTGTTCACAAACGTATTGGAGGATATGTTTAAGACGCTGGACTGGAAAAGGATGGGCATAAACATAAACGGCGAATACATCTCACACTTACGATTTGCAGATGACATAGTCTTGATGGCGGAGTCGCTGCAGGAGCTACAACGGATGCTGGACGGCCTAGCATCAGCCTCGCGACGTATTGGTCTCGGCATGAACTTGGGTAAAACCAAAGTCATGATCAATGTTCACATAGATCCGGGACCAATCGTCGTAAATGGCCACCATCTCGAAGTTGTTCAGGAATATACCTACCTTGGGCAGATTCTGCAATTAGGTAGAAACAACTTTGAGAGGGAAGCCAAGAGAAGGATCCAGCTGGGCTGGGCAGCGTTTGGGAAACTTCGTAGGGTCTTCGCGTCACCCATACCGCAGAGTTTGAAAACGAAGGTTTTCAACCAGTGCGTCCTACCCGTTATGACATACGGAGCCGAAACGTGGATACTCACGGTACGGCTAGTGCACCAGTTTAAGGTCGCTCAGCGAGCTATGGAACGAGCTATGCTCGGAGTTTCTCTGAAGGATAAGATCCGTAAAGAGGTTATCCGACAGAGAACCAAGGTCATCGACATAGCTCATAGAATTAGCAAGCTGAAGTGGCAGTGGGCTGGACACATATGCCGAAGAACCGATAACCGGAAAACGTGTTCTTGAGTGGAGACCGCGCCTCGGCAAACGTAGTGTAGGGCGCCCTCCAGCGAGATGGAGTGACGATCTGCGAAAGGCTGCTGGTAGGAAGTGGATGCGTCGAGCCGAAGATAGGGTGAAATGGCGCGCATTGGGTGAGGCCTATGTCCAGCAGTGGACTGCTGTAGGCTGATGATGATGATGATGATGTTACATTCAAAAAGTCATTTATTCTGGGCACTTATGAACGTTACATTGGTACATACAGTTGAATTTACCACCGGTTCGGATACACTTAACGTTCGGATACATTAATGACTGTATAAAAATAAACAGAACAAACAAAAAATTATATGTTGCGTGATGCCAGGAATATGTCTCGACTCAGCAATGTGCTTAGGTTAGTAAAAAAAAAAACTAACCCTCGCGCTGGTTTTCAGTCGAGGCCCACGTCCATGACATCACGAACATACAGTGACAATACCTAAGTAATGCCTATAAAATTAACAATTATAATATAAAAAAATCTATAATTTTGTTAGGTATCTAATATTAACCTATTGACTCCTGCATTTTTTCGCGGAATTTGCAAATTTGCAAATGGCGCGCGGCACCCAAGGTCACTAAATCATAAATATCTGGGTATTTACAGTATTAATCAAGAAACAGTAACTTATAGCGTCATCCTGAATACATTTTCTTATTGGAATCTTATTGGAATTGGAATGAAGTATTACAAGATTCCAATAAGAATACTGGAAAAAATGACAACTGTAAAAAAACGGCACTTCATAAACATTTCGAGTTAGCACTTCAAGACGAATAACTCTGTCCACATATTACATACCTTTATATCAACACGAATAAATGTTTTATCAAATTAATACATTTGTTTTACTAGTCTCAAGTAAGCAAAAAAGAGAAATACGATGCTAATTTAAACAAACGTGAACACAATGTAAACAAACCAAAGTTTTTTTGTCGGTCCATTGTTCTCTTATCTTTATGACTTTAGGGTCGGTGTTGGCTCTTTATTCGAAAGATAATGTACCAAACTCGACGAATGTTACAAGTTTTAAATAATAATCTATGATAAAAAAAAATACGAGGTAGATAAGTGAGTGGAAGTCTAAAAATAGACTTCCATTTTGAGGTCATGGTACCCACACATCGTAAATGAATTTCTAACAATGATTGGTAGTATTAGCTTTTATGAGTCCCTAATTATTATCTCTTAATGTTAGAGGCATAAGGTTCAAAAAAATATTTGTTGATAAAAGCCGTTGCATGAAGTGTGAATAGTGATATTTAAGGGATTGCCTGTAAAAGGTGGGCGATTTGTGTAGATTATTAGTTTATCTAACCGTTTTAATAATTATTTATATAAGTCCTGATGTGTGAATTTTTTTTTTTGATTATAAACACGTGAGTACTTCCGAGTGTTTAGATGCAAGGAATTCTAATTACACACATCAGTAATTATATAAATTATTACTAAAACGGTTAGATAAACTATTATTCTATACAAATCACTCACCTTTTATAGGAAATACGTCGCTTATCACACTTACACTTTAATTTTCGGTGAGCCGCGGAGCGAGAAAATTCATTCAGCCGTTTACCACAAAAAAATTACGAAATTTCAATTTTTTTGTACTGGTAGTAACATAATGCGCTCTACAAACGGTTGCGTCATTTAATGTATCGGTTCTATTCGCGCACAGATTATTAATATTACAATGAATTTCGCGAAAGCTTAAAAAGTACTATAAATAAGTTTTTGTCAAAAAAAAAATTTTATTCAAGCTTTTTTTGGTGAGTATACTTTTTGTTGATACCAAATAACATAATGTATATCAAACCAAATTAATATTACAAACCAAATATCAAGTCAATCCGAGTCGGATTGACTTGATATTTGATTTGTGTTGGTCGGATTATTCGACCACTGTAAGTGGCTGAAATTTGACTTGCAAGATTCCACCCGAACAAACATAGTTACATACATACAGACATCATCATTACACCATATGATGACCCTATGGCATCACACTATAAAAATAGCATACGATAATGCATTTATAATCCGACGTCTAGTTTTTACTGTTAGTCTTTGTATAATACTGATTAAAATAAGTCAAACATAAACTTTGAGGAAACAAACATTGTATAAATAAATAATTTCAATTTGCATTCATAATTTCAACAGAAAATGTTATGGCTATATGCAATAACGCTTCTCTGCGCATGCGCTGTACTGGCAATATGGTGTAAATGGTCGCCAACGCTGAAGAATGGTCCACCAGTGCTGCCTGGAATGTGGCCAATTGTTGGACACCTTCCCTTATTAGCTGGTGGAAGTGCCCGTAAGTACCTATCACTATTTTTGGGGTTCCGTACGTCCGAATGTAATAACGAAATCCGTGTAGTTATCACTCGTGTCTGTCTAATTTGCTCCGAAACGATTGAAATTTTGAATATAACACTTATGGGGGCAAATTATAAAATTAAAAAAAAAGATTTTTAATTTGACATAGGTATCAAGTAAAAAGACTTGGTGCGTTGGTCTCAAATATTCTAATTACTTATAATTAAAAAAAAATATTTAAAAAAATTAAATCGACTTCAAAATACACTAAAAAGTATGAAATAACTCTAATCTATCACTGATTTGAAGTCAGCGAAATATTTTCAGTGGAATACGTCGTGCTATGAAGTCGATATATTTTTTTTAAATTACTTTTTTTATTCGTCATTTTTAGTTTTGCTTAAATGCACTAGAATTTGACCAAGGTTTTGAGATGTTTTTCCTTTGACACCACATCCGTAGCTCGTATCAATAAGCCAGGCCATCACACTTATTTGTCCATATCTTGAAAACTACTGAACCGATTTCGATAAAACTTATACTGTTCCCTAAGTTGAAGTAAATGTAAACTAATAAAAAAAGAATGGTTACAATCTGATTAATATATTCGGAGATATGCGTGGACAATCAAACATACATACATACCTATGAAATTTTGTATAATTGGAAGCTCTAATAGATTATCATATGTGAATATATTGCAGTTCCAATAATATTACATACATACGTGTCGAATTGATAATCTCCTTTTTTTGAAGTCGATTAAATAAACAGTAAAATATTAGTGTAATAATGGTGTAATTTAAATAGGTTAAAACAAAACAAAAGTAAAGGTGATCCGCTGTCAGTCAGCGACACAGGTCACATAGGGCCACGTCCATATCGCTGATTTCAAAGACACTTGAAATTGTAACATTTCAAATACACATTTTAAGACCGGCCGCATACTATAAGAAATTTTCTGTCAGAAATTTTCGGACGCCCGCCGGAAGGCACTTTCCCCATACATTTTGTTCTAGACCCCGCATACTATCCGAAAATTCTGACGTGTCTGACGTCCAAAAATGTATGAGCAAGCGAATTTCTGACAGAAAATTTCTTATAGTATGCGGCCGGTCTAAAAGTGGTAGAGCATAGCTATTATTCGTTTAAAGATCAGCTAGACTGGGGAATTACAGAATATTGCAGGCGAATAACTTTATGTTTTGTTCCTGCGCATGAGGATTAGTTATTTTATACTTTTTGGTATATTTTAAAGAAGTTTTTTTTTTATTACTTTTTTATTTACATTCAACTTTTGCACAAGATTTAGCTAGCAGCTACGTTACATTTTTACATTATTTCAAATTCAAGCTAAAGCAATCTCATTAAAAAACCTATTAAAAAAAAGGTTTTGCAACCTGTACCGTGTGACATATTAAATTAAAGGACTTTTTTTGAGGGTCTCATATTTTTTTAAATAATTTTAAAATAAATATTTCTAAAGTTATTTAAGAAACTAGATGATGTCAAAGTCATAGCTTTTACAAAAAGGTACCATGGTGGACTCCTGAACTATCTAAAATACGTCAGGAGACACGACAGGCCTTCAATGATGCAAAAGCCAGGGAAGATTTCTCTGGCTATTCTAGCATGCTGACGAGGTATAGCACGGCGGTACGCAAGGCCAAAAGAACCAATTGGCGGCAGCATTGCACCTCCATCGAAGCTCTGCCGAGTGGAATGAGGTTGTGCAAAGCAATGTCCATGGCTAAGACAAACCCACTATCATCTGTAAAGGATGAAAATGGGCATGTCACGGAAACTGGACAGGACACTCTGGGCGTGATGTTCAGGACTCACTTCCCGGAATGTATACTGCGCGATAGCGATGAAGAGGAACCAGTCACAAATGACGAGCTCACAAGGCACACGTCCAAAGATAACTGGCTCACGGCAAAGAAAGTGGTAGATGAAAATAAACTGAAGCTTGCCATAACGGGCTTCCAGCCTCTCAAATCCCCGGGCCCAGATGGCATCTACCCAATACTTTTGCAAGAAGGGGCATCTATTTTGATACCCCATTTGAGCAAGCTCTACAGAGCCTGCATAGCCTTTGGGTACGTACCCAAGGCATGGAGGGAGGTCAAAGTCACCTTTATACCGAAGGTGGGTAGACCGACTTACGAAGAAGCTAAATCAAAATCAAAATCAAAAATCAAAAAGTCATTTATTCAGTTTAGGCCCTAGTAAGGCACTTATGAACGTTATGTACATACAGTTGAATTTACCACCGGTTCGGAATACACTTAAACTGAGAAGACTCCGGCAAGAAACTCAGCAAGGTTTTTTTTTTTTTTTTTTTTTTTTTTTTTTTTTTTTTTTTTTTTTTTTTTTTTTTTTTTTTTTTTTTTTTTTTTAAAGCTTACAGGCCCATCAGTCTATCATCTTTTCTCTTAAAAGCTCTGGAGAAACTGGTAGACAGGTACCTAAGAGAGGGACCACTTAAAGTATTCCCTCTAAATAAACTACAGTGCGCCTACAGCCCTGGCAAATCTACGGAAACGGCATTGCACTATGTTGCGAGTCGAGCCGAGGCTGCGCTAGAAGGACAAGAGATCTGCGTCGGGGCTTTCCTCGACATAGAGGGAGCCTTCGACAAGACAACATTTGAATCCATACGCATTGCTGCAAAGGAACATGGCATCAATGATACCATGTGCAACTGGGTTGACTATATGCTGAGAAGCAGGATAGTTAGATCGGAGCTGATGGGAGACAGACTTAGCGCAAAAACAACAAGAGGTTGTCCGCAAGGCGGAGTGCTGTCACCATTATTGTGGTGCTTGGTAGTAGACTCGCTACTCACCAAACTCAATACCGGACCATTCTACACAGTAGGCTATGCAGATGATATAGCTATAATGGTTAATGGTAAATTCCCGAACATAGTCTCTGGACTGTTACAACAGGCATTGAGGATGACAGAGGAATGGTGTACAAAGAACCACCTCTCTATCAACCCAAGCAAAGCAGTCATTATTCCATTTACGAGGAAGAGACAACTAGGAAACCTAGGAGAGCCCTCCCTCAATGGAATAAAGCTGCCCTGGTCCACCGAAGTTAAATATCTGGGTGTAACGCTCGATAAAGAACTCAGGTGGAAAACTCATGTGGAAAATATTACGACAAAGGCCCTACGAGTGTTCGGCATGTGTCGTTCCACGTACGGTAAAACTTGGGGGCTAAAGCCCAAAGTGTTACGATGGCTGTACCGGACAATGATAATACCTATTATCACATACGGCAGCATAGTGTGGTGGCCAAGAACAAAGCTTGCCTCGTGCAAAGCGTCACTCACAAGGTTACAAAGAACAGTGTGTCTTGGAATCACGGGTGCTTTCAGGACAACACCTACGGCAGCGATTGAGAGATACCTCAATATCCCTCCTCTGCATATGATGGTTGAATTGGAGGCAAGGAAGGCATTACATCGGCTTGCTGTTGCTGGACTATGGGATGCTTCCAAGCCAAAGACTAACCACACAAAATTCGATGAAAACGAAGGCCTGGATCGGATAACAAGCATGATATCCGACAAAATGCAAACTACATTTGTGTTTGAAAGGTCTTTCAAGGTCCAAATCCCTACAATAGAGGACTGGACGGAGGGACTCGATCCACCAGAACCGGAAAGTCTGGTTTGGTACACTGATGGATCCAAAATGGAATCAGGTACAGGAGCGGGAATATACGAAAAAGGTTACAAATGTAGCAAAAGCTTAGGGAAGATGGCAACTGTATTCCAAGCAGAAACATACGCCATAATAACCTGTGCTCAGGAGAATATAGATAGAGGTACCAAAGGTAAATCCATCTATATTCTCAGTGACAGTCAGGCTGCAATCAAAGCCATGGCATCCTACAAAGTGGACTCCAGACTTATTCTGGATGCTGTCCAAACCCTAAACAGACTTGGGAAGCATAACAGGGTAAGACTGATGTGGGTCCCTGGGCACAAAGGAATCCATGGTAACGAAGTGGCAGATGAACTGGCAAGAGAGGGCTCAGCAAATGACTTTGTGGGTCCAGAACCATGTGTAGGCATATCGACGTGTCTCGTAAAAGCCACATTTAGGGAGTTTGCAGATCAAAGACAACGAACACACTGGCTGTCTAATGCCGGTCTACAACACTCCAAGAAATTCCTAGGCCCTAATTTCAAGGCCCGGGAAAGCATTTGGAATATGAGCAGGGGGCAAATCCGCTACCTGCTTGGGGCCTTTACTGGGCACTTTGGAACCAACGACATGCTCATGAAGATGGGTCTAACCGCGACACCCATGTGCAGGTTGTGTGGGGAACATACGGAACGCATGGAGCACCTTCTGTGCACATGCGATGCACTGGCTGGTAAGCGAATGAGTCTCCTAGGGATCGGATATCCAAAACCAGAAGACTATAGGCTCATATCTCCTAGCCTCGTTGTAAAACTCATGAAAAGAGTTTTCAACGAGACTGGGGATGAGTAAGTTATCTAGGGGACCACAATAGATCCCAATGGGTCGAAGTGTCCGAGCTATTTCTCGGCCCCTCCATAAGATAAGATAAGATAAGTCATAGCTAGTTCACACCAGAAGGGCACTTATGTAGGTCATATTTACTGAATTTACCACCGGTTCAAAACTCGGCTTTCAACTGAGAAGAAAAACTCAACAAGGTAATTTTTTTTAAGTTTTTTTGGACAATTTATTTTTGGCTTTTTTCCAAATCATTAACACAAAAAAATTTATACCTAAGCATAGATACAGGCGAAAAAAGAACAATAAAATGAAACCTAAAAAAACACAATTATTGATCTACTTTCGTCTAAGTAGGAGTAAGGTGCACCTACTTCCAGACATCTTTATCTTCAATATAATCAGCTACTTTGTAATAAGCACTTTCTTTCAGATTTTCTTTTGTGTGATTTAAATTTAAAATCAGTCATCTTGGTAATCGAAACCGAACCGAAAGTGGTATTTATTTTATTTAAAATCGTATACTAATTCCAAGAAATGACTTATGAACTTTAGCTAGTCTGAAATACCGAACAACTAATTTCTTTTCTTATTTTGTAGGTATTGATATTATGAGTCTTCATTTTTGTTTTATGTTATGATCCATAATAAATTAAATTATTAAAAGAAACAAAAACCTGACTGCGTAAAATATAAATTAACTGAAACGAGAAAAATAAGCTCTTAAATCTATAGAATTTTGAATATAACTTGAATTTTATAAGGTATTGCAGTCGGGGACAACCAATAACCTAAGTATGTATTTTATTATAATATTTGTTTATCGCATATGTTTTACGCAGTCGGGTTTTTTGTTTCTTTTAATAATTTAATTTATTTCAGACTTTTTAGTTTTATACAAAAAGAGTTGTATGTATTAGTAGGTAAGTAAATGAGCGGTACGGTAAAGGAACGCTAACAACCATCGCAAATCTGTGATTTACGTATGGTAACGGCTCAGTACCTACTGTCCTTGCATTAAACGTGTTTTTTTGCAGTTTACGTCAAAATGGTAGCATAAAAGTATTACAATATATACATATGGTCTATATACAAGCTTTCATTTGATACCCATATTGTTATAATAACGAAACTTTTATTTTTATTACCCCCCCGCTATTTTTTTATTCTTACGCGCTATATAAAAATAATATACCCTATGACACTCCCCCAGTCAAGACGAATCTAACGACACCTCATATGCTTAAATCCATCAAGCCTTTTAGGCTGCAGAGCGGCACAAAGAAATAGATATACATACATACACTCGAAAAACATAACCCTCCTTCCGGGTCAGTCGGGTAAAAAGCATTTTGAGGATTTCATTTCCACCTTGCTTCTTTTGGTCCTAAAGCGAAATAAACTAAATTGACGATTAAATGCTAAAGTTCATCATAAAAACAGTAATAATTTTTCATAAAAAATGCATGGAGGAGATTGGGAATTAATTTACATTTGGGGTTAAATTCAGCGTCGAATCAGAATCTAAAACTTCAAATTCGGTTCAGAGGTACTGCCGAAATAGAATACACAGCGTATCTACCTTTAACGAATGGCGAGCAAAAATCAAATGTTTTTCTTTCATTCTTTCTTTCTTTAAATTATTTAATTTTTTGTCACTAAAACTTATAACGGTTACTGTACTCTTTGATTGACTTTTGCCGCTTGCTGCCGGGTACTAATTCGCTTGCGGGGGGAATATACATTAGCGCTATATGTAACCATGTTGTTTCGCTCTTGCGTAAGCACAGAGATAAACAAAGTACCCTTTTTGCCTACCGTCATCTTATTGCCCGACCTTCCCCTAAACGCATTTAGGTACTAAAACGAGTTCCAGCTTGCTGGACATTAATTCTTCGAATGAATCTAATTTGATTGGACTATATGTACATATTTCCATAGACATAAAGTTAATGTAAGGTCATAACGTTTATTTCCTAAAATAATTCCTTTAATGATTCACGAGCACCCATACTATAAATTGCAAGGATTGCTCTTTTTGTTACGCCATAAGATAAAAAGCTATTGAAATATGGAAAATAAACTAATTTGACGAATAAATGCTAAAGTTCATCATAAAAACAGTAATCATTTTTAATGATAAATGCGTGGAGGAGATTGGGAATAATGGTATGGCTTTAAATTTTTTCGAAGCAATTAGCGTTTTTGAGATGAATGAAATGATTTGAGAACAATTTTGTTTTCGTATGGAGTAAAATGAAACTTAATTAATTAAATAATTTAATGGTACTTTTTTCGTGGATTAGATTGGGAATTAGTCGTGGAGGAGTTTGGGAATGAGCCATACAGCTTATCCCTACTTTTCCTAATTCCTTTGGTGGCCCAATCACTAAATTCCATTTTACCTAAATTTTTTAATAGGACACTATTTATTAAATGGAAAAATTTGTCCCCCTAAATAATATCCGAAACTAATGTTGCGCCTCAAATTTTGAAAAAAAGACAGAAGATAGATTACATTACTTCTTATTACATTATTACTTTACTCATAGATTACAGAAAAACCTATAAGAGGTCTTATCATGGGGTCAACTTCGAAATCGCAGAAAAGAAATTCAGCTTTTCATACATTTTAGCCGAGGAGACATTTACCTTTTGAAAGCTGTATTTTTTTTGCGATTTCGTAGTTGGTCCTATAATAAAAGTTGTTCATATTTATGAGTACTCACTCAGTCGTATTCACCCGTATAATTAATATAATTCTGCCGTCTCTTCCAGATTTGGCAAATTTGGCTAAGAAGGTAGCATTAGAAGCTATAGACTTTGGCGGTATCGTCACATTATACTTCGGACCAAATATTTTGTATGGTAATTATTGTTTTTCTTTATAAGGGTCCATTCACACCGAGATGCGACGTGTAAAATTTTATGTGTAATCTACCGGCGAATCATCGCTGCATCGTAATGCGCCGCGTTGCACCTCGAGACGCAGCGCCACGCGTTTTGGAATTCATTTTTGTGTAGTTAATAAAGTTCTAATTCTATTGCCGCATCTCGTCGCATCTCGGTGTGAACTCACCCTTAATTGTAATTTATATTAGCCTATAAATGTTCTGAACTAATCTTCACTAATATATAATTAAAGAACATAATTTTCGTTTCATTGTTCAACTGTGACATTTTTACGCAGAAACAAAACAAATGTCTTCTTAGCTGCAACATGAGCTACATTGATCTCAACTAAATTATTTTTCTTCGTTGCAGCCATATCAGATCCAGAAGATTGCGAAACTGTATCTAATATGTGCTTGGAGAAACACTACTTGTACAAATTTGGAAAGCCTTGGATTGGTGAAGGATTAGTTATATCAAGTTGTAAGTAGTAATGATTTATAGTACGTTTTATATTGAACTGATATAATAAAATCTAATAATATATATAAAATGCTTTTGTGGGTACGTAAATACGCAGTTTTCTCAATCACCACCAACCCCAATCAACTTCCCGTTGGGGTGGTAAATACCCCTTGGTCTCCAGGTGGTAGTAAGGGAGTTTGGTCGCGGTGGGTGGAAGGGGGTGGTTGTGGGTGGCGAAAATGTTAAAACATATATTGCTGTCCTTTTCTAACGCATGAAGACTTCTGGCAAGATCTCAAAATTTCTGGAATGGAAAGTTCCAAAATGTGTAAAACGGTTATAATCGATCTGGAATGTTCTAGAAAGTTCAACAAATATCTGGAATGATCTAAAAAATTCTAGAGTGAATGCAAACTATTATAATCGATATAGCGATTTGAGAAAGTTCTACAAATTTCTGGCTTCATCTAGAAAGTTCCAAAATGTCCAAAACTGTTATTATCGAGTTAGAATGTTCGAGAACGTTCTAGAAATTTCCAGGATGATCTGGAAAGTTCCAAAATAAGTGCAATTTATTATGATCGGTTTAGAATGTTCGAGAAATTTCTTGAATGATCTAGAAAGTTCCAAAATGAGTAAAACGGTTATAATTGATCTGGCTTCATCTAGAAAGTTCCAAAATGTCCAAAACTGTTATTATCGAGTTAGAATGTTCAAGAACGTTCTAGAAATTTTCCGAATGATCTGGAAAGTTACAAAATTAGTGCAATTGATTATGATCGATTGAAAATGTTCGAGAAATTTCTTGAATGATCTAGAAAGTTCCAAAATTAGTAAAACTGTTATAATTTATCTGGAGTGTTCTAGAAAGTTCAACAAATATCTGGAATGATCTAGAAAATTCTAGAATGAATGCAAACTATTATAATCGATATAGAATGTTTGAGAAAGTTCTACAAATTTCTGGCTTCATCTAAAAAGTTCCAAAATGTCCGAAAACTGTTATTATCGAGTTAGAATGTTCGAGAACGTTCTAGAAATTTTCCGAATTATCTGGGAAGTTCATAAATGAGTGCAATTTATTATGATCGAGAATTTTTGGATTGGTCTGGAAAGTTCCAAAATGTGTACGAGTGTTATTATTGATCTATAAAAACCAAATCGAAGTGATGTACATCTAAATATTCTAGAGTGATCTGATACTGGAAATTTCGGTATATAAATCGAAATTCAGTGACTTTTCGTCAGTTCAATTGTGATTGCAGTCGAGTAAAAAAAAGAACAAACTATTTGAATGTTCTGGAAAGTCTCTCAATATCGAAAATAGAAATCTATAATATGTTAAAAAATGTATCCTTATATATTTTTAATACCATTAAACATATAAAAAAGTACCTTTGTAACTTCAAAATGTTTTAGTGCAAATAAATAAATATTATTATTATTAAATATTATTATTAAACATGCGATGTATTTTAACCCGAGCAACGCCGGGATTCGCTGCTAGTGATATATAAAATATAATAAAATACTTTTAAACCGGGCAAAACCACGGGGCAAAACTAGATTTAATTTAAAATGTGGACGTGCCTTATTCGATAGAGAAGTCACGAAATGTATGCCGCACCCGCTTGTTGTCACTACTACAAGAACTATTGAATAACAAAAAAATAATGAACAGTGAATACATTTTTCACCTTACTCCCATGTGCCGGTAGCAAAACGGCCAAGTCACATATTTTGACTAAGGTGTAGAGTTTGTGAAGTTAGGGCTTGTAGAGTAAGTGCATGTAGAGTTATAAGCTTGGCTCTACATGAGATCTGATAACTTTTTGACAGTGCGAGCCATGTCTTGGCAACATTTTACATACAAATGTTTTTGGTGGGATATTATTTACTCTATGCTATTGCCGAACGGTTGTCATTCTGCACCGAGACGTCGATAGAGACAATAAGACTCAGTGTAACTTGCCTGCTTGAGCCAGTACTTATTCTACTCACATACGTAGGAAATACCTACTGTGCTTTCCTTTTGTATAAACTCGCTTCAACCAGATTTATTTTACGTCATGTATAAAATTTGATCCAATAATTAAAAAAAAAAAAAACAATAAATGCTTCTTACTAAAATCAACATGACTGTCTCCAATTCCAGTAACAAACTGGAAACGAAGTCGCAAGCTACTGAATCCTGCATTTGGTCACCAAGTGCTGAACGGCTTTATAGGAGAGTTCAATAATCAAGGTAGAAAACTGGTTGAAGATCTCACTATGAAAGCGGGAAGAGGTCCATTTGATCCGGAACCATACATTACCCTGAATAGTTTGCAGACGATATGCAGTAAGTTATGCCTTTTTACATTGGACATGAAGATACACCATTAATAAGAATATTCCCACGAGCTAGTTTCATACAAAACCAGTATCTCTATTTTTTTAAAATTAAATGGTAAATGCGTTTGGCCCATGGAGGAAAGAAAGAAGCTTTCCTCCATGGTTTGGCCACTGACCCACCCACCCATAAGGGGCGATGACGAAGCCTAAGATGAAACACGCTTACCCAGAAGAAACCTATTCACTCTGGCCTTGAAAGTACCTAGATTGTAGGCGTCAGGAAACACAGATGCCGGAAGCAAGTTCCACTCCCTTGCTGTCCGCATTATAAATGAGGATGCAAAACGCTGTGTCCGTATTTTCGGTATGTCAACAACGTACGGGTGAAAATTTTCCCGGCGTCTTGTGGTTCGGTGTAAAAGTGGGGATGGTGGAATAAGGTTGAACAATTCCTGAAAGAATTCTATGGGTAGTAAAAAATATCTGAGAACTAATATGAACGCCCGTTAAACTATAGTATTTCACAATACTACGTAGAGCGAATAATGTTTTTATTTATAACAAATATATACAAATTACCAAATGTATATAATTGTAAATTTCCTCAAGTCTGCCGCTGATTCCGGTTCCCAGCAGGCTGACAGCTTCCTCTTTGGATAGCCAAGCTGATGCATTGGCGGAAAAAACTCCCTGCACGCTGGTCTCCGGAGGCCTTGATCAATTTTGAAGAAAAATATATTGGTACCACGTAGTTTATTATTTAATCTATGGCGATACTCATAATGCTCTGAAACATGAAAAGGAAAATAATTTAAATCGAAAACAAAATACGCTGCATAAAGTCTTTCAAAGCTAACTATTGTATACATCCTCGACAGTCCCCAAATTAAATCAATAAGTTATAAGAGATTTCGTTACTTTTAGAAACGGCTCTAGGAATGAGTTCCCATGAAAACTCCACCATGTTCAGTGAATACATGGTTGCCCTAAGAAAGTTGTGTGATATATTCTACGAAAGAATGCAGAAAGTCTGGTACCACAGTGATATTGTTTTTAACTGGTCTAGTCTTAAGAAAACTCAGGATGAAGTCATCAGGGCTCTTCATAATGTATCTAATACGGTGAGTAATGAAAGATTGCAGACAGGTGAGATGTGATCTATTAATACTACTACAAAGGAAGCAAACAAGTAAACGTCGCGTCTGATGATAAGTGGTTACTGCTGCCTACAGGCGCTTGCAACAAGAGGTATCACTCGTGGATTGCCTACCCTGCAAAAATCTCTTATAGGGTTTAAAGAGGTGTTAAGGGATTTGCTACAGCAAAAAGCGGAAGGGACAGTGCAGTGCTATTTGGTACTAGACCATCATACTGCCAGCACAGCGCCATCTCATGGAGCTCTGATGACCTTACTTATAGTAGGAATAAAAATTTGGTTGCAATCTTCTGTGAGTTCAAGATTACATAGGCGTAGGACATTATTACAAATCTGTAGTAGAGGTACGTCCCGAGTGAGGTTCCTCAGAATTTTAACGGGAGAACCCGTTATGCCCTACCTCTCTGTTGTTCAAGATTAAAGTAACATTTGGTAAAAGAGTATTATAGTATTATGCTAAACAATACTGTAGAATTAATACAGCTATAGTTTTAAGCATGTATTATTGCTATCTCTTTTATTTCAGGTTCTTAAAAAAAGGAAACTAGAGATGGAACAAAAGTATAAGGAACACAAAGATAACACAGGTATAAACATCAATATTTGATTATTGAAATATATTATCTAACATTTGAAAACCAGCTTTCACCTATAAAATTACTTTTCAGGAAATTACAAGCCCTTCATGGATCACATTCTGGAACTATCATTTGAAAAGGGTTTATTCACTGATACGGAAATTAGAGAACACACGGATAATGTAATTGTTGGTGGACATGACACTATGGCTGGTACTCTTACTTATACAGTTATACTGATAGGTTCTCACCCGGATGTACAGGAAAAGCTTTATGAAGAGTAAGTTTTAATTAGAAATACAGCTTATTCGTCTGTGAAAGGAAGAAAACCCCGCATATATAAATAGAGCAATTACATACCTATTGAGATAAAAGAAAATACTTACTGCTTACGATGACAATTTGTTCTACTAAAGGGCAAACAAAGTTTGATTAGATAAATTAAATTCATCCAAAATAATATCATGATTTAGATTCCGAACATCGTTTTGAACTGCAAAAAAACGTATTATCAGTTTTTCAGCATATATTTTGGTAGAATAGAGGGTCTATTCTACCAAAATATATGCAGAAAAACTGAAGTGAACGGTTAGCTAATTCAAGCCGTATTAACTTATTTTTTCCAGGTTATGTGAAGTATTAGGTAATACAGATAGAGACGTGGAAAAGGATGATTTACCTAAATTGGTTTATCTTGAAGCTGTCATCAAGGAATCGATGAGATTATACCCGATTGCTCCAGTGATTGCTAGAGATATTGTCAGTGATTTGAAACTCAGTATGTTACACTTTTAAATAATATAGCATTCTGGCTTGTGCTTGGTTACACTTTCCGATGTAGCTGAAGATAGTAAGCACGAAATGTCTAGAGAGGAACCGTCTCCAAAATGCAGCTATCAGAGCCCACCGTTATGATTAGCGATACATTGTTAACTTGAGTAGTCAGCCAGACTAGAGCTAGGTCACAGTAGAAGTACTTCTACTGTGCCTAGGTGGATTAGACTTGTTTGTTTATTCAAGAACTACTTTTCTTGTCTGCAGTCGCTTATTTTGTACTTATTATTATTAGATCTAACTCAATGGATGATGAATGAAATCATTAACTGAATTTCAGCCCTCCATTAGCCGAAATCAAAAAAAAACTTTAAAATCCTCTGATTTGTTTCAGAAAACTATACATTACCAGCTGGGACTAGTTGTCTGATAATGACTTGGGGTCTTCATCTTCATCCCTCATGGGGTCCAGACGTAGAGCAGTTTAAGCCGGAGCGATGGCTAGATCCTGCCACACTACCTGAAAATCCAAGCACATTTGCCGGTTTCAGTATTGGAAAACGTGGTTGCATTGGTATGGGTATCTACATTTTTAAGTATTTTAGTGAAGATTACTTATCTGTACAGATTTAGTCATCATTTATATCTAGTTCTGGTTCTGATCCATTTTGTTCTGAATGGACTGAGAAATAATCGGGTTCTTAGTAATAGTAGTAGTCCAACGCCAGATTTCAATATTCAATCTATCCTTGATTTTGCGATTGTGGATTGATTTGTCATTACTTTTCTCAGAAGTGTAACATATCAAACCACAATCGTTAAATATGTATTTGGCGTCAGCGACATCCAAGCGATACAAACAACACGATTAGGATTCAGTGGTATCAGGATTAAATGGGCGTAGTGCAAGCAATAAAACAACGTTATACCATCGCTTTGTAAAAGTCCCGTATGAGGAGAAGAAGCGACGCAATAAACTCCTCATGGGCCCAATGTATTTATTGTCGTAATCTAATAATATATATAAAATGCTTTTGTGGGTACGTAAATACGCAGTTTTCTCAATCACCACCAACCCCAATCAACTTCCCGTTGGGGTGGTAAATACCCCTTGGTCTCCAGGTGGTAGTAAGGGAGTTTGGTCGCGGTGGGTGGAAGGGGGTGGTTGTGGGTGGTGAAAATGTTAAAACATATATTGCTGTCCTTTTCTAACGCATGAGGACTTCTGAAAAGCTCTCAAAATTTCTGGAATGGTCTAGAAAGTTCCAAAATGTGTAAAACGGTTATAATCGATCTGGAATGTTCTAGAAAGTTCAGCAAATATCTGGAATGATCTAGAAAATTCTAGAGTGAATGCAAACTATTATAATCGATATAGCATGTTTTGAGAAAGTTCTACAAATTTCTGGCTTCATCTAAAGTTCCAAAATGTCCAAAACTGTTATTATCGAGTTCAAGAACGTTCTGGAAAGTTCCAAAATGAGTGCAATTTATTATGATTGATTTAGAATGCTCGAGAATGTTCTAGAAATTTTCCGAATGATCTGGAAAGTTCCAAAATTAGTGCAATTGATTATGATCGATTAAGAATGTTCGAGAAATTTCTTGAATGATCTAGACAGTTCCAAAATGAGTAAAACGGTCATAATTGATCTGGCTTCATCTAGAAAGTTCCAAAATATCCAAAACTGTTATTATCGAGTTAGAATGTTCAAGAACGTTCTAGAAATTTTCCGAATGATCTGGAAAGTTACAAAATTAGTGCAATTGATTATGATCGATTTAGAATGTTCGAGAAATTTCTTGAATGATCTAGAAAGTTCCAAAATGAGTAAAACGGTTATAATTTATCTGAGTGTTCTAGAAAGTTCAACAAATATCTGGAATGATCTAGAAAATTCTAGAATGAATGCAAACTATTATAATCGATATAGAACGTTCTCGAACATTCTACAAATTTCTGGCTTCATCTAGAAAGTTCCAAAATGTCCCAAAACTGTTATTATCGAGTTAGAATGTTCGAGAACGTTCTAGAAATTTTCCGAATGATCTGGAAAGTTACAAAATTAGTGCAATTTATTATGATCGATTTAGAATGATCGAGAAAGTTCCAAAAATTTTCCGAATGATCTGGAAAGTTCCAAAATGAGTGCAATTTATTAGAAGCGATTTAAAATGTTCGAGAAAGTTCTAGAATGATCTAGAAAAGTCCAAAGTGTGTAAAACGGTTATAATTGATCTGGAATGTTCTAGAAAGTTCCAAATTGAGTGCAGTTTATTATGATCGATCTAGAATGATTGAGAAAGTTCTAGAAATTTTCCGAGTGATCTGGAAAGTTCCAAAATGAGTGCAATTTATTATAAACGATTTAAAATGTTCGAGAAAGTTCTAAATATTTCTAGATTGATCTATAAAATTCTAAAATGAGTTCAATTTATTATAAGCGATTTAAAATGTTCTAGAAAGTTCTAAAAATTTGTGGATTGGTCTGGAAAGTTCCAAAATGTGTACGAGTGTTATTATTGATCTATAAAAACCAAATCGAAGTGATGTACATCTAAATATTCTAGAGTGATCTGGTACTGGAAATTTCGGTATATAAATCGAAATTCAGTGACTTTTCGTCAGTTCAATTGTGATTGCAGTCGAGTAAAAAAAAGAACAAACTATTTGAATGTTCTGGAAAGTCTCTCAATATCGAAAATAGAAATATATAATATGTTAAAAAAAGTATCCTTATATATTTTTTATACCATTAAACATGCGATGTATTATAACCCGAGCAACGCCGGGTTTCGCTGCTAGTTAATAATTAAATAATCACTTCACTTCACATATGTACAGTACAATCTTAAATAATTATAGGCTTCAGAACCGGGTGTAACAATCATTGCAATAAGATGTGTACAGCTCGATTGCTTGTAATAAACTAACTGTCCCAAAAACAATACGCATACCCTCATTAACTCTGCTTGTGCCTCATTAATTTTACCCAACCCTTGTACCAGGATAATATCATGATCCAACAGAGTCCGACCAACAATCATACTCTCCGACATATTATATAGATTGAATATTGAAATTGGGCGTTAGTAGTCTTTTCTAGTGGTGCCGCCATCGAGGAAAAAATCCATTTAGATTAGTAATAGCGAGCAATCCGAATCCGCAACTAGAAAGTCATTTTTCCCTGATTAATAACAGTACCAAACACTGCATCAAAATGTTTCGTGTTCCTTGACTTTCAGAGCATATTGTTGGTGGTAGAAATTGGCGGATTAGATTTCAAACAAAATTAACGTCATGGCGCTTCTTTGGGTTAATGGGGGCTACTAAAGAGCTATTTCCCATACATAAGCACCGAGTGGTACAGACTCCCGTTAGGTAGAGTCACTGAGAGGGAGAAAAGGTAATGAGGAAGTGACGAAGATCGTAGGATCAAGTCGGTATAATGAGATTGAAGGACACCATCATGAGGAGAAAGCACGTTGCGGTAGAGTATCAACAAGGTACTTAACAAACTTAGCTACCTATCATACAGCTCTTCTAATTCAAAGATAACTAAAAATAGGAAAAGATATGAGTAACAAGATAGAAACAGACAAAGGCACGGCACAGGGTTCGATCCTGGACCCGAATGAATATTTAATTTACGTGAATGATATGTGCAATATAATAAAAAATGGTTCAGTATACCAATTTGCAGATGACACATGTCTATTAGTGGCGAATGAAAATCTAATTGAACAAAAAAAATATAAAGATGACGAAGATAGCTTGTTCAAATATTGTAACATTATGAACGTTTTTGATAAAACCAAATTTTATGTTCTAACCAAAACGCCGCCTCAGAATCACTCAAAATAATGTAAACGTCCTGAGCGCTTACGAGCAAACATGTATTACCAAAATATAATAACTTCTACGGAACAAGAACCGCCGATTACTTGCTACCATAATAACATTGTTGATATGTATAACAATAAGGATATAAAGTATAATGTTGTGAAGCGCAAACTGAAATGTTTTTATCTAAATAAATTAAATAACTAAGAACAATTTCATAATATATAATTTCATAATAACTATGCGAACGAACGTCCTCGCCACATACAGATAAACCCCTTGAGGTTTGCGTTGTGTGGTTTCTAATAATACGCTGTGTTTTACTGTATTTTGAATAAATAAATAAAAAAAAACTCCATAAATAATTCTAATAAACTTTAATATGATTTGAAAAAATCCTTATTTTATTATTTTCAGGTAAAGTTCACGCCATGATGTCAATGAAGACAACCCTTGCCCACTTGCTGCGAAGTTACTGCATCACCGCTGACGTCACCAAGTTGAAGGTTAAATTGGACATCATGCTGAAGCCAGTTTCAGGACACGACATTAGTATTGAAAGGAGATCTTGACTTTGTGAATTCTTTTTTTTATAACACTAAGATGGCAAACAAGCATACGGCCCGCCTGATGGTAAGCAGTTACCGTAGCCTATGGACGCTTGCAACACCAGGGGTATCACTCGCGCGTTGTCGACCCTTAAGAAACCGCTTCATACCCTTTTTGAAGAACCCCATGCTGCTAGTACTCCATTGGGAAAAGGAACTCCATAGGGAAATGTTGACACCAAGGATCCCGATGCTTTGACTGATGTTCAAGGAAGTGCTTTGGAATTGTGGAGTCACAGACCATGAGGTTTTCTTAGCGATGAATGCGCAGGCTTGAGTCTTGGTGGGGTTGAAATGGACTAGGTTTAGTCGACCCCAATCGAAGTCACATGTTAGTGTACTCTCGATTTCAGACACCAGCAGTTCGAGGCTTTCTTTCACCTCGGAACGAGGGATATTTGCACGGCGTAATGAGCGTACCCTGTACTATCGTCCGCATAGCAGTGAATGCCGTCAATTGACAGCATATCATTGATATGCAGAAGGAACGGTGTTGGGGACAGCACAGAGCCTTGCGAGACGTATGTCCATGCTATCGGAGCAGCTACCGTCGACGACGGCTTTTATGCATCTGGTGGACAGAAAGCTGGCGACGCATTTGCATAATCCCTCGGGAAGCCCGTATGCTGGTAGCTTCGTGAGAAGACCCCTGTGCCAGACCCGACCGAACGCCTTCGCCACATCTAGGCTCACTGCCAATGCCTCACCTTGACTCTTGATGGCGAGTGACCAACGGTGCGTGAGATACACAAGGAGGTTACCAGCTGAGCGACTGTGGCGGAAGCCATATTGTCAGTCGTTCAATAACTCGTGATCCTCGTCCTCCCGGTATCTCAAAAACTGCTTGTTGATCACACGCTCCATGACTTTGGAGAGAAGGGAGGTGATGGCGATAGGCCTGTAATTCGCCGGGTCTGATCTGTCACCCTTTTTGGGCACTGGGTGCACGTGGGCAGTCTTTCACGAAGACGGGACTTCCTTTTCGCACCTTTCGCACCTGACACAATTCAGGAGCAAACCGCTTCAGCACCACTGCCGGTATGCCGTCGGGCCCACTCGACTTATGGATGTCCAGAGAAAGCAATTCCCGCCGGACCTCCCGTTGGGTAATGCTTATCTCCGGCATGGAGCTGTCACACCGCGAGATGGTAGGCGCTGTGGCATCCCTGTCATCCAAAGTCGAGTTCGAGGCAAAGAGAGAGCCTAAAACATCAGCTTTATCCTTAGCACTATGGGCAAGTTTCCGTCCGGCTTACGTAGTGGTGGCAAGGACGACTGGCAAAAGTTCCCTTCAGCAGCTTTGGTAAGGGAACAAAAAGCGCGACTTCCAAAAATGTTTATTGATAGAAGAGAAATAGTTACTATGGTGTCTAAGCGTCGATAAGGTTACTGTAACTACTTACCTAATGCTTGTTTGCAACCGTGATGTATGTAAAAGGATAGTATTTAGACGAGCGAATATAAATTCAAAATAAAGGAATGAAAACAAGCTTTTGTTAAAAAAAACATTTTGAATACAAGGTTTTTTGGTGACTGTACTTGCTTGTCTTCCAATATAGGTACTAATGCAAACCAAATATCAAGTCAATCCGACCACTGGAATTATTTTTCTATTTAAGAATAATAATATTAACTATTATTAATTGATTATGTGAATTATTGTTTTTATGCAATCTGATAGTGATATTTGTTTATCCCCGACTGCAATATCTTATAAAATTAAAGTTATATTCAAAATTGTATAGATAAAAGAGCTTGTTTTTTTATCTTTTCAGTTATTTTTTGTTTTATGCAGTCGGGTTTTTTGTTTCTTTTAATAATTTAATTTATTTCAGACTTTTTAGTGTTTATTAATAAATGAGTTGTATGTATTAGTAAGTAAATGAGTGGTACATTACAACCATCGCAACTCTGTGAGTTACGTACGGTAACTGCTCAGTACCTACTTTCTTTGCATTAAACGTGGTTTTTTGCAGTTAACGTCAGCTTTCATTCGATACACATATTATTATAATAACGATTTTTTGTTTTTAATACCCCCCCCCCCTATTTTTTTTATCTGTAGATGCCATATAAAAATAACATACCCTATGTCACTTCCACAGTTAAGACGAATCTAACGACACCTCATATGTTTCAATCCATCAAGCCGTTCAGGCTGCAGGGCGTACCAAAGAAATAGACATACATACATACACATACTCGAAAACATAACCCTCCTTACGGGTCAGTTGGGTAAAAAATTGCATCGATATGTAGCGACGACATCATGACGGCTCTCATCGTCATGAGAGCCGTCGGAATGTTGCAAGCTGGTTCCAGGCAATGTACTGTGGCTGTCGTTCTTGGCACTACACAGAGCGTCATAAGCCACCTCTGGACACGCTATCGCATCACAATTAAAAGTGAGACGTATATACTCGACCAGGTTTTTGGAATAGGTCTTTGGCTGGACGTGTATAGACCTTACTCATCACATGAAGGCGTCTCGAGTATTTAGGAGTATAGTAACTATTTAGTCATCTGTGGTGGGGTGTGGAGGGACAGGCCGAGATCAGCAGTGTCGGCGCCACGTCGCACGCGCGCTTCCTTCAGTCAGCAGCACAAACTACCAAGAGAACTAAAGTTGTCAGCAGTTCATCGTGGAGCGCTCGGCGCGATAGCTGCACAATGATAGGTCGCGGTGCCGGCGGTTGCTTGGAATTTGCTTCATCGCTCACACGACGTAGACCAACCCTCTAAGGACTCTATCAGTCATCATCTTTCTCTACTTTGAGGATGGGATTTCCATCTATCTATTCGTAGTTTCATTCTAACCTATACCTTTCTGTATTGCTAGAAGATTTTTGCTTGGGGTAATTGACATACACAAGCATCGATATATTATCTTCTGTCGGGTCTAATCTTTATAAGCGTAACGCAATGACATATTATATAAAAACAAGGGTATATAATCTTTGTAGATTCGAACAACAATCAATTTCTAAGTCTAGTATATGGGGCTTATAACTATGATATTTTGTACATAATTTTTATAACAATATTTGAGACATTATACATAGCGAACCACTACATAACGAAGTTCACACGCCGATAGATAGATGGCGTGCCGCCACATTATCCTGTATCGTGCATACAAGCCCACTACATCCTGCATCGCGCTTGCAAAGATTTCTCGGCGATCTGCATATATATAACTGTCCGACAAGTACAGTTGGACCGCGGTCCCCAGGCACGATGACCCAGCCTGGCGGAAGATCTTCGCTTTTAAATGGAGGTGTCATCCACCTTGTACCTCCATAGTGGTGACCCCGACGTGATGGAATGGGAATTATTTCCAACCCTTCCAATCACTGAACATGCAGTAGCATCCTTCTGAGCAGCTTCCAAGCTCATCACTTCCCACCGGCAAGCAGTCACACAGCAAGCCAGCTTCGCCTTAACCAGTTCCAACGCAGCCGATTCACCGTGCTTCCTGGTCCTGCAAGGCTCATCACAGCGACAGCACTCATCACCCGCACAGTCCACCGCAGCACACGTCCGGATCTCTTCGGCTGGCTCACCCTCTCCGGCGTGGCAGTCTCTGCACCACGTGGACTCCTATGGCTCAACCCGTCGCATCAAACCCGCTCAGTCTCGACTCACCGCAGACTTCCGAGCAGCACTGGCACTTGCAAGCTTAACGCAATGACGCAACTATAGATCGACCTCTGGTCTAGGAAGGGAGTGATGTAGCGAACCACTACATAACGAAGTTCACACGCCGATAGATAGATGGCGCGCGGCCACATTATCCTGTATCGTGCATACATCGCGCATACAAGCCCACTACATCCTGCATCGCGCTTGCAAAGATTTCTCGGCGATCTGCATATATATAACTGTCCGACAAGTACAGTTGGACCGCGGTCCCCAGGCACGATGACCCAGCCTGGCGGAAGATCTTCCCTTTTAAATGGAGGTGTCATCCACCTTGCACCTCCATAGATAGATAGATAACTCTTTATTGTGCACCAGAAAATCAATTAAAAAAACAGAAGGAAAAGAACATAATATATTTGACCATGTAGACGCGACCCAAGCCGGGTCGCGTCTACATTACTCAAGGATATTTTATGCATGAAAAATCAAGTTGGTGCTTTGGAAGAGAAAGTTGTTACAGTAGAAAAGTGATCTACTCAAACAAGAGGTGGATAATAACGAGGCAGGCTTCTTTATTTTTTCCTCCTATAAATAATTTAAACAGAGAAAACACAGGACAGTAGATCCATAGGCCTACAATATGTTCCTATCAAGTCATCACAAGTTTCAGGTGACTCGGAGTCGAACGACCTTGCTAAATATTCATCGCCCCTAGCAGCTGGAGCGGAGGATTGTTTTGCCTCTTTTCTATGCGACCAAAGAGATAGAGACAGAGACACTAGGACGCGTGGAGGCGCCTCATGCATCTACCGCGGTTTCCAACACTCCGAGTGACAAAACAGGTGCGACGCGACCGATGACATTCGGAGAGGAAACGGGGGCTCTACCGCGTAACTTTGGTGGTAATCGTAACGAACACCATTAATAAATTTCATCCAATCAGGGCCCGCGAATGGTCATCGTCGCGTCATATCGCGTGCGCGTTATTGAATGAAATAATTAATGGTGTTCGTTACGATTGCCACCAAAGATACGCAATAGCCCGGCTGAACGGAGCAAAAAGTGCTGCACGTGGAGGCCACTGCGACATACTGCGGTTTCGCACAAGTTAGGTAGTGATACAACACGACCCGCATCTAAATTCAAAACGTTACAAACTGATTGGTCAGAGGGTGCTTCTGTTACTCAGGATGTTAAATTCAAGGCTGCACATGTTAAAATGTCTTTGTTTATATCTAATTTTAGTATCGAAACAAGTGAGATATATAGGGTGTGGTTCTGCTTTACCATCATATTTATAGAACCAATAGTAAATGCTAATGTAGTTTATTAAAAATAGATAATTAATTCTGTGGTTGACTGGTAAACGATTATTGATGATTTATGATTAAAGTCAAATCAGAATAAGACTTCACCACTGCATAGAATAGGTCTGCGATCCGGGGGCGAAGGGAGAAACCGGGCCGCTGCGCAGCGGTCACCTATATCTTATAAATCTTTATAAAACATCGTCAAACACGGAAACGATTTTTATTTTTACAAAAATATGTACTTAATATAAATAATATGTAATTTTACGAGTATGATTTTATAATTGAATCGTGTTGTATACAAGGTAAATATCAACCTCCGTAAAAATGGCGGAAATGCAAAACCACACCCGGTATATATCATTTGATTAGGGGAAGGGAGGGCAAGATGGTAACTATCTGTAAATCCGAACTACGTTCGAATCAACACAAATCGCTTAGTACACAGAGACCCACGGCCATCATGAATTTACGAACGAAGTCTAGTCACGCCAACCAGCGAAGTGTGCATCTGTTTTGCTTTTTGCTACGATTTTTTACAAAAATATTTTTGAATTGTTATTGTTTGTAAGAAATATTACTATTTTTTATTAACTGTAAACCTAAGTATGTATTTTTTTTTATTATTTGTTTATTCCCAACTGCAATACCTTATAGCATTCAAGTTATATTCTATAGATTAAAGGAAGTATTCCCATTTGCGCACCGATTTTTTGAGCACCGATTCTATTCCCTTTTCAGCACCGATTGGTATTTTGGATCAGTGCTCAAATGGGAACAAAAATTAAATACGAAATCATTCCCTTTTGAGCACCGACGGTTTTGTAGTTTCTAGTGTTGTGGTGTTTAATAAAACGCATTTTTTGGAAAGAATATATAATATATGTTGTTTTGTTACTAGGGAGAGCTCTTTCAAGCTTCTGTTATACGGGCACTATTTAAAACTGTGGTGTTTAAACAAAATATATCTATAAAAAATAGTTTTATTTTACAGAATGTTATAATTTGGTATGTATCCGTATTTAACTGTTTATTATCAATTACATATGAATATTAATTATTTATTAATTTCCTAGACTTTAATTTTCTCAATTCGAACAAAACACAAACAATACAAGTCACTATACGTTTTTTATTATTATGAAGAGCTTAGGTAAGATGACCTGTGATGATTTTAGAGCATCAGCAAATATTTATATTGTACCAGTATAACAGAAGTTTGAAGGAGCTCTCTCTAGTAAAAAAACAACATATATATTCTTTAAACTTATGAAAAAGAAGAGTTCCTTCGAGCTTATGTTATACTGGTACAATTTAAAATATTAGCTGATGCTCTAGAATCAGTGCTCTAATGGGAATATTCAATAAAATAACGTAAGTCTTGGTACCATCTTTTCATAAGTATACATTTTTGGAGGTATTTAGAGAGAGATTAGATATAAGTAAAATGGAGAGTACATTATGTTTCATAATTAGTCAGTACCTAGGTAATATAAACAACATTAATTATATTTTGTTCAGCAATTGACAACCAACTTAACATATTGATCAGAGCTCAAAGCGGAATAGTTTTGATGCTTTAACGATAATACTTTTTACTTTTTATAATAAAAACGTTGATTTTTATCGATACGTTTTATTAAACACTACAACACTAGAAGCTACAAATCCATCGGTGCTCAAAAGGGAATGATTTCGAATTTGATTTTTATTCCCATTTGAGCACCAATCCAAAATATGAATCGGTGCTGAAAAGGGAATAGGATCGGTGCTCAAAATATCGGTGCGCAAATGAGAATACTCGATTAAAGAGCTTGTTTTTCTCTTTTCAGTTAATTTTTGTTTTACGCAGTCGGGTTTTTTGTTTCTTTTAATAATTTAATTTATTTTAGACTTTTTGGTTTTATACAAAAAAGAGATGTATGTATTAAAAAAAAAAAAAAAAAAAAACACTAACAACCATCGCAACTCTGTGAGTTACGTACGGTAACCGCTCAGTACCTACTGACGTGAAATAGACATACATACATACACTCGAAAAATATAACCATCCTTCCGGGTCAGTCGGGTAAAAAGATACTTTCGGCTTCCTTATGCGGCTAAAAACACATGTATCATAGTATACTATATTTAATAGTAGGTAGCAGAATGGTTAATCATTTTCAAAGTAATATTACTTAAGTTAAAATCTCCAATTATACACGTATTAGAATTATGTAATTCAGATTTCTATTACAATTATAAGTTAAATGTTCTGATAAGGGTTTTTTAACTGGTGGCAGAAGATAAACAGCGCAGAAAATAATTTGACTTCCGGTTTTAATGCTAGGGACATCTCTCCTATATACAAGTACTCTATGGGGACATCTACGATATACGACTTTCTATTTGCTAGCGTGCGGACCAATCACGTTGCACTCGCCTGATTATTATAATAAATTGAGCTACTATTAATCTTAAAAGAGTGAGTGCCTAAATACAATTTTAGTTAATTACACAAGTACTTTGTTAAAAATTACATTTTTAATACAAGCTTTTTTTGAGTGTACTTGCGACAAAGTACTCATCAAGACGAATCAAACGAACCCAAACTCGATGGGGTTGTGGTTTTATTACGGAGTTCCTATGGCCACCTTCCAGCTCCATCATCAGATCAGCTCAACGTCATCATAATATTGCATTGTCACGCGATTTACATATTCGTGCAAAATTTCAGCTCAATCAGAAACCGGAAAGTGGGTAAAATTTTACTTGCAAAATTCCATTACAGAAACTAAATAAAAGCTTGTAATAAAAGCTTGTAATAATAAAATCAGCAATAAGATTAAAACTAATATTTAAAGCATAAAAGTTAAAGCCAAAAGCTAACATATATATAACTGAACTTATTAGAAATACAATCACTTGAAGTCAAAACAATTCATGATTAAATTAGCAATTTAACCAAAAGCAAAGTCCGTACATTAAATGATTTGAAATATGCAAGATTAAAGTGAAGAATTTGCATTGAATAATTTTCATTATAAAATAAGTAGGTAATTTAGATTTTTGTTGGAACACTAATAAATCCTTGGAGCGACATATATATTGCTCTAAGATTAGGAATACTTGTTATACCTATCTCTAGGTATAACAAGTATAGAGGCACTATGTTATGGACGTGGTTGTATTAGTTCTTTTCTATAAATTTTAATAGCACTTTAATAAAACTTTGCAATAAGTTGTACATCCCTAAGGATATAGTAAAACGACGTTTGAACCTTATCAACAATTGTAAAGGTTTATATTTATAATGATTTTCTCGTGCTACGTGGTATTATGTCTTTATCTTATGTATTATATTTATCGTCGGTATATTCCACCGGTGGTGAAGGAAATCCCTGTGTTTGATGGAAAGTTACCAATTATCGGAAATGGACTACAGCTTTTAAAGATACAAGGCAAGTTTAAAGTTTCTCGTTTGTTAAATCTATATTTTTTTTTATTTCTGAATTTCTGCTGGACATGATTATTATTATATAGATAGATCTACGATCTCTAGCATGCGCTTTCTAGCTAATTTTTTGTTTTAATATCTGTATCAAATTCGTTTTCTTCTACCACCACTTCATCTTCTACACTTCATCATATCAGCCCATGGATGTCCACTGCTGAACATAGGCCTCCCCCATTGATTTCCACTTCAAACGGTTCTGGGCCACTTGCATCCGGCGGCGCCCAGCGACTCTGACCAGGTCGTCGGTCCACCTGGTGGATAGTCGTCCAACTAGGAGCTTTCCAGTACGTGGTCGGTACTCGAGCACCTTTCTTCCCCATCGGTTATCGGCATTGCGTTAGAGATCTGCCTATTTAGGTGCCGATATTCGGCTGTATCAGCTGAAGACTGCAACTTCATTTCACGTCGTCGCTTCATGAGTTTGCGAGTCTCATCCGAGAGTTTTTGGGTTCTATTCGTGCGGCGGGTCTTAAAGAACTTCGATCCTACCGCATGGTCAGTTTCCACGAGCCTGTTGTTAGTATCGTCCACAGTCCAGCAATCATCTAGGCATTGGAAGTGATTATGAAGTTCGAGCTGAAAGCTTTCAGAGTCTTGGATATATGCAGATTGGGGTCGGAGCGTAGACTTTACCAGATGAAATCTCTCCACCTGGATGTTCAGGTTCAGTGTGCCTCTTACTAACCAGTGATCGCTGCTGGTCTTAACTTTGTTGGTCACAGAAACATCAATGAAGATTTGCCGCTTTGTCGTCAAGATAAAGTCTATCTAGTTTTTGGTGGATCCATCGAGGCTACTCCAGGTCCATTTCCTATGCGGCCGCTTTTTGAAGAAGGAGCTATTCAATTTAGGCCCCAGAAGGGCACTTATGAAGATTATCGCGTGTCCTCCCCCTCTCTTCGGACTTCTGATAATCCCATTATATCCCAGCACAACCTGTCCACTTCTTCCTCCAGCTCAATGAGCTTCTCGTCGGTCCTCAGAGTCCGTGCATTATATGTTACCAGGTCCAGTCGTCGGTGTTGGTAGCCGGCTACACTTAACAATTATTAAAACAGTAGGGCCGGTTTTAATCAAATTTAGAATAGGTACCAATGTGTAATGTAGGTAGTTCGCTATACTCATTATATAGATATAAGAGGGTAGGCAATGCCACCAACCATTGTAGCAACGTACTTTGATTCAATCTGCAATGTACCGTGATGCATTTTCATTGAGCTTTTCTCTCGCTACCCTTAAACCAGTACACTTTACTATTAATGTGACGAAATTGATCCTTCCGTCCTGAAAATAAAAAGAAGACATTCTGAAAATTAGATCAATAAAATACAAATAGGTTGGTTGATTTAGACCCTCAAACTGTCGTAATAAAGTTAAATTGATACTCATTATCTATACATATTAAATGCTTTGTCCTGAATGACTGACTGAGAATCAACGCACAGCCTAAACTGCTGATCGTAGAGACCTGAAACTTGTGTTGTTGTTGAACGGTGTGTTTTTTTAAGAAAGAATTTTCCGAAATTCTACCCCTAAGGGGGTGAAAAACGGGGGCAAAGTTTGTATGGGACAACGTGATTCCTTGGTCCGATCTACTTCAAATTTTGCATAAAAATTCTTTAACAGAATTGATGGAAGACGTGTTTCATATTTTATTGAAACTCATCGCCTAACGGGGTTTAAAAGGGATATAGTCTGGCATACGAAAGTAGAACCTGAAAAAGCGCGGCAAATTTTAAAAAACTAGATGTGGTA
The DNA here is from genome assembly GCA_951394255.1 of Polyploca ridens. Taxonomy (NCBI): domain Eukaryota; kingdom Metazoa; phylum Arthropoda; class Insecta; order Lepidoptera; family Drepanidae; genus Polyploca; species Polyploca ridens. Next base: position 4,641,853 of record OX596266.1, on the reverse strand, counting down.
TCACTCAGTATAGTAGGAATAAATTGTTTTGATACTTTACAAAAAAATATATAAAAATATTAAGTTACGTTAGATTTTCCTAAGTCATATTTGCATGTATTGAGTTAAAATTTTACATAAACTCGTTATATTTTATTTTTATATAGAATGCTTTTAAATAAATAAAACTCGTTATATTCTATTTTTATATAGAATGCTTTTAAATAAATATCCTGGGATATTCCTCACAAAAACTAAGGTATATATTCAAATTAAAAAATTGTGGAAATTTTAATTTTTTCTAGATTATATTTTTTTTTTACCTTCGTAGAACTATGTGAATAGATGTTTCAGTGATTAGCGACCGTAGAAGTTCATTTAGCATATTATTCTAGAACATTAAGGTGTACGAAAGAATGAGAAGGTGGACACTATAACACCGATTTAGCTATAAAGCCATTATGAATAAAGGGTTAGTATCAAAACTGGTTCTGGTAAACTAGTTGACACTTTTTATGCCTGGTGACGAAAGTGACATTAATAGAATGTTGCCATGCAAAGAGTTTCAATTACAGCCAGGCTCAACTTTCGTTTGCCAGACTCTAGAAAGTTATTTTAGGGGTGATTTGCATCGAAGTTGATATCAATACTCCTTAGTGCTTTTGATTTAAATATTCTTTGATATTTGACATTCCAATTTTAAAGAGTATTGCATTGCACCATAGACGGAGAATTACAGGTAGACAGGCCAAGATACGCATATGTCAAAACGTGTATGTGTGAGCAGGACTAAGCGTATTTTTTGTCCCTATCTCGCATATAGGTTTTTATTGTTTGACCTCAGTGTCGTTGAGGCCAAAAAAGTTTGTTTAAATATGATATTTGTTGATCATCATCATCATCATCAGCCTATAATGTCCCACTGCTGAGCACAGGCCTCCTTTCACAAATGAAGGTGAAAGGGAATGGGCAATACTCCACCACGCGTGCCCACTGCGGATCGGTATTATTTGTTGATGAGAGCAGTGAAACTGTGAAACCCTATGTTGTTTGTTATTTGTGACTGCGTTGTCAGACGTCCCGATTTTTAGCCCAAAATTGATGTCCCGGACGTGACAGGTTCAGTCCCGCTTTGCGAGGATTACTCGACGGTGAAATCATCGTTGGACGTAGAAGTGGGAAATTATAAAGACACCACTGCACAGAAATGGCAACAGCTTTCCCGTGACGCGTCTTAAACACCACAGTGATGTTTGGGCCAATGTGCGCTAAATGTCACTGTGATATACAAAAAACAAACTTCTAATTCATGATTGCGTATCCAAATATATGGCCGTATATGCCGCATATTTTGCCGCTCGCAAGGGACAAAACCTAAAGGGTACTTCCCGTTGACCTTGAATCATACAATTCCATGTAGCACAAGTAAAGGAAGAAATCCGAAAAGCGTTTAGCAGTTACATGGCAAAAAGAAGAAAAAAATGCCATTATATTACCATCAAAATCGAAAAAAAGGGGAAAAATCTCCGAGCATCGATGCCCGTGAATATTGAACTATTAACATAGGTACCTACAAGTTTCTACGGAACTCTCGGTGCGTGAGTCCGACTCGCACTTGGCTGGGTTTTTTTAGTATGTCCCGCTTTTGGCGATAGAATCCCGCTTTTTTTTTACTCAAGCAAGTTTTGGTCTCTTGCCAAAGCTGCTGAAGGAAACTTTTGCCAGTCGTCCTTGCCACCACTCCGTAAGCCGGACGGAAACTTGGCCCATAGTGCAAAGGAGAAAGCTGATCTTCTGGGCTCTCTCTTTGCCTCGAACTCGACTTTGGATGACGGTGGTGCCACACCGCCTACCATCCCGCAGTGTGACACCTCCATGCCGGAGATAAGCATTACCCAACGGGAAGTCCGGCGAGAATTGCTTTCTCTGGACGTCCATAAGTCGAGCGGGCCAGACGGCATACCGGCAGTGGTGCTGAAGCGGTGTGCTCCTGAATTGTGTCCTGTACTAACGCGTCTTTTCGCGCTTTCCTTCACCAAAATGAAAGTCCCGTCTTCGTGGAAGACTGCCCACGTGCACCCAGTGCCCAAAAAGGGCGATAGATCGGACCCGACGAATTACAGGCCTATCGCCATCACGTCCCTTCTCTCTAAAGTCATGGAGCGAGTGATCAACAGGCAACTCCTGAGATACCTAGAGGATCACGATTTGTTGAGCGACCGACAATATGGCTTCCGCCACAGTCGCTCGGCTGGTGACCTTCTAGTGTATCTCACACAGCGCTGGTCTCTCGCCATCGAGAGTCAAGGTGAGGCATTGGCAGTGAGCCTAGATGTGGCGAAGGCGTTCGATCGGGTCTGGCACCGGGGTCTCCTAGCGAAGCTACCAGCATACGGGCTTCCCGAGGGACTATGCAAATGGGTCACCAGCTTTCTGTCCAGCAGATGCATAAGAGCCGTCGTAGACGGTAGCTGCTCCGATAGCATGGACATAAATGCCGGCGTCCCGCAAGGGTCTGTGCTGTCCCCAACATTGTTCTTACTGCATATCAATGATATGCTGTCTATTGACGGCATTCATTGTTATGCAGACGACAGTACAGGGGACGCTCATTACACGGGCCGTGCTAATATCCCTCGTTCCGAGGTGGAGGAAAGCCGCGAACGGCTGTTGTCCGAAATCGAGAGTACACTAACTAGTGTCTCCGATTGGGGTCGACTAAACCTAGTCCATTTCAACTCCACTAAGACACAAGCCTGCGCGTTCACCGCTAAGAAAACCCCATGGTCTGTGGCTCCACAATTCCAGAACACGTCCTTGAACATCAGTAACAGCATTGGGATCCTTGGCGTCGACATTTCTAGCGACGTTTTGTTCCGTAGTCACTTAGAAGACAAGGTTAAGCTGGCATCCAAAAAGCTCGGAGTGCTCAACAAAGCGAAGCAGTACTTCACATCGAGGCAAAGGCTGCAACTTTATAAGTCGCAAGTACGGCCTCATATGGAGTATTGCTGTCATCTGTGGGCGGGAGCACCTGGATACCAGCTTGCGCCTCTAGACTCGGTTCAGCGACGTGCTGCTAGAATTGTTGACGATCCCGAGCTCACAAACGGTTTAGAGCCCCTCAGTCTGAGGAGAGACTTTGCCTCCTTATGTGTGTTCTACCGCTTGTACAACGGACAGTGTTCTGAAGAATTGTTTAAGATGATGCCCACGGCCACCTTCTACCATCGCAACTCTCGCCATCGACAGGGAGTCCATCCTCACATATTGAAACCAGAATTGTTTCGAACTGTGCGGTCTCAAAGGAGCTTCCTTCCGCGGACGCTCAGATTGTGGAATGAGCTCCATACCGTGGTTTTCCCAATGGAGTACAGCATGGGGTTCTTCAAAAAGGGTCTGAAGAGATTTCTGCAGGGTCGGCAACGCGTTAGTGACACCCCTGGTGTTGCAAGCGTCCATAGGCTGCGGTAGCCGCTTACCATCAGGCGGGCCGTATGCTTGTTTGCTACCTAAGTAGTACCTATAAAAAAAAAAAAAAAAGCAGTTACAAAATACCGCTTTGAACGAAAAAAAATCTGGCAGCGCTGCTTTGTTTCTCAAAGATATTGTTTGGTGTGTAGTGGTGGTGAATTGTTGTGTCATTGGCTGTAAAAGCCGTAGTGAACGAAATGAACCAAACATAACCTTAGTAGTTTTTTTTTAACTGATACAGTAAGTAAATCAAAGGATTGCTATACTGAAGTGTATTTTCTGTCAATATCATGCAAGTTGTACTGATAATTTCTTCTGAATACGACAAAAATCCAAATATATATGTAATTATGTCGAACTATCGCTATCTTCTTCGCTATACGCTGACATCCTATCTACCTACAATTCTCTATCTACGAATTGCACCAAGCTTTTATGTGAGTTCAACTTTTTTTTAATGAAATCGGATTAAATTTTTAAATAATAGGTCTTTACCTATGAAATTGCCGTTCTGCAGTACTGGCCATTTCAAAAAAATAATAATTTTTGATTGGCTAAGAATTCTAATTTCAAATTAATTTTATTTTAAAAACATGGAATTCTTTTTCCAAAAGTAGTCATTTGTTTATTGATTTGTGTTACATTTTCATCGCATTTCAATCTTTTTCGTCATCATGGATACGTTAAAAATTCGAGTAATTATGGAATATGAGTACCGTCGTGGCAGCAACGCGGCACAAGCGGCACGCAACATCAACGACGTTTACGGAGCTAACACTACAAACCAACGCACCACCTGTTATTGGTTTGCTCGCTTCCGTTCTGGGAATTTCGACCTGAAAAATGAACCTCGCGGTCGTCCGAAGACTTTGGTCGACAATGACGAATTAAAGGCGATTGTGAAAGCTGATGATACACAATCGACGGCTGAATTAGTAGCAGCTTTCGACGTTAGCGTCAAAACAATATTGGTCCATTTGCGTCAAATTGGCAAGGTAAAAAAGCTTGACAAATGGGTGCCCCACGAACTCAATGATCGCCAGCGCGAAGTACGCGTCGAAACGTGCCTTGCACTGCTCAACAGACACACAAATGAAGGAATTTTTAACCGCATTGTTACCTGCGATGAAAAATGGATTCTGTTTGATAACCGTAAGTGCTCAGCAAGTTGGTTGGAACCTGGTTCAGCACCTAAACAATGCCCTAAACGAAAACTTACCCCTAGAAAAGTAATGGTCACTGTTTGGTGGTCTAGCGCCGGTGTCACAACGGTATCACAGCTTCTTACCAAACGGGGTGAGCATTACTGCAGATGTGTACTGTGAAGAACTGAACACAATGATGGAGAAGCTGGCACATCTCCAACCAGCATTGGTCAATCGCTCGTCTCCGCTGCTCCTGCACGATAACGCGCGACCTCATACTGCACAGCAGACGGTCTCCAAGTTGCAAGAACTGGGGTTGGAAGTTCTCCGTCATCTGCCCTTTCACCAGACCTTGCGCCTACAGACTACTACTTTTTCCAGAATTTGGATAACTTCTTGGCGGGAAAAAAATTCAATACCCGAGAGGCAGTACAAAATGCCTTTGAAGAATTTGTTGCCTCCCGTCCAGCTGATTTCTTTAAGAGTGCGTACCAAGCCAGAAAAATATGGCAATGTCAGATGAAACAAACTTATGTCTAATCTTCGCGTGCAGATGAGATGGAGATAGCGTGTTCCGCGGAACAAAAATGAACTAAGCGCTTTTTATCTAAATAACTCGTAAAGTATAGAATATTTTAAAAAATCGTTAGTAGCAGCCCTAGGTCATATGTTAGTGATATTATTTATCGAATTTTTGTCTTAATTAGATACACCATGAACGAATAAAACCGAAAATTCATTATTATTAGAGGCAGCTTTGTGATTTTTTTCTATCGAGGAAATTTCATTCCATTATGTTTTTGCTCAGAGAGAACCCTCGCGTATATAATGAAAATACCCATATAAAAATATTTTTTCATTTAAATACTATTTACTTGGTTAAATTTCAATTCTACGATTGTTATTTTGCTTTATACGCAGCCTTAAGAAGGGCATCAATAAACTGCCACTGCGTTGGCAAAGATGCATTGATTGCATGGGTGATTACTTCGATTAATACAAATAAAAAATACATGAAAAAAAATCGTTTAATTTTTTTCATACAAAACGGCAATTTCATAGGTAAAGACCTAATATTTTTGTCTGTCTATTCCGGTACATAGTTAATGTTATAAAGAGTAACTTAACTATTTTTATTTTTGAAAAAAAATTAGTGTTCCGCGCAGAAAAAAATCAAAACGTTCGCGGGTGAAACCGCGGGGGTCTGCTAGTATAAGCTAAAAGTTTTTATCAGTATGTAAGTACTATAATTAAAGTTTTTCAGATATTTTTGAATCGATGACTGTTTTACATAAGAATTGCATTGCAAATGGAGGCATCACAGCACTTTTTCTCGGCCCATTTCCTCTTTATAGTAAGTCCAAAAATTATAATATATAGTAAAATTGTATGCTATTGTATGATGTAAATAGTTTTAATAATTATTTACACGATTTGCAGTTATAACTGATCCTGTCGACGCATCGACAATTTTAAACAAATGTTTGGACAAAATGTTCGTCTACAGACTTGTTGAACCGCTATTTGGCAAATGTTTAATAACGAGTGAAGGTATGGTATACGTAATGACTAGTTTCCACCAAGCGGTTCCACCCGTTTTCCCGAAGGACCTATTGTCTTCCCGGGATAAAAATTTCGGCATTTCAGCCGTGGATTCGTGATTGAGTGACAAACATCACATTTTCACATTATAATAGTAGTGAGATTTGAGAACTGTATAGAAAAGATATTTAGCTATTAAACACTAAAAAAGAGAGCAATTTATACAAAAAAAAAACTAGTTTTTGATTTGCATAGAATAAGAACTATTATATAAAGTAGTTTTCTTTTATTATAACTTCCAGTACCAATTTGGAAACGTAACAGACGTATCTTAGACTTGGCTTTCAAACAAAACATTCTTGAGGGATACATTGAGTTCTTCAACAGCCAAGCATCACGTTTAGTTGAAGATATTGGAAAAGAAGTGGACAAAGGTGAAGTAGACCTTACGGATATTGTTACATGGAATGTTTTGGAAACTTGTTGTCGTAAGTATTTGAAAAAAAAATAAGTGTAGATATTTAGGGAAACAGAAGTAACTTAAGTAAACATGTACCGTTTAAGATGTTTTTTGCAGTAGTAACTATTAAAAAAGGATAAGTTATATGAGAGGACAACGTAGACTTGCAGAGTATTTGGATATAAACGTATGGATTTAACATATTCAAGAACAGTGTTATAATAATATAAATACATACTATATGTTTCAGAAACAACATTAGGATCGACTCTCGGTAATAAGAAAATGGTAGATGATAATTATATAAAAGCAATTCATACAGTATTTAGGATAATGACATACAGAGTAGTCAAACCTTGGCTACTATGCGATGTAATTTACAAAATATTTGGACATAAGAAGGAATTCGAAAAAGCATTGACAGTGATTTTTAGTTTGTCGAGTAAGGTAAGTTATACTTTAAGGTCATCACTCACTATATAACAGCACCGCTTCGACATAACAAAAACTTGCCATGCAAGTGACGCCTTATAAATTCTATAATGACAAGATAAATAGAATTGTTGACGGCTCGCGGCAAGCATCAACAATTTCATGTTGTTTACATACACAATTAATTTTAAAGGCTTCATTTAGATGGAAAGGATCAAGTTTTCGATGAGTCGAAGCGGTGCTGTTATAGTGAGTGATTTACTTAAGTCACAATAAAAAATAAACAGTGTCTTCAGTGTCATTCTGGACCTATCAAAACCGTTTGATCCTGTCTTCAGAGCAATCATGTACCATAAATGTTTTTTTTATTGCCATTCAAGGTGATTCAGAAGTGTTTCTTATTTTATCTAACCAATGGTTAATTAATAAGTTACTGGAATAGAATAATACATATAATGCATGTAATATTAAGTTAGTTATGAGTACCTAACTAGCATGTATGTACGTACATACATCCCTGCAATAAGAGAAACTACTGAAAGAGTGCACGCCTACATTAGTAGTTTAGCGATTATTATAGAATCAAAAAATAAAAGGTTTTTAGAAATAAAAAAAATGGATGATTGACATAGTGAATTTTTTGAGATATATTTTGGTGTCCCTCAGGGTAGTCTGCTTGGTCCTACTTACTTTCCTGAAAAATACTAATTAGTCCGTCATTTACATTATCAATAAATATTAGACACGTATTTTTTCTTTTGTCAATTAAACAAAAAAATATGAACATATCGTGTGTTGAAGTTCCGCGTGACGTCACGGTGTGGTATACTTTTTAGTAACGAGTGACGTCACGAGCCCCCACTCCCGAACTTAGTCGTGCTTTATCATTGTCAATTGTTAATGATTTGGTAAAGCAAAAAATACGTGTCCAATATTTTTTGATAATCTAACTGACGGACTAATTAGAATTATTATATTTTTACCCAGGCAACATCCCTATTGAGGATTATTTGGCCTTGGTATTCCATGTTAATTCTTATGATCAAATAACTGACACAGTTCAGTCCTCTTTGTTATCTAAAAGTGAATCGATACGAGTTGGCGACACAAAGTGTTGATAGATCCCTGGCCTATGCCAGAGCTATCTCTGTATTGGAATCATTTGCAAACCCCGGCTTTTTTAATATGGCACAATTTTGTGTTTCTAAAAACGAAACTCTTATTGTAATACTTACCCCCTTACTCATAAAACGTTATTTAACTAATAAGCTGATTAAGTGGTGACCTAAATAACGTCAAATTGTTTGACAATGACAGCAAGGTGACGTTAATTATTTGACCATTTATTCAGTAGATTTAGTTAAATAGCGTTTATGAGTAAGGCCGCTAATGTTTTATCACCATTTATAAGTTTTTTTTTTATAAATGGTCCTTCCTTTTCTATTATGATATGATATTCTGCCTTAGGAGATACCTACAAGATTTTCATTTTGATGTTTGACAAGAAGAACGAAAATAAGTAATAACTGTAAGTAATTTTCATTTTCAGATGGTAGAGCTTCGGAAATCGGAATACTTGAAACGTTTGCAAAATAATGATGATAGTAATAATAAGTTTAGTCATGAAGGTAAGCGAATTGAACATTATTTTATCAAAGTTGTTTTTGGAGACAAGTTATCCCTTTCGCACCTGAATAATACGATAGTGACTAAATTATTTCTAAAATTCTACAATATAGTCTACACACCTGGATGTCACGAACGTACTATGCACTTTCTAGAAGTTATGTAAATGGTATATTTTTTAAATATGTTTTCCCATGATACTTACCGTACATAATAAGATTATAGAAAAGAAAAAGATTTGGGCGGAGAAAAATCTCAGGTGCGAAAGGGTTATACATTGATTGATACATAATAAACACCAAATTATTTCAGAAAGTAAGTTTCATAGCTACTTAGATATTATTCTCGAAAACACAATGAACAAGGATGAAGAACTGTTCACCAATGATCAATTGAGGAATTTAGTCGATAATATCTTGTTGGCTGGCTTTGATACTACCACTTATGAATTATTAATCATACTAGTATGTATTGGAAGTAATTTTGAAGTACAAAATAAAATTTATGAGGAGTGAGTATCCTAATATACAGTAAATTAACAAATGACCCTGATTCTGTTGTTCACAACTAAACTATTTTTAATATCACTACGTCTCTTTCTAACAAAGAACATAATAAAAGGATGTATGAAATTTAGTCCTGTCAAATTAGTCCAATGCTTGTTTTCAATATAATTTTATTCGCCATCTATCGCGGTTATGCCTAAATACACGCAAAATAAGACGGCAAAGATTAATTCGTTCGTAAGAGAGAGCTGAGATGTGACTAAAATTAGTTTAGTGCGATTTACAACAGAATCGGCACCAGTATATGAATAAAACATACACTAATATTTATTTTCTTGTTCTGAAACACTAATACTATTATTAACATTGTTAACACCATTTTGTCATAAGATTTAAATAATATAATGATTAGTATCTACACTACTGAGGAGCAATATAAAAAATCCACGATAGTTATCTTATGTGTAGTCATGGACGTACCCAGGGGGGCTAAAAAGGAAGCTAAAGCAATATTGCTAACGCAATTCATTTTTGCGAATTCTCGTCAGATCCTACGTAATTTCAATATTTTTTGGAATTGATGAATTGTATAATATCTGCCGTAAATTCGAAAAAATGAATTGTCTTAGCAATATTGCTTTAGCTTCCTTTTTGGGGGGCAGCTTCTGACCCAGGGGGGGCAATTCTGTTTTAAGCCGGGTTCCCGCGCTTATTTTGCCACACATGACACGGGGACACAAAACATACTTTGCACTTCAAAAAAAATAATTTTTCGGTCCGAAGAAGTTTTTCTCTAATTAACTTCCTACTTTACTTGAAAACTAGACCCGATATTTTGAAACTGAGTTGTTCTACATATTAATACGAAACAACTGCTTAGACGTTAGAACTTAGAAGTCAAGTCACTAAGGCTAATAACATATAATACAAACTAAGTACTTATAACGTGAAAACAAAGAAATACCTCTTAATTTTCTAATAAAATCTCAAAACCGCTCAAACTAAAAAAAAATATCGTTATTATGCATGAATGCAACTTAATTGGACGCGCAGCGTTTTTTAAAAAGTTAACACAAGACATAATATAATATTGTAAATTAAGAATTTTATCGATAACAGTAGGTACGTAGGCATACGAAATCCAGGGGGGGCAACTGCCCATGTGTGTAGTGGTTATCATGAAATATTTCCGAAACCACACTAGATAGCTTCTTGAAGTGAAAAGCAATATTGAAATGTATTTAATAACAAATACACCCTTTTTCTAATGGCTGCGTTCAAATACTACTATTACGTGTGCAATTTAAAAGCGGCAGTTTCGAGCATATTTTGGTGGAAATCCTGAGACAGTTTGGTATTCCTGGCTGTCTGCTACAATCTATTTCTGGTAAATTCTTCTACTCAAATTCATTGTGATTACTAACAACACTCATTCTCATCATCTCCAGGTAAAACATCAGCCTAAAAACTATTAATATTTTCAGGATTAAGAATGTTTTGGGTGAAAACAAAACTGTGGAGAAGGAAGATTTACCACAACTTGTTTATTTGGAGGCAGTAATTAAAGAATCATTGCGGTTGTACCCCATTGGACCTATAGTCGGGCGACAATGTGACAAAGATATTAAACTGCGTAAGTACCTACTTTTATATACTTGCACACTGTACAGCATTCAAGAATTTCTTTCTAAAGACTAAAGGAATATGTCATCATCATCATCATTAGCCTATAATGTCCCACTGTTGGGCACAGGCCTCCTTTCACAAATTAGGATGAAAAGCAATGGGCAATACTCCACCACGCGTTCCCACTGCGGATCGGTGAAGGTAGGCTAATAGTGGTCAACCTACTGTTGGAATTTTTCAAACCGCCTAGGAGGTATCCAACCGGCTTAACGACTATCACAATTAAGTGATAACCGGGACCAACGGCTTCCGAAGCACGGAAACTCTCGATTTTAAACACCACTAGGCAGTCCATCCTGGTACCAACCAGGACGGTGGTAGCTTAACTTTGCCGATCGATTAAGAATGGCTAATCATGCCACGAGCGCTTCGCGCGATGTGAATATATACCTACTCTTAGTTAATTTATCATTATTATAATACAGCGATAGGTAGGTATGCATGTTTGCTAGAAAATTTTAAATTTAAATTTTGATACATGTTTTATATTCAAACCATAGAGTGAAATTCATTTGTCTATAATTCAAAGACACTTTTTTGATTTAATGTTTGTGCTTGTGTCTGACGAAGCCCCTTTACAACTGGGTGTTTTTTCTTCTTTTTTCGCTGATACAATATTATTATTATTCAATGAATTTCAATAGTTTGTTAACTATTTATATTATTTATTGACGTTATTTATGTTGCATAAGCTGTGATAGGATGCTGGCTGAATCACAGATAACTCTAGTTTAGGCTTCATTTATTCTACTAACTTATGTCAATATCAATAAATTATTCTTATTTAAAAATAAAATAAAAAAAAAATTGTGTGGTTGATTAATTACTATAAAAAAAAATAAGTCTGTTTTTTTCCTCGCAAGTGTGTTGAATAACGTTGTATGACACGCGTTGAATGTGCATTGATCATTACACTCTCGGCTCTTTCTCTTAATATCGCCTCGAGTGTTTTTTTTAAAATCAATAAGTTGACAAATAGGCAGATGGACCACCTGATGGTAAGTGGTCACCGCCGCCTATGGTGGACATTTGCAATACCAGTGGAATTGCTGATGTGTTGCCGACCTTAAAAATCAACTTTGCACACATGTATCATAATGTATTATTTTTTAATCTATAAGTAAGAAAGGGCGGCATGCTGATATATCGGTTGATTTAACTGTGGATACTTAACAGGAAACTACACGTTACCAGCAGGTAGTAGTTGCGCAGTCAGCTTGTTTAGTTTGAATCGACATAAGCAATACTGGGGAGATGACGCTGATGACTTCAAACCTGAACGATGGCTGAACAGTGGCACAGTTCCGAATCATCCAGCGGCTTTTGCCAGTTTCTCTCCAGGCAGAAGAAATTGTATTGGTAATTAAACCATATCATTATTGCTTCAATCTTTGAACCTTTTAGATAGATCACGTGTCTCAAGTCAAAACAGCTGGACCGATTCGGCAAAAAAATAATACTGAACAAGGTCCAAATAAGCCCCCCTAAAAAGGAAGCTAAAGCAATATTGCTAACGCAATTCATTTTTTCAATTTATCGGTAGATCCTACGTAATTTAATTTTTTTTTGGTATACTAGTCACTCATTATATATAATTCAATTTAATAAAAGATTCGGAATTGATGAATTGCATAAGATCTGCCGTAAATTCGAAAATATGAATTGCGTTAGCAATATTGCTTTAGCTTCCTTTTTAGGGGGGCAGGTCATCTTGTAGGTAATAAAAACTACTACCAACCAGAAACCAGAGCTGATAAAATAAATTAAATATTTTTTTTTGTATATCTTTCAGGGAAATCATACGCTATGACACATTTGAAAATAACTCTAGTTCCTGTCATAAGAAAATATCGACTTTCAGCTGACCACACTAAGCTTAAATTTGAAATGTACTTCATGCTGAAAACCAAATCTGGACATTTGATAAAACTCGAACAGCGAGACTAAAAGTTTCATATGTCTGCCGCTGCTTCCGATTGACAAAAAGGTTAGGTAATTAATTATTTTTTTAGGAAATAATGGGTTTTTTCTTAAATTAAAATGTTCATGTTATTTGTTCACAATAGTTTTATTTGTCGAAAACATCCAGTAGGTAGTAATTATTAAATTCAAGTACCAAATAAACAGGACTGCCGCATATAGATTATTTAATTGCTTAAAGAGCTTATTACTTGCAGAAATAAAAAAAAGATAAAGATCAAAAACATACAGCAAGTTGAAAATTGTGCTAATGATTCAATCATCTCACGTGCTATGACAATTATAAAAGAAATTATTATTAATTTCGATTTTAAGACCTACTTGACAACTTAAGATTGTCGGGCATTAAAAATTAAACAGTTTATATTTATCAACAAATATTTGAACTAATCTAGAAATTAATGAAGTTTTGGAACATTTGAAAACCGAAAAAAAAATGCTTTGAAACCTGCAGTGTGTAGTAGTGCTATAATATTTTGGAAAAATTTGAAATGTACTTCATGCTGAAAACCAAATCTGGACATTTGATAAAACTCGAACAGCGAGACTAAAAGTTTCATATGTCTGCCGCTGCTTCCGATTGACAAAAAGGTTAGGTAATTAATTATTTTTTTAGGAAATAATGGGTTTTTTCTTAAATTAAAATGTTCATGTTATTTGTTCACAATAGTTTTATTTGTCGAAAACATCCAGTAGGTAGTAATTATTAAATTCAAGTACCAAATAAACAGGACTGCCGCATATAGATTATTTAATTGCTTAAAGAGCTTATTACTTGCAGAAATAAAAAAAAGATAAAGATCAAAAACATACAGCAAGTTGAAAATTGTGCTAATGATTCAATCATCTCACGTGCTATGACAATTATAAAAGAAATTATTATTAATTTCGATTTTAAGACCTACTTGACAACTTAAGATTGTCGGGCATTAAAAATTAAACAGTTTATATTTATCAACAAATATTTGAACTAATCTAGAAATTAATGAAGTTTTGGAACATTTGAAAACCGAAAAAAAAATGCTTTGAAACCTGCAGTGTGTAGTAGTGCTATAATATTTTGGAAAATATCTTAAATATAAATACTACATTTTTATTTCTGATTACCTCGTAAAATCCGAACTTTGAATACAAATAATATTCCTCAATAACGCAAGCTTATTTCAAGTTTCATAGTAAAGAACAGTCATGATACTATTTATTACAATTTTATTATAAGTCTATTTCACAACATCTGGACTATTCAAACATATTTTTTTACATTAATTGGGTACAACATTTCTTGAAACGAACAAGAAATAATATTTAAAAAAGAAACGAAAGCATCAAGTATCATAACGATACTTTTAATAATTTGTAGCCCAAGTCAACTTGAGAAAATTACCCCATTAATGTAAAAAAACTTTATAATGCTATTTTATAAACAACAAATTTAAAATTGCACAATATTTTGACATCAACTGTTCAGAAGGTTTTAAAAATCCTTGCATTCTCATTCTTATAATAAAAATAAGCTGAAGATAAGTGTGACTAATTGTGAAAATAAGTCATTTATTTATGCCGTAACTTATCCACGACCATTCTACATGATTTCATTACAATGAAAATCAAATCCGTTCATACACGTGATTAAAATAAAGCAACTTCATAAACTTTGTACTTAATTAAACCATTATTAAAATTTATATAGTAAGCAATTTGATCGAAAAAATACTGAAACGTCTTTTGATATTATAAATCTACATAATTAAAATAAATATTGCACAATATAAGCTTCATAAGCGAAATGGACGTATTCACGTACGATATTTTTAACTTTAGCAAAATATATTTATCTTTATTTAAATCAATACTCGACTAGCATCATAATACTTTAGCTTTATGTGTAATAAATTAATACTTCGTGAAGTTTTAGTTACTTTTTGACATAAAAAAATTAGCGTGAAATTAAAAAGGCGAAAATTTGGTCAAAAAACTAACAAAAACTTCAATGTGTATTTAAAATTAAATAATACAATTTAATTGAACGAGGGTCGTAATATAAGTTAATAATCGCTTAAATTCATACTTATTATAACATTTATCCCTTATTTCACAGGCCAAGAGACGAATATTCTATTTTAAAAGTAAATTAGATGACATTTTGATCAATGAAGGCAGTTTTTATTTGTATATAATGAGGAGCCTCAGTTATAATATCTATGTAAGAATCGAGTTTTTTTTTTGGAGTTATTAAATTAAATTACATTTAAAATCTCATCAATTTACGTTGGGAGCAAATCTTTGGCCATCGTGTCGATCAAGTATAGTTTTAAAATAGAATCTCGTGAAGTAATACTAGATCACAGTCTATGTAAATAATAAATATAATTAGTTAAACATTTACCTAGAATCGTTTTACAGGAAACGTTAACGTCAAAACGACGTAAAGATTTTAAAGTTCTACGAATAAAAATCGCTCGATCGTTAACGAAATTATTAATTTCTTTATTTTAAAACCAGACTATGTTTTAAAGTATTAAGAAATAATAGTTTATTATATTATTTTTAGAATACAACCTATGATTATTTTTAAAATACAACCTTTATACGCTCTAAAGGATGTACCAAAAGGACTGCATATTGGAAACGTCGAGCGAGTCTGTATATAAGTTTCCCACAATAATTCTACTTAATATGAAGTGTCTAACAATATAAATGTACAAGTATCTAGAGCTACAGAACGACAAATAGTTCACGGAATCGATTCAAGAGCGTAGCGCTATATCGTTTAGTCGATCGATTTGGACGGCTTCACTCTGTCCAGTTTCTCTACTCTCTCTGTACTGTTCTGGCTGCTCCTAGCAAAAGAGAGAACAATCAAAATGTAGAAAAGAAAACGGAAACATGGTTTTGTTTCTTGAAGGAGATTTTATGTATGAAATTTTGCTTATAAGTTGGACTTATATTTGAACACAATTTCACTATGTTAAGTAATGATGTAAATAAACAAGGTAGTAAGCATAAGCATACAAAAACTGGTACTGACTTTTAGCAGTAGCTTCCAAAGTACAGTAGTAGGTCCAAGATCTCGGAAATTATAAGTATTTTTCTTCAGTTGACATCGCTAAAGCGTTTTGGAAAATTCCATACGTAAAGGGGATCGTCCCGAAACGTCATTATCCCAGGACAAGGAACTTATCGATTTAAGGTTATTTGTGCTAACTAATGCTCCTGCTACTCAACTACGTTTTGATGACACATTACTTTCTGAAGAGTTTAAAACTCAATCTTTTGTTATTTAGATGATATAGTAATAGCGAATGATTCCTATGAAAAACACGTTCTTATTAGAATTCTCAAAAAGCTTTCTGAAGCAAATATTATTATTAATTACCCAAAATGTGCATGTTTCTGTTAATAATAAAAAAAATTGCATGGCTTGGATGCTTTCAAATAATGTGAGGTACAGTTTCCACACTAAGGCACACAGAAATCTAATTGCATATTGCTTGACAAATTGTCCAATGTTGGTTTTGTTACCAAAAGATACTAAGATAGAACTTACCAGTTAAAACTTAGCCGTCACAACATATGGCACAGCCTCCCTTTATGTTTCGCCTTTGTGGTGTGTGCGTGCGCGTGCGCTGGCGCTGGCGTCTCCTCCTCGGTGAGTGTGCTCGTGTGGTTGTTCGTTAACGAGCTGACGACCGTCTCTTTCTTCACCATCGCTTTCTCTTTCTCCACGTCGCGCTGCGTGCTTGGGGCCGCGTATAGAGATCTGCAACAAGCTTTTGTTTAATTTTATATTTAATAACTGTTGAAATAAATGGTCTATAATTGAAAATAGATTAAGGATGAAGTAAATAATACACCTATTGAAATTAGACCCAATGGACTAATTCCAATAAACCTTGTGAATTGGAGTAAAAACTTATTTTCGTTATTTAAACACTAATTCAGTATTTTAATCAACAAAAATACAATGCAGAAAATTCATATTAAATAGGTAAATCACTTCTCACAATTCTTTTATATTTAGTTTCCATATATTAATAGTAGTACCATAAGACACTTGTAACTATTCCATCTCAGTAAAGAAAAAAAAAGACATGGGAAAGATGCTAAAAAATATATAGAAGGTAACAACATAAGATTTGTTTTTTATTTACCTAGTCAGTTTACTCCTAGCGGGTCTCGAAGTGAAGTTGCCACTTTTGCCCCTTCTCAGAGAGTGAAAAGAGGTCTTAATAGGTTTGACAAGAGCCATACTACTGCTTTCTGGTAATGCCTTAGCGCAATTCAGGGTTGTCACCGTAAATTCCACGTCTTTTATTGGCTCGTTTGATGCTGAAATATTAAAAAGATTCATTCATTCAGGGAATTATTTATATTTGTTTCATATTTTCTATCGCCTTCTTTTGTAGTATTGCAGATCAATCATTTAATTTGATTGAAGAAAAGCTACTACTGAATGCTAGTTTACAAACTTGCACGAAGAAATTTAATTAAAAATGTAAGACGTTAGAAACCTACATGCCGAAACTAAATTAGATTTTATCTTCACACAAAAATAAGAAATACTCACTAGTAAATTCTTCAATAGGCTTATCAATAGTATCATGGTCTATCCACGTGAGACCCATTTCCACCTTTTCAGCCAGGTCCTGCCATCGCTGTCGGTTCTCCATGGTACCTGTATACAAGGGCAATATCCATGGGAACGTATCTGATAGCACCCTGTATAGAGGGAGACATATCATGTCTATGAAGCCCACTTGCATTTGGGGTAGCTCATCTTTTTTCTCTCTGGGAAATAGAAAATTTAAACATGTGAAGGCTGGAGTTATATTACCATGAATAGGGATATTTTTACCACTCATTAATTTCAATCAACAAAATCAACAATCGAAAATAAGCACTATCTCATTAGATAAGATGGCAATCATTTGGGCTATAACACACCCAAATAACTCTTAAGAAGCAACAGTAAACTTAGAAATACGAGTAAATTTTTGATTCTATTACATTGGATAGCATTATAATGTAACTAAAAGTGGCAAGGACATAAAACCTATAAAAAACATAATAAACTCTATAAAGCATCAGTCGAATCGAGTCTAATATTTGAATTACATCTAAATGTTGTCTTTTGAAATTTCTTTTAATTATTTAAGAAAACAAAGCACTAAGGTTCAATGAACCTTACCTATCCATCATAGCAATAGGCTGTTGATTAAGCTGCAACTTCTCCAAATCACCCTGATCGAAAAACTCATCGGCAACTAGTTTGGCCACCTTGTGTTGTACTTCCCATGGCTTGGCTATCGCGGATACATCACACGCTGTCATCATCATTCCGCATAGTACTGGAAATTAAATATTTGGATATAGATAAAACTACAAAACATACTGTACTGATCATCACAGAGCGCGTAACAGACTTACTAATGATGATTACTTAAAGGAGATTTTATTAGTCTTCTGTTAAAAGTGGTTTTCTGACAATTCTGAGATCCAAAACTTATGAAAGTTTTGGATTTCAGGATAGTTATTTTTTATCTTTAGTGGCCAACAAGAATAAGGCCTGTTGCCTGATGGTAAGCAGTTACCGTCACCTTTTGACGCTTTAGCACCAAAGCTAAACAGCCGGCCTATCACTCACTCTTTGCTTACCTAGCAAACAATTAATTACATCTTTCTTGAAGAACCCATGCTTTGAGAGCACCATGACTGGGATATTATTAAATAACCGAGTGTCCGCGATAGGAAGCTTCTTTGAAGCTGCCCAAAGTGAGACTATTTTGGTTCCAATGTGTGAGGATGGGCTCCCCATTGATCGCGATAGGTGCGATGGTAAAGGAACTACTTTCTTTTCTCCTACCTTGTCCTATTTGTTCTCGTAATTCAGTAGTTTTTTCAGCTCCACTTACTACTTTAGTAAGTGGAACTACTTTTTTTCTCCTACCTTGTCCTATTTGTTCTCGTAATTCAGTAGTTTTTTCAGCTGCACTTACTACTTTAGTAAGTGACTCTAACTGGATATTTAAAAGTTTATTTATAAGAAACGCCATATTTTACTCACACTCCTTCTTCTCCGGACTTTGCCAATCAAATTCCCCATTATCGACAAGGTCCAAGAACTTAGATTTCTTCTTGAAGTACATTGCTAAATCTGTCGACAGGATCGCTGTCTCAACTACCCTCATTACATCTTTGTAATCGCATGGAGATAGTGCCTGAAATAAGTCAAATATTTAATTACGGTATCGTTCTGAAGATAGGAAAATTACTGCTAAGTTAGTGGTGTCCTTTTGAAAATCGTTGAACATATTTAAATAAACAATTCTAAAATTCAAAAAAATCTAAATAATTTATGCAAATAGACCTTAGCAGGCACTTATGTAAAGTCTGACTCTAATACTCTAATACCAGTTCGGAAGGTTGCATTTGCTGAGAAGAGCCGGCAATAAACTCAGCAATTACTTTTTTCAAAACAAGCTTAGATTCATTACATAATATTTACATTGTTCTCGCACTGACAACAATTGCATAACCCACCACGTTAAGTTGAATCTGTCGCCAAACAATTAGTACCTACTAGAATGCCGGTTGCATTTTAAAGCCAATTCTCTTTTAGACTTTAGGTTAGTTTGATGAGAACTTACCTGGAAAATATTATTGCTTTCACTATTCAAAATCATGACACACTGATCAAAATGATGATGCTCCATCGTCGACGTAGAATATAAAATCGCCAGGGGACTTTCAGTTTTCGTTTGAAACGCGTTATTTGTCCCTCTATGGTCCAGATCGTGGCATAGACAAGCGACTAATAGGCCAAGTATCTCTAGGTCGGACATGAATCTCTCCATTTTGCCAGTTTTCAACATGGCGAACATTGTCTGTGCAACGTTTAATGCGTGTCGCCAGTTGTGGTATTTGACTGGTCGGTAGTTCTTTTTGACGCTCAGAATCCACCTGCAGAGAACCTGAAAATTATTACTATTATATTGATTGTAAATTTATATTCAATCAGATGACTTGATTTTGATCTAGCTTTGTTGCTAAATATTCAAAAAAAGATGTACAGTAGTACCCAACCAATATGACTTACCGATGTACCTGCACAGAAGATACATTTTCAAAGCGCGGGAACGCTATTGGTCGGCAGCTGCCGCCATGTTAGCGCGCGCCGTGCGGAGGGGCGTGACTTGCGAGTGAGACGGAACTAACAGCTGCACTGTATTATGAACCTTATAGTAGTGATCTAAGGTTGATTGTAAGTTTTAAGCATTATTTCGTTAATCTTCGGGGCCATACTTTCTTTTCTTAGCGAACGAAGATCCACGACGCGCCTTATTAGTTGGGTACTACTGTACTATTTAAAGCGTTTTTGGGGTCGGCAACGCGCGGTTCATACTTATGCAAGGGTCTGGTAATGCGGTTTGTTACTTACATCATACGGTATGTGGAATTTCTCAACAAGGTTGCATTGCAAGAACATTCGTAGCGTCGCTCTGCACGTGTCTTCGTCTGTGAGATCGAAGTCTGGAAATAATTTTAAAGAGTTTTTAATTTATACAAATAATTAAGTTCATTGGATCAGAGGGCCTATCACAGGCTCTTAAAATAAGGTTAAAATAACCTTATTTGACTATTGTCCCTCTTTGACATCCGGCGTCAAAACAGGACAAAGACAAATAAGGTTATTTTAACCTTATTTTAAGAGCTTGTGGTAGGCCCCCTGGCTTTTTGCTTAGGTAATATTTATAACGATTCCTTTCAAAGGTATCGGTTACAAAACATCTGGTAGGTGCGGTATCAGTACTTGCTTCCAGGGAGTTTAAACAATTTATTTAATTCGTGACTGTAAAAAGGCATCATTGTACAAAATAGATGCCAGAAGTAGAGACAAAAAGCCCCATTTTATTAAAAATCTTTATGTTCTTTGAATTTTAGCTAATTAAAATGAATTCTCACCATGGAACTGAAAGCTGTACAGGTTGTATATTTCAGCTGATGGAATGACTTCCTGACACAACTTGTGAGTATCTTCAGCCGATGCTGTCGCGTGATACGATAGACATTCTAATGCTACCTGGAAATTTAACAACATAAATAATTTCGGATCAAATAGGTTGACCGATTCGCAGTGGGCATGCATGGTGGATATATAGGTATCTGCCGTTCCCTTTCACCCTCATTTGTGAAAGGAGGCCGTGATCAGCAGTGGGACAATATGGGCTGATGATGATGATGAAGAGAATTTTTACCTTTTGCTTGGCCATAAGTTTGCACGCATTTTCATACATCTGCGTGTTGTGTATGCCCAAACCACAAAAGATGGCGAACGCCTCAAATATTGATATATCACCGTCTGTGAACTGGGATCCATTCTCCTGAAATAGATTTTATAGGATAAGTTTTTGGTCCTTCGAGCCGGATAAAAATATTTTCAATTCTACAAATTGTTAGTCTAAGGTTCTAGAAAATAGGGGTTCACCGAAAATTGGATCAACATAAACTGTTTTAAAGTGTACCAGTAAATAACTTACCTTATTGATCAACTGTGCCACACCAATAACGTCCTTATTAGCATTGACAATAGGCATACAAAGCATTGTCCTGACATTGACTGCATCATCAACAGCAATGTCTACTATCACCATGCCGTTATCTCTTCGCCACTCGTCTACGTCGGATATGTTCAGCGATTTGTTCGATTGAGCCACCTGGAATGTTTAAACATGATTAAAATATCCTAGAATTCATGTTAAATTTAAGTTTAGAGTTTCATAAAATAAAAAATTCAAGAGTCAATCATCAAAATTTTTTTTTTTTCCATAATTGTAGAGTAGAACCCAACTGATATGGCTTACCGATGTACCTGCGCAGAAGATAGATTTTCAAAGCGCGGGAAACGCTAATGGTCGGCAGCTGCCGCCATATTAGAACGCGCCGTGCGGAGGGGCCTGATTTGCGAGTGAGGCGGAACTAACAGCTGCAGTGTATTATAAACCTTATAGTAGTGATCGAAGGTTGATTGTAAGTTTTAAGCATTCTTTCGTTAATCTTCGGGGCCATACTTTCTTTTCTGAACGAAGATTCACGACGCGCCATATCAGTTCGGTACTACTGTACAAAGCCTATAATAACAATGAAAATAAGAAGTACAACAAATGAAAACAACCATTATCCAAACAAAATATAATAAATAAATATCCTGGGACATTCCTCACACACAGTCTGATCCCAAACTAAGCAGAGCTTGTACTATGGAAACCAGATAACTGATATTAATACATATCGTCATGATCGTAGAATAATGTCGGATTTGAAAAAAATACGGAATTCACTTTTTACTATATTTGGATACTTCATTGTCTAAATATTATTACTACATGAAAGAAAAAATTATATGTATTTTGGATTTTAAATTAATCAGTCGGTAAACTGACGGATTTGATAGAAGCTCATAGTAAAATGACGCTTGTGTATATTCGTCTTTGTACGACGCGCGGGGATCATCCGCCGCCCCCTCCCTCACCCGACGAATCCGCGCAATCGCCACTATTCGTCGAACTCGCCCACGCGTTGCACCGGATTATTTGATTTTTCTTTAAAATTACAATATTTTATCTTTGTTAACCTGTTTATTAATTATTTCGTGGCTAGTTTTTCATATGACATGTTATAAGGTGTGTCACAATGAAAACAGGACGATCAAAGCTTATGTTAAAACTTGTTGAAGAAACAAGTAAAACTGGACAAAATACGAATTTTACTCATGAAGACTGCATAAGTGAGGAGGACTGCATACCAGGGACTCCAGGTAAGTTAATGAATTATGTATTAATAGTTGGTATTATTTAATTCTTGTATATATACAAAATGTTGCTAAGTAAATAATTATAGAATCGGTTCTGACTATCCGTCGGTCTTCTACGGAAAATTATAAATCAATTTAAAATTCAATTTACATAAAAATAATATTGCTATCTGATAAAACAATATTCTGTTGAAGTTTGTGTTATATCTAACAAGATTAGAACTTTCGTGTTGTATGTAACTATACTTTATTCTTCTATGGACACGATAGTGACGCATGTTCACAACCGACGATATTCTGTGGACACTCTTTATTGTCTAACGGTCGTATCTGACCATCCCACTTTTTTCTTGGATCTAAATTCACTTCCACCTTTATTCTATTGAAAAACAATGATTATTTGTATATATTTAATATATTTTTTTATGAGAAAATAATCAGATCGAAGTAATAATTTACCTATATAAATAAAAAGAAGTAAATGTTATTATTTGTATAGTTATGAATATTTTTATTGTGAATCGTTTTACGGTTTTTAGTAAACGTTGACCTGCTATAATAGTAATTTATATATATACTCACATCTTTTCAGAATGCCATTCGCCATTACCCCCAGGAGCACGCAACGTAATAAAAAAGATGAAGGACGTTTATGAAGACGTATTTTTCGACGACGCACACGGAACAAGCGAAATCATAAAATCTATAGATGAAAATATAAATCCGAATATACCATCACCTAATCTTCTTAGAGAAGATCCTTTTATGGCCGTGTATCAAAATGAATCCTCACCATATTTACTCCCGGCAGAAAATCAGCATGGTGTCGAGTCCTTCTTAAATAGCTCAGCTTTAACCCCTTTAAATACCTCTACCTTGATATCAGATCTGTCACCTTTCCCTGAACCGATTAGCCCGGCTGTTGACAACAACAGACAAACACCAATGCCATCACCAGCAAAAACACATGAAGTATGTAACGATTTTTTTTGTCCCAATCACGATGGTGCTGACTATAGCAACTGTCCATCAATCAACACAATTGTCTCTTCATGCCAGTCATCTCCAGCACCTCTAATTCGATGTAGAGGTAAAAAACGTGTCCGAAATTATAAAGATTGGAAAGAAATTAAGCGAAAGCGCTTAATGAATGCAGGAAAAGAATACTCCTCTAAAAAGGGCGTTATTGTACCAGCAAAAGCTATAGGTAGGCCTTGCACGTGTAGATATAAATGCTACACTATGTTGACTCTAGAAGAAAGACAGGATGCATTTGAAAAGTTTTGGAAATTAGGTGATCGTGAGAAACAATGGTTGCATGTTGCGAATTATACTACAAAACAGAAGAAGAAAAGGGGTCTTCAAAGAGATTTAAAGCATAATCGTCAATTTACTTACAAGTATTTTTTGCCAAAGGACTCATCAAAAATAGAGGTTTGTAAAACCATGTTTTTAAGTACATATTCGATTAGTGAAAGGTTAGTTCGGACAGCTTGGGATAAATATGACGGAAGCACTTTGATTGATAAAGATATGAGGGGAAAACATAAAAATCATAAACGGATTGTTGATGATGAAATGGTAAAGTCGGTTTGTGCCCACGTCAATTCATTTGTACCGGTAGAATCTCATTATAATAGAGCAGCGTCCAAAAGACTATATTTAGATGGTTACTTGAGCATCGCTCGGATGTTTAATTTATACAAAGAATGGTCTGAACTTAATAATTATTCAAATACAGCTTCTAGTCTTAGACAGTACAGAGACATAGTAAACACTCATTTTAATTTGAGTTTCCATCTACCTAAAAAGGATACTTGTGACCAGTGCCACAGTTTTAAACAAACACAAAATCCATCTGATGAGCTTCGAGAACAGTATGCAAACCATTTAAATAGCAAAAAAGTAGCTAGGACCTTGAAACAAAATGATAAAAATGACGCTATTAATTCTAATGAAAGCATTATTTGTGCTACCTTCGATTTTCAAAAGGTTTTGACGTGTCCTCACGGGCAAATGAGTGTATTGTATTACAAGCGGAAGCTGTCATGTTATAATTTCACCGTTTACGATATGGTGGGCAAACAAGGTTATTGTTATATGTGGGATGAAGGTGTTGCCAAACGTGGGGCCAACGAAGTAGCCAGTTGCGTTTATGACTTCATAAAGAAGTTTGTATCGAAGGGTGTGAAAGAGTTTCGATTCTGGTCAGACAATTGCGCTGGCCAGAATCGAAATCGGATAGTATTTAATATGTATGCTTATGCAGCTAAAGAATATGATATAACTATAACACATAGGTTCCTTGAAAAAGGACACACCCAAAACGAGGGGGATTCAGTCCACAGTGTGATTGAAAGGGCTGCTGAGCATAAAACAATTTATACACCAGATGAATGGAAATTACTTGTACGTTGGGCTAAAGTAACAGGGGATTCTTATGAAGTTATAGATGTAAATCAGTCGATGGTATTTGATTTAAAAAGATCAGCTAAAAAATAAGAACTGGGTTAAAAATACAGCTAACAACAAAGTTACTTGGACAGGCATAAAAGAAGTTAGTGTTGATGGGACTCAGAGCAATAAAATCCGGTACAAATATGCTTTATCTGATGATTACATGACCCTTGTACTTCGAAAGGAGACTAGAAATTACAATACTCCAACCTTACACAAAGCTTATGTGGGTCCAATTCCGATAAGTAATGATAAATATAAGGATCTTATTAGTCTTTGCGATTCCTCAATAATACCTACCAAATACCATAACTTTTTCAGAAGTTTAACTCATGGACGTAATGTTTCTGATGATAACAATGAATCTGACTGAATATGTGCAATTTATACTTTTTGATAATTATATTTCTAGTTACTTATTTTGATCTCTATAGTTGTGGTTTTTATGTTTTTATTCATTTTTAATTAATATTTTTACTGATCTATATACCTACTTATAAGAATGATTGTGATACTGGGTATAGCTTTGCTAATATAAATGATTAGTATGTATGGTTTAGATTAGGTACTAATATACCAAAAAACAGAAGATCTAAATAGCTTTAACATTATGGTCTTCTTAGTCTGAGCAGTACAAAGATAATGCTTTTGATAATTACTTAATGTAAGCTTAATACTTACTATACTTATTGATTAAAAAAATACAACCAAATTTTAGTCTGTGTTTTATTTACTCATGGTCAAAATAGAATATGACGGATAATATATCCGCCAAAATATTTCTCAGTGAGTCCATAAAACATGATCGGAAAGTAACATCCTACTTTATTTGAACAGTAAAATTCCGAAGAACAATGTCGGATAATACTATGTGACTGTGTTGACTCCAAAGTAAAATGAAACATGTGATTTTTCAAGAAAACTGTATAATTATAACTTGATATTTTTATTCCGTTTTAAAATAAACCCTATTTTTCACTTTTATGCCAATTTTCACAATTACAGATTTAGAATTAAAAAAGTTATGTCAAAAAAACTAACTTAATTATTTGAAATGGCAGCCCTCTAAAGTTTGATGTATGTCAGATCCGTCACTGTTCTACGATTATGACGATATACTACTCTTTTGTTTGTAAATACATACTTAATATACATAATTACACCCAGACTCAGGACATACAGACATGTTCATGCACACAAATGAATCGGGAATCGTACCCACGACCTGCGAATGCTAAAATAACTTACAGCCAGTGCAATGGAAGCAAGCGTGGAGCGGTTGTCGTGTCGCGGCGTCAAGGTGGTCCTGGAGTGGTGCGCGCCGAGCTCGAACAGCGTGTGGAAGCGCGTGGGCGCCGGCGGCGGCAGGGCGGGGACGGAGGACGGGGGGCCGCCTGGACGCTGCACTATGCGCTCCAGGTGACTCTGTCGATACAATATCATTTAATTAGTCATCTAAGAGAAAATTTATATGAAAACATGTACAAGAGTTAAATAGTACATTATGATACATGTGTGCAAAGTTGGTCATTACAGACGAGGCGATATTAAGCCGAGAGTGTAATGATCAATGCGCACGCATGGCATACAACGTTTCAACACACTTGTGAGGAAAAAAACAGTTTTGTTTTTTTTTAAGTAGATTTTTAGAAGAAGGTTTTTTTTTTAAAATTTTTTCATGACCTTGGATACAAAGTCCAATATCACTTGCAGTTAGATACATACTTAACATTATTGGGATTATACCTGTCATAAAACTGTGCGGTAAAAAGCACTAGTGCGTAATAAGCTGCATTAAAATACTAAAAACGGTGCAATAAATGTCACTTTACGAGCAAGTTTGTTGAAAATATACATTAGGAGAGTATAGTAAATGCATAAGAAATAAGTTCATTGTTAAAAAAATAATTTTTAATAAAAGCTTTTTTTGAGTGACTGTACTTTTTGTTGACTGTACTTGCATTGTCATCCAATATACTAATGTATACCAAATATCAAGTCAATCTGATCACTGAAAGTGGGTGAAATTCGACATGCAAGATTCCACCCGAACAAACATACATACATTGCAAGTTAAATAAAAGCTTGTAAAAAAGAGTAGGTATGAGACTCTCCTTACTGATTGAAGCTAACATTTAGGTCTTAGTCTATAAAGCATTTTAAAATTCAGTGTTCAGTATTCACGAGTTAATATAGTAACTTAAACCTGCTTATGCATGTTTATTTTATCATTGTCAATAGCTTTTATCATATCATCCAAGAGATGACAGAAATCCATGTGAATCATAATAATGACACTTGCATTTGACACTTGCCGCCAAAATAACTTACCGACTCACAATGATCCGTATCCAATATAAAGACAGCACATCGTTCACACTTCAGCAGCTCCCGAGCTTCTGTCATGATCTTCGTGACCAAACACTCAAGATTGCTCTGCTCCTCAAATATACTCCTGGCCAGCGCTAAAAGGATCTGATTCCTCTTGTATTCAAGAACTGATGACTCGAAGAGCTGAGCGTTTTGGATCCCAATACCGCAGAATGTGAGGTAGCGTCTGAATACTTCCACGTCACGGGGAGAGAATTCTTTGGAGCCTACGGAATATTTTTTTTTTAATAGACATACACAAAGATATTATGAAAGGAAACCAATGATATTATAATAATATATGCTGGTAGCATATATTATTATAATACATACATACTAAGCGACGTTCAGTTATTGTTGAATTAGGTGAATGCGATAGATAATAAGGAACATATAGCCGCTTAGCAAAATTACGACAATTGTCTGAATTTGTCTGCAACAATTTAATGTGTGTTAATGCGATATCTACCTCTTTTTATTTTAATATCATTGAAGGAAACCAATGTAATGGAAATATAGATCTTTAGCATTCGTCATTACGAAAGATCTATATAGTTTATAGAGCCTGCATACTTACGTAAAAGCATGTAATACTCTGAAGTTTCTTCATTCGATATCTTTCAAAACTTTCGACTGAAAGCATCTTTAATTAAGAAACTCTAATAAGATTCAAATAATTGCTGTTGCGAATTTCCAAAATCTTACCATCAGTCTTATTAATAATCTGAGCGACGCCGACCACATCGCCCTCATAGTTGCAGATCGGCATACACAATATTAGTTCTGTCTTGTATCCAGTCCGTGCGTCTATCTCACTGTTAAACCTGAAATACAAATCATTAATAATCATAAAACCACATTATATTCACCTTCTTCACCGAATAAAGACTTAGAGAAGAATGGCAATTCAATTGATTCTTGGTTAAGAGTTACTTTAATTTTCAAAATATTTTAAGAAAATTCTATGATAATAAAATATCGAGAGTCGAAACTAGATCAAAATGCTATTTTACTGTCGAATATTGCTATTGCAGTAATCTTAAGACCGTGACAATTTAATACCGACGCGCGTCTCTCGCGAGAAAAAACGGGTATAAATAGATGATAATAATTTTATTACTAAATAATAGTCAATAAAGGATAAAATAGAAGCAAATGAGTCAACAGAACATTACGACAAACTGAGGTCCAAGTGAAATTGTATTAAGAAAGCAGGGTACTAAAGTTAAAAATTAATTTACCTAACGTTAATAAATTACGAATTGTCCTTTAACTTCAGCAAGTCAAAAGGACTCATAAGTTTAACTAAGATTTCGCGTGTTATACGCAAAGGAAGATTAATAAGATGAAATTACACATGCACCGTTATTACTAAGATCCCAACCACTTTGACATAACCTAATTGCTTTTCCTTATAAAAGTTATAAGAAATTTGATAAAATATCAAAGTCACAAAGCAAATTTATTTCTGTACAATTTGGTTTCGCTATTACACTTGGAATAACATTTTTATATTGTAGTGATTATTTTATTCTACTAACATCGTCTTTCGTAGAAAATAAATAAATAATATGGAGTTCCTAACCGAACAATACATAAGGATTAGTAATGTAGAGATAAAATTACTAATAATAGGTAATAATACCTACATTCGATTATAATAACAGATATTTATGTAAAACCCCGGGAAAACATTAGATATTCTCTCTGAACAAAGGTAAAATCCCGAAGTGGAAGTTATTTTGTAATAATATTATACTTGAGATAAACCAAACACCTACTCATTCCGATGACAAATTTTACTACAGAACAAAATCACGAAAAGACAAAATCAAAACTTTCGTTTGAAAAGAAAAATAAAATACGTGAATTTTAAGTTGTAATAGTAATAGATGTTCAGAATAAAATTATGAAACCTAAATTTGAAAAAATATCTAATAGTATAATAATGACTGTAGCAAATCTCTGTATCCGTAAGTGCTACCCAACTTAATTTGAAACTTTCAAGAAGATTAAGATAGATCTTCTGTGCGAAAAGATAAGACAAGAGAAGTGACAGCTTTTTTTAATAAATTGACTTGCTTTAGCAGTTGATTATAAATTTAAGTCTTACCTTGGATCTGCATAAGCATTTTTGATATTGATATGGTGTTTAGTTTGGGCTGCTAACCCTGCGACGCCCACTCCAAAAGGGATCTTGATTTCTTGTGACTTTGTTGTTCGAAGCGCGTCGTTTAGTTCTGAAAGGATACATATTTCAAATGAGAATATATGAATTAGAAAATACAGATTAGGTATAAAATTTTATATTATACTAAGTACAAAACAATGGGTCCGCAATGAGGACATTCGTAGGAGAACGAAAACGATGGACATAGCTCGTAGAGTCAGTAAGCTGAAGTGGCAATGGACAGGCCACATCACTCGAAGAGCCGATAACCGATGGGGAAGAAAGGTTCTCGAGTGGCGAC
The DNA here is from genome assembly GCA_951394255.1 of Polyploca ridens. Classification (NCBI taxonomy): domain Eukaryota; kingdom Metazoa; phylum Arthropoda; class Insecta; order Lepidoptera; family Drepanidae; genus Polyploca; species Polyploca ridens. The sequence continues at coordinate 4,611,914 of OX596266.1, read as the reverse complement.
CACGTACTGGTGCGCGCCGAGCGGGACGCCCTCCCACTGCGGTGGAGCGATGACCTGGTCAGAGTCGCTGGGCACCGCTGGATGCAAGCGGCCCAAAACCGTTCGAAGTGGAAGGCAATGGGGGAGGCCTATGTTCAGCAGTGGACATCCATAGGCTGATGAAAGACTAACTAAAATACCTCTTGTAATTCAGACGTTCAACATCTTTTCTTTATGTTTTTGATAGTTTTTAGTTGGTGACATTTGCACATAGCTATAGTTCAAATCTGTCGCCAAGCACCTTTCGGTGTGTTCCGACAGCTGCACTTGAGAGCCAGTTCCTTCTAGACTTTGTGTGTGCACCACCTTCGGCCACATCATCACTTACTATGGTGAGATTGCGGTCAAACACAAACCTATAAACAATAAAAAAAAAAAAAAAAACTTTAATGTTAATTTAAGGCACTGTATTTGGTATCATTAAATTGCACACCTCAAATGGCAAAAATGTACTTGTCCACACTGTCTGCAAGTTGGGCTTTGAAATTATATCCAATGCAGTGCAAAAAGCAATAGATAAAATCTTTGCTGAAAACACCTATTTTTGTGAAAAATCGAGCTTGAGCTAGATTCAATGCAGAGAAAAAGCCCATCACAGATGTAGTTATAATATATATTAACGGTGAGTTTATATTAATTAAAACTATACGAATTATTTAGACTAATTGCCTAATTTTCTGTAGGTAGGTACAAACTTCGCTGTTATGACGTTTTTGTTATGTATAAATTCTGACCGTTTAATCATTTAAAATTTATAAGAAGACCACTCAAAGAATATACAGTTAAACTCAAGACGCAAAATTGTGACCTAAGTACTGGGAAATAAGGGGTAAAATGAATAAATGTAATTTTCACGAGTCTAGGTCAACACAGTCGTTAGTTTCAGCACCCAGATGTTACACATTCAACGAACAATTAAACACAAATTCCTCTCTGTATAAGGGTTAATAATTTTACAAAATGTTATGATTTGACCAAATGATAATATGAGTTGAGATGAGGATTGAGTTTAAAATAATTTATTAATTTTGAGATATTATGTTAAGTTTAATTATAATACCTTAGTATTGTTTGTCTATTTCAATTCTATTATTTTATTACTTATTTCCACCCCGTGGTTTTACGTGCGATTCCTATTTTACCTCCTTTGGGTTTGCATTTTAAAAGACCCTATCTTATATAGGACCCTATCTTATATAGGGCCCTATCTTATATAGGACCCTATCTTATGAAAGACCCCGTTAGATGATGACCAAGTTACGGAACTAACACCAGTAGTTTAGGTTGTGCATTGATAATTTTAGTAAGGAGAAGTCTTTTTATTGTTATAGAAGAACATTTATGAAAAAATATGTACGATATTTACAAGTAGGCAGGCGTGAGTAAGGCCGCTATTGCTCATTGGGGAGGGGGGAATGGTCGGTAATGTGTGTGCCCTGTGTATCGCAAGCATCCATATAGCTACGGTAACCGCTTACCATGAGGCTGGCCGCTTGTTTACCGTCTTCATCGTATAAAGAAAAAATAATCATCCCACATCGCATTTAAAAATATTTGTCTGTAAACAAAAGAAACCGCACTATCAATATGCAATAATAATAATGATCGCATTCAATCGCACATTATTGTGATTGAATGGTTTTGAACAATGTGTCATCAATAAAGTATTAAAGTAACCCCTTATGGCAGGACCACACACAAATTACAAAGGGTTTTCCGAATGTTAAACCGATAAAAAAATACCCTGGGGATAATCCTGCAATTTATTCGGGCATTCTATCGTTGTTTTTTTTTACTGAAACCAAAAATTAACATCGAACATGAATGTTTAAAAAACCGGACAAGTACGAGTAGAGGTCGCGTGGAGAAAATGAAAATTTTCATCTAGTTTCTACAATTACTTCGAATATATTTATTTCAAGGTAGTAATATCTTTATTTACAACAAATATGTACAAAATACAATCTATATATATAGAAAATGTTACTAATGATAGATCAGAATAGAAGAAGCTACACCTTAAATTTCGAGAGAGATATTTATTTTAAATAGATTAAATAATATAATTATTTGAGACCCTAACACACGTTTGGTACAGTTTGCAAAACATTTGTTTTTAATTTATAATTTATTCCCCAAAAGTTACCCCCATAATTCGAAATTCATTTATTTACGAAGTATTATGGTATGTAGATTATAGGTTTTGAATTTGTTTATAGCTTCAAAAATACATAACGAGTCACGTTCTGGGGGCCTACCACAAGCTCTTAAAACAAGGTTAAAATAACCTTATTTGTCTTTTGTCCCGTTTTGACGTCGGATGTCAAAGAAAGACAAAAGTCAAATAAGGTTATTTTAACCTTGTTTTAAGAGCTTGTGGTTCGCCCTCAGGAGTTCAGCAAAATCCAGGAAATACAAGTTTTTAGTTCGCAATCCCCAATCGCAGTTCGTTAACAGCAAAAGTTATTTACTAAGGATAAGTCCGTTACTTACTTGTAATGAGATTAGACAACTTTGCCTGTGTGGATTTAATACTGAGAAGTTCACGTATTAAGTATCCTAGTTTTTGTAAAAAAGGAACCCTTATGGTGCCACATTGAATATTCTGTGGTGCCAATCCGTGCGTTAGTCACATAGCTATATTTCAGCAACCACTAATGCTGACCCGAAAATATTGCAAATGAAAAAATATATAAAAAAAAACTTTGCAAAAGGGGGGGAATGAGGGACCGAAAATTCAAAGTAAGGCCTCATAGTGTCACATTAAAGGCTTAATTTGTGTATTCCAAAATAGATTTTAATTTTTTGACTCTATGATGAAAAACTTATAAAAATATCTTTCCCCCTTATTTTAGAAGTTCGCAATGCGAAAAATCTGAAATCATTTACAGTTGATAAGCATTGATGTAAATATTACAGGAAAAATAGAACGAATATTCTAACTAGCACGGCTTATTCTTATTCAAAATCGGCAAAATTCGTATACCTATAAACAAATTTAGTTATGCGGTCCGATTTTATACAGCTGTTATGGGCCCAAAATAAGAAGTATACGTCAAAGGAACCGGTTTTTTATTTTAAACATAATAATAAAAAAAATCTTAACCATATTTTTATTTCATTTTTATAACTCTCCAAGTTAAAACCAAAAAAACATTGGGTGCCTTATGAAAATAAATTATTGAAAGAAAGAAACATTCATGTAATTTTAATTCATATCATAAAAACTGAAAACGTGTGACTTCAAAAAGTTAAGACAATATGCAAATGCCTAGCTTTTTATACCTTTGTTCAGTTATTCAGAAATACCTAATGGAAAATGTTAATTTTATCTTAGGGCAATTATCAATTTATTTCATAATTTCACTGACATCAAAAAATGCCAAATCCAATTCCGCAACTAGTTAGTGATTTTGCTCTGATTCTGAACAGTAAGGACCAATCACTGCATCGTGTGTTCTTGACTTGGCCAATCAGAGTGCATGCGCTCTGTCGGTGGTAGGAAATTGGCTGAATAGATTTTAAGCAAAATTAACGTCTTTGCCTTTGTCTTTGGACTGACGACCTCAAACAACGGCCAGACTGAGCTGGATGCGAGTGGCAAGAAATCGGAAGGAGTGGCGCGCTCTGAGAGAGGCCTATGTCCAGCAGAGGACTTAAAAAAAGGCTGATGATGAAGATAATGATGAACATCTTTGCATTGCGCTTCCTTGGGTTAAGTTTAATGATGAACATTCTTGGTGATTATGAACCATTATAAATATAGTTCTACCCACAACCTGAATTAAATAAGTTACCTAATCATTTTTTACGCTAATGACAAAATCTATATTAACGCGAGCGAAGCTGCGGGCAAAAGCTAGTATTATTATAACGTCGGCTGCAACTACCACTAAACAAAATTCAAGCCTGGTGAAATCAGGATCGCGGGTTAAAACGATGGGCGAAAACCTTATAAATACCTATAGATTTGAGTTAAAATAATTATAGCTCATATTGTAAATACGTTTATAATTTTTCGTTACCCAAACAAAATCGATTGTCTTCTTTAATTTTTCGGTTCACAGCACTTGGTCGGGTATTCATGAATAATCTGGGGCTCACCAGCCTTTGTATTCCAAAATCATTGATTTTATTTTACGTATCTCTTATATTCTAGGCAAAAATATTAAGCTAAGCTAAATATTGGCTTTTTAGTTTGACGGTACGAGTTCCAAGTTGGTAGCGTCGGTTTGCTAAGTAAATATTTGCAAAGCAAAATCTGCTTTCAAAAGAATCTGTTATTTTCTCTCAATATTCTTTTGCGTTACTGAAAGTAGTATTTTACTGAAACAGAATATTTTAAGGTTTAGCTTTACGTATTTTGGATCGATTAAATTGATGATGATTGAGTAGTATCTTTAGAGGCTTTGTGTGCTTAATCACCTTCGGCCACATCATCACTTACTATGGTTAGTGATATTCCGGTAAAATACAGGCCTATACATAGTAAAAAAAAATTACAGTAGTACCCAACTGATATGGCTTACCGATGTACCTGCGCAGAAGATAAATTTTCAAAGCGCGGGAAATGCTATTGGTCGGCAGCTGCCGCCATGTTAGCGCGCGCCGTGCGGAGGGGCGTGACTTGCGAGTGAGACGGAACTAACAGCTGCAGTGTATTATGAACCTTATAGTAGTGATCTAAGGTTGATTGTAAGTTTTAAGCATTCTTTCGTTAATCTTCAGGGCCATACTTTCTTTTCTGTGCGAACGAAGATTCACGACGCACCATATCAGTTGGGTACTACTGTAATGGACCCACCGACACATCAATTATACTATTTTTAAGGTGCCGTAATCAAACTTTCTCGGAGATTACAAAATATTCACATACCCGTATCTCTAGTGACGTCGAAGAGTTTAGCTTGCAGGTATCGGTGAGGAGGAGTTCCTTTAGCCAAGAATAAGCTGCCTCTATCTGCTGACGTCAGCAAACAAACGTTCACTAGGATCTGAAATAACAAAAACTTAATGTTACACGGTTGCTAATTTGATAAGACTTCTTTTTTAGGCACTAACCGACGCGTAGGAAGCTTACGCGTCACGGTTTCAAACGGATAAATGTTATCTGTCTCGCTCCGTACCGTAGGCTTTATGAGTACTTTTCATAGCGTTGGTGGCAACAGTAGTGCAGATCCATTTCAGTTTTTTTTTGCTCATGTTGAGTTTTCCCTGTTTTCAATACGTTCATGGTTAGGTGTAGTAGAAGATTTCAGTAAATCGCTACATTTACTGGATAATTAACATGATTCATAAGCAGTTATTAATACTTTAATTAAATACTGATTCAAATAAAATGTGTGTAATACACATTACACACATTTTAAGGCGATGATAGCTCAGTGGTAGTTGAGTCGGATACCGACATGAAGGTCCCGGGTTCGAATCCTACAATGAGCTTGAGTTTTCGGTGAAGGAAAACATCGTGAGGAAACCATAGCACGGTGGTAGGGTACTTTGTATTACCCGCCTGGCTGGCTACCACCCTCAAGTTGAAAATCTGTCGCTAAGCACTTTTCGGTGTGTTCCGATAGCTGCACTTGAGAGCCAGTTCCTTCTAGGCTTTGTGTGCTTACCACCTTCGGCCGCATCATCACTTACCATGGTGAAATTGCGGTCAAACGCAGGCCAATAAACAGTAAAAAACACAAGTACTGTGGACACAACCGAGTTGTTTTTCTAATTTAAAATTTTGTTCTTTTTATTACAAACAATAAACTCGCGAAGGCTCTTGTGTTTAATTCTTATGTAAAATTGCCAACGACCCGCCCGGTGTTTCGGCTCGTTACAACAAGGTATCACATAAAACTCGAGTTTAAATTAACTCTCGTAACTCGCATTTATTTTGCTGCTCTTTGATGTAAATTTTGTTGAGAGGAATTTAAGCTGTTTTAATGCTCATTGGGATTAGAAGTTAATTAGTCTAGGTTTGAATTGTAGTTTGGTTTGGACGATGTTGAATTTGCATTTATTTGACATGATGTTTCTATGCTTTTTTAACTACTTGACTTGAAAGAAGCTCTGGAAAGGATCTTAGGGCCAACCACAATGTTATTATAAGCTTATTTGACTTTTGTCCCTCTTTGACATCCGGCGTGAAAACAGGACAAAAGACAAATAAGGTTATTTTAACCTTGTTTTAAGAGCTTGTGGTAGGCAGGCCCCCTTACCAGGCGCAAATAGCAGGCACACAATTTAACCAATCTTCGTTCAAAAACTTGTGTTTAGAACCATCTATCTACATACAGATATCATCATCTTCAGCCTCTAATGTCCCACTGCTGAGCACAGATCTCCTTTCACAAATGAGGGTGAAAGGGCAGATACTCCACCATGCGTGCCCACTGCGGATCGGTACAGATATTTATATCGAAGAGTAAACTTCTAGGTACCTTTGGATACACCCACTTCATCTCTCAATAAGCATGTACAGTCAAACTCGAGAGTCTATATTCAAAATATACAATGCCATGAATCCAATGCAGCCAAGTATCGCTCATGTATTGGCATTAATTTGTGACAAGCAAACCATGAAATTGCTTTTGTTGATGGTATCAATATTAACATCAATATATTAATAGATACTTATTGTTCTGATCGAATGGAAGCCAATGTATGACCTCTGACGTTAAAGGTGTGGTCAGAGTTCATGAAATAATTCCTCCTAATTTAGATATTTAGGTCCACTGGTTTGAGCTGTGCATTGTCTGTTAAGGTACCAGCTCGCAGCCGACCGCAGGCAGCCAGTAGCAGGCGACATGTCGTCGCGACACTACTTCTTTCTCTTTCGTTCCTATGGAGACGACATGTCGCTAGCAACGGAAGGTATTTCTTAGTTATACATAGATACAAGTAGTGTCGAGGCGACAGTGTCGCCTGCAGCTGCTGCCTGCAGTCGGCTACAAGCTGGCACCTTTAGTCAGTCAGTTTGCTCTACTTCAGTATTTACTTTTCTTTGATAGCTATGTAATTTTACCATCTTAAGTAAATCTTGTAAACCTATCTCTGCGCTGTAATTGTGGATCAATTTTAAAATCTTGTTCAATTAAATACATACCTTATGACAAAGCACGTCGATATCTAATTCGTTGGCCACGTCTTTGATGAGGTCCATGAAGAGGTCCGCCTCTTCCAGCTGCCTTTGCGCCGCCGAGCCGCTTGGTGATCGTGATCTCTGTAAGAACACATTAAATACGATTAATGAAATTGATGCCCTGATGCAAATAATAAAATTAAAACAACTGCCATTTTTGAAATATTTGGTTTGTATGAAGGTTTTTTTTTCAGGCCCCCAATTCTTGCGCTTTCGACATCGATGTCGAATAGATATTTGGCGAAAATCATAGCCGTATTCTGTTAATATGTATAGAGTTTTAAGATATCCGCCTATTAATGGCGAAGACACGAGAATCGGGGACCAGGACTTTTCTGGGTTCTTTTAAATGAGTAAGTTTTTTTTTTAATTAAATGGGCTTGCGTTTGGCCACTGACACGCCCATAAGGGGCGATGATGAAGCCTAAGATGAAACACGCTTACCCAGAAGAAACCTATTCACAGATTTTAGGCATCAGAAAACACAGACGCCGGAAGCAAGTTCCACTCCCTTGCTGTCCGCATTATAAATGAGGATGCAAAACGCTGTGTCCGTATTTTCGGTATGTAAACAACGTACGGGTGAAAATTTTCCCGGCGTCTTGTGGTTCGGTGTAAAAATGGGGATGGTGGAATAAGGTTGAACAATTCCAAGTTTGAAGAATCTCGTTTTTGTATAAGGTTTTTCTGTATCTCAATGTTAAGTAAAGTTATATTCATGTAAGAAGATCACAAAACTAAGCCATTTTAATATATTCCACATAAAAAAGAAAATTTAATCCATTTTGACTAAAATAGCGTGCAGCTTATGAAATCAACCCTCCGCCGGCGATATGCAAATATTAGCAACAAAAACGGGTTGGTAAATAAAAGCTGTGTGTCTACCTATTCACGCTTTAAACGACCTTTGCCAAACAGTTTCCACCCGTGTAAATGCACATCAAGAGTCAAAGGCAATGAGTATCCGCCGTAACAATGGACGTGCCGTTTTGTGAACGAAAAAAACCGGTTCGCTCCGCTATTTTCCAGTTCTCTTTATACAAAATGGCGGACGAAAGATACTCTAAATGGTGTCTTTAAATGAAAGCGTTAGCCCGGTTTCTTGATATCGAGGGATTTTTTTATAGTTCTGTACTAGTAACAAATACCTTCTAGTATAATCCTTGTTGACTTTATGCTAGCATTTAAAAGCGCAGGATAAGAGACATTGGTGCCGATTCTGTTGTAAATCGCACTAAACTTATTTTAGTCACATCACATCTCTTTCTTACAAACATTATTGAAAAAGGATAGAACATATTTAAAGCTGTCAAATTAGTCTCTGCCGTCTTCATTTGCAGGTATTTAGACGTAACCGCGATAGATGGCGACTAAATTTATATTGAAAACAAGCATTGGACTAATTTGACAGAACTAAATGTCTTACATCCTTTTCTTATGTTCTTTGTTAGAAAGAGACATAGTGAGATTAAAATTAGTTTAGTTGTGAACAAGAGAATCAGGGCCATTATCTATACTAATATTATAAAGCTGATAATGTTTATATGTTCGAACACGGTAAATTCAAGGAATTGCCTGTTTTTTTGTTGCTTTAGTTTACCGGTTATTGCGGACTAGTTGCGCCCCGCGGTTTTACCCGCGTACTCGAGGGATATATTGCTTTCCCGGGATAAAAAGTACCCTATGTGTTAATCCAGAACATATTCTTACAGCGTGCGAATCCGTTCGGTTGTTGAAGCGTGATTGAGTAACAGACATACATACAGCTATCCAAAAAATCGTATTTATAATATTACTAGCTGTCCTCCGCGTTCCCGAGATAAAAAGTAGTAAGTAGTCCTTCTCCATACCATAGGCTATGTGCATACCAAATTTTATACTGATCCGTTGAGTAGTTGAGTCGTGCAGGCGTAACAAACTAACAAACAAACTCACTTTCGCATTTATAATATTAGTGAGAAGGACACAGGCTACTTTTTATCCCGGGAACGTGGGTGAAACCGCGGGGGACAGCTAATATGTTATAAATTACTCAATTTTGGACTCAAACCACAATTCCGAGGACAATGTCCAATACACAATAATTCCATCAATCAGCTGCCATCTTTTACATACTAGTGAATAAATAAGGCTTTAATATAACCCCCATTAAATAAAAACAAGCAACCCTGAAGGAAAATTAACCCAAGTATAAACCAATATAGTAATGGCTAAGAAATTACTCAGATCATAAAAAGGTACCGATAAAATGAAACCCTTACAGACAAATCGTAGACATAGACGTAGGTTAAGTTACGTATTTTAAATACATTTCTAATTTGTAACTCACATGGAGCAATACTCTAAGACATGACTTCATTAAAGTTGCCTAGATCTAAGAGGCCCGCTTTAACAAGAATGGTGCTGATTCTGTTGTTTACAACTAAACTAATTTAGTCTCACTATATCTCTTTCTAATAAAGAACATTCTTATGTTCTTTATTAGAAAGGAAAGGATGTAAGAAGTTGAGTCCTATCAAATTAGTCCAATGTTTTTTTTTTATATAAATTTAGTCGCCGTCTATCGCAGTTACGTCTAAATACACGCAAATTAAGACGACAAAGACTAATTTGACAGCTTTAAATATGTTCTATCCTTTTTTAATAATATTTGTAAGAAAGAGATGTGATGTAACTAAAATTAGTTTAGGTGCGATTTACAACAGAATCGGCACCAATATTTACGACTTTAGCAATGAAATGACAACCACTTCATTGAACCATGAATTGCAGAAACGAGGTATACGAGTATCGCGTATCGCTTGTTGGAGTAGACCCTCTTGTTCCACGATCTGTGTGACACCCTGCCATGCCCAGAGTTTCCAGTCAAAACTTTCTTTTGTTATTGGTAAAATTTTCTTTTGAAAATGTAGCTATTTTAAATGGGCTTTGTTTAAGAATAATTACAAAGTTGGGTGACTATTGAGTGGAGGGTGCTGTAGCTTGTTTCTTTGTTGTTTGGAGATCGATCATTTGGGGAAAATCTATGCCTTTTTGCATAGACTATATAAGCAATTTGTTTATTTTTTACATGAATAATTATATTTTCAGGGGTCGCACAGCCCTATGCTTATTGGCGAATAAATTGTATTAAAAAAAACTCACAATGAAACCCATTTCCTTTTCCACGGCATTCGATGTAAGTCAATGAATTGATAATTTTTGACAGTGAAAAGTCGGTATTTTAATTTCCAGTACATATTTAAGTTAATATAAAAAATTAGAAAGGTAGAGTATAACGTTCTTTCACTCAAAGAGTAGCTCTACTGGAGAACCTTACAAAATACCTGAACCAAATAACTTTATGTTGTTTTTCAGTGCAACAAGGTCAACAGTGCTCTTTGGGGAGGGGTAAGGGTCTGAAATACGTGAGTGATGCCCCGTGTGTTAAAAGAGTCCAGGGGGCCAGGTCTGCTAAAATATCATACTGACACGATACTATTGCAATTCCATGTGCCGATGTCAGCAGTCTACTAATTCTAATGGTCTCATAATAAACGAAAATAATTTTAGTACAAAAACTGTCAAAACTGACAACTAAAGATCATTGTGGCACGATTGTAGTTTTAGTGGAAAATTATCGGAAAGTTATTATGGCGCCATTACATGATGATGATCTTTACATGGCAACATTTTATTTCGTCACCCGGCATAAAAAGTGTCAACTAGTTTACCAGAACCAGTTTTGATACTAACCCTTTATACATAATGGCTTTATAGCTAAATCAGTGTTATAATGTCCACCTTCTCATTCTTTCGGTCACCTTAATGTTCTAAAATATGCTAAATGAACTTCTACGGTCGCTAATCACTGAAACATATATCCTTATTGTTCTACGAAGGTAAAAAAAATATAAACTAGAAAAAATATATATTTCCACAATTTTTGAACTTGAATATATAGGTATAGTACGCTTAGTTTGGGATCAGATAACCGTCTGTGAGGAATATCCCAGGATACTTATTTATTTAAAAGCATTCTATATAAAATTAGAATATAACGAGTTTATGTTCAATTTTAACTCATTTACATCCATATATTATTTAGGAAAATCAAACATAACTTAATATTTATATATACTTATTTTTGTAAAATATCAAAAATATTTATTCCTACTATACTTAGTGATACCACATCTAGTTTTTTCTTCTACTTTCGTATGCCAGACTATACCAAAACTGTAATATGTGTCAATTATGACACCACTGATAGTTCATTGGGACACAATTGTAATAACAGACTTGGGCCCTAGATAGCTATGGTAACTGCTTACAATCAGGCACGCTTTACGCATATTTACCAACTTCGTATAAAAAAAAAAAAAGAAAACTAATGTACAACACCATACATAAAATAAACCAAAAACTTGTATTTCTCACTCCAAAATTCCCCATCCAATATCTAGCTAAAGTTAGAATGCTGATCAATTATTGTACGCACGTGCCACCGAAATTCCTGGAAAAAGGAATTCAATCTGTACCACTCGGGGACTAATTTAGCTGTTATGGACTCGTCGGGACTGCGATATGAATATTACCCCACCCATATCTATGCTAAGTGGGTAGGTTACCTAGTGCTGTGGTATGGACTATTTAGTTTTATATGTATACAGCCAGCATCAAAATAAAATATTTACGAATTCGTATAAATAAACAGTTTGAGATACACTGAAAAGAAACTGTCAATTTTGGGTTTTTAAAAAAAAACAGTCTCAAGTAATTTTATTTGTGAATCCGTAATATGTCGTATAATGTAGTATAAACTAAGACGCTGAACCCGATCCCATAGCGCGCGGTATAGAGTTCTACGTGCGTTCTCCTTGACCACCGCGGTCGCTGTGTGCAATTTTTTTTTATACACTTAGCATACGGCCCGCCTGATGGTAAGCGCTTACCGCAGCCTATGGACGCTTGCAACACCAGGGGTGTTACTCGCGCGTTGCCGACCCTGCAGAAATCTCTTCACACCCTTTTTGAAGAACCTCATGCTGTACTCCATTAGGAAAACCACGGCAGGGAGCTCATTCCACAACCTGAGCGTCCGCGGAAGGAAGCTCCTTTGAGTCCACACAGTTCGAAACAATTCTGGTTTCAATATTGATGCAATAAGCTTTAGTATTGTAGATTGTACTAAATCGATTTTATTGTATTGTTATTCTTATTTTATTTGTATGAATTGTTGTGTATTGTGTGTTGTATTTTATTCTTTGAGTTTTCTTTTTAAATTTTTATTGTGGTTTTTTGTGTGTTTTGACGTTTCCTGACAGTTTTTTTGTGTTTTTTTCTGTGAATTTTTTTTTATCATATTTTTTAGTTTAGAATTATGCGCAACGTGAAATGTATGCGAATGATTCACATCACAGCTAGATTCAACACCCGGGGTTAAATTTACCCTGTATTTACTACATTTTCGTCTATTTTAGTGTGATTGAGTTACAAACACCCACACAATTTCAACATAAAAACTGCGGTATTTCTGAGAGTTTTGTTTTTGTATTTCGAAGACAGAATATTTCAGTCACATATAAAATTTATAGGTTTATAGTAATACATTACGCAGTTTTAATTCTCTCAAACGCTCACCTAAGCCCCGGGTATGTAAAACTAAGACATAGACTAAAAATATACAGACTAAAAAAATATTCAATTCAAAACCCCACTTTCTCTCATGCAAATGCTCATGCAAATATTTTAATACACATCCAACTTCGAATCCAAGTCGCAATTCAGAAAAATACATGTTGCAAATGGAGTTCTTTATATTCGAAATAAAAAAATGATTAATTTTGAAGAGCGTCGTGTTTATCTGAAATTTAAAAAAAAATGTGGTCGTAACAAGTCATCACTTGCAGCAAGTGTGCATTAGATACAATTTTGAAGAAATAAAACGATTAATTTTCTTACAATTAAATGAAGTAAAAAAAAGCAAATAAAAATAAAAGATTTATCCTCTATACTTAAATAATTGTAGGTTTCTAACAAGTACCTAGACACAGCCTGGAGTTCTTCAAAAAGGGCGTGACAAGAGTTTTACAGGACCAGCAACGCGCGTGTATACCACTACAGGACCAATACAGGGTGTTTTTTTGGTCAGCGACAAGCGACCCAGGAGCGGTAGTACAAAAAATTCATTTTCTAAAAATGGACTTAATTCCATTAAATACTGTAAATGCGTTGAGAAATACCTTATTCAATTTGAAATCAAATTATCGCAAAGTATGGTCACTAGCCACGTGCACTGACTAGAGCTAGGCGCAAGCCGCCATTGCCCCACCCCTTAATTCCCTCGCACTCCCGTTGAGTATTACGTCTATATGTTAGCTTATTACATGATTTTCAAAATAATATTATTTTTATTATTATAAAAAAATAAAGTTTTTTTTTTTTTAGCACCAGTTTCAGTTGTATTATCAACCCTGAGTCGCTCGTCGCTGACCAAAACAACAACCTGTATAATAGGTAGCCTATGGTGTCCGCTTAGTATTAGGCGGAGCCCGCATGCTTGTTACTAAGGGTGTGTCCACATCTGGCGAATGCGGTGCAGAGATCTGGACACACCTTAAAATAAACGATATATTTTACTATCTGCGTTAGGTTTTACAAAAAAGTATTCACTTTAATAACATAGGTTTTACGTCTACTTTGTTATTCCAGTAGTCAACTTCGCTTTTTAATATAACCGCTCTTTTATTAACGTTTTATTAATAAACTCCTTTGCAAAAAAAACGGGCACCTTACAGTCATTTGCTTTTCTATGGATAATATTAATATTTTTAGTATTTCATTAGCATAAATGACTATAAATTTCTTATTATCAATGGGAATATAGTTTTTAACACTTTAAATCCTGGAATCGGATTTTTAGTCAATGTAAACAGAAAATGGTCATTTTTATGGGTATAATGAAATTAATACTAAGAGTATTTTTATAAAAAAAAAGACATACTAAATAAAAATTTATAACGATTATGACCTCCCCTAGCAGCGATTACGGCATGTAATCGTCTTAGCATGCTTTCCACCAGGCTTTTGATTGGGTTCTGTGGAATGTGTTTCCACTCAGCCAAGATCACACGTTTAAGCTCCCTGATGTTTTGTGGAAGTGGTTGGACAGATCGTACTCGCCTTTTTAGGTGGTCCCAGACGTGCTCAAAGGGGTTAAGGTTGGGGCTCCGCGCTGGCCAGTCCAAATGACGAATACCGACCTCTTGCATATAAGCATCTACGTCGCCAGAATGGTGGGCCCAAGCATTATCGTCCATGTAAATGGCATCTTCACCAATTACAGTCAGTGCGGGTTATGCATGTTGACAAAGGATTTCTGTTGTGTACCTTAAGGCATTAAATGAGCCATTTTCAATGAATCCTATCTCGGTACGATAGCGGGAAGTTACTCGCGCCCAAAACATAACAGACCCTCCACCATAAGGGGTGATTTCTTCAAAACACACGTCGGCATAGCGTTCCCCTGGTCTTCGTAACATTCGCCGACGTCGGTCCTCACCATTCAGACCAATTCGAGCCTCATCGGAGAAGAGTACGCTACTCCAGTTACCTAGTGTCCAAGATAGGCAATTTCTAGCGAACCTCAATCGAGCTATCCGTTGCTCACGGAGTAACTTGGGGGCCCGCGCTGATCGTCAACTGCGTATATCAGCCGCTAAAAGCCTCCTCCTCACTTTCCATAGGCTAACTTGTGCTCCTCGTACCTCTTCAAGGTTTCTTTTAGGTCTATGTAACTGCATTTGCGGTTCCTCAACGCCTGAGTCACTAAAACGCGGTCATCTCGTGGTTATGTGCGACGTTTTCTCCCAGAACCTTGCCTTCTCTGAACGGAACCCGTCTCTTGGTATCGAGTCCAGGTTCTTTGGACGGTTGAAAGACTCACGCTTAACCGCTGTGAGACTTAACATTGGCTACACCCCTCTTCCAGCAGCGCTATAATTTTACTAGCTCTTATTTCTTTCTCTGCCATTACAATCGACACAAAGATATCTGTTTTAAGTCACTATAAGGCAGGATTATGCAACAAACATAAATTATTCTACTAAAAGTTAGTTTAAGTTGCCTGATAAACTTTTAACCGCGAACCCGCGAAAACTAAGTAAAATGTCACAAACTGAAAAAGGGATCATTATTTTTAAAAACAAAAGTTTCGAATTTGAAATTAACTTTTTATCATACCCAGACCCTTTATTAAGTGTCAGTAACATAGTTTGGCTATTAAAACCACTTTAGAACTAAATAATTACCAATAATGTAGAAAAATCCAAACCGCCCGTTTTTTTTGCAAAGGAGTGTATTATAACTTTGTGGATCTTATGAAACTTTCATTAAAGTTTAAAAATAATATCTCGTTGCGTTCGACTGCTATTTTCATTTAAATTATTTTTTTATACGACCAAGTCGATAGACAAACATACGGCCCGGCTGATGGTATGTGTTTCCCGTAGCCATATGGATGCTTGCAACACACGAGGCATCCACGGCAACGGTACTGACTTTACCCCTCCCCAATGAGCACTGGCGACCTTACTCACGCGCAGGAACATCACATAAAGTTATTTAGCTGCAGTATTCTGTAAGGTGGAGGTACTTCTACAGTAAAGCTACTCTTTGAGCGAATAAATGTTATGCTTACCTCTCTTGGAATTGGAATTGATAATAAGGGTCTGCCGTCAACCGGATTTAATAGTTCCATTATTTTATTGAATTCATATCATAACCAACGTGTCACCGCACTACGAGATTCATAATTTTTTCACGGCACTTGCTAATCCTAACCAATATCATATAGTAAATTATATAGTACGTACAAAGTAAAGTAGAAAGATTTAAATAAAATTACAAAAATTGCAAATATTTAAGATACGAGTTTTAAAGATTAATTAAATTAAATTATTTAAAATATTATCATCAAATTCTATTCCCTTGCAATAATAAAAAGTGATTGAATAGCGTTTTGACTAAGAATTAATTTTCAATCAGGTTTGTAGCGACATCTTTACGTGTGAATCCTAGGTACACTTTTTAATAAATATGAATATCCTGGGACATTCCTCACACACGGTCATCTGATCCCAAACTAAGCAGAGCTTGTACAAGAGCTTGTACTATGGAAACCAGATAACTGATATAATACATATACTACTTTTTGTTTGTAAATACATACACAATATACATAATTACACCCAGACTCAGGACATACAGACATATTTCGCAAATACGTACATGACGGGCCAGTTGGCGCAGTTGGTTAAGGTTCGCCTTACGCGCCGCAGGTCGTGGGTTCGATTCCCACACAGGACATGCATTTGTGTGCATGAACATGTCTGTATGTCCTGAGTCTGGGTGTAATTATGTATATTAAGTATGTATTTACAAACAAAAAGTAGTATATGTATTATATCAGTTATCTGGTTTCCATATTACAAGCTCTGCTTAGTTTGGGATCAGATGACCGTGTGTGAGGAATGTCCCAGGATATTTATATTTATTTATACATGTTCATGCACACAAATGCATGTCCCGTGCGGGAATCGAACCCCCAACTGCGCCAACTGGCCCGTTAAAATTATAAAATATACACTAATTATAAAATGTATGTGATTGACCAGACATGCCAATATTAATGCGAAAGTGAGTTTGTTTGTTACGCCTTCACGCCTCAACTACTCAACGGATCATCATGAAATGTGGCATGCAGATAGCCTATGGTATGGAAAAGGACATAAGCTTTTTATCCCTGGAACGCGGGTAAAACCGCGGGAGATAGCTTGTATTATTATAAAAACCTTTGCCGTTAGTTTGTTATCCAAAGAAGCCGTGCACTATTATGAATGTACCATTTCCATTACAAATATAAATTATTAGTTTGTACAGTAGTACCCAATTAATATGGCTTACCAATGTAAGTACTTGCGCAGAAGATAAATTTTCAAAGCGCGGAAAACGCTATTGGCCGACAGTTGCCGCCATGTTAGCGCGCGCCGTGCGGAGGGGCGTAACATGCGAGTGAGACGGAAATAACAGCTGCAGTGTATTATGAACCTTATAGTAGTGATCTAAGGTTGATTGTAAGTTTCAAGCATTCTTTCGTTAATCTTCGGGGCCATACTTTCTTTTCTGTGCGAACGAAGATTCACGACGCGCCATTATAACTTGGGTAATACTGTAACATGGTTTGTAATATTTTTTTGCTGAAGCGACATATGAATTACTAAAGGAATCTGCGCACTTTATGAAATGCATCCAAATGGTATCTACGAGTATCTACATGGAACTTAGCGTTAACACAGTTTATGTGCAATATATTATTGTTATTAATGCGCTAAAAGGCAACGACTTGTGGAGGTTGCATATATGTACAAATATGTGGTGTGGGGTCAATGTATAGAATTTTGCAGTCAAATCGTGTTTTTCACACTAGAAACATATTTGACATGCAAGATGTTTATGAACTAAGAACTTTATTACTACACGGTTAATATTAAAATATATTTACTTAGTGCTTACCTACGTTATTTATGTACATTCTAGACTCACCGGCTTAGGCTGTCTTTAAGCTAGATATTTGTGATGTGAAAAAAAATATTTTGTGTTACATAGCCCCACATAACCCATAGTTTATTGAGCAGCCGCAGCCAAAGTATTACCAATAGACCTCCAAATTTTTAGAGCACCAAAGATATTCCCATCAGAGCAACAGCAAATATTTTAGGTTGGTTCTTATTTACTGAAAAAAATATACTGGTCGTTGTCACCTATTATGAAATAATCTCCTTTTTTGCAGTCGATTAAAAATGGCCCACATAAGCATGAAAGAGCTCTCCGACAAAAAATTGTAAAAACAAACCTGCAGTGCAATTCTGTAGTGCAATTCTGTTCTTTTTTGACAGCTGACGACGACGACGTCCGTCGTCGCGGTCTATTCTCTATACATTCGTAGTGCGGTGCTACATTTTTCAATTGGTCAATTAATTAATGTTTAATTTTAGGAAGCTCCTATTAAGGTCGTATTATGTATCCATTATAAAAAAAACCTGTCACTTTGTGGATCACTTTCATTTATGATAGTTTCTGTGTAATGTTATGATATTTGAAGTAAGTATGTTTTATTACAAATTATTTATTATAAATCCAAGACTGTTCTTTGTCGAAATCAGTCAAAACCAAAGGCCCAGTTCAGCAGAGGACATCTCGTGACAGAATATGATGATGATACTAATTTTATAGTGGTTACAGAGTTGGTATCCATATTTCAGATATCTGCAGCTCAGATAAGTCATATTATGGGCATCCTTAAATCAGCCAATGATGAAGATATCTTGGAAAAACGTCGTCAAGCTCAACAGTTGAGACTTTTGGCGAGTAATTCTTAAACTATTCTTGTTGAAATAAACATTGATTAAACTGTGCACAGCACTACAAAGTCAATGCATTTTTATTTACTGGAAATGCTAAAATTCTTCCAAATTCTATATAGAAGTCTTTGATATCTGGCTTATTTTTATTATTCCTTATAAAAAAATACCTCGTCAATTTAGTAGTATGTACTTACATACGAGTATGTTATTAAACATTATTCGTGAAAAAATGTTAATTGTTTCAATATTTTCAAAATATGGGCGCTATATCTAGCTTTCTTTTTGTGAAGTTTAAGTCGTAATATTAAGATAAAGTTAAACCAATGAATAGCCTTCATATTAAACCTTTAAAATTGGTATATTCAGTACATTAAAGTTTTACTAAAATATGAAATAAAATTAGCCTTTATCTAGTTTCCATATCATAAGTTTGCTTAGCTTGGGATTACGACTCAGATCATTAAAATAAATGAAATCCACTCGCAGAGCGCAGTTGATGTTTACAATACACCTTCCAGCCCATTTTAATTCTTTTGACCTATTCAAGTATTCAATTGTTTCGACATGCAATAGTCCGGGAGGTACTGATGCATTTTAGGTAGTATTAATACGCCGATCGATGGCCATCTTTTTCAATAGATCTTGAATGACTAATATGTGAACCACGCATCAGCGATGCACCCGCGGTGGGTTTAGGATTGGAAGGTTACGGCAGGGGTAAAATTTTTTTTTACAAATTCATGCGAGCAGCTGACGCGTGTTCCCCCCTCCACCATGCAGCAGACGATTTTTTTCAGCTCAGTATTATGTCAAATACTTATGAAACAAGTTTGAGCCGGCGTACTATGTCTTTTTTTTTACTGGGAGTGGCTGATGACGGATGTAGAAGACTTGAGCACTTACTTGAGCAGACGGTCGGTTCACTTATTAGTCATATAAGATCAACTATACATTTCAACGTCAGCCGGCTTACTATGACTTTTGTGTTTGCAACGCTACCTCCCGGACTAACCGTCACAACGGAGTCGTCGTCGGTTGCTGTCAAAAACGTTTCAGAATACCAAAGCTGTTCTTTTTTGACAGCTGACGACGACGACGTTCGTCGTCGCGGTCTATTCTCTATACATTCGTAGTGCGGTGCTACATTTTTCAATTGGTCAATTAATTAATGTTTAATTTTAGGAAGCTCCTATTAAGGTCGTATTATGTATCCATTATAAAAAAAAACCTGTCACTTTGTGGATCACTTTCATTTATGATAGTTTCTGTGTAATGTTATGATATTTGAAGTAAGTATGTTTTATTACAAATTATTTATTATAAATCCAAGACTGTTCTTTGTCGAAATCAGTCAAAAACAAAGGCCCAGTTCAGCAGAGGACATCTCGTGACAGAATATGATGATGATACTAATTTTATAGTGGTTACAGAGTTGGTATACATATTTCAGATATCTGCAGCTCGGATAAGTCATATTATGGGCATCCTTAAATCAGCCAATGATGAAGATATCTTGGAAAAACGTCGTCAAGCTCAACAGTTGAGACTTTTGGCGAGTAATTCTTTAACTATTCTTGTTAAAATAAACATTGATTAAATTGTGCACAGCACTACAAAGTCAATGCATTTTTATTTACTGGAAATGCTAAAATTCTTCCAAATTCTATATAGAAGTCTTTGATATCTGGCTTATTTTTATTATTCCTTATAAAAAAATACCTCGTCAATTTAGTAGTATGTACTTACATACGAGTATGTTATTAAACATTATTCGTGAAAAAATGTTAATTGTTTCAATATTTTCAAAATATGGGCGCTATATCTAGCTTTCTTTTTGTGAAGTTTAAGTCGTAATATTAAGATAAAGTTAAACCAATGAATAGCCTTCATATTAAACCTTTAAAATTGGTATATTCAGTACATTAAAGTTTTACTAAAATATGAAATAAAATTAGCCTTTATCTAGTTTCCATATCATAAGTTTGCTTAGCTTGGGATTACGACTCAGATCATTAAAATAAATGAAATCCACTCGCAGAGCGCAGTTGATGTTTACAATACACCTTCCAGCCCATTTTAATTCTTTTGACCTATTCAAGTATTCAATTGTTTCGACATGCAATAGTCCGGGAGGTACTGATGCATTTTAGGTAGTATTAATACGCCGATCGATGGCCATCTTTTTCAATAGATCTTGAATGACTAATATGTGAACCACGCATCAGCGATGCACCCGCGGTGGGTTTAGGATTGGAAGGTTACGGCAGGGGTAAACTTTTTTTTTACAAATTCATGCGAGTAGCTGACGCGTGTTCCCCCCTCCACCATGCAGCAGACGATTTTTTTCAGCTCAGTATTATGTCAAATACTTATGAAACAAGTTTGAGCCGGCGTACTATGTCTTTTTTTTTACTGGGAGTGGCTGATGACGGATGTAGAAGACTTGAGCACTTACTTGAGCAGACGGTCGGTTCACTTATTAGTCATATAAGATCAACTATACATTTCAACGTCAGCCGGCTTACTATGACTTTTGTGTTTGCAACGCTACCTCCCGGACTAACCGTCACAACGGAGTCGTCGTCGGTTGCTGTCAAAAACGTTTCAGAATACCAAAGCTGTAACCATTTTATTATCAGTTTAAAAACATATCTTTTGAACTCTACTGTATCCGTAGACTCTACAGTGGGGCCACTGTGAGCATGCTTTTCTTACCCTTGTTAATATTGGCCAAATCTCCGAAACGTGGCAAAGGCTACAACTTTATAAGTCACAAGTCCGGCCTCATATGGAGTACTGCTGTCACCTATGGGCGGGAGCACCTGGATACCAGCTTGGGCCTTTAGACTCGGTTCAGCGACGTGCCATCAGAATTGTTGACGATCCCGAGCTCACAAGCGGTTTAGAGCCCCTTAGTCTGAGGAGAGACTTTGCCTCCTTATGTGTGTTCTACCGCTTGTACAACGGAGAGTGTTCTAAAGAATTGTTCGACTTGTTGCCCACTGCTACCTTCTACCATCGCAACTCTCGCCATCGACGGGGAGTCCATCCTCACATATTGAAACCAGAATAGTTTCAAACTGTGCGGGCTCAAAGGAGCTTTCTTCCGCGGACGGTCAGATTGTGGAATGAGCTCCCCGCCGTGGTTTTCCCAATGGAGTACAGCATGGGGTTCTTCAAAAAGGGCGTGAAGAGATTTCTTCAGGGTCGGCAACGCGCAAGTGATGCCCCTGGTGTTGCAAGCGTCCATAGGCTACGGTAACTGCTTACCATCAGGCGGGCCGTATACTTGTTTGCCACCTTAGTGGAATAAAAAAAAAAAAAAAACGTTTAATCCGATTGCGATGTGACTTTCATTGGATGATTCAGTATTTTTATAGGCATAGTATAGTGAAAGTCCCATTCGTTTTCGAGATTTGGCCATTATTAATAGTGTCAAAATGCATTCTCTCAGCGGCCGCACTGTAAATGGACATCTTCCAGAAGCCGACACTAATTTCACTCGAAGTAGACACCTATCAATATAAGTTATCGTCTGATATCCACTGAGAGTAAAAACGTTCAATATTTTATCGGCATATAACACAATGATTGTATTCAGAGGAACATAGAACGGAAGCCGTAAAATTTATATCGACCTACCCTCACCGCCCCCTCCCATCGCGCGCGTCATAATGGCTACCAATATCTTCACAAATTGTTTACACATTGCGTATTTTATCGGCAATATTGGCTTTTTACACAAATTGTGTTTAGTTGCCTACGTGTTGTAGTAAATTAGTTGTCGCATTTGTATTTTGTTAGCTTTTATTATTGCGTTTAATATCAAAAACAACACAAATTTTGTGGGGAGCGAATGAAATATGATTTTCCAATTTGTGTGTGGATTGCAATATGTGAGCGATAATGAAACCGCATAATTTCAACCATTTATGATTTATAATTCAAATTTTAATATTATGATGTATGTTTACTGGGGAAATTGCTGATTAGTTTTTGTTAGGCGCCGATCCACTGCAAGCGGTCTAGGGTGCTACGTTGACCGCGGCAGTCAAGGAGTACGCACGTTAATATTTGTAAGCTATTGAGATATGTAATTTCGTAGTATATGCCATCACATAGTGTCACAAGAGCTTATAATACACTTAAGACTTTCATTGTTTTTTCCGCTAATCATCGTCAAAGAAACTCTAATTATACTTACACGTACAAAAGTAGCGTAATATTATTTTGATCTGTTCATAATGGACTCCAGCTTTGGTGGCAGCAATTATAGACTCTAAGAAATGTCATCATTGTACTGATATCTGTTTGGAAAATGGTATTAATACTACAACTGTCTCTACTATAAACGTCATTCCGCTCCCTCTTTCCGTAAACTTCTGTTTCTTATTTCCATGCTGTCGTTTAACTTTACGTCTCCTTAAATCAAATTTATAGAAGCCACTCTACATTCGACAGAAAACCCTTGCAATAAAACGCAAAATCCCGTAGCAAGTCGCAAATCGTGTTCGACGAGTGATAAATGAAGTGAGATCGATTGTTTCGCAAATACGTGCCGTGTTTCGCACGCGTGTAACCGCCACATCGCCTATCTGTTGACAAGGTTTCGCTTTTACCGATTCTCAAGTAGCTCTTTTGATTGCGTTATTGTATGGTTTGAATGGCCCCGTTGGTTGGTTCGCTAAGACCCACTTGTGTTAACCTGGGTTATCTTAATAAGTCAGAGTTAGATAGATAGATATAGTTAGTAAATATACTTGTCATATTATTATAATGTCAAATTAACCCCAGGTAAGCTACTAACTGAGCTGTTAAGATAGCCCAGGTTTTAGTTAAGTCGGTTATAAGCTCAGTGGTTGTGACGTCGAATGCTGAGACGAAGGTCCCGGGTTCGAATCCTACAATGAACTTGTGCTTTTGGTGAAGGACACAGCACAATATCACGAGGAAACCATTTCACTGTGGCAGGATACTTGGTTGTACCCACCTGGCTGGCTACCACCACCCTCAAGTTGAAAATCTGTCGCCACCTATCGGTGTGTTCCGACAGTTGAACTTGAGACAGTTCCTTCTTTTTTTGTGACATCTTCGGCCACATCGTCACTGACCATGATAAAGTTGAGGTCAAACACATTATTATACAGAGTAAAAAAATTATGTGGTTATCCGGTTTTTCGTGTTGTCGCAAAGGGTTCGACGAAAATCATTTCTGAGGTATGTTCCACATCAGAGAAAATGAGTCGTAATCCTTTTCGACATCACACATTATTGCGGATTTTGTTGTGTCGTTATTTTTATCCTTATTTTATTCATCTCCGTAATTTTGTGTGTCTCGAAATAAATATTTTTCTTTTCTAATGGATCGCACATCCCTGAACTACATTATGATTATATATAGTTTTTATGACTATCCTCAACTGAACATTTGTGGAAAAGGTTATTTTCATAATTAGCTAGTTTACATATTACGTGCACCTTATACGCATACTTATTCACGGTATGATGGTTGCTACATAAAATTATAAAATGCCAAATCGTCCAGCTATTCCCAAATGAAGAAATCACCTACAAATAGCATCAAATTATTATTTATATAGAAAAGCAAAAGGATTTCTGAGGTCACTTGAATCACCGGTTAAATTCAATAAAACTTTTCTAGAACGCAAGTAAAAACTATAGTTTCCAATAACTCCGCATTAAAAACTGCAACATTTCGAAGTTCCTTATAAAGTTAAGAGACATGTCCGAACCAGGATGTTAAGTTAATGATGTTATCAACTTGGCTGTGCACTAAGTGCAGGACTGCGATGCGCCGATTGCATTATCGTACACAAACTATGTGCATTCAATGTCAGTGTACCAATTACTTGGACAATCGAATTGCGTCACAGTGGTGTTTGTACACTTTATGGCATGTTGTGACGGAACTGCGGCTATTTTTAGCATTTCAAATAAAAACGAAGAAAATGATCGCGGTAATAGCTTTTACAAGGTGATAGTTGGAGTATCTAATTGTACGATCGTTTGAGTTTGTGTGAGAAATATTTTCCATGAGACGAGCCAGCTGGCGCGGTTGGTTAAGACTCTGGTTAAGATTCCACCTATCGCGAAGCAGGTCGTTGGTTCGATTCCCACACAGGACATGCATTTGTGTGCATGAGCATGTATGTATGTCCTGAGTCTGGGTGTAATTATGTATATTAAGTATGTATTTATGTATATCAGTTATCTGGCTTCCATAGTACAAGCTCTGCTTAGTTTGGGATCAGATGACCGTGTGTGAGGAATGTCCCATTATTTATTTATTCTCCTGTATCTAGGATGGTGATTAAAAATTTACACTAAAGAGCGGATATTTACTATTAGGTTGAATGAAATGTAATATTTTGGAATTTTCTTCATTCTTAACTTAATTGCATTCATGTGAATACATGTTAGGCAAAGCAAATTAATCTATACTATCTAGAAATTCATCATTTAAACTAGATATCCAAGAGGTGATTAATTTCTATTTGATGATTTAATTATCATTTCCTTATTCCTTTATGGACCATAATTCAATCTTTCTTTTACTCTAAAAAAGAAAACGTTTCCGCAACATCAAACCAGCGCGTTAGTATGCAACCTTTATCACAAATTAGACTACCTTCATGTAGGTACCGTTGTTTCGGCTTTTACGCACGGCAAGGCATGACGCGACGCCCGTAAATCCCGCTCGCCCGAATTGCGGTTTCCACGCGTAAAACTTGTAACTTAATTTTCGAGGTGAATTTTCGAGCACTGCTGTTGAGGTCAGAATAAGGAAGCGGGATTTTCATTGCTTGTTAAGTTTCGTGGTGCACGCGATAACGAGTTTGAATATGGTAAAGTTTCTGGCTTGAGTGCTATGTGTTATTTAAGTAGGGTATTTTAAATGTTGGCGAAAATTATCACTCTGTTTTTTGAATTATCTACTATTTCTGCCTTGCTTATGAGTTTTTCAGCGGGCAACCTTTTGACGATAGGCATACAGGTTTCGCGTAGCACATGGCTAGGTATTTATTAAATGCCTGTATTACCTCCAACATTTAACAGACCTCCGGGTCTTTAGTCATTATCAAAGCGCTTTATTTTAAAATTTTGCATTTGTCATTATGGCCCGCTGTCAAAACAAACAAAAAAAATCCTATTTTTAGTACAGGTGAGTGTAAAAATGTATTATAGAAATAATAAATTATTATTTCACATTAAATAAAACATAGTTAACGTAAACTTTATAATAAAGGGGTTGTCTGAAAGAGATCGCTTTTAAGCGATAAGACTGCCCATTGTACAGCAATTAAAAGTTTCTTAATATTGTTGTTTTTTTTATTTCTTTCTGTTTTATAATAAAGAGTTATTCTTCCTCTCTTCCTAACGATGACATCATCACCCTCCGAAATAGGCGAAGATGTGAATTTATTTTATGTTGGATAAAACTATTAATTTTATTAAAAGGTTCTCTTACGCCCACATTTACAAAATATCTAGGTTAGATACGTTACCAAAATAAAGAGACTATTTTGGTAACGTATATAACCTACATATTTTGAAGCAAATTAAATGACAAGCATTTTTATTTACTACAAAAACAGAACAGAAACTTGAGAGCTATTTTCAGGCCTGTATTATAGAACAAGATCAAAACTCATATCAAGTCTCAAGAATAGATCATGATCATATCCCAATTATATTTTTGTGCCTTTTGCGGTCGAGACCATGGGATAATGGGGGTCCGAAGCTCGCTGTTTTGCTCGCACCTTGTCATCAAAATTGATCGAGACCTCCGGAGACCAGCGGGCGGGGAGCTTTTTCCGCCAACGCGTCAGCTTGGCTATCCAAAGAGAAAACGCTGCCAGCCTTCTGGGAACCCTGCCGTTAATCGAAAACAGCGGCAGGCTTGAGGAAATTTTCTATATATAGATTGTATTTTGATCATGTTAATCGAAAATAAACCTAATATTATGAGTGCAGGTTCCAAATTCAATTATTTGAATCTCGACTAAAAACTTGACTTTAGCATGGACTGATGCTCTAGAATAACCCTTGAGACCTTAATCTTTAAGTAGTTGTAAAGGTTGGCAATCCTCTGTTATTGATATGTGACAGCAACCACTTAACATCAGGTGGACCGATCGCGCTTCTATAGATTTAGACTGATTTCTAATGTTAATATTCAAAAATAAAATTCAATCTTTGTGACAGTACAACAATAGGTATTCATGTCGGAAAGATTATTTTACGTCAAATTTGACAATGAGTCGACTTGGCCCAGACAAAAAGAGCCTGGGGCAGGTCGACCCATGGACTAAGATTTTGGACCGAAATACCTAAAGCCTCTATATCTACACTGTGCTGAAGTAAATTGACAATTTGAAAAGGTGAAAAAAAATTATTGCAATTGAGTGGAACTTACTTTCGGACGTTTTCTTATATCTTGATATCATAAAGGACACAGTGAACAGGCATTTTTGGGGCAAGCACATCCATACTTCATAGTCATAATTCTTGCTGAAGTGATTCGATCGTTGTATGATCAACAAGTTCTGTCAATTCCTTTTCAGCCTCAAAGGAGATCCTAACAATAAAACATTTCAAACTACACATTCGAACAATTGCTCCGGCCTTAACTCAAGGGAAATCTAACAATAATTCGAAATGAAATTCCAATAAAAATGTTTTAATCTCAAGTGAATATTGAGAACAATAATGTTATAGTAACAAATTAATAAAAATAAAATAATACTTATATTATTTTATTTTTACAAGCTTTTATTTAGTTTCACCTGTCCCGTTGTCTGGAATTTTTCAAGTTAAATTTGACCCACTTTCCGGATTCCGATTGAGCTGAAATTTTGCACGAATATGCAAATCGCGTGACAATGCAATATTATGATGACGTGGAGCTGATCTGATGATAGAGCTGGAAGGTGGCCATAGGAACTCCGTAATAAAACCGCATAACCCCATTGAATTTGGGCTCCTTTGATTCGTCTTGATGAGTACTCTGACACAAGTACAGTCAACAAAAAGTACAATCACTCAAAAAAAAACTTGTATTAAAAATGAAATTTTTAACAAAGAACTTGTTTATACTACGAAGTCGGTAGACGTGTATAGCCCGCCAGATGGTAAGCGGTTACCGTAGCCATATGGACGCTTGAAACACACGTGACATCAATCACGCATAACTGACCCTTCGTCCCTCCCCAATGAGCTCTGGCGACCTTACTAACGCGCAGGAACACAACATACAATTACTTGGCTGCGGTATTCTGTAAGGTGGAGGTACTCTTTGAGCGAATAAACGCTACGTTCTACCTCTCTTAAATATCTTTTATGTGTTTAAAAATCCTTAAATGTTTTTTTAAGTGCCAGTGTTAATATATTTAGTTTGCTAAGCAGCTTTAATTTCCTGGGCATTTTCTGTTTTTAAAGGTATCTGTTTAATTACTTACCTTTTAATATTTGTGGTGCTCAAAACGTTATCCTTTAATAACGTAACTTTTCTCATATTAATCCAGTATAATTATTATTAGATAAATTAACTTTATTTAAAAATTAGTTATGTTTTTATTTTGTTTTGTAATCAACATTGGTAGATAATATTAATTATATTTGCGAGATTATCAATTTGCGACAAAGAGAAAAGAAGGCGAGGAGACTTCAACGCAATCCTTTTTATATCAAAATTAAAACGTAATTTATTTAATTTCGGCCCCGTAAAGGTACATGCGAACGCTATAATTTACTCTACCAGTAGCAGATCCAGGGAGGCTAAGGGGCTTTATAAAGGCTACCCTTAGTTGGATCAAGTCTCTCAGCCCCTCCCAAATTGAAATCCTGGATCCGCCACTGGACTCTACCAGCGGTTCGGAATACAATTAATCTGAACCGCATAGAAAGTTTGCAAAAAAATTACGTAGGTAACTATCGCGTCCCCCGGCAAGAAACAACTATTGTTTTATTATGCAAAATATTTGTTAAATTGTACAATCTATTAAATGTACGCGCATTTTAAAAAGTAGAACAAACAAAGATGTCAGGTTTAATAAATTATAAGAACTATTTTCAATGGAATGGAAAAAGTGACCTATAAAATATGTATTACAAAGGGATAAGTAAGTAAGGAAAAGCTTTTAAGCCGTTACTTTGATTAATTTCAGTTGGAAAACCGTTGGACTTAGTAAATTGACTTCCGGCTTATAGAATTTGATAATAGAATAGTGATGCGACTTACGCGAAAATTATTAGTACTCAAGTCTAGTCTTAGATTTGGGAATTCACTATTGGTCCCATGGTAAAAGTTGTTCAGCATGACTAATCCAACATAGATTTCGAAAATATGCCATCTCGAAATCTTCACCCTGTATAGATGAGAAATATATGAAGTTGGACAGATTAATCCTATAATTTATCCTGCTAATATTATAAAAGTGAATATTTGTGTGAGTTTGAGGATTTGGTTTGTTACGATGTTTTCTACTCTTTCGTAAAAATACTGAACAGATTTAGATGAAAAGTATATGTTCTGGATTGACGAATAGCATACTTTTAATTCCGGAAAAACATACTACTCCTCGGGAACGCAGGTGAAACCGCGGGACAGACAGTTAATTAGTTGACAACTATGACTCGAGTATAGTTGTGGGTGAGTCACAACACTAGATTTAATACTCAGACATCTCGTTAAGTATTTCATGAGATTAAGAAATTAAGCAAATTTTCTCAAAGGTTTTAAGTGAATTGAATTAACGAGTAGTACTTTTATTTTCTTGATTAAATCCCTTAGTATAATTTTACTTTACGTCCTTTTTCAATCCGTCTAAGAATAAAAGAAAATGTAAAAGCCTAGCACACGCGAAACACGAATTCGCGTAGCGTAGACGGACTTGGGAGCCACGAACGAGCGTTCGGCATTTTTTACAGGGATTCGCATCACGCTCGAGTTGTAGGCTTATTGTACGCTCACACTGTTCGCGTAGCAGAGACGCACCTAGGTTATACTACAATTATTCCTGGTTTGTATGTATAAGTGTTTGTATGTTATTTTATTTACGGTTCTCGTCAGATATGAATTTTATGTATCTCAATAAAATATTTATGCCAGTAATTTTTTTACACATTTTCAATAAAGGGCGAGAAAATATTTTCAATTTAAGAAATCACTTATATACCTTTACGAGTGACGGTACCTGAATGACGTACCAATAAGGTTTTTTCGGGCCTGAAAGAGGCCCAAATTGAATCGGGCCGAGCTAAAAAGGTAGGCTTTTATGAAATCCAGTGGCAATTTTAGTGACGACAGGTAATGGATAGACGATTTACGTGCACTCGTAAATATTTGTACGTGCTTAGAGTGCTTTGGGAATCCGTGGGGAATGTTGCTTTGGTATCGAACAGTCATTTTTTATTCATGCTGAATTTTTTTGTAGGTTACCTATTTTGGGTTATATGTAAAAACCTTATGACTTTTTTATTTATAGATCATTTATTGGAAATAAAATATTTTTATATGGGCCAGTTGGGTTATTCCACATATCACGCCGCATTGTCTGCATGTCCTGAGTCTCGGTGTAATTATGTATATTTACAAACAAAAAATAGTATATCTGGTTTCCATAGTACAATTAATTTGGGATCAGATAACCGTGTGTGAAAAATGTCCCAGGATATTTATTTATTCATATCAATTATTTTATAACTATATAACAAAATACTTATATTTTTCATCATGAAAAATACTGTGCTGAAGTTTTCTTGTAAATTTAACTTACAGGAAGAAAACAATTAATTTATGCGTAACATTCGCCGCAAACAGTATAAAAATAATAAAATACATCATTTAAAAGTAGTAATCTAGCCTATTCATCAGCTAAAACTTTGATTTTTAACAGACTTCAAAAAATGAAGGAGGTTCTCAATTCGGTTGTTTTTTTTATGTTTGTGCCTCATAACTCCGTCATTTATTAACCGATTTGGAAAATTCTTTTTTTGTTTGAAAGGGTACACTTCCCGTTTTTTCCCATTGTCATCAGATCAGAATTTGATTACTTCTTAGTGTATTTTGAAGTCGGTTTAAGTTTTTTGTAAAACAGTTCAATTATGTATCGTATTTTTGGCAGTATTTTTCGCCGTGAGAATGGTACAATTGACAACGATATCAAAAGACACATCATAAGGAAGGTATATATACCTACGTACCATCTTTCAGGCTCTACATTACACAACAAAGCAACAAGAAACCCAATTAATCCACGATATACACATAGTTACAACAAAATAGGGCTAATCTATCCTTACTTAGTATATTATTAGTCATGACTTCACGAGCTATTGCCCCTAATGTAATTAACGTGACCTTCGTAATGTAAATAGGGTTTTTAGGTCGTCTGCCTTTGTACCTACGTTCGCTTCTAAGCAGAACAATATAAACCGCAAGTTAATGAAGAAGGATTTCACTTTTGCATATTTATGCATAATTTTAATAAATAAGGAAACAGAATATTCATTTCCTCGAACAATTTATCATCAATATAAAAGAGAAAGAGTAAAAGAGAGAACAGTATATTTTGACGTGACTCTTGAGTGTAAGCCTGAGTCAACTTAGATACACTACTAAATTGTTATAATAAAATAAATTGAATTGAATAAGTTTTTGTTAAAAAGTTTCGCTACCGTCACATGGGAGTAAGGTGAAAAATGTATTCACTGTTCATTGCTTTTTTGTTATTCAATAGTGCTTGTAGTATTGAAACGGCCAAGCCACAAATTTTGACTACGTTGTGTAGAGGTTGTGAAGTTAGGGCTTATAGAGTAAGTGCATGTAGTTATAAGCTTGGCTCTACATGAGATCTGATAACTTTTTGACAGTACGAGCCATATGTCTTGGCGGCAACATTTTACATGAAAATGTTTTTGGTGGGATCCAATTTACTAATGTATACCAAATATCAAGTCAATCCGACAACTGGAAGTGGGTGAAATTCGACTTGCAAGATTCCACCCGAACAAACATACATACTGTACATACATATATTGCAAGTTATATAAAAGCTTGTAAAAACAAAATTGAAGATGATCGAGCTAATGACGCTTTTGAAAGCCAAATTTAACGTTTACTTAAGTGCAAAATAAACAAATATATTACAAGATTTCCTTCTTATAAGTCATAATAAAACTAGCGTGGAAAATAATTAGCATCATGCGGTGTAAATTATGTTTCCCGACCTAATTGCTTAACCTTAATGAAATAATACATAGTTGGCCATTATTCTTGTCTTACTTATGTCGCTATCAAAGAAACAAAGCAATTTCTGTAGCTAATAACAGCGGGTGTGCAAACTGTACGTAATAGTTTGAAACAATATTATACTTTGTGTTTTTTTTCTACAAAAGATCAGTGAAGAGGCTTCACTTAGTTTTAATGTATTTTCTTTTGTTTTAGTCACTTTGTGAACCAAACTTTTTGGATTTATACCATGATCAATATATCTAGAATGAGTTAATTTTAATGAATGACATAAGCATACATTTTATAGCTATTGACCCGACTGCAATCAATCTTTAGTAAGAAAGTCAGGACGATCTGAAAAGGCTAAATAGCTGATAGTCAACGCGTCTAAAAGTACAGTATTTTGTATTCACCATAGCTCAGATGTATCGCAATCTGCCTATAACGCTTTCCAAAGTTTCTTCCGAGACTTGTACTTTTGAATCAGACTACTGGTTAAAATCACATAAAATTGCTGGTTCATAGAAAAAATATGATAATCTACTACACATCATTGTAGTTCTTTTGAATCAGAGGGCGAACCACAATCTCTTAAAACAAGGTTAAAATAACCTTATTTGACTTTTGTTTTTCTTTGACATCCGACGTCAAAACGGGAAAAAAGACCAATAAGGTTATTTTAACCTTGTTTTAAGAGATTGTGGTAGGCCCCAGAAGCTGAAAGAATACTGGAGAAATTACTGGATCTTAGAAAAAAAATCGACAACATATGATTGTTCCTAAAAAAATACTATCCACGTAAATTTATGCTGTAATATACAGGGACCATAAACGGTAGGATTCAATTCAATTTAGCTAAACTATCTTATCAGATACGGTCGGCTGTAAATGACATGGTTTTACCAGTAGGTACTTATGTGACATATTTACATTGGTGAAATAACGTGGAACTATTATTTTGCATCAATTTGATCTTTATATGAAGTGTAGTAAAGAACTAACGCAGGATGGCCCTAACGAAACTGGATACTAGAAATCTAGAGTCGAAGAGCTGGCGACAAAGACTATGCTATGTTTCTAAAAAACAAATTCTAACACGATCCCATCACAAATTCATTGGCAATGAGCCAACGAGCGTTGTCTACTTCGACGTTATTGAAAAACTGACAAATCTTTCACAAATTTTGATACCATTGATAGTGGTTCATTGGAATGATTTTGTAAAAGCAGACTTGGGCCTCTGGTATATAGATGTGGAATCCAATTTGGAGATAAATATTATGATAGATGAGAAGACTAATGATTATGAAAAATGTAAGGTCGGTAATTTTCTCTCATTAAAATTCCTTACGCAATAACAGTCTCAGCAGTAATAAGAATTAGATGCGCAACCTCTCTTGATAAATCTATTGGAAACTCAATTTAACTTATCACTTGAACAGAATATGAATAACTTGATTAACTGGAGTAGATAAACACCGCATCCATTTATTTTCCTGTATCCAACAAATACACGGAACACTTGAAAGGCTTTCAGCATACTATCTTAATATTGAAGTACTTAAAAACAGGATTGATATCATATCAACTGTCGCAAGCGGCCGATTGATAAAAGGCACTTGTTATCACATACAATAGACTATGGGTAGGTAAAAAAGGTTTGAGGTTATCGACAGCCTGTAAAATTCTGTAGCTCCGGCAACTGCACTTAAGGAACACTTTCTCACTTATCAAGGTGAAATTGTTTTCAAACATGGGCCAATTCGTATTAAAAAAATATCCTGCGGCTGTTTACGCATTAAGCGGAGGAAGCAGAGTGATGAACAGACACCGCATTTTTCCATGTATCTATCATCTTTCATAAATCTTAAAAAAAAGTAGCCGCCCGGGTCCTGCCTTTTCCGTTTTTAAGTTTGTCGTGAATAGTAAACGCATTGAAAATAAATATTTCAAAGCCTTTTATTCAGACTGGTACAATGGTTTCTTTTTTGCTGTATTGCTGACCACAACCTCACTGTGATTTAGATACCTATTATCAACTTCTATCTACATGTTCTTGCTCAAATAGGATAATTCATTAATAAGTGAGAAGTAATCATGTAATTAGCTTTTTCTAAGATTAGCTGTATCTACCATTGTTATAACGTCAATAGCTCGTGCCCTTTGAAAGGTATTGTGTTACTAATGTAATGGCTATAACACGACATATATCTAGTTACAGGTGTAATCTCCATTAGCCTTATTTGTTAGTTGCTTCTATTCTTATACAGCAGCACTAAGTTATAAAAGAGTGAATTTTATGTCAGCTGTAAATTATAGAATAATGCATTGTAAAACCAGCCTGTTGTGGAAAAATATCAATGTATGGTACTTTACTAAATTGTTTAAGCTATTAATTTGGAAGTTAGACCTTTAAATGAATTATTTTGAATAGTAAAGGAAATATTGTTTGAAAATACGTTATTTATTTAGATTGGAAACTGGATTTTGAACCAGCTCTTAATAATTTGCAGGTAGAAAACTTATTACAAAAACCTTTTCCCTATAGGAATTCAATTCATCATCACCGTTAATAATGACACTACTATAAATCTATTATCACTTACCTTAACAGGCGATGATGACAGCCATAATTGGAACAAGTCTGACGTCACGGACGTACTCCTCGCTTCATGATGAGGCCTCGGCGATAAGGGACCACCTGACGTTATGCTATGCAACTTATTTACTTCATCGGACGACGCGCACTCCCTTATATACCTCTCTAACACCTTAGGCTTACTTTCCAATAACTTTTTCAATTCTAACAAATCTTCATCTGTACAATCGTCAGGTGAAGATGGAGGCCTATCTATTATTTCCTTGAATTCTTCTGCGCAATGCATTATTAGTTCATTCGTAGCTAACACGTCGTATACGACCTTATTGCCTAAATCTTCAGGGTTTTCGTCATCAATAACTTTAAAATAAATATCGCTATCACATTGTCCGGCATTGCCTAATTCTGTTTCACAACCATTCTGTTCTGTGATCTCAACGATCGTAATAGGTGGATTATCTTTTAACATATTGTTATTTTCTATTATTTCCGGGTTCTTTATTTCATCAGGTAGTTCGTAAACTAGCCTCATTAGTTCGTGTGATCGTTTTAATTTTTGTTCATCTTTTTGTTTCTCCGCTTTTTTGTTTTCTGGTATTTCTTCAACAAGGTTTGTGCAGTCATCTGTTTTTTTCGCATCCGCTTTTTTGGTGACCACATCGATAGGTTCTTCGGATGTCATGGCAGACTTATTAGTTCTGGGTCTCGGTGGGTTTGTAGGGAGTCTCAATTTTGTTTACGTTCCACATTTCTTATGCCACTCGATTTACCTGTGAACAATTTAAATAAACATGATAGTATACGCTCAATAGTATAGTTATAATATACGCAAATACAATTCCATTTTACCGAAGACCAAATACCAAAGTCGTGTTTATAGGCATCATTTACACCGCAATTGTTGAATATAACACGTAGCTATTCCGTCGAGTATTGGACATATTTCCACGAAAGACATTATTTGGATAGGGGGTTATTACTTCCAGTTTTATGTGACATGGCGGTCGTACATTCAGCTTTTGTGTGTTCGGGGATATCTTCTGGGAAATATTTTTGTTGGCGTCAATGTTTGGGCGTCGATTAAGGGTATTGTGTGTCACTTAATGATAATTACTTTTAAAGGTTATACGTTTAATGGTACCTCAGTAAAATTTAATCAAGAATTGGGTTTTTAACTTTTACCTTCGGGGCTTTTCTCCAATTTCGTAGAGTGTTAATAGGGGAAATACGGACAAAATGACATATACGGACAAAACGACATAGCGGGTTTATTTCGAATTTGGCGGGCTATAGCGAGGTCACGAACATAACAATACGTGATGGTGGCCATTTTCACAATCCTGCGAGAAACCCAGTGCCATTGGGTCAGTCTCTTTGAAGTTACGAGTGAGAACGTGTTTCGTATCCTCAAAAATTTATTTTATTTATGGATTTCTTCGGATTTTTGATGAGTTTTGTATTATATTTGTATATTATATTTACTAAAATTGAAGACTTATGATATAAACTTGTGATTTGAGTAAGTATTAATACAATTTTCAATCGATTTAATTAAATATGATTTTTAATGTTTATTGTGTACATTTGGGCAAAATGACATACCTATACACTGGACAAAACGACATAGTGTGTGTAAGTCCTAGTTCCAAAATAATTGAGATTAAAGCTCCAGGAAAAAGGCAGATATCAAAGAGGCAGCGTCAATTTGCTCAAACTATGGATTCCAGCTCCGATGATGAAGAATTTGCCGCCGAAAACGAGGATGAAGAAAACTGCCCCTGCATTTATTGCAATGATCTTTATTCGCGGTCTAAGATGTATGAGTTGTTTTCGTTGGGCTCACGCTTCTTGTGCTGATGTCTCAAAGAAGTCTAAAAGATATATTTGCGTACTTTGTTCTTAAAATTTTGGTATGTTATTATACCCATATTCAGTGTGTCATTTTGTCCATACTAAATGGACAAAATGTTTTTTTTGATTCTTCCATTTATTTCTTAATATTTAATTTAATATAGTTCCTATTCAATTAAAAGACTGTATTACTAGTAGTCAATGAACCTAAGATGATTGTCAATGTATGAGACTGATTATAATTACAATAAATAAAGATATATGATTCAAAATCAAAACACCCTGTCATTTTGTCCGTACTTCCCCTATAATTTTTTTTTTTTTTAATTAGCTAACACCTGTATCGTATAAACGTTTTAATTGGCATTAATTGCTTGTTGCCTTTAACTATAAAGTACGAAAGTTGCGAATTACTGCGTCATTGTAATGAGGTAGTATTTAATTGTTTATTTTCCTTTGATGGTCGCGTAATTGTGATACTGTCCATGTAGTAGGTACCTAACTGTTATTGTTTTTTTTTTCATTTCCTCATCTGGTGACCAATAATGAGGACATACCTACTGTACTTTGTCCCTACAACGCGTAAAATCAAGGTTATTCACTATAATATTCACTATATCATCAACTAAGCTCAATCATGTTTGGGAAACCCTAATATTACACCCCTAATGTATATTAAACGAGCTCGCTTTTACACTAGAAAATATTATATTTTGGTTATGCAAATGGCTATTATTAAAGAAAAGTTATTTAATATATTGCGTCAGGAGTAACAAAGTTTTGGTCATTTTTGAGTTGAAATTGCGGAAGAAAGTTAGGTGTAAAAAGGAAGTATTTCAGTTTTACAGTATGCACATAAATATCTACAAAATATATAAAATTTTAGTATCTGGCTTCCGTGTTTCAGAGTTAGTACTCTCGAGGGATTTTATGTTTGCCGGGATTAAAAGTACCCTATCTATGTGCCAAGTTTCATTGTAATCTGTTCTGGCTGAACGGCGTGATTGTGTTACAAATATACAATACTAATAGTTGGTATGGTTATATTTCTCAAGAGGCGGGCAGTATGCTAGATTGTAGACTACGTGGTCTGAAATTCGAGGTCCAGAAGACAATTAATACAAGCAATAAGTGACATTCGAAAAATAAAAAACCCTATCCTCGGAAAGCCCAACGACCTAAGTTTATGACATAAATATTTAGTGGCACCCAAACCAGTTTTTGAAATCATACAATTATGGCCCAGCGACCTAAAATTATGAGAAGACTTTTTTACCTATTTTTGACATATTTAAACCTATTTTTTTGGTCGCCAATTAAAAACTGCCATCAGATCTTTTTTTCTGAATTAAGAGTTTGGGCGCAAATATACTTGAACATCTATACTAATATAATAAAGCGGAAGAGTTTTTTTGTTTGTTTGTTTAAACGGTCTAATCTCTGAAACTACCAGTCGGATTCGAAAAATTCTTTCACTAATAGGAAGCTATATTAACCCCGAGTATTATAGGCTACTTTATATCCCGGGAACGCGAGTGAAACCGCGTGGAACAGCTAGTTTTTTATATAGATCTAAATTTAGGTTGGGCCTTACGAGATGGCAAGTGGTAAAAAAATACGGTCTAATTTCGGCTACTGGGTGTAATAAGTAACTGTATTAACAATATTAAGTAAGCATTCAGAGAGCGGCGTATCCTTGAAGAAGTGTGCCTCACTACCAAACAGATTGTCGTTAAAATATTCACGTCTACCATCGATCGTGCATTGTTCACTCGAGTCACATAAGGGCGCTTAGGTTAGCGAGCTGAACAACTTAATACGTAACCAAAAAAGGAGATTTAGTTCATTAATTGTTTTTTTCTTTTTATCTGCTTTATGTAGATATATTTATCTGTTTATTTAGATTACCTATGTGGAAACGATATGATATTTATAGAAGCATTGATGCTCTATTACGGAATACAATTATTTAGGCAATTAATCTATCTATTTGTACAAATTGTAGCCTTATGTTGATCGTCAAAATAGCTGCATTTTTTGTGCAGCGGCTGAGAAAATGCGGTCGTCATAAAGGTAGTTAGTTTTTTATTAATATATAGTAAAGCCGAGTTTTGATGTCTGATTAATTGTTTTTTTTTATTACAAAAATTCTGTAACTTCTTTACATTATCCCCGAGTGCTATAGGCTACTTTTATACCAGGAACGCAGGTGAAACCGCGGAGGATAGCTAGTTTCAAATATGATGATGTGTCTATAGTTTAAAGTTATATACACTTTTATTACGTTAAAATAGTCACCAACCATTTTTTCATACTTTCTCCTTCTAATTTAATGAATGCGAAAGTGACACAACATAATCGTGGGAAAATATCAAATTCCTCTAGAACGCAAGAGAAACCGCGGGGCATAAACCAGTACGTTATAAATTAACATCTAATATAAAAAACAAACGCACAATACCAAAATATTCTTATTAACATGCTAACATCATACTGTAGCAAAACCAGATAAAAGTCCGTTGAAATAATCGTCCGTATGTCGCGTGCGTGAACAACTAGGCAATAAAGCAATTGCGGGTGATCGTTACGCAATCCAGGATCGGATGGAGGAAAGTAGATACATGCTTATTCTATACTATAATACATACACTGACCAGTGATATTGTTCTTTGTGAGGGAAGTGGGGGACTTACACTGAACAATCTAGTTTACTGTTTATCGCTAAAATCAGAAGGTAGATGAGATTTGCTATACTTGCTATTAAACGAGAAATATTTGCATATGTATAAAATAGAGTTAATAAATCGTAAATGAGATGATAAAATTTGCTAAATGAGGGTTTTTGGGGGTGAAAAATCGATCTAGCTAATTGTTAGTTCAGAATGATACGATCCATTTTCTTGTCTTCTATCTATCTTCTACATTTTAAAAGAAGAAACTACCTGACTAGCATCAACGGCCAACTTCAACTGTGTGGTTTATAAGCGCCTACTATAAGCCATTGCTTTTAAAAATTCAGCCCCGCTTACTAACAAACATTTACACAAATGTAAACATATTTGTTGCTTATAACAATACCTACATTACGCAGACAAATTAAATAGGCGTCGCGTCCACAAAATCTTGGTATCTATTGTGGTCTTTTGTACATCGAACATATCATACAATATTTACAACAAAAGAAACGTGGATGCCTTCAGAGTTAGGACCTTTGGGAAGGAAGGAAAGACAGTAATATAAAAGAGGAAACCGAGAGAGATTTTTGAATGAGGAAGCCGAGAACCCGAAAAGGGTCCACTCGCCAATTAGCCATGACGTAAGGGCAAGTTGGACCCTCAAGTTAGAACTTGTTGCCATGCAAATATCGGTGGGCTCCTAGGGCTTATAAGTTTAGTGTTCTTACCGCCCTCAGTCATATCTTACAAACTATAGTTAAATTGTGAACAAACACAAACCCAAAAATAAAGCAAAAATACATACTGAATAAAGTCGCACAGGAAACTGCCCACGCACTATTGATACCAAAGCTCAGCAAAGCGTTTACAAAAACAGGGGAAAATGGCGGAAATTCTGAGTACCTGTTATTTACGATCAGGTAAGGACTCCATTAGCTTCGAGAAAATGTAGATTTATAGGTTTTCCAACCATTAAGGATGCTTCCTAAAATAGTGTTGAAAACATTTTAAGTCGTTATTTTTATGGTGGAAAAAACAATCGAGTTTCAGGTGGGAGCTAGACAGAAGGGTATAGATTTAGAAAAGTGCTACGATGTTCCGTAATTTATATGTTCGATACTTTCCGGTAACTATGTGGTCCCCATTCAAGGAGTCCTATCCCTAAATTTTCCGAACTTGAAAGGCTCTTTTTACGCCGTAGCGCTGCCTGAGGGTAAACCGGGGAGGTCATTCCATATCCCAATGGCCAGCAGTAGGAACGTAGGAATTATGTTGAATATCGAGCCTAAGAAGACCTTACCTACTTTCATCGCTGGCGAGCAATACAAAGGTTGACATGTATGTAATCATGGATGTAAGATTAGTAGTTGGCGATCGTGGTTTCCATTCCCACACAGGATATGCATTTATGTACATGAAGTATGAACATCTCTGTATGTCTCTTGTCTGGGCTTATGTATACTAGCAGTAGTGCAGTATATCATTTATCTGGTTTCCATAGTATAAGCCGTGTGTGAGGAATTTCTCAGGATATTTATTTATTAATACAAATACTTTTATCATGCCATTCGATATTGTGGTTTTATTGTAATCAATCATATGTGCGTAATGTAAGGAGGAAGGAAACAAATTATTATCCTGTCTAGACCAAATGAATTTCAACTGTTATTGAAATAAGTAGGTATACAATATGTTTATGTTTGTGTACTGAATGTACTTATGGCTTAGCAGTATTATTTACTATAAACATTTCAACTTCGATAACTTTTTTTTTCCTAAAATCATTTTTTTCCTTAACCACTTTTTTTACAGACTTCCCGAGCCTCACCACTACAATTCAACAAACATCGCAATCGAATTAATTATGTAGGACCGCATGTGTTATAAATAGAGAAACGACCAAGAAAAACATAGATTTTTTATATAATACTAGCAGACCCGACAGACGTTGTCCTATCAATAATCCCATTGAAAAAATAGTTTTCAGTTTTCCCGAATTTACCAATTTTCCGGGCAAATATTCCGATTTTTCTTTCCGTAAAATCCTTACTCGCATTATAAAGAAGATTTAAAAAATCGCCTACCTTGTCCAGCCGTTCTCAAGTGATGCGTTTACTAACAAAACAGCATTTATTTTTTATTTATATAGATAGACTAGCTGCCCGGCGCGACTTCGTTCGCACGAGGCTACCCTAACCTAACAGGGGTATGAAAAATAGTTTACGTCCTATTCTCAGACCTACTGAATATGCACACAAAATTTCATAAGACAAATATTGTGACACGAGAATTTTATTAATTTTATACTAAGTGGTCAGAAATCATTTTAGAAAACCGCAGACGAAAACCTAGTAAGATAGTAAATTAGAATAAAGAATTTGCGACGCTAAGGTTATTTCATCTCGCTTCATTGTTCCAGTCAGCATCAGAGCGAGGGACCAAACTGCGTCAAAATGTAGCGAAACGACAGACGGTACGTAAACTCAATTTTCCATGCAATTACACGACGTTGTCCGTTTTCGTGTTAACAAGTGACGTCATACCAAACGTGTTACTTAGCCATGTGATATTTTTGGCCAAGTATTTACAAGGGCTTTAGCTTTACACCTAACGTGTCTATAATAGCAGTGTTATTGACATATACTTAATTGAAACCTTATTTAAAATGTATTCGGTTAAAAATCGAAATAGCAAAGCCTAATTTCGTAACAAAACGTATTTTATTTATTCGGAAAACAAACAGCTTAATTTTTCACACAGAAGTAGAAATTAATAGAGAATAAAAGCAATACAGTTTTTACATACAAAGATTAATACAGAAGAGGTAGAATAGTTTAAATTAGTTATTAGAGGTATTAGACTTTATGATTACTGCCGTAGGTAAAATGAAAGCTAACGTGATGGGAAGCCGAAGTAAAGTTATATTGGTAAAATATGTTTTTCCGCCAACGCAATAGCTTATCCATTCAAAAAGGAAAAGCTGACTACCTGCTGGGAACCTTGCTGATCAGCAGAGTCAGCGCCAGCGCCAAGGAAATTTTCTTTATGTTTTTTGTATATTTGTTT
The DNA here is from genome assembly GCA_951394255.1 of Polyploca ridens. Lineage (NCBI taxonomy): Eukaryota > Metazoa > Arthropoda > Insecta > Lepidoptera > Drepanidae > Polyploca > Polyploca ridens. Next base: position 4,569,889 of record OX596266.1, on the reverse strand, counting down.
TAATAATTAAATCAAAATATTTGTAAAATATGAATTAATTTCTTCACATAACCTTTCATTTTTTTCCTGTTCGTATATCCATTTTCATAATCATTACATCGCTTTCATCCCTCCGCTTTACAAATCCAATATCCATGACAATTCAAAGTTCAAAAATTCTTATTTCACAATAAAAATTTTTTATACCAAATTCCATTTGTTTAGATATTAGTTCATAAAATACCTTCGTGCAAACTTACTACGTTTTTCTACATTCCGTTACAAGTTCCCATGAATCATAACAATGTTATGACAAAACACGGAAACTTGTGGGATCGCGTGATCTACCGCATTGTCTCGTCGTAACTGACTGGCTAATTGTGTTAGGAAGGGACTAGATAGCCCAGAGAAATCTAAATAAATATAGAACTACTGGCTTCAATTTCAAATAGAATTCTATTGATACGCGCAAATATTTTGAATTTAGAGCATCATCATCATCAGCCTATAATGTCCCACTGCTGAGCACAGGCCTCCTTTCTCAAATGAGGGTGAAGGCAATACTCCACTATGCGTGCCTAATGCGGATCAGTGGAGGAAGGCTAGTGGTCAACCTACTGTTGGAATTCAATCAAGCCGCCTAGGAGGCATCCAACTAGCGTAACGACTATCACAATTAAGTGATAACCGGGACCAACGGCTTTACGTGCCTTCCGAAGCACGGAAACGCTCGATTTGAAATACCACTAGGCGGTCACCCATCCAGGTACCGACCAAGATGGTGGTAGCTCAAATTTATGCCCACGAGCGCTTCATAATATTATTATCATTAATATCATACCAACTGCTAAACTAAACACAAACTTCTGCTACTTTCTTTCCACAATTTCAATATTAGTAGATGAAACTAAATAATTCTGATAGAAGAGTTGCGTGAGTAAATTATTTCATTTCATTTCATATGCAGGAGATTTTAAGAATAAGTTTTTGTTAAAATATTCATTTTGAATACAAGCTTTTTTTGGGGACTTTACTTTTTGTTGACTCTACTTGCATTGTCTTCCAATAAATTAATGTATAAGCTTATAAATAAAAGAGCAAAGCACTCTTGCACACTTGAATCAACTCCATTTAAGTATGATATTACTAAAACTATGCTCGATAAGTATTCTGCTCTCTTACTGAAGCGACCAGTTCGATTCACTTTGACATACGATTACGACCAGTAGGAATATTATACCACTTCTGTACCTTTGGTCAGATTTCGTTAATAAATTACAAGGGAATAGACAACTGTAAAGGCCTTTGTAGTCATCACGAAGCTGTTAATTAAAACTGATCACAACTTAGCTGAACCAGTGTTCTTAAACTAATACTGCTTCCTAGGGGTTTGCAGTAATTGGGGATGTTAATACTGAGTTTGTATTGAAATTTAGTAAATTGAAATATTTTAACTATAACTCCGAACCACAATACGGAATGAAAATCTTAACAGATGATTCAGGAATAGATTGTGTTCATTGAAAACAAACTCTATTTCAAACGACTAGGATTGAAATTTAATTATTGCAATCTACGGAAAGTTTTGATTTATGTTCTATTTTGAATGTTTTTCAGTAATATAAAATATGATAATATATGAAGACAATCAAAAAAGCTTTGGTTATTAAATTATTTCACATATTCTAAATTCCAACCGCAATTTTCAAAAGAATTTCATAAACATTTGAGCAGACGCTGTACGTTTAATAAACGCTCATGTAATATATGTAATGTTATATTCAAAACGTGAACGGACTAATACGTGAGGAATTCGTGTGGATATCCATAAAATTTCATAGCTGCTGCAGTTTTTAATTTAAAGAGACAGTAATCTTATTGCTAGGAGTAAAGTTGAGCAGATGAACCGTGCTTATTGCATCTTACAGTACCTAGCTAAAGGTCATCGCCCACTATGTCAGCACCGCTCCATCGCAGCAACGCCTCGGCATCTATCTTGCCATGCAAGTGAGGCCTTGAGATGTGACTAAAATTAGTTAAGTGCGATTTACAACAGAATCGGCACCATTGTAGACTAGATAAAATAGTGGACGCCTCGCGGCAAGCGCGCTTGCCGCTACAAGCCACTAGTCCTGCTGACCACTCGCTTCCAACGAGCGGTCCGCTCCCTTGCTGCGTGACGCCAGCAAGCGGTATCTTACCATAGCCGCGATACCAATTTCCCCGGCGCCACGTCGCCCGCGAGCTGCCACCTCGCAGGCGGCGTGATGTCAGCTAGTGGTTGGATTGAGTTGAGGCGGTGCCGGGTCGCTGCTGCGATGGAGCGGTGCTGACAAAGTGAGCGATGAGCTTTGCACGTGCCAGATATTAAGGATGAAAATTTGCTTGATAGTTAAGGTTGCTCCTGCATTTGCAAATGAATGCCAAACATTTTAGGTGCAATTATTTAACATTTATTATTAAAATAAATAACGGAGATATCCCAAGTAGCATAACAAGCTGTATACAAGCTATATTAAAGTTCATCCTAATATTTAGTATTGAATATTCAGGCTGTACAAAGTATAAAAAGGGCCTATATATTTTACAGCTTATTGACTTATTGGAGCTGTATGGTAGCTGTAGAAGCATTCGAGAAGCTGTATAATAGCTTTCTATAATAGCTATATAAATATATACAGCTCTTGTTCTCCATAAAAACTTATTTGATATTAAATAAGTTTTTTATGGAGAAGATGATAACGAAGATAGCATTCTAAATGTATTATATATAATAAAATTATAAAAATAAAATATAAAAGAAGTTTTTAGATAAAGGCAACTTATAAGCAATTTTAAAACTAAGAACATAGCAAGTAGAATGATTAGTATTTTATACCTAGAAAGATTTAACGGTTACACAAAGCGATTTGTAGGTCAGTACCAAATATATGATCTTTCAAATGATTCCCTAGGTGACACCATTTGTTGCCAATTATTGCTCAAAGTAAACAAACATTCCAATTAATCTCCCTAATCTACATATGCAACTTCAAATATATCTTCTATGCATGTTAAGTGGGTGTTTACGAGAAATGCAGTTAGTGCAAGCAAATTCAGCCCTTCACTACGAGTAGCTAGCTATCTGCGAGGGCCATAATTTAATAGAATTTAATTAGTGCCGTCTCTAGGTTATTACTGGGTCAAACGCAAATAGCGTTAAGACTAGGGGTCATTTAAATCCGATGAGCTCTTTAACATGGTCGTTAGTTGGGGTATTAAGTAGCATTTTTAGTGTGGATGTTGTGATACTTTGAAAATACGGTTGTTAAACCAGTTTTGGATAGTTGATATCCCCAAATAATAAACGCTGCTAAAAAACAGTATTTGTTACAAGATTTACCTAGTAAATATAAAACTAGCTGTCCCCCGCGGTTTCACCCGCGTTCCAAGGATAAAAAGTAGCCTATGTCCTTCTCCATATCGTAGGCTATCTGCATGCCAAATTTCATGTTGATCCGTTGAGTAGTTGAGGCGTGAAGGCGTAACATAACAAACAAATAAACAAACAAACAGGAAAATAGGATAGGATAGGAAGGATGGTGAATTGAACTCCTCTATATAATGGAATTGAAATGAAAAATTTAATAATCCAAATAGGCCTTCACAGGCCCTTATAACAATTAAGGCTCCAATGCACTGTTCAGAAGATTGCTTTTGCTGAGAAGAGCCAGCTATAAACTTACTCTAAATTAGTCCAAGACTTTCAAGCTGACCTCCTCGACGAAAAGATATTAATTACAAAAAGGCATACAGGATAGATTTAGTACGTTTACACACACGTAAATAATTGTGCATTTGATAAGCCATCCCTTACGTGACCTACATTCAGAGGTTATGGAATTAACAGAATGATAGTAAGTCTTTACTACAGAATGTTAAACAAAGACTAATTAATCTCATAAAAACATTTTAATAATGTAAACATGAAATGCCTTTGATGACAAGTATTGTAGTAGGTTATGGTCTTACTGACAGCGGTGTCTCATGAAGTAACTTTTTGTAGCCAAATACAAAATTTTATTGTACCAATTGTAAATTTTGATTGTGTTCTTATTTCACACTTTGTGGAAATTATTTATTTGCACCCTCGGCCACATCATCTCTTGCTACTGCAACGGTGTTTATAAGCTAAGGTATAAATCAAGCATTCGGTATGGCTCGCCTGATGATGGCGCGGTTACCCTAGCTAGTAATATTACAATAGTATAGACATTTGCAACACCTCCTTAAGGGTTGCCAACCCTGCAAAAATCTCTTCCCACCCTTCTTGAAGAATTTTGTACTCCCTATATTATAGGTATAGTACTTATTACTTGCGATGGTGCTCACTTACCACCAGGAAGATCATCTGCCTACTTGTGATATAAAAATATATATCGCAAGATATTTTGTTTGAAATCTAGAAAAGGCATTGAATGCACAGCTTCTTTACTAACCAAGGTTGTGTATTGATTCAATGCACTGGTTCATCTAATTGAGGTAACGTAACTCAGTGAAGATTCTTGAATAAAATCATAATTTTCTGAGGATAATCATTGTACTCATTAAAAACTATTGCGATTATAATTTTCATTACTTTAATTATAAAATGTAAAAAACTAATCATCTGGTACCCCGCTGTCACTGCTTCCTTCTTTTCCTTATTCTACAATGTGGTTAATGCGTCATAAACCGATGATTACATTTTGTAACGGGAACTACGTTTTAATGAATCATTTTGCACCAACATTGCTTTAATGTTCGACATTTTCGTCAACTATTAGAACTTGGACAAAGAACAATACTTTATTAATCAGTTTTTTATTATGGAGTCACGAATGGATTCTTGGGAAGACTTGGTCCCTTCTTGCTTAGCATATGATTTGTACCAGTCATACCTTGCCTATGTAGTGGACTAAAACCCTGATCTTCCTCGCTGTATTGATAGCGTCTCTATTCCCCGCATTCGTCAAACGTGATCTGGGGGCACGGGAGTGCCCCCCGCCAAGACAGCCAAGCGAAGCGTAAGGGCACTACCTACCTTTTCTCGAAGCGCTTCGTCGTTTTTTTGAACCTTCATAACTTGGGTTTGGATTTTACCAGATAAACAAAATTCTCAGGATATGATGTCAATAGTGAATTTATTAAAAATATTAAGTTTCAATAACATAGCTCTTATACTTTAGATTTTATTGATATCTAAAAAACCCCGATTTCGTCACTGACTCACTGATGATCATCAAAACTCATAGGGTACTTCCTGAAGTCCTAGAAAGCTGAAATTTGGTATGTAAGCTTGTATTAGTACACAAATAACAAAAAAATTATAAAACTTGGAAATTTCAAATAAAAAAAAAAACATAAGCAACTTACAAAAAGAAGTGAAATCCCACCAAAAACATTTTCATGTAAAATGTTGCCGCCAAGACATATGGCTCGTACTGTCAAAAAGTTATCAGATCTCATGTAGAGCCAAGCTTATAACTCTACATGCACTTACTCTACAAGCCCCAACTTCACAAACTCTACACACCGTAGTCAAAACACGTGGCTTGGCCGTTTCAATACTACAAGAACTATTGAATAACAAAAAAGTAATGAACAGTGAATACATTTTTCACCTTACTCCCATGTGACGGTAGCGAAACGGCCAAGCCACATATTTTGACTAAGGTGTAGAGTTTGTGAAGTTGGGGCTTGTAGAGTAAGTGCATGTAGAGTTATAAGCTTGGCTCTACATGAGATCTGATAACTTTTTGACAGTACGAGCCATATGTCTTGGCGGCAACATTTTACATGAAAATGTTTTTGGTGGGATTATAATTTACATAATATCTAAACATTAATAAAATCGTCTGAAGACAAACGTCTTCTTCAGTCAGTGGGTGTTACCAGTGATGACATACGCGACAGAGACGTGGTCTTTTACTGCTGGCCGCATAAATAAGCTTAGAGTCACTCAGCGCGCTAGGGAACGAGCTATGCTCGGAATTTCTCTACGTGACAGGGTCCGTAATGAGGACATTCGTAGGAGAACGAAAACGACGGACATAGCTCGTAGAGTTAGTAAGCTGAAGTAGCAATGGGCAGGCCACATCGCTCGAAGAGCCGATAACCGATGGGGAAGAAAGGTTCTCGAGTGGCGACCACGTATTGGAAAGCGCCGAGTGGGACGACCTCCCACCAGGTGGAGCGACAACCTGCAGGGCTATTTTAAAACGTCGGATTCGATATCGGAAACGGATTCAAATATTTCCGAGGCGAATTTCAGCAATTGCTATTTTAATTTCCGAAAACTTTTCGATGAATTGAATTGATATTTCCATAAAGAAACATCAAAAATATTCAAATTCGGAAATTAAAAAAGCAATTGCGGAATATCGCCTCGGTAGTTTTTGAATCCGTTTCCGATATCGAATCCGAGCGTTTTAAAATAGCCCTGCTGCTCAGAGTCGCTGGGCGCCGCTGGATGCAAGCGGCCCAGAACCGTTCGAAGTGGAAATCAATGGGGGAGGCCTATGTTCAGCAGTGGACATCCATGGGCTGATATGATGATGATGATGATGAATAAAATCATGACCGCGAATAAAAATATTCTTAAAAGAAAATTCACATCATGGAAGGTATATTTTGAAAGACCGAAGAAATTGTTATTTTGCTGAACTGAAGTCGAAGGAAAAAGATAAAACGGTTAGAAACTAGAACTGAAGTAAATATCAGTAAGTAAATGCTTGAGACCATGCCCTTGATACAAACACGTATAAAATTATCTAGGTACCTTTCATAGATAAGGCAATATCATCTGTATCTCTCTATATTCTTCGAAATAACGTAGTGATGTGACATCAAGATACAGATATGTACTACTTTTGTTTGAGTCTACTCGAGGCTGAATTGTGAGTAAATAATCAGAGTTAGTTCAACAAATAGTAATAATATTTGCAAAAAAATTCATTCTATGAATTATATTATTTTGGATATCCTACCAAATTTTCGATTTTTACTCACATTGCAACTCAAGATAATATAGCAGCGTGTTATCATTACAAAAATAATGTATTTTTCCGTACTGTCTTACATCCTTTGCATAAAAAATATTGAGTTCAGACTGAGTTGAATCACAATTAGCCCGTTTTCGCACGACACGATCACGATTACATCGCAGCAGATTACAAATGCAGTGACGATTTATTTTATTTGCAGTGCGGTATCGTGTCAAAACGCTTCATAGAAATTAAGGTCCGAAATCATCGCTGCATTTTTACGGTGTTGTTATCATTTCGTGTAAAAACGGCCTAAGAGTCGGTGATCAGCCACTGATGCCTTAAAATTATAGTATAACGAAGTTACTCAAATGAAATTAAACCTTTTTGAGTACATACAAGGTACAGCACTATCAGGTAACTATCACCACACGCTGAGTTAATCCCACGACGACGGTGTTTCATCACTTTTATGTTTTCAATTTACTCACATTTACACTTCAAAGGCTTTGATTAAAACAGGTAACAAGAACGATTAAGCCCAGGGCGGCACATCGTGGTCTTCGGAAATATAGCTTCATTATTCTTTAAAATACCCTTTTTATTATTTTTGGAGCATTTGTGAAAGCAAGTATTTGATAAAACTGTGCAATATTCTTTTGGGCACATCATTACTGTGTAGTATAGGTTTATAAAGAGTATGAAGACTACTTTCTAAGTTATAATCTGTAGATACAAAATAAAGAGAAAACAAATACATTGTTGTACTAAAATTGTCCCTGTTTTCTATAAACTTAAATAGTCCATTGAAAAGTTACATTTGGGGTTGCATTTGTCAGAGGACGCAATTTTAGAAGAAAAATATATGTAAATAAGTCCTGTAATATAACTTCCACCCTTAATACATATGTATAGTATTTCAAATATCATGAAAAATCAATCACAAATATAGACCTTGTTTGATATTTGGGTGATTTGGTATTCCAATTAAAGTCTATGACTGTTTATAAGAAAACAATGTATTATTTCAAGATGAAACTCACTTTATTCTATATTTTACACAGCAGACAAAATATCACGCGCACTTAAATCGATATCGGAAGCAAGAGAACGAGTGCTGCCAGTCACAATTTGATCATACATTTTGCAGTAAAATGTTGCTATTTAATTCTATATTAAACTGACCTCATCGCTCAAAATAATATTTTAATATGAATAATATTAACAATACAATTTACTCAATAATCATCGTTAGAAACAAACTTTTTCTACTTGAAACTACAATAAATAGAGTTTTTTTTAACTCCATATAATTTAATGATGACCACATTATTTATTCTCAAATAACCTGAAAAGGATATTCTCTTTAGTAATATGCTAATTAAAAAAATTAAGTAGACACGTTCTGTACTGGGTGAAGCCATAGATTATAAGCGCTAACAGTTTGTCTTTTATGGTTATGATACAGCAAAGTGTCAGATTCTTTTTTTTTTTAAATGAAAATTTCTTAAATATTTCACTGACTGATATACAACAAAAGAGATCAGGAAAATATAAGTATATACATAGGTATAATTCATTCGTCATATTCTTCTTTCAATTCGATTTGATATACATAATCAATCGCAATATAAATTATGCGATTGTACGCGAAATGGTGAGAAATAAATATTTCGCGAACCAAAGGTAAGTTCTCAAAATTAGGTCACGTTTCTCCATATCTAGGAAGTTCGTACCCAGGCTAGCCATCTGGGGCTTATCGATTTCATTATATCGGGAGAGGCGACGTGCGGTCTTCATTCGGGCTTATTTGGGAGAATTAACTTCATCGGCCTCTCTGCATTAACTAGATAAGCCTATTTAGATTTTAGCGGACATTTGATTTATTTACGCTAGTGTTTCTGTTTATTACATAGTATTTGTTAATTTATTTCCTTAATGTGAAATTATACGCGAATGATTCAACATTTTAAACTAATGTTTAAAATTCAAATTATTCATGTTTACTCAGCATTGTAACACTTATTATGGAACCACCACGACGACCACTTCACGGTTAAAACACTCATTTTCCAGATATTATTTAGAATCGGACACTAAACTTTTAAGGCCTGAGCGAATATGATTCTAGCTCGGCGTGCTCTATCTTAGACTTCATCATCGTCCTTATAGACAATGGCCAAACGCGAGCCCAGGAAATATAAAAAAGCTATCTGGCAGTGGTCATTAAAACGCAATTCTTAAGGTTTTTAGCAAATTAAATTGTTACTAAAATAATATTAAATTTAATATTAATATTAATTTATAATTGTTACCTCAAAGGTTGATTCAAATAAAATTTCTTAAATCGCAAAAAATATTATTTTACTTAGAAACTCTTACATGAATAAAGAAAAGGTTTCAAATTGTGAAAAGGCTTATTCACTCCTTAAACACAAATGATAAGTGCCCACAAAGCCTTAATTAGCATTACGGTTGTGCGTACTCCATAACAGTAGCATTGTGGACCCACATTTTACTGCTATATTATTCTGGTTGACAGTCCGCTTGCATCTTAGTTAGGGTTGTCGCTTATTATTATAGAATTTAAAAAAAATTACCTACCATTCGTTTATAGCAAATGAAATTTCATATACTGTAATAATTGACGTGCATATATACATATCTAGATACATACCTGAAATCACTGATAATTGTAGAGCTAACGTTATATTGAAATATGATAGAAAATGCAGTCTATGAAAGTAATTTCAATTGGATTAGTCTACTTAATTCAATAAAATAACAGTCGCTCTAGTCACTTGACTAAATTCAATTTCTCTTGAAGTAAAATCTTCGTCTTTTATCTCGTGTCCAATATATATATCGTGTCCAATAGCTACTAAATATTTTCATATATTTTTCCGTGCTATTTCAACCCTGACGCATGAGTCGTCAGTCTTGACCTAAAAAGCGGTCATACGCGAGACCAAAACAGTTCATATGACGTAAATGTGTCCCTTTGATGTACATTTTATTGCACTCGCTATTATTTCAATGCACTCTGTAGATTAATTATATACGGCGTGTTTGTTTTGTTTGTGGCCAAAATATGGATATTTTCTTCACGTGAGTAACTGAAGATATATTTGGTTTAATAATGAAATAACAAACAATTTCATTTCATTAACTTTTTGCGTTATACTACTTACACAATTTTACACATTTATATTCATCACGTTAGAGTTCGTAAACAAAATAATGACTTGAGAAAGTAAAATGGTTTTTGAAGCAACGAAAATATACAATATGACGTTTACTTGTTTGTTGTTACTATGTTTTGGTGCGTATATGTTACGCGAACCGAGCACGAGCCTCTATTATTCGTGGAAAAACTGACAATCGGCGGAGCGCAAACGAGCGCGAGACGAATGCTCGTTCGAGGCTCGTAAGTTCGTCCATGCTACGCGAACCGACCACGAGCCGAGCCATTCGTTCGTTGCTCGCGATGTCAAGTATGGACGTACAACGAGTCTACAACACGAGTGTGATTCCTCGAATTCCAGTGTAAAAACCGTCTATCGGCGGAGCGCAGTCGAATTCGAGCCGAGCGCTCGATCGAGGCTCGCAAGTCCGTCCACACTACGCGAATCCGTTCCCCACGCGTGGTCGGCTCGTGGTCGGTTCGCATAGCGTGGACGCACCATTTATTATACGAATTGAGAAAATGTTTTGTTTTGATGCAACCGGCTGTATAAAAAGTGCTTATGAGGTTGACAAAATAAATTTAATTTTTGGAGATATAAAAACAATCGCTGTTAATTCAGTTAGCGTTTTTCAGTGAAATATTAAAGTTAGATTGTTGTTGACAAGGAATTAGCAATTGGAAATGAATGTTTCAATAAAACCTCGTGTTGATTAATTTACAATGCAAATTGCACTTCGTTTCGCAGTAGTTTTATACCAGCAACTACAATCAATTGTCAGTACAATTCTTGAGAATATCCCCAGATAGTAATTAAATAAAAATGACTTTTCTGTTAAATAGAACATTGAATAAAGAATTCAAGAGAAATCAATAAATAAGAAACCACAAAGTAGCAGTGGCAGCGAAGAGTTGTTGAACAACGGCGGATTAATCCTCAAACGGAAACGATGACGAGGCAAGCAGCCAAAAATCTTTTATTTCTACCCTTGTAGAAGAAATTTTGGAAAAATAGAATAATATTTTAAACTCTGTAAATAATTTAGCACTGAAATTCATACTTAGGTACCCATGGGCTCGAAGATGGGACGCGCCACCTATAACAACATGTGATAAAAATCGAAATCCGAAACAGCGAGTCAACTGACACATGCAGAAAGGCAGGTCCCCAATAGGCTACTTTCCTGAAAAAACTAATTAGTCCATCATTTATATTAAAAATGTTAGACACGTATTTTTTCTTTAGACAATTAAACAAAAAAATGTGAAGATATCGTGTGTTGAATAATATATCATCTATATAATAGTCATCATCTTTCGCTACTTCATATGATACGGATTTTGCTAATTTGTAAGCATATCGAAACAACATCAAAATTACCCATATCCGTAAAAATAAAAGTAGCATTAGCAATACATTTAAATTAATAAGGTATCGTTAATCATTAGCATTTAAGTTGCATTTAAGAGATTATAAAATCAATGTAATTCAAAATTGGCATCTCCTATTTGCTTCTGAGCTGTTTTGTCTTATTTTGTGTAGACACAATTTGCTATCTCATTTGCATCAATAAACTCTTTCTTATTCCACTGATTGCTTTCTGTTACGTCTTTATATCTTCCCTTGGTAGCTGTCAGAGCGTTATTTATTGTCTCCCCATCCTTCAATAAACGATAGAATTTTACAACTGGCGCTCGCTGAGCATGGATAATAGTTTTCTTTGTAGCGCTTCTTTGCTGGAAGATCAATAGCTTTATAACGTCTTCTGACCAAAGACGGGGCAATATAGCTTAGCTTAGGTTTCACTTAGATACACTTGAAACCCAACTATGTGTTTAGCACCTTCGGCCACTCATCACTTATTACGAGGATAAAAAACATCTACAGTAGTATTTTTCACACTTACATTTTTCATTCTTATACACACACTGATACATTGATTCACTATTACATGGATGGATCGTATCGATTATTTAACTTAATGATTATTATTTCTATAGCGATAAATATATCCATACATTTTTGTAATGAAAAAGTGACATCCCGTGAAATAGGACTATATTCATTAGAAACAGTAACTAAACTAGTTTAATCTTACTATGTCTCTTTGTAAGAAATTTAGTCCTGTCAAATTAGTCCCAATGCTTGTTTTCAATATAAATTTAGTCGCCGTCTATCGCGGTTACGTCTGAATACCCGCAAATGAAGACGGCAAAGACTAATTTGACCGCTCTATCCTTTTTCAATAATGTTTGTAAGAAAGAGATGTGATAATCTAAAATTGGTTTAGTGCAGTTTACAACAGAATCGGCACCAATATGTAGAAATCATTCAGCCCATACCTAGCTAATATTGCAGTCATGATTATAGAGTTAGCTAATAGGTCTTATTATACAATTATTTAAACTGTATGAATTTATTCTATTCATAAAGCATATTTTTAGCGTTTGGTCAAATAGATTTGGCAATTGAATATGGAAGATGCCGAATTACAGTTTGATAACACTATTCAATCTCATCATCAGTTTGATATATCGGGTTCAGTAAATCAAAATTATAAATAAAATGAGCTCCATTGGTACGTTTGAACTGCCAATCATAATAAAATAATGTTGAATGCACAACTGAACATACAAATATAATCTCATACTTATGGATATCTATGTGTGAATAACAATTTGTTAGATTATGTAAGTTTACTTTGTTCTATGACCCAGTGAAATCTCTGCAATGATGTCAAATTTATCACAAGGGTTTCTGTATTGAGAAAGATCACAATAGACTGAATTTCAGTCGATGCTTCCAATAGCAAAATTCTTGGGACCCGAATGGCTTTGTCAGAATTTGAAAGGAGTCCTCTCGAATTATATAGATGGTTCAGCTAAATTCATTATTCAGCGCTATTTTTAAAAATACACTTCGCACTCTAAGCGTTTTCTTATATGTATATTTTTTGCTTGAAATTGTTATAAGTCCTTAAATGTTTACCTTAAAAATATAAAGACTTGTTAAAGTTAGCAAGTTTAGAAAATCATAAAAATTGTGACCTTTAAAGATATATTTATACCTTTATCTCTAAGTTTTAGAAACATATTCAAAAGACTTAAATAAATTACTAATTATTCAAAGGTTCTCACGTACTCGCCGTAACTATGGTAATTTGGGTACCGAGGTGTTCAAATCGATACGAAGGACGAAACAAAGAAAATCGTTAAAATTATGAAACATTTTGTTTTTTATTAATCCCATATTGTTAAAATATATAAAGGTTTTTGGGGGCAAAAAATCTATCTAGGTCACATCTCTGGAAAAATGCATTTTTCCGAGTTTTCGAGCTAAGCTCGGTCTGGTATTTAGCATAAAATCAAAACCAAAAAGCAATTTATTCAGTTGAGGCCCTATAGTCTATTTCAAATAACATGAGTTCGGTGACACATTGTATTTTATTAAATTTATCAATGGTTAATGTTCATTTCGATATAATAAAGGACTACTATGATAGAGCTAGGTTTCACGAAATATTGTGAATATTATTTCAGAGTAATCAAATGGAATTTCACTAGATATTGGTAAAAAACCCTTGACCTTGACGACTCATCCTATGTGAAATAGAGTATAGTAAGGCACTTATGAACGTTAAGTAGGTACATACAGTTGAATCTACCACCGGTTTGGAATATACTTAAACTGAGAAGGCTTCGGCAAGAAACTCAGCAATATTGATATTTATCTCATGGCTTCAATAAACTATGTCTTAGTATAGGCGAGCTAAAGATCGCTCATCAAGACACTGATATCCCCAACTCATATATTTTCACTCAAAACCATGAGCAACATCTTAACTTGAGAACCGGTGGTAGCTTCAGTTTATTCAACCTTCAGTACCCTCTTACGGCTTCAGGTGAATTATATGAATTTGATTGGAACTATATTAAAAAACCGCTGTAACGGAAAGAAGTAATCTTGAAGTAATATTAGCTGTGGTAGCGACGTCGAATACCGTAAGGAAGGTCGGGTTCGAATCTTACAATAAGCTTGAGCGTACGGTGAAGGAAAACATCGTGAGGAAACCATAGCACGGTGGTAGTACCCACCTGGAGTTGAAAATCTGTCGCCAAGCTAGTGTGATCCTAAAGCTGTACTAGAGAGCCTCCTTTCTAGAGATTCCTTTCTAAGCTTCGTGTGGTTACCACCTCCTCATACTTACCATGGTGAGATTGTAGTCAAACACCGGTCCTTACAAGAAAGTTTGAAACAATAAGAACTAAGGTTACCTTTTTGTATGCCCAATACGTCTATCGAAATCTTACAAATCACGAGTACGTGTCGTAAGCCTAGATTATTTCTGTCTAGTAGCTACTAGTGGAAAACTAATCCGGACCGTTGTCGAGTAAGCGGATTGCGAGAACCTTTGACATGATAAGGTGAACCTGATTTGGATGTCTCTTGAGATGAGGACGATATAGATATGCGTTTCTTTAACGTTATGAATTTTGAGAAGCAGCATGCCATGCCGATTCACGTAGATTTTAATGCAAAATTCAAAAACAATCGACACTCAAAATTATTTATTCAAATAGACCTTCGCAGGCGCTTATGAATAGTCTAACTCTAATACCGGTTTGGAAGGTTGCATTTGCTGAGAAGAGCCGGCAATAAACTCAGCAAATAGCAGGGTAGTAGTAGTAGTATCAATCAGCCCTGCCAATTCTTCATAAGCTTATACTATATTCATCGTAAGGTAAACAACACGGTGGTAGTATGCTTTGCAGTGGCCGACTGTCTGGCTTCCATCCTCAAGTTGATCTATGGCTTAGCAGCTATTGGTTTATTCCTGGAGCTGCACATGAGTTCCCTTCTAAGCTTTATCTATATTTCTAGCTGTGTTACCTTCTTTGGTAACATCGTCACTTACCAAAGAAATATGTGGTGTTATCCATAGTAAAGAAAATAAAGCTTATTCGGTTTGGTTCCTTTTAATTCAAAGGTAACCAACTATGTTGAAATTAAAAGATACGTTATTAAAGGGAGTTTAAAAAGTGTTGAACTCGTCGCTTTTTAATAGAACGTATGAATACTTCCGATGTAAAAAAGCGTCAGCGTGCGAACATGTATAAGGGAACTCATACAAATAACGCGCGTAAAAGCGTTCGTGCGAACGTAGGCTAATTATGAAGAATTTGGAAAATTGGACACGTTACTTCTCATTTTAATAAGGCATCTACGTCGTTGAGCAATATGTGAAGATATTTAAAAAATATAAACCTAATAGTAATCATACCATTATCTTTTTATAAACAGCACACATCCATAATCTTCGTTTTTTATCTGAGTTACCACAAAGATCCCCCTTGCTTGCTACAGTATTTTCATTATTTTGTCCCGAACGTTGTTGTATTAAGCACTTCTCGTTCAAAAATAAGTGGATACCCAGCTTTAGTATACCGTATCTCTTTAAGTTCTTACTTTAGAATGAACCGTATTCTCGGATGAAACTTTATAGGATACTAAGAAGCTTTCTATGCATGAGTTATGGAGCGATGCAGATTGCAATCTTCTTTTATATCCTACCTTGCTTTATCTCAAAGGCACCTTGATTCTTTAACTAAATAAACATAAGCAATACTCAAAGGGATGCATTTCTTATTTGGCGTAGTGATTGGTGTACTTTAACGTCGTTTGTATGCACGAATAAAATAATCATTAATATAATAGATCTAAGGCCCAAGTCTACTATAAGAATAATTGTGTTCTAATTAATTATCCGTGACGAAATTAATAGTTTTGGTAGTCTACTAATACAATAGCGTCAAAAACTAAAATAGCAGACTTGGCCTCTAGGTTGATAACAAAATATTATGAACACATGATTGTATCTAAGGGGTACATTTTATATTGTGTCTCGGGTGTGTGAGAAAATGCTCTGACACTAGAAAAACCTGTAGTATCATTTAACATGACATTAAGCTATATACATTATACCCCCTTACTCATAAAACGTTATTTAAGGCTGCGTATAAAGCAAAATAACAATCTTAGAATTGAAATTTATCCAAGTAAATAGTATTTAAATGAGAAAATATTTTTATATGGGTATTTTCATTATATACGCGAGGGTTCTGCCTGAGCAAAAACATAATGGAATGAAATTTCCTCGATAGAAAAAAATCACAAAGCTACCTCTAATAATAATGAATTTTCGGTTTTATTCGTTCATGGTGTATCTAATTAAGACAAAAATTCGATAAATAATATCACTAACATATGACCTAGGGCTGCTACTAACGATTTTTTAAAATATTCTATACTTTACGAGTTATTTAGATAAGAAGCGCTTCGTTCATTTTTGTGCCGCGAAACACGCTATCTCCATCTCATCTCCACGCGAAGATTAGACATAAGTTTGTTTCATCTGACATTGCGATATTTTTCTGGCTTGGTACGCACTCTTAACTAATAAGATGATTAAGCGGTCACCTAAATAACGTCAAATTGTTTGACAATGACAGCAAGGTGACGTTATTTATTTGACCATTTATTCAGTAGATTTAGTTACATACCGTTTATGAGTAAGGCCGTTAAAGTATACTGCTATTTGCTCGTGAATTAAGACCGGCCGCATACTATAAGAAATTTTCTGTCAGAAATATTCGGACGCTCGCTTGCTCATACATTTTTGGACGTCAGACACGTCAGAATTCGGATAGTATGCGGGGTCTAGAACAAAATGTATGAGGAAAGTGCCTTCCGGCGGGCGTCCGAAAATTTCTGACAGACAATTTCTTATAGTATGCGGCCGGTCTTAAAGTAAACTCTTCCAAAGAGTCTACATATGTGGTCAAAGATGTCCACGTTGTTAGGGGTTGTTGGGGATATTAAATGACATATACAATTCTTGGGACTTAACTAGACAGCTCCCAGGTTGCGACCCTCTTCCGACGAGGTGTCGCGCACGTATTGTAAATACTTGATAATGGAGTACCGGCGACCGAGCTTTACTCAAAGACTGGTAAAACGCGTTTGCCCAGAGATGAGACTTAGCTAGATTAATTTTTCGCACCTATAGCAAAAATCTAAATCGTTAGAGCCGTTTACAAGATCTCAAAGTACCTATATACAAGATGGAAATTTGAGGTGGATCAGTAAGGTAGCTTCTTTAAGGGTTGAAGTCACGCAAATATGGTCTTAGGAGACTATATCCCTTCATCATATCAGCCTAACGATGTCCACTGCTGAACATAGGCCTCTCTCATTAACTCTCACCTAGAATGGCTTTGGGCCGCTTGTATCCAGCGACGCCCTGCTACTTTGTCTAGGTCGTCGGTCCACCTGGTGGGTGGTCGTCCCGCTCGGCGCTTTTCAGTAAGTGGTCGCCACTCGAGAACCTTCCTTCCCCATCGGTTATCGATTCTTCGAGCGATGTGGCCTGCCCATTGTCATTTCAGCTTGTTCTACAAGCTATATCGATAATTTTTGTTCTTCTACGAATGTCCTCGTTTCGGACCCTGTCACGTAGAGAAATTCCGAGCATAGCTAATTTTGTTTAAATGAATGTGAAAAGCAGGTTTTCTTTTTCAAAATCTGTAAATACCGATAACAATATCTCGGGATAGTCTCCTAGGACCATATTCACGTGGCTTTACCCTTACTGACCCGTCTTAACTCTTAAGTCCGTATAGAAATAATAGGTAGGTAGCCAGTCTTCCCAGAGACACGTTTCGGTACTGGATCGCTGGGCAGTCCAATTTTAGGGTTATACTGCATGGATTTTTCAAACGCAAACGTTACAAGGGTTGCAATATTCGTTGTACTAAAACTTGATGATTTATCTTCTAGTATGTCTTACTTTGCATATTATTATCATATGACAATCTTTGTTCTGATTCTTTTAATTCATGGTAGAGCAAATGGGTAATGGATATTAATATTGTTAAATAATTATCTAGGTACCTATGTATATGGATTGGTTATTTTTTGAGATTTACTATGGTCACCTATGGTCTTGCAAAAATTCGACTGATATTTCGACGGTCCCTACGTATAAACAGACATGTTCCATACATGATGTATGAGACATGTCTGTTTATAAGTAGGGACCGTCGATTTGATTATTGATCTTTGAGGTCCTACTGCTTTTAAAATATCAAAACTAGGTTATTATACTCGTATACGTATTTTTACCCCACTGACCCGGAAGGAGGGTTATGTTTTTCGAGTGTATGTATGTATGTTTGTATGTCTATTTCTTTGGCACGCTTTGCAGCCTAAACGGCTTGATAGATATAAACATATGAGGTGTCGTCAGATTCGTCTTAACTGTGAGAGTGTCATATATGTATATTATTTTTATATGGCGTCTACGAATAAAAAAGAGGGGGAGTATTAAAAACAAAAAAATCGTTATTATAACAATATGGGTATCAAATGAAAGCTTGTAAATAGCCCATTCTTTTTTTTTATTTTTTTTTCATCCCATTTTGTACATAAGCGCCAAGACAGTTTTTTGGTTATTTACTTAGATTTTGTTGTAAAAATAACAAAAGTGGTGCCGATTCTGTTGTAAATCGCATTAAACTAATTTTAGTCACATCTCATCTCTTTCTTACGAACATTATTGAAAAAGGATAGAACATATTTTAAGTTGTCAAATAAATCTTTGCCGTCTTATTTTGCTTGTATTTAGGTGTAACCGCGATAGATGGCGACTAAATTTATATTGAAAACAAGCATTGGACTAATTTGACAGGACAAAATTTCTTACATCCTTTTCTTATGTTCTTTGTTAGAAAGAGACATAGTGAGATTAAAATTAGTTTAGTTGTGAACAACAGAATCAGGGCCACTATCTTAATTTTGACATATTTTTGCCTTCTTCTTTGAACTAATATGTCTTATTGACTTAATTCTTACATTGTAAAATATAACAAAATATTAAAAAATGCTACAGTTTCGCCAAGAAAAAACGGCCCTTTTTTCTATGTAAGAAACCGTCCCCGGCCTGCGCACGGAAACTCTTCAAAGTCAGATACTATACAGGGTGTTGTTTTGGTCGGCGACAAGCGACCCAGGAGCGGTAGTGTAGTACAAAATATATATTCCCCAAAAATGGACTTAATTCCATTAAATACTGTAAATATGTTGAGAAATACCTTATTCAATTTGAAATAAAATTACCGCAAAGTATGGTTACTAGGCACGTGCACTGACTAGAGCTAGGCACAAGCCGCCATCGCCCCACTAGACTAGGAGGGCACGACAGAAATGGTAACGATAAGGTAAATGGATGAAATCGGGTTCATCGGATAGAGGATACCTCTCTAATGAAAAATAAGTCGGTCTGCCTGCGCCAATAGGTTGCGTTATCTAGATATGGCGCCTGAAAAACTGTTTATCGTGACCAAAAAAAACGATAAGGTAAATGGCTGAGCTCGACGTAGAAAGTAAGTAGTAGTTGTACTGATGTTATTATAAAAAAAAACTGACCAAATATTCGGTTGCGTTATCTAGATATGGCGGCTGAAAAACTGTTTATCGTGACCGAAAAAAAATTATAAGGTAAATGGCTGAGCTCGATGAATCATGGAAGTATTAGTGCATACTAGCTGAGTAATAAAAAAACTGACAAAAATTTTGGTTGCGTTTCGTAGTTATAAGCGATATACGTAATCATTATCAATATGGATAATTTTAGTGTTTTACGGTTTCATGGAATTTACATTGTCAAAAATATGAAAATATTATTAGTGCCACCCCCCTCCCTTTATATCCCCCGCTACCCCGCCTGCACTGAGCGGCATTCACGAGTCAACAGACATATTATAAGATTATAACATTGTTGTGAAAGATATTTTGCACTAGTTACCTGCACGAGCTTACAGGCAAGTTCAGGCAACGCTTGCTCGCGCTGTTCACGAGTTGACAAAAGTGTTTTGTTATAAATATGTCAGAATTAATGTACCAGATTAGTGAAAATAGTGTAAAAATGAAAAAGTTGTGTTGTTTAATGAGAACTCTTTAAAAAATCATCATTATCATCATCAGCCTATCCCACTGCTGACCCTCCAATCACAAATGAGGGTGAAAGGGACTGGGCAATACTTCACCACGCATGCCCCACTGCGAATTGGTGGAAGTAGGCTAGTGGTCAACCTACTGGTGGAATTTTTCAAGCCGCCTAGAAGGCATCCTACTAGCTTAACGACTATAATAATTATGTGATAACCGGGACCAACGGCTTGACGTGCCTTCCGAAGCACAGAAACGCTCGATTTGAAATACCACTAGGCCCATCTAGGTACCAACCACGATGGTGGTAGCCGATCGATTAAGAACGGCTAATCATGCAATACCACGAGCGCATTAAAAAAAGTGTTACAAATTCGAGGTAATCGTATCTGAAATACGCAAACATATAATTACCAAATAACTTGGATTTTTTTTTATACCACTAAGGTGGCAAACAAGCATACAGCCCGCCTGATGGTAAGCAGTTACCGTAGCCTATGGACGCTTGCACCATCAGATTGTCATTGTAGTTATCATTTATCCTAACTAATATTATAAATGCGAAAGTAACTCTGTCTGTCTGTCTGTCTGTTACGCTTTCCCGCTTAAACCGCAGAACCGATCTCTATGAAATTTGGCATGCAGATAGCCTATGGTATGGAGAAGGACATAGGCTACTTTTTATCCCGGGAACGCGGGTGAAACCGCGGGGGACAGCTAGTCATGTTATAAAAAGTTTACAGCAGTTAAAAGTACGTCCACTTTATTTCATAAGTTTACTAAGAAAAACGCAGTACCAGATACACATAATTGATTACCAGATACACAGTTGAAGAAATTCTACTTAGAGTGCCTAATATACCGAGCACACCTTAATATTTATATTATATAATATTCTTGCTAAAAACAAAGATTATCAAGATGCACTAATAGAGTTATATGACGATGAGCCATTGAACAACAAAACATGAGAAAAAATTGAACAATTTGTTTTGAGACATGGATTATGATCCTGTGTCCCCTAGATGGGGCAGAGGGCGTCCACAGAACTCTGGAAACTCTGAAGATTTACCGATCTTCTTCGTTTCGTCAAGCACAGTGCGTCGCCAGGTTTCTGGGACGGCCACGCTTTCGTTTCCCCTGCGGATTCCAGTCCATTGCCTGCTTGGGTATATGGTCGGGGTCCCTTCGGAGAGTGTGGCCAATCCAGTTTCATTTGCGACGCTTGATCTGTTGGTCGATCGGTGTTTCGTGGCAGCGTTCTCGGAGCTCTACGTTCTAGATTTTCTCGGGCCAGTGGATAACGAGAATTTGGCGAAGGCATCGGTTGACAAAAACCTGGAGCTGGTGCGAGTTGGCCTTGGTTACCTTCCATGTTTCGCACCCGTACAGAAGAAGTACAGACTTCACATTGGACCCGAATATCTTGAGCTTAACTCTGGGTCAGCTTCCGAGACTGCCATAAGGCGCAAATGCGCGAAAGTTGCTCGGGCCTTGGCAATCCGATTGTTTGCGACATGTATGGCTGCAAAACTATGTCAGTTCAGTCAACGAAGATCGCCATAAGATTAAGATGCTTTAAAAAAAAAAGAAACCTAATAAAGAAAATGAGGAATTTTACAAAAGTCTTATGAATTTCGATGCTTCTTCAATGCCAACTTCAAAAGTAGAATTGGATCAGCATATTACGCGCAAGATATGTATCGAACATATGGAGCAATGCCTGTTGATAAACTTCCATTAGTCTTTCGCCAGTCAATAAATTAAAGTAAATTGTTGATTCTATAATAATTGTAAAACTATCGACACGTTACAATAAAAATCTAAATTCATAAATATAATGGGAAAGTCCATCGACACGTTACAATAAAAATCTAAATTCATAAATATAATGGGAAAGTCCGAATACAATTTTTGCAACTAAGTTTAATGTCTTAAATAACTAACTAATATATTGATTTCAAAATTCCAAACAGCAGTTATTTTTTGCGTACGGTAGATAGAAAATAATTTTTGGCGTGTTGCCGCTAACAACATCACTATAGGTTCATGCCTACCAGACAATTAAGCATTTATTTCATATAATACTCAAACTTTAAGAAAAGATTAATATAACTGCTCACTGCTGGCGGGGCGGCAGGAGGTATAAAGGAAGGGCGCCCCCCTCCCTCACTGATATCATTTTCATATTTTTGACAATGCAAATTCCGAGAAAACCGTAAAATACTCAAATTATCCATAGTGATAACTGTTACGTAGATCGCTTATAACTACGAAACGCAACCAAAATTTTTGTCAGTTTTTTTATTACTAAGCTAGTATGCACTAATACTTCCATGATTCATCGAGCTCAGCCATTTACCTTATCATTTTTTTTCGGTCACGATAAACAGTTTTTCAGCCGTCATATCTAGATAACGCAACCGAATATTTGGTCAGTTTTTTTTTAAATTGACATCAGTACAACTAGTACTTACTTACTACGTCGAGTTCAGCCATTTACCTTATCGTTTTTTTTTGGTCACGATAAACAATTTTTCAGGCGCCATATCTAGACAACGCAACCACTTGGTGCAGGCAGACCGACTTATATGGCATTAGGGAGGTATCCTCTATCCGATGAACCAGAGTTCACCCATTTACCTTATCGTTACCATTTTTGTCGTCACCTCCTAGTATACACCCCTATACTCCCTCGCACTCCCGTTGAGTATTATGTCTACAATTTAGCTTATTACATGATTTTCAAAAAATAAAATTTTTATTTTTATTAATAATAAAAAAATAAAGTATTTTTTTTATATTTTTTTTAGCACCAGTATCTATTGTATGATCGACCCTGAGTCGCTCGTCGCTGACCAAAACAACGACCTGTATATTCTTTGCGAAAGTTTCCTTGCAATTGGAATAATGGTATAGAAATGCATACAATCAAGAAAAATATATCTTTGATACTTTCAATACTTTTTCAACAATTTAAGCATGTAATCTAACATTTTTAGCAAAACAATCCTCGTTTCAAAGCAATAAAACACAAAAGACACGACAGACCCAGAACAAGATGTACATTCCCCAAAGGATCACAAACTCCCAGAACGTAAATAATTACAGAACTGAAGGAAATGTTTACAACTGCCGTTTATAATTTGAGGCAAATGATAAGTAAACAGCCTTTGAAACCAGACACAAACAAGCAGACACAATAAAAGTCAAATAAAAGAGTTGAATCTGTTAAACGCGTTAGCAGATATTTATTTATCTGAAGTTCGTTTTGGCTATGTTTTTGTTGATTTACTTCTTTTTGCTATTTCAATCAACAAGACAAATCATAGATATCGATAGGTGTTTTTGAAATAGGTCATACTTATTATATATCTTGGTGCTACATCTTTGCAACGAACTTGATATTGTATGAGCTATACATAAATAGCAATTTCCAAATAAAGTTTTAACAATTTTATTTGTGTTCATGACATTGAAGACGTCGACACGTAGGTAGAACTGTTGTACGTTCGATGAAAAAAGTATCAAGTCAATTTATAAATATTTTTTATGTTGTTGTTCGCGGTTAAAAATATAACAATGACATCAATTGTTGTAATAGGACGCGCGTCCCTCGCAAGAACCAACGGGTTAGATTCGTTCAAATCCTACAATTTTCTTGAGATTTTAGTGATGAAAATATCGTAAAAAAACTATAACACGGTAGGTACTTATGTACCCACCAGCTTTGGATTCAAAAATGAATTTATTCAGAAATAATAAAGCACATCAATACCAAGTCATTTCTTAACATTGCCTGAAAAATCTTACAGAAACTTAAAATTTCATAAAATAGCTTCTGTAGACTACCCAATATCTGATTCAATATTCAAAAGGGAGTATATCCGAAGATAATTTTACACCATAAATTCCGAATGTTACGAACACCCTTGATCCCTTATTCTATCGTGCTCCTTCTGTATTGGAAACTATACTACTTACTGTATACTTATTGGAAACCCGAGCCAATATATCGCATAGTGGAATTCTTGAATTAATTTTATTTATGGGGTCAACAGCTGTCTGTATCGCATTGATTTTAAGAATTTAGGTCAGATATAGATGACAGGAACTCACATGTGTCTGAGAAAAGTATTAGATAACCTAGTTGCAAAGCATTATCGGGAAATTTATATAATTATGTTCTCTGGAAATTGCGGAACCTTGCGAGCTCTGGCTCTGAAGTAGGCAACAACAAAAGTGCAAGCCTAGAGTAGAAATGTCACTTCTAGACTTTGGTTGGAAGCCTAGGTGATTATTTAGATAATTATTTACCACAATAAGACGGCAGATGTGGTAAAACCGAGGCAATAGTGATTTAATTTAAAATCATTCAATAAGTTTTTGACATTGGTGCCGATTCTGTTGTAAATCGAACTTAACTAATTTTAGTCACATCACATCTCTTTCTTACAAACATTATTGAAAAAGGATAGAACATATTTAAAGCTGTCAAATTAGTCTATGCCGTCTTCATTTGCGGGTATTTAGACGTTACCGCGATAGATGGCGCCTAATTTATATAGAAAACAAGCATTGGACTAATTTGATAGGACTAAATATTTTACTTCCTTTACTTATGTTCTTTTTTAAAAAGAGACATAGTGAGACTAAATTAGTTTAGTTCTAAACAACAGAATCAGCACCATTATGTTGATAACTCTAGTTTTAATGCGTCATAATCAAGACCATTGACAAAATATTTGATCGTCTAATTACTTATTGTTCTCGCTATAATGACTAACATTTTCATGTTTTAGGCTACTCAGTGTTTAGCTGATTGTCTGTTAAGTAGGACTAATTAACAAAAGACACAAAGCCTGTACGGTTCCTTTACAAAAAGTAGAGAACCCTTGTCTTTGTCAAACAGCAGTTTAAAAGCGCTTCCCGTACAGACACAGTCTTACTCATAAAACACTACTACACTAAAACCCTCTTTGAATTACTGCCGCACCTCCTGCTAAAAATAAAAACCTTGTTATTTTTTGTCAAGATATATTCTCTACTTTTAAGAGTGTCAGTTAACAGTACCTTAACAGTTATTCGATGGTTTCTAAAAATAATGCAGTTTTAAGAGAGGTAGACCTTAGCGTTCGATTTTTGCTCAGAGGGGCACGCAATTGTTGTCAGTGCGATAAGAATGTAAATATTATGTAATGAATCTAAGCTTGTATTGAAACGAGTAATTGCTGAGTTTATTGCCGGCTCTTCTCAGCAACAACCTTCCGAACCAGTATTAGAGTATTAGAGTCAGACTTTTCATAAGTGCCTGCGAAGGTCTATTTGAATAAATGATTTTGAATTTGAATTTGAATTAGGGAAGTACAACCTCACAGAATACCGCAGCCGAAAAACAAAATGTTCCTACGCGTGAGTATGGTCCCTAGCGCTCATCGGAAAGGGAGAAGGGTTGGTAACGTGTGAATGATGCCTCGGGTGCTGCACACGTCCATAGAGAGAGCTACGGTGACCGCTTACCACCAGGCCGTGTTTGCCGACTTGTATAAGAAAATACTATAATATTTTATTCGAGTCTGAAACAAAGTTGAATCCTTGCATGAAATAACTCAAAACGAGAGACACTTTATTTTCACAAAGCATCTTTCCCCAACTATACCTACGTCACGACATTGACTTCGATTTGTACATCGCGTCTTTGCAATGTGGCTCGTCCCTACAGTCCTTTCCGTCGATTATACCTCTAGCCAGTTGAGCAATATATCTGTAATTGAAACCGGTCAGTGAAGACAACGGGTTACTACATAATATGGTGCTCAATTGTCATTTCCTTGATTCGTCTAGTACAGATTAACAATAGCGTTGAAGTTTTTTTTAATTGAATCTGAATACCAACAAAATTGAATATTAGTATTTAATATTTCAAAAAAATATTTATTTGGTCTAGAACTTCTTCTAAACACGTGAGAAATCTTCGTATTGGCTTTTAATAATATATTTTAGTATTAAAATTTAAATATTCATATTATTATTTGTAATCTTCGCTCTACTTTAAGCAGAAAACAATTAAAATGTTTAATAAAAGATTTTGTTAGAACACCTAAAAAAAGTGCAAATCAAGGCCATTTATCCAGATAAGTACTAGCAGAGCATTAGGAAGATAAGTACCCTTAGCCGTGTGTTAAAAATGCTCAGGATATTGTTATTATTGTTTTTTACTAACAACATAAATACATATTAGATAAATGTATTATCGTCGGTTATGTTAACAAAAATACGAATATATTTTACGTAGAAAAAGGCATAGAAAAATCCTCAGGTAAGTACTGTAAATGTATTTCACCTTCACACACAATTTTGTTCCAATTATGTACATTGATCTTGATAGGCTTTAAAATATTTTAAGGTTATTATTATTACAGTACTACCCAACCGATGTACCTGCGCAGAAGATACATTTTCAAAGCGCGGGAAACGCTATTGGTCGGCTGCTGCCACCATGTTAGCGCGCGCCGTGCGGACGGGCGTGACTTGCGAGTGAGACGGAACTAACAGCTGCAGTGTATTATGAACCTTATAATAGTGATCTAAGGTTGGTTGTAAGTTTTAAGCATTCTTTCGTTAATCTTCGGGGCCATACTTTCTTTTCTGTGCGAACTAAGATTCACGACGCGCCATATCAGTTGGGTACTACAACTTTAATATTTTGTTTCTAAAACAAAACCACACTATATTTTTTTCTCTACCTGAACAAAATCCCGCATATTATTTGAATAAAGCTTCCGCTTTTGATCATGTGGATTTCCGAAAAACATGGACAGATTTTGTATTATTTATAACTTGTGTTACACAATCTCAACATGGTACCTCATTAATGTTGTGGCGGAAATGACAAGCACATGAAGTCTAGAAGGGAATTTCTTGACTCGCCCTAAAAGCTTGAAAGCAAAAAAATATACATCTATAAATAGTACATCTCTAATAAGCATTGCAGCATCCGCCCCTATAAAATATTTTGACTATAGTCAAATTCACACTTGGGTTTTTCGCAAATGACGTTACATCTAAATATAATATGTCAGGTGTCTTTGCATTTCTTAACATCCTTTGTCCATAATTTCATTCTAACCACCACAGTATCATTTTTATTAAGTATATTGTTTAGCCAGCCAGTTAGTAGTTATGCTCAAATTCTTTTACCGCATTGAATACAGCATTTTCGATGTTTAATAAAATTTTAAACAAGAATTAATTGCAGAGTTAAATGTATGATTGCTTTTGTTCGGCACGCGCTATGATTAACATATCAATGGAAATTAAAAAAAGACAGTGAAACAGAAAAAAAAAACAAAAAAGCGTTACCAACAATGATAGATCTGATAATGGGCAATAATATTATCAACCAACACGGAAAGAAGCTGTCAATAATCAAGAACCATGTCAATCATGTACATAATGAAAAAATCTTTTATCTTATCTAATCTGCCTCTCAAATCGTTATATTTCACAAAACACGCTTTATCGTAAACACTTGTAGATTAGCCATTGTCTCTATAGTAGAAAATTCCATGGAACCATTTTTTTTTATTGTTTAGTAATAAATTGTATTTTATAGTCTCTGTCCTTAACTAATAATTCAATTCAATATTAAATAATTTTATTCATAAGTGATAAGTACCTTTTGTTTGAGACCTACATTGTTTTCAATAAACCAAAGCCAGTATATCTGGAGCTCTAATGATCTAAGCAAACTCCTAGATATATCTTCTACTGCCTACACTTAAAGGTATCATCCGTAAATCTTTACCAGATCTTAAAACATAGAGACTCAGATTAAAAAAGAAGAGGAAGAAAAAAGCTAAGAAAATGTTACTATTATTAGAGTAAATAAATAAGACTGCCAAACAAATGAACGAAACGATGAGAACAAAGAATGTATCCCATATATTTTAGAAAATTTAGGAAAACTAACAAATTAATGTCACCAAGCATCTACCGGTATTATTCAGCTGCACTCAAGCCCAATTATCTTCATGACTTTGTGCTTTGTGACATTGTCACAGACTACATTCAGATTGTGATTAAACTTAAGCCTATAACAAAACTAATCTTTTAGAATATAGCACTGAATAAAATAGACTACAGTGCGGCGGCCGAGAAAATGCATTTGACACCTACAAATATTGGCCAAATGACGGAAAAAGAAGATCTGATTAAGATTTTTTTTTTATACCACTAAGATGGCAAACAAGCATACGGCCCGCCTGATGGTAAGCAGCTGATAGCCGCTTGCAACACCAGGGGTATCACTCGTGCGTTGCCGACCCTTAAAGATGGGACTTTCATTAAACTAATCCTAAGGAAATACTGACCCATTGGATGCTGTGAAAGCCCCATCACAATAGGAGAAGCCATTTCCAAGTTAAGTCCAATATTAGAAACTCTCGGCAGCCGCCATGAATAGGTCAATGAATAAATGATAAAGCCACTGCAAAAACCTCGTACGTAAATCTCAAGGAAGCAAATATGTCAGTATATGATTTCCACGTTCAAATTCTAACTACTAAACGTGTCACAACCTTGGAAGTTACAGCATCATTATCAAAATCCTTATCACGAAATTAATCCTTGGCTGTAAATCTTAATTCTCTTTTTAATATACGACGAGTAACCCTTGTTTATGGCTCTCTTTTCTTATTAGATATACGTTTATATGTCACTTAGATTCTTGGGCTAAAAATAACTTATTCCAGGATATTGAGTTACGGAGTTTAGTATCTCTTTTATGGGTGATTGAACGGTTAGTATCTTAATACGTGGATGATAACATTATTATTGAGAATGTAGGGTGTTTATTAGATTTCTGAGTGGGTCTATCAAGGTTTCATCTTAATTAATATTGTTATACTAGTATGTACTGTAGATGTTACTTCTTTAAAAATAATGGAATTCTTTTTGATGATAGGCTCTAGTTTTCAAGTGTAGCAGCAAGAATATACTTAGTAACTTCAAGGAATTTCTACTTGAGGCTGGGCAGGCACAATGTTTTGGTTTCATCAGTGCAGATAATTTTTTTCACAAAGACATAGGTTTAAAACAACACAATCTTTTAGCAGAATTCCCTAACTCGTTCCAAAAACGTAATATCTACTATTTTTTTATTATCTTCAGTAATGTCCAAATAATTTTAAAATTGATTCCGCTTTCCGTATCTCATAAGAAATATCTGGCGTGTAATAAATTACAATCTTTAGGGAATCTCTGAGCAAAATTGCAGTAACGTAAGTTTAAGCAAGATGATTTGTGAGAGTATGTATTAGAATTTATCTCCCTTTTCTGATTCGTTCACATGAAATATTGGATTACCATCTGATTCCATGTAATATGAATTTGCTCTTTTATTATTAATAAGGTCAGATTTAGTTCAAGATAACTTACCATTCTTACCACTAATTTCTATGAATTTGAATTTGAGGCTGATTGATTGACCATTTTAAAATCTCGATAAACTAGGTTTAATTATCTATGTCAAATATCTCGCTCATCAGATTTATCAAAAACCTGATACACTCACTTTTCTTTGCATCCATTCTTTCAGTGATTCCTCTTAAAGAAGAGTCTTTGTTGTTGAAATAAAACACAATCAGTCTTTCTTATGACCAGCTCCATTCAAACAATCGCCTACTCCGGGACAATACAAACATTCTACAAAAGTTACTCCTGACTTATTATATTTTCCCGTCTCTTTCACAATAGACTTTAAGTTGATGATTTATAGTATGGAGGAGATAAGCTGTGCCATAACAAAAACATACAATTTCAGATTATACGAGACGAAATTTCTCTCGGAATTTTTCAGAAATTACTTTTCAGTAAAGGAAAACATATTTTAAAATATGTAATGTTTATAAATAGGTGAAAGTGAATTTGTTATCTCCTGACGCCTCAATGACTCAACTAACGGTGATGGAGTTTGGTACGTAGGTGATCATAACCTGGACTATGTATCCCATGAAAACATTATATCTCTCAGAATCGCGCGGTAAATTTACGGGGTGAAAACTAATGGAAAATTAAAAGAAGTGTCCTCCAAAGTAAATCCATAATGGTTAAACTAATACCCTATACCAGAAGGGTACTGGAAATATTAATATAAGCTCATGAAGAAGTATTAGCCTAGGTAGGACAAGGCAAAGAAGAAAAAGACAATAAACCTACGTAATAATAATAAAGTAACTTTTCAAATTTCAAACAAACTCCTGAAGGAAGTGATCTATACTGTTCAAAATAAACTCAACTTGGATCAAAAACATACAATCTCAGTTTATCCAACGCAAACTTTCCCTGTAGATTTTTTATATACTTTTTCTTCGTAATAACGACAAGTTTTAGACAGATTCTAAGAATTCCACTTAAAGATTTGTGAAAAAAGTAAATGTTTTCTCTGGAAGAACATGAAGAGAACCTATTATAAATAAGCTTTTTGCCAATGTAGTATTTTTACGGATTAAGCTAGCCCATTTTGCGAACTTTAGTATCATTGATACAGTACCATTGATTTTTTTAAGACACCTCAATATTTTGATCTAATTATAAAGGGAAGTACTTAAACACGTTGTGTGAACAACAAATATGACCCAATTTAATTTACTTAAAGTTTTGCGAGGGTGAAGTCTGCTGGGTGCAAACGGGATGTCAACTAACCAAGTTGCAAAGCTGATTGCTTGGAACATTATGAACTGTCAGTGGCTGGCTGTTTTAGAAATCTATACTATAATCAAAGTGGTAATTTTTAAGCTATAACTTGGATGGAATCTTTTTGAAACCTAAATCGGGATTTTCAAACCATTTAGTCCGCTTTCTATTTCTGTTTTAATAGAAGGAACATATAAATGTCTTTTCAGCCTTTTTTATCCTGTCCTCAATAATCGGTTAATTTTATCCATCTTAATATAACATCAAACGAACACCGATATTATCATAAAATATCTAGTAGGTATGTCAAACACAAAAGAAACACTGCAGAAAGCTTTATCAAGAAAATGCGAGTGTATTTAAAGTAGTCAATAACATTGTTTTCAATAAGGATGAGAAATCACAAGCTAAGTGTTTTTTGCATATCCATCAAATAATGACACTGTTCGTAAAGTAAAGATAACCGGTCGCTGACTGGAGTTCTCTTTTCATTGTTTTCAACATTGACGCAGTCATAAAAAGGGTATCCTTGGAGTATCGAAGATATTTCAACGACGAGCACTAGAAATATATTCTCTGAGTGCATGCTTCCACAAATACTTCATGGCCATAATGTCTCTCAAACCCCGAAGCGATAGAGAAGTAGCAGTCCGAGTAGAACGGCAAAAAGGGCCACAAAGATTCGCCAACTTAAGACCCATTCAAAGGTTCCGAATTCTTTAAAATAAATAAAGAAATCATCGTTGTATGTAAATGCTGATTACTTATCAAGTTCAGCAACCTCTAGATTAGTGTGAAAATAAAATAATTCAGTAAGATTCAGTCAAGCTGAAAATAAGTTAGTCTAAGCTGCGTGGCATTCCATGTCAGTCACCTAGCTACTAGGTATTTGACCTCAGATCTTTCGCTTTATTATTGGACTGAAAGTTTTACTGATGTTTTATTTGCAGTGAAATTGTCATTCTTTGCCTTTGATGCTTCCTTTGGAACTATTTCCATTTTGGGATTCCTTGTTATATCAACAACATTTGAATGTAGAGCTATTTGAAGTGCAAAGTCTTTCAACGGTTTTGACTTTTTATCAATGTGAATGATATATTTTATACATTTAGTATGTATCATTGATCTGTTTGGAAGTAGGCGGTTATCTCCGAAACGTTTGAGCTGATTCTAAAAACTCTTTCACTAATCTTGTCGCCGAGTGCTATCGGCAACTTTTTATCTCGGTAACGCGGGTTAAACCGCGGGTGACAGCTAGTATTAAATAAATACAAAAGAGGCATGTACATAATACAAAACCCTTATTTTGGCCCTGTTAAAAATCCTGAACTCCCCGTGACGTGGGAATTTAATTAAAAAGTAACTTTTTTCTGAACCCAGTTTCATATATCAACAAAGTGGCGCAGGTATATCCATGACAAGCTATGCATTCAGGATTGTGTAACAGTGTGTGAAACAAAAAATCGCATCAGAGTATAACAATATTTGATTTTCAGGACGACTGGTCCTGTCTATAAATTTTCCCGAACCCAGGTTTTAAAATTTTTGGCTATATTATTATGTGTTTTTGATACATTGAGGATATGTTATGTCACATTTATCCCTCAGTTATCTTAGGTATTTATGTCAAATATCTGATAAAATGTTATAAGAATGAATTCAAAGCGCTGCTATTGTTAATCAATTTATGGTACAATGGCATCGTTGCAATCATAATCATCATTTCAGACGTGATAAATAGGAGATTCCAATCCAGAGCTTTGTTTAGGGAAATCCAACGCATGCTTGCATTATACACTTTTCGACCTCACTGTTATATTACCTTTTAGATATGTAACTATGCGACATTTTATGCCATAAACGTCATATAGGTTTACTACTTACGTGTTTTCCAACGTAAATATTGTGACGATGCTAAATCAATAATCGTAACGTCGATACAAAATTGTCTTTACGTAATACAAACAAAGGATTCATTATCGAAAATATATTTTTTTCATAGGAAATATTTCAATGCAAAATTTCGAAGCCATCTAACTACATTCATAGCAACCAAAGTAAGCGACACAGCCAATCATGAACAAGACATCTATAAAACCAACTTACTTATACTGAAAACTGTTTAACCCTCAAACAGATCGTGTTTCTCAGGGCGGTATCGACGCGCCCGCGACGTGAAAACAACAGCCAGGTGTGTTGACGTCACAGGTATAGGGGGACAAACAAAACACTGCCGCAAAATGGGTTTCCACTCGCGATTTAATTTAGCAATCGGTATTTTAGCAACACGCGGCTAGTACGGGTGGGGTTTGTGGCGAGCGACGTGCGCTGACCGCGACGGTCGGTGGCAGACTGAAGGCTTGTTTGAGGTGAGCCGGGCCAATCGCGAGCCCCCTGCCCCCTCCGTGCCCCCCGCCCGCCCAGGCACGCGTCTGCCTGAGAGTCCATCATAGATTATGCTGGGATAGATAAGAACAGGAAAATTAACCTACAAATGTTAAACTATTGCCAATCTTCATTGGTATTTTCCTGTTTGAACACAGATGAATCAATTATGGAATTGTTTTTATGTAAAGTTTGTTTCGTAATTTGCAGTGTACTACGTAAACAATAGTTTTAAGAAACGAACTAACTTCTTTGATATTGAAAAATATTATGTCTCAATAAACTTGGAAGTTAGGAAGTCATGTCAAAAATCACACATTACTTCAATTTGAATACGAAACAGGAGAATTTTGATTTGGTTATCTCAAATGAATGATAACAATTTATTTATTGTATACCAGTTTTAATTTATAATGGTAAATAAATTGACAATAAATATACATTTTTAACGCTCTGATTCATATTTTACTGTTTTGTGATAGATTACAAATTGTAGAGATTATGATATGAAGAGTTGTCAGAATTTTATGACAACGGAAATAAATTACATAACATCCATACATTGATTAATTATTATAATTGTTTATCATCTCTTTGAATAATTATTTTAATTTCTTCTTGACAACAGTTGATAAGAGACACCTATAAAATATACCAATTCACCAACAAAAAGAAAAATAGAGCAAACTTTTTTACAAGGAAATAAACAATAAAATATGAATACAGAACAAAAGAGTTACTAGACAGAAATGCAGCCTAGGCAGGTCGACTCATGAACCGAGATAAATTTGAGTCGAGCGAGATGCCTCAAAAAATTATACTACTCTGTCATATCTACAAAACAGTTGATCTATGACATCAAGCAAACTCCCACTGTTTTTGATCAGTCCTGAAAGAATGTTTCATTCATGAAACAATTAGCTTTATGTACTTATTTTCAAGAAAAGGCTTTCATTACTTACTAGTAATAGGTAATGTATTCTGCTTACTATCGTTTAGTGGTCGACACTTAATTTGGTGCAGGTGTAGACACATTTAATTTGGTAGTGGGGGGTTGGGGGATGCTATAAAACCAACTTTATATCACAAAAATCTTTAAATTATTGAAAAACGAGTTCTCGAAGATTTTGGGGTAGGGATCTCTGCGATTACCTACTTGCTCGGTGCAATGGTGGCTAAGACATGGAAGCTTCTTTTTTTTCCTGGGGAAATCCTCTTCGATTACCCTACCGCCTGGGGGCAGCGGCCAGGTTATGCCGGACTTGTACCGGCTAAAACCCCACGGTGGTCGCCATCTGCGCTGTAGAGAGGGGGCGGGCTCTCGTGTTGAACGCGTACCTGCTCACCTCTCCACGCGCGGCGCTTAGATAGCTCGTCCCGGGGGAAGTGTAACACCTCCCCCCAGCAACCTCGCTGTGCTATCGCACGATGGGTCGTGACCACATCGACTCATCGTCCTCCTTCGTCCGCCTTCGCTCTGATTGCCCACGACCCCAAAGACCTCGTTTAGTCGCCTTTTACGACAGGCAGGGGAACACCGTAGCTGTTATTCTAAGCCCAAGCTACAGGGCAGAAGCTGTGCCAATCAAACCGGGGCGCATCGCATCATGAAATGCATCGCGTCACCTTTATAAATTTTAGGTACGCCTGCTCCATGTCACACCCACTCTATCTGACTTGCGGCTGAAGCTCTAGGGCTCTATTATTTTTACAAATTTCCTCCCGCAGTATCTCCGCATTTCCAGGATATTTCTTGTGATGTATGAAGTGCTCGTGATATAGCATGATTGGCCGTTAATCGATCGGCAAAGTTAAGCTACTAGCAGTGCAACCGGTATCTGGATGGATGACCGTCTAGTGGATATCAACACGAGCATTTCCATGCTTCAGAAGGCACGTAAAGCTGTTGGTCCCGGTTATCACTTAATTGTGATAATCGATATGCTAGTTGGAGGCCTCCTAAGCGGCTTGAAAACTCCAACAGTAGTTGGCCACTAGCCTACCTCCACCGAACTGTTGTGGGCACACAGCCCAATTTTGAATTTGTGATGAAAGTAGCGAATTTTGGGTACATTCTATTCTTTCACAGACTTTTTGCGCGTCGTATGCGTTACTGCTTAGTATTTTATTGAAATTAAATGAATGAAAAAATGTAAATGAAATGAAATCGCTTATCGGTTGTTATCGGTTATATTTTCACAGACTAAAAAGTGCGGCATGGATAGTCTGCACTGCACTAATATTACGAACTCTACGCGTAGCGACTGAGTGACAGTGCCTAAGCCAGATACAACAAAATACAGAATTGAAATGTGTGAAACAAATGTTTTGTTAAAAGTCATAGAATAAAAGTTATTGT
This sequence comes from Polyploca ridens, assembly GCA_951394255.1. Lineage (NCBI taxonomy): Eukaryota > Metazoa > Arthropoda > Insecta > Lepidoptera > Drepanidae > Polyploca > Polyploca ridens. The sequence continues at coordinate 4,534,277 of OX596266.1, read as the reverse complement.
TTATGATGTTAGTAATACAGTCCTGTACGTGGATTACGTAACTTTATTGCAATGAAATTCGGATTGAAATAACCTCTGAATCGCTAGAAATATTATAAAATCGGAAATGTTTCCATTTCTAATGAACCACTGTTTGTATTTGCAGTTATCAGAACGTAAAAAAATATCAGAAAAACGCTATATTAAACCGATTTCAATTCGAAAATGATTGAAATTTAGTTACGTAATCGCCCCCCTGGAATGTTGTTAGTGTTTTAACAATAATGTTATATATCATGAGTTCAGAATCGAAACCCAAGCTCGGAATTAAAATATGGCTCTTAGTCCTGCCACGATGCAAACTATCCTGGCAAGAAGCCAACCCTGACGTTTTATTTCACATGAAATAAATTATTCGCAACATTTATTTAAATCCACTGTAATTTGTCTTGGGATTATAAGGGATGATTGAGACGGAGTGTTTATGTTAATTTGGAAGCAAGTCTAGGCTATGATATCCCAAAAATTAAGCAAAATGTGAGAGTTGTTTTTAAGCCCAAAGGGTGCCAACGACTATAACTCTGCTGTCCGTCCGTCCGCGTCTGTCTATTAATGGCCTGTATCCACCCTATAACTGTCAACCTATACAGGCTGTTGTTTTGGTCGGCGACAAGCGACCGAGGAGCGGTAGTACAAAATATATATTCCCCAAAAATGGACTTAATTCCATTAAATACTGTAAATATCTTGAGAAATACCTTATTCAATTTGAAATAAAATTACTGCAAAGTATGGTTACTAGGCTCGTGCACGGACTAGAGCTAGGCACAAGCCGCCATCGCCCCACCCCTTTACTCCCTCGTACTCCCGTTGAGTATTATGTCTACACTTTAGCTTATTACATGATTTTCAAATTTTTTTTTTATTTTTATTATAAAAAAAATAAAGTATTTTATTTTATTTTTTTTAGCACCAGTATCATTTGTATTATAGACCCTGAGTCGCTCGTCGCTGACCAAAACAACGACCTGTACATATAGTTCATGAGATACATCTGATGAACCGTAATAGGTTGACAGTTTAAAGTTTGACTTTTGCCACTGTAACAACAAATAAAATTCAAAATTAAAAGGAGTCCCCATACTAGAAAAGTCTTTACCGAACCCTTAATGCGCGAGTGCGACTCGCACTTGGCTTTTTTATACCACTTACCTACCTAGGTGGCAAACAAGTATACGGCCCATCTGAAGGTAAGCGGTTACCGTAGTCTACAGACGCTTGTAATACCAGGGGTAGATTGCACATTGCTGAATGTACAAAAATCTCTTCGCACCCAAAAGGGGTTTGAAAGGGGATAAGAGTCGCTAAACCGACCGTGAAAAAGACAAAATGCTACTGCACACTGCCAGCAAAGGGCCTTCTCATGTCTCTTATCTACCTATCATACCTACAGAAGGAACACACAAATTAAAGTACCGGGATCTTGTGTACACTGAAAAAAATGATCTACAAAACTTGTTATGTATGTTGACGTTTTGTTGTCGGGAAACTAACTTTAGTTGTCGGGAAACTAACTTTAGTTACATTTAATCAAATAATTTGGTAACGAACAAAAACTAGTTTTGTTACTGGTAAGTTTAGTTCGCAAGTCACTCTGTTTAGGTTATTGGTCGTCTAATTTTGTGTTACTGTTAAATAAAATTTTGTAGTCACTTGTAGGTAGTATATTTTTTTCAGTGTAAGGTCCTCCACCTTACACTGAAAAAAATACAATATACAAATTACATCACCAGTCGGACTATTCCTAATTTTGAACGGGAGAACCCATGATGCCCTACTTTTCTTCAGGCATAGTTCAGAGTAGACAGATTAATCTCGTTCCCGATCACCCACTCGTTGGACTGATCTTATCAAGACGGTAGCCTAAACTACCACAGTACAGTGTACTCGCAGAGCTACGAACCGCCAAAAATGGAGAAGCATTGCAAAAGCAGTAACCCTAGTCAATGAAAAAAATGGCGTTGAAGACCCTCCATGTATACCATCTTTTACAATCACGACCACTGATAAAAGTGCCCGACTGAGAAGAGTAAGATTAATCTGTTTTGAAGCGACGGAGCAGTAGTGGTGTCGAATGCTGTGACGAAAGTCGTAAGTTCACATCCTATTCTTGATTTAACGGTGAAAGAATATCTTAAGAAAATAATAAAATGGTAGATCTTAAAAGATACAACGAAAGGCTGCAGTACTTTAAAATAATAACGCTGGGTAAACGTAGGGATATTCAGGTCTTAATGATTGCCTTCAAATTAACGAGAAACTACCTTGACTGTCCTCAAATACTCATCATTAGGTATCTTCGAAGCCGAATCAAACCTTTTGCTTTTCCACTTCGCAGAACTGTTCTTGGCGCAAACTCACCTATCCCGCGATTATGCAAATTATATAATGAGTGCAGTAGGTCTATAGATATATCTGTTTTTTTTTTGTAATTTTATCTGTTTTTTATTTTATTAACTTTATTTCTGTAACTTGATGTTTTTTTTTTTTGGAAAGTATTAATATTTTAAACATGTTGTGTGTTGGCTTTTATATAACAATAAATTTAGTTTAATTTAGAGTAAGTTTATATTGTTCTTGTATTAATTTACTGTTGCTAGCAATTTACTGTTGCTAGATAGTTGCTACCTTTAAATAAATAAATAGTTAGATTGAAAATCTATCGCGAAACACCTACCACTGTATTTCGGCAAATACCCGTGAGCGCCGTTTGCTTCTAGTATTTTTAAAAGCTCGGTACAACTTCGGTAATCCCTTTTGAAATCCTAATGTCCACAAGCGACGGCGTATTTACCATCAGGTCGAGCGTCTATCTGCTTTTCAAAACTCAAATAATGTTAGGTACTGAATAGGTATCGTGATAAACGTACTCTCATTTTAGTTTTGCAACATTAAATTCCTGTATTTATAACTACAACGTAGATACGGATTCTCTAGTTAAGTTTGCTAACAAACTGGAAGCTAGGGAAAGTTCTCCACCGCTTTAAGAGTGCGTACCAAGCCAGAAAAATATGGCAATGTCAGATGAAACAAACTTATGTCTAATCTTCGCGTGCAGATGAGATGGAGATAGCGTGTTCCGCGGAACAAAAATGAACTAAGCGCGTTTTATCTAAATAACTCGTAAAGTATAGAATATTTTAAAAAATCGTTAGTAGCAGCCCTAGGTCATATGTTAGTGATATTATTTATCGAATTTTTGTCTTAATTAGATACACCATGAACGAATAAAACTGAAAATTCATTATTATTAGAGGTAGCTTTGTGATTTTTTTCTATCGAGGAAATTTCATTCCATTATGTTTTTGCTCAGGCAGAACCCTCGCGTATATAATGAAAATACCCATATAAAAATATTTTTTCATTTAAATACTATTTACTTGGTTAAAAGTCTTAAAATTAATAAATCAGATTTCAGCGGGAGTTTCTACACCAACTATAAACCAGTAAAGTTTTACATAATTACATATGCCAAATCGTTTGATAATTCAAATTACTAAGCCTACTTCATGTATTAGATCCATCATTATTACTTACTTTTTAGTTACCGAAAAGAAATAATCATGGCGAGATTTGTACAAAAATATAATGATTTTTAGAGACGTTGAAATGACGTTATTATTGATCCTTGGTGCCTAAGGAATAACTTGAGGCATTTAAAATATTTTTAGATCCTCAGGATAAAAATGCGACATTATATGCCATGCCGGCGAATCGCGACCAAAACCGTTATGTCGTTGTTATGTTTTGCGGGGTTTATAAAATATTTCAAGTATATTAATATGTTGCTGGTAATTTAATCTCAACATTGGAAGTGATTCAAAACCCTCTAAAATGTTAATTTTTTTTGTACAAATCAATGTATGGACTCGCCAATATAACGTCATTCCAACGTCTCTAAAAATCTTTATATTTTTGTACAAATCTCGCCATGATCCTTAATCCCTTGATACAAAAGATTTCTATTGTTTTCCTCGCCCACGCGGATCGTCAAACAGTCAAAGGATGCATAGAATGTAGAGATGCCCTAATAAGACAAAATACATGAAACAATCCTCGGGTTAGCATTAGTATTTCATGACATTTCTAATGTAAAGAGCACATATCAATTAACTACAAACTACATAGTATGTTTCTAATTTACAAGTAGTGTGGGTGTAGACATTATACTTATGTAAATATGAAACGAGGGGAACTGAAGTGTAGACAATTAATAAAATGACTGAAATAACTTGAGTACCTACTGATGTTTATTCTGAAATGAAAAAGGTTCTATAAAATTTAGTCTTGTTAAGTAAGTATTGCAAAACTTTGCAGAATTCGTAATCGGTTGACAACTACTTCTTCTATTACTGGGCTATTGATTAATATCCTTATTACTCATTTGATAGGTAGTAGATAGGTAGCCGTTTAGCGAAGGATAGGTAATAAGATTCTGTCTGAAGACCAGCTTTGAATGGACTTCCCCTAACAATGAAAAGGATGAAGACCCATAGTCCAATACGCAGGACTACTACTGGCAGACTTCACATGATTTATTCATCACGATGTTTTCATTCAACTATAAGTGGAGAATGAAAGCATCAGGATAAGGAAGGTGATTCAGGACTAATCTCCAAATTTTAGGTCCCCAATTTTACTACTCTACAAGCACCATAACATCACATTACGATCCTATTACCAAAGTTTTCGACTTGAAAAGTTCTTTATCACGATCGATTACCACTCGCTATTTGTTGGAGCATCTATTATAAAAGGAGTTTTTAATGGTCGGGTGTTAAATGTTTTTTTAATGGAATTTCACTTTAATCTTCTTTACACATTATACAGGCTGTTGTTTTGGTCGGCGACAAGCGACCCAGGAGCGGTAGTACAAAATATATACATCCCAAAAATGGACTTAATTCCATTAAATACTGTAAATGCGTTGAGAAATACCTAATTCAATTTGAAATAAAATTATCGCAATGTATGGTCACTAGCTACGTGCACTGACTAGAGCTAAACGCAAGCCACCATCGCCCCACCCCTTTACTCCCTCGCACTCCCGTTGAGTATTACGTCTATATTTTAGCTTATTACATGATTTTCAAAATAATGTTATTTTTAATTTTATTATTATAAACAAATAAAATATTTTTTTTATATTTTTAGCACCAGTATCAGTGTATTATCGACCCTGAGTCGCTCGTCGCTGACCATAAAAACAACCTGTATAATGCATTTTTTTTTGTATCTATAATATACCTAAGTACATTACCTACTTCGTGGGTGCTACTTGTCTGCTTAAGCTGGATTTACTTATTAAATATTGATCGAGTCGACTTTGTATTTTTTGCCTCCGAGACACGCAATTGTTGTCAATGAGATCAGAATATAAATGTTATATAATAAATCTATGCTTGTTTTGAAAAGAGTAATTGCTGAGTTTATGGCCGGCTCTTCTCAGCAAATGCAACCTTTCAAACCGGTATTAGAATCAGACTATTCATCAACGCCTGCGAACGATTTGACTAAATAATTTTTAAAACACCCAAACACACAAATAACATTATTTAAAAAGGTACAATAGTACCCAACTTATATGGCTAACCGATGTACCTGCGCAGAAGATACTTTTTGTACATTTTCAAAGTGCGAGAAACCGCTATTGGTCGGCAGCTGCCGCCATGTAGAGTAAAGCGCGCCGTGCGATGGGGCGTGACTTGCGAGTGAGACGGAACTAACAGCTGCAGTGTATTATGAACCTTATAGTAGTGATCTAAGGTTGATTGTAAGATTTAAGCATTCTTTCGTTAATCTTCGGGGCCATAGTACTTTCTTTTCTGTGCGAACGAAGATTCACGACGCGCCTTATCAATTGGGTAATACTGTAAGGTAGGAAATAGTAATACTTATTTCAGAGACGACAATAAGATAAAATGGCCGACGAGTAACAACACAATCTTTTGTAACTCCAACATTTGCTGCAAACATCTAGGTTTATCCTTTATCCTCAATGGCAATGTCACAAGATAGCGTTTGAGAAGGGTTCATTTTCAACAAAGTTCCATATTGGCTGACCATTTATTTGCTCACTGGACCACTATTGTTACAATTTGATTCATACTCGGTTGAATTGACTGGGCTTTTAATACTTAAGTAACTACTATTGTATTTGAGATTATTTGATACCTTTTTTGGAATGGACTAGAAAGGCCTTTGCCATCTGTCATTGTTTTATGAATAATCCTTACATGGTAAGTGATAATTGTTTTTGAATGTACCTATTTCGTATTACGCTCACACTTGGAGTTACCGGAATACATTATTTCCTACTCTCTATGATAATTGTGACCATAGAGTTTAAATATTATAGAGTGATAGCTAATAACGTTACCTTGTGCAAGTGTGAGCATAGTTACTATATAGTTGGATTTACAGATCTCTCGTACTTACACTAGTTAATTTATAGTAAGACAAAAAATCGATATGGCTTCCTTGTCATTTGTTCTCGGTAAAAGTATCGATAAAAAACGAAAAATATACAGGTCGTTGTTTTGGTCAGCGACGAGCGACTCAGGGTCGATAATACAAATGATACTGGTGCTAAAAAAAATATAAAAAAATACTTTATTTTTTTTAATAATAAAAAATTAAAAAATTAAAATTTTGAAAATCATGTAATAAGCTAAAGTGTAGACATAATACTCAACGGGAGTACGAGGGAGTAAAGGGGTGGGGCGATGGCGGCTTGCGCCTAGCTCTAGTCTGTGCACGTGCCTAGTAACCATACTTTGCGGTAATTTTATTTCAAATTGAATAAGGTATTGCTCAACATATTTATAATATATTTAATGGAATTATGTAAATTTTTGGGGAATATATATTTTGTACTACCGCTCCTGGGTCGCTTGTCGCCGACCAAAACAACATAAGTCGTTCAAACTATGTACACGCTCTTTATTTCAAAGTCTATAGACCGTACTCTAGTACAGTCGCTACATAATATTCTAACTCTATGATGGTGACAATGCAGTGAATGTAATTGTATTTATCCCGTGTGAAAGCTGCTGGAACTCACAATCAACTGAGCTATCGTGTCAAAATTCCATTCATCATATTCCTGCCCTGTTCCCAATCATTTGGGATCGGCGCAATATGTACGCTTCTTCCATTCGTCTCTACTATCCATTATACCAGCATTCACTCCTTTCTTACCCATATCATCTTTCACACAATCCATCCATCTATTTTAACAAGCATACGGCCCGCCTGATGGTAAGCGGTTACCGTAGCCTATGGACGCTTGCAACACCAAGGGTATCACTCGCGCGTTGCCGACCCTGAAGAAACCTCTTCACACCCTTCTTGAAGAACCCCATGCTGTACTCCATTGGGAAAACCACGACAGGGAGCTCATTCCACAGTCCAAGCGTCCGCGGAAGAAAACTCCTTTGAGCCCGCACAGTTCGAAACAATTCTGGTTTCAATGTGTGAGGATGGATTCCCCGTCGATGGCGAGAGTTGCGATGGTAGAAGGTAGCCGTGGGCATCAAGTCGAACAATTCTTTGGAACACTCCCCGTTGTACAAGCGGTAGGGCCATTATTCTAATATTATTAAAGTTCAAAACTTTGAAACACCTAAAGCATATATGCTACAAGGTTCGTGTTCCTACAGTTCCTCAGCAAAACTCAATTATAAACATCCTATTGTTAGTTTGACATAATGAAGTTCAGAATGCAAATGATCCTCATATCAAAGTGAAACATACAACTTTGTTCTGCAAACGTGTGCCAACAATAAATACATTAACTCCTGCATTCGAAATGGATTTTCTAACGTGACTGAGAATTGTTTAACCTAGTTTTGTATATTGCTATATTTCAACGCTACCTTTGGTTGGATGGGGTTTGAATTCTGTTAGTTTGTGCGAAGTCAGATGGTGGATATAGCTTGTAATTCTATTGCACTTTTGGTAAATCACTACCTGCTTCATCGGTATAATACCATGAAAAACGCGAGAATTTGGTCCTGGACTCGATGTTAGGCTTTACCGGGGCACAAAAATTTAGGGCCCCGTAGGAAAACAAAAAACGCAAATTAAAAAACTCATTTTTCTGCTATGAATTTATATTTATCTATAAAATATGTTTAACTGTTTAAAATGTATAGCTCTTTACCGTATTAGTGAGAGAATCTGGTGTCGGATTAACATTTGTATTTAGAAATGTTTACGATAATTTTACTATCTCCCTAATAGAAAAAGACATTGTATAGTGTAGGCAAATATATCGGCCTTTCAGGGCCCCCGTGAGTGGGGGATCCTGGGCACGGGCCTAGTTTGCCCTTATGGTAAAGACGGAACTGTATGCATGAAGCAAAGCGTGTTGATAGTATTTTATCAAGTCTGCCTACCCTGAGAATAGCCCGATATTAAGAGCTTATATTGAGCTTATAATAGCCCGATATTGAGGATGGCTGCAAGAAATTTGAAAAATAGGTTTTTAACATATCTTAAGGCGATGATAGCTCAGTGGTAGTGACGTCGGATACCGAGACGAAGGTCCCGGGTTCGAATCCTACAATGAGCTTGAGCTTTCGGTGAAGGAAAACATCGTGAGGAAACCATAGCACGGTGGTAGGGTACTTTGTAGTACCCGCCTGGCTGGCTACCACCCTCAAGTTGAAAATCTGTCGCCAAGCACCTTTCGGTGTGTTCCGATAGCTGCACTTGAGAGCCAGTTCTTCTAGACTTTGTGTGTTTACCACCTTCGGCCGCATCATCACCATGGTGAGATTGCGGTCAAACACAAGCCTATAAACAGTAAAAAAAAAAAAAAAACTATTGCTGTCGCGCTGTGCCCGGGCTATCCCGCCCGAAGGCGATAGAGACAACTACAGCTTGGGTCGATTATACTTAATCGCTATTTCGTAATCCCCGGTTTTCTACTCCAAAACTTGATCGATTTAAAAAAAAAACAAGAATCATAATAAAAAGGGCTTTGGCTATGTCTGTCGGTTTTCCTTTGTTTTTTTTATATTCGTCAAATTTGTTCGCTGGACGTCTGATAAGGGCGTTAAAAATGGTAAGTTTTTGTGATTTTAGAAGGCTCCTAATTCTTATAATAATTAATTTAAGGAGAAAAACACAACCGAGGGACATACAGTGGTACCTACAGATTGCATGGTAAAATAATAATTGCTCTAGTGTCATTATCCAGAGAGGAAACTGAGGATTACGTTTGTATGGAACTAACACTACCAGCATTTCCTCTTAACAGATGTCAGAAACGGGTTATCTCGACGGCTGCACTGTAGCATTCAAGGGATTGCCTCGCAATAACCAGTAAGGGAAGATATAGTCAATGAAATTATTCGTTTATTCAACAACGTGGGCAATACGACAGAGCAAATCTAAATAATAAACACGCGTCACCAACTACTGTACTAGTAACTACATACACAGATGTAACCAACCATATTGTGAAAGCAAACGGAATGAACGCTCACAACCCCTGTGCAGGGATGACGGTATAAATAAAATAAGCCTTTGATGGCGTTTCTTGTGCGTTTATTCACGCATCAGATATACCTATTGATTATGAATAAACTAACTTCCCCGCAGTTTGACATGCACACGTTATCGAGAGATGCGTATTCCGGAGATAAGTATTCAGTTTTATTCCAGGGTATTTTCGTCCAAATCCGTTCAGATTTGCAGTGGGGTGTGATATAATCTGATTTATTTAAATCTAGTTGCACCTTCCTAATAAAAGAGCTGTCTGTCTGTACGTACAGATTCGTAACTCACTTTTAGGTACCGATTTAGGTTTCTACTTTCTAAGGGTCAATTAACACCGAGATGAGACGATAGCGGTACAAGTACAATATAGAACGATGACGCGGCGACGCAGCGCAACGTACGTAGTGTCCCGAAACGTACTTACTTTTTTGGTTTAATAGAGTTGTATATTGTATTTGTATCGCTATCTTAGAAAGTTTGCGTCGTGTCGTCATATTTAATTTATCTTCATGCCAAATATAATTCATGCCTTATATATATGACAATAGGTACTAAGTATACGATTTACACGAACAATCTATCAACATTACCCCTTGAAAATTTTGCTACATATCCGTAACAAAGCTTACCACTCTATTATAAAGCCAGATTTAAAGCTGTTCATTTATCTTAGACCCTAGGTCCAAGGAAAAATGGCTAACATTTACTTCGGGAAAGGTTCAAACGGATTGAACATCATTTCCTGACCGCTACCTTCCACGCTCGTTAGACCCGATCCGGTCACAATTCAGTGGGTACCTAGTGTGATAATATTTATGTAGGCAGGTATTTATATCTAATTAAAAAAAACACTGATTACTATTTATTTTGTTTGACCACCTGTTATGATAAGGTTTTTCAAGCGAAATCTGACTGTTAATTTGAAAGAAGTTTTCGTCTACTAAGATAGACTTATCAGAGGGATTACCTACTCACTATGTACCTGATTTCAAGAAGTCAGGCCTACCAGGGATTCAAAAAAACAAATATTTAAATGTTAGGTACGTACCTATACAATGACTTACTTGACTTATGATCCTGTGTCCCCTAGGTGGGGCAGAGGGCGTCCAGAGAAACTCTACATCCCGATCGGTCTTGAGCTTCGCGCTTGATCTCTCTCCAAGACTTCCCGATCTTCTTCGCTTCGTCAAGCACAGTGCGTCGCCAGGATAGTTTGGGACGACCACGTTATCGCTTCCCCTGGGGATTCCATTCCATTGCCTGAAGAGTTAAACCCTTACAATAATACAACTAAATAATGTAGTACTATATAACGTCGTTGTATAGCCACTGCTGACAATGAAAACAGCCAGACAGTCCACCAAAAGGACCCAAAGTACCCAAAATAAGTGGCTTATCTAATCAGTGTCATAAACCCAAACAAAACTGAATTAATCAAGAACACGGGGTCTAAACAAACAATGATAGAGACGAATTAATGGCGGGTCCATCTAGACCCTTGTTTTGCATATTAGATTAATATTTTAGTATTGTTATACACGCACAGTTCGTGGAACAAACTTCGTTAGACACTTTACTCTATGGTTTGATGCATTGAATGTCCTTGGAAAGGTTGAAGCTCCTATTTTACTTAGTCCTACTTTTATCTTAATGATCAATAAGGTTTTTACATGGTATAACATCATCAATGACTCCGCATTCTGAGCAATTTGGCAATGCATTGATACATTTTTTTGGTTAGCTACATTTGATATTATAATTAGTAGCTGTTTTTTTATAAATGGCTTGAGCCAAATCATCATCAGTATTGGCAGCTGTACTTATGATCATGACTCATGAGCGGCTCAGGCACTCCCAGCAATCTTTTAGTTGACGGTTTAAAAAATGGATGGCTGTGCTCAGTAGTTTCTGTGACGCTCTCAAATTTTTCCCGACTTTTAGCATTAGCTTAAATTAGGTAATATCTTGGATTTTTTTCAGTGTTACGACATTACAAAATCTAAGGAGGATATTACTTGGGTACCTAATACATCATCTTCTTCAAATATCTACAAGTTTCAAAGTAATGCACTCTTTAAATTTCCTCGTGTCTTTTCTTTTATTATTATATACTCTTACCTATTGCTGTTATTTCATGTGAATCTTAGGTATTTTATTTTCTTTTACTAAACGTAACATATGAGTTCATGTTTTTGATTATTATTGTCTTTGAATTACCTATTAATTTCTTTTATATTTTCTTAAGTGTACCTAAAATATTATTTTTTAAAATTTTTACCTACAAAGTTACCTATCTCAAGGTACTTTTAAAATAATTATCTGCCTACTTCCATTTGCTTCATTTTACTGTATTTTTACGTAAGAATATTTTTTTTTCTATTTCATTATATTCATTAGTACACAACTACACAGCTATCCAAAATGTAGCCTTCAATATGAGATATAGTGGTAGCTTTAGTTAGGTAGATGATGCAATTTCTCCTAATCCTACGCTGTATCTTCTAGCTAGAAACTACCTCGTTTGCTAGCAGTCTTCGTTTGATTAAATTAGTTCCCTAGTTTAAGATTTATTTTTCAAACTCTATCAAGTTTAGTTTTCCAATAAAAAACAAGATAAAACTATCTGAATTGGAAAGTACTGTAAAGTAGTATTCTATCCACGTTAGTGCAATAAAACGACCGTCCGAACTCATTCCTATCGGGTAATATAAACAGTTCCAAGACAGGACGATTATATAACTTTAAATCTTAAGATAAGTGCACATAGGGTTGAACCAAACTGATTTACTTACCTACCACCTTTCCGTCTCGCGAGCCCTTATTTTATACCCTCTGAGGTAACATTTTGTAAATCCCTTCTTTAGTGAATACCCTTTTTTTATTAGCTTCGGGAAATCCTCATTGGATACCCGATCGCCCTGAGGGAGCGGCCAGGTTATGCCGGACTTTTACCGGCTAAAACACCTGATAGAGCAGGTTTCCACCTGCGCTATACAAGCAACCTGTGCAAAATTTCAAGTTTCCAGATGCTGCGATTCGAGCTGTGCGTTGATACGTCATTCAGTTTCTCCTTTATAAATAAATAAATATCCTGGGACATTCCTCACACACGGTCATCTGATCCCAAACTAAACAGAGCTTGTGCTCTGGAAACCAGATAACTGATATAATACATATACTACTTTTTGTTTGTAAATACATACTATACCCAGACTCAGGACATACAGACATGTTCATGTACAAAAATGCATGTCCTGTATGGGAATCTAACCCACGACCTGCGGCGCGTAAGGTGAATCTTAACCAACTGCGCCAACTGGCCCGTCAGATTATAAATTTAAGAGAGGTAGAGCAAAGCGTTATTTCGCACAAAGAGCAGCTCTACTGGGAAGTACCTCCACCTTACAGAATACCGCAGCCAAATAACTTAATGTTGTGTTCCTGCGCGTGAGTATTATGTCACCAGAGCTCATTGGGGAGGGGTCAGTAACGCTCGAGTGTTGCCTCCTGTGTTTCAAGCATTCATAGGGTAACCACTTACTATCAGGGCCGCATGCTTGTTTACCGACTAAATTGCCTTGCAATTCGCGCTTTGTTGATAAAATTAGATATTATAACTTCATATCTAAGTAGGTAGAACCAATTTAACATCCCTTGCCGCAGTTGAAAGAGACAGACAGATTCGATCGTCGAAATTTCAACGCTCTGTCCGCAGAAGGGGTTGCAAATTAAGTAGGCTTGAATTGGCAGCCAAACCAACAAACAAGGTCAAATTGGTGCAGGTCGGCAACACTTTCCCCTCCCGTTTTCACGTACCCGCCTGTCGTAAAAGGCGACCTTTAGGGTTGCGGGCAATCGGGGCGGGGGCCCTGAACGCCCAGTAGCAGCCCCGAGGAGGACGATCGATGGGTCGTTGTGGTATAGCACTGCGAGGGTACTTGGGGGAAGTATCACACTTCCCCCGGGACGGGCAAACTCAGCGCCACGCGGGCAGGGGCGTTCAGTTACCATGAGAACTCGCCCTCTGTAGCGCATGTGGCGACCAACGTAGGGTAGCCGGTACAAGTCCGGCATAAACTGGCCGCTTCTCCCAGGATGGTTGGGTATCCTATGAGGATTTCCCCAAGCTAATAAAAAAAAAGGTCGGCAACACTTGGCAATCCCCCTGGTATGATGGTATATGCCTATGGCTAATGTCCATGGGCAATGGTTGTCACTCACCACAGGTGGGCCGGTTGTCATTGAGCTATTATTACTACTTATAGAGAAGACGCCACACATCACAACTATGTTCCATTCCAGTGAGGCCATCCGGCCACACTTGTTGTAGAACGATGAAGAAACGCATAAGCGACGTGAAAATCACGGTGTTCGCGAGAAAAATACTCCTAAAAGCGTTGTGATAGCGCCACGTTTCGTCTGCTTAGACGACTAATTATATTGTTTCAGCGCTAAAGAGAACTTTAGTTGACTCTAAAAAAAATTGACATACATTTTGCTTATGATAGCTTCTCTATACGTAATAATAATAGCTCAGTGCCGGTTGCCCGCTTGTCAGTCTTCTGTCATTAGCAAAAAGCATGCCGTAGTAGGTTAACTGAAGCTTTACTTATTATGAATACTTACATATTCTCTTTACAAAAAGTACAAAAGGAACTGTAATAGTGCAGGTTATGACAGACAAAGGTAAATTAAGGTATAATCAGTATGAGGGATAAAAGTAATCTCGGAAGGTACAGCCCTACTAAAATGTGCAACCCTCTGTCGCTAATTTTAATATTCCAAGAAAACCTTTCCGTCTAAAAATTAAAAGGACGCCATTTCCATTTTCTTAAGAGTAATAACTTTTTATAATCAAATGTCTCTTTCCATTCTCGTTTTCTTTGACATTTAAATGTTTTCTTTTATGAGTTTGTTTCAATATTAAATTATGTTTTTTTATCTCTGTAGATATTATGTATCCACTCATATTGGGAAGTGAAGAGAACAAAGAGCATAATTTTATTATCACTCACATTATAGGTAGGTACTTAAAAAATATAATAAATATCCTGGGACATTCCTCACACACGGTCATCTGATCCAAAACTAAGCAGAGCTTGTACTTTGGAAACCAGATAACTGATACATATAATACATATACTACTTTTTGTTTGTAAATACATACTTAATATACATAATTACACCCAGACTCAGGACATACAGACATGTTCAAGCACACAATGCATGTCCTGTGTCCCACACAGGACATGCATTTGTCGATCGAACCCACGACCTGCGGCTCGTAAGGTGAACCTTAACCAACTGCGCCAACTGGCCCGTCAACAACTTATTTATACCTATACTTGTACGTAGTATTTATATACTCTGAGCCTATACTTACATTCAAAATAAGTAGGTACTCTGATTCCGTTCACATATTGATTTGGTGGAGCGGCTGTCAGTTTATTTCGTGATTAGCTGTGATGTTTTCATAATTAAACTACCTTCTCTTTTTTATTTCTACTTATTCATCTTAATTTTGAACATGTTGCAAAGTTTATTTCATCTTTAGGAATCGATAAAAAGATGAGGTTTAACTACTGTTCTATAATGTTCCGCGGAAGACAAATTGAGCGCCCAGAGAGTTTTAGGCTGATTATCCATCAGAGATGAGCTAAGCTGCATGCGAGGAATGTGTTTTTTAAGCAAAAATAGAATCGCTTCATTTACCTAGCCTCGCTCCGTGCAGCTCTGGTGGACATGGGCTTAGCGGAGCGAGGTTTTTGTACAAACAAAACAAGCGACAAATGCGTGCGAGTAATGTAAGCGAGGAATGTTTATAGTTTATTGGCATAAGAAACTTATACAAGGTATCTTAATGTATATGACGATGTAATGTGTGTGACGAATGTGCGAATGAAAATACGCGCCTTACAGTCAGTCAATATTACATGGTGTTTGGTAGAGGTAATATCCGAAAAGCGTCCGCTATCTATCCTCGTACCGCTCATCTGTACAGTCAGTACATATTACCATTACACATTTCTCGCAAAAATCTGGTGGAAGAAGTAACACCGTTATACAGCTTCGCTATATACGCATCCTCGCCTCGTACCGCTCCGCTCTACCTCGCACATCTCTGGTGGATGCGCAGCCTTACACCCCTGAAAGAGTAGCCTCCGAGGCTCTAGTAAGTAAAATAGTACGACGTTTAGTTGTAGGTACTGTAAACTATGAGAAACAAATGATGCGATGATTACTCCAAGCAATCAGATAAGTAGGTACATACTTATAATCGTTCTATGTTCTTGGTATATAAGGTCCTAATAAATTAATGAACTTCCTCTTGAGGGATGAATGTATACTTAGGTCATTCTTAGTAATCAAAAAATAATATTAGAAAAATAATCCGCGGGAAAAAAAACTTCTTTGACTTTCTAATATTGTTTTTTGATTACTAATGACCTATACATTCATCCCTCAAGAGGAAGTTCACTAATTTATTAGGACCTTATACATATAGTAGGTAATCAGTTACCTGGTTTCCATAGTCAAAGCTCTGCTTAGTTTGGGATAAGCGTGACGTGAAGAATGTCCCAGGATATTTCTATTTCGGTAAGTACCTACCATCGTAGATAGTTTTCTCTCCTGCGATTATTGCAAGAAAGAGATAGGTTAGGTACTCAAACAGAGACAGGTAAGAAAAAATAAAAATTCAGTAGGTAACAAAAAATTACATCATTCCGCATCTAATAGGAAACTTAATACACCATCGATCCAGCCTACCAAGTAATAACCTCGTGTAATTAGAAACCATAAACCGCCATGTTTAAGGGTCAGCTCACACCGAGATGCGACGCGACGTGACGCGGTGCGCACTTTTTTAATATAGCTATACAATTACAATTCATAATTGCTTTGTGTAATAGTGTGCCCCGTCTCACTCTTTCGATCACCAAATGTCACCTGTCAGATAAAGACTTCGGAATTTTAGCTAATCAACGTTTGATAACTTTATTATGAATAAGAGGGTTAGAATGTATAACTTTATTTAATTAACAAAAAAGTAAGTAATAATTTGAATACGCCCTGCAGGGCCGCGCTGTGCCTGGAGGAGTCTCGGGATGCAGCAATGCTTCGCTGGTAGGAAACGCAGACGTCCAAGAACCTGACGCGGCTCCACGGTGGCGGGCGTCGCGTCGCGTCTTGGTGTGACCTGACCCTAAGAGTTACGGCTCCAAGAATAATTCGTAGATCCTTCGCGTAAAGGGCAAGCCATTTCTTTGTTTATGCGCCTAAAATAATTATATTTGGATGTGAATTTCTGTGGAAAACTTGCACATCATTTGTACCTAATTATTTTTTGGCTAACTGACCTTTGTCGCGCCGATCACTCAGTGTGTGAATAGATGGCGCTGTCTGCAATTTAAATTTTAATTATATACCAAGAATTTTAAATAAGCTTCTTGTTAGATATCAGACAATGGTGCCGATTCTGTTGTAAATCGCACTAAACTAATTTTAGTCACATCTCATCTCTTTCTTACGAACATGATTGAAAAAGGATAGAACATATTTTAAGTTGTCAAATTAATCTTTGCCGTCTTATTTTGCGCGTATTTAGGCGTGACCGCGATAGATGGCGACTAAAATTATATTGAAAACAAGCATTGGACTAATTTGACAGGACTAAATTTCTTACATCCTTTTCTTATGTTCTTTGTTAGAAAGAGACATAGTGACATTAAAATTAGTTTAGTTGTGAACAACAGAATCAGGGCCATTGGCCCTGATTCTGTCGTGGTTACGCCTAAATACACGCAAAATAAGACGGCAAAGATTAATTTGACAACTTAAAATATGTTCTATCCTTTATCAATAATGTTCGTAAGAAAGAGATGAGATGTGACTAAAATTAGTTTAGTGCGATTTACAACAGAATCGGCACCATTGTCTGATATGTAACAAGAAGCTTATTTAAAATTCTTGGTATATAATTAAAATTTAAATTGCAGACAGCGCCATCGTCGACAGCGTTACTTAGTTACTTTCTAACAAAGAACATAAGAAAAGGATGTAAGAAATTTAGTCCTGTCAAATTAGTCCAATGCTTGTTTTCAATATAATTTTAGTCGCCATCTATCGCGGTCACGCCTAAATACGCGCAAAATAAGACGGCAAAGATTAATTTGACAACTTAAAATATGTTCTATCCTTTTTCAATCATGTTCGTAAGAAAGAGATGAGATGTGACTAAAATCAGTTTAGTGCGATTTACAACAGAATCGGCACCATTGTCCATATTTGTTAGTTAGTATACAATTAATCTTAAATTAAAGTAACAACGAAAAAGATAATATTGAAGATGGAAAATTTTGGAAAATTTACAATATGTAGCAATGAAATGTAACGGCAGGATATTTTTTTTTTTTTTCAACCATATTAAAGCATATTTTATCCAGGTTATATACCTAAAGCTAAAAAAATATAGAAAAGGTTACCTTTTAACTATTAGTTTTTCGTAATCACATAAAATTAACATTAATATGTATAATATATAATAAAGCCTAATTTATAAAATGTGTTGCCATGAAAATGACTGTGGAATTATTGCGGTGACATTCGCGATACATCGTACGTCGCGCCAGCCCGCGTACAGCTATGTATCTATGATCAATATTTTTTTTTCGGTCATAGAATTCAAATTCAAAATATTCCCACATACTTACATAAAATCTGGGGGCACGGAAGTGCCCCCCGCCAAGACAGCCAAGCGAAGCGAAAGGGCACTACCTACCTTTTCCAGAAGCGCTTCGTCGTTTTTTTGAACCCTCATAACTTGGGTTGGATTATACCAGATAAACAAAATTCTCAGAACATGATGTCAATAGTGAATTTATTAAACATATTAAGTTTCAATAACATAGCTCTTATACTTTAGATTTTATTGATATCTAAAAAACCGCGATTTCGTCACTGACTCACTGATGATCATCAAAACTCATAGGGTACTTCCTGAAGTCCTAGAAAGCTGAAATTTGGTATGTAAGCTTCTATTAGTACACAAACAACAAAAAAATTATAAAACTTGGAAATTACAAACAAAAAAAAAACATAAGCAACTTACAAAAAGAAGTGAAATCCCACCAAAAACATTATTATGTAAAATGTTGCCGCCAAGACATATGGCTCATACTGTCAAAAAGTTACCAGATCTCATGTAGAGCCAAGCTTATAACTCTACATGCACTTACTCTATAAGCCCTAACTTCACAAACTCTACACACCGTAGTCAAAATATGTGGCTTGGCCGTTTCAATACTACAAGAATTGAATAACAAAAAAGTAATGAACAGTGAATACAATTTTCACCTTACTCCCATGTGACGGTAGCGAAACGGCCAAGCCTCATATTTTGACTACGGTGTGTAGAGTTTGTGAAGTTAGGGCTTATAGAGTAAGTGCATGTAGAGTTATAAGCTTGGCTCTACATGAGATCTGGTAACTTTTTGACAGTATGAGCCATATGTCTTGGCGGCAACATTCTACATAATAATGTTTTTGGTGGGTTTTATTGACCGAGCGAGCGAAGCGTCTCCTTTTCAGCTTGGACAAAAATACTTTCGTATGTCTGTTCGGATATTCTCCTCCACAGGTCGCATTTCACAAACGATTCTCGTGAATTTTTTTTCGATTCGTCATTTTGGTAACCAACATTGCACCTGCGTTACCATAAAAGGGAAAAGTCGGAACTTTTCAATGAGCTATTGATATTGTTACGAGTAAATAATATTCATACAGTATGTCTGTCATCCCAGATAAGGTAGGTACTATAATTAATTTTCAATGCCTGTGTTCCACCACAGTCTTAATAAATTAAAAAAACAAGTTATTAATCCCAAATATTTAATACGAGTCATAATAAATTTTACAATAAAGCTATACCTTAAATACTAAGAATTAGTACATTACATAAGGATTTTAAAATTTAGTTTTTTTTCTCTAATTACAAACTAATATCAATTATCAAATTTATCTGTGCATTTTATACATAGGTACAATTATGTAAAGATACTTACATGCACAATTATAATAACAATGATATTTTATAATCTGTACACTTTTGTACACTGCACTATTTTATTTGTGGCCAGTGATTGAAATGTTATTTGGATTAGGTTTATTTTCACCCCATTAGAACAGTAAAATGTCAGTATGTAGTCAGTTTAGCCTTGATTATCAGGACTGTAGCGATACCGACTTATACGTTGAGAGGATAGCAGAAATTTTACTTTATTTAAAATATTGTTAAACTGCATTCAGAGATTTAAAATTAAAACGACAGGATATTAAATATTAGTCTTTGGATTCCCAATGAATTAATAATATGTTAAATTGTATGTTTATTTTTTTAATTTACTATGGTTTATGACAGAGATTTATTTTATTTCAACCACAAAAAAGTTCTTGAATAAAAAAATTCAATATTTTGCTCAATCGTAACTTTTGTTTTTTTATTAAAAAGTCTCGTTATATTGGAGCTGTAATCGAAACCTAACCCTCACCGATTCTGACTATCTAAAAACAAAAATCATTGTATACAAAAACCTCAATTCAAACAAACTCATTATCGTACTTTGTACGACAGTAATTACTCAGTATTTCTGTAAACAATTCCAATTGGAGCTGAATAATTACCGCAGTAAAATACGCTCGTGATAAAACTATTTCAATAAGTAATTACTTCGTTACTTAACAAATAAAAGTATTTTCATATAAAAATATATTGAAATTCGGTATTCAAATAATATTTTGAGTAAAATAAATTGTGATGTGTCGTGTCAGGTATTTAGTATCCGAATTTATACCTAAAGGGGGATTTTCATGGAGCCACTAGCGATTTTTTTTCGTATTGCAAACAATATAAAAAACATAATCCAAGGTCTGCGAGTTTTTTTGTTTTGATACCCACATACACCATGCTATTTTGAGCTTTACAATATTAACAATACGGTGCAAATTCACTAGTGAAGAGTTTAATGGATTGTTAAAAATGTAATCTTATACAGGTCGTTTAACTAAACTGGCACGTTCAACACATTTACACGTTGCGCTTGTTTGTCTGTAAATAAGCGCGCGGCGTGACGTCGCACTACATGTGCATCATGAAAAGTCTGTCCGTCTCTCTCGCGCGCGCGCTCAAGCTTATGAGTATGAAAGAGACAGTTATTGCTTTGCTTTTGCTAATGCTCATATATGCGCGCGCGCTCAAGCTTATGAGTATGAAAGAGACAGTTATTGCTTTGCTTTTGCTAATGCTCATATATACAGGTCGTTGTTTTGGTCAGCGACGAGCGACTCAGGGTCGATAATACAAATGATACTGGTGCAAAAAAAAATATAAAAAAAATACTTTATTTTTTTTTAATAATAAAAATAAAAAAAATTAAATTTTGAAAATCATGTAATCAGCTAAAGTGTAGACATAATACTCAACGGGAGTACGAGGGAGTAAAGGGGTGGGGCGATGGCGGCTTGCGCCTAGCTCTAGTCTGTGCACGTGCCTAGTAACCATACTTTGCGGTAATTTTATTTCAAATTGAATAAGGTATTTCTCAACATATTTACAGTATTTAATGGAATTAAGTCCATTTTTGGGGAATATATATTTTGTACTACCGCTCCTGGGTCGCTTGTCGCCCACCAAAACAACAGCCTGTATAGTGGTTTTTTTTTGCATTCATCTATTAGAATTGACTGACTGATTAGAAGCAATAATGTAATAAAACATACTGTATCGTGAAATTGTATGTGTGAGTACTGTGAAGGTGCCAGCTTTCGGTAACCGACCTATTTTTACATAAGTGCATAATTGAATAGAACGTAGGCAATGGCATAACTTGTCTAACGAAAATAGTGATTTAAAAAGTCACTGTTTCATCGAATTACCTATAGATAATATAAAAAAATACAAATGCTACAATACAGTTAATATGGGGATACGAATGTGAGCGAGATAGATGCTTAAGATGAAACGATAAAGATGCAGTCCTTAATCTAGTCTAGTTTACAAATTAATAAGTATAAAAATTTACTATGAACACGCGTTTGAACTAATTTTTTGTTTCCACAGAAAATATATTTTTAATTTACGTTAAATGGATAATGGAATAAATATTTACCGTTAAAACATACAAATAAATGCTGACTTAAAGTCTTACTCAATCATTTAATGTTGTTCATACACCCCATACAGAATACACAAAAGAAAAATACAAGAAATCCCTATTTTACGGATTTTTCGATAACAAAATTTTTTTTTTTTTAACATTGCAATTCGTGCCTTATACCCAAGCTTTAAGCTTTATTTCTGTATACATTCACTAGTCATTAGATCACAATGTGAACATGGTAAGAACAGAGCTAAAGTGGACTTCAGCTAGTTGACATAAGGTATATTATTCTCTGTTTAATGATAGTCTACTCGATTGGTCTTAGTTTTAGACAGTACGTGGAATTTCTGTACTGAATTTCTCAGATACAATATTTTTTACTAAAGACTAAAGACATTTAAGCCTATTCAAGAATGTTTCAACTTATTTTACAAAAAATCCTATCTATATGAAGAAAAACCATCAAATTCATATTATAATGGGTATTTACATAATAATAAATATTACTAAAAGCGTAAAATAATATTAGTGATAGCGTAGTAATATAAAATAACAAAATAGCACAATCAAATGAGACCACATTGAAGTTTCAATACGCTCAGCACAAGTCAATTAGCTACAGGAAAAAAAAAACATTCAGACGGTTTTGTAGGCTGCAACTCCAGTTTAAAGGTATACCTATAACTTGTATAAGTTTCAAATATACACAGTATTTGAGTATACAATTTATATTAACATTAATATTATTAATGTATTGGGTCTATTCACGCACAGATTATTATCAAAATATGATTTTTAACGAAGCGCTCGTGGTGTAGCATGATTAGCCGTTCTTAATCGATCGGTAAAGTTAAGCTACGCCTGTCGTGGTCGGTACCTGGATGGGTGACCGCCTAGTGGTATTTCAAATCGAGCGTTTCCGTGCTTCGGAAGGCATGTAAAGACGTTGGTCCTGGTTATCACTTAATTGTGATAGTCGTTAAGCTAGTTGGATGCCTCCTAGGCGGCTTGAAAAATTCCAACAGTAGGTTGACCACTAGCCTACCTCCACCGATCCGCAGTGGGCACGCGTGGTGGAGTATTGCCCATTCCCTTTCACCTTCATTTGTGAAAGGAGGCCTGTGCTCAGCAGTGGGACATTATAGGCTGATGATGATGATGATGATTTTTAACTAGCCTCGACGAATCGACCGATTTGCATTGATCTTGGTCACGAGTGAACTGGAAACAACGAACGAAGAGAACTATTGCTGAAACAGTAAAGGAACATAATGCAGCTGTAAAGACCCGTCAAGTTAATAAATCAGCGATTGCCGAGCATATATTAGTTTCTGGATAAAGCTACTGGATTGAGCTGGACCCCAAAATTCTCCACCGACCGTCATTTCCATCCCAGAAGTTAGTGAAGCTATTGAAATAAAAAATATCCTCATTTTAATAGGGAAGGTGGTTTAAGGTTATCTGCTGCGTGGAATCCAGTGATAAGAAAATATTCCTTTTTGCAAGTTAACTTATAAAAGATATAAGGAGTCCTAGTGCATTGATAATTCAGATTTTAATTAAATTCTCAAATGTTCTGTTTTGAATACTGTGAGCGCGATAACGGGCGTTCCGAATTGTTGATAGTTCTCAGCTGTCATAAGCGTGATATCTAATTCGGTACGCAAATTATTGCTGTGATCGCTATGATCGATATTATCCATTTCGGAATGTACCCTTAGTACGGTGTGCCGTGATCGTGACAGTTGTGTTTTTCAAAACCAAATGCGGGTAGTTGGAAACAACTCCCGTTCATCGAGACGCTAATATAATACCCGCTGTTTCCAATTCACTCGTGCTCAAGATCAATGCAACTTGATCGAAACGTCGACGTTACTCAAAAATCATAATATGTGCGCGAATGGACCCAATACATTAATGTTACAATGAATTTAGTTCGCGGAAGCTTAAAAAATACTATACAATAATAATAAATTACTATTCAATGTAGTACCATTCGGCGTGTCATAATCATTAGGTATAATTCGGGTATTACAAAGATAAAGTTAGGGTCGTATCGTAACGAACATAATTTTCATCAGACCTCTCGCTCGCACTTATAGGGCTTATGTGTATATATTACATTGAGTAACAGAGGGGAATATATTGAAGATACAAAAAAAAAACTAAATGCAGCTACAGGTGCGCGTTATATCCAATCGAATGCATGTAATTTGACAAGTTTAATCTCAGTTTAGGTGTCAAAGGTTTCTCAAAATTTTACTGATTATTTAATTTTAAAAAATATTCATTCATTTATTATTCACATTTTGCGCATTAACTCTTTAATTAAAACTATTTAATTTTAGGTTAATAAAACATTTATAAGCCTGACAAAGAAAACGACCTTTCTTCTTAGTTTTAAGTTTGGCAACTAAATCCAAATTAAGACTTATTTCTGCCAGTGTCGAGTTATATTATAGTTTCCAGTCACAGTAAATCACTTTCACATTAGTCCTCAGTTAGTCAACGTCGATAAAAGTCATGTTTTACCACAATGGCGGCCAAAACGACCTTTATTTCACGTTTGTAATACCCGATAGTTCATGTGGCCGGAATAATCAACTAATGTTGTATCATAAAAATCTCTAATATTATAAAAAAACAACAAGTTGTTGCAAGTTTCGAAACCAAATAGGGAACTTTTAAAAACTATATTACAGTGCTAATAACTAAATAGTGAATCAATTCGTTGATTTTCATAGTATTTTAACCACATGAACTAAACATATAATTTTCTATAAGTACCCTTCAGAAATCACCCGTTAAGCGGTATACCTGTAAGGCCAACATTCTTCACATTTAATAATTATACATCTATCTATCTATCTATAATAACAACAATGATAATTCCACCATAAGCACTGGAAGAACAGTTTGGCAATAGGAGTTCAATTAAATAGATATTTATTAAATAATAAATGGAAATGTTTTTATGAATTATTTTTATCTATTAGTAGTGCTTTAGCGATCGAACTCCAGAAAGTACAGTCAGTATCAAAAGTAGCTTATCACTTTAGTACCGTTTCATAATAATCTAAAGACAATCTCTTGGCAGTTTGTGTAAAAACTGTTAATTGCATAATGTGAAGTGTTCACTATAGGACCCTAGGAGCTACTTTTGAAGATTTTGTATCAAAACTGAGAACTGTGAAACGGTACTGCAGTGCTCAGCTACTTATGACGCTGACTGTACAGGATGGATATTTTACAAAACTTATGTGACTTCTTCATGTTATTTTTTTTTTACTTTGAGACAAAAAGTTTGAACTTTTAAAGTAAAAATTGTTTGCATGACGAATCCATAAGCAAATTGCTACCCATTATAACGATCGATCATACAAACACAATTAAAACGAATAAAAACCACACAGTGGCAATTATACAGGATGTTTATTTTATGCTATACGTATTTGAGTGATTCAGTGGAAATGTACATTTACTAGAGAAAAGTTACTTACACACAGTCTATTTATTTAAAAAAGATTAAGGTTTTTACATTATATTTATGAGATTTGGTACTTTTTTTTATAAAAGTTAAATTACAATATTTTGTTACGTCAACTTATGTTCGTCGTTTAGTATAGCTAATCACCTCAACCCATATCGCTGTCAAGTCAGATATTAATTTTACCTGTGGTCCTACAAGTAAGAATCATTTTTGTAATTCGGAGTTTAATATAAAGCAAATAAAAACTAAAACTGCGGAAATATACTAACAAAAATATTAATAATATTTCAGATTTATGTTGTGTTCCTGCGCGTGAGTACGGTCACCAGAGCTCATTGGGGGCGTGGGTCGTAAACACGTGAGTGATGCCTCGGGTGTTGCAAGCGTCCATATGGCTACAGTAACCGCTTACCATCAGGCGTCCCGCATGGTAGTCCGACTATGTCAAATAAGAGATACACTAACTAGTGTCTCCGATTGGGGTCGACTAAACCTAGTCCATTTCAACCCCACCAAGACTCAAGCCTGCGCGTTCACCGCTAAGAAAACCCCATGGTCTGTGGCTCCACAATTCCAGAACACCTCCTTGAACATCAGTCAAAGCATCGGGATCCTTGGTGTCGACATTTCTAGCGACGTTTTGTTCCGAAGTCACTTGGAAGACAAGGTTAAGCTGGCATCCAAAAAGCTTGGAGTACTCAATAGAGCGAGGCAGTACTTCACATCGGGACAAAGGCTGCAACTTTATAAGTCGCAGGTCCTGCCTCATATGGAGTACTGTTGTCATCTATGGGCGGGAGCACCTGGATACCAGCTTGGGCCTTTAGACTCGGTTCAGCGACGTGCCATCAGAATTGTTGACGATCCCGAGCTTACAAGCGGTTTAGAGCCCCTTAGTCTGAGGAGAGACTTTGCCTCCTTATGTGTGTTCTACCGCTTGTATAACGGAGAGTGTTCTAAGGAATTGTTCGACTTGATGCCCACAGCTACTTTCTACCATCGCAACTCTCGCCATCGACGGGGAGTCCATCCTCACATATTGAAACCAGAATTGTTTCGAACTGTGCGGGCTCAAAGGAGTTTTCTTCCGCGGACGCTCAGATTGTGGAATGAGCTCCCCGCCGTGGTTTTCCCATTGGAGTACAGCATGGGGTTCTTCAAAAAGGGTCTGAAGAGATTTCTTCAGGGTCGGCAACGCGCGAGTGATGCCCCTGGTGTCGCAAGCGTCCATAGGCTACGGTAACTGCTTACCATCAGGCGGGCCGTATGCTTGTTTGCCACCTTAGTGGTATAAAAAGAAAAAAAAATAAAAAATATATTTTCTAATAAATAAAACCTTTTTTGCTATCACTACATATCGTTAACACTCGTAACAGTCACCACCGGCAATAGCCGTTAATTATTAATTTCAACGTCACGCGATTCTAGATTTAATTTAATAAAACAAAAAAGTTATTAATATTAGTTGTCTCTTTCATTGACAAGGAAAGACAGTGGGGCCGATGGGCTATATAATGCTTATCAATAACAGAGAATGGATTAAGGTGTCAAACTATCATCGTTGACGACCTCGTCATGCTACATAGCAATCAAACAAATTTAGGTTCAAGTGCCAAATCTCTAAATAAATTTCAAAACCTAAAGTTTAATTGTTACATGAAAAATTCCCTGTTTTCCTGCGGTGGTCAAGTATGTCGCATTTGTGTTGTCGTCGAGTTGCCAGTGGGGCTCTGACAGTTGGGTACGTCGATCACCGTGATCTCTATTACCCGGAGACCCCTCAATATTGGATCGGTTATGTGTATACCTCGCGGGTTGTATACTCTTTCGTTTTGCGTTGCTATAAATTTTGATACTTTTCTTAAGTGCTGTAATTTAGAAAAGGTTTTATAAATATTAGTTAAAGTAAAAACACTTTTTTTTTTAAATCATTGCACTTGTTTAATCAAATTAATCAACTTGTATTTCAAGTGTTTGATTATACACTTGAAACATAAGTTGATTCAATGGAAAATAAACCTTATGTAGGTACTCTAAAGTGCTTTCTGGTTCAAACATAATACGAGTGTGTACATAGTTTGAGTGATCGGATTCAAACCGTTCACTCAAACTATGTGTATTTTTTATTATTATTATTAGACATTGAGATATGGCGAATTCGTCAAGCTAAATACCTGACTTTTAGGATGAAATAGAGAATATGAGATCTTAACTACCAACCAGTATAACCAAATCATACCTTTTCATAATGCGTCTCTGTGCAAATATAGATAAAGTAAGCCGTCAGACATGCAAGACAACCTTCACAGTATGTACTGCAGTCCGCAGTCTCTGCCATCTCAAAGTGTTCATTTAACCTCTCGATCGTATACTCGAATGTTTGTCTGTCTATCTGTAAATAACATAGTAACATTCTATTAGATGTTGAATTCAATCATTCGCAGGCACAGTTTAAATAAGTTCTTTGTTAAAAATTTCATTTTTAATACAAGCTTTTTTTGAATGACTGTACTTTTTGTTGACTGTACTTGAATTGTCATCCAATACACTAATGTATACCAAATATCAAATCAATCCGACCACTGGAAGTGGGTGAAATTCGACTTGCAAGATTCCACCCGAACAAAAATGCATACATACTTTGCAAATTAAATAAAAGCTTGTAAAAATAATACATAATAAAAAAGGTACAAAAAATTCCATTATGCAATTTCAAAACATATTTGTTCTTTTTAGGGTTCGGTACCTAAAAGGTGCATACGGGACCCTTAAGCCTGCACTGTCCGTCCGTAAGTCAGTGGGCTGCATCTCATGAATCGTAATAGGTAGACAGTTGAAATTTTCACAGCATGTATAAAATAAATAAAATAATTAAAAATTAAAGGGGGCCCAAGACAAAAGTTTTTATGGAACCCTTCGTGTGCGAGTCTGACTCGCAATTGGCCGATTTTTATTATCTATTAAACTGCGTTATTAGGATCATTAGTATCCTTTATCCTATTCTAGGAAATTACAGACTGATCCGGTAGATTTTCCAAAAACCTTGTCCTGATAATTACCCGTTTGGCTGTTCTCAAGTGATGCTCTTACATACTTGTGCCAATTGATATACTATAGAATTGTCAGATTTAATTTTAATTAACATGGCTGCACCAAACCAAATGTAGGAAAATTATTCAGAATGATTCTTAAGGAAAAAAACACAAATTGAAATCATTATCAGGACTAATTTAGAATTCCAATATATTGAAACTTATCACTATGAAAATGAAAAAAAGAATAGATTATTCCTCTTCTATTATTTTAAAATTTGAAGATTTTTTTTGTATGCATTTGGGTGGCGCCCTGTATGGTTTAGCTTCACAAATCAGCCCGGCAGATGGCACTGCAGTCGATAATATAACCTAGATACTGACTTCAGCGAATTTTATATATAAAGATTAGTATAGATTTTGTTAACAATCCAGCTGGTTTTCAGAACAATATTTTTGAGATAAAAGCCCAAAGCCTTGAAAACTTGCTTTGTCATACACATTGCATGAAATTTAGGGTATATGTAATCTATCTTTAATCAATTTACATGGTCATTCAATTATAATTAACAAAACATTTATTCATGCTAAAAAATAAATAAGTCTGGTAGTAAATAATGTGTCTGGTAGGATGCTCATTATGAGCAGAGTTATCAGGAAAAAAAAAATATATTATTTTTGTTAATACCTATGGAAGTAACAACAATCAACAACAAAGTAGTGACACAGTCACATATCTAAATTAATTTTTTGTTTGATTAGAGAATACAAATACTTAATTAAAAGGAAAACCTAAAATATCTAATGAGTTTTTCCTATGGTGACACACTTTTGCTTCTAAATAAAAATGACCCAAACACTAGTGTTAGAAATGATAAATGAAAAAAGGTTCTTTACAAAAGGTATGAAAGGAAGGTTATGATGACAGACTAATGATTCATAGCATTGACCTTCTATCATTGTCTTGACAACTATTTATTTGTATTCATGACCTCAATTTGTATAGCAGCCATTAAGTAATTAATTAAATAATTTTTGTACATCCTTACTGATAAAAAATATTTCAGAGTGAGATTATAAATCAGGATCTGAAATAACTGTTGATACTGTGATCAGGGGCATAATAGCATAATTGTGTTCAATAAGATTACCACCAAAGATACGAAATAGCTCCGCTGGAATTTATTGGCATGTATAGTTCCATAACCCAGTATGTTTTTGAAAATATTAGCTATAATACTGATTAGAATTCTGACTCCGATTTTAGGATTATCTTTATATGTTGTGAATTAATAAACAGACAATGGGCTTTTTCTAATGTCAGATCTTCAGATTTAGTTTATTGTGTGAAGGGCATCGGAAATGGTTTTTCCCAGTTCCAAAAGAACCGGGAATTCCCGTCAATGACAAGTATAAAGAAATTGGTTCTTTTGATTATTTCAAAAAGTTGTTTAGGATGGACCAGTAAATTTCGTAAAACATTAAAACCACAGTGTCGCAGCATTAAGGGACTTCTATTATGTTCCTAAAATTTAATAATAAGTATAAGTAATTAATTGTTATATATACGTATAAGTAACTCATCTACCTATCCTGTTCCCAACTATTTGTCATTGACGCAATATGTTCGCTTCTTCCACTCTACTCATTATTTATCATATTGATTCTTGTCACTTCTCACATTCATCTCAACATTATCATCTCAATGCCCTAATAGTGTGCTGTAAAAGAAGAACTCTCTTTTCAAGAGTTATAAGTGAGATGTGCTGATGGAAAGAGCTGCAGGAGGCCATGGGATAGGGTCCTTGATAGTATGCAGTGTATGCCTTGCTTTCGCTCAGCTTATATGTAGATATAATAAATTATGTCCATTTATCTCTTTCTAACTTTGGTGACAAGTGTTCTAGCTAAATTACAGGTCAATCACAAAGTAAAGTACATGGGTTACTCTTCTGCTGTTGCTGCTAATCTGTGGTATGAATGCCTAAAGACTATTTACTTCCTTCCTTCGCATGTTGATGGAGTCCTTGCAACTTTTTAAATCAACAAATAAAAAATCATTTCATCACATGGACACAGACTTGTTGATTATGACAAGTCATTTGAGGAAGCTAGGATGAAATTTATTAAGACGCAGAGCATATCACTCACATCAAAAAATTACAAGTAAACTAAGGTTCCCTCATCATCACATTTGCCTTAAGTTTACTTTATTGGATATCTACTGTTTACACATAAGAAAAAACTGATCTCACAAAAACTGTCACAAGGTTTTGAATTTTGTTCTGACAACAAAGGTCACTGTGGCTATAAAACACGATTTTACATCTAGGAATTGCATTAGAATAACCCTAAGTAATAGATTACGTCAATTATTAACACACATTTGATTGCAAGTAAGCATAATTATCTAAATCATACCTACATTCGTTATCTATTTTACGGTAAAGCGAATGACACTTTCACTTACCCTATCTTCCAGTTCTGAAGGAAATCTAGTCTGGAACTTAACAGCTGTTCCTTCAGAATAGTCTCTTTGAATGAATATCTTCAGACCTTGCTGGGTAGAAGTCTGCTGACTACCTGGGGTGTTCGGACCCGAAGGTATTCGATTGTTTGCCATTGTCGAACAACAAAAGTCAATGTTCACACACTATATCTTTTTACGTGAAAACGTTATAAGTATGTCATAGTTTCATGATTATCGTTGATTACGATAAATCAATGAGTTATTTGAATTATTCTAACAGGATATTTTCGATAAAAACTATCCGTGACGTCGTGTTTCAACTCTTTATTCTGACAGCTTCTGTCATCAGCCGATCTGACATTTCTAGGTCATAGACATATTCGTTCGGAAATGTCTAGTTTATGGTGTGGCAGGATTGAACTCTCCAAAAATTTTATCATACAAAAATAAACCATAAGTCATGCACTTTAGGGTTTACTTTTGTTAGTTATCTTAGCCGAGGCAAAACGAGCCGAGAGAGATAGCCCGAACCGAGGCCGTTTGTCCCTTTTCCTCAATTGCCAAAAGATAAAAATGTTAAAGATGGTAGAAAATATTTCACCACAACAAGTAAAATATATTACGTATAAATATTTTTTTGCTATTAAACTAGTTTTAAACCATTTTATTTTGTAGGTTTACATCTGTACATAATAATAAATAATTGTATTTAAGTAAAATAATCAAAATAATATGATTGTTTGGTAGCTATCATAAAATTATTCTGGTAGCACTGAAATCTGATATCAGTGGTGTCAGATTCCTTGGCGGGAAATTGAAAAAAGCGCACGCGGAAAAATTTGAAATTACATTTTGTAATTTTTTTTTATTGTGTAAAAGAATAAATTCACTTTTAATTAATACCAAAAAAAAATAAAATGGATGGGAATGAGGGGGGCGGGGACAACCCGCCCAACTCCTCCAAGCGGCTTCGGACTGATGAAGTGAATGATGATAGCGGTGGCGGTGAGCGTTCTGATGTACTTTATGTGCCTTATTTTAAACCTAATTATAAAAGACAGTATCCAGAAAACTCAAATAAAACAGAGTTTAAAGTTTTTGTTGAGCATATCAACCACAAAGAGAGATTGGGCAACAAAAGTCCTATATATCTCAATCATATTTTCACGACGGATGTTAAAGGTGTGATGGCAATACAGCGATTGAATGCAAATAAAATAGCAGTAATGTTCAAACAATATAATACAGCAAACAACTTTCTAAATAACACTGCATTCTTAGAAAAGTACAACGTAAAGGCTTACATACCGGCTACCCAAATAGAAAAAACTGGCATCATAAGATTTGTCCCAGCAAATATCTCAAATAAGGACTTATACACTAAGTTGAGTTCCATTTACGAAATTATCTGTATACGACGATTCACAAAAAAAGTAGGACGGGACAGAGTTCCTCTGCAAACAGTCAGTATCACTTTCTTATCCAATATCTTACCTGACAATGTACAATATGATCTATTCTCATACAGGGTATTTGAATATATCCCACCGCTGCAACAATGTTACAAATGTATGAAATTTAATCACTCGGCTAAAATATGTAATGGCAAACAGAAGTGTTCGATCTGCTCTGGTGAACACTTTTACAAAGATTGTGATAAACCTAAAGAGATATGTTGCGCTAATTGCCAAGGCCCACACCTAGCAATAGCAAGAGAATGTCCCATTAAATTAAGAAAAATAGAAGAAAAGAAAAGTAAAATAACATACGCGAGTATCGCACAAACAAAGTCGATCGAATACCCTGCATTGCCATTGTCTAAGAGTCAACTTGTAAATCCCCCTGTAAATAATGTAAATATTCCAGTAAATACTGAAAAGAAAAATGTTAAAAAAAATGTTAATAACAAGCCTGCTGCACAGGCGCTGAACCCACAAGATCACCCTATGGACTTCATTGCCCAGGTTATAGCTAATAAAGAAGTACGAGCGGCCCTAGTAAAAACATTGGTAGAGATTGGTAATAAGTCTGATCCCACCCCAATTACTTCATTATTCATTGAAGAAATATTAGTTAAAAATTTATCCCCATAATGGATTTAAGTCCCCCTAAAACGTCCCAATTACGGATTGCGCAGTTTAACATCCAAAGTGCCAATAGTAAAAAGCCCTTATTAACTAAGTTTATGCTAGAACAAAATATTGATGTATGCTTGCTTAATGAAACTTGGTTTAAAGACCATCACAATTTTAGAATCCCCGGTTATAATCTCCATTCCAGAACATCTAAGAATCCTCACAATGGTGTAGCAATATTAATTAAACCAGAGACTAAATATAATATTTTAAACACAACATTCTATGAGGACATTCAAACTATAGCTATGTCAATATCTACCGAGCGTGGCAGTGTGACTATACTCTGCGTATATTGTCCTCCTTCCAGTGGGCACATAAGATTGCATAGACTGCGCAATATAATTCGAGACCTACCTAAACCTATTTTTATAAGTGGTGATTTTAATGCTCACCATATTGCATTTGGTTGCCTATCTACTAAGGGCCGCGGACAAGATTTATATGATGTTATAGATGAGTGTGATTTGTGCATCTTAAATGATGGCAGTTTCACTACAGTGAACCGTCCTAGAACCAACGCTTCAGCCATTGACGTCACCTTTGCTAGCGCATGCTTAGCACCGTTATGCGAGTGGTCTGTGCATGATGATTGTATGGGAAGTTACCATTATCCAACTATAACCGAAATATCCCTATCCATACAAAAATACCAAATTAACCCTCCCATTGATAAATTTTTGTACAAAAGAGCTGATTGGCGCCAATATAATGAACTTTCAAAAAATGCGTTTGGCGATTTTACAATTAATCAAGTAGACCCACTCTCTTCCTATACCGATTTTTGTATACGTCTTGAGTCCCTTATGCAAATAGTTGTTCCAAAGTTCACTAAGTCTGCCCACTTTGCTAGCAGACCTCCAGCACCTTGGTGGAATGAGGTTTGCGAACAAAGTGTAATAGCATCCTATAATGCTTTGAAACTGTACAGAAATGATTCTACAATAGATAACTATATAAATTATAAGAGACTTGATGCATTAAAAAAGAGAACCATTTCTGAGCAGAAGTCAACTGGATGGAATGATTTGTGCAATACTTTTAATAGAACTACCCCTATAAGCAAAATATGGAACATGATTAAGATTTTTAAGGGTGTTAAGTCTAGCATTAGATCCCATAAAGATGAGTTCATACCTACCTTTTTAGATAAACTGTCTGATAATAGTGGTTTAAAAGAGACTAGTAACTTAATCAACTATTTTAACAGTAACAATAATAATAGCAATTCAAAATTTTTATTGGAACCATTTACATGGAATGAATTCACATCAAGTCTACAATCTAGGCGTAACTCAAGTCCAGGTCTAGATAACTTTCCATATATTGTAATTAAAGAACTCCATACATCTGTTCAGCACCTCTTTCTTGACATTCTTAATGCTTTATGGCTCAAACAAATTATCCCTGAATCATGGAAAACACAGTGTGTTATCCCCATACTGAAGCCTGATAAATCTCCAGAACAGTCCAGTTCGTATCGTCCTATATCTTTGTCCTCATGTCTCGGTAAACTATTCGAAAATATGATTAAAGTCCGTCTGGACTGGTTTGTAGAGGCTAATGGTATCATCCCACATGTGCAGTATGGTTTCCGTCGTGGGCGTAGTTGCGCTGACAGCTTCATGTCACTCATCTCAGACCTGAAACGTGCAAATAATTTAAAATCACACACTGTTTGTGTATTTTTAGATGTCCAAGGAGCTTTTGATAATGTCGACCCAGGTATCTTGGTCAACATTATGTCTAATGTGGGTATACCTGGTCTACTATGTCAGTGGATCTATAATTATTTAAATGATAGAACCTTATATGTTAAGTATAATAACATCTTACATGGTCCTAGAAGTGCATCGAAAGGCACAATGCAAGGCGCCACTCTTTCACCATTACTATATAATTTGTACACATGTGAAATATGTAAATTTGTAAATACTAGTGAAGTAAATATTTTGCAATTCGCAGATGACATTGTTTTGTATAGTAGCAGTCAGAACTTGCAAGTTGCTATAGATAATATGAATAGAGCATTAAATCAGTTGAGTCTATACTATAATGATAGATTACGTTTAAAGATCAATGCTACAAAAAGCAGTTTAATGATTTTTGGTGATGATGATCCATCTAGTGTTATTTCGTATTGTGGAGAATCTATAAACAGAGTACATTCAAAGAAATTCTTAGGAATCATCATAGACCAAAAACTGACTTTCGAAGAACATGTTCGGTATATTTCTAAAAATGCTTTAAGAGCTATTAACATAATAAGATGTCTGGCTGGAGTGTCATGGGGTGCTGACCCCAAAATATTGTCTATTCTATATAAAGCTATTGTGAGAAGTCATTTTGACTATAGTTCTTTGGCATATATGAATAGCTACCATGCCAAAAAATTAGATATCCTGCAGAATAAATCTCTGAGAATAATATCGGGTGCAATGTGCTCAACTCCCATAAGGGCCATGGAAGTAGAGACTAAAATTATGCCACTGATCTTGAGACGTCTCCTACTTGCCGAACGGTATTGCCTTAAACTACTGTACTCTGATAACATGCAAATTATTAACAAGATTATACCTTGTAGAATCAATGTGTCAGGTCCTTTAGCAACTGGTGAGAGCCTCCTTATTGGTAACTCCCCAATGTTGTATCACATTTTTCTGGAAATTGAAAACAACAGCTATAAACTCAAAAAACAGTGCCCTTGGCCCTGCTATTCTTCCCAGTTCAAAAGCATAATGCACCCAATTACAGTAATAGATTCAATTACAAATAATTCAGAGATGTTGCAATTTTTATCAGAAAATAATTACTACACTTTATATACAGATGGTAGTAAGGGTAAGGATTATGTGCGCTGTGCTGTGTATGATCCTCAAAAAAATTCTTCTCAGAGTTTTCTTTTGCAGAATGTTTGTACAATATTCACCGCAGAAGCCTATGCAGTATATCAGGCTCTTCTGCAAATTGGAAATGTAGATAATTGTAAATATTTTCTAATTGTAACAGATTCTTTAAGTTTTATAAGAGGATTGAGCTATTTAAAGATTCACTTTAAAACTAATTTCATTCTGTACATAATTAAAGAATTGTTATACAAATATTATCATACAGGGAAACTAATTTCATTTATGTGGGTGCCCTCTCATAGAGGAATCACTGGAAATGAAATGGCCGACAAAGCCGCTTACGGAGGAGTAAATGCACTCGATGTCTCCGATACTATGTATGTACCTATGACTGATTATTTGAGTAATGTAAGGCTAGCTATAAGTATGTTATGGGAGCAAATGTGGAAGAAAGACCAAGAAACGAAAGGACGGTGGTACGGTAGCATTCAAGAAAACTTACCAGTAAAGCCATGGTATGATAGCCTGCAAAGAGCCAGTCGTGATTTTATTACCACCATAAACCGACTACGTTATGGACATAATAAAGCACCATCACACCTAGCAAAGTTAAATATAATTCAAAGCAATGTCTGTACATTTTGCGGAGTTGAAGAAGGTGTTGTGAGGAATTTTATCCGTGAAAATTAAAACCATTTATTTTTTCCTTTTTAGACAGCTAATATATTTTTGAATTGACATACATGTTTTTTTATTTGACAATACAAAAACCATAGAGAACATTCAACTTCTAACATCCTCCCTTTTTGTATAGTCTATTATAAAAATAACAAATACTAATTTAACAAACAATGTAACCCAATTCGGTTCAATATTGTTATCATAGATGGCCTGCTAAGAGCCTTTGTTAAGAAATCAGCACTTTGAAGTTGTGTACCAACGTGCTGAACCTTAAGTCTTCCATCTGCAACTAGTTCTCTCACATAGAAGTGTCTGATTGCAATGTGCTTTGTTCTTCTGTGCAATTCAGGATTTTGAGCCAATTTCACAGCGGCGTCATTATCAATTTGCAGTATGGGAACATTCTTCAGAGGAGAAATTTCATTAAATAGTCTTTGCAACCATACTATTTCTCGTGCTGTTTCGCTTGCTGCCACTATTTCAGCTTCGGTCGAAGAAATAGCAACTGATGATTGTTTACGACTTGCCCAGGTGATAGGTCCGCCAGCATATAAACAAAGGATGCCACTAGTCGAGCGACCGTCCTTGACGTCTCCTGCGTGATCGGAGTCACTAAAACTTTCTAGTATTCCAGACTTGTAATCCTTTTTGTACGTTATTCCATAGCTTGATGTACCTTGTAGATAGCGCATTATTCGCTTTACCTTTAATACATCTTCTTTTGAAGGATTTTCTAGGTTTCTGGAAACAACGCCGACTGCGTATGCAATATCAGGTCGTGTTCCTACCATGAGATAAGCTAAGGCACCAACAGCTTGTCTATAAGGGTATGACTTCTCGTCTATTCCCTCTATTTCAGACTGTCCTAGTGATGCATCTCTGATTATAGGTGTAGTTACTGATTTACAACTGCTCATCCCAAATCTAGCTAAAACCTTTTCAGTATAATGTTTCTGCGTTAAACTTATGGAGCCATCATCTTTATACAGTAGTTGCAAACCTAGATAGTAGTCTGCAGGCTTTACGGTTATCTTAAACCTTCGTTTAAGTTCTGCCATAAACTTGTCTGCATCCTTCTGTTTTGTTGCAGCTACGAGTCCATCATCGACATATAATGCCAATATGATCTTATTCTGCAATCGCTTTCGAATGAATAAGCAAGGATCAGTTTGACTTTGTTGAAAGCCTATGGTCTTCAAGTAATCCACGATGCACTTATTCCAACATCTTGGTGCTTGCTTAAGTCCGTATAGACTTCTCTTTAACTTGCAAACTCGTTTAGTTCCGTCATTGATACCTTCTGGCTGTTTCATGTATATCTCTTCATCGATAGATCCATTTAGAAAGGCAGTTGTGACATCAAATTGAGTCAGAGATAAACCTTCGTTTGCAGCAACGCTTATGATCGACCTGATTGTCGTCATTTTTGCAACAGGACTAAACGTTTCGTCAAAGTCAACTCCGGGTTGTTGGGAAAAACCTCGAGCAACAAGCCTTGCTTTGTATTTGTCGATTGTACCATCAGCGTTCGTTTTGATTTTATAGATCCATTTGCACGAGATAGCTTTGCGATCCTTGGGTAGATCAACTAGAGACCAGGTTTTATTTTCTTCTAAAGACTTAATTTCACTTTTCATTGCTTTTAGCCAATGCTCCTTGTCTTGACTCTGTAGTACGTCAGTATATGTTGTAGGTTCATCATTTTCAATTCTATCATCTACTGATATCATTACATAGTCACCAAGTCTTGCAGGTGGTCTTAGCTTTGATCTGTCTCGAAGAGTTATTCGTCCTTCATTCTCTATTTCTCTATCTGGCAAAATCTCATCGTTTATCACTTCCAAGTGTTCTGGTAATGTTTGATCTGATAAATCATTGTCCACATCATCAGTTTCATCATGCTCATCTTGAGTTTCCGAAGATAATTCTGGGATTCCGTTATTTATCTCTGTATCAGGTGTATCTTCAAACGATTCAGGAGGTATACACTCTTGAAATGTATCTGTACTTTCACCTACTTCCTCCCTTACATCATGAATCGTTCGATCATTCTCCTCCCTTGCAAAAAGATTCGTTGGTAATCGTAGACTTATTTCCATCTCAGAGTTTTCCTCAACAGATTTTGATCCAATATTCAATTTCGTGTCAGATCTGCCGATTGCTGATTCTTGAAATATTACGTCTCTTGATCGTACCAGTGAATTTCCATTCAGAAGACGATACCCGTCATCATTATCATAACCGATCAATAAACATTTTTCTGCTTTCTTGTCCAATTTCGTACGCTTTTGCTTGGGTACATGGGCGTAACAAGGACTTCCAATGATTCTTAAATGACTTATCTTTGGTTTTTTGTTAAACCATAATTCGTATGGTGATTTACCATCAATAGGAGTGGGTCCTGTACGATTCAGCACATACGCTGCGGTATTTATAAGTTCTGCCCAACAGGCAATAGGCAACTCTTCGTGCGCGTACATCATGGCACGTGCGGCTTCGACAAGGGTTCTATTCTCTCGTTCACTACAGCCATTTTGCTGTGGCGTATATGGCATAATCAATCTATGCTTGATGCCATACCTTTGTAATATTGTTCGAGTTTTCTCGTTATCGAACTCTCCACCATTGTCGCTTAATAGTTCTTTTACAACATGACCAGCTACCTTGCTTTCTTCTAGCATCAGTTGAAGCTTTGAATGGACTTCAGACTTCTGTTTCATGAAGTATACATAGCGGTATTTGCTGAAATCATCTTTAAATAGAACGAAATAGCGATATCCTTTGTAAGAAAATGGAAAAGGTCCACACACGTCTGAATGTATGATCTCGCCAGGTATTTTTGCTCTGTCTCTGGTTCCGAAAGATCGTCTTTTCATTTTTCCAAAGCTACAACCTTCGCAACATTCCTGTGTATTATTCGGTACCTTAATCTTCAATTCCCTTTCAATTAGCTTCTTTACATGTGTTTTGCTTTGGTGTACAAGTCTCTCATGATAAATCTGTAATAAATCCTGGCGTGTCAGTGCATTAATTTCGACTAGAATTGGTGGCATTACATTCTTCACATTAAGTTTAAATAGCCCTCCTCTTTTCTTTCGAATGCCTGTAACTTTGACTTGACCTTTCGATTTCAATCTACAGAACTCAGGTTCAGATTCGAATAAACTTTGCGGTAATCTATCCTGCGCTGCTAATAATGAGAATAAATTTTTCTGCAGTGTTGGCACGCACCACACATCGCATAAGGTTATCATTTCTTTATGATCTCCAACCATGGCCTCTAACTTTATACTACCTTTGCAAGTTGCATCCACTTTTTCACCATTTGCTGTCATTACGGTATTCTTTGAGCTAAAAACTTCAAACGTATGAAATAAATCTCTCCTGAATGTGACGTGGCTTGTGGCTCCACTGTCCAGATACCAATTATCTTTGTCAGGGTATAAGCATCTATCAACTTTCATTAGGACTGTACTATTTACATTATTTGTATCTGTGTTTGGCTTGGGAGGTCGACCATCATTCAACCACTTAGAGCATTTCCTTACCTTGTGTCCTTCTTGACCACAATAATTGCACTTAATCTTTTTATTGTAAGCCTTGTTTACTTTCTTTGGAAAAGATTTTACTGTAAGAGCTTGGTTACTCACACTTGTAGACGTAGAAGCCTGTGTATCTATGTTTCTTTCAAAGGCACAGAGTTGTGAGGTTAGTCTCTCTATAGTCCTCTCCTTTTTACTCATAAGTAGCCAACTAGATTTGAAAGTAAGGTATTCCTCTGGTAAAGTATCTAAAATCTTACATATCAGTAGTACCTCTGGTAACTCATTGTTTCCTTCTAGCTTCATAATTTCTTTGTTCAGTTTGAACCAAATATTCTTTAGCTTTGAAAGATGTATAGCCATATTGTCATCCAGTTGCTTCTTGTACTCAAAAAACTTTAGACAATTGTCATAAATTAGATCTTCACTATCTCCGTCGAACAGCCTTTTAAGTTCTTCCCATACTTGTTTTGATGATTCAAAACGCATTACTCTTTGTACGATTTCGTCTTTCATGTTGCTCGTTAGAATGATAAGTATCGTGCTATCTAGTTCTTGAAACTTTTCTGAAGCAGTTTTGTCATCTGTATCTGTACATAAAGCTTTTTCATATCTACCTTCTAATAGATCTATGGCTTTTGGGATTCCCTTCAGTAACATAGATATTTTATACTTCCATACCAACCAATTGGTGCCATCTAGGTTTCCAATGTTAAATCTCGTGATATCTGGTTTGGTTGCCATATTCACTAATAAACACTGTTATCGTATTTTATAATAATAATATCGATCTTATAATCCTAAACGCTCTGCTACCATGTTGTGAGGAATTTTATCCGTGAAAATTAAAACCATTTATTTTTTCCTTTTTAGACAGCTAATATATTTTTGAATTGACATACATGTTTTTTTATTTGACAATACAAAAACCATAGAGAACATTCAACTTCTAACAGAAGGAACAGTGGACCACATTATATTCAGCTGTCAAAAGTTCCTTATTGACAGATTGGTACTCGCGAGTGAACTAAGTGAAGTGTGGCAAAATAATTATAGTGATTTTTCTTCCCGCCCGCCGCCGCTTAAAGAACTATTAAAAGACATTAAAACTTATAAACCAATATTTAAATACATTAAAAATACGGTGGTAAAATTATAAAACTGAAAATACAAAATCTGAAAAGTGGTTCCGGAATAATAAAGTCGTGGCTTAAAGGTCTTAGTAACCAGGCCATAAAATCCCAAAAAAAAAAAAAAAATGTTGTTTTGTGGAAACGCATTTTAAGTTCTAGCTACGGTTTTTATACTTTTTATCGTGAAAATGGTGAAAAAAAATTGTATCAAGACATGTAAAAGTGAATCATGTGCTGGTTGTGGGATTTTATTTCACAAGTAAGGAATAACGATGATTTTATTTACTAACAATGGTGAGTCATAAGTAGTTTGACCATGGTTTATTAAAAAAAAATGTAGACGGAAGACACTAAAGTTAGTGTAATTCTTTTTAAAACTAAGTATAATGTTTATTGTGTGTTGTAATGTGTACCTATTGTATAAATTATTTGTACCTATGTATCGCATAATTGAAATAGCATTCTTTTTTATGTTTGTTACAGCTTTCCATCGAAAGAAGAAATGAAGCAAAAATGCAATTTTGATGCGATTAAAACAAATGTTTTCCACATGATTGAAACATCTTATTATTCCACCGCATCCTTTCCAATGCATAACAGATGAAGAACCGCAAAAACTGTAACTAGTAAAAGCATTGGCTAATAATAATTCGTACCTATTCACCACGCGAAATGTAATGCATTCAGAAACTTAGGCAGTGAGATTGGCCTAAGGCAGAAACTAAATAAAACGATTTTGTTTAGCCGTGTTTAATTTTAATAAATACCTACTTTGTCAAGCACATTCGAGTTTTATTTCCCTTTGCTTTATTTTAATTCCCAAATAACAGCTCTGTAGAGCAAACTGAAAAAAGAGCAAGGGGAAAAGCCGTGGTCCCAGAACGAAATTCTGCATGCACCCTTGCCTATTCATACGTAATATTTGATGATTCGACACAAAACGTAACTCAAAAATTAATCATAACTTTTCTCAAAAACATGGGTATACACGGCTACACATCAAGCTATACATTTCCAGTATAAACTGATCTCGCATTGTATAGGATTTCTGTACAATGATAGGTCAGCTAATATTGGAAATTTATATCTTGATTAATCGTGCGTACTAGGGCATGTAATATCGGAAGATTTTTCAATTCCGATATTGATTTCCGATATTGGATCTCAATATCGGAATTCCGATATTAATATCGGAATTAGACATTTTTATTATAAATTGCACATATTTCTTATAAATTGCACATATTCCTTATAAACTGCACTAATTATCTATCTTTACTAATATTATAAAGTGGAAGAGTTTTTTTGTTTGGTTAAACTGGCTAATCTTTGGAACAACCGGTCTGATTAGTTTTTTTTTTTTCACTTATAGGAAGCTACGTTATCCCCGAGTATTATAGGCTACTTTATATCCCGGGAACGCGGGTGAAACCTCGGGGGTCAACTAGTTCGTTTTAAATTTGGATTGAAAACATCTTCTGCTCAGTCAAGCACTCTTGTCAATAGATAGTGTATATGGTGGGTCTTCAACGCCAATGTTCTCCTTGACTAGGGTTACAGCTTTCGCAATGCTTTTCCATTTTTTGCGGATCGTAGTGTTGCGAGTACACCCTCCCACTCTGGACAACAAGTCTCTTTATCGAGTGTTCGTTTCTGCATATGTAACCAAAGAACTTGAGAATTTGAAGCTGCACAGTCGACGAAACCCTATCTGTTTTCAAATCTCCTTCAGGATCGCGTTATTGGTGCGAAAGGCTGTCAACGGCATTTTCGGGAAGCGTCTCTGCAACACATCTCCAGTGCGTCAATTTTCCGGCTATCTTGTAGGCTTAAGGACCAAGTTTCAGCTCTTTAAGGAACGATCGGAAAGACCAGGCATCTCATAAGTCGAATCTTTGTTTTCCTAGTTATACTTCTGTCTTTCCAAATCTGTCTGATCTCATCTTCACAGTATGCTGTGTTGGAATTGCTAGAGCCGAGGTAGATGTAGATTTTTCTCAGTACGTCCAATCTATTAAGTTACGCCCGGTCTATTATTAAAATTTTCATATTATCTCTGTTGATTGCAAGTCCCAATTGGAGACTAGTGGTTTTTTAATGAGCCGAGAGG
This sequence comes from Polyploca ridens, assembly GCA_951394255.1. NCBI lineage: Eukaryota > Metazoa > Arthropoda > Insecta > Lepidoptera > Drepanidae > Polyploca > Polyploca ridens. The sequence goes on along the minus strand of OX596266.1, from coordinate 4,491,134 downwards.
TCCTCCATATCTTCTTTAGTTTAGTTAAGAAGAGAAGTGTCATCATCGAGAGTCAAGGTGAGGCATTGGCAGTGTGCCTAGATGTGGTGAAGGCATTCGATCGGGTCTGGCACAGGGGGTCTTCTCACGAAGTTGCCAGCATACGGGCTTCCTGAGGGATTATGCAAATGGGTCGCTAGCTTCAGTCCAGCAGATGCATAAAAGCCGTCGTCGACGGTAGCTGCTCCGATAGCATGGGCGTTAATGCCGGCGTCCCGCAAGGCTCTGTGCTGTTCCCAACACTGTTCCTTCTGCATATCAATGATATGCTGTCTATTAACGGCATTTTTTGCTATGCGGACGATAGTACAGGGGACGCTCATTACACGGGCCGTGCAAATATCCCTCGTTCCGAGGTGGAGGAAAGCCGCGAACGGCTGGTGTCTGAAATCGGGAGTACACTAACTTGAGTCTCCGATTGGGCTCGACTAAACCTAGTCCATTTCAACCCCACCGAGACTCAAGCCTGCGCGTTCACCGCTAAGAATGTTCTGTGGCTCCACAATTCCAGAACACTTTCTTGAACATCAGTAAAAGCATCGGGACCCTTGGCGATGACATTTCTAGCGACGTTTTGTTCCGAAGTCACTTGGAAGACAAGGTTAAGCTGGCATCCAAAAAGCTCGGAGTGCTCAACAGAGCGAGGCAGTACTTCACATCGGGCAAAGGCTGCAACTTTACAAGTCGCAAGTCCGGCCTCATATGGAGTACTGCTGTCATCTATGGGCAGGAGCACCTGGATACCAGCTTGGGCCTTTAGACTCGGTTCAGCGACGTGTCGCGACTCGGGTCGCGAAAACGTACCGATTAATCGGTTGTAAATGTAGAAACATAAGTACGAATGAATAATCCGAGACTGGCAACACTTTGTCGTTCGTTGCCATTTTGTTAGTTTTAAAGTGAGTGAAAGAAGCCGTTGTGAGGGGGGACAGGAGAAATTGCCGTAAGTGTTTCAATTCCTTATTAAAGATAAAACTTGTTTGAATTATGGATTGTGATGTTAATTGTCGATTGATTGAGATAGGACTTTGGTGAAATTATGCTAAGATTCCTCAGATAATTTAAGATGACATGTGAGGGACAAAGAAGGGTTTCTCGTGGTTGGTTTTATTGTTAAGTGTTGTTTGCCTATACTGATACTACCGTTGAATGAGATGATAACGCGAAGCCTATGAGATAAATATAGATAGGATGTTAGAACAGTTAGATGAGACTTAGCAGATTTGTAGGGAGCTCCCATAATGTAATATAAGAATGTTAGGAGCTGCCCCCACTAAGGGGATGTTAGGAGCCACCCCGAGGGGTGTAGGGAGGGTTCAACCTGGTTTAGGATCTGTTCGAACCGGCAGACAAGGTTGTACCCCCGGAGGGACTGTTAGGTAGGTGGGATCAACCTGTTATAGGATCTGACTGAGCTGGCAGACAAGGTGGTACCCCATAGGAACAGGGGGTTCAACCTGTTGTAGGATCTGACTGAGCCGGCAGACAAGGTGATACCCCGTAGGGAACATAGGGGGTCCAACTTGCTTTAGGATCTGACCGAGCAAGGCAGACAAGGTTGTGCCCTCGTAGGGAACTAATGGTCGAACCGATGTGGTCGATTATGGTCAAGTCTAGATCTAGCGCGGTCTGTCTCCCAAGTGGATATTAGGTAGGGCGTAACCCAGCTTCGGGGAGTCTGGATCGATCTAGCACAGGCTGGTATGGTATTTGTGAACTTTGAGCACCCCAATGGGTGAGACTAGATCGATCTAGCATATGACAGTGGTCATACAATGATGATGGCAAAGGCCATATTTGATGCTATTGTGTTTACAATAGGATAGGATGCTATTGTGTTTACAATAGAATAGGGTGATATGGTGTTGACAATGGGATAGGATCCTACTATGGATAATTCCCCTCAGAGCTATTGTGTTGACAATAGTCTGGGATCCTACTATGGATAATCACCCGCAGAGCTGTTGTGTTGACAATGGTCTGAGATCCTACTATGGATAATTCTCCACAATGCAGTATTGAGTAAAGAAAGTATTGAGTAGAGGCAATAAACTGTCGTTTAGAGTATTCATGTAGAGGCTAGTATCAGTAATAACTATATGCAGCATTTGATAGTGAGACTTGATTGAAATGGGTAGGAAATACTTACGGGTAGGGTCTGGAGGATGTCTGACGTCATCCCGACCCGTGTGGCGCTGGGCGGATGCTGTGTCACATGTGACACAGTGTCTGCCCAGCTTACCTTATACTTACAGATGTCCTCACTAGTAGAGAAGCGAAGCAGACGATATTTGAGTTTGTAATCAGCCAGGGACAGTAAACTAAGAACGACGGGTCTGCACACTTATTCTGAGGGTGAGTGAATTCTTGGTCAGTTGTACTCTCGGTTAATACTAATTTTTAATTTATTCGCGGTGTGCCTGTTGTTGTGCCCCGTGCGATGCGGCCTATCATTTGGTAGGTTGTATTCGTATGTGTGTGCTTCACCGGGCTAAATATATTCCCCATATGATTATATCTATATAGTCATATATATGCATATATATACACAGCGCATCCTCAATGATGCTGTGCGATGACATAGTATATGCACTTCGCGACATGGTGGAGATGCTGGGATCTGATAAACCCTAATAATTTGAAATTGAGAGCTGACCGAGAGTTCATCAGAGAAGTGTGACGGATAAATTTAATAACATGTGTCCGTTGTATGAATAATTGAGCTAATTCACATATATTAATGGCGTATGTAATTCAATAGTTGAATGCGTTAAAAGCTGGGAGTAATATTTTATTATAATATATTGAAATTACAGAGTGAATTTAATTATTACAAAATTTGAACTGTTATCATTGAATTATCTCGATTTGAAAGTTTGCCATTAGTGATCAATAGATACCGCTGTTAGCTAGTTGAGCTTTGCGAAGTAATGACATTACATTTATATGGCATCAGGTGTTTTGATATAAAAGGTAAAACGTGGAAAATTACTACCTACATGCGGAATTATTTGTGGGTAGTTCATGCCAATATACCTAGTACTTGCTTTGATATAAGGTTGACTCAATACTTATTTACTGGTGATAAGCGTAATGATTATTACGTGAGTGACAAGTGGCTATAAATAAGAAATATGAATTTACGAAATCAATTTATGACGATTCATGACTCGAAAGTATAAGGAAAATTATTTAAGATTGATGGCGATGAATTTGACTTGCCGCCATATTTGTGCCGTGACGTTTGTGTCAAAACAGTTGTGAAGTATGAAAATGAAAAGTTTGGTTGCTTATTTTCAAACTGAGAAGTTTGAATGGGGGGTAAATAATGTAGTAAAAGTGTTGGTGCTAATGGCAGATAACGTAAAAACGGATACATGAGAAAGGAAGAAGGATTATAAGGTACTTGATTCATACTATTGTCAAACTAGTGATTGCCTTAGTATTTATGATAACTACTAGCAAAATTAATTACTTATTCTGAAGAATATGAATGATAAGGCTAGTGACTGCCTATTTGGAAAGTTGATAATCTGTGATATATAGTATTCTCTATACTATTATAACTTGCTAAGTTTTGAAGTAAGGTTGAACCAGTAATTCATTATAACAAACTTCAGGAGAATTTTTGTAAATGATAAGAATCAGGTATCTTTTATATGTATGTTCTGGTACTCACCTACCTACATGAGAGAATATATAGTTCATAAGTTCATGCGTTGAGAACGGGTATAGGAGATAAAACTAGAGTTAGGTTTATAAAATTACCCGGTTTGACTAGCTATTCTCAAGGAGTCCTTGTGGTGGGCAGGTATGCTAAGGCGCCTAGTGTACTTGTTCCCCGGAGGCACGGTTATATTTAGTATAAATTTACAGTGCTGGCAATGGTCAGGTATGTCGGAGACGTCCGGTGTATTTGTCTATTGAAAGTTGTTTAATAACCAAAAGTTTTATGAGATTATTACATTGTCCAGAATTAATTTAATGATAAACAAATATTGTTAATGTTTACATATTTGATCTGTACCGAGAGAATAGTTGGTTAATAAAATGAATTGTTTTTTTTTATTGAGGAATATTATGGAAAGTAATGATGAAATGAAAATAAGCATAACCTAGAGTTATAGCCATATCTTTATATATCAGAATATTATGGGCTTATTTAGGGAAAATAAGTCATTAAAATTAAGCAGCTATAATGCTAAACAATATATATTTTACATCATGAAATGAAACAATTCTATGAATACTTAGCAAGGTAATAGTTTTAATTGCGTTTGCCGGGGTCCTACATCAATCTATATGTGGTAACTATAATTGAAATATGGATTTTATACATGATTAAATGTGTTTAAAGTTAAATAAAGTAGATGACTGATGGTGTTTTCTCTTGGCTCTCATCTTTGTGGATTAATTAGGAATGGCTTATACTTATGTCTTTACAAACTGAACGACTAGTCAACCTGTAATAGATAATTTAATTATGATGTACCTACATAAACTGTAGTACAAACGTTGAAGCATAATTTTAAGTACTAGCAACAAAACAAATGCTATCTAATAAGATTGATGAAGTGTTGATATAACGGTTGAAACAAAAGGTATCCCAAGTTCAAACATTAGGTGAAAGTGATATTAATTTGAACTTAATATGCAATCTCAGTATGAATGAGACAAAGGAAGCTGAAATGGTCTAGGAAGAGTTGAGGCATTCATTTAAATTCAACAGTCATTTGTTAGGTTTGGGTTATGGTAGGGTACTTATGAACGTTGTTGGGTACCTACATGCAGTAGGATTTACCGCTGCCAACTTTTAGTTTGGTATCAACATTACCATCGAAGTAAATAAACTTCAGGTTCAGTGGAATCAAAGCGGTTGATGACGTTTTAGATTTTATCGATATGGAAGCGGCCGTCTGTATGATGTGCACTGCGTGCCATACAATGTGCAGTAGTATGTTAGTGTAATGCCCGGTTTCAGTAATTTACGGACCGTTATCAGTTAATAATTATTAAAATTAATAATAATATTTATTCAAGTCAAACAAAAGATACAGGTGTTCCTCATAATTTTAGTACATTAAAATACAAGTACATTTTGATCATTGACGCCTAAACTAGATGCACATAGCATCTGTTCTATAGACATCAAAATGAGGCTTATATCTTTACTAATAATTAAGCTAAGACCGCGAAGCTTTGCTTAACAGAATCTCTCATATGGAAGTAGCTATCACAGGTAAAATTAGCTTACGAAATAATCTATGTGCCTTTGGCAATAAAAGAAAAACCTACCATTGGTAAGCAAAACGATTCGTTTTTGATTGTTGAAACCGGGCATAAGTCAATGACATGTTTAAGTAAATTTAATATATTTGTAAGCATTTTTGTGGTTTGTTAAGGATAATGTCAAACACAAAGGGTTTGAGGTACTAAGTTATAAAATATGTATTAAAATAAAATTTAAAAGGGGCTGTGAGCAGGCTCTAGCGAATCGAATTGAACTAGTGACGAAACTTAATCAAGCTCAAAGATGCGATGAAATTGTTGTTAATAAGTTTTATAGTAGATTACCCAAATTAACTTTACCTAAGTTTGAAGGAGATATCTTACAATAGCAAGAGTTTTAGGATCAATTCGCATCTAACATACATGAACGGGATCTACCAGAAGTAGACAAACTACCTTTCTACGACACTAAAGGAATTTTATGGGAGATCTAGCCGGGTGATAGGATGAACATGATTCTACATTAGCTGATATACCACCTGCAAATTTGACTACCAAAGATGATAATAGTAAATCAAAGATGGTACAGTTCAGTTTTCCATAATAATAGGACACTGAACGACATAGGATGACATCGACGAGTTTTTTGACGCTATAAAGGAAAACAGTTACCATTATGGTTTCTTATATTGAAAGAATTACCGAAAGAATTAGTGTATGAAGTAAAGACAAAATTGAAGACAGATTTTAATGAAGAAATTAGAAACGAATTAGAGAAGACTACATCTACCAGAGAAAAACGTATGGTTTAGTACAAGAAAGAAACTCAATATGGACAGAGTAATTAGAAACTCAAGTAGGAAATAAGTACAGATTGTAAAAGAAGTAGAATTGCAGAGAGATCAGAAACTTTAAGAGTAAAAATGGGAATATAAATAGAAAATCATTTCATATGAGAGATAGTAGTAACGAACATGAGAACAAAAGGAAGAATATTGTACTGTATTAAACAATATCGTATTAGGAAACTTTGCGTAGCTACATTTTAGTAGCATTAGAAATCATAATAGAGCTTTATGTCCCAAGATTCTTCCAGTGTTGAAAGAAACTACAAGTACGCTTCATTCAAATACTACAAGTAAGGGATAGAGCGGTTACAAGATTCCAATGGGTAAAATAAACTAATTAGAAAATAATTTGTTACATGTTATTAGCTGATACGAACTGAAACTTCTACCGGAAGAGGATTGGCAGTCTTGGGCCCGAGAGTAGCAAGGCGCCGTTCACGTGCAAGTTTATCTTGATTTATGATGAGGAGTTTGTAGGATCTTTATATGGGGGATGATGAGGCGCTGGAGGCTAGGAATCGGTAGTTATAAATGATTTTAATTTGTTGAAGGTTGTGACGTCGTGCACTTGCAGAACACGGTTGGGCGTATTTGCTGGCTACGTGAGTTGGTAGTTAGATGGTAATAATACTCATATTACATGGTTTGATTGTCTTTCGGGGATGGAGCATCGAGGTATAATTGTTGATACTATTGAACGGGGTCCGGTGGTATCGATCGACTATCGATGTTTTCACGTTTAGTTTAACACTGGTGTCGAGTGTCAATTCATTAAGTCCGTCGTTCGTGTTCAACGACTAACATATTTTTTGATTTAGTGGATAATGGTTAGCTCGGCTTTGCCTGTTTGTACAGACTATTCAGCGTGCTAACTTGTTTGCATTTGATTTGCCTATGGATACAGTTTTACAGGTTGCGAGTGCCTTGGATTTGTGAGCGGTGTTAGTTGGCAATTTATGTTGTATTTTGTGACTCTCATACAATGATATTATAATAAAAAGAGGCTCTCATATTATTTTTCTCCCAGTTGTTACAACATCCTTTCCATTTGTCTTTTGGTTGCTTAGTGGTGCGCTATAATTGTTAGTGAGTTTCCGGTATGAACGCTACCTATCAATGGGTCCCGTGTGACATGGTACCTTGTCAATCTCATTTGTGCTAGAAGGATGGATGAAAATTAAAAGTTTAAAATTCTGACAGTACGATTTCTTCCATCACAAATGAACATAGCTGATATAGCAACTAGACCTAACTAACAGAGGAAGACAGAAACCAATAGATTCGAGGCCCAGAATTTATACTGCAACATCCAACCAATTGGTCAACAATCCAATGATAAGTCTTTTCTCGCCGGGGAGGGTCTATCGAATCGAGAAATCATAGCAGATAATAACGTAAAATTAGAGAATACAAAAGGTAAAGAGAAATTACTATACTTTTATAGATAATATTATTAGTCAAGAATATTAGAATCCACAAGGAAAAGAGATGGATTTGTCTATATACATGCCTGGCTGTTGGAGAAATACATTTAGAATTAGTAATAGATATGACTAAATAAGAATGAATTAATGTTCTAAGAAGATTAATAGTAACACGAGGAGTACTTAAGAAAATAGTAAGATAACGCATTTTACTTCAAGCTGTCTAGAGAAATTTATTTATTTATGTAATTGTAATTGTACATATTGAAAAACAAATATAATATATATATATGTACATATATAAAATTGCTAGTAAATTAATAATTATTATCGGTCTAATTTACACTTTAGAATGAACCTATAAAAAATGAGCTACCTAATGTTGCAATGATAGGGGTTGAATCACGACGTGTAATTAGGACCGTGTATTGTCTCATGCTTTTGTTCGGTAGGTGATGGAATAAAACAAAATTTCTGCTTACCTACACTGTAGAAAAATAAGTGTCCTTTCATTACCTAAATAACAATTATGTAACTTTCGCCGTTCCATTCAATCCATGAATCAATTTATATGTTACCTTGTGTTTCTCATGTAAGTGAATTGTATATTCTGTTTTTGAGAAATAAATGTCTTAAAATATATATAATTCAGTAGAACTAGCAGCTTGGATAGATACCGGTATTCTTTTAAGAAAATAAAAATATGTCTAAAGCTACCAATAAGTTTCCGTAACTGGAAGGAAATTCTGAATGATGCTTACCGCATATGTAATAATATAATATGGAAATGTATACCCCAACTAGCACCATGGCATGGCGGATTCTACGAAAGATTAGCGAGTCTGGTAAAACACTACATGAAAATAACTCTTCAGAAACATCTATGAAAAGACGTTGAACTTCTTACAGTCATAAAGGAGATAGAAGCAATTCTTAATGCTAGACCACTAATATATGTACACAGAAATTGATCAAGTACTAAGACCGTTACATTTTTAACAATGGGTAAATTTGTACAACAGTACAAATCGAAGGAGATTCTAAAAAATCGTGAGAATTGGCTAGTTTGCAAGATAGTTGAACTGATTAAATGTGAGGATGGGTTTTGTAGAGTAGCTGAAGTCAAATCCGGAATCACCGTGTATAATGTTTATAGCTAAGAGTACATGTATAGAAATATAATAATAATACATTTGCATCAAGCGGGCGGTTACACCTAAACTAGGTGAGACCTGTATTATAGGTGTAATTGCTCTTCCATCTGTTATGGTTCAAATATAATATATTGTACATAACTTGGTATGATTATTAGTTGACTTATTAGCTATTTTATAAACAAAAGAAAAATGATTTAATACAATTCCTATAATTTATATATAATAATAATAATTTTATATTTATTGATTTAAACAGTTTATAATTTTTATACATTTCCTATAATTTATAATTAATGATTTATTATGTATACGAGATCCATTAGTAATTTGTATCCTCTTGAAATTGAAGATCCCAATATAGAACTTAGGGAACTATCTGTTGAAATAACGATAGGAAACGTATCACCACAGTTTGCACAACATAAAGAAAGAACGCCCGATTACGAAAATATCAATGAACCTGACACCCTACAAGGTAGCAGTCCTGTAGCAGAATTAATAGAGAAAGATAATTCAGATATGAACTCATCTGAAATAATTCTAGAAGAACCAGAAAGTAAATTAGATGATAAAGTTCCGGGAACAGAGATTAATGAAAGATCTGAAATAACTAAACAAAGAAGAGTAGCTGTCCTTCGTGTCCTTGAAAAAATAAGGGAGTAGAACCTAAATCTAATAGTCTTAACATACGTTTTCCCGGGGGGAGTGTCGCGACTCGGGTCGCGAAAACGTACCGATTAATCGGTTGTAAATGTAGAAACATAAGTACGAATGAATAATCCGAGACTGGCAACACTTTGTCGTTCGTTGCCATTTTGTTAGTTTTAAAGTGAGTGAAAGAAGCCGTTGTGAGGGGGGACAGGAGAAATTGCCGTAAGTGTTTCAATTCCTTATTAAAGATAAAACTTGTTTGAATTATGGATTGTGATGTTAATTGTCGATTGATTGAGATAGGACTTTGGTGAAATTATGCTAAGATTCCTCAGATAATTTAAGATGACATGTGAGGGACAAAGAAGGGTTTCTCGTGGTTGGTTTTATTGTTAAGTGTTGTTTGCCTATACTGATACTACCGTTGAATGAGATGATAACGCGAAGCCTATGAGATAAATATAGATAGGATGTTAGAACAGTTAGATGAGACTTAGCAGATTTGTAGGGAGCTCCCATAATGTAATATAAGAATGTTAGGAGCTGCCCCCACTAAGGGGATGTTAGGAGCCACCCCGAGGGGTGTAGGGAGGGTTCAACCTGGTTTAGGATCTGTTCGAACCGGCAGACAAGGTTGTACCCCCGGAGGGACTGTTAGGTAGGTGGGATCAACCTGTTATAGGATCTGACTGAGCTGGCAGACAAGGTGGTACCCCATAGGAACAGGGGGTTCAACCTGTTGTAGGATCTGACTGAGCCGGCAGACAAGGTGATACCCCGTAGGGAACATAGGGGGTCCAACTTGCTTTAGGATCTGACCGAGCAAGGCAGACAAGGTTGTGCCCTCGTAGGGAACTAATGGTCGAACCGATGTGGTCGATTATGGTCAAGTCTAGATCTAGCGCGGTCTGTCTCCCAAGTGGATATTAGGTAGGGCGTAACCCAGCTTCGGGGAGTCTGGATCGATCTAGCACAGGCTGGTATGGTATTTGTGAACTTTGAGCACCCCAATGGGTGAGACTAGATCGATCTAGCATATGACAGTGGTCATACAATGATGATGGCAAAGGCCATATTTGATGCTATTGTGTTTACAATAGGATAGGATGCTATTGTGTTTACAATAGAATAGGGTGCTATGGTGTTGACAATGGGATAGGATCCTACTATGGATAATTCCCCTCAGAGCTATTGTGTTGACAATAGTCTGGGATCCTACTATGGATAATCACCCGCAGAGCTGTTGTGTTGACAATGGTCTGAGATCCTACTATGGATAATTCTCCACAATGCAGTATTGAGTAAAGAAAGTATTGAGTAGAGGCAATAAACTGTCGTTTAGAGTATTCATGTAGAGGCTAGTATCAGTAATAACTATATGCAGCATTTGATAGTGAGACTTGATTGAAATGGGTAGGAAATACTTACGGGTAGGGTCTGGAGGATGTCTGACGTCATCCCGACCCGTGTGGCGCTGGGCGGATGCTGTGTCACATGTGACACAGTGTCTGCCCAGCTTACCTTATACTTACAGATGTCCTCACTAGTAGAGAAGCGAAGCAGACGATATTTGAGTTTGTAATCAGCCAGGGACAGTAAACTAAGAACGACGGGTCTGCACACTTATTCTGAGGGTGAGTGAATTCTTGGTCAGTTGTACTCTCGGTTAATACTAATTTTTAATTTATTCGCGGTGTGCCTGTTGTTGTGCCCCGTGCGATGCGGCCTATCATTTGGTAGGTTGTATTCGTATGTGTGTGCTTCACCGGGCTAAATATATTCCCCATATGATTATATCTATATAGTCATATATATGCATATATATACACAGCGCATCCTCAATGATGCTGTGCGATGACATAGTATATGCACTTCGCGACACGACGTGCCATCAAAATTGTTCACGATCCCGAGCTCACAAGCGGCTTAGAACCCCTCAGTCTGAGGAGAGACTTTGCCTCCTTATGTGTGTTCTACCGCTTGTACAACGGAGAGTGTTCTAAAGAATTGTTCGACTTGATGCCCACGGCCACCTTCCACCATCGCAACTCTCGCCATCGACGGGGAGTCCATCCTCATACATTGAAACCAGAATTGTTTCGAACTGTGCGGGCTCAAAGGAGTTTCCTTCCGCGGACGCTCAGATTGTGGAATGAGCTCCCCGCCGTGGTTTTCCCAATGGACTACAGCATGGAGTACTTCAAAAAGGGTGTGAAGAGATTTCTTTAGGGTCGGCAACGTGCGAATGATACGCCTGGTATTGCAAGCGTATAGCATAGATAAAAATATCTGATTCCGATATTACGATATTGGATCACTCAATTCCGATATTGTAATATCGGAAAAAAAGGTCCGAGATTCCGATATTACGAGATTCCGAGATTCCGATATTCATGCCCTAGTGCGTACACGATTCAACACCCAAATAGAACATAACAATGTTCAGTTTCAAATAATGGGTTTTCGCGAAAAAGTATCTCGATATCTATAGTTTTTCATTATGGTTTTATCTCTTATTTTTTCTATAAATTATTATTTCACTATTTTAAGTAACATAATGTTAATATTTTTGTAATACAAACAATAATTTGAAATCAACTAGTGTCAAAACGCCACAAACAGACAAAATAGGAGAAACTTTGCAATGCAGCGATTGTGCGCGAAAGGGACTAACAATGACCACGACCACTCTGCCAAGAGTGCACGACTAGGAAGAAGAAGTGTCAACCGGACACAAATTATCTCTCAAATCCAACTTTCCTGTACGTTATAAAAATGTTTGGTCACCCTATTAGAATGGGATAAACAGCCTCGGTATGCGTTATCTCTCTCTGCTCGCGTTTTTGGCCCAAGAGCTCAATCCTGTTTGTATATTAAATCCATGGTGGCGACTTGCCAACGACTTGCGCGTCACCTATTTATTTCGCGTACTGGCCACAGACATATAGATCTGGCTGTTTGTATTTACTTTTTATATGAATATTATTTTTAATTATTTTGTGTTAGGAACGAGACATGCTGTCATTCTGTTCTAGAGTCAGTACGCCAACCATGAGTTTTCTACGCTAACGTAATCTATACTCGCTAGCGACTAAGGTGAAACATTTTGTATGAAATGCTTCCAAAAGTGTCCACTAGAGGCGCTGCTCGTCATGCAAAATATCCACCGTAGTCGCTAGCGAGTGTAGATTACTTTAGCATAGAAAACTCATGGTAGAGGCACTGTTCAGCTCTAGGCTAATTGGAATGATTGTCAAGTTAAGAAGTAAGTAGTGTAATGAGCTGTGGAGACAATCCATTGTGAATAGTTTATTAAACTGAGAAATCTCTCTATTGTAAAGTGACTAAAAGACCAGGAAATACAAAGACCTAAATTCTAAAATTTTCAGCTGTTTCATTTTTAGGAAACCTTATATTGAAGTAACCAAGAATTTCCACAATGGTATACCTACCTGTCACCGTATTTTTGTGAAAACCGTTAGTTTATAATCTACCTAGCGAGATTATAAACTCCCCGATATATTGTGAACTGTACCATACTGCTTACAATATAACGTATTCATTTTCTATAGATTTTTACTACGATAGATTAATCACAGGATAATATTTAGATTCATGGTATACGAAGGAGTTCCGAGAAGAGAAGGCAGTCGTTCGGCTGAATCCATACTCTGTGGGACAAATCAGACTCCTTCACTGCATTCGAGACTTGAAAGAGAGGTAGAGGGCCGTATGCTTGTTTACCGACTTAAGTATACGATTTAAAAAAAAAATGACAGTACTATCTAACTGATAAGGCGCGTTGTGAATCTTCGTTCACACAGAAAAGGAAGTATGGCCCCGAAGATTAACAAAAGAATGCTTAAAACTGACAATCAACCTTAGAGCACTACTATAAGGTTCATAATACACTGCAGCTGTTAGTTCCGTCCAGTGTCTCCATATACACGGTAATTACCGTAGATACACCGTAATCTGGTCTTAATCTACCGTCAAGGTAATAGAGTATTACCGTGTCATATGTCACCGTATTTTAAAAATTACGTTATTAATGATTCATCACTATACTGCGTAAAACGAATCTCAGTCAACTTAACTTATGTATATTGTAATGGCAACACTGCTCTTGGTTACTGGGAATCCCAGGTTATCAAAACTTCTATCTCCCCTCTTCATAGATAAAAACTACCAAACCTCGGGAATCTATTCTCGTCCTTATTTAAACATACAGGAACAGTGTTGCCAACTTAACTCTTTTAGAGCTAAATTAAGCTCAATTTCAACATTGTCAGCTAGTATTTAGCTCTATAGCTTTCTTTTTATTGAATATTAGCTCAATTTTTTTAAAATAAATAATTAAAAAAGCAAATATATAAGGACTTGATTTGGTTCCTATTGTTTTTATCCTTTAAAAAATTACACGGTAATTAACACGGTACACTTTAGGCTGATCCACCGTAATTTTGCCTAAAAACACGGTATTTTTACCCTTGCAACACGGTAAATGCCGATTTACATATGGAGATACTGGTTCCGTCTCACTCGCAAGTCACGCCCCTCCGCACGGCGCGCGCTAATATGGCGGCAGCTGCCGAACAATAGCGGTTCCCGCGCTTTGAAAATGTATCTTCTGCGCAGGTACATCGGTCAGTTTGGTACTACTGTACCTATTTATTTGAACGGAAGCTACCGCCATGCTACCCACTAAACATTTATATATTTTCATCCCAATCATAGGCACTCATCTCATCTCGCTTATATCTCGCTATATATATAAAATTATTTTCTTTAATTCTTTCTTTGTATTTCTTTTCGTGGGTTTCATTTTCAATTCCTCATGTATACTCGGGTACTCCGGGGCGAGCAGTCGGGCTATGTCAGACGCCGAAGTATTCATCCGCGTACCCTTCGTCGATGGTGAAGACCGGAGCTCTTGTTTCCACCGTCTCCTTCTGAGTAGCATGCACGCACACACGCTCCACTTCTCGAGCGTGATGTTGATGTGCGATCCCCCGAGTCCGCCACCCTTGGGCTCATGTTGGGGGGAAGATGGCTCAAAGAAGCCACCCTGCGGCAGATAGCCAGGGTGGTAGTTTCCTTCCTGTCTCGTCCCGCCCGCCTCCTTTGCGAGCATAACTCGCTCGCAATATGAGTGGAGTTGGTGGAGTGCGCAGCACGATCTCTCGCAGTCAATCACAGCACAAACTACGCTTCACAGCGAGAGCTTATGCTTACATTTTTAACTCATAGATGTTCCATATATGGTTGGATGTTTGTGACCCGATCACGCATAAACCGCAAAATGGATTGGGATGAAACTTGGCACCGAGATAGATAATACCCTGGAGTAAAAAAGATCCTACGAGAACGCACGTAAAACCGCGGGGCGGAACCTCGGAAGTTTTTTTTTATTTATCCTAGGTTATACCTTCTTTAACAATATTCATACTACAATCTAGCCTTAATATTAGGCTAATAAAAACATAAACTTCTATATTGACTATATCTAAGAATGTGTCCATTAACACTTTTACTCACGAGCAGATTTCAGTTTTCACCCTTGCGCCACATTTTCACATAATATTAGCGGAAATTACAGGAACTAAGCAAACAAAAAATACTAGCTCCCTCTATTTAGAAGTGCGTCATTGCAAACAAACAATTAAACATGATACACCGCCATCTAAACATTTCCGCGAGAACGACACTGTTTGAATTGGACACAGTAAAAATGTAAACAGTAGACAAACTGCAGACAAACATTACAAATATAATTTTTCAAATACTTTAAAAAACTTTTGACGGGCCAGTTGGCGTAGTTGGTTAAGATTCCACGCCGCCGATCTTATGTTCGATTCCCACCAAGGATATGCATCTGTGTGCATGAACATGTTTGCATGTCCCGAGTCTGAGTGTAAATATGTATAGTAAGTACTAGCAACCCGCCCCGGCTTCGCACGGGTACAATGTCATAACGTGGTGTCAGTGGAGCGATTTGCGCGACCGCCCACGCCACCCGATCACGGTATCGCGACTTTTTCTTGCTAATTTTAAATCTGTGATATTATTTAAAATATTAATGATAATTATTTGCTGTAAAGCATTGAGCTATTATTACCACGTATAGAGATGCTATCATAATCAAAGCTTATGTGCCATTTCTTTAGAGTCGACTAAAGGTTTCTTTAGCAATGAAACAATAATTAGCTGCTAAGCAGACAGTAGAAACACGTAGCGCTATTAGAAAGCTTTTAGGAGTATTTTTCTCGCAAACACCGTTATTTTCACGGCGCCTACGCGTTTCGTTCATCGTTTTACAACAACAAGTGTGGCCGGATGGCCTCACTTGAACGGAACATAGTTGTGATGTGTGGCATCTTCTCTTTACGTAGTACTAATGAGGATCTATCTGATGGTTAAAACTGCAAAACCCGTTGCGTGGTTTACAGTTGATAAACAGAGAGACAAACAGACGCGGAAAACGACTTCTTTTTATACTATTTAGAGATGTATTTACAAGTTCTGCTTAGTTTGGGATCAGGTAGCCGTGTGTGAAAAATGTCTCAAGATATTTATTTTTAAAAGTTGATACTTACGATAATATTTCTCAGTTTAGGTAATTGTCTCCCAACACCAGAATTCTTGTAAAAGAATTCTAGTTTTGGGAGACAAAATACATGTAAATACATTTATGTAAATACGCTACTTAGGTAATTGTCGTCGGGTCACGAAACTAAGCGTTTTATCGAAATACAATTTGTGTTCTATAAATTCGGAGAAAACAGGCTGTGACAAATGGACAGACAGGAGAGTATCCTACTCGTATACAGCTGTGAGCTTTCATAATGTGCACAAATTAAAAGGAGGGAAACTATGTTGAATTTTATCGACCGTTTTTTAAATTACTTTTTATTAATTTTTTTAATTCTTTTTCACTACAGTGATCACCGCGTTAACAAAACTATGTAACTTTAATTACTTATTAAACTTAGCGATATATCACAATGCAATAAACTTAATAAATTTAAAAAAAACAAGGCGTCCTCATAAAATGAAAATTGAGGCAAAAATACAGCCCTCAATCGAGATATTATATGTTATTTGACAAATAAACAGGTTTTCTTCCATCACGTTTTACAATAATTGTAGAATTTCTCAATAAAATGCCCTCTTTACCTACCATTTTTAGTCATCATCATATCAGCCTAATGATATCCACTGCTGAACATAGGCCTCCCCATTAACTTCCTCTTCGAGCGGTTTTGGGCCGCTTGAATCCAGCAGCGCCCAGTGACTCTGACCAGGTCGCCGGTCCATCTGGTGGGAGGTCGTCCTGCATGGTGTCCCCTTCCAGTTAGTGGTCGCCACTCTATAAACTTCCATCCCCATCGGTTATCGGTTCTTCAAGCGATGTGGCCTACCCATTGTCACATCAACTTACTAACTCTACGAGCTATATACATATTTTTTGTTCTCCTACGAATGTCCTCTTTTCGGATTCTGTTTCGTAGAGAAATTCCAAGCATAGCTCATTCCATAGCTTGCTGAGTGACTCTGAGCTTATTTATGCGGCCAGCAGTGAAAGACCACGTCTATGTTCCGTATGTCATCACTGGTAACACGCATTGATTGAAATCCTTTCGTCTTAAGACTCTGACTCTGAGGTATTCTGGACTTGAAGATATGCCGTAGCTTCCCGAACGCTGTCTAGCCGAGTTGGATTCTTCCGTTGACCTCTTTGTTGAAGTTGAACCTACCTTGTTGGACAATTTGTCCTAGGTAAACATACTCGTCTACAACTTCGAGAGCAGTGTTCCCAATAATCACGGGTATTGGCGGAATATGAATATTAGACATAATTTTTGTCTGGTATATTTTCATCTTGACCTGTTAAGAAACTCTTGAGATCATTGAGCATGATGTTCAAAGCTTTCAGCGATTCCCGCCATTATGACTATTTCGTCGGCAAGTCGAAGGTGAGAGATGTGTTCTCCGTTGATGTTGATGCCATAACCCTTCCAGTTCAAGAGCTTGAACACATCCTCCATTGCAGTGGTAAAGGTTCCGGGGAAATTACGTCACCCTGTCTTTCACCCTTCTGCAACTGGATTGATCTCGTACTCTCGTCCTGTACTCGGATTGACATAGTGGCTTTGCTGTACAATCACTTTCAACAATTCGATATAGCGATAGTCGATTTAGCACCGCTGTAGACTCTGTAATACCGCCCATGTCTCAACTGAATTTAAGGTTTTTTCACAGTCATCATACACAAGTCATAACGGTTGAATATATGTATTTGATCTATGGTACTAAAGCATTTACGGAAACCAGCTTTTTCGGGAGGTCTTCAAACCTACGTGCAAGACAATTCGTAATGACCCCCGAAAACAACTTATAAACGTGGTTTAGGAAGGATATGGGGCGGTAGTTCTTCAATAGGGCCTTATTGCCTTTTTTGAAGAAGAGCACCACCATTTATTTCCTCTCCATACTTCTGGTATTGTACCTTTTTTTTTTTTTTCGTGGGGAAATCCTCATAGGATACCCGACCGCCTCGGGGGTAGCGGCCAGGTTATGCCGGACTTTTACCGGCTAAAACCCCACGGTGGTCGCCATGTGCGGTTGAATATACTCCTCAGTCTTCTGTATAATTTGGCGAACTATATGTATTTGATCTATGGTACTAATGCCTTTACGGAAACCAGCTTTTTCGAGAGGCTGGAAGTCTTCAAACCTACGTGCAAGACAATTCGTAATGACCCCCGAAAACAACTTATAAACGTGGTTTAGGAAGGATATGGGGCGGTAGTTCTTCAATAGGGCCTTATCGACTTTTTTGAAGAAGAGCACCACCATTTATTTCCTCTCCATACTTCTGGTATTGTACCTAGGGCATAAATCTCGGAATATCGCAATATTAGAATCTCGGCACCGTGCATAAGGACTTCTTTTTATAAAGCTGGCAGGTGAGGTGATACTTCTGAGCTATCGCTGTCAAATTTAATGAGCGGTATCACCGAGGTATGTAAATGTAACATAATTGCATTTTTGAGCAATGAGGATAATTTACATTCAAAAGTATCCTTTGTCCTTCTCCGCTAATTGAACTATCTCCCTGCCAAATTGTATTTAAATCTGTTCAGTGGTTAAGCCGTGAAAAGGTTACAAACAGACAAATATCCAGAGTTGCGTGGTGGCCGAATTATAACGTCAACGTTAATGTACAAGCGGGAGCGAGCGTATTAATTAAGCTGTTATTAAAACTTTAATAACTTCGTCATTTATTGATGGATATCAAACATTATGCTCAAAAAGGTTATGTGCATCCTCTGTAGTACTAAAAAAGTTATCATTTTGTTATGTGAATGATCCTTATTGCAGGCATCTAACTCAAAATGCTATTTTGACCCATATATTATAAAATTTCCCGCCTCATGCTAAGCATCCACCTTAAGGAAGTATTATATAATGGTTTGGAAAAAAAGTTATTCCAATTTTATTACTTTTATTGATATAAAACTGTGCCTGGCTCACTGATTGGCTGAAAAAACTAAGCTACCGGTGGTTAGGGTTGCAGAAACAGGAACCTCCTCACAATACGAGCTGTATCGAGGAATACTGCCGAGAGCCGAGAGGCTTTCGGCCATCAGGCCATTGGCCGTTACGACAATCGGCACAATTATAGCCGAGCTCACTACTAGTAATTGTAAATATACGATGGCTTCAAATTCCAACTAATCAGTCCAGTAAGTACAAGAAACTTAGTCAACGTAAGATGTGTAATATTTTCCTTACTGTTCTAATTTTACTGTGCCATTATCATTTGACGACTACGCGAGTGGACCACAATAATACAATGAATATAAAAGTTTATCGGCTCGACTCGATAACTACAGATGTCTCGATGACCGCAGTAGAGGCAGTTATGCCCGCCCCGACTTCGGGGCACCTACTGTTACCAGTATCAGTCAACCTACCTTTCATACCTTTTCTTTGATCTCAAAATAAACAATATTGAATGAGGTATTATTTAATCAGGTAACTAACTAAATAGGTAATTGCTCATTAAAAATAATATATATAGCTGATTTTTCATTTCGCATGATTTGATAAAAAAAATAAAGAAAAACATTTTCCGGGATTGAATCATCACCTCCTTCAGTCGGGAGTACATAAATACCCCGCGCCTTATCCCCTAGGCTACACTAACCATACCTTTCATAGACGAAAATAAGAATTAGTCTCTGTCAGTACCACGACATGCCTCGGTGACAATTATCAAAAGCATCAATCATAACAGATTTTATTTTATATATTTTTATTTATAACAAGCAAATAATAGGCTCAATTGCCATAATTTGACTAGCATGCATTTTCCAGTGCCTTCTAAAGATAATTTGATATGATTTTTTACTAATTTGAGAGGGTTTTATGTATGTGAAAATTCTGAAAAAAAATGACATAGGTCCGTCTAGCAACGCGGATCGCCGCGGAATGCGAGTGAGCGCGAAGCAAAATACGCGAGTTGCAGGACAATAGAGTGCGGTATGATGTTCATGGTGCTCAGATTAATTTGACGTAAGCGACTTTTTTTAGAATCATTATTATGAAAAACTGAATCGCAAATTCAAAAAACTAAATCGGGCGTTTATTTGCTTATGATATGTACTCTATTGATGAAAAAAATCGTATTAAAATACCTTCAGGCGTTGGATATATTTGGGAATTTCTTGATTTTCAGAGGTATGTTTGGCATTTTTTTTTATCGAGGCTTTTAATTGAAATCGTGTTTTCGGCTCGGGCGATGTGTTTGTTATATCCTTAAGTATCATATATTTAAATTTCAATACCGTAGAGCTAGCAGGTTTCATATAATTTGGGCTGCAATGTAGAGACTTTTGCCCATTTCTGCCTCTTAAGAGCACTCAATTCGTCATACTTTTCATACAAAACCTCTGTACTTATTATGGCGTTGTTAAACATTTTTCGTTAGATGTTTTGAACAAATTAGTATCTTGTGCACTATATCTAGCCGTGTATCTAGGCGTAATTTAAAAAGAAGTGTGAAACAAATTCAGTCAAAGCCTCCGAAAAACAGCGTTTTTGCCTGAACTTTGGCCATATCTAATGTACCTATAAATTGTAAAAGTAAAGAAAATATTTAGATACCAGGCTTGCAAATGTATTGGAGATTTTAAATAACTAACTTTTTTTTCACAAACTTGTAAGATTTTTTCACAAGAAGTATACTCCTGGAACAAGTTTTATGAATGCGAAATCATGAATGACGACCTAGCGAGGCGGCCGCGAGTGAACAGTGAAATTTACCAACTGATAACCGACGGCTCTGATGCTGTCTCTCTTTATTCGCAGTCAAACATTACGTTGGATGAAACAACAAGCTTTTAGACTATGCTTGCGTTGAAGTTGCGCCGGCCGCAGAGGGCCGCCTTAAGGGGAAGACACTTTGTTCTTGTGTTCTTTATACACTCGAGAGCAATGAAACCTCGGATGTAAATAGACAATTGTGTATTTATTAACCTTTGTTTATGTAATTTTAATAATGTTAATTAGTTTTTATCTTAGCATATTTTTTTATAAATACAAAGTGTAGTCGCATGTTATTATATTTATTTCATTACAGGATATTCAAGAGTTTGGGAGATTTATTTTATTTATATCTAGTTTTAAAATATCAGCCAAGGAAATTACAATTTAATAATTTTGTTTTATTGTGTGTCTGAGCGTTTGTGTATTACATAGTAAAATTAATTTAAATGGAAGGTAAGTCTGTGAAAACTGAAATATATTATTAATGCTGTAATATGTACCTAGAAACATCTGTGGTAGGTAGCTGAAAAGAGTGCCTACCAAGATTTTTATTCTTTTTTAAATAAATAAAAAGAAAATAATATCAGATATTTCAGCTATTCAGTGATTCTTATTCTTTGATTGTTTCTCATTTTATGTTCAAATATAGAGTACCATTCCAAATACTCTAGAATACCTAATTATTAAAAATAATATAGTACAATTTGTATAACTTTTTTCAGATTGTACAGCAAACATGTTAATACAATTGTTTTACGTAGTAGTTTGGTTAAGCATTTGTTGGTTTGTGTGGCTAAGGAAATTGTCGAAGTCATCTGTCCAGGAAGTATCGGGAAAATTACCAATCATTGGACATATATACCATTTTTTTGGAGATAATAAACGTAAGTAGCTTGAAACAATAAACCTCTCTCTCTCTCTCTCTCCATCTACTATAGAAGAAAATAATTACTAATTTTATTATTACTACGTATAGAGAAGCTATCATAAGCAAAGGTTATGTCCTATTTTTGTAGAGTCAACTAAAGTTCTCTTTTGCGCTAAAACAATAATTAGTCGTCTAAGCAGACAATAGAAACAGGTAGCGCTATCAGAATGTTTTCAAGTGTATTTTTCTACCAAGCACCGTGATTTTCACAGCGCTTACGCGTTTCGTTCATCGTAATACCTTGGCTGGCTGGATGGCTTCACTTGAACGGAACATGGTTGTGGTGGGTGGCGTCTTCTCTATACGTAGTAATGATAGCTCATGCTAATTTCTCATATTATGCTCAAAGTATTCTTTCATATTGCTCTTTCCACCTACTCTAGAAAACTTAAAATAAATAAATATAATTTTTATATTTTTTCAGATTGATTAACTTACAACCAGGGCCGTCGTAAGCGGGCGTGCAAAGCGTGCACCGCACACGGGCGGCACGCCCAGGGGCAAATCGAGCGACTCATACCTAATTCAAGTCATTGTACCCCTGGCCGGTCGACTCCTACGCAGAGGGCGCGCATAGAATACCATTTAAGAAAACATTCATTATCCTTTTTTTGACAAAACTCAGAGTAAGTAGTCGTAGGGTGCCATAATCGGTATTGCACGCGGGCGACAAACAGCTAGCGGCGGGCCTGCTTACAGCAAACATGTTAAACCAATTGTTTTACATAGTTGTTTGCTTAATCGTTTATTGGTTTGTGTAGCTAATGAAATTGTCGAAATCTAAGTCCAGGAAGTATCAGGAAAATTACCAATCATAGGACATACTTTAATACTTATAATACACCATTTTTTTGGAGACAGTAATCGTAAGTAGTTTGAAACAATAAACCTCTCTCTCTCTCTCTCCTTATAAAATTCAAGTTATTTCAAAATTCTATAGATTTAAGAGCTTGTTTTTCTCTTTTCAGTTAATTTATGTTTTACGCAGTCGGGTTTTTTGTTTCTTTTAATAATTTAATTTATTTACCTTTTTGGTTGGGAACCCTTTAACCCCCTTTTTATTTTAAGTGATGTTCATTTTACGTAGGTACTTTGATAACTACTTCTAATCTAATCTGATATTTTCAGTAGTAACAGATCCAGATGACTGTCTCATAATTACCAACAAGTATTTAACTAGTAAACTATGGCTTGGCAACAGTTTGCCTGTTACTGATGGTAGAGAACAATTAGAATTACCATATTATTATAATTGAATGTAAATTCAACAAAAACCTCTAGACACCATAATGCGCAAACTATTGTACGTATACAAAAGAGCAAACAATGTCACAAATCTTTATTACTTGCCATTATACAATATTGACTATAATATCCTACTTGATTGAACCGAAATGGTTCGAAAAGTTGGCGTGGGCGCGGAGGAAGCGGGTCTACATATTCCCCAAAGCTTTCTTTTTGTAAATTGATTAAACTTAGTACATACGTGTTATCAAGTGAAAAGAATCCGGAAAAAAAGTCAGCACGTAATTTTTTTTAAATATGTTTTGGACAATCAGACTGTTTTATTGGTTTTTTTTTCTAAATGTTTTACCATGTAAAATATACAAGCATAAAAGCAAAGAAAAAACAATAACTTACAAAATAAATAATAAAAGAAGAAGTTCTACATTTATTTCACTTTAAAGAATGCAATTTTTTTACAGTGATCATCGGTCCCTGAAGTCATAGTCACGAGTCGGTGATAAATGCGTGAGCAGCCGGATTCACATTATTTTCCAGTACCCACTTGCAAAAAAACCGGAATTTGTTGAATCCATTGTTCAATCAGCGAGCTTTAAATGGATTCAATGTACCTAGTATTTAAGAGTATGTCGAGAATGAAGTGGGCAAAGGCCCCTTTGATCTTTGTCCATATCTGATGGTAAATAATTTTGAGACCATTTGCAGTAAGCCGAATTAGAAATCCAGCCTGCCTAGTGTAGTTTTATTTTGTGTTTTCATAGAATCTCCAAGATCTTTAGTACTATTGAAGAAATTGTATCCAATAATAACAAGTTTGTACAAACAGGTAAAACATATGCCATGACGACATTGAAGGTTGCACTGACGCACGTAATCCCAAGATATCGCGTCACAGCAGATATCAGGAAATTTGAGCTCGAACTTGATGTGGTAATGAAACCTGTGTCCGGACATTACATAAACAAACTAACTGCCAGTTTCTGAAAGCCAAATCTATGACGTCTGAAACGAAAAAGACGGCAACAGTTTTGATGATAGATTAACTTTGATTTGCCTTTCAGAAACTGGCAGTAAGTCTATTGGATGAAACGAAGAACCCTAAGGATGAAATACATATTATCATAATAATCTATATCTACACTAATATTATAGTTTGGATGTATGGAGAAATCTCCAAAAAACTTCGAAAATTATTTCACAAATATTACCTTCTAAAAACTACTAAATCATTTAATAACATATAAATTTTAAATGAGAATTATTTAACTTTTAAAAATTATTTATTGTATTGTAAATTATTATTTCGCTTAATTTTATTATTATCTCTATTTTGATAACTTATCTCACATAGAACATATAGCATTGTAAATTATTATTTTTTGCATAATAGGTATAATGTATAAGATTTAATTTTATATTTGTCACACCGAGTCTCGCTAAAGCTACATAATTTTTGTCGCCATTTTTGTAGCTCTTAATTACGCAAATAACCTTCATTTAAATCTTACTAACTCACACACACCATCATACCAATCGTCACATCTTAAAATACAAGGTAAACCTACACCTGTCTATATTCCGGATAACAGCTAATTTAACCACAAAAACAAGACTGCTGTACTTTCTGGCCACGTAATTTCCCAAAACTCACCACTACGTCATTTGGTCTGCGTATGGAAAAAAATATCTGCGAAAGATGCATGGACAACTGCATTCGAATCGACTGCGAAGATTTTAAAAATATAATCGCAAAATAATGACTATCCAGTATGTCGCATAGAATTTTATATTGTTTGTTGTTGTTTGCCATTTATACAGCACACATTTCAGTCACAAATTACTATATTTAACACACTATATTCATTAATCACTGTACAGACAACTCTCACCATACAACCCGGAAACTCAATATGCCTAAAATATCGAAACTGTTTTTCATATTACCTTTTTTATACTGCATTAACCAAAGCATTAAATTTGCTACCTACCTCTGAGCCTGAGTAATAAACGCTGATAATAAAATGTTGACATAAATAATAGGGTTAGCCAACAGTGTTACATATGACATAGCATAGATAATTTGTGCCATATTACTGCATAGTGAACAAGGATCACTTAGAAGACAAGGTTAAGCTGGCATCCAAAAAGCTCGGAGTGCTTAACAAGGCGAAATATTACATTATTTACATTTGTTTTCAATTTCCGATAGTTAAAATTAAAATGAATGGTGATAATAGTTAAAAAATATCTATAATATAATGGTAAGAGATGATGTGGCCGCAGGTGGTGAACACACGAAGCCTTAAAGAGGTGCAGCTTTCGGACCACCTGGTGCTTGGCGACAGATTTTCAACATGAGGGTGGTAGCAATTCAGACGGATACTACAAAGTACTCCAACGTTATGGTTTCCTGATTCCTCACGATGTTTACTTGCAGGGAAAGCTCAAAAGCACATTGTAGGATTCGAACCCGCGACATTCGCCGCGTTATCTGACGTCACAACCACTGAGAACTTTTGATATTTTTGTATGTGAGTTTTACAATTATGTTTTGTACACATGCATTTAATTGATCATTAGTCCTTGTAAATTGAAAGTGTCTTGTGTCTACTGTGTCTCTTTGTATGTTTTCTAGTTTTATATTAATGTCTCAAGAAGCTTCCAAGTTATGACCTTGAAGCAAGTCCTCACGACCTTGTGTATTTATACGTACTATTGATATGATATGAAGCGCTCGTGGTGTAGCATGATTAGCCATTCTTAATCGAACGGCAAGTGGTATTTCAAATCGAGCGTTTCCATGCTTCAGAAGGCACTTAAAGCCGTTGGTCCCGGTTATCACTTAATTGTGATAATCGTTAAGCTAGTTGGATGCCTCCTAGGCGGCTTGAAAAATTCCAACAGTAGGTTGACCACTAGCCTACCTCCACCGATCCGCAGTGGGAACGCATGGCCGAGTATTGCCCATTTCCTTTCACCCTCATTTGTGAAAGGAGGCCTGTGCTCAGCAGTGGGACATTATAGGCATCAGCCTATATGATGATGGTGATGATTGATCATCAGATGATGATGATGATTGATATGTTACTCCGTCACACGGTACAGCAGGCAAAACTTATCTTGTCAAATTTTCCCCTTAAAAGTGACTCCCATATTCCAAATTCATTTATTTACGATTGACACAATAATTCAATAACAAACATACGGGCCGCCTGATGGTAAGTCGTTACACACGCGTTGTGGACGCTTGCAACACCAGGGGTATCACTCGCGCGTTGCCGACCCTGAAGAAATCTCTTCAGACCCTTTTTGAAAAACCCCATGCTGTACTCCATTGGGAAAACCACGGCGGATAAGATAAGCTGGGGATTGTATTTTTTTGGCATTTTTCATCATAGATCGAAAACTACGCAACGTAAAAGAAAATAAAAACCTGTTTATAATCTACAAGTGAAGCCCTCTCACCTCTACTTTGACATCCCCTAATCACGCCGGGCACAGGAATCACCCTGTGGCCGTTGATTGCGCTGATCTCGCGGGAATCCAAGAGAAATAATGAGGACTATAGTTCTACCACTTACCCGTGATGCGGAGATGTTTGCACTGCACTTACACCGTTGGTAATATGTAGTTTAATGATGTGAAATTGTGTTACTGTATGTTTATCTGTGTGTAGGTGGTGTTTGGCGATGTATTTGTCATGAATAATATTAAAAGGCGCGGGACAATTATAGCGGATTAGGCTCAAGCACAAGCGATAGAGAGAAGAAAAAAAAACAGAAGAAAAATCATAAAGAAAAAATTTTAATTATGAAATCGTTCCAATTAAATAAATAAAACTATACAGCCAGCGCTATTGAGAACTTGCGTACGTAAACGGCGTGACTATCCCCCATTACGGCCAGTTTTGCAAAGTTGTTTTTTTATTTGGCATAAGATTATTGGCGGTAAACGATTGAGATAAAGTTGTCGGTTAAGGTAATTTCTGTTACATTCCTTTCTTAATAAATACAAGGTATAACTTGTAATAAGGTTTATTTGGTTTCAAGATTTTCTAGGGAGCTTTATTTTATTATTTATTGATATAGTAATCAAAGGAAATTTAGAAGTTAATAAGTTTGTGGTACTGAACGTAGGTACTGAGTGCCTGAGTGTTTGTGAATTAAAAATTTATTTAAATATAAGGTAAGTCAGTGAAAAATGAAATATATTAATTCCTTAGTACTTAGAAACGACTTCAGCTGAAAAGTTTAAACATCTACCTACCTACCTCTAATTTTAGAATCAGAACCACCCCGCGAGTGCCTTCTAAGATTTTCTTTTATTTTAATAAATAAAAAGGAAATTATTAGCAGATATTTTACCTATTTATTAATAATTTATTCTTCGATTTTTTCTCATTTTATGTTCAAATATAGCTTCTCCGCTGAATGGGCGCGTGGGGAGCATTTTGCAACCCATTTTTTTTTTGTAAAGTTATCAATTTTTTAAGATATTTAAAAATATTTCTTCATGTTAAGGGTTTAAAATCAAATATTAGTGGAAACATCATTTCAACGATATTGTCTTGTACGTAACCCTTAATCTAGAAAGAAATAATTATATCGATGGTTAGAAAAATAATATTTATTTTTAACTGTTTTTTTTTACCGAGGGCGGCTAAAGTGACAAAGCGCGCCCACTCTAGAGCTAACCTCAGTATTTAAAATTAACAAAAATATTTTTTCAGATTCATTAACCTACAGCAAACATGTTAATACAATTATTTTACATAGTAGTTTTGTTAGGCGTTTATTGGTTTTTATGGCAAAGGAAATTTTATAAATCAACTGTCCAGGAAGTATCAGGAAAATTACCAATCATCGGACATATACACCAATTTTTTGGAGACAATAAACGTAAGTTGTTCCAAATAAAAATAACCTTTTTCTTACCCTACCAAACAAAAAAGAATTTTCCAAATCGGTTAATATATGACGGAGGTATGGGGTAAAAAAAAAACATGCAACCGAATTGAGAACCTCCTCCTTTTTTGATTTCGGTTAAAAATGAAGTTGCAAATATGGGAAAGTTACCCCCCCCCGAGCATTGCTTGAATTCTTCATTTGGTTTACAAAACTACTCAATTTGTTTCAGACACTTGGGAGGCAGTGAAGAGATTTTCACGACAAAGTTTAGAACATGGAGGTGTTGTGTCGTTTTCGCTTGTCGTACGTACAGCGTATGGTAATACAACATCAATATCTTATTTTTTGTAGCCTCCGACAATTTATGAATATTTATTATTGGTTCCATTTTGCGATCTAATTACATCTTGGATCCAATTATTGGATCCAATTATTCAGAGCAAAGTTTGTTGATGGCAACAAACTATAACAAAATAATAGTTCTGTAAAGCCCTGATCAAACCGAAGCGTTCAGCTTGCGTCCACGTTGGCGTGCACGAGGGCGATCAGCTACTGTATACGAACTTGAATCCACGTGTCAGCGTTGCCAGACGTCCCGATTTTGGCGGGACGTCCCGATTTTTAGCCCAAAATTAAATGTCTCGCGCGTAGGCTCAGTCCCGCTTTTCGAGGATTACTCGACGGTGAACTTGAAATTATCGTTGGACGTAGAAGTGGGTAATTGTAAAGACACCACTACTCACTTTACTCATTTTGCGCTTTCCTGCGATCGCAGTGGTGTCGCGCCAAAGGTCGCTAAATGTCACTGAGACTAGACGTACAAAAATCAAACTTCTAGTTCTAGTCAACCATCGAGGAACAATCCCTAGAGTAGTCATCATCATCAGCCTATAATGTCCCACTGCTGAGCACAGGCCTCCTTTCACAAATGAAGGTGAAAGGGAATGGGCAATACTCCACCACGCGTGCCCACTGCGGATCGGTGGAGGTAGGCTAGTGGTCAACCTACTGTTGGAATTTTTCAAGCCGCCTAGGAGGCATCCAACTAGCTTAACGACTATCACAATTAAGTGATAACCGGGACCAACGGCTTAACGTGCCTTCCGAAGCACGGAAACGCTCGATTTGAAATACCACTAGGCGGTCACCCATCCAGGTACCGACCACGACAGGCGTAGCTTAACTTTGCCGATCGATTAAGAACGGCTAATCATGCTACACCAAGAGCCCTAGAGTAGTAATACCGTGCAATCCGATTCCGCAACTAGTCAGTGATTTGTCACTGAATTATATCTGCTCATGAGCGCCCTTGTACAGTCTCGACCAAAAACTCGATCCGCGCGTACGTATCAAACATATACTTTTTGTCAATATTTCACAATGTCTTGCGGTTCAATTAAGTGGTGTGGGAATAACAGTCGAAATTCTAGTTATAAAACAAACGGAATCACTTTTAATCGGTAAGGAACAATTTATTACATGAATTTACTTATTTTTCATCACAGGTCAAGATATACTGGACGCATGCGTTGACGTCATTTATCTCCATCTCACTTTCACCCGTTATATTTCTATTTTTATCCTTTTCTTTCGATGATCGCGCGTCCCCGCTAGTGCTGGGCTTGGATAAGAAAATCATTATCGATATTAGCAAACTTATTTTGTTCAGAGAGAAAAATGTTTCAGTTTACAATATTGTATTAATACTGGAATACATAACAGCGAAGATAAAAGGGTTTGCAATATTTTTAACGCGGATGTATTTAGTATTTAGGTATATATTAGGTATTATTAGAAAAAAATTCTGGAATGGTCTGGAAAGTTCCAAAATGTGTAAAATGGTTATAATTGATCTGGAATGTTTTAGAAAGTTCTAGAAATATCTGGAATGATCTAGAAAATTCTAGAACGAATGCAAACTATTATAATCGATATAGAATGTTTGAGAAAGTTCTACAAATTTCTAGTTTCATTTAGAAAGTTCCAAAATGTCCAAAACTGTTACTATCGAGTATCGAGTTAGAATGTTCGAGAACGTTCTAGTAATTTCCCGAATGATCTGCAAAGTTCCAAAATGAGTGCAATTTTTATGATCGATTTAGAATGATCGACGAAGTTCTAGAAATTTTCCGAATGATCTGGAAAGTTCCAAAATGAGTGCAATTGATTATGATCGATTTAGAATGTTTGACAAAGTTCTAGAAATTTCTAGAATAATCTAGAAAGTTCCAAAATGAGTGAAATTTATTATGATCGATTTAGAATGTTCGAGAAAGTTCTATAAAATTTTAAAATGAGTGCAATTTATTAATAGCGATTTAAAATGTTCGAGAAAGTTCTAGAAATTTCTAGAATGATCCAGAAAATTCTAAAATTAGTGCAATTTATTATAAGCGATTTAAAAAGTTCGAGCAAGTTCGAATTTTTTTTGGATTAATCTGGAAAGTTCCAAAATGTGTACGAATGTTATTATTGATCTAAAATAACCAAATCGAAGTGATGTACATCCAAATATTCAAGAGTGATTTGGTACTGGAAGTCTCATGGTATATAAACCGAAATTCAGTGAAGTTCTCGTCTCGGTTGAGAGCTTGCTCGCCGAACTTGTCCGCGTAAGGGTACTAAGGCTAAATTTTGGGCCCGTACCTTCATGTCCGTTCAAAAAAAAAAAAGTTTTCGTCAGTTCAATCGTGATTGCAGTCGAGTAAAGATCAATTGGAATCAAGAGTAAACAGCTACAAAAAAAAATCAAGTGATAAAAAACAAACTATTTGAATGTTCTAGACTGTTCTAATACTAGAAATTTCGGTGAAAAAGAACTATTTTTTTTTATTGAATGGGCTTGCGTTTGGCCACTGACCTGCCCATAAGGGGCGATGACGAAGCCTAAGATGAAACACGCTTACCCAGAAGAAACCTAATCACTCTGGCCTTGAAAGTACCTAGATTGTAGGCGTCAGTGTTCCGGAGTGTTCTAACACTAGAAATGTCGGTGTCTGATGGTATATAAACTGAAATTAAGTGTATTTTAACCCGAGCAACGCCCGGTTTCGCTGCTAGTTATAATATAAAATAAATATGTCTGTGGTACCGTAAGTCCCTAATTTTATTATTATCACGTACTAGGTATCTTCATACTCTTTTATTTCATACTGGTGACACTGACCTAGGTAACTAAATTCTAAAATGTGGTTATACAGTCAATAACGTTGAAGTTAAAAATAAATTATACATTTGTATTGTGACTTTATATACTTTGTTTCATTACTACTATTATTATCTTCTTAATTAGCCCCTGAAATCATATAGGTAGTAAACTAATTTTTTACCTATGTAAGTATAACTAAATTAATATAATGTAATATTAAATAATATATACATAATTTACTATAAATTTCATTGTACGAAGATGAAAAACATTTAGACAGATGCCAGTATTGATTTATCACTCCCAAAAATCTCCACATTCCAAATTTTATCAAAATAGAGTCATTATCGAAAATGATTACATTATACTGCCGAATTAATATCAAAATATACTATGCAAACAATTATTATAAACAAACTTGGTAGTTACGATAACGTAGAAATATTTGTAAAAAATAATGAACGACTGATATTAGAATACTCCTACATTTATATTAGTGCAACAAGTATCGATATCGATACAATTTTCACCCTCATCTCTAAATCTTAGTGTGTCCTTGACTGAGCCAATCACAGCGCACTGCCGGTGGTGGGGAATTGGCGGAATAGATTTCAAGCAAAATGTACGTCATTGCGCTTCTATGGGTTAATTGTTCCATGTAGTCAACGCAATCAAAAGATACGGCCTTATATGCCGCATATTTTGACGCCCGCAAGGGAATCGGTACGGTACTGGCTCTTTGATAACTTGGGCTTCTTTGAGGTTCTTATTTACTACTGACATCCATGTGATTCGGGGTCTTCCTCGTCCTCGGGTTTTGTTTCAATATCTAGCACTTTTCTGGTCATGTGGTCGGGTGGTCGCCTCATAATGTGTCCTATGTGTTATCTGCTTTGCATTAAAATTATTTCCAAATCGATAGTTGCTGAAATATAGCGCTGTGTTATATTGCTAGTTGGATAAACAAATAGCGACGGACGGTGACTCCGTCCTTTTCTATCCATGATAACTATTTCTAATCTATTCTTTTAATCATATTATATTTTCAGTCATAACAGATCCAGAGGACTGTCTAACAGTTGCCAATAAGCGTTTAAAAAAGGACATTGTTTACGATTTCACTAAACCGTGGCTTGGCAATAGTTTGCCTGTTGCTGATGGTAAGAATATATTAGAATTATCATTATTATTATACATAATTGAATGCAAATGCATCAATAATCTTTAGAAACCGTACTATGCAATGATAGTATAAGTAAAGGGCCGAAAGGTTACCTACACAAGATTTGAACTTCATAAATGGTACACTGTCATACATATCGTGCCGTTGTAGGGTAGGGTAGGGTAGGATATCCATCGGGTACGCAGGTGAAATCGCGGGGCGCAACTAGTATTGGGCCAGCTGGTGCAGTTGGTTAAGACTCTGGTTAAGATTCCACCTATCGGGCCGCAGGTCGTGGATTCGATTCTCGCACAGGACATGCATTTGTGTGCATGAACATGTCTGTATGTCCTGAGTCTGGGTGTAATTATGTATATTAATTGTATTTACATCCAAAAGGTAGTTAGAGTTTTAGCTTGGACTATGGAAACCAGATAACTGATATAATACATATATATACCTAGTACTTTTTGTTTATAAATACATACTTAATATACATAATTACACCCAGACTCAGGACATACAGACATGTTCATGCACACAAATGCATGTCCTGTGCGGGAATCGAATCCACGACCTGCGGCCCGATAGGTGAAATCTTAACCAGAGTCTTAACCAAGGCCCGTTAAATTCAATTTGGGATCAGTTAGCCGTGTGTGAGGAATGTCCCAGGATATAGATTAAACTGTGCCTTTGCACATACGTTATCCCATGGATTTTGGTCTTTAGATACATTTTATACAGGGTGTAACGGAAAGTGTATATACATTACACTAATCCACTTTTTTGGTACAAGGCGCACAGATCGCGGAAGATAAAATTTTATATTAATATATAGCAAGGGACGCAAAATGATAATGACCTTCATTGAGCGGTGACACGTTGGTTATGATTTTAATTCAATATACTTGAATTCAAAAAATTGGTTCGAATTTTTGAGTACCTTATTTTGAGCTGAAACTTTTTATAGAGAGTCTGTACCTGATGTAGTCTTCACCCCCTTCGGATGTATATACCCTTTCCGTTACACCCTATATTATTTACTTCACTGTAAGTTTGCAATTTTTGGATCGTGACCATCAGTATCACATCGCATAGATGCGCACCTGGGCTTGAGATTTCAGTCAGTATAGGATTATGGTGGGGTCCTTTGCAGTACCTACCTGCCTGGCTCGCAACTCTCAAGTTGAAAAACAGTCACAAAGAACCTTTGAGAACAAATATGTTAGATTTATTTCTGAATATCTTCAGAAAAATAAACGATGTTTTCCTAACTCTTACATTTTACACAGCAATCAAATTTTTTTTCCAGTACCAACTTGGAAAAGAAACCGGAAATTGTTCAATCCATTGTTCAATCAGCAAGCTTTAAATGGATTCAATATAGTATTTAACAGTATGTCGAGAAGGTTAACACAGAAATTGGCTGCTGAAGTAGGCAAGGGCTCATTTGATCCTTGTCCATATCTGAAGTTAAATAATTTGGAGACCATTTGCAGTAAGCTGATTTAATGTTTATTGTTATTGTTGATCCTAATTTTCAATATAATTCTATTTGATACTGTCAACAAAAGCACGGTAACAACTTAGAATGCTAAACTATGATTATATTTGCTAAATAATGGAGCAGAATACACCACGTCATTGAGAGTGATATTATATTGAGAGTGGCAGAACATTATAACATGCCTTGAACTTCTTTGGTCAAGGAACTCGAAGAGCAAGGAACTAAAACGAAGTGCACGTCTTACGTGATGTGTAATGAGGTTATGCTCGACAGTTACATCAGCTGTCGTTTTGTAGGCAAAACTAATATTAATCGAATTGTAAGAGTATATTTTCAAAAAAAGGGCTCAGATTTCTAATGATTTTCAGAAACCTCCTTGGGCATCGAAATTGATGAAGACAATCATCTTAATGCTGAATATATTCGTAGCATTGATGCTATTAATAGTTTATTTACAAAAAGGTTTGCTAATGTTTGGATGCATATTGATTTCCTTTTCAATATGACCAGTCATAAGAAAAATCAGGACAAGACTATCGAAGTGTTACATAAGATGACAAATACGGTAATTGGTTTTTAATCCTAAGACTAAATTAGCAATCATTCATGAAGTAAGCAGAGATTAACTTATTTTTCAGGTCCTGAAGAAAAGAAAATTAGAAATAATGAATAGAACCAAAGAAAATGAAAACATGGAATCGGGTAAAATTATAAACTGACAGAATTATTGCATTAAATCCACATCAGTTAGCTAATAAAAATATCTTTTTAGAAAAATTCAAGCCATTCATGGACTTATTTTTGGAGTTGGAGGCAGAAGACGGTCGTATGCTTAGTGACAAGGAGATTCAAAATGAACTGGATAGTCTTATTTTTGCTGGATATGATACTACGGCAACAACTCTATTGTATACGCTTATTTTGGTGGGATCATATCCTCAGGTTCAAGAACGTCTTTTTAGAGAGTGAGTACATTATTATTTACTTAATATATCATCTATTTTGTAATTAAACCGGTTGTAAATGTAAAGGTAGGAGCTAGTTCAACAATTAAGGTCCCTAAATAATAATTTTGGTTCTGAAAATAAGACGGGAGTTGGGCTGCGATTATTACATACAAATGTATTCCCCTGTTTTCTTCCTGAATAATGCCTCTAGTCATATTTTTTTTTCATATAATCAAGTTCTGCTTTGGACACATCCCTGTTACTTCCTTTTTTTCGGCAACTAATTATTAAAGAAATTATGGCCCTCCAAAAATTACAATAAATGCCCAATTTTTCCGCCGTGATTAAAAGGACCACCAGACAAATTTGAAAAGATTTTAACATAAAAGAAAGTAATAGGGACCTAGATAACCCTTTACTAAAAATTGTAACGTAAATTATAATTGAATCGGCTCAGTTTTCGTTGAGCAAAATGGGGAAAACGAAACGTCGATTTAGTCAATTTTTTTTGTGAATAAATCGGGTTGAGTTGTCAATGTCCCTATCGCACATAGCGCATAGCATAGCGGCGTAGCGCGACGGCAATAGTTTCTTCAAATACCTATTTTTCAAATTCCTCGCAGCTAGACGGCAAAATATCCTCCTAAAGCATTTTTAAATCATAAAAGTATAAACAAGTTATAAAATAAGTTATTATATGGCTATTGTTTCTTCAAGATTACAGGAAGTATTTGGTGATATCGATAGAGATGTTGATAAAAATGATTTAGTGAAACTAAATTATATGGAAGCTGTTTTGAAGGAGAGTTTGCGATTGTATCCCACTGCTCCTTTCGTGGGTAGGTGCATTGATGAAGATCTAAAGATAAGTAAGTAATATCAAAAACTGATGGTCAGGACAGGACATGGACAGGAGTAATCCAGTAAATAGTAACCTTTCAATCGTAAGTAGACGATAGACAAAGCTTTATTTGGCACACACACATCACAAACATTAAAACATAATGTAGAATAAAAAGAAAACAAAAACAGAATCTTATAAATAACAAAAGAACGTGTAATTCATATTTGTGGTGTGATGCCAAAAAGGACTAAATCAATAAGTAATCAATTAAAATAAATACAGTAAAGCTTCAACAACGTCATACATAACTCGTTCGGAAAATTCCAA
Source organism: Polyploca ridens (assembly GCA_951394255.1). Classification (NCBI taxonomy): domain Eukaryota; kingdom Metazoa; phylum Arthropoda; class Insecta; order Lepidoptera; family Drepanidae; genus Polyploca; species Polyploca ridens. The sequence goes on along the minus strand of OX596266.1, from coordinate 4,455,437 downwards.
CCAACCGTTAAAAAAACAATTTCTTAAAATTTACCAAGGCTATTATAGTATAGTTTTAATCAACACAATATCAGGAAATTTTAAGGAGGTAAAATTGATAAAAAAAATAAGACAACATATCAATAACATTACAAGGAAGGTAGTTAATAGTCCACGCGGGACTATACTTTTGTTTTTTTTATACTTGTTGATGTACAATAAAGAGTTATATATCTATCTATCTATCTACTTTCACGTTTGTGATCTAAAGCTTTCGGCACTTCAGACTCACGTAAGATTTTGTATGATACATTCCAAATATTTAGATCACTATAGATAATAACATTATTCTCTTTTCAGGAAACCATACCCTCTCTGCTGGCAACAGTTGTGTCCTATCATACTGGGGTCTCCATCGCCACTCTATATGGGGTGAAGATGCTGAAGAGTTTAGACCAGAGAGGTGGCTAGACCCGTCTACTTTGCCTGATAATCCCAATGCGTTTGCTAGTTTCAGCATAGGAAAACGAGGATGTATTGGTACGTAAGATCCTCAGACCAAATAGTGGAGCTTAATTAATCCCAAGTAATCCCAACGCTATGTTTTTTTATGGCTTGATAGAAGTTGGGGGTTTTAGAAGCTTTATTTCAGCGGTAACTGTTGGTTAAAAAGGTAACTGTAGGCAGTTGATTTTTAAAGAGCAGCGCGACTGAAGAAGTATCACAGACATAAATCTAAATAGATACCGCAAGCCCCTCCATCTGTATGAAAACCAAGCATGTAACTTTTTATGTACTGTACCTACCATAATGTCACAAGATTGATTAGATTTTAAACGTGAAAATGAAGCTATCCTATTTGTCAGCTAAACACATCCATCGCTAAGCATATCTGGTGGACATGCAGCCTTATGCGAGTTCCCTGTCCGCGCGAAACAGTTTCAAAAGAAGAACATCCCACCAAAACCATTTTTATGTAAAATTTTGCCAAGACATATGGCTCGCACTGTCAAAAAGTTATCAGATCTCATGTAGAGCCAAGCTTATCTGGCCAAAATATGTGGCTTGGCCGTTTCGATACCATCACATGGGAGTAAGGTTAAAAATGTATTCACTGTTCATTACTTTTCTGTTATACAATAGTTCTTGTTGTAGTGAAACGGCCAAGCCACATATTTTAGCTACGGTGTGTAGAGTTTGTGAAGTTAGGGCTTGTAGAGTAAGGGCATGTAGAGTTATAAGCTTGGCTCTATATGATATCTGATAACTTTTTGAGAGTGAGAGTCATATGATCTTTTCTTGGCAACATTTTACATGAACATGTTTTTGGTGGGATTTCACTTCTTTTTGTAAGTTGCTTAAGATAACATTTTTTTTTGTTAAAAGTTCTGATTTTATAATTTTTTTGGTGTTTGTGTACTAATACAAGCTTACATACCAAAGAGTGAGTCAGTGACAAAATTGGGGGATTTAAGATATCAATAAAATCTAAATTATAAGAGCAATGTTATTGAAACTTAATATGTTTAATAAGTTCACTATTGACATCATATTCCGAGAATTTTGTTTATCTGGTATAATTCAAACCCAAGTTATGAGGGTTCAAAAAAATGACGAAGCGCTTCGAGAAAAGGTAGGTAGTGCCCTTGCGCTTCGCTTGGCTGTCTTGGCGGGGCCACTCCCGTGCCCTCAGATTCGGACCCATTTTTGCACAGATTTTGACACGCGAAGTACATACACTCGCGGCATCTATTAAGATGTATATCTGTGGGAAGTAGCTACTTTACAGAAGATCGCAGCCAAATAGAATTACTTTAATATGATTTTCCGTCGGTCAGTAAGATCGCAAGAGCTCCATGTATATAGAGGCGCTGTGTTGGCCGGATGCGGGGGACCTGTTCCTTCCACTACTGGTACTGCGACTCCTCTCAATCCCTCTCTTCATATACAAAAGTCAAATCCAAGACATTTGTGTGTGAAGAGATTTTTACAGAGTCAGCAATGCACAAATGCTGCCCCTGGTTTTGCAAACATCTTTTTTCTTTTTTTTTTATACCACTATGGTGATGTAGCGACATCTATGAGCCATCTATCAGTAACACTCAGATAGTTCACACACTGAAAGATAGATGGCGTGGCGCCACATCATCCTACATCCTGCATCGCGCTTAAGAAGTTGTCTCGAGAATCTGCATATATACAACTGTCCGACATGTACAGTTGGACCGCAATCCCCAGGCACGATGACCCAGCCTGGCGGAAGATCTTCCCTTTTAAATGGAGGTGTCATCCACCTTGCACCTCCATAGTGGCAAACAAGCATATGGCCCGCCTGATGGTAAGCGGTTACCGTAGCCTATGGACACTTGCAACACCAGGGGTATCACTCGCGCATTGCCGACCCTGCAGAAATCTCTTCACTCTTCATCTCTTTTGAAGAACCCCATGCTTGCATAGGCTGATTGATGCATGCATCTATAGGCTTTGGTAACTGCTTACCATCAGGCGGGCCGCATGCCTGTTTGCTGTTCTAATAGTAAAAAAAACAAGCTGAGATCCTCTGTTAAAATAGCTGTACGTGATGTCTACCTGATCCAACCTGCCTTTTTTTTTTTATTAGCGTGGGGAAATCCTCATAGGATACCCGACCGTCCTTGGGGGGGAGCGGCCAGGTTATGCCGGACTTTTACCGGCTAAAACCCCACGGTGGTCGCCACCTGCGCTACAGAGGGGGGCGGGCTCTCGTGCAGATCGCGTACCTGCTCGCCCCTCCACGCGCGGCGCTGTGATAGCTCGTCCCGGGGGAAGTGTGATACCTCCCCCCAGCACCCTCGCGGTGCTATCGCACGATGAGTCGTGACCACAACGACCCATCGTCCTCCTCGGGGTCGCTTCTGGGCGTTCAGGGCCCCCGCCCCGATTGCCCACGACCCCGAAAGGTCCCCATTTAGTCGCCTTTTACGACAGGCAGGGGAACACCGTAGCTGTGATTCTACGCCCCAGCTACAGGGCAGGAGGGCCGCCACGAGGCACTGCGGCGCCTCGGCGGCGTCGTCTCCGGGTGGGATCGGCCCTCTCCCGATCCCTCTCAGCAGCCTCCTTCTGGACCATTACGGTCTCGCAGAAGGAGGCTACGGCCCTCCACGCCGTATCCCCGCTCAGCATCGCCGACACGACTGCTGGCAGGGAGAGATTTCGACCGATCAAGTCGACCAGGATCCGCCGCTCGGGTTCCCACGCGGGGCACACAGCGAGCGTGTGCGATGCGGAGTCCTGGTCGCTCCCACAATGGAAGCAAGCCGCCGTCGCCTCACGTCCGATCTTACACAAATAATCACCGAAGCACCCATGCCCGGTGAGTATCTGTGTAAGTCTGTAGGTGAGTCGTCCACCTTGTCGCTGCATCCAGGCCTCGAAGACCGGCAGGACTGCTCCGACGTTTGCGCGCATGCCGCTCCTCACAGAGCCTTGCGCGCCACGTCGCGAATGCGATAAGTCGCTCCTGCCGTCTGACCGCCTCTTCTGGATCACCTCCACCACTCTGGCGGATGATGCGGATTCGGTCATAGACCCTCGCATCCATGTCCGCCAGAATATCCAGTGGCAGAAAGCGAGCCAGAATAGTTGCCGCCTCAAAGGATACGGTACGGTATCCCCGTACGATCCGTAGGGCCATCCTACGCTGGACGCTGTAGATTTTCGCTCTACAGCGACGGATGGCCAGCCTTTTCGCCCATACGGGCGCCCCGTAAAGGGCTACGGATCGTATGACCCCCGCATAGAGGCGGCGAACTTCTTCTCTCGGTCCCCCTAGATTGGGCAGCAGTCTGTGCATAGCACCCGCTACCCTCTCGATCCGGGGGACTAGGCGATCAAAATGCTCTTCGAAGCCCCAGCGACTATCCAAGGTGAGGCCCAGGTACTTCATGTACCGCCCCACCCCGACATCCGACTCACCTACTCGGACACACGAGTCGGGTGGTTCCCTGCTTCTTGGCAGTTTGTGAAACCATAGCGCCTCGGTCTTGTGAGGTGCTATTTCCAGACCCAACTCATGGATTTTGGCAACGACGACTTCCACCCCAAGCTCGGCGAGCTGTTTAGTCCTCTCGAAGGTATCCCCGCTGGCGACCACCAACGTGTCGTCTGCATAGCAAACGACATTTACGCCAGCGGGAAGATTAACACGCAGAACCGCATCGTACGCTAGGTTCCACAGCAACGGGCCCAACACCGACCCCTGTGGAACCCCACACGTGATCTCCCTCCGGATTCTCCTACCGTCTTGGTCCATGTACAAGATGTACCTGTCGCGCAAGTAATCCCTGACTATACCTTGCAGGTAGGAGGGCACCTGATGGTATGCCAGAGCCCCCCTGATTGCGTCCCAAGGCAGAGAGTTAAAGGCGTTGACGATATCGAGACTTATCGCCAACGCCACTCCACCCCGGGACACAGCCTGCTCCGACAGAGAGCGGACGCGCAAGACCGCGTCTACGGTCGAACGCCCCCGTCGGAAGCCGAACTGGCTATCAGCCAGGTCGGGACCAACACACGACAGATGCCCGTTGAGACGAGCGGCAAGTATTCGTTCGAACAGCTTGCCCACCTCGTTCAACAGGCATATGGGACGGTACGCAGAGGGAGAATCAGCGGATCTGCCTTCCTTCTTCAAGAGGACCAAACTTGCCTCCTTCCAGGCCGTGGGGAACTTGGCATAACGGAGGCAGCTGTTGAACAACTGCCTCAGCCTGTCCCCCAGGGCAGCCAGACTCAACACCCACACCCGACCCGGTACACCGTCGGGTCCTGGTGCTGTGTTTCGGGCTTTTAAGCGGCCAATAGCTCGATCTAGCTCCTGTACGGTCACCCCCATCTCGTCATTCCACTCCCACAACGTCGGGGGGTGAACTGAGGGACTTGACCGCCCCACCGGGAAAAGAGTAGTCACTACTCGACCCAGCAGGTTCGGATCTAGGGTCTCCGTCAGGGGAGGCACCCATGGCCTGAGTTTACCCAGGACCATCTTATATGGGCGCCCCCATGGATCCTCGTTGAGTCCCTCCAGGAGCTCATCCCAGCACCGTTTTTTGGCGTCTGAGATGGCGATCTGCATCGCAACTGTAGCCGCTCGATATGCCCTATAGAGACTGGCTGTCTCCTCGGCAGGAGTTCGCCTTCGCCTCCGGGCTCTAGTGTACAGGCGGCGGCTCCGCAAGCAAACCGCGCGAATTTGCGCGATCTCTGCCGACCACCAGTACACCGCCCGGTGCTTGGGGCGACTGGACCGCGGCATTGATGCATCGCATATTTGCGTCATCGTGCCGCGGAACCAGTCCGCTTCTCTTTCTGGATCGGACGAAATCTCTTCGGTGTTTTCTGGCCATGCTGCGACATTGGCGGCGGCTTTGAGCATGTCTCGATCTAGCCGCTTGAGACACCAACGTCGCGGAGGGCTGCCTTCATGGCGGCTGGTATTGGTGACGGGTCGGCGGAATGCCACATCCATGAGGATGTGGTGGTGGTCAGATAGAGTGACCACCTCTTCTGCAACTCGCCATCCCGACAGCATGCGCATGGCAGCAGGAGTCGCCCATGTAAGGTCCACGATCGACTCCCCCTGCCAACGCACGCATGTGCTCACGGACCCCCGATTAACTAAACGGAGGTCCAGACCAGCCGCCCACTCCTGTACTGTCTCTCCCCTCGGACTGTCTCTGGGGTTCCCCCATACCCTTGCGTGGGCATTAAAGTCCCCCAGAACAATCAATGAACGAGATGGGCATCTGCGGATGCAGTCAGCCACCTCATCCAGGTACTCCTCGTAGTCGGCGAGAGACCTATTGGGAGAGACGTAGCAGCCCACTATGGCCAGGGTACCCCATTGCACTGCAACGAAGCCCTGCCCTCTACTCAATAGAGCACAGGGTGGAGCACCCTCTCCACCCCCCCAGTATATGGCAACAGAGCCCAAGTCATCACCAAACCAGCGAGGATGGTCAGGGACGCTGTGGGGCTCTGCTACTACCGTCAGGGCAATCTGCCGCTCCACAATAGTCTGCATAAGCAGATGCTGAGCATTGCGGCAGTGGTTCAGATTGCCCTGGAGGATCTTATGTAGGGGCGGGAATGCTAAGCCTAGACGATCTCCATTTCCGGGCCAGAACCCGGTTCAGCGGAAGGTGCCGCGACCGTCTCATTGATAGGAGCCTGCTTACTCTTCTTCTTCTTGGGTGCGGGACACCTTCTTCCCAAGCGATGATCTGAGGGAAGCCCCAGATCAGAGCACAAGGGACACTTGAGTGATTTTGCGGTGCAGTCACGGGCTCTGTGGCCCGCCTCACCACAGGCGTAGCAGCGATTGCTTCGGTCCACGCCTGTGCTGCACCTGCACCCTACGTGCCCTTTTTCGAGGCACCGGAAGCAGTGTAAGGGCCTGGCTTCCAATGCCTCGACCCTCACTGTCCCCCAACCTACTTGGAAGCCCCTAGCAGCAGTCAGTCTCCTGACTGCCGCCAAAGGGCAACGTACCCAGCAGGTACCCATCGTGGTGGGTGATCGTCGGACTTCGCCCACCTTAACGTCATCCGCCACACACCCACCTGCTTCCGCAACCGCTGCTGCCACTTCTGGAGGAGTGATCCAACCTGCCTAGTCTATCTCGTCTTTTCGTAGAAGCTCCAAAATGCTTAATAGTATTGAAGATTTTTTAATCCAATTATATCTATTTTGTACACACAGGTAAAACATATGCCATGATGACAATGAAAGTGGCACTCACACACCTAATCCGAAGATATCGTGTCACAGCAGATATCAAGAAACTGGAGCTGGAACTTGATGTGATGCTGAAACCAGCGTCCGGATATTACATTAGCATTGAAGAGAGAAACTAAAACATTATTTTTTTAACTAAGTACATATTTTTTTTTCAAATGGTCCTATTTTGTTTTTTAACCGACTTAAAAAAAAGGAGAAGGTTTCTCAATTCGACCCTATATTTTTTTATGTGTGTTCACGGCTAACTTCTTGTTTATGACCCGATTTTGATGATTATTTTTTTCCTGGAAAGGAGTTATCCCAAAGAGTGGTTCCATGATAAGGAAACCAGGATCTGATGATGGTATCTCAGAGAAATTGAGGGATCCTTCGAAAATCGTAGTGGCGACTAGTGCGTTTGCAAATTTTTCATTAAGTATTTTAAAGCATTATTTAATGAAGGTCTGGAGTCGATCTGATGATGGAGCCGAAAGACAGTTGAGGGAACTCCTCAACGTTTTACAGTAGCTATCTTTTGTCGACAATTTATCAATGATATGCACATACTTGAGAAGTATTGAAAACAAATAATAAGAAACTCAAAATTGAAATATTAAACGAAATATTTTGCTATAGAACACGTCATGGTCTTTCGCTGACTTCAAAACCGTGTCAGATAAGAGTTATTTCATACTTTTTAGTGTACTTTGAAAGTGGTTTAAATATTTTGTTAAAAAGTTTAACATTAAATTCCTTTTTTAGGGTTCCGTAGCCAAATGGCAAAAAACGGAACCCTTATGGATTCATCATGTCTGTCTGTCTGTCCGTATGTCACAGCCACTTTTTTCCGAAACTATAACAATGTCCGGCTTTAGGACCCGTCCGAGCTTACGGGACTTCCCCCTATGTTCTTTATTCTGCCGACCCTAGAAATTAGTTTAATTGTAAACAACAGAATCAGCACCATTGTCTAGTTTTTATCTAAAAAAATATACAAAAGGTCGTATTGTTACAAATTGACGGGCCAGTTGGCGGTTCACCTTACGCGCCGCAGGTCGTGGGTTCGATTCCCACACAGGACATGCCTTTGTGTGCATGAACATGTATGTATGTCCTGAGTCTGGGTGTCATTATGTATATTAAGTACGTATTTACAAACAAAAAGTAGTATATGTATGTATTATATCAGTTATCTGGTTTCCACTGCTTAGTTTGGGATCAGATGACCGTGTGTGAGGAATGTCCCAGGATATTTATTTATTTATTTAATTACCTTGTTCTGACTTTAATTTGTATTTAAAAAAACGTAAAAAAATATAGGTAGGTAGTATTTTGGACAGCGACGAATTGATCTTTGTATTCTAATGTGGTAGGTAACAATGTAGAATTATGATTACACGTGAAAATTTTCCCATACTATGACGCAATAATAAGTTATTAACCTTTGTTAATTATATTTAAAAAAATAAAATTAGTTTTTATCCTGCCCTATTTTTTGTTACATTCTTTTTTAAATAAATATTAGGTGTTACTTGTTAATTCGTTTATTTCGTTACATGATTTTCAAGGATCTGTTTTGTTATTAATGGTCCTGATTCTGTTGCTTACTACTTAACTAATTTTAGTCTCACTATGTATCTTTCTAACAAAGAACATAAGAAAAGGATGTAAGAAATTTAGTCCTGTCAAAAAAGTCCAATGCTTGTTTACAATATAAATTTAGTCGGCATCTATCGCGGTTACGTCTAAATCAAATAAAGATGGCAAAGACTAATTTGACAGCTTTAAATATGTTCTATCCTTTTTAAAATCAAAATCAAATCAAAAGTAATTTATTCAGTTTAGGCCCGTTAAATTGGTTGATTATAATTTGGTTAAATTTTTCAATAATGTTCGCAAGAAAGAGATGTGATGTGACTAAAATTAGTTTAGTGCGATTTACAACAGAATCGACAGTCAATGTCTAGTTTAAAATCAGTCAACTAAATTGAAATGTAATAAGGTTTTGTATTGTGTACCTATCTGATCGTTTGCGAGTTATAAAAATTAATTTAAATAAAAGGTAAGCAATTTATTTATTTATTTATTTTTATGAGATCAACCAGCATTACAGTGTATAGTTTACAAAATAATTGAGCTTATTATAATAGCTAAAATAGATTTCCTCAATTAAGCACATAAATTAAATATTAATATGTAAAAAACACAGTTGATTTTTATTATCAGGGTCGGCAACGCGCGAGTGATACCCCTGGTGTCGCAAGCGTCCATAGGCTACGGTAACTGCTTACCATCAGGTGGGCCGTATGCTTGTTTGCCACTTAAGTGGTAAAAAAAAAAAAATATCATTAATGTTTGTTGTCATTGAAACATGAAAAAATATTATTAAGTGGTTGCGCCCCGCGGTTTCACCCGCGTACCCGAGGGATATCCCACAGTACGCAACATTCTTAAAAAAAAACGTAAGAAACTTCTCCAGAGTATTAGAAATAAAAAAAAGATGGATGGTATCGGTAAAGTCGTTCTTGACTTGTGGCGTGACTAAGGTAAATAAATAGGGATTCATTTGTATATATCATCTGTATACAGTTGTATAGTCGCGCCGTTTACGCAAGTTCTCAATAGCGCTGGCAGTATGTTTTTTTTTAATGATACGATATTGTAATTCAATTTTTTTCTTTGTGATATTCTTTTGTTTTTTTTTCACTTCGTTCTTGAGCCTGTTTGCAATAAAATTATCCCGTGCCTTTAAATATAATTTTATCTAAATTCATGAAAAATATATAGCCAAACACCAACACACAGATAAACATACAGTAATACAATTTCACGACATTACACTACATTTTAACAACGGTATAAGTGCAGTGCAAACGTCTCCGCATCGTGGGTAAGTGGTAGATCTATAAGTCCTAAATTTTTCCATCGATTCCCTCGAGATCAGGGCAAATCAATGGCTACAGGGTGAATCCTTTGCCCGGCGTGATTAGCCCCCTTACAAGGAAGACCGATTCTCTGACATGAACCTAACTTTACAATGCTGCAATTTAAAAGTTTGACGCTATAAATTAGTATTCATCATCATCATCACCCTATAATGTCCCACTGCTGAGCACAGGCCTCCTTTCACAAATGAGGGTGAAAAGGAATGGGCAATCAATACTCCACCACGCATGCCCACTGCGGATCGGTGGAGGTAGGCTAGCAGTCATCCTACCGTTGGAATTTTTCAAGCCGCCTAGGAGGCATCCAACTAGCTTAACGATTATCACAATTAAGTGATAACCGGGACCAACAGCTTTACGTGCCTTCCACTAGGCGGTCACCCATCCAGGTACCGACCACGACAGTGGTAGCCTAACTTTGCCGATCGATTAAGAATTGCTAATCATGGTACACCACAAGTGCTTCAATCATGCTAAATGAGTATTAAAATTTAGTAATCCTTGTGATTGAAGATTTAATTTTGAAGGAAAGACAAGTTGTTGAATTTAAACAAGAATAATTTAAGAAAACGTACTGTTACATTACTAAATAATTGGACTGTTTTACAAAAAACTTAAACCGACTTCAAAGTACACTAAGAAGTAATCAAATCCTTATTTGATGACAATGGGACCAAACGGGAAGTGTACCCTTTCAAATAAAAAAAGGAATTTTCCAAATCGGTTAATAAACACTTCTTCTTGAACAATTCGAATACTATAGCTCCCAAGTACTCCCAACATCACTCCCTTCGTACTTCTCTCGAACTTTGCCTCAAAACTCCTTTGCATACTTCCCAGTTCTTTAGTAAATCTTTCTCTGTTCAAGCTGTTCGTCTTTGGAACGCCTTACCTCAGTCCGTCAGACAAGCTCAGACTATTGAATCTTTCAAATCTCAGTTATTCTGCTACTATCACTCTCTTTAACCCTAGAAAGATAACCTACGTCGAATCGACGTATTCAATTTTGAAAAATTATTCTAACTCGTCTGAATTTCACTTCACTGCATCGGCCGTTTCAGCCAACTCAGTTGGCACATGAAGCTTGCAGAAGACACCTGTATCGCTCAAGTAAGTGCAATATTTTCGTCAATATTTACCTACCGTACGTCGAAGTGACGTATGGTTATCTTTAGTGTGACTTTTTTTTGCTTTAGTAAATATGGGTTTTTCTGAATTTAGTAAGAATAAATGCACATTTATTTATTAGTTTTTTAATGAGTTTTAGGCTATGAAAAAATAACATAATGATGTCACAAAGACGTGCCGAAAATGCAGAAATCTATCGATAATTGCAAGAAACAAGTGATGAAGACTCTCAGAGTTTGACAGCAAATATAAAGATAAGATATTACAGCAAATATTTAGTACAGGATGAAGTTCGAATGACGTCGAGAACTATGAGATGAGTGTTCCACTATAGGAAAACGCCACACAGGATACTGAAAACGTCCTTGAAAGCCCCCCGTACAATGTAACAAATAATGTTGTCACGTCACAGCTTCAAAATCTCTGAGGCAAAGACGAACATCGTTGGATGACTACTAAAGGAAGAACAAGTAGAAGGGTATTATCTTGTATTATCATACGTACATCTAGGCATAAAGATTTTATGAAAAAACGAAGCAATAGCTTGATGACTCCGTGGACGAAGACTAAGCAAAAATGCCTACTTTGCCTACCAATATAAAAGATATTTTTTTTGTTTTATTACCAAAAAAGAGAAGTCGAACCTTTCGGACAAGATGAACCTGCACCTAAGCATGAAAAAAGAACGTTTTGTCCTTCAAAAATTAGAAGGATGACAAGGAATATGTGCGAGAACTGCAAAAATCCTATTTGAGGAGAGAACAAATCGAGCGCCTGCCCTAAGTACCAATAAGGTCAAAATGAACAAAAACTATTATTTTCCTCGATTTCTTATATTCTTACGAGTACAAAAAGTTCATTTTAAAAAGTTTATTCCTCAAATAATAAGACTAACGCAGAGATTCCGTAATGTTTAAGTTTTGTAAGGTAAGAAGTATCGCGTTTTGTAATATCACGTTTTTTGTAATAAATATATAAATAAAACCTGATATGTTTCATTTATTCAAAACATAATTACCTATACTAAACAGGTAATCACTTTAATAAACATTATTATTTACAAAATCCAAAATATGCCCACTAATACATGCACACGTCGAATCGACGTATGGTTATCTTTAGTGTATAGTGAAATATGGTTATCTTTCTAGGGTTTCCTTCTTATTTTCCTTTAGTTACTGTTATTATGTAATAGTAGTATTTAGTTTATTTACATATTTACTTTTATTTATTTTATGTATGTAAGTATTAGTATATAGCTTTAATATATCTCGAAGTATTATAGTATTTGTGTATATATAGTATTAGTTTATTTCGTATGTATTGTATTATTTGTAGGTAGACGCTCAACCTGCCACCTTTAAATTTCTTTCCTGTACCCAAAGGTTGCCTGGAAGAGATCGCTTAAGCGATAAGGCCGCCTACATTGTATAACTTCCCTAATGTGTAATACTTTTGTTATGTTTTAATATGTCAGTATATACAATAAAGAATATTTCATTCATTCATTCAATAAACGACGGAGTTATGAGGTAACAAACATAAAAAAAATACATTCGATTTGAGAACCTTCTCCTTTTTTTGAAGTCGGTTAAAAATACAAAATATGTCGGAAAGGGAAAAACATAGCTCATAGGGGAGGATTCTATTAGTCCAAAACCTGAAGTGTTTGAAATATCCGCTGAACCTTCAAAGTCTAGACACGCGGGAGCGTGTCAAGACAAGTTCAAGACAAGAAAACTGGCGATCAGTACCGTGTGTAATATTACACGAACCATTTGGAGCCGCTTTTGAACCCTTCATAATTCAAAAACTGAATAAATTCACAGAATTGTCTGAGTCTTAGTAGATATGTACCAACTAAAACTGTGTAAACTGTGTTTTAGTTGGTAATCATTGGTGTTGTTTATTCGTAAATTTCTACAACAAAAATACATTACAAAACGAAACGTGGTTTTACTTGGACGATATTCAAAAAAGTTTACATTTTAATAAGTTTGTCGGTTTTTTATGTTGATTTTTTGTAGATAATTGCATTTTAATAGGTTTTCAATTTCTATGTGTTCTATACTAGGTATGTGTCGTATTCGAAAACAGGTTTTACCAGTAGACGCAGCATGCATGAAATTTCCTATCGATTGGTATCTATATACAACTAGCTGTCCCCCGCGGTTTCACCCGCGTTTTTTCCTGAATTTTCTTTGCTATAAACCTCACGGAGCCCGAGACCTTTCCAACGAATGCAAAACCGTGGAAATCGGTTCGTGCGTTCTGGAGTTATAGCGTCAGGAAGGAAAACCCGACTTATTCTTATATAGTAGATAACTCATTTTCACTAAATATGTCAGATAATCGGTTTTCCCTGTAAGGAGGCGATATAGAGATTCTATAGTACTTAGAAACAGTACCTCGAGTGTATAAGGGTGTAACATAGCCCAATGACTTTGAGGATTTGACCTCTAAACCAGTATTCTGCGCTACTCACCGCTGGGCGGCTTTGGAAATGCACCCAAACGGTGGATAGCGGTACTACAATCAACTCGATTACAGAAAAGGTAACAGCGCAGGTGTGTCATATCGTTTTTATAGCTTTGCCTATTTTCATTAATTATTTATTTAACGAAAATTGTTTATTGCTAGGTCTTCAGGAACAGAATTTATGGTTTACACAACTCATAAATCTGTTTAATTTTACTCGCCTGCTATATGATACATACCTATCAAGGGTCTGATGATGACCAGGCAACATATTGGATCTCAGTAACAGAAATAGCTAAGATTTTATAGTTTTCAATAGTTGTCTAATATTACATTATGTAATATGATGAATCTCAAGGGTCTGATAATGACCGGGTAACCCCAACACTGTTCCTTCTGCATATCAATGATGTGCTGTTTATTGACGGCATTCATTGCTATGCGGAGGGAAGCCGCGAACGTCTGGTGTCTGAGATCGAGAGTACACTAACTAGAGTCTCCGATTGGGGTCGACTAAACCTAGTCCATTTCAACCCCACCAAGACTCTAGCCTGCGCGTTCACCGCTAAGAAAACCCCTTGGTCTGTGGCTCCACAATTCCAGAACACTTCCTTGAACATCAGTCAAAGCATAGGGATCCTTGGCGTCAACATTTCTAGCGACGTTTTGTTCCGAAGTCACTTGGAAGACAAGGTTAAGCTGTCATCCAAAAAGTTAACCACATTTACGTAGCGTGAAGTGAGAAAAACGTAGGTGTTCGTGCTACCGATTTGAATGTTCGACATCATTCGTTTTTCAAATTCCCATACAAATTTAAGGCACTCGATACGAATACGTTACGCTTGCGATAGATTTTGCTATAAACCTTGTTTTGCAATAAGCGGGATTGTGTTTATTATTCTTTCAGTAGTCGTTGATTGGTTTACAGCTAACAACTTACTGCTCAATGAGAAAAAAACTAATTGTATCAGATTCAGTCTACCCAATATTAACGACATTTATATTCAATTTTAATATTTGCACACCGCACAGATCGGTAGAGTAAGTTTGGAACTCTTTAATTTTTAACACCGCTATTTTGCATTAGTATTACCCTTATTCTCGCAAATAAATTAATTTCATTTCATTTCAATGTGATACTGAATCAACCTTCCGAACTGGTATTAGAGTATTAGAGTCAGACTTTTCATAAGTGTCTGCGAAGGTCTATTTGAATAAATGATTTTGAATTTGAATTTGAGACACTCAACGCCAACATTGTTAATAAAGGTGAAAAACTGGATCTTTTATACACAATCTAGTAAATAGACTTAGTTCTGCAGCTTATGCAGTGAAGATAATCCGTTCTCTCACTGACGAATATCCGGAAAGATTAGTTTATTTTAGTTATTTTCGCAGTTTAATGTCTCACGGCATCCTACTTTTAGGGAAGCAGTGCCGACCAATGGAATTTTTATTCTGCAGAAGAAGGCTATTCGCGCAATATATGTATGACCTGAATCCAAGGGATTCCCATAGAGATAAGTATAAAACTATAAATATAATTACAGTACAAATAGTTAATCAAAGTTAATCAAAGTTAGTAGTACAAATAGTTAATCGTAAATAGGTCTTCACGATACAGGCATGCCTAGTGTGAAGGCCATAGACATAACGAAAATTTTAAAGATTCTCCCAGCGCTTTGCATGGTTTCAAGAGCAACATAATTTTGTTAGTTTTATTTTAATGTGTAAATGTGAACTGCTGAAAATAAATGTTTTTTGATTTTGAGTGCAGTCACAGTGCATATATGAAAACTTTATTTATGTTGGAAAAAATATACTTAACTTCCCTAAAAATAGCGACACTCATAGTTTAAACTATACATGAAACGGATACCCGGTAACTATCCGGCCTATCCAGCGACCAAATTACTATCAGGCTGGATACAAGCGCCTTACGGAACTTGACAGAGAATTAATTTGTACTCATATTGTTTCGCTTGTTTTCATAAACAAGGCCAGCTCAGAAAAAGTTTCTCCTTACACACTGCTGCTGAAAGGTGGTAGATTTTGGCAAACTTTGTTTTTGGGTAGGTACCTATTATGGGTATTAACTACCCACTAAATATAAGGGTCACGATTGCGACCAATTCGCACTGACTTAAGATAAAAAACAATCTCACATAAAATCGCGTTTTTTCTTCTTGGTGAGACTGGCTAGTATTATTTTTATTTACTACCTCATTAAAGCAATCCCGCAGCGTATCATAAGCTACCGTGAGATATAGCTAACTTCGCTCACGAACTAAAAGACTCGAATCCGACCGAGTCCGCCCGATCGTTCGTGCGCCACCTACACAAGCTCGCTTCTTTCGATGTACCAAACTGTAATGTTCCGCTGGATCCGGCTACTAGGTTGGCCGAATATCCGGTATCCGGCCAAACAGGTATTCGATCCATCTCTAGTTTAAACACTAGAAATAAGGACAAACTTGCTGTACCTGTAACACGGCTCAGCAAAATTAGGGATTCTTGAAAATTAGGCAATGTATACGCTTCTTTAACAAAGTACCCAAATCAATTCAATAACTATCTGAGTATAGATTCAAAAAGTGAATTAAACAAAAAATATGTATGAAGGGGTACTATAAAGTTTCCGATTTTGTAGAAGACAAGATACATTTAAATGAAGCGTTCGCTTTACAGGATATTTTAATTCAATTATTAAATATTGTAAAATGTATTATAAGATAATTAAAAAAGAATATGCTTTCTGAGTTTCTTGCCGGGAGGCTTCTCAGTTTAATTATAGTTACGAACCGGTAGTAGAATCAATTGTAACGTTCGGAAGTACCTTATTAGGGCCTATATTGAATAAATATTTTTGAATTTGAATTGAATTTATCATGTATAGCTTAGGAGTTATACGGGGTGGATACGACAATACGACAATAAATGAAACCACAAGCTTTTCATACATTGTTGCCGAGGAGACGTGTACCTTTTGTATGAAAAGCTGTATTTTTTTTTTGTGATTTCGTTTTTGGTAACCATAATTAAAATTTGATCGTATTGATGAGTACTTTACGTGGTTTCATTTATTGTCGTATCTACCCCGTATATGCCTATAACCACCTTCTGATTTCATCATCATACTCTGGATGCCAGACAAGGTTATATATTTGTCAAGACAAATCAAAGGAACCCAAACACGATGGGTTTATCATATATGTATTTTAGGAGTTCCGATGGCCACCTTCCGTATTCATTATCAGACTACCTCGATGGTACCATAACATTGCGTTATTCCCGAACCTACAAAAGTAAACCTTTCATTTCACTCGGACGGACGTCAGCAAGTGGTTGAAAAATAAATTGAAAATTTTGAAACGAAAAGACGTACATTATTGCAAGATAAATAAAATCTACTATATAAAAATAAGTCGGGTTTTCCTTTCTGACGCTATAACTCCAGAACGCACGAACCGATTTCCACGGTTTTGCATTCGTTGGAAAGGTCTCGGGCTCCGTGAGGTTTATAGCGCTACTTTTTATCTCGGGAACGCGAGTGAAACCGCGGGGAACAGCTAGTCTTGTTATAAAAATAATAAAGGACACCGGGATCTTGCTCTAAATTCTTAATAACTATTAGTACCTACTTAACACATTTCTGATTAGTCTATGACGACTATTGATGTCCTTGAAAATATTATTATTACTTATGACTACTTTAAATATATTTACTAGCTAAAAATATGCTCAAAATTGTATCTAAGTTATTAAGAGAAGAAATTGATTTAAAAATCATTCATAAATTTAAATATTTAGTTTACTTGTCGTATAAAATTTTCGTGCGAGGTCCTTTCGTGACAGCAGCCATCAAGGCACTGACGAGTCTCGGTTGCAGGCGTCCGCGGGTGGGATTTGGTGGAGAGCGAGTGATTTATGCTTCGCAATTATGTTTTATTATTATTATTTTAATATTATTAATAAAATTCGAAAATTAATCAATACATATTGTTATAAAATGCATTAGCTTTCTTTTGGTATAAGTTTCGCATATATCTGATGAGCCGTTATGTCAACAATTTACAATTTAGGTTAAAATTATACGTTTAAGGATTTAGGTTTTTACAAAATTTGAAGATATTTACACAAATTTTAATCAATGCAACTTGTGCGCGATGAACGAATGTCCAACATATATTTTTTACGGCGGACAGCCGTTTCACCGGGTCTCCCTGGCCTCCATGTCAACCCAAAACGCCACACACATCACAGATCGCCCAAATCGCATCGCTGGACCCCACCATCATACATGCCGCACACTTCGGATCTAGGGGGACTGACTCTCGCAAACCCTGCCGAAACACAGTGAACTGCTTCACGACAGACTCACTCACGAGGGTGGTCGCTAGCCAGGACATAGGTATAACCTACCACCAAGACGGGCGGCGTGAGAATTATGTGGGGCCGCCGCCTGTCCACCACAACCCGAAACGGGGTTCAGTATGAACCAGAGCCTCGTTTGTTTATCAGCAGGGTGCACAACGAGCAGGTGAGGTTGACAAGGATCCAATAGATGTTGTTTGGACCCTTACACCCCTAAAGTATCCGGAAAAATATCCGGTATCCGGTATCCGACCAAACAGGTATCCGTTTCATCTCTAATAAATACCAACCAATCGCAGTCGTGGCAAGCCGACCACTCCAACAAAATTTAAGTACATAGTTATCACGATCTTCAGTACCAAATTAAGCACCGAATACGAAATAGTGAAGAGTTGGTTTTAATAACGTATGCTTTACTGCTGTATTTTATCTGAGGAAATAGTCTAATATCACATATGTAGTAGATCTACACAGATGTAGTATTCTAATATTCGATTTTTATTATTATTTGAATATTCGATTTCAAGCCCTATTGTGATCCCAAGGTCTCTCAAATATCAGTTTTGAGATTAATTTTACCAGTAAGTAATAGTGGTCATAGTGCGAAAGGGCCACAGTTTTTTTAATTCCGAGAAAAGTATTTTTTTGGAGGCAAGAGAGTCAAATAGAGCCAATTCTATACCCATGTACCTAAAACTGAAAACTTGAACAACTTATCCATTTCTGTTACTAAGATCCAGTGTGTATTTATCTGTTCATCATCAGACCCTTAAAATTCATCTTGAATGTTGTAAAACACATGTAATATTAGTCAACTATTATATTAAAAAACTAGAACATATTAGCCATCTCTATTACTGAGATCTCGATATTATTGACCTGTTCATCATCATACCCTGGGGATTCATCGTGTAGTAACTAACACACATGTAATACTAGACAACTATTGAAAACAATAACATCTTAGCTATATCTGTTACTGGGATCCAGTAAGTATTCACCTGGTCATCATCAGACCCTAGTAGGGCATGTAATATCGGAAGGTTTTTCAATTCCGATATTGATTTTCGATATTGGATCTCAATATCGGAATTCCGATATTAATATCGGAATTAGAAATTTTTTTATAAATTGCACATATTCCTTATAAATTGCCCATATTCCTTATAAACTGCACATAATTATCTATCTATACTAATATTATAAAGTGGAAGAGTTTTTTGTTTGGTTAAACTGGCTAATCTGTGGAACTATCGGTCGGATTCGTTTTTTTTTTTCACTTATAGGAAGCTACATTATACCCGAGTATTATAGGCTACTTTTGATCCCGGAAACGCGGGTGAAACCTCGGGGGCAACAGTTCGTTATAAAGTTGAATTGAAAACATCTGCTCAGTCGAGCACTCTTGTCAGAGTGGTCGTGGGGCCAATACACAGTGTACATGGTGGTTCTTCAACGCCAATGTTCTTCTTGACTAGCGTTACAGCTTACGCAATGCTTTTCTATTTTTTGCGGTTCGTAGCGTTGCGAGTACACCCTCCCACCCTGGACAACAATTCTCTTTATCGAGTGTTCGTTTTTGCAGATGTAACCAAAGAACTTGAGAATTCGAAGCTGCACAGTCGACGAAAGCCTATATGTTATTCAAAGCTCCTTCAGGATCGAGTTATTGGTGCGAAAGGCCGTCCATGGAATTTTTAGGAGGCGTCGTCAGCACCACATCTCCAGTGCGTCAATTTTCCGGCGATCTTGTAGGCTTAAGGATCAAGTTTCAGCTCCTTAGAGAAAGATCGGAAATACCAGGCATCTCATATGTCGAATATTTGTTTTCTTAGTTGTCCTTCTGTCTTGCCAAATCTTCTTACTGCTGATCTTGTGATGGCACATCGTCTTCTGATCTCATCTTCACTGTCTCCTGTGTTGGAAATGGTAGAGCCCAGGTAGATGTAGCTTTTTTGCAGTAAGTCCATTCTATTAAGTTACGCCCGGTCTTTTATTAACATTTTCATCTTGTCTCTGTTGATTGCAAGTCCGTATTGGCGACTAGTGGTTTCTTAATGAGCCAAGAGGTCCTCCATATCTTCTTTAGTTTGATTAAGAAGAGTAGTGTCATCTGCGTAGCGTAAATTATTTATCAGTATCAGTGAAAAATATGTTTTATATCAAATTCTTTAATTTGGTTCAACACTTAACACGTATCGCAGATTTCGTATTATTAACCTATATTACTAGTTAAACTACCTCAGATTCAAAATAACTAAAACTGAAAATGTGCATGCAAAATCAACAGTTATGAACAACAATTTATTGGAAACTAGCTTTCCCCCGCGGTTTCACCCGGGATTAATAGTAGCCTATATATAATACTTGGGGATTGTGTAGCTTTTAATTAGTGAAAAAACACGAATCCGACTGGTAGTTCGAAAAATAAATGCATTTAAACAAACAAAGAAAAACTATTCAGATTTATTATATTAAAACTAGATGTGTCCCGCGGGTTCACCGTTTAAAAAAACAAAGAAACCCTTTATTATATAAGCATAGATATTAATATATTTAGTATAATTAATATTATATTAGTATAGATAAAGATAATGATGCCGATTCTGTTGTAAATCGCACTAAATTAATTTTAGTCACATCACATCTCTTTCTTACAAACATTATTGAAAAAGGATAGAACATATTTAAAGCTGTCAAATTAGTCTATGCCGTCTTCATTTGTGTGTATTTAGAATTAACCGAGATAGATGGCGACAAAATTTATGTTGAAAACAAGCATTGGATTAATTTGACAGGACTAAATTTCTTACGTCCTTTTCTTATGTTTTTTTTGTTAGAAAGAGATATAATGAGACTAAATTAGTTTAGTTGTAAACAACAGGATAAGCACCATTGTATGTTTATTTTTAAACGCTAGTTTTTATTGCTTATATTTTCCTAAAAACAAAGCGTCAAGCATATTTATGGATAATGAACTTCGTATTTTGTTGAAAAAATACGCTCACTTTCAACACTAGTACGCAAAATTGATGTACGATACGTTAATTTTATAGCTCTAGACGACCATACTCTGTGGCGCGCTTAAAAGCTTTATTTAAAAATTCAAATAGATAAAAATATCTGATTCCAATATTACGATATTGGATTACTCAATTCCGATATTGTAATATCGGAAAACACATTCCGAGATTCCGATATTACGATATTCCGAGATTCCGAGATTGATGCCCTAGACCCTAGAGATTCATTATGTAGTAATACATTATGTAATATTAGACAACTATTGAAAACTATAACATCTTAGCTATTTCTCTTATCTTATCTTATGGTTTACCTGGTCATCATCAGACCCTTGATATACACTTATGTATAGCAGGCGAGTAAAATTAAACAGATTTATGTCGGCTGCCCCATTTCAAAACCTAGTAAGGACTTAACACGAAATTTTACAGGAGAGCGCATAAACGTAAAATGGGTCAAACTATGAAAAGTATTGTTAGGTAAAAAAAATGCTATTGGTTATAAAAAATACTAAATAATGAACACATAGTACTAGAAATATTTTTATTCATGTGTATATTACATATTTTAAACCCCTTACTAACTTTGATAATTGACATTACATAGTAAGTATTATGGGGCAATTAGTTTCATAACGTATTATATCATTCAAGTTACCATTTAAGAACCTAGCAAGTCCAGAGACTTACTAGGTTTTGATTGGTTAAAATGGTTTTAAAGTGGTCACGAGGGAGTGAATGGTGCACTTACTAGGTATCGATGTTTAAATATATCCGCTTTAATGTGAGTTTAAAACGCTGATGTTTTTGTATTTGGTAGGGACTTATTAGGTTAGCAAGATTATGCAATAAAACAATTTTTGTAAAAAGTGTCCCTTACTAGGTTTTGAAATGGGGCAGCCGATGTGTTGTGTAAACCATAAATTCTGCTCCTGAAGACCTAGCAATAAACAATATTGGTTAAATAAATAATTAATGGAAATAGGCAAAGCTATAAAAACGATACGACACATCGGCGCTGTTACCTTTTCTGTAATCGAGTTGATTGTAGTACTGCTATTCACCGTTGGGCGGCATTTCCAAAGCCGCCCAACGGCGAGTAGCGCAGAATACTCGTTTAGAGGCCAAATCCTCAAAGTCATTGGGCTATGTTACACCCTTAACGTTGCTTGTAAGTATCTCCGTTTGTATAGAAAAGACGCACAGTCCAACACACAGAAAATGTATCCACGCGCGTTCATACAGATCACACGGTTCTACATGCGGAGAAACATGCGCGCACATTTGGATGGAATGAGTCAGATCCGCCGTTAATACAAAAAACGCAACTACGCGCGTGATTGCGTAAAAAATCCCGCACGATGATGCAGATCTGCACTCCCGCAAGTACGCGCGTAGGTGCGTTGACACGTAACATGCAGCATGCAGCATGTTAACCGCCTATCTGCTCTAGAAAGCACTTAATTAAAATAAAAAAAATACAATTTGTATATATTTTTTTCAGATTTATTAACGCGCTGCAAACATGCTAATACAGTTGTTTTACGTAATAGTTCTTTTAAGTGTTTGTTGGTTTGTGTGGCTAAGAAAATCGGCGAAGTCAACTGTCCAGGAAGTATCGGGAAAATTACCAATCATTGGACATATACACCAGTTTTTTGGAAACAATAAACGTAAGTTGTTTGAAACAATAAACCTGGGCTCTCTCTCTACTGTAGAAGGAAATGTTTATCGAGTAACATCATGTGTGTACAAGAATGGTGTGTGACTGTGACGTGAAGAGGTTTTTGCTGGATAGGCAACTGTGATTGATAAGCCTGGCAACACCCCTGGTGTTGCAAACGTCTGTATAGGCTACCATTTACCACCAAGCGGTTTGTATGCTGGTAGTTGTACGTAGTATATTATTTACTCTATGCTGGTAGTCATAAAATAAAACCGAGGGTTCCATACAATATTAACTAATTCAACTTTGCTATGAAAAAAAATCGCCAAAAAAGTCGTTTCTTGTTTTTTTTTTTTTATACCACTAAGTGGCAAACAATCATACGGCCCGCCTGATGTTAAGCGGTTACCGTAGCCTATGGACGATTGCAACACCAGGGGTATCACTAGCGCGTTACCGACCCTGCAGAAATCTCTTCACACCCTTTTTGAAGAATCCCATGCTGTACTCCATTGGGAAAACCACGGCTGAGAGCTCATTCCACAGTCCAAGCGTCCGCGGAAGAAAACTCCTTTTAGCCCGCACAGTTTGAAACAATTCTGGTTTCAGTGTGTGAGGATAGACTCCCCGTCGATGGCGAGAGTTGCGATGGTGGAAGGTAGCCGTAGGCATCAAGTCGAACAATTCATTACAACACTCTCCGTTGTACAAGCGGTAGAACACACATAAGGAGCAAAGTCTCTCCTTAGACTGAGGTTCCTCAGTCCTGAGTCAGTTCCTGAGGACTCCTTATCTAAACCGCTTGTGAGCTCGAGATCGTTAACGATTCTGACGGCACGTCGCTGAACCGAGTCTAAGGCCAAACCTGGTATCCAGGTGCTCCCGCCCATAGATGACAGCAGTACTCCATATGAGGCCGGACTTGCGACTTATAAAGTTGCAGCCTTTGCCCCGATGTGAAGTACTGCCTCGCTCGGTTGAGCACTCCAAGCTTTTTGGATGCCAGCTTAACCTTGTCTTCCAAGTGACTTCGGAACAAAACATCGCCAGAAATGTCGACGCCAAGGATCCCGATGCTTTGGCTGATGTTCAAGGAAGTGTTCTGGAATTGTGGAGCCACAGACCATGGGGTTTTCTTAGCGGTGAACGCGCAGGCTTGAATCTTGGTGGGGTTGAACTGGACAAGGTTTAGCCGACCCCAATCGGAGACTAGTTAGTGTACTCTCGATTTCAGACACTAGCCGTTCGCGGCATTCCTCTACCACGGAAAGAGGGATATTTGCACGGCCCGTGTAATGGGCGTCCCCTGTACTATCGTCTGCATAGCAATGAACGCCGTCAATAGACAGCATATCATTGATATACAGAAGGAACAGTGTTGGGGACAGCACAGAGCCTTGCGGGACGCCTGCATTTATCTCCATGTTATCGGAGCAGCTACCGTCAACGACGGCTCTAATGCATCTGCGGGACAGAAAGCTGGCGACCCATTTGCATAGTCTCTCGGGAAGCCCGTATGCTGGTAACTTCGATAGAAGACCCCGGTACCAGACCCGATCGAACGCCTTCGCCACATCTAGGCTCACTGCCAATGCCTCACCTTGACTCTCTATGGCGAGTGACCAATGGTGTGTGAGATACACTAGAAGGTCACCAGCTGAGCGACTGTGGCGAAAGCCGTATTGTCGGTCGCTCAACAAGTCGTGATCCTCAACAACAAGATCAACAAGTCGTGATCCAGGTATCTCAAAAGTTGCGTATTGATCACTCGCTCCATGACTTTGGCGATAGGCCTGTAATTCGTCGGGTCTGATCTATCGCTCTTTTTGGGCACTGGGTGCACGTGGGCAGTCTTCCACGAAGACGGGACTTCCTGTTTGGTTTAGGAAAGTGCGAAAAGACGCGTTAGCACATGACCCAATTTATTTGTTGTTATAGCGGCAATAGAAATACACATTCTCTGCAAATTTCAGCTATCTACCTATTACCGTTCATGAGAAACAGCCCACTGACAGAGACGGACGGTTGCACAGCGGAGTTTTAGTAATAAGGTCCCGTTTGGCACCATTCGAGTAAGGAACCCTAAAAAACCGGCCAAGTCAGACTCGCACACGAAGGGTTTCGTAAAGACGGTCGTGTCTGTCTGTCTGTCTGTCTGTCTGTCTGTCTGTCTGTCTGTCCGTCTGTCCGTCCGTCCGTCCGTCCGGCCGTCCGTCCATCCGTCCGTCCGTCCGTCCGTCCGTCCGTCCGTCCGTCCGTCCGTCCGTCCGTCTGTCCGTCTGTCTGTCTGTCTGTCTGTCTGTCTGTCTGTCTGTCTGTCTGTCTGTCTGCCTGTCTGTCTGTCTGTCTGTCTGTCTGTCTGTCTGTCTGTCTGTCTGTCTGTCTGTCTG
The DNA here is from genome assembly GCA_951394255.1 of Polyploca ridens. Taxonomy (NCBI): domain Eukaryota; kingdom Metazoa; phylum Arthropoda; class Insecta; order Lepidoptera; family Drepanidae; genus Polyploca; species Polyploca ridens. The sequence continues at coordinate 4,430,695 of OX596266.1, read as the reverse complement.
TCTGTCTGTCTGTCTGTCTGTCTGTCTGACTGTCTGTCTTTCTGTCCATCTGTCAAGACCCTTTTTCTCAGGAACACATGAAGGTAACTGGTAAGCTGACATTAATATCAAATACTCAGCTCTGCAATCCCTTGGAGCAGTAAAAAAATCAAATTTCTAAGTCAACGAAATCAACAAGCAAACGCCGTATATGCCGAATATTTTGACGATCGCAAGGGAATCAAAACCTATAGGGTACTTCTCGTTGACGTAGAATCATGAAATTTTACAACAAGCAAGGTCATGTTGCACAACTAAAAGTAAAACAATAACTGTCTCCTTCATACACATAAGCTTGACCGCGCACGAGAGAGACGGACAGACGTTTCATTATGCGCATGCAACGTGACGTCACGCCGTGCGCTTATTCACAGACATTACCTACACAAGCGCAACGTGTAAATGTGTTGAACGTGCCAGCTTCAGTAACTATTACACCGTCCTTTTTTTAGGGTTCTAACTAGGAAGCAGGAAGCTACTTATTACACTACACTATATTGCTTTCTAAATAGGACGCGGCAAAGAGTATAGCAACTATACTAAAGCGGGACGGACGACTCGTAGGGATGTAACAAAGGTCGATTTAAAAAAACGATAAATGAATACTTGGTACTTACTTATATAAAGTTCAATTTTGTTTTTTATTTTTAACATAAAGGAGCTCATTGGTATTCATTAAAATTTTAAGTTGTGTGATCGGTTTGAGAGAATAAAAAACTTAAAACATCGGAAGATCATCGATGTAAGTATCGTTATATTTTTTTTAAATCGACCTTTGTTACATCCCAACGAGTCGTCCGTCCCGCTTTAGTATAGTGCTATACTCTTTGCCGCGTCCTATTTAGAAAGCAAGATAGTGTAGTGTAATAAGTAGCATCCTGCTTCCTAGTTAGAACCATCCTAGTTAGGATCCTAAAAATAGGACGGTGTAATTGTTACTTAATAGCTGCTTCCGAGTTAACATATTCACAGCAAAAAATAGTGACGAAACTTCTCAATTTGTTTCAGATATGTGGGAGGTATTGAAGAGACTTTCACGACAAAGCTTAAAACATGGGGGTGTCGCAACATTTTCGCTTGGCCCTGTACGCACATTTTATGGTAATACTTATCTTATTTTTTTTTGCCTTCTATCAATATAAGAATAATTAATTTAATTATTTTTATAAATTATGTTCATGAATTTGTACCCAAGCAAAATTAAGGTCACACACTTTTTGTAGCATATTAAACAGTGTTTCCTTTGTTTTTCTCTGAACTGAACTAATATGAAATAAGGCTCCTGAGGCTCCATTTCCAATCTAGTTAGTCTTTGATCCAAATATTCAGAACTAAAGTTGTATGATGGCAACAAACAAATAACAAAATAATCGTCCTGTGTGCCTAGACAAGATGGTTATCGTCAGATACCGAGACGAAGGTCCCGGGTTCGAATCCTACAATGGGCTTGAGCTTTCGGTGAAGGAAAACATCGTGAGGAAACCATAGCACGGTGGTAGGGTACTTTGTAGTACCCATCTGGCTGGCTACCACCCTCAAGTTGAAAATCTGTCGCCAAGCATCTACCGGTGTGTTCCGACAGCTGCACTTGAGAGCCAGTTCCTTCTAGGCTTTGTGTGTGCACCACCATCGGCCACATCATCACTTACCATGGTGAGATTGTGGTCAAACACAGGCTTATACACAGTAAAAAAAAAAAAAAAAAATCGTCATCGTTAGTAAACGATCAACCTTTATATGGGATTGACATTTCAAATCGAAAAATCTCTTATGTCAATCCCAATTCGTTGTTGTTGTTGTTGTACAACAAATTGGTATCCAAGAGATGGCAAGAGAACAAATGCGCTGGGAAGATGAGTTGAAACTTACTGTGGGACCCAAATGGAGGAGAGTTGCTCAAGACAGGAAGCAGTGGAAACTACTGGAGGAGGTCTTTGCCAAAAAGCACACTGAGTTGAGAGATATCCTATAGCCGAACAAACTAAACAATACAGTCATAAAGATTAATCTCACCCAGTTTAACGGGCTAAATAAATATGTCTGCTGTCACCTCTGGGATGGATCTGCCAAATACCAGCTGGAGGACCTTGACTCAATAGACCGTCGTGCTAGGAGACTAGTCGGCGATGTTTCGCTAACTGAGGCGAAATTAACGAGCCTTGAAGCCATCGGCGTAAGGTTTCATGTTTGTCGGTCATCTATAGGATATATTTTGGAGAGTGTGCTACAGTATTGTTCAATCTAATTCCTCCATCCCCGTGACAAGACGCCGGGAGAATTTCCACCCATACGTTGTCGACATCTCGCGTACCCGGACACAACGTTTCGCTTCATAGTTTCTTATACGAACAGCAAAGGAGTGGAACTCTCTTCCGGGGTCTATGTTTCCTGACACCTATAACATAGATTTATTCAAGGCCAGAGTGAATAGGCTTTTTCTGGGTAAGCGTGCTACATCCTCGGCCTCGTCATAACTCCTCATGGGGTCAGTCGAAGGTCAAACGCAAGCCCATTTAACATTAAAAAAAATGTCGTTTCCATACAAAGGTTGATCGTTTACTAACGATGACGATTTTCGACAACCATCTTGTCTAGGGGGCTGTTCTTTCGTTACTACTACTGTAGGTACTTTATTCTGTTCTGCCTTCAAGCACTGGTTGGCAGCCACGTTTCCGTGGGTTTTATGCGCTTACTACCTTTGGCCACATCGTCAATTGCCATGTTGACTGTGTTGTTTTTTTACGACGGCGTTGTTATCAATGACAAGCATACGGTCCTTCTGGCGACCTTACTCACACATGGTAATACAGTGCTCACGCGCAGGAACACAACATAAAGTTATTTGGCTGCGGTATCAGTCAGTTAGGAGTCCTTAATTAAATTGTTTCTAGGGTTCTGGACCTTGAAAGGAAAAAACGGAACCCGTATGAGATCACTGGCCTGTCCATCCGTCTGTCAGAGAGGTTTTACTCGAAGACTTAGCACATCCCAGACCTATCCGCCCATTTTATACTTTATTCGTTGTTCAAGTAGTGTACAGTTATAAGTCTCAATATTACAAGTGATCAGGCTAATATTACTACTGTTAATAACAACTTTAGTAAACCATTGTCATAAATATTACAATAGTAATTGTTGGAATGATGATTGTCACGCTGCAGCGCTGTGACAGGCAAACTCACCATAAGAGTTTTTACCTTTTCACCTTAACTATAGGTAGGTACGTAATAACTCACCCTTTTGGTTCGGAAGCCCTAAAGTCATGTTCACTTTACATACTTTGATTACTACTTCTAATCTAACATGTTATATTTTCCAGTAGTAACAAATCCTGATGACTGTCTCATAATTGCCAACAAGCGTCTGAAAAAAGACTATGTTTATGATTTCGCTAAACCATGGCTTGGCAACAGTTTGCCTGTTGCTGATGGTAAGAACAATAATTATAATTATAATATATCATTCAATTATAATTATCATATTATTATGGTAAGATGTAAATTTAACAAAACCCTTTAGAAACCGTATGCGCAAAATATTGTCGGAAACTCGGAATGCACAAAAGAGCAAACAAATAAAAAATACTTGCAAAAAATACCTAATCTATAATACCGGGTGTTTTTCTGCATGTGTGCCATATTTAAGAAGGTTGATATTTACCTTATATAGAACACCATTCAATTATAAAATCATGCTCGTAAAATTACATATTATTTTAAAAGTTTTGTAAAAGTAAAAATCTTCCGTGTTTGACGATGTTTTAATACTATAATAAACTTTTGTAATATAACCTTTGGCGCGGTAGGGTAGTATAAGTATATACCTACCCTACCCTATACCCTAGTATAGGGTAGGACATCACGCAAACGAAATCGCGCCGGGAAGTTAGTTGGTTCTAAATGTTGGCTTAGGAAGCAGCTCTTTTTTTTTCTGTACAAACTTTTATTTTGAAAATTGATTTAACTGAGCTTTGTACAATGTTATAAAAAGTATTTTTGGTCATAAGATATTATAATATAAACTCACGCAATTTTTTGACCGTTGCCATCAGTATTAGCGCATTGATACGAACGCAGCTGGGCTTGAGCCTCCAGTAAGGCAAAGTACAATTTTACATAGTAATCAAATTTTTTTTCAGTACCCACTTGGAAAAGAAACCGGAAATTGTTGAATCCATTATTCAATCAGCGAGCTTTAAATGGATTCAATTTAGTATTTAACAGTATGTCGAGAAAATTAACACAGAAATTGGCTGCTGAAGTGGGCAAAGGCCCCTTTGATGCTTATGCATATCTGACGTCAAATAATTTGGAGACCATTTGCAGTAAGATGATTTCCTTTTTTTTTACTGTCGATGATAGTTTATTATAATTATTTATATGTTGACGAACCCTACCAAGAGTAGAGGTCTGGACGGGTACGAGCAGCTTGAAATGAAACTCGATTTGTGCGGTGAAATAATCTTGAAACTTGTACTGCAGTATTGCCTCTTTCTGACTTGTTCATGTAAGGAGAGTGCGTAGAGAAATGAGTGCCGTATGGGCCTGACTGCGCTGTTTATATTGTAATTTTAATCTTTGCGCATGCCTATGTCAGATTTGTAAATGATTACAGTGCAATATTATTATTATTAGCAATATACAATCGGTTGCTATGGCAACGGATCAATGTTGAAAAGTGGCAATACCGTGCGAGAGCCCTATCAAAATTCTTTATTTAAAAATGCTTATATCTAATACAAAAAACAATGTAAAACTATCAATAATTATAAAATAATAAACAATAAATCATCCTAGTACATAAACAATAGCCTAAAACCTTAAAGTAAACAATATAAAATTTCTTATTCTAAACTTAGCTTATGTAAAGTAGGTATATAATATAATTATAAGATCTTTATTTACATTGGAGTGGGCAGGCATACATAGCATAATGTGTTATGTGCGGGTCGAGGGACGATAGAGGCATGTTAAAGGGTGTAGTCGTGAACAGTCTCCCCCTCGTGCGAAGATGAGTTTCTGAGCACCATATACAGAGTTTCACGACGTCATGCTATCTTCACTATGCGGGATGTGGGTCGTCGTAGCTCTCCAGCTGTGGTTCTAACGTCTACTACTCGAACTTTGCCATCGGGGCCTGGGTAAGTATGGGTAATCTGCCCTCTCGGCCATACTCCTCGAGGTAATGATGAATCGATGATGAACACGATGTCTCCGACTTCTGGGTTGGTGAATCCCTTGGAGTTGGCACTATACCTAGGTGTTATAGTAGGTAGGTATTCGGTGAGCCATCGATTCCAAAACAAATCAGTCAATCTTTGTACAGTTTTCCAGTTGGCTGTACCTATTAGATTTTTGTCGTCGAATGTACCCATTATCACGTTGCCACTCGATCTTCCGATTAAGAAGTGATTTGGAGTCAAACTTTCTTTGTCTTGAGGGTCTAATGAGACGTCGGTAAGTGGACGTGAGTTTATTAAGTGTTCAGCTTCCAACAATATTGTATGCAGGACTTCTTCACGTGGCTGACGAGATTTTAAGGTGGCAGATAGCGCGACCTTGACAGAGCGTACTAAGCGCTCCCAGGCTCCACCCATGTTAGGTGCCCCAGCAGGTATGAACTTCCATTTGATGCCTTTCTGTTGAGCCTTATCAGTCAGTTTTTTCAGTTCCATTTGCATGTCCTTGTTAGCGCCTACAAAGTTGGTTCCGTTATCACTGTACATTATAGATGGCGCTCCTCGCCGTGCTATCATTCGGCGGAGTGATAAGATCATACTGTCGGCAGACAGAGACGGCACTATCTCTAAGTGCACTGCGCGTGTAGTCAGGCATGTATAGAGTGCGACCCATCTTTTTTCTTGTTTGCGGCCTACTGATATGATAAGAGGGCCAAAATAGTCAACTCCGGTGCATGTGAAGGGCGGTTGATGTTGTTGTAGGCGTTCTGGTGGTAAGTCGCCCATGGGGGCCGGTATAGGTAGGTACTTGTGCGTTCTGCACCAATCGCATTCTCGCGTTATAGACTTCAGCGTGTTTCGTAGCGAAGTAATGTAGTACTTTTGGCGTATTTCATTCATAACTGTATTATGATTGGCGTGATTGTAGTCGCAGTGATATTGTTGTATAAGCAACTTTGTAATCGGGTGCTTGCCGTCTAGTACTATGGGTTCCTTGTATGTGTCACTCACACAGTCAGCTGATGACACACGAGTTTCGATTCTTATTATGTCGTTTCTGAGCGTCAATGTTAGCCTTTTTAGGCGCGAATCTTTTTCGTTAGGTACTTGGTTATTTCGTAGCGATTTTAATTCGCTCGCCCAACTTTCTTGTTGTATGGCTTTGACGAGCAGTGTCTCGGCATATTGTAGGTACTCTACGGGTAAAGGTACGGTACGGGTGGTGATCGCCGGTACACGTTCGATAGGAGTTTGTTTACGTTTTCGTTCGTATTTTCTCCATGATTTGTCTTTGACGGTTTTCTTTATGGCGGCGACGGGTTCCGGTTTTTTCTTGACCTTGGCCTTGAATATGTCAACGCTGTGTAATAATCGTGCCGTAGCTCGTTGTAGGCGTTTCCACGAAGAAAACCTCGATACGTCGGGAATAGGTATTTCGGTCCGTCGTATGGTGGCTACGATTTTAGACTTTTCTTCGCCTGTGGTAGGTATGGAGCGGTCGCTCTTATCTTCCGGCCACTGATTAGAGTTGTATTGTAGAAATTCGGGGCCGTTGAACCAACGATGATGAATGGTAAAGTTTCTCGGGGTTGATCTGGTGGCGTCGTCGGCGACGTTTTCGTCGGTGGGTATCCACCGCCATTCTGTTGGTTTGGTTGAGTCCTCGATTTCTGCCAACCTGTGCGCGACAAATGGTTTGAATGTACGCGGATCGGCTTTTATCCATGCTAAAACGGTGCGCGAGTCTGACCAAAAATATCTCTTTGTGACTTTTGTTTGGATTTCTTTTTGAATATTGGTCGCCAGTCTGCAACCTAGGAGCGCTGCTTGCAACTCCAATCTAGGTATTGACGTGGGTTTCAGTGGTGTTACTTTAGCTTTTGCTGCTAATAATCTCACGCTGGTTTTGTTGTTTTTTGTGGTTTTCCAGTATGTAGCTGCTGCGTAGGAGCTCTCGCTCGCGTCCAAGACCCATCTTTTTTCTTGTTTGCGGCCTACTGATATGATAAGAGGGCCAAAATAGTCAACTCCGGTGCATGTGAAGGGCGGTTGATGTTGTTGTAGGCGTTCTGGTGGTAAGTCGCCCATGGGAGCCGGTATAGGTAGGTACTTGTGCGTTCTGCACCAATCGCATTCTCGCGTTATAGACTTCAGCGTGTTTCGTAGCGAAGTAATGTAGTGCTTTTGGCGTATTTCATTCATAACTGTATTATGATTGGCGTGATTGTAGTCGCAGTGATATTGTTGTATAAGCAACTTTGTAATCGGGTGCTTGCCGTCTAGTACTATGGGTTCCTTGTATGTGTCACTCACACAGTCAGCTGATGACACACGAGTTTCGATTCTTATTATGTCGTTTCTGAGCGTCAATGTTAGCCTTTTTAGGCGCGAATCTTTTTCGTTAGGTACTTGGTTATTTCGTAGCGATTTTAATTCGCTCGCCCAACTTTCTTGTTGTATGGCTTTGACGAGCAGTGTCTCGGCATACTGTAGGTACTCTACGGGTAAAGGTACGGTACGGGTGGTGATCGCCGGTACACGTTCGATAGGAGTTTGTTTACGTTTTCGTTCGTATTTTCTCCATGATTTGTCTTTGACGGTTTTCTTTATGGCGGCGACGGGTTCCGGTTTTTTCTTGACCTTGGCCTTGAATATGTCAACGCTGTGTAATAATCGTGCCGTAGCTCGTTGTAGGCGTTTCCACGAAGAAAACCTCGATACGTCGGGAATAGGTATTTCGGTCCGTCGTATGGTGGCTACGATTTTAGACTTTTCTTCGCCTGTGGTAGGTATGGAGCGGTCGCTCTTATCTTCCGGCCACTGATTAGAGTTGTATTGTAGAAATTCGGGGCCGTTGAACCAACGATGATGAATGGTAAAGTTTTCGTCGGTGGGTATCCACCGCCATTCTGTTGGTTTGGTTGAGTCCTCGATTTCTGCCAACCTGTGCGCGACAAATGGTTTGAATGTACGCGGATCGGCTTTTATCCATGCTAAAACGGTGCGCGAGTCTGACCAAAAATATCTCTTTGTGACTTTTGTTTGGATTTCTTTTTGAATATTGGTCGCCAGTCTGCAACCTAGGAGCGCTGCTTGCAACTCCAATCTAGGTATTGACGTGGGTTTCAGTGGTGTTACTTTAGCTTTTGCTGCTAATAATCTCACGCTGGTTTTGTTGTTTTTTGTGGTTTTCCAGTATGTAGCTGCTGCGTAGGAGCTCTCGCTCGCGTCCACGAACGTGTGCAGTTCTCCCTCTTCGCACGAGCTAGTGCACCTGGGTATGTCTAGGTGTTGCAGATGTTCCAGGCTGTCGAGCCACTTCATCCAGTCTTCCATGAGTGCGTCGGGTATGCTTTCATCCCAGTCGGTCCCAGCTCGCCAGAGTTGTTGTATAAGCTTTTTTCCTTGAATAAGGACGGGCGTGGCTAGTCCTAAGGGGTCGAACACTGACATCACCGCACTGGTGACTTCCCTTTTTGACGGTGGTCTGACTCCTTCTTTCACCTCCTGAGGTGTGTTTCGCAAGTTAAGTGTGTATTGCATTGCATCCCTTTTGACATTCCATAACATGCCTAATGTTTTCTCAGTCTGATCTTGCCCTAATGGGACCTGATCGGTTTGAGAGTTCTTCTCGAAGCTTTCAATTGCTTGTGTGTCGTTCGATGCCCATCCTCGCAGCACGAATCCGCCGGCCCGGTGGATACGATCGACTTGTTGTGCCGTGTTTTTGGCTTCGGTGACAGTTTGAAAACTTTGTAGGTAGTCATCCATATAGTGACATCTTTGGATAGCATATACAGCGTCCGGTTGTTCTTGACTGAATTCCTGGGCATTTCTGTCCTTTACATAGATAGCTGAGCATGGAGACGACGTTGCACCGAAAATTAATGACTTCATTCGGTATTCGCGGGGTTCGGAGTCTGTCTCGTTTTCTCTCCATAGAAAACGCAAGCTATCTCTGTCTTCTTCGCGCATGCCTACTCGCAAGAACATTTCTTTGATATCGGCTGCGACGGCGATCGGTCCGCCTCGAAAACGTATTAAAACGCCGAATAGTGATTGAAGTAGGTCTGGGCCAGACAATAATGCGTCGTTAAGGCTCTTTCCGTTTGTGCGCGCCGCTGCGTCAAATACTAAGCGCATTTTGCCCTTCTGTGGGTGTACGACGGCGAAATGGGGTAAATACCATGTTCGAGATGGTGTCGGTTGACTCGTTGCTGGTTCCGCATATCCGCTTGCTAATAAGTTTTGAATCTGTTCAGTGTATTTTTTCCTGAAATCTTCATTTTTTGCAATTTTCTTCTCAATACCTATCAATCGTTGCATAGCGTTGGCGCGGTTGTTTGGCATCGTTTCATTATCGGTTCGCCATAATAACCCGCATTCGAATCTTCCATCGGAGAGACGTTTCGTTGTCTTATCAAGTATTGCGAGCACTCGTTGTTCCGGGTCGCTTGCTGGCTTCTTGGGTGTTATACCCAAAGAGTCAAGGTCGAAATGTGACTTGATTAAGCATTCGATGTCCTCGTTTTTCTTTTGTAGGTGACCCACGAACGAAACTGGCTTTGGTGCTTCCGACCTGCATCCATGTAGTATCCAGCCGAGGCTAGTTAATGATGCTACCGGCTGATTGCTGTTTCCCGATTTTAACTCCCTTGTGACAATCAAGTGCCAGTTGTCTTGGCCAATCAAAATAGCTGGTTTCATCCTTTCGTATTGGATCTGATCTTGGATGTCGTAAAGGTGGACACATCCAGCGATATCGTCTTGTCGCACTGATTGCGATGTGAGGTTGAGTTCGTTGATAGTGTAGGCTCTCAAGTTTTCGTAGTTTCTAGCGAACAGGCCCTTTATACGTAGCTTGAGTTGGCGCGAGTTGTTCGTCTTCATTTGCTGTCCACTAATGCCCTCTATTGTTAAAACTTCTGTGGGTCCGTCGGCTCCTATCTCGTCGGCAACCTCGTTCAATAACAATGTTACGGTGGATCCTTCGTCGAGGAGGGCTGCCACGGTTTTAGTACCGGTAGGTCCGCATAACTCCACAGGAACGATCTTTAGGTATGCCTTTGTTGAGTTTAGGTGGTTTACAGACGCGATTTTCAGTTCTTCTTTTTCAGGTTTTTCATGAAGTAATGCATGATGTTGCCTCGTGCAATTATTTTCTCCACACGGGTTGGCTTTGCATGTTGAGTGTCTGTGGTTCGATTTCAGGCACTTGAAACACACCTTTAGTTTCTTAACAATTTCCCATCGATTTTTCACGGTTTCCTTGAGAAATTGAGGACATTTCACTAGTCCATGTTCTTTTTTACAGACGAGACATGTGATTGGTTGTTGTTTTCCTCCGGTAGTTGCGAGGACAATATCTTCTCTCTCTTTCACCGGTGTCTCGTTCAACGTAATAGCTCTCTCTCTCTCGAACTCAGAGTCGCTATCGTAGTTGTTTTCAGTTTCAGTGTCGCTCTCGCTGTCAGACTGTGCAAAGTTGGTGGTATTGACCTTCTGACTGCGTAGTGGTCGACTGCGGAATGGTTCTCTCTTTTTCTTGACGAACTCCGTAGTTGACACGTCGTATGCCTCGAATTGATCCGCAATGTTGTTGAGGAATTCTGATAGTGAAATCAGTATGGGTTCGTCTTCTTTGCTTGATCTGTACTCGTACCATCTGAATTTCACGTTCATGTTCATTTTGTCAATTATTTTTTCTGACAAATCGCTTGAGTATAAATAATCCTTGCGATTCATTTGCTTGATGACGTTGACACTATTCGCCACTGCGCTGGCAAATATGCCTATGCCCTTTATGTCGTTGGACATGGGCGGCAGCTTGTTGATAGCTGCTATCTCACTCTTTATGAGATGTGTGGGCTGACCAAATCTTCTTTCCAATGCTTCCAATATTTCCTTAGGATGCGTGTTGGTATACAGAAGCGACTTGACGGACTCTCTTGCTTGATCTTTGATAGCCCTTCGCAGTCTGGCTACATTCTCGATGTCAGAGAAATATTTTTCGGTATCTCTATAGATAGCCTTGAAAGCTATCCACTCTCTCGGGTTGCCGTCGAAATGATGCAACTCGTTTATGTACTTCGGTGCAGGAGCAGGCTTGCTTTCCTTCACGCTCTTGATCGCGCTCACGATCGCGGATGCAAGGGTTGACACGTCCCCTTTTGCCGGCATCCCATTTTTCTTGAGGTTTCCCTCGCGCTGTCGTTGAATGGATTTCTGTCGTGACTTCTCCACCCAATCCGATACGTAATCGCCGTTGTCCACGTCACTCGCATCCGATGAGTCTTCCTCGTCCTGAAGTTCGATCAATTCCAGCTTGGTCTTCGCCATTGCAACAGCCGCATCTGCCTTCTCTTTCTGGCTTCGCTCGAGTTCCAATCGTGCTTCTAATGCGGCTCTCCTTTGCGCTGAACTTGATGAAATCACCGAATTTGATGCTCTTCGTGGCCCGGTCCGATTTACCACCGTACCTTCCCTTGACACGCGTACCTCCTTGGTTTTGGACGTTCTGTCCTTCCGTGACTGCTCGGATCTCTCTGTACTTTCGGTACCCGTACCCGTGCTGTCTGTGTTCTCGGTGCTTCCACTCTGCACCGTGCTAGGAGTCTCCTTCTGAGAACTCCTCATGCTGCTCTCCGGAGCTGACTCCTCTTCCTCCCTGGACTGCGTCTTGTTTCTTCTTGCTTGACTCCTGGTGCTCATCTTCGCCTGGGGGAGATCTTCCATGCCGTCTTCCCTGTTTTCCTACCTCCCTAACGTCCCTACAACCCTATCAGCCTGTTTGAGTGGTTCTTCGGAACACGCTCTCCCAGGAATGGAAACGTGCAGGATTGGAAAGGTGGGAACCGCCCGGCAGAGGGATATGAGTGAAAGTAGCGTGCTCAGGTATGGGGGGATCGTCCACACCCTCAGCCGTGCCCTCAAGAGGCCGTCTACTTCACCCACACCGTACTGGCGCGATCAGACTGTACAGTGCGCCTTGACAAAGGCACCACTGGTAGTGTCGTCCGGTCCACTACTCCCGCCAACAGGCGTTAACTCACTCTACCGTTTGTCACCGTTAGGTGGTAGACGTGAGCCGCGGCGCACCGCGTAAGAAACAAAGACGTTTGACTGTGTCCGCCACTCTTCCTCGGTGAACCCGAAGTCTCGACCGGCTGTGTTGTTCACTCGCTGCAGTGGTCACGACGATACCCGCCGTGTTGTTCACACGCTGCAGTGGTCTCGATGTACACGCCGTGTCGTCCACACGCTGCAGTAGTCTCGATGATACCCGCCGTGTAGTCTCGCCGCTGGGCACCGATTTGCGTTCGTGGCTGTGGCTTGCCCCTCGAACCCAACGTTCGCGGCCGTTGCCTGCCCCTCGAACCGCGCCAATCCCAATGCCCTTGAGAACCCACAGCTTGCACAATCTGCCCCGATCTTCCAATGTTCTTTGCTAACAACCCGACGAACCGAAGCGGAAGAATACCGAAGCTTCTTGCACTGATTCTTGATTTTTCTTTTTTCTATCCGACGTCGATGGACCAAACGCTGTTGACGAACCCTACCAGGAGTAGAGGTCTGGACGGGTACGAGCAGCTTGAAATGAAACTCGATTTGTGCGGTGAAATAATCTTGAAACTTGTACTGCAGTATTGCCTCTTTCTGACTTGTTCATGTAAGGAGAGTGCGTAGAGAAATGAGTGCCGTATGGGCCTGACTGCGCTGTTTATATTGTAATTTTAATCTTTGCGCATGCCTATGTCAGATTTGTAAATGATTACAGTGCAATATTATTATTATTAGCAATATACAATCGGTTGCTATGGCAACGGATCAATGTTGAAAAGTGGCAATACCGTGCGAGAGCCCTATCAAAATTCTTTATTTAAAAATGCTTATATCTAATACAAAAAACAATGTAAAACTATCAATAATTATAAAATAATAAACAATAAATCATCCTAATTTTAGGCTATTGTTTATGTACATAAACAATAGCCTAAAACCTTAAAGTAAACAATATAAAATTTCTTATTCTAAACTTAGCTTATGTAAAGTAGGTATATAATATAATTATAAGATCTTTATTTACATTGGAGTGGGCAGGCATACATAGCATAATGTGTTATGTGCGGGTCGAGGGACGATAGAGGCATGTTAAAGGGTGTAGTCGTGAACATTATAATTTAACTATTTGATGGTATCTAACTAAAAGCACGGTAACAACTTGGGAAGCTTAACTGAAAGACTGAAGTGGTCTAGTTGATTACATTGAATAATGGAGCAGACCATACCATGTCATTGAGAGTGACATCAGCATTATTAGTATTATTAAGATTGGCGATGCTTTGAACTTCTTAAGGGGGCCCTCTGTGGCCGGCGCAACTTCAACGCAAGCATAGTCTAAAAGCTTGTTGTTTCATCCAACGTAATGTTTGACTGCAAAAAAAGAACAAAGACAGCATCAGAGCCGTCGGTTATCAGTCGGTAAATTCCGCTGATCACTCGCGGCCGCTTCGCTAGGTCGTCATTCATGATTTCGCATTCATAAAACTTGTTCCAGGAGTATACTTCTTGTGAAAAAATCTTACAAGTTTTTGAAAAAAAAGTTAGTTATTTAGAATCTCCAATACATTTGCAAGCGTATCTAAATGTTTTCTTTACTTTTACAATTTACAGGTACATTAGATATGGCCAAAGTTCAGGCAAAAACGCTGTTTTTCGGAGGCTTTGACTGAATTTGTTTCACACTTTTTTTAAATTACGCCTAGATACACGGCTAGATATAGTGCAGAAGATACTAATTTGTTCAAAAAATCTAACGAAAAATGTTTAACAACGCCATAATAAGTACAGTGGTTTTGTATGAAAAGTATGACGAATTGAGTCCTCTTAAATCGAAGGGGTTACGATAAATTTATACTCAGCATTTACATCACCTGTCGTTGTGTAGCATTTATGAATATACAAATTCATCAGCATCCATCCGAAAGGGGTGAAGACTTCAGGTAGGTATAGAAATCAAGAGATCGGACGAAATCTCTCCCTGCCAGCAGTCGTGTCGGCGATGCTGAGCGGGGATACGGTGTGGTGAGCCGTAGCCTCCTTCTGTGAGACCGTAATGGTCCAGAAGGAGGCTGCTGAGCGGGATCGGGAGAGGGCCGATCCCACCAGGAGGCGAAGCCGCCGGGGCGCAAACGTGCCTCGTCGCGGCCCTCCTGCCCTGTAGCTCGGGCTTAGAATAACAGCTACGGTGTTCCCCTGCCTGTCGTAAAAGGCGACTACACGGGGCCTTTGGGGTCGGGGGCAATCAGAGCGGGGGCTCTGTGCGCCCAGAAGCGACCCCAAGGAGGACGATGGGTCGATGTAACGCTTCCCCCGGGACGAGCTATCTAAGCGCCGCGCTTGGAGGGGTGAGCAGGTACGCGTTCAACACGAGAGCCCGACCCCCTCTCTATGGCGCAGGTGGCGACCAGGTGGGGTTTTAGTCGGTACAAGTCCGGCATAATCTGGCCGCTCCACCCCAGGGCGGTCGGGTATCCTATGAGGATTTCCACACGCAAATATATTTTTTTTATAGAAATCAAAATAAATTGCTCAAAAATGTAAAGCAAATTTTCGCTTCCAAGTTTATTGAATTAAAATCAAAACCAACGTATGACCACTCAAGAGGTCTTTTCACTTTAATTGCATAAGATAATCTTTAAATTTACTCTTTAGCAACCTGTGTTCCTAGTACCAAAGAAGTCGTTTAATTTTATAGATATTATGCCCATTTGGTTACACGTTAGACTTTGTAATTTTAAATTTTCAAAAATAGGGCTCAGGTACTGGTCAAAAGCAACTCTATATTTATATTCTAATGATTTTCAGAAACCTCCTTGGGCATCGAAATGAATGAATACGAACATCTTAATGCAGAATACATTCACAGTATCGATGCTATTATTAGTTTATTAGTAGAAAGGTTCACCAAGTTTTGGATGCATATTGATTTTATTTTCAATATGACCAGTCTTAAGAAGAAACAGGACAAGACAATCGAAGTGTTACATAATATGACAAATACGGTAATTGGTTTTTAATCCTAAGACTAAATTAGCAATCATTCATGAAGTAAGCAGAGATGAACTTATTTTTCAGGTCCTGAAGAAAAGAAAATTAGAAATAATGAATAGAGTTAAAACTGAAGAAAATGAAAACATGGAATCGGGTAAAATTATAAAACTGATAGAATGATAACAATAAATCCAAATCAGTTAGCTAATTAAAATATATTTTTAGAAAAATTCAAACCATTCATGGACTTATTTTTGGATTTGGAGGCAGAAGACGGTGGTATGCTTAGTGACAAGGAGATTCAAAATGAACTGGATAGTCTTATATTTGCTGGATATGATACTACGGCAACGACTCTATTGTATACGCTTATTTTATTGGGATCATATCCTCAGGTTCAAGAACGTCTTTTTAGAGAGTGAGTATCATCAAAATAATAATGTTGATGATAATAATTATTATGTTAATACATCATCTGCAATTAGACCGGTCATAAAGGTAAAGGTAGGAGCTAGTTTAAAATAAAAATTAAGGTTCTTTATTAATAATTTTAATTCCGAGAATATAGCATACTAGTGACCCGCCTCGGCTTCGCACGGGTGCAATGTAGGTACTAATGTGGTGTCATTGTGGGTGGAGCCCCACGCTGCCGGCTGGGCACGTTATAATAATATTTTTGGGTAATTTTTTATCTTTTTTTCATTTTCTAAAATATTAATAATAATCATTTGCTGGAAAAAGCAAATTTTATACAGGGTGTATTTCGCATGGTAACACAAACTTCCCGAAAAGGCTACACCTAATTCCACTAATCAAATTGTGAAAGTCATTTACCTCGCTAAGGATCGGTTATAGAAATTGTCATTTTCGAGCGCGCAATGTATTGTGAACACCGCGATTTAAACGCGCGATAACGTTGTGCCTACGTAGTATGTCGCTGACTGCAGGCGAATATCGCCATAAGACACCGTTTCTAGTTTTATTTACATTGCTACTTTTAGTGAAAATAATGAATTAATAACTTATTTATTTTAAATCTCTTTGGGTTAGGTAAGAATAACGATTATGAACAGTCTAAAGTAAAAAAAAACTCTTTTTTTTTTAAATTTGGGAAAAACCGACGAAAAATTCCAACATGGGGGGGTCCAGAATCATATCCTGGACCCATGGTATCCGTTTGTGCGGCGATGTCCCTTACACGCTGTATAGGCTCATTAAATGCTCAACGAAAAGTTACCAACGTATCTTATTAAATAAGGATTAATATTATACTGGTCAAAATAACTCCAGACGACATAATGGCAGTAATGCTGAAGCAGTGTGCTCCTGAATTGTATCCTGGGAGCCAATTCGAAAAAAGTACGATTTCGAACTTTATCCGTGTGTTAATCACGTTACGTTATTCCGGCAATTTCGAGGCCGGCATTTTTAGAAGGAAAACCACTCAACTAGTCCTTTGATTGGTCGGGATCGTTCGAATTGACTCCGCCCCTCGAAAGGGGTACGAACATTTTTGTATGGGAGCTGGCATAGCCACCCGCCGCCATTTTGATTTTTTTTCAATGTCGCGGCGCACGGTGTAAGTGATATATTTGGGTAGAGGACACTTATACAAACAAAAAATGTTAAGCAATATGGTGACCTAAAGTGTCACGTTTCCGAGATATTTGGAGGTAAAGATCACCATATGAGAATTACGACAATCATTAAAAATGAACTTATTACGTGTTTATATGCATTAGATTGTATTCAATTATTGTTGATTTAACTATTTATTAGAATATAGTAAACATGGAGCACGAAAAAACAATATTCATTAATTGGTTACCTACTAAACCGCATCGCAATATTCGCAATGAAACACAATGTTGTCAAGTAGCTCGGATCGTAGTGGTTAACTTGTTTTCCATGTCGCCGTTAAATTACAATACTTGTCTTAAAATATCATGTTACCGAGATATTGGAATATCGATATATATATAATATGAGACGAATGACAATATTTTAATGTTGATTAAGTACAATTTATGTTCTTGTTTTTAAGCATTAGTGGTCAAATAATAGTAATAATTTTAAAAATAAAATAAAACACATAATAGAAACAAGCCGTGACCTCAAACCTTTAAATAAAAGTTTTTTTACACTACTTAGGTAGCAAACAAACATACGGCCCGCCTGATTGTAAGCGAAGAAAGCTCCTTTGAGACCGCATAGTTCGAAACTATTTAGGTTCCAATGTGTGAGGATGGACTTCCCGTCAATGGCGAGACTAGCGATGGTAGAAGTTAGCCATAGGCATCAGGTTAAACAATTCTACAGAACACTGTCTGTTGTACAAGCGATAGAACACACATAAGGAGGCAAAGTCTCTCCTCAGATTGAGGGGCCCTAAGCCGCTTGTGAGCTCGGGATCGTTGACGATTCTAATGGCACGTCGCTGAACCGAGCCTAAGGGCCAAACTGGTATCCAGGTAAGAGCAGTACTCCATATAACGCCGGACTTGCGACTTCTAAAGTTGCAGCCTTTGCCCCGATGTGAAGTACTGCTTCGATCTGTTGAGCACTTCGAGTTTTTTGGATGCTAGCTTAACCTTGTCTTCTAGACGGCCTATTGACGTCGTTATAAATGTCGATGCCGAGGATCCCGATGCTTTCACTGATGTCCGTGTTCTGAAATTGTGAAGCCACAGTAAATGGGATTTTCTTAGCGGTGAACGCGCATACTTGGGTCTTAGTGGGGTTGAAATGGACTAGGTTTAATCGACCGTAATCGGAGACACTAGTTAGTGAGCTCTCGATTTCAGACACAAGCCGTTCGCGGCTTTCCTCCTCCACGAAACGAGGAATATTTGCAATAATAATAATACATCTTTATTATCAGGCTACTGTGGCCCATAGATAACATTACAAACTAACATAAATATTATATTAAAACATGTTTGTTAGTATAAAACATTTAGGCCTATGTTAGTTAACACTACAGCACTGCACTATGTCTTTGTGCGATCATGTGGCACTTGTCCGCGAAAGCGACGGAACACCAAATTCTGCGGCCAAAAGTCCTCTTCCATGACGAGGTGCAGAAAACATGTTGATACTCGCACCACGAACGCCTTGAAGTTGACGTTGCGGCTCGATTCCAACAGCTGCACCCTCAGCGAGTACTTGATTCTTTGGCGAATGTACTCCACGATGTCCTCCGCCTTGGTGGCGTAGTGTAGACGAGAAATATACACCGGAGTGTTTGGCATGGCAGCACGCATGGTTTACTTGAGCTCCACAGGAGCTGTGCCGCATCAGTTCTTATTCGTTTTCTGACGGTGCTTCCTGCTTTGCACTATCTCAAAACCATCATCACAAGCCCACTTCGATTCTTTTTGAGGCATGGGCTTCGTAAAAGGGGCCGACGTAGTAGACAGTATTGGCAGTGGGTCAGTGGGCCGGGTAGGTGGTGCGGCGTGGGCGATGCGCGTCCTCTGTACAATGAATGCCGTCAATAGACAGCATTTCATTGATATGCAGCAGGAACAGTGTTGGGGACAGTACAGACCCTTGCGGGATGCCAGCATTTATATCTCTCAGTTCTTATGCATCTGCTGGACAGAAAATTGGCGGTCCATTTGCATAGTCCCTCGGGAAGCCCATATGCTGGCAACTTCGTTAGAAGACACCGGTGCCAGATCCGATCGAACGCCTTCGCCACCTTGACTCTCGATGGCAAGTGACCACTCGGCTGGTGACCTTCTTTCTAGTGTATACATAGACACAACACAGCCAAGGGACTATGGCGGAAGCCATATTCTCGGTCACTCCACAAATCGTGATCCTCTAGATATCTCAAGTTACGTGTTGATCACATTGGAGAGAATGGGAGGTGATGGCAATAGGCCTGTAATACGTCGGGTCTGATCTATCGCACTTTTTGGCATTGTGTGAACGTAAGCAGTCTTCCACGAAGACGGGAATTTCATTTAGGTGGAAGTTTTATTAGGTCGGGCCGGCCGCGGGATCGGGCTTTTTATTTATTTACGACGCTATTGCAATTTTGGCGCCCAGGGAGCATTACTTAGCGATCTTTAGTTCCAATTAACTTGGTAACATAGATATTAGGACAAGTATTGTCATTTTTGTTTGTATAATAATGAAAAGATGGAAAACAAGTCACGATCCGAGCTTCTTTGACAACATTGTGGTTCATAGCTAATATTACGATGCTGTTTAGTAGGTAAGTAATTAAAAAATTTGTTTTTCGTGCTCCTAGTTTTACTCTATTCAAATAATTGGACTGTTTTACAAAAAAGTTAAACCGACTTCAAAGTACACTAAGAAGTAATCAAATCCTGATCTGATGACAATGGGACCAAACGGGAAGTGGACCCTTTCAAATAAAAAAAGAATTTTCGAAATCGGTTAATAAATGACGGAGTTATGAGGTAACAAACATAAAAAAAATAAAAAAAAATACATTCGAATTGAGAACCTCCTCCTTTTTTTGAAGTCGGTTAAAAAATTGATAAATCAACCTGGGAACTATTATTTGAATACAATCGAATGCATATAAACACGTAATAAGTTAATTTTTAATGATTGTCATAATTCTCATATGGCGATCTTTACCTCCAAATATCTCGGAAACGTGACACTTTAGGCCACCATATGGATTAACATTTTTTGTTTGTATAAGTGTCCTCTACCCATATATACCAGTTAAATCGTGCGCCGCGATATTGAAAAAAAATCAAAATGGCGGCGGCTAGCTATGCCACAAAGGTTCTATCCCCTTTGCAGTCGAATAGGACTCGAACCGTAAGTTCGATTCGAAGAAGGCTAGTTCGAGGGAAGTGAGAATTGGGCCCCTGTATTGACGCGTCTTTTCGCACTTTGCTACACTAAAAATGATGTCCCGTCGTTGAAAATTGCCCACGTGTACCCAGTGCCCAAAAAGTTTGCTATCTTAGTGGTATATATAAAAAATATATAAATCCTGAGTGTAACGGAAAGGGTATATAGGTAGGTGTATACGACTGGGTTGAAGTCTACATCTATTTTTTTTTTTTGCATTCAAGTTTATTTAATTAATATCATAACCAACATGTCGCCGGTCAATGAGGGCCATTATCATTTTGCGTCTCTTGCTAATATCCGCGATCTATGCGCCGAGTATCAAAAAAGTGGATAACTGAATTGTATATTACACTTTCCGTAGGTACGTCCTGTATATATTACACTTTTCATTACAACAACATGCATATATTATCCGTGAAAAAATATCTAACTAATTGTGAAAATAGCGTGGTTTAGGAGGAGCTACTAGATGTACAGACAGATGCAGAAAGTAACAGTTAAATATTAACCCCCTTATTCATAGTCGCTTTTTAACTAAATCAGTGTAAAAGTTTACCCAGTCTTACTCTTTCGATCACCAAATGTCACCTGTCAGATAAAGACTTCTGAATTTTAGCTAATCAACGTTTGATAACTTTATTATAAATAAGGGGGTAAGTTTGTATACTAGGAGGAGTAACAGACGCGGAAAGTGACTTTGTTTTATACTATGTAAAGATAAAACAGTGATACAGCAAAATTAAGACCTGAGAGCAGTTTTAGATCCTGTAAATATATTATAGAAGTTATAGGCCCAATTCTTTCTTCAAGATTACAGGAAGTATTTGGTGATATCGATAGAGACGTTGACAAAAACGATTCGTTGAAACTAAATTATATGGAAGCTGTTTTAAAGGAGACTCTGCGATTGTATCCCGCTGCACCTTTCGTGGCTAGGTGGATGGATGAAGATTTAAAGATAAGTAAGTAGTACTATTAACCAGTGGCTCTGTTAGTTGTAGATCTCGCGAATCTCGATAAATGTGTAATTTTCGTCGATTCAGATTTTAGGAAATTTCTTAAAATTTTAAAAAAATCCGAACCTTCTCACAACATTTCATGAGAATCGGTTGAGAAATGCGCTGTAGGGGAGAATAGCTGGACAGCCGTTCAGACATACGAAAGCATTTTTGTCCAAGCTAAAACGGAGACGCTTCGCTCGCTCGAATAAAAACTCTTTGTAATTGTTCAAGGCTAAATATATTTGCCAGCTGAGAGCTGTATACTGGAGTGTGAAAGAAACTCAAATTTTTTAGGCTCTGCGTGTTTATCATTATGTTATTTATGGTGAGATCTTGGTCAAACATAAGTAAATCCATTTTTGATAAATCTTTCTATTCGGTGATCAACATATCTTTGCGAGTACCTAAAAGACAAAAATATATACTGCGATTTCTTTATTATTATAGTTAATGTTATGTGACTTGGCCGTTGAACATTCTTTATACCTTAGTGGGTACAAGTACAGATTGGTGCAATGGTGTCATGGAACACCTGGTTTTGTACCCTTGTGTTCCCTTCAACGTGCACAAGATCAAACATAACTCGTTCGGAGCATGTATGGTTTTAGTCAAAACAATATGAGAAATTTGCATGAAGGTAAAATTTTACAAGTTACCAAATTACATTACAAGGAAGAAAATTTATCCAAGGAACATTACTTTCTTGTTAGTGATCAAAGCTACAAGACCTAAAGCACTTCGCACACGTCTTGTTAGATAATCACAAATATCTAGATCACTATTGATTATTGTATTAATATCTTTTCAGCAAACCACACCCTCCCTGCTGGCAGCGGTTGTTTCCTATTATACTGGGGTCTCCATCGGCATTCTATTTGGGGTGAAGATGCTGAAGAGTTTAGACCAGAGAGATGGCTAGACCCGTCTACTTTGCCTGAGAATCCCAATGCATTTGCTGCTTTCAGTCTAGGAAAACGAGGATGTATTGGTACGTAAGACGCGGTATCAAAATAGTGAAACTTCATTCATCCTAAAGCTATGATTTTAGGGTTTACTAGAAGTTTAGTTTATAGTTTATTGCATTCTTAAGTTGGGGTTTTAGAAGCTTTATTACAGCCAGCGGTAAATGTATATTGGTTAAAGAAGATAACTCCGTAGGCAGCTAGCCTTAAGAGTTTTCCCGTTCATAATTCGAAGCAGCCTTACTGGTGAAGTTCCTCCACCTTACAGAAGATCGTAGCTATATAACACTTAATGTGGTTTTGTGTTCCTGTGCTAAGGTCAAGGCCTGTAGTAAGGCCGCCAGAACTCCATGAGGCGCTGTGCTGGTAGTGGTAAGGACGAGTGAACAGAGTAGTACCAAATGATGCTGCGCTTTGTCCCTTTCGCTGCTAGTAAAGCGACTCCTCTCAACTCCGTTCGGGTGTGAAAAGATTTTTGCAGAATTGGCAAAACAGTGATACCTCTCGTGTTACAAGCATCTAATAGACTACAGTAACTGCTTACCATCAGGCAGACCATATGCTTGTTTGCCGTTCTAGTACCTAGTAAATAGTAAGAGAGGTTTTACCATGGCACAGCGTTTATTCGCTCAAAGAGCAGCTCGACTAGAGAAGTACTTACCTCTACCTTACAGAATACCGCAGCCAAATAACATTATGTAGCGTCCATATGGCTACGAGAACCATTTACCATCAGGCTGGCGGTATATTGTTCTTGACATCTACCTGGTCATTATCTTGTGTAGTGGTATCTCTTGTCTTTTTCATAGAACCTCCAAGATCTTTAATGCTATTGAAGAATTTGTATCCAATCATTTTTGTACAAACAGGTAAAACATATGCCATGATGACATTGAAGGTTGCACTGACGCACGTGATCCGAAGATATCGCGTTACAGCAGATATCAGGAAATTGGAGCTCGAACTTGATGTGTTGCTGAAACCTGTGTCCGGGCATTACATTAGTATTGAAGAGAGAAACTAAACCTTGATGAACTAAAGGATGAAAAACCCTAATTACACATATCTTTATATATAAAATTCTACTGCACGTGTATATGTCACTGAATTCCTCCTAAACGGCTGGACCGATTTGAATGATTTTTTTGTATGCGTTTGGGTGGCGCCCTGGATTAGGTTAAATTTACAAATCAGCCCGACAGATGGCGCTGCAGTCGATAATATAACCTAGATACCGACCGCAGCGCCATCGCCGGGACAAACACACAAGTTTTTTTCCATTTACGAATTATTTTGTATGGTAAAAGATTTTTTTTGTTTACTTATTCAAACTTATATTTTTTATTAGTTTAATTCACAAATGTACTTTTTGTATTATTATTAGCATACATTTTGTATTGTTACCATACAATTTATTATTGTTTGCATAAGATGAAATGAGTAACAATTTTGTACCGTTTTAATCAGTAACCGTATCTTTTTGTTTACATCTGTGGAAATCTTTAATTGGCTTCACAAAATGTCACACTAAAATTTATTTGTTCATCCCTTAGGTTCATCCATGTAATAAGCTGTAGATTTCCCTAATAAATAAATAAGATAAAGAAATACGATTTATTTTATTAATTAGAGAAATATTTCGTTATATGGACACATTTTTTTCCACAAAATAGATATTAAGACATATTTAAGAAAAAAATATTTAGATTAGGTAATGACAGCATCTTAAAAATAAAATTTCTATTATTTTAAACTTGCTTCTATATTTCTCACACTAACGATGTAATCGTAGTGTAATTGTATGATTTTTTTGTAATTAAATCTATGATACAATTCTAATTCTGTTTCTTTTTTATTAACCTAGCATTATCGCTAGCCTACACAATAACCCTCAAGTAACAATAAAACAGATTATTTTAAAGCTTCATGGTCCAATTTTGCAATTTCTAGATAAAACTTAATAATCTGTTTTTTACGCCCTTTAATACAAAACTATTCCAATTAACATCCAGATATCGCCCATTAAAATATCTGTTTTAGCAACAAAAATAAACTTGAGTAAGAATAAATGAATAACTACAAATCCTGCATTGATTAGTGGCTAGTCGGTAACGATACGCGCCGTCAAACTATTCAGGCCGATTTCGCTTCAATCGCCTGCTGAATATTAAGAGTTTGACGCCTATATGCAATCAATTAGAATTATTCCTAGCTTTATTCATATCCATCAAGTGGACTGATGATGACATGATTTCATTTTTTTTTCATGGTCCTATATTAAAACTTGTTCAGCAAGATAAACCTGACTTAGATTCCGAAAATATACCATCTCAAAATTATTATAGTATTAAGTATATTGGATAGATTATGTGAAAGATGATGAGTTCAATCAAAATCAAATCATTTATTACTTATAGAAGGGTTGAATAGAAAATGCGTATTGACCCAATAATTGGGAACAGGACAGGCAGATGATCATAATGGGTGATTTAAGACGAAATTTTGAAATCTATCTGATTGTACCATCCTATCAAAAAAACTGTACAAGGGAGCTAGTGATCTTTGGCTGTAACTCCTTTCAATATCAATTATTTGCAGCACTGACGCAGTTTTCTAAAAGGCAGTAAAAAAACGGGTACTAAGGCATTAGATTAAGAAAACCCTGAATAGTTGTTGTAGGTGAAGTCAATAAAATAAATAAAGCAAAAACAGATAATTAACTTACACGTGTGTTTTGTTCAATATTTTTAGTACCACAAATAAATTTATTATTACTTAAAGCAATAAATCTAAAAGGTAATAGCTAATTCTCAATACAAATTCAGGTACGTTAGTCTATAAAAGTTATGCTTATGTGAGGCATTTAAAGACAAACTACTTCTGCAGTTCATAGAAATGTTTAAAATCTTTCTAAAGAATTACTGACAGTGCTACTTCATGCCCAAAAATGTCCGCAGTTGAATCCTCTCCTGCTGTACAGGGTGCATAAAACGTTCTCATGATTGAAAATTCTGAAATTCCACAAAAAAATATTGGATACTTGAGAAGCATCTTTGCCCTATAATCGAACTGTAAAATAACAACTTATGCATGAGCGGTGTTTCAGTATTTTGGACATCAGTGACTCTAACCTCTGCTAGCACTTTCAGACTCGTAGTTACCACGTCTTTCTTCCTTCCCGAACGATATCTTCTGCCCAATACCAAATCAGCTTACTGTTACTATGAGCTTCTACTTGTGGTTAGAAACTGTGCCTACTAAATTTCAAACGGTACTAATAAGAAATAATATAGGACCTTGGCCAAATCAGCTGTTAATTTTACTACAAATGAACACGCCCAAATTATCATTCCGTACCGGCAGCACCCAGCCTATGACATTAGGATACAAATCACGCAGCCACGTATCCGTTTTGCACCGACATCTTTCACTTAGCGCTATGACTTGAATGAAAAATATATGAAATGTGTCCTTTATTACGTAAGGAATGCGAACGCAATGTTGAACCGAACTTATTCTTTGTTGGTGTCACTTTCTTTTATATAATGGGTATTTGTTACAAGTATGTTCAACGTAGGATCAAGCTGACTGCAATAATCATGTTGCTTTTAATTAGGTAACCAATAACCAAAACGTCTGTTCATACATCAAGAATAATATGCAATATAGCATTAGTTTAGCGGATTTTCCTTCGTTCCTCTTCCTTCTATGACTGTTGAGCCAGAACAACAAAAGCTTGTAGTATTTGAAAAGGAATCTTTGTTGACTTAGAGCCGGCATCAAAATTAACCAAGAGTAGAACATTCAATTTCTCATTTCCTCTAATCGTAATGTTGGAGCCAACAACAATTTAGATATGGAAGATCAGTCACTGATATTGAAACATTTACAGTCAAGTGATGTCTGACTAAGATAAAATGAATGTGTTGTTTTTCTTTTCTTCAACGGCATGTTGAAGACATTGTAAAGATTTTCATTATCTTTAGGGACAAGACAGGCAAAAGCTATCAACATGGCTGTCTTCCTCCCTCAAGTCATAAAACTGTCGACAGCTGTATCAGTTACCTTCTTAGCTTTATGCTTACCAACCAACCTTAAAACACAGTAAAAAAAGTCAGTGATCAGGTATTTAGGCTAATAATTATGACATTATATCAAAAATCCTTTGCCTATGGATTTGCCCTGCCACTGGAGGTGAATACATTACCGACCCTGCAGAAACCATTTAACACTATTTTGAAGAGATATTCACTACGTATTTCTGTGGGATCACATCTGTATTCTAATATATTGTAACAAAATCCAAATCGTGATTAGCCTGACTGCCTGACGCCATTGCATTTAACTTACAACTTGCTTTCAAATATTCTAAATGTGCGGCTAATTGACCATCAGTACATAAATATATGCATCAGGAACATGAATTAAAATCGATTATTTAGCTCTGATTTGAAAATTGAGATCCCAACCACTATTAAGTATCCTTCTTCTTTTAAGGACCTTCTTCTTCTATTGCCATTCAACTTTGATATGTGTACCTACCTAAATTACGTTGGCTTCACTTGAGGTTTACCTGACAATGTTTTTCTAAATCAGTTTTGGCATAAAAATCGAACTTTCTAAGTAGCGTTCTGAAATCTCCTACATCAAGAATTCTAGTTCAGTTTTTGCATTTATAGCAGTAATCATTACAGTTTGTTGTTAGTAAAACGTTGTCCCCGCCACAATTCTCAAGGCGGTGGCTTGGTGAAATTTCCTTAGTTGAAGCCATTACCGCTTTTACATCGTTCGGATGTACTCAAACCTTTGCAGCGGCTATTTCTACATATATTCCTTCTAATTAAAGGGATATTCACGTCTCTACTAATTCAACAAAGTGATAGTTTTCCAATACAATGTCACCTCTCACAAACACAATTAAAATGTACCACAGGCTTACGAGCGCACATGTATCGCCGAAGATAGTACCATTGCGCATTCTGATACCACGTCACGTATTAATGCTCGTATATAAACCAAGCCCTGAACTTCCCTGGCATACATTGTGACCGTTTGTCCGACGGCAGTAAGTCGCATCTGCCGTCAAATAATAATTTATAATCAATCAAATGGTGAAAATCGAAAAGTGCAAAATGGCTAAATTAATAGTGTTCCTATCCCTCGCAGCTTTTGCTAGTGCGCAAACCTATACGGCATCTAAATTAGTAAAGAACATTTACAATGAATGTTTGAGTCAATATTCAGTGGAATGTGTGAAACCGAGGACCCTGCAGTGGATATCGCAAGTGGCCAACGATGACGAGATCAAGATTACGGACGACCTAACGATTGTAAAAACTGGAACATTGGAGGATAAAGAAGAAACTGACCCTAGGATGGCAAAGGAGCCAACGTACGCGATTTTCGATAAAGTGGACCGATTCCTCCAAACACATACTTTGAGAGTGAAAGTTCCTGAAGAGATCACAAAAAGTGCTGCGTCTGAATATGTGCCAAGATCTCTACTCACAGACCTTCCTTCTGAGTTGAACATGCCTTTGGATGGCGAAGAAGAGATTGAAGAATTCGAAGGCAGGAAGAAGAAGATCAAGCTCCCCAAGCCCTTGAGAATTAAGAGCAGTAAGCGGATTACTAGGAAATTATTCTAGCTAATTTTTTGATAGTGATATTAATTGATTTGCTATTTTTCAGAACATGGCTTCATCAAGAAAATTTTGCTGCCCTTCCTCCTGGGTTTGAAGTTCAAGGCCTCCGTTTTGGTTCCGCTGGCGCTCGCTCTCATTGCTCTCAAGACCTGGAAGGCTCTGACCCTTGGGCTCATCTCACTTGTCCTTTCTGGTAAGTTATTGGTTTTAGCCATTGCATATTGATAATCATATATTTACCTGAATAATACAAATAATATAACAGCTGAATTATTTTAAATAAAAATTACTGATGAAATCTTAAATAAAAACATAAAAATAATCTACCTACGTGTTCTAATAAAATAATTGTTTGCAGGTGCCATGGTCATCTTCAAATTCACGAAACCGAAGGTCGTGAACTACGAAGTTATCCACTACCCTCAGCATCATGTTGAGCACCATGTGGACCACCATGCACCAGCCTGGGATGCCCACGGCCCTTACCAGGCTAGATCCTATGAAGACGCCCACGAAATCGCGTACTCCGGACAAATATAAAATAAAACAAATAGCTTTATAACGACGGACCTCTGACTAATTTAATGTTATTTATTTATTTATTACCTTGTAAATAAAACTGTATAAAATAAGTTTCAAATTTAATAGTGTGTTTTTCATTATTTCTCCTTTCCTCATCATAAAATTACTACCTCAGAGTCGACTAAGTCATCGTTGATTAAATTAATAATTTTATTTTGATCAACCTCTAGGTTTTCTTTGATGTTATTATCCATCATTGATACTAAAGGTTCGTCGTAAAATTTTGATAAAATATTTAACTTCGCATTATTACTAATCGGTAGCATTTTTGTAACAGGTAATTTATCATCAGTTTCAGTACTATCTAAATGTTCAAATAGAAAATTAAAATTATGTTCATCTTCTTTCCTCTCTAATTTCGTTTGTTTCTCTACTAATGAATCATTGACTAAAATATTTACAGTAAACTTTTCAGGGTTGACGTCTTCAATATTATATTCCGGTTCGTGATATTCATTTTTCCGAGGATTTGTTTCGTGAATTTTTTTCTCGATTCTCTTTAAAATGACGCTGGTTCTTGCTTTTCTGTCTTTGCCACTTTCATTTGAATCAAAATTCCGTGCCATACTTGGTTCATCCACTTTGTTTAATAGGATACTGTCAGTGAACTTTTTAAATGTTTTCGATTGTTTCAATGGATTCATTTTATAAAGTTTAAGTAGAACGCTGAAATTATCTGCGTGTGTTCTTTTAGTTCTTAAATTTACTTCCAATGTTTCAGTTAATATTGCCATCTGTAATAAGAGTTAGAATTAGTTACAACTAATACATTTTCATTTGGTGGATTTGGTATTTGTTACTTCTTTAGTCAACATTTGTTACATAGGCCGAATAAATTTATTCATTCTGAAATCCAAGGGTGAAATAATTCATAACCTTACTTTGAGGCTAATTATTAAATCTTGAAAAGAAATTAGCTGGTTCATACACTTTGGTTGAGCATATTTAGCCCGGTACAGTAACATTTTAGATTCTTTTTATAGCGTAGCTAAGATTTGTGGAAATTATACTCCTATATATGTGGGAAAATAGGGTAAGGTGAAACCACGGGGTGGGAAGCTAGTTAGATATATAAAAAGGTTATCTAATGGTGCGTTCATGCTACGCGAAGCGAGCACGAGCCAAGCACATGTAGAGCACGGATTCGCGTAGAGTGGAACGGGCTTGCCAGCCTCGAATGAGCGTTCGGTTCGCGCTCGACTGTGCTCCGCCCGATTGTCAGTTTTTTTACGAACACAGGGATTCGCATCACGCTCGCGTTGTAGGCTCATTGACATCGTGAGCTATGAACTAATAGGGGCTCGACTCGTGCTTGGTTCGCATAACGTGGACGTACCATAATAATTGATTAAAATATTCTAAAATCAAATATATTACCAGGGCAACAGTTAACGTCGAGAAAATCAAACTAAACTGCATTTCTTCAAACGTGTACTCGTATTGTTTGTTTATATTTCATAACAGTAACGCAGTTTAAGAACAAAGGTGTAATTTACAAAATAAGTGCATTTTGTTTTTAAATTCTTACTTGGTAAAATTTGGTCCTGATAAGAATATCGGAAAGCTGGGTGGGGCCTATGAGCTAACGGCCAGGGGCCCAAGTCTGCTATTACGATTATGTTCAAATGAACTATCAATGGTGTAAAAAATGACAGCTTTAATGGTGCGTCTAAGCAACGCGAACCGAGCATGAGTCAAGCCGCACTTCGTTTGAGTACAATAGCGCAATGCGAATCCCTGTGTTCGTCAAAAAACTGAAAATTGGCGGAGCGCAGTCGAGCGCGAACCGCACTCTCGTTCCAGGCTCGCAAGCCGTCTACGCTGCGCGAAATTGTGCTCCACGTGTGCTCGGATCGTGCTCAATTCGCGTAGCGTAGTCGCACCTTAAGAGGAAAGGATGGCTGCAAGAAATTTGAAAAATAGGTTTTTAACATATATTGCTGTCGCGCTGTGCCCGAGCTATCCCGCTCGAGGATGATAGAGGCCACAGCTTAGACCAATTATACCTATTTAAATAAGACAAAATCGCTATTTCGTAATCCCCGGTTTTCTCCCCAAAAACTGGATCGATTTAAAAAAAAAACAAGAATTTGCTGTCTGTCGGTTTTCCTTTGTTTTCTTATGTTCGTCAAATTTGTTCGCTGGATGTCTGATAAGGGCGTTAAAAATGGTAAGTTTTTGTGATTTTAGAAGGCTCCTAATTCTTAAAATAATTAATTTATGGAGAAAAACACAACCGAGGAACATACAGTATCTACAGATTGCATGGTAAAATAATTCTAATCTTTTTTGAGAGAGGTAGAGCATAGCGTTTATTCGCTCAAAGAGCAGCTCGACTGGGGAAGTACCTTACAGAATACCGCAGCCAAATAACTTTAAGTTGTGTTCCTGCGCGTGAGTAAGGTCGCCAGAGCACATAGGGGAGGGGGGAAAGGTCGGTAACGCGTGAGCGATACTTCTTGTGTTGCAAGCGTCTATATGGCTATGGAAACCGCTTACCATCAGGCGGCCGTATGCTTGTTTACCGATTAAGTAGTATAAAAAAAAATATTGCTCTAATGAAACTGAGGA
This sequence comes from Polyploca ridens, assembly GCA_951394255.1. NCBI lineage: Eukaryota > Metazoa > Arthropoda > Insecta > Lepidoptera > Drepanidae > Polyploca > Polyploca ridens. The sequence goes on along the minus strand of OX596266.1, from coordinate 4,399,818 downwards.
TTACGTTTGTATGGAACAAAAGCCACCAGCATTTCCTCTTAACAGTTTCTAAATTAGTGTAAGACTACCAGACTAATAATTCAATAGCGTCGAAAACCATGAATGCATGGAGCTGTAATGGGATCAAAATATCATTTTTCATTTAAAATAGTAGACTTTGTCCCCTGACTATTAGTGCCGGAGCTGTGGGTAAGTATTTGTTGTATGCAAAATGTGAAGACCGATATCCACCAGTGAAATTCTCGCTGAGAATATCTCAGATTAAATATATGGATCTTGCCGGTTAATTTGATCCATTATTTTACCCCCTACCCTCTTATTTGCATAGAAATTGGATGAAGTACAGTACATGCTATGAAGTCAAGTTAATGATAATTCAGTAATAGTTTATTGTAACGATGAAAGTGATGATGATGACTTCAATGATATAAAAAACAAAAATCCCACCAATGAGAGATTAGTTGCCAAGACTCACAAGCTCATAACGCTTTCACTGTTAACAAGTTCAGATCTCTTGAAGAGTTACTGATTATTACACACTCTCGACCTGAGGAAAGCGCGCTAGGTACAGCCTTCAAACGTTTTAATTGAATCAAAGGAGCATTGTTGTCCAAATGAAAGTGATCCCTAAGTAAGCCAGGCCACTATGCCACAAGGATGGGATTCAAATCAGGCTTACTTATCCTTACTGCTTCCGGCACTAAATGGAAGTCAATATGATTCCATGCACGTATCATGTAAATGCACTGACCAATAATTATTATTATTTTATTAGTTAGTTCACTTGTACAACGGACAGTGCTATGTGGAATTGTTTGACGGCTTCTACCATCGCAACTCTCGCCATCGACGGGGAGTCCATCCTCACATATTGAAATCAGAATTGTTTCGAACTGTGCGGGCTCAAAGGAGCTTCCTTCCACGGATGCTCAGACTGTGGAATGAGCTCCCTGCCGTGGTTTTTCCAAGGGAGTACAGCATGGGGTTCTTCAAAAAGGGTGTGAAGAGATTTCTGCAGGGTCGGCAACGCGCTAGTGATACCCCTGGTGTTGCAAGCGTCCATAGGCTACGGTAACCGCTTAACATCAGGCGGCCGTATGCTAGTTTGCCACTTAGTGGTATATAAAAAAAAATTCGTTATGCTAGCTGGAGAACAGTAATAGTAGGTTGACCACTAGCCTACCTCCAGCAAACTGGGCATGCGTGATGGAGTATGTGTTCATTCCCTTTCACCATAATTTACAAAAAAAGGCCCTTGCTCAGCAGTGGGATATTATGGGCTGATGATAATCCGATGATAGTATGGTGATTTGCGTGTTGTTTTAGAAATCACATCATAATTTATTATTCAAATAAAGTCTACAGCTCTTAGTTTAATGTGACTAAACATATAAAATTAATCCAACAGCCAATGACGGATTTACATTTTACAATGAAAGACAGCGATTATATAATTTAAATTAAATTAAACTACTTTTTCTCAAACATGCATGGAAATATTGTCATTATTTTCGAAAAAAGAACACGCGAGGTATCGAATTTACGGAAAAAGAAAATCAAATCCATTTCAGGAGCGTTTTTTGAATTTGGAATATTACAACGCTCCAGCAATGTTGAATAAAATGGCATGCTGGGATTATTAAATACTCTTTAATTGGATCTCTTTTATCAAATTCAAATCTATGTACGGCATTTTTGATCCAGAAAATAATAGATGTACGTTAGAAGATAAACAATAAAATAGTATATTACTCACCTAGGGCAGGAAATAAGAAAGCTTCAGATCACATGTTTGTCGACCTCGGCTTCGCCTCGGCCAACAATTTCGTGTGATCTGAGATATTTCTTATTTCCTGCCCCAAGGTGTGTATACTATTTTTCTCCTCGACGGAGGCAGAAAGCGGCATTTTCGTTTAGCGCAGCGGGACAAAAGTTGACGCTTTCCGCTCGGAGAGGAGAAATAAAATATACTGGGTGCAACGAAAAGGGTATATCCATCCAAAAGTGGTGTTGACTACATCAGGACTACTCTCAATAAAAAGTTTCAGCTCAAAATAAATTCCTCAAAAATTCATACCAAATTTTTGCTTCCTTCATTGATTTAAAATCATAACCAACATAAGTGCGCCTAGTACCAAAAAATTGTATATGTCACCGTATTTTTGTGAAAACCGTTAGTTTATAATCTACCTAGCGAGATTGTAAACTATCGATAAATTGTGAACTATACCATACTAATTACAATATAACGTATTCATTTTCGATAGTTAATAATGTATCGTTGTCAAACCGTCAAATTGTGAACCGTCCTTGATTGGTCAGTCTTGGCAATAGTTCGTTCTATGTCCATAGAGTAAGAAAACAAACATTAGAGTTAAATAATAGAAATACACATTTAATTGTTTGAGATCAAAATTAAATAATGTCAATCGATATATTTTTTAACAATCAACTACGTTACGTATGGCCAAAGATGGCGTTGCGGGGGACACATGACGTTCAACCAATCAGCGTGCAAGGTTAGTTCCGACGCATTCAAGTATGATGCCAGTTCACAATATGACAGTTTGTCATGGATAGATTATAAACTATCGAAAATGATTGCGTTATATTGTAAGCAGTATGGTACAAGTTCACAATTTATGGAGAGTTTATAATCTCGCTAGATAAATTATAAACTAACGGTGTTCACAAAATTACGGTGACAGATATACTTTTACGTTACACGTTGTATATTATTGTATAGTTTACCAATTATTTTTAAATTAATAACCAATAATATAATTGTTGTTATTTGTTTGAATCCTTTTCTCAAGGTAATTGGTAAACCTTTGTGTCATACAGACAGAGTCATACTAAGTACCTTAATTATTTTTAATTCTTAAAATGTTATGCAGTAAAAAACTGTGAACTAACGAAGCTTTGGTTGGTTGTTGACTTTGCCATAAACTGGAATAACATTGAAAAAAATAACAACATAAAAAATAATAATTTATTTCTCAAAATATAAAAGAAACTATCTACAGTTGTTAATAACAATAACAAGAAATGCTTGAGCAAACTTAAATATACACAATAAATAAATAAATTAAAAATGATTTCGTTGAAAGGTAGATTTTATTAATAAATTAAACTTAATATAGTCCTAATGACTGGATGGCTCTACAAGTAAACTATAATAATAATGCAATAATAATCATCATTATTAATAATATAATAATTTATTTGACCAACTTCAAGTGATTCATATCGGTTTTAAATATTTCTTCATTCATTTTATTTATTAAATAACTTTATTTTCTTTTCAGAAGTCTGATAACAATAGTCTGTCCACCTGATAGTAAGTGGTCTTTATATACTTAGAACTGACATAGAATATTCCTCAGATGTACTATCGCTTGGATTTGCTTGCGTTCTATATGCATTAAAATACAGGTCAAAATGGGAATGTTTTCAATGATATCGGAAGAATTATTATAACTTATTGCTGTAAGACCGACTGGTACTGGTACTGGTACTTATAAATAAGAAAATATTTAAGTACGTATTTAAATTATGATATTTAATCTTTTATTTATACCGGCTTTAGGGGTAGAGTAGGGTTATACCCTAGGCCCAGGATATTTATTTGACCATAATTTAGGAATTACATTTTTACATGAATGCAATCAAAGTCAGTCTGTTTTAAATGCTAAATGTAACTTATAGTAAAATAAATAATAATATAATAGTTTATGTGATAATTTAGCTACTATCTCTAGGTTTTGGACGTAGCTGTAAATATGTAACGTACATTTTTTTTCCTCTTAAATTATAATAAATGCGAAATGAAGTCAGGATTTCAATTACTAAATTATATGAAATATAATTTCATTTTTAACCGACTTCAAAAAAAGGAGGAGGTCTCAATTCGAATGTTTTTTTTAAATGTTTGTTACCTCTTAACTCCTTCATTTATTAACCGATTTGGAAAATTCTTTTTTTATTTGAAAGGGTACACTTCCCGTTTGGTCCCATTGTCATCAGATCAGGATTTGATTACTTCTTAGTGTACTTTGAAGTCGGTTTAAGTTTTTTGTAAAACAGTCCAATTATGTTAACATAATATTATTATGATTATAAGGTATTAAGAGGGCGTCCTCGCGTAATTAATGGGCGCCTCCTAATTTCTTAAGATATTATTTGTTTCAAACAAATCATAGAATGAAGTACAGTTACCGTGTAAGATAGGAGTCTCTACTATGTTATAGTTCTTTGAGACACGGTATATAATTCACTAAGACTGTGCAATTTTAGTCGAGTATAGTCTGTACTATGGCCACAGACATAAATCTAAATAGATACCGCAAGTCCCTCCATCCGTATGAAAACCAAGCGTGTAACTTTTTATGTACCTACCATAATGTCACAAGATTGATTTAGTTAGACTGGCATTAGATTTTTAACGTGAAAATGAAGCTATCCTCTTTGTCAGCTAAACACATCCCTCGCTACACATCACTGGTGGACATGCAGCCTTATGCTAGATCCCTGTCCGCGCGAAACAGTTTCAAATGAAGAACATTCGGCCCCATTTTTGCACAGATTTTGACACGCGAAGTTCATACTCTCACGGCATCTATTTAGATGTATATCTGTGACTAAGCAAATGTTTCAGTCACTATTTTACAAATGTGTATTCGGGTAAAATATTTTCTTTGAAAATAACTATCAATTATAGACAAAATCTTATTGTAAAATCAGAGTGGTACTTGATTAAAATCAATATTGCATTTAGGGTATACAGAGAGGCAATCCTTCTGTTCTTGACCATCTCTCGCTGCTTGGACGTATCTGTAATATAGGAACGCCATTTTGCTATCCGCTGCTGGTAGTAGCTCGCTTGAGTCTCTGAAAAGGGAGAAATAAAACTATTAGGAACTGTCTTCTATTAAAGTTAAACGGGATTTTGGAGTTCGCGAGATTAAACTTTAGTATCTCTGAACTAATGTTTTCATAGTCAAGAAATAATATAGCAACGACTTTTACGTTGTAAGTCTACTTGGGTTTTAATAGATGGCGTTGGTTCCGCCAACTCAAGTTCAGTAGGTACAGTAGTACTCAACTGATATGGCTTACCGATGTACCTGCGCAGAAGAAACATTTTCAAAGCGCGGGAAACGCTATTGGTCGGCAGCTGCCGCCATGTTAGCGCGCGCCGTGCAGAGGGGCGCGACTTGCGAGTGAGACGGAACTAACAGCTGCAGTGTATTATGAACCTTTTGTTAATTTTCGGGGCCATACTTTCTTTTCTGTGCGAACGAAGATTCACGACGTGCCATATCGCGAAAGTTTGGCCCCGAAGATTAACGAAAGAATGCTTAAACTTACAATCAACCTTAGATTACTACTATAAGGTTCATAATACACTGCAGCTGTTAGTTCGGTTTCACTCGCAAGTCACGCCCCTCCGCACACATGGCGGCACCAATAGCAATTCCTGCGCTTTGAAATTGTTTCTTTTGCGCAGGTACATCGGTAAGCCATATCAGTTGGGTACTACTGTAACCTCAAGTACAAAATTATCATGGTTAAAATTGGAACTCAAATTCTCATTCAAAAATATCGGCTTTAAAACATCCAAATGTAGGCAATATTGTCGATGGTGGCGCCCCCTCGCTTGTAAAGATAAGTTGGTGGGACCTCAGAGTATATAAATACTACGTACAAGTGGGACTAATGCTTTGTTACGTTATTTTAGCATAAGTATTGATAGATTTTTAGTCGCATCAGTCAACGCCGCTTTCAGGAGTAAGTGATCTGAACATCGACCTAGTTTTACTCTTGATTTAAAGTCATCTAAATATAAATATTTATACGTACTTGCTAAGTTCGTTCGAAACAAGGTTGCTATAGGGTGCATGTTTGAATGGATCTCCATATAGAGTACAAATAGCTCTTTCTCGGCAACCTTCATCGTTGGCTCCTAATGGTGTTAATATTGCATTAACTCTGTCCAAAAGCGAACCGTAGAATTTCTCGGCTGCTATTGTCTCCTGTAAAAAGAAATGGAATAGATTTAAACTTTTATAATGCATATATCTTTTGAATATTCTGGGACTGAAATTTGACTTGGTTTGACTCTTAGATCACCTTGTAGTTAGAGACAATATACTACTAGTCAGAGATAGCAAATTGCATAAGATTAACAATTGATTGCTTCGCCCGTAATTTAGCTTACCAATAATTATTACTGTATTTTGTATTCTTGTATCTTGAAAATTGACAATTGCAATCATAGGGTAATTTTTACCCGACTGACCCGGAAGGAGGGTTATGTTTTTCGAGTATATGTATGTATGTAGGTATGTCTATTTCTTTGGCACGCTCTGCAGCCTAAACGGTTTGATGGATTTAAGCATATGAAGTGTCGTTAGATTCGTCTTCACTGTGGGAGTATCATAGGGTATATTATTTTTATATGGCGTCTACGAATAAAAAGAGAAGAGAGAGTTTTCAGTTATTTTTTTGTTTAAAGCAGTCGGGTTTTTTGTTTCTTTTAATAATTTAATTTAGCTCAAGAAACGTTATAACACTAGAAGAAACTGTTTTCAATTCAACTATTTTTGTACTTACAGGGTCTTGGGCAGCCAATATCTGCTGTTGCTGCTTAACCAGCTCTGTCTCTGCTTTCACTCGATTAGATTCCTTCAATTTGACAGCTGACACCCGAAGTATCTCATCTCTCACAGGAGATGGAGGTGCACGCGCCGCTAATGATGCTGCTCGGATCTGAAAAACATCATCATCTTATTAACAACTTAACACATTGTTCTTAAGAAAGGTAGAATAAAGCATTATTTATTTGCTCACAGAATACCGCAGCCAATTTACTATAAGTTGTGTTTCTATACGTAAATAAGGGCAGAGCTCATCTGGGAGGATGGAAGGGTCAGTAACGTGTGTGATGCCCCTAGTATTGAAAGCGGCCATAGAACGAAATTCGTCAAAACTTGGGACCTTTCTGGATAAGAGTGGTAACGGACAGAGCTCAATAGCGACAGTTGGAGGAAGCATAGGGCAAGATTAAAGGGACTTGGAAATCAGAGACATATTGAGAAACTATTTTTATTTTGAAACTTTTTTAGATTATGAAACTGTCTTCCAAAAAAAGGCTATTTTATTTTTACCCGACTGATATTATCTCTTGCACGAGATAATGCATAGCATAATGTAATTTTATTTATCCATGAAAAATAATTGTAATGTAATTAAACTCACCAGTGCATCCTTTTCAGCATCTAAAGGATCTTTTGGTGATAAGGTCTTGTGTCGATGATATGGGTTTGGTGGTCCAACAGGTCTGAAATAAATACCATAGATAATATTTGTATTACAATGTTTTATTTTTCCTTTTTAATTTAAAACTTGTCGTTTTATTTTAATATGAATTTGAATTCAACCCCATCATGGTCTCTTATCCATTCGACTTTTCAAACATCAAAATTCTCTTAATTATTATAATTTTATTCAAAATTTTGAGACTTACCTTCCAACATTCCCAAGTGGAACTCTCTGGCCGGTGTTTGGAGATGGAACCACATTGGGAGCTATATTGTTGCTGCTAGCGTATTCACCAATATTCATTGATGGACCTATAAATAGAGAAAATTGTTTTAGGTCAATAATGTCAGCTGTAACTTTAGCGTTATGAAAAGTGTCATACTTTTGTTTCGTGAGACATTTTTCAGACCTTCAGTTATCATAATTAATGTGAAAATATATGTCTGAAAAACATATACTCGACCCTAAATTTTGTTTTGGACTTGACTGTAAATCTGTAAACGAATACTTTGTCAATTGAAAATAAATCTTATGTCATAAGGTCCACATTTCAAAATCAATAATTTTAATAACAAATCAAATCTTGATTGTTATTTATAATGAATTTCAATGAGGTATGTTTTCATTGCTACGTAAATTTTATCGAACCCAGTTAATGCTTACGTAAACTATGTCAGCCAAGTAAGTAACACTGTCATAATGCACTTGACATTAATATCATAGTAACCACGTGTACACAGGGTACAATTAAAACAACAGTAGCTATTAAAGCTACTATTACACTACTTTTATCTGATGACATTATCGTGACATCATTACCTGGTGGCATTCCTAGACCCCATGCATTGATGTCGTTCATATCATTGACGTTGGGTTTGAAGTTTGCAATCGCGTTGCGGTGGATGTCCGATGCCAAATATCTGGAGAAAAACAAAAGTTGTTTTAAAAATGTATAGTTAGTAGTAGCAATAGTAATATGTGTGAAGCATAATTAGTAACTAGTGCTGGAGTTAGAAGTCATTTGTGCAGGTAATGAAGATATAATTACTAGTTTGTGACCTTCTTTTATTTTTAAACCAGTAATTGTAGATTGTCAACAGGATTATTATCATCATCCGAATAAGAATTTCTTTAAAACTAACAGTCTTACTATACTTATAATATAGTAGAAGGAAGTAATTAATGGATATACAAATACTACAAAATAATAAAAATCAAATTTATACTCACTCACTGCCAAGTCCTGGACCAGATAGTTCCCAATCCTGAGGATAATGTTCGAATGATGGTGGCGGGCCTGAAGAGTGAGGCTTCACTACTATTGGGGGCGCACCATGAGAAGAATGGCCGTATACAGGCGCGTGATGTCCATGTGGTCCCTAGAAGTATTACAAGTTGTAACACTGTTTCAGAAATCAGATTTTATTTTGAATTGTCTTGTTTTTGACCACAAACTCACCATTGTTGGAGATGATGTGACCGAAGATGATCAAGATCACAAAGCCTAAAAGGGACCTGGCTCTCTAGAAGAGCTGCCGGAACAAACCAGTAGGTGCTTGGCTTCTTCTCAATGTTTCCCTTACCGAAAGCTGAAGCTCATTGTAGGATTTGAACTCACGAACTTCGCTATGACATTTGATGTCAGTGCATCATCATATTATAAGTAGTATAACTTTAGTCTACTATATAATATAGGGGTATGATCTCTAGGCTCATAAGAAAACCGATGTTTTATTTCATATTGCATGTTCTGATGCAACATTTCAAACAGATTAACATTTTATTATAGGCATTAAGGAAGACTTTATTTAAAACCCGTGATCACGTTACATATCGTGATGACTGTTGGTGGATTTCACGATACGTTTTAAAAGTTATTCAACTTTAAAAATAACACCAATATTATAAAATAACACTAAATATCTTTGATATTACAAAAGAAACCAACCTTATGATGATGAGTGATCAAATGATGGTGATGATGATATTTCGTCGTGTGATAATTCTGATGATACCAAGAGCAAAGTTTGAATATATGACTTAGCGCTGGGAATAAGAACAGCAGCAGTTTCAGGAATATCTTCTTCGCTGTCGTCACACCAAGAATCAATGGGAGCACAAATACCAGCTTCAATGCTATCAGCTTTACCACTAATATTATTGCGATTGCTGCAGTAACTAACTTCTTCTTTAGATATTTTTCTGGAAACAATATTTTTTATTATGTTATTGACTTGTATGCTACATATCGATTGTATAAATATCGCTTATCGTCTATATACTTTTGATCACCATTACGTTGAAAAAGAAAGTGAGCAAGATTGACTTAAGATACATTGTTGTAGCTTCGATCTTCATAAGTGGTGTCATAAGGCCTAAGCTGACTAAGGCCTTTATTATAGAACGAGATTAAAACTCAGATCAAGTCTCAAGAATAGATCGTGTTAATTGAACATAAACCTAATACCATTGATGCAGGCTACAAATTAAATTGTTTTAATCTCGGCTCCAAATTTGATTTGAGCATATTATTAACATTCTAAAATACAGACCTAAATGACTTTGTGCAAATACTCTAATTTTTCAATCAAAAAAACGTGATGGTACTTCGATGTTAACTGAGTGCATATAATACTACTCTACTTACTTATTTTATGAAAAAACAACCTCCCATTACCAACATCATTTTCTTTTGGTTCTAAATCAATGTGTATCAAAGCTCCTGTTTTTGTAAGTGCTCTGGGAGACACCTTCAGAGTTGCACCGTTGAAGAAGAACTCAGGGAGTGTCAGTGACATGTCATGAGTAACTAAGAATTTTACTCCTTTGCTGTACAGCGCATCTGTTACTTCTTCGAGAGGCGATTCTGTAAAAAACGTTTAATAAATTACATTTCTGATTTTGTGTCTTTAGATAGGTTTGTTTTTAACCACAATTGCCACGTGTGATGCGATGTGGTCTAAAAGTTCTACAGATGTGCAATATAGCGGTAATTTTATACATTTTTAATCGTGATTCTTCATTGTGGATAAGACAATGAGACTGGAGCCATAAAATATTAATCAAATTTAGTTTGAAGTTTTAAAAAGACCAAACACTTAATGAAATGAAATAATTTATTCATTCAAATAGGCCTTCACAGGCACTTATGAATAGTCAAACTCTAATACTCTAATGCACTAATGCACGGTTCGGAAGGTTGATTTTGCTGAGAAGAGCCGGCAATAAACTTAGGAGAACTAACTACTCAAACACGGCTTAAACCTAACACCACACTAGCAAATCGCACCCACCCATGTCAGTCTGCGGTTCGCTAGTTAAATAGTAAACTAGTTTATGTCCCGCGTTGTATCCGATGTGAAGGAATTTTTCCAGGATAAAAAGACAGGCGGTCATAAATGACCTTTTATCTCATAAAACCATTATTTTCATACTAGAATGTGGATGAAGCTTCGAGGCCAAAACTGGTAAGAAATTAAAATGGGTTTCTAAAAAAATTCTTCCGCCTGATTAAACTTCAAATGCTACGAAAGAACTGCTGGGGACATGCATCGCATGCTAACGCGAGGTATTTGAAGAGAGTGTAAACGTTAAATTTCTCTCCATCAATCGATGCCATTTTTATGTCCTATCCCACACGCATACATATTGCGGAAACTTCAAACGCATATAATAAAATTGTGTCTTACATTGTGCAAATGTTCCTTGAAATTTGCCTTTTGTTTATTGTTGTAGCTTACATCCCTACACCACCGGTACATCACTAGGTCGGCCATGACACTGACCGGAACCTAACCTAAAATTTACATTACCTACGTCATCTATCTATATGGTTCGCGCGTGAGTACTAAAATCATTTTAAAGTGTTTGCTAATTAGACCAGCGAGTAAAACCTAAAATCTTACAGCGTGAACATTGGTCCTTCGGCCTTTAATATTGTTCATCAAGAATTAAACAGTTTAAAGTGTAAAAAACAATCTCGCCATAGCGTAGGGCGATCGCCATTCCACGCGGTTATGCCACGCACCAAGATCATGTTTTTAAGGACATTTCATGAAGAAATCATCATTTGTGCTTCAATAATAGTTTAATTCATACATCAAGAATACTACATAGTTATTCCATTTTGTCAAACAAATGCATCAATCGTCCAACACAACATCGTGGTCATACAAAGCCAAAAGTACCTAACTGAAGTAATCTGGAGGATACCTGTGAAAGAAAGCATTCTTACATCGAGGATACTTCTGGCCTTCGTAAATACATGCTTACAACGCTTCAGTTAATTTGTTTGAAACAATCAGTGGAGCATGGTGGAATATATTTTGCATGATCATATAATCAAAACCACAGCCAAACAATAAGATCTGAGTGAGTTCGTTCCAATTTTTTCCTTTCTCTTCCATCCCGTTTATGATAGCACTTTTTGAATGTGTACTAAACAATTAATAACCTAACTTGTGTGTGGTAAACAAACATTGCTATAAATTCAACTTATAAAATATCTTTAAAACATTTTACTTAAAATTACAACAAAATCATAATATTTGTCAGATATTTTTAGCAAATTCTTACTTCTCACAGCTGCTTGTTCGCACAACTTGGTTCTTTTGCATGATATTTCAATCCAACAATTGTTTCCATTGTTTTTTGCCTACATTCCTATCTTATCAGCATTTTTATTCATTTGCATAAGTAACTATTGCCTAAATACAACAAAATGAATGAGGAAAGGCTTAAGGAGCTTAAAAAATGCCGTGGAACATTAAAGACTAAGCTTACGCTCTTTGCAAAATATTTAGATTATATGGACACATGTGTAAAAATAACTGAGGATAATTTCTGTGAATTGGAATGTCGTTTAGATAAATTAGATCCTGTACTAAGTGAATTTGATACTTTACAGCAAGAAGCTGAGTCGTTATCAGAGGACACACCAGACTTATATAAAGAACGTGAAGAATTTGATTCCAAATTCTACTCATTGGTAGGACGTGCACGCTCGAAGTTAAAAGCTTTACACTCAACACGGCGTAGCTCTTTGGGATCCCTGTCGAGCAGCAGTAGTGGCAAGGCTGAGCCACACCATGACTTTGTGAGGCTACCTAAAATAACTTTAGCCACCTTTAGCGGCAGCTTCCAGCACTGGCTTGAATTCAGAGATACGTATCTTTCATTAATTCATAACAATAAAAGTATTAGTGACATTAATAAGTTTCACTACCTTCGAGCATCGTTAAAAGGTTCAGCATCATCAGTAATTCAAAGTCTTGAGTTTCGGGGCGAAAATTATAAAATTGCTTGGCAGTTATTATCGAGCAGGTATGATAATGAAAGGTTATTGGTTAATAACCATGTGCATGCTTTATTTACCTTAGAATCTGCCCAGAAAGAGTCTTGTCAGGCAATAAGAAACATTATTGATGTCACTAATAAAAATTTAAGTGCTCTCAACTTATTAGGTCAACCTACAGACCATTGGGACACACTCATAATCTATATCATGACAAAGAAATTAGATAGTGTCACTTACCGTGAGTGGGAGGAAAACCGTAGCTCTAGCATTACAGGTTCTCCCACATTGAAGCAATTCATTGATTTTTTAAATAATAGAGCTGACTTATTACATACATTACAAAATGATCAATCAAACAGAATTGCTACACCATACAAACAACACACACAATCAACAGACTTAAATAAAACAAAAAGTACATCAAGTAACTTAAACTATAAAAATAAAAGTGAAAATAACAAACCAATAAAATGCCCTCTCTGCGATAAGGAGCATTTTTTATTTACGTGTCCAGAATTTAGGAACTTAGATGTAGACACACGTTTACAGAAAATGCCTAATAATCAGGTCTGTAAAAACTGTTTACGACCAGGGCACACTGACAAATACTGCAAATTAACACACTGCAAGTATTGTACACAGAAACATAACACTCTTTTACATAAGGATGTAGAAAATACTTTGCCTAACATAGCAACAACCTTCACAGCACATAGTGAAACATTAAACAGACCCCACATATTGCTATCCACAGCATTGGTAAAGGTGAGAGCCTCTAATGGTAGTCTTTGCACAGCCCGCATCATCCTTGACAGCGGCAGCACTACTCATATAATCACTGATAACCTCTGTGGGAAGCTAGGTCTGATAAGGCGGAGCACAGATTCCAGAGTCACAGGCATTAATAATCAAATTTCTTGTAGTATAGAGTGTTGTGACTTGGTAATGCAGTCATTTTCAGGTGATTATGAAGTCAGTATGAGTTGCTATATATTACCAAACATTACCAAATCCTTACCTACGTCATATGTAGATATTAAAGATTTGCCTATTCCATCTTACATTCAATTAGCAGACCCCTCTTTTAATATTCCCTCGGCTATTGACATATTAGTCGGGGCAGAATTGTTCTGGGAAGTCTTGGGCTCTAAATCCATTGACTTAGGCATGCAACGACCTAAGTTGCAACAGACTAAGTTAGGTTGGTTGGTGTCGGGTGTAGTACATCAAACTACTACGAAACCAATTGTCAACAATAACACACTAACATGTAACTTAATTCATAATGACGATTCACAACTAGTTCGTTTTTGGGAACTAGACTCGGTGTCTTCTAAGCACAGTCTTTCCAAAGAAGAACAAGCTTGTGAAGATAGCTTTGCAAAGCACACTAGACGTGATGAGCAAGGTCGTTTTATAGTGACCATACCTTTGAAGGAATCTCCTGAACAGCTTGGAAATTCATACCACATAGCACAGAGTCGATTTTTTTCTCTCGAGCGCAGACTTCAGCGAGACCCTTTTCTTAAGGAAATGTATTTAAATTTCATGCAAGAATACATCGACCTTGGTCACATGACAGAAAATAAAACATCAACTGAGAATAATGTCAATTATTACTTACCCCATCATGGCGTAATTCGCGAATCAAGTTCGACAACAAAATTGCGCGCAGTTTTCGATGCCTCGGCGGTAACTTCGTCAGGCAAATCATTTAATAACATACAAATGGTAGGCCCAGTCGTTCAAGAGGACCTACTTTCTATCTTACTTAGATTTAGACAGCATAAATATGTTGTCACAGGCGATATTGAAAAAATGTATAGAGCAATACTTATAGAGCCTTCGCAGCGTTCTTTACAACAGATCATATTTAGATTCAGTCCTAATGAACCGTTAAAAACATACACTCTTAATACAGTGACATATGGTACGGCATCAGCGCCGTATTTAGCCACTAAAAGTCTTGTCACCCTAGCAGAGCAGTGCTCAAATCTTGAGGTTAAAAGCGCTATCACCCGCGGTTTTTATGTCGATGATTATTTAAATGGTGGAGACTCTATCAAGTCAGTTGTAGAGCTCTGTAAAGAAGTCATACACACTTTACAATCTGCAAAGTTTAATTTAAGAAAATGGCAATCAAATAGTTCAGAAATTATAAAAAATATAACTAATGATTACACAGATACAGTTGTAGAAAAGACCTTAGACTTAAATGAAACACTACCTTCCAAAACTCTAGGCTTAAATTGGAATTCTGAACATGACAATTTATTATTCTCCATACATCTAGACTCTAACAAAAAAAAGGTAACTAAACGCCAGATTCTATCACTCATTAGTCAAGTGTTTGACCCTTTAGGTCTTCTAGGGCCATGTACAGTCGAAGCAAAAATTCTTATGCAGCAATTGTGGATTGAAAAGTGTGGCTGGGATACTGAAGTGTGTTTAGACATCAAAACGACATTTCTAAAGTTTGTTCAGTCTTTGCAAAGTCTTAATGCACTTACCATTCCTCGCTGGGTTTGTGGTGACAACCCTGTTGAATTTGAAATTCATACTTTCACAGATGCTTCAGAACGTGCCTATGGAGCATGCGTCTTTGTGAGAACAATTAGTGCAAATGGTTCTGTCTGTGTTAGGCTTTTGGCATCTAAAAATAAAGTAGCACCATTGAAGCCCATTACTATTCCACGTTTGGAATTATGTGGTGCCTTGCTAGGCACAAGGCTCTACGCTAAAGTTGTTCAATCTCTTACAATCAAATTTAAGCAATCTTTTTTTTGGTCAGATTCTACAATAATTCTTGGATGGTTAAAAACATCTCCAAGTCATTTAAAAACCTTTGTTCGTAATAGGGTTGGTGAGATTCAGGATATTACCGCCAGTGCCAGTTGGAATTATGTGCCGTCAAAAGAGAACCCTGCAGATCTAGTTTCTCGTGGGGTGAAGGCTGACTGCCTCAGCGCATCCAGTTTGTGGTGGTGCGGGCCTACTTTCCTACACCAACCAAAAATACTCTTTCCTATAACACCAAACAAACATACAGAACTTCTTCCTGAAGTAACTTTATTAACTGTACCCACTACAAACACAAATAAAAACTTTATATCAAATTTAATACATAAAATGTCAAAATATTCAAAACTAATCAGAGTTTTTGCTTATGTAAAAAGATTTATAAACAATTGTAGAAAAAATAGTAGCAAAATTTATAATAATTTAACATTATCAGAAATACAGGCTTCAGAAAACACATTGTTACAAGCAGTACAACAAGAAGTGTTTGCAGAGGAGTACAAAATCATCAAATCAGGACAGTCACTTAATAAAAAAAACAGACTTTCATCATTATCACCATTCATTGACAAAGATAATATTATGAGAGTAGGGGGTCGTCTTAAAACCTCTCACTACTCTTATAATGTTAAACATCCAATTCTGCTATGCAGCAAACATCACTTTACATACATATTATTTCAAAAGCATCACTTAGATTTACTACACGCCGGTCCACAACTATTGCTTTCTAATATTAGACAAACATATTGGCCGTTGGGAGGAAGGAACCTCGCAAGACGCGTGGTTCACGGTTGCATTTGTTGCTGCAGGTTTAAGTCGAAGACTATCCAACCCGTTATGGGCGACTTACCAAGCGATAGAACGCTCTTGGAGTTTCCTTTCCTCAATACAGGCATAGACTATGCTGGACCAGTGCTGATTGCTGATCGTAAGGGTAGGGGCTGTAGACTAACCAAATCATACATTTGCGTATTTGTATGCTTCGCAGTAAAAGCTCTGCATCTGGAGCTCGTCACGGATCTTACTAAAGAAGCTTTTATTGCTGCGCTTCATAGATTTATATCGCGCCGCGGTAAACCACAGACTATCTACTCTGATAACGGCACAACCTTTGTTGGAGCCAGCAACGAACTTTTGAACTTTTTTAAGACATTTTCAGAAGACATTCAAACTGAAATGTCAAGTAAAGGTATTAACTTTAAACACATACCCCCCTATACTCCACACTTCGGTGGCTTGTGGGAGGCAGCTGTGAAGTCAGTTAAGCATCACCTTAGACGAATACTTTCTTTAACACATCTCACTTATGAAGAGATGACAACTTGTTTGGTTCAAATAGAAGCTATTTTAAATTCCAGACCTTTAACACCTTTGTCTTCTGATCCTTCTGATCTTACCTGTCTTACCCCCTCTCACTTCCTCATTGGACGACCGCTCACATCGGTACCTCATCCTGATATTACCGATGCGAACATCAACCGACTTCAGCGGTATGAAAGAATCGAAAAATTAAAGCAGCATTTTTGGCAACGCTTCTCATATGAATACATAACACTCCTGCAACAAAAGGTTAAATGGCATTCGTCGGGTGATGATCTGAAACTGGGATCACTTGTGTTGGTGCGAGACAAGAATCTACCACCTCTCCTCTGGCTCTTGGGCAGAATTGTCAAGTTACATCAAGGATCCGACCATGTCAACAGAGTTGCAGATATCCAAACCAGAAAGGGAGTCATACAGAGAGCATATAATAACATATGCCCTCTCCCCATCATTACATCGTGTTGAATTACTTCAACCCCGGCCAGTATGTTGTAGCTTACATCCCTACACCACCGGTACATCACTAGGTCGGCCATGACACTGACCGGAACCTAACCTAAAATTTACATTACCTACGTCATCTATCTATATGGTTCGCGCGTGAGTACTAAAATCATTTTAAAGTGTTTGCTAATTAGACCAGCGAGTAAAACCTAAAATCTTACAGCGTGAACATTTATCGTTAATATTTTTAAAGAAATAGACCCAAAGAATGAGCAATAAAATATTAAGTACTCATTTTATCATTATCATCGTCACAATTATGCAGCCTATGGATTCTCTTTACTACACTTCTATAGTCATCAGCTTAGCCATTTTAGCTTAGTCACCTAACGTAAAGTAACGAACACAAAGTAGGTTAAAAAAATCTTAGTTTCTCGCCAAATACAATAAGCACTTAGTTATTATGAAATTCGAATCTCGACCTTTTCTGTAGTACATTACATAACCTACTTAGCTTATCGCCTATATTAACACATTTAAATTTTACCGATTTCATCTCAAAAATGAAAATAGTAGTAGACGAAATTATATCCATGTAAATATCTGATCCTATAATTACTCATATTACGGGGTTCATTTTCACTACTGCATTCACTCTTTTAATAATTTCATTTCTATACCCTACAATTTCTCAAGTATTGTCTAGATTTAGTTTGATACTTTCTTTACAAACTCCTCACGTTCCAGATTCGTCATTCATTGCTTATTTCTCTTTTACGATAATTTCGCGTTAGAAAATCACGGCAGTTTTCTATTACAAAATAGTGTGAATGTCTATCGATCTTTCACAGCGTAATAAATCATATTACGTACCGTTAAACGCCTATCCATTTAACTGTATGTAACATGTAATCGTCGACATTGTTCTTTATTTCCGGATATTTTTCATTTTCATTACAAAATGTAATAAGAAGAGACACGCAAATATTGTTTGTAAAGCATGATGCATTTACTAATAGTAGGCATGCCTTCTTCAATTTGATTATGTCCTATTAGATTATATTTGTGATCGTTATATTGAATCACTGGATAGATATATAGGAAATCAGCTCTTAAAAATAGATTTGGAAGAATGAAGACAAATTCTCTTGAAACTTACATTAAATTCATTTCCACATCTACTATTGCTTTGATTGTTATTTACTATGGTTTGGTGGTTACTAAATCTTTACCTCGAAGTCTTTTTGCGGTCTATCAGAGCGAGGTTTACAACCAGTTTGTATGAGAACAACAAACCATAGGCTTTTGACCTACTCATGGAATGGTCTTTTGTTTTAAACATCCTAGTTTTGTGACCTCAATATGTGTTGTGTTCAATTTAAAGATGTATTAGGTGTCTTTATTACAATGAAAGATCATTGATACATATTTACTAATATTATAAAGAGGTATAGTTTGTTAGATTAGATGTCGGAAGTAATCTATGGAGTTACTGAGCAGTTTCTGAAAAATCTTTTGCTAATAGCTACATTGTCTGAGAGTACTTTAGGCTAAAGTGAATTTGAATACACTACATAAAAATTAACATTACCGAAACTCAAACTCAAAAAACTGAAACTTAAAAATCTACCAAAAATCCCAAACATCTACTGATTAATCTATATACTTATAATGAAATCATCCTGAAGAAACCGGTGTATCAAAAGACATGTAAATGATAAATTAATTTCTATTTTAGTTTTGAAGTCTAGACTATAAAATTTTCTAAAATCGTTTAACTTTATTATCATTGAAATACGAAAATAAATTAAAGTACCTCTATTCTAAACGACACTTTTTGCTAAGAAAATCACGACTAAAAACAATTTTACCATACAGTTACGCAATCGAATATAATCCCTATACACTTGTGATAAGAATCACGTTTATTGCACAATAATGACCAACGGGCATAAATAAACGAAGACTATCGGGGCTTGACTCGTAAGTTGTAACAAACAATTGTCGACTTTATCTGTATTGTAATAAAAACGAACGCTTGCGTGATCTCTTTTGCTTTCACCAAGGAATGCGAAATGCTTTCGAAATCACGTTCGCAATGAATTAATTCACAGATGTTCACGAAACATGCTGGTATAAGGAAAAAACAATAAATGATATGTTTTAAAATACTTAAGACATGCGTATGTACAAGCAAGCTTCATTTTTAATTCTTGATTCTTTTTATTTACAGACACAAGTTAATACAAATAATTGTATTTGTCATAAAGGTTTGGACAAAATTTTTATCATTGGATGATGCTTGACAATGAATTTACAGACAAAATAATGAAACGAATTTATTTCTTAAGTTCTGAGGGCGAACCACAGGCTCTTAAAACAATATTATTTTAACCTTATTTGACTTTTGTCTTTCTTTGACATCCGGCGTCAAAACGAGACAAAAGACAAATAAAGTTATTTTAACCTTGTTTTAAGAACTTGTGGAAGGCCCCTGCTATGATCGCAATTTTAAGAACAATAATATCCCTTGGTTCATACTCTGAAATCCATTTACATCTAAATATGAACACTGTAAAAGAGGAAATTCATACCTCGACAAAAAAATACTAAAAGCGGCTGGAAAAACACCCGAATGTACTTGCGATGAGTCTACTCACGCGCAGCTACCAAAAACGTCTAAACAGAAAAGACATACTTTATTGTATTTACTATAGTAAATCCAAAGGGTAGCTATCCTCTCTGGAGGATGCACTTGACTCGACAAAACCTCACAAACAATCTGCTTATAGTAGAATACTGATTGCAGATTAGCACATAAAAAAAAGTTCTGCTTTGGCTATAGGACCATCACTCGAATAGCCAGTCATGCATGTAATGTTATTGAATGTAAGATCATCAAGTAGCTCACCCATAAAATAGACCAAAATACAGTAACAATAGAAGTTTTTAAGGAATCGAATTCTGCAAAAAACAGCTAGCTACCAAAATATACCACTCAGTATTAAACACAATACCTGAGGTTTGCAATAAACTCGACTTACAAAATACTTTCTATGCATACTCTATCTAAGTTGCTCAAAAAAAGGAAAGTTGAAAGCAGGTGGTACCAATTGAATTAGTGTAGAGATGGAGAAGCTGTCAGGGGTTTGGAAATGATATTACGCGACTATTGTTTAGTAATTGGAAGTAAACGCCATAGACTTTGTGAGACTATTTCTTTGAGTAAACTTGACATTCAAAACCGGCCAGGTGTAAGTCCATACACAAAAACTTGTAGGCATGTAAATAGTTCGTTCATCACGGGGATCGTGTATCAAAGATTTTTCCCCTTTTTTCCGATTATGTTATTATTTTTGTGACGTAACTACAAATTTACGGTATTCAGATTTCTTCCTTTACTTTTGCTACATGGCTTTGCTTCATGGCTTTGCTTTGCTGCATGCATTTTTTATTATTCTTCAACGGAAAGTAGTACCTATAGGTTTTGATTCCCTTGCAAGCGTCAAAATATGCGGCAAAACGGTTGTATCTTTAGATTGATGACTTAGAAGTTTGATTTTTTCACAGTTCCAAGGGCAGCTACGGCATATCTTTACGTCCAAAATACCTCTGAAGACAAAGGTCTTCAATCATTGCGTGTTACCAGTGATAACATACGGGACAGAGACGTGGTCTTTCACTGCTGGCTGCATAAATAAGCTCAGAGTCACTCAGCGAGCTATGGAACGAGCTATGCTCGGAATTTCTCTACGTGACAGGGTCCAAAATGAGGACATTCGTAGTAGAACGAAAACGACGGACATAGCTCGTAGAGTTAGTAAGCTGAAGTGGCAATGGGCAGGCCACATCGCTCGAAGAACCGATAACCGAAAGGTTCTGGAGTGGCAAACACGTACTGGAAAGCGCCGAGTCGGACGACCTCCCACCAGGTGGACCGACGACCTGATCAGAGTCACTGGGCGCCACTGAATGCAAGCGGCCTAGAACCGTTCGAAGTGAAAATCAATGGGGGAGGCCTATGTTCAGCAATGGACATCAAATGGGCTGATATGATGATAATGATGAATGAAATCTTTTAAAATATCTACACCGTAACAATACTTTAGGAATAAGCATTTCCTGATATAACAGTAGCTTAAGCCTCTCCAAAAATTGAAAAAACATAATGGGCACATCTGTTTCATAATTTATCTGGCTATACGATGATCATTTGTATGTATCTCTTCTTTAGTGTATTTAGCATATGATTACCTACTAACCTCAATTTAACTTTCTCGAATTAATTCTTTCTTATCAAAATTATTTGGAAATGAGCTAACGTTTTCGTCTTCTCCAGACATTATTGATTTGTCTTCTATAACTATAATATTTTGATTACATTCGGCTATAATTTTACTATAGCTTCGAAAACTGAAATGTATTGGATTAACCCGTTGGTTCTCGAGGACGCGCGTCCTATTATAACAATTGATGTCATTGTTATATTTTTAACCGCGAGCGATTAACTTTTCTTTTTGAACACATAGGTACATCAAATTATACTTGAGCATTGATCTTATCCATGCAATTTACTAGTAGTATAGGACCTTCGCTTACTTGTCATAAAACAACGTATGAACAGTCATAACTTTATCATTGACCTTATCACCACACGTAACAACCTAATTGTAAAATTATGCTCATAGATTAATTACAATGTTAAAATCATAAACACGGTAGCTTATTACCATTTCTAATAGGACATGTAGCTAGAGCTCAAAGAAAGTAGAAGAATTCTTTACCGATACGACCAGCTTATCGAAACGGTATATCTCCTTCAAATAAGAGGTCTGGTTTTAGTGGACGGTTTGAAAGATTTCTATACAAGACCCGAAGGCACAAATGTGACATGCATGTTAAGGAATTGCGCATTGTTTAACTATGCAAATGTGTTAACTTGGAGTCAATAAGGGGTCTTTCAAGTATTTAGACGAGCTTAATTTAGAAAACGCACGATATTGTAGGACGTCAATATGGATAAAGTTATGAATGGAAAACCGGATTGTGTATGTAGGTTTTTGCTTTAAAGACTTATGTTTTATTGGCTAGACTGGTTGCACAGGGCAGGATTTACTTTGCTTTGCCGCATATGCCTTTAGTGCTGAATTTGCCACTTTATATTGTAATTAGCCATAATTAATAAATTCTCATTAGAATTTACTTATGCCATTGCGATGTGATTGTTTTGATATAAGTTTGTCCTAAGAGGTATATCTATAAGAATAGATATACCTCTTCTAGCTATTTCCATGTTTCAATTTTGCCCTTGCCGAGCTTTTCTCGGCAACATTTCTCTCTCAAATCTTTTATGTCTACATACTTTACTAATACTACAAGATAACCTTTACTGACCTGGTTCATCATCATCAATTTCATTTTCTTCAGTGAATGACCTTTTATCCGTTTCCGTAACACTATCCGTTCTTCCATTGAGGTATATTTTGTTAGCTTCCTTACTGTATTTACTTAAGTCCACATTGTTCTTCTTAAAACACACACTATTAGTCAACTTTAGATCACCTTTGAATTCCAATTTTTGGTCTATGTATGTATACATATTTTTCTGCAAACAACTCACTGATGGCGACACTGTGCACTCATTTAAAATATTGTCCCACAACACATTACCAGTTCTAAAAGATCCATTCTGGTACACATCATGGAAATATTTCCCCGAAAAACTTTCAATTATTTTCATTCCTTTAGAATATGTATCGTCACTTGTTTCTACTGTATTATTTTCACTACATTCTATAGATTCTATTTTAAAAACTAATATTAGAAACACTACTATTTTAGCTACATATTTGATCTTTATCCTTTTGTTTCTATTTATTTCTTGGCTTCTATTTTCATTTGGACAAAAGTAACAATGTGTTCCTGCCATTGTCAAAGCATAACTGATCTTATACTCCTTTAGTTTTTTTTCTTCAGATCAAGCAACGTCTACACCCGCATTTACTGTGCCCACTGATGCTTATGCTCATTTTCATTATTTCTTGTATGTTATTACATTTCTTGACTTGTCTCATTAGCCGTATTTTTTCTTATTATTTGGTTCCTCCTGTCAGTTTTCTGGTGGAAAATTGCGTTCAATTTGATGGTCCAAATCTGTCAAGATATCTCATCTGGAACAGAGAAAAGAAAGTTCTTAGATATATTTTAAAATATGATAACATTCAAAGTTCTGTTCTCATCTATCTACTTCAACGTAATATGCATTCGCATTTCAACATCCGTCACGTATTGTAATTTCGAAAAAAGGTTTTAAAGTAAGGTATCTCATCTCATGGCATGCTGACATGGCAGGAATGGAAAGTAGCTTTTACTTAATTTAATATTCAGCTCATACTTCTGTGATATGCAGATTATAAATATTAGAGTCAGGATAATTTAAAAGAGCTGCATGTAACATATAGAAGCAGCATTATTGATTCAAGGCCCGTATCACTTGAAAGTGTTGAAATAAGACATAGTGAAAGTACGTCAATAAATAAAGTGTGTGTACATGAAAAAAGTTAAGTGCTTATGGCTTGTTTATCGAATTATAGACCATGATTGAGAATGTGAACTTATGATTTATGATATTGAATGCAATTACCTAGTAACAAAAATGCTTCTGTATCTACTAAGGTCATCAAAACATCATTATCATAGCGTTTTTTATAATCTTTATAGGTAAGTATGTTAGTATCCGGAACGGTGCCTTAATTCCCGTTTGATAAGTCATATACTGGTTCCAATCTACATCAGGTTCAAGACTAAACGAGCTTGTTGAGTTTAGAACCTGTTTTAGCCCTTATAGTGCCAATAAGCTAATAAAGTTTGGAGAAGGCTGTTTAGTTTTGAAGAAAGATTCTTTGCGAGTCAAATATTAAATAGGTATGGCGAGATCCAATGTAGAGACAAACATGAAAAATAATGCAATTTTAGAGGGATTTAGGTTTTTACTGTTGCAATATCAAAACCATATACATAAAGAATCATGGCGAGATTTGTACAAAAAAATAAAGATTTTAAGAGACGTTGAAATGACGTTATTATTTAAAAAAATGCGACCTTCTATGCAATGTAGGCGAATCGCGAACAAAGCCATTATGTTCTTGTTATGTTTTGCGGGGTTTATAAAATATTTAAAGTATATTAATATGTTGCTAGTAATGTAATCTCAACACTGGAAGTGATTCAAAACTCACTAAAATGTTTTTTTTTGTACATATCAATGTATGGATTTCGCCATGATTCTTTGGTTGTATGTTTATCCACCATTGTCCTCTATGCGTTCCTAATCCATACACCCGACTGTGACCAAACTGTGGTGGGTTGTTGAGTATAGGCTGCTACAGGGAAGATTATAGGCACAAAAAAACACCCGAAATGTCAGATATTTCACCCGGGCACCGCTGGGCATGAAAATTAAGCTTCTATAAATTCCGCATACTCAAAACATTACTCTAAAAATAGTAGTTTTTAATCTAAATGATAACGAATGAAATAAAAAATGTTGACTGTGCAAAAACATCAAAAGTTTCAACGAAAGTCGAAATTTACTTATTCGAATTGAGTATCTAACGGAGTGCAAAAAATTGCAAATAGAAATTTGTGAAATTGTGATAGAATTATGACCAATGAATAAGCAAATTTTAATGACTTATCAAAGTCAAAGTTCAGATCAATCAATCATAAAAAGAATCAGAGAATTCAATAATAATAAAAGAAATGCAAATAAAAATATACATCGTATATATTTCATGACAACTAGGACAACCCATTGGATATAAATCACTGAAATTAACACTATACACTAATATACACTAGTATTAAAATTACTAACCTAACCTAACCTAAAAAACGAGC
The DNA here is from genome assembly GCA_951394255.1 of Polyploca ridens. Taxonomy (NCBI): domain Eukaryota; kingdom Metazoa; phylum Arthropoda; class Insecta; order Lepidoptera; family Drepanidae; genus Polyploca; species Polyploca ridens. The sequence goes on along the minus strand of OX596266.1, from coordinate 4,374,731 downwards.
ACTATAAAAAGCTACTAACTTATCACGAAATATTACTGATAAATCACTGAAATTAGGTTAGTAATACACTAACGAGCAATATAAAAAAGCTACTAACTTATCATGAAATATTTCCGATAAATCACTGAAATTAGGTTAGTAATACACTAACGAGCAATATAAAAAAAACTACTTACTTATCATGAAATATTTCTGATGAGTATTTTATAAGGCTTTTAAAAAAATATTAAATTGAAATCAAAAAATGTATTAAATAAGTAAAAAAAACGAGGGAAAAAAAATACCTTTAAAGTAAGTTTACAAAATAGTTTTTTTTATCATTCAATAATTTGTATAATTATTAATTATTTTATTAGTATTTTGTCGCAAACCCACTTTTTTGTCTAAATAATTTGTATATTCTATACATCCTTTAACACATTAAAATTCCTTTTTTTTTGTCAATTTGCGTGCTTTCGGAAATATTTCATGATGTTAGTGGCTTCTTTATATTGCTCGTCTGTGTATATTTTTTTACTTCTCATGAACTCTCATGTATAATATATCTGACTCCTTTGAATTCTAATCATTATTATAGATTTATCGCTACAACCTTAATTATTAAAAAATAAGTGTCTTTCTAATACAGACACCCGAACGGAAATCTGAAATTGCTGCGAAACCACAAAGAAAAAAGTGCAATAAATGGGTGTAATAAATTACATCGCCTGACTACAAACTACATAGAACTGGGTTTACAAAATAAATAGAATGGAAAGAAACACTTATACAAAAAAGGCGATCTTATTCCTAAGCATTAAAAATAACTGTTGAAAATTACTGTAATACAATGCAATCAAGTTTATGTACATGAATTAATTTCTTATAGCAATTACTTAGCCGTTGATTATTTACGTATAAAAACAAAGTATTGATTTAAAAATATACAAGAAAGATAAATAGATATTATTGACAATTTTGGTCAGTAATAAAATCGTCCAAATTAAATTCCATTATAGAAAATATATTTTCTTACATTCCGGTTGACAGTTTGAGAATCTGGTTACGATGAGACCAATATACATACTTAATTCTAGAACAGAAAATGCACTGGTTTTTCCTGTGTCATAAAAAATACCTGAAGACACGTGTAAAATTAACTACCTGCCCTGTTCCAATTTTTGGTCGACGCAATATGCACACTTCTTCCATTCGGCCCTTCTATCTGTATCTATATCCAACTATCCATCATTATCAGCATTCACTCTTTTCTTCTTATATTTTCTCCCTTTTTCTTCCTGTATATTCATCTAACTATTATTCATAAGATAGTATACTCTTTCAGTTACATGGGTCTGTCTGATGACACGCTATGAGTCATATAATTATATTGGACCAAAACAAGAATATTTATTATTATACTAACTTTTTCTTCACCCGTATTCTAATTTAAAAATAACAAATATCTGCAGATCATTTTGATTGCAACCAGAATGCATTATACTCTTCAAAATTCTTCTATATCTCTAATCTGTCATGAAATCGGTAAACAACTCGGCTAAATTCGGAAGGTCTGATATCATGTGTAAAGATCTCATCTCTACCTAGATTAATGAGGAACATCATCCAGTAGGTAGACTTTGTAGTCATCACTAATCACCAACCGTCACGCTTTCAGAGCGTATGAGCGTACCAGATGATTGCATTGTAAATATAAATTAACATAGATATTTGTGCCAACAGATTAACTTTAGATAAGATAGCTAAATTTATGATTCTCAGTGATCTTATCACTTGCAATAACTACTGGAAAATGTATAGATAGTAATTCTGCAGTATGTACTTTACTAAAAATATCATTTCAATTAACCCAAGAATTACTAGTATATAACTGATTAAATATAACCAAAATGTTTGTATAATACGACAAAAAATAAAGTAGGCTAATGAGCTTCTAAATGAAGTATTGAATCATGGTTACTGAAAAAGAAGTTCAATGGTAAAACCGCTGCTGCTGAATCTGCACTTAGTAATAATTGATTTAGTTTAACTATACATTAATATTGAGATGAGTATTAATACTTACTTATATTTAATTTATGTACAGGCAGACCTCTGACCTACACATAGAAGAATACTGAAGACTAGAAAGTAAATGACGATATTTTTTATTTTCATGAAATTGTGATTTCAGTCACATAAGAGCTTGAAGGTACAATAATTGTTACATATAATCAAAGTTTCTTTATTTACAACCGTGATCTATGACAACAAATATGTACAAAGTACAATGTATAAATAGAAAATTTCCTCAAGTCTGCCGCAGCTTCCGATTAACGGCAAGGTTCTTAGAAGGCTGGCAGCGTTTCCTCTTTGGATAGCCAAGCTAATGCGTTAGCGGAAAAAGCTTCCCACCCGCTGGTCTCCGGAGGTTTCGATAAATTTTGATGATAAAGTGCGAGCAAAACGGCGAGCTTCGGATCCACATGGTCCCATGGTCTCGACCGCAAAAGGCATAAAAATAAAACTACCTTATTTAATATCATACAACAAAACTACCAAATTTAATCACCGCAGCGAGTGGTGATGTCATTACTCTCATGGGTCTCGTTTATAACAATAATACTATATCTATCTATAAATACTGCTTCTTGTTTTCTATTTGAGAGCTGTGCTCTTGTCGTTTTAGCTCTTTTTACTCTGCTCCATCATTTACTTATATGACACGACGTTTACTTTTGCTTTTACTTGGTCAATATAGCTTATCTTATTGGTCTTCCTATTCTTCGCTTTCCTTCTATCTATTCTGCATCATTCCTAATATGACGATATTAGAAATGATGCAGAATTTTGCAACTTTTTACACCTCCTTAAATGACACGATGTCTACTTTTGCTTTTACTTGGTCAATATGGTTTATCCTTGGTCTTTGTCTTCCTTGCTTTCTCTCTATCTATACTGTATCATTCTAAATATCGTCATAGACGCTGGGAGGTGTTTCGACATTGATTTCGCTCGGATCTAATCGCTGTTTGAAAACATGTCTTAAACAGTCAAACAGACCTTTTATTTTTAAATCATAACAAGCCAACATAATTGTACAAGCAATGGTAGGTAGTAACCAAACTAAGTTAGGGCATGGTTAACAAAAATACGCTAAGAGACTTTCACTAGCAAGTCCGGTTGAGGCGGCATTCTTTCTTTATGTACTTTGTTATTAACGCCTCAACCCTGAGGCGTCGAATTAGTAGAAAATGTACCTTTATTAAACAATTAAACTTGACACAAAAATATGGAATCTCCGTTTGTAGTAGATAAATTTCTAATTACTGTGTATCACCTGTAATCTGTGTGTAAAATACCGTTAGTAAACGCTTACGTATTTGCATTTACTAAAATGTATGGGAGTACTAATTTAGTTCCATGCGTATTCGGACGTATTGTGGTAATAGAGTATTTCATGACATTCTGAATATAATTACATTAATTATGGTGTAATTACATATATTAACAACCGTAAAACATTATTTCGTAAGACATTATTCGCGAATACTACTTGTGTATTCAGTGAAAGTGCAAAGAAAGTTATTGGCATGAGAGAAAAATGGCTCCTTTCTTTAGTGACCACTGAGAATAATCGTCAAAATATAGTTACAGTAGCAGATATTAACATGACACTAATTTCCTAGTTCACAAAACACTCATAATGCAATAAGGTCAAAATATCATAAATAGTTAGTGATAGGTGAGATCCGTATTCAAGAATGTCAATCAATGCTCAAGCCAAGTTGAATTTGGAACCTGCACCAATGACGTAAGATTTATTTTCGATGAACACGATCTATTCTTGAGACTTGATCTCAGAGCAGTCGCGCCTATTGACGTCAGTTCACAACCCGTTTTTTATATAGGTCCCGAATTAAAGTTCGCGACTGTACCTAAATTATTTATTAGAAGGCTGACAAGCAGGCAGATGGTGGTAAGCTTAGAGATAGCATATTAGTAGAGGGACAAAGTAAACAACATTATTTTGTCCTAAGCATGAGCAGTTCGCATATAGATGCATTCATAGATTAGCGTCACACTATTGACTTACTAGTCACCTGCCTCAGGTTCGTGAAGTTGATTTTGTTAAAGTCTAAAGAGTTTGTATCACGGCTGCGTTGACCGTACTTGTCAAGCAACAACTCTCAACAGCGTAGTTGTTACACGGCACTTTTCTAGTACAATAACACTCTACAAATTTTCTGTGTCTATGGTGGTAAATACCCGGGGTATGTGCCAATGTGCTGCCAATCTTTACAGTGCCTAGAAGCCAACTTGCGAGCCTCTTGCATCTTGGAGGTGGGCGTAAATAGCTGCGACACAGTTAAACAACGAATGTGGCTGTTTTCGTTCGTGCACTATGTACTTTATACATACATTTTTAACTCTTTTGCAGTCTTTGTTAGAGCAGAATATTGGCTCGGCAGATAAATTTCTTGACCCTTGAGTTTCGACTATATGTATCGAGTCACACTCCATGTGACCAAAAACTATGTAGTGACCTCTACATTATATTTCACAGCTATATAAAAAGTCATCATTATCATCATATCAGCCTAACTGCTGAACATAGGACTCCTCCATTAACTTCCAGTTCGAACGGTTTTGGGCCACTTGTATCCGCGACTGTGACCAGGTCGTCGGTCCAGCTGGTAGGAGATCGTCCCGCTCGGCGCTTCCCAGTACGTGGTTGCCACTCGAGAACCTTTCTTCCCCAATGGTTATCGATCCTTCGAGCAATGTGGCCTGCCTATTGCCACTTCAGCTTACTAATTCTACGAGCTATATCAGTAATTTTTGTTTTCCTACGAATGTCCTCGTTTCGGACCCTGTCGCATGAGTCCGAGTGACTCTGAGCTTACATATTTATCAAGCTAGCTGTGACTAACCACGGTCAGGCGGGTACTTAAACTAACATAAAGACCCTTACTACCTATCTCAGTTTCTTCACGACATTTCTCATTACCCACGACCGCTGAGCCATCATTGCATTCTAATGCTTTTAAGACATCAATTTCTAGAAATTTCCATTTTTAAGTTCTTAATTTAATTTCAATGTAATGTAATAAATCCTACTTCCTACTAATATCCTACTTCCTACTAATATGCCAAAGTTTTTGATTATGGATGTATATTTGTTACTCTTTCACGCAAAAACTACTGAACGGATTTGTATGAAATTTCGCACACAGATAGAATATGTTCTGGATTAACACATAGGATACTTTTTATCCCGGGAAAACATACGATCCCTCGGGAATGCGGGTGAAACCGCGCAGGAAATATAGTATAGAAATATAATAAAAATAGAAATCAGCGCGGTCATATTTGCCGCAAAATTTCTATCAATTATAGTTTAAAAAGTCATAATTAATTTCAAATCTATCAGAAAAACCTGATCCGACGTAGAATTAATAAACAAAAATAATTATAGATATTACAACACCTCAATTTAAAGTGAATCGATCTCTATAGCGGATTAAAGCATCGAGACAGCGGTGAAAGTATTCCAAAACGCATTACCAACTAAATGAAAATAAAAGTAATTCGTAAGAAAATTTCTTAACACGCGGATGACCTGTCCTAAGAGTAGTGTTATTAGAGTCTCAGTAGAAAACAGCTATAATGATCAGTGATAATGATAAAACGATAGTAAATAATGATAATGATTGGACGTAGTGACTATTTTAAAGTGAAGAAGTAATTTGTACTGTTGTTATATTTAATAGAAAGCTTATAAGGTTTTATTAAGAGTTACATTGATACTCTGAAGACAAGATATCTTTGAAGCGACTTATGTCTTTATAACTATGTTTTTTTTTTATATTGTATAATAAATAATATTTTCGTTATTGCAAAATCATAAGTAAAGTATATAATTATTATTATTAAAGGTCGATTTATTAGTATCGATGTAATTACTGGCATAAATGTATCGTATAGAGAAAATATATAACATAAAACTATTATAATTATTACAAAAAAAGTATTAGCAATGTAATCCCTATTATATGTCTTCAAATCAAATAGAACTCGTCACAACATAGTACAAAATGAAGTCACTTTCCGCGCTGTCTGTCTGTTTATCCGCTAACTCCTAAACAATAATTCAAATTTTTCTTTTATGGTAAATTAAGTACATGGTTCTAGTGAATTTAGATTTTAAGTTTTTTTTTGTACGCCCTTGCTAAGAAGTTCTAATTTAATTAAGTTAACCTTGCTATCTGTGGAAACTTTTAAATGGCTTATGTATCTGCCAGTTTCCGAAAGCCAAATCAAAGTTAATCTCTTATTGAAAGTATACGTCACTGTCAATGTCGTCTGAAATGACAAAGACGGCAACAGTTTTGATTATAGATTAACTTTGATTTGGCTTTCAGAAACTGCCAGTAAGTATCTCATTATTGTAATATTAGCTGTATGTTTGTCTTAAAAATCATGAAATAAAATAATAATAATAAATAAATCATGCAACGGATTTTGATGAGGTTTTCACTATCAATTAGATAATTTTCTATCAATTAGAGAAACGGCCAAGCCACATATTTTGACTACGGTGTGTAGTTTGTGAAGTTAGGGCTTGTAGAGTTAGGGCGTGTAGAGTTATAAGCTTGGCTCTACATGAGATCTGATAACTTTTTGACACTGCGAGCCATTATGGTCTCGTATTGGCAACATTTTACATGAATTTTTTTTTGGTGGGTAAGTGTGTCAGTTGTAAACCAGCACCGTTTATTAATGTAGGCTTATGCGCATGTCTGAGAGAGTTACCGCGTATTGTTTCCTATTTAAATTTTGCAGATAAAAATGGGCATTTTATGGTTAAAATTCTCTTTGAAAATTATATTCTCATTTTAGAAAACAAAATGTAATTAAAATTAAGTTCTTAACAAGACACGTTAAATAAATAAATATCCTGGGACATTCCTCACACACGGTTATCTGATCCCAAACTAAGCAGAGCTTGTACTATGGAATCCAGATAACTGATATACACTATTTTTTTTACCTTCATCAGAAATTGTAGCAGATAATTAAATTAATCAAATCAAAGATCGGTAATGAATTATGATACAACTTATAACAATCATAATTACTAATCATGTGTATTTATGTATTACCCTACGTATATCATTTCATCACATATCAGGGTATTATTACCAGTAATGATAGGTAATGTCAACCGTCTACCACATTTAATAGCTGCCTATGGGACCTGTGATCAAATAGCAAGTTCATGTAACATTGTGGTTGAAGCAGGTTGACGGTTATGGTTATATTATTAACCAATGCAACCACATTTAGATATTCATGTTTGTTATTGAGATTGGTTGCAGCTATCATGTGATGAACTCATAATCTGATTTTATTTTGTTCTCACGCTTGTAATCAGGGGGCTTACCACAAGCTCTTAAAACAAGGTTAAAATAACCTTATTTGTCTTTTGTCCCGTTTTAACGTCGGATGTCAAAGAAATACAAAAGATAAGTAAGGTTATAATAATATTGTTTTAAGAGCTTGTGGTTCACCCTCTGGTCAGAAGTATCATTACAAGCTTTTATTTAATTTCACCTGACTCAGTGTCCGAGTCTGTAGTCAAGACTTGCAAGTTAAATTTGACAGACTTTCCGGTTTCCGATTGAGCTGAAATGTTTCAATGTAAATCGCATAACAATGTAATAATATTATGACATGGAGCTGATCTGGAAATGGATTCAGAAGTTGCTATGGAACCTCTGTAATAAAATAATGCAACCCCATCGAGTTTGCGCTCGTTTGATTATTCTTGACAAGATTGAACTGACTATGATATAAAAAAGCTTGATTGCTTTTTTTTATTCTTATTTTATATTTATTACTAATAATGTAACAGTATTTTTATGAAGTTAAAGACCAAAAAACGAATTGTGAGGTGTTTAACCTTTATAAAAATATGTGTAAGACGCAATTTGGCAGAGAAATTAGGTAAAAATTGATAAAATGTGGTAGCGTTATGTTCCCCGTTTGCTAATTAGTAAAAAGTATGTTGAACTGTCAGGTTTTCTTCTCCTAATATACTTTGCCAATACTCATCCTTCTTATCCTAATACATAGCAATCGCGATTGCCACACTCGTCGAGGTGACGACTAATTTCTAATGTTTATAAGCTTTCCAATAACTTTCTGTCACTTTCAAAACTTTACCGTAACATAAAGTTACTTAAAAACAAGAATACAATAGAAATACATTAGAATATTTATATTCTTTATATTAGAATACAATGAGGTGAAAGTAATAAGCATCCATCATCAGGGAAAGGTTAGGTTGAAAGTACAAAATATAAAAAAAAAGTATGTAATATGAAGGGGCCAACAATTTTAAGTCTTCTGACTATGATTTGCATACGAAGCAAAGTTCCGCATATTTTACTTCTATGCGTGGTCTGTATTTAACCGTAATCTTACCATGGCAAGTGATGATATGGCCGAAGGTGGTAAGCATACAAAGCCTAGAAGGTACTGGCTCTTAAGTGCAGTGGTCGATAGGTGCTTGGCGACAGATTCTCAACTTGAGAAGCCAGCCATGTGGGTTTTTAGCTTAACGCAATAGTATGGGTGACATCTTTATGTATCTACTCTATAGGAAGCTATTAAATATTTTGCGAAGAGTATAATCAATTACTTATAAACCATTTCCAAAAAAGTCATTTTTTTTATTGTTTATAGGCCTGTGTTTGACAGTAATCTCACCATGGTAAGTGATGATGCGGCCGAAGATGGTAAGCACACAAAGCCTAGAAGGAACTGGCTCTCAAGTGTAGCTAAGTCAAGTGGGTCAACACACCGAAAGGTGCTTGGCGACAGATTTTCAACTTGAGGGTGGTAGCCAGCCAGGCGGGTAGGTACTACAAAGTACCCTACCACCGTGCTATGGTTTCCTCACGATGTTTTCCTTCACCGAAAGCTCAAGCTCATTGTAGGATTCGAACCCGGGACCTTCATCTCGGTATCCGACGTCACTACCACTGAGCTATCGTCGCCTTAAAAGAAAAAGATTTTTAACCCGTTGGCTCGTGGTCCTTATAAAAATAATTCTAGAATTCTAAGAATGCAAACAATAATGGGCATAAAATCGATATTTAACTTATTTTAGTAGACGAAACTATACCCGTTGCGTTATTTATCAGTAATACCGAACCTAACTTTAAAGAACACAGCAAATCTTGGGTATACTTTCTCAGCAGAACAAGGCTTTGTACAGTTATTCCTTTGAGAAATAAATAAGTTATTGACCATAAATTAGTGAATGTTCATTATTATGTACAATTTATCACCTTTTCAGAGAAACCAGCATTCATTTGGACATTCGAAAATAGCTGTTAATGTGGGTGGTAGAGTATTCAAATTATCAGAGAATAACAATAACATTTAAAATTATCTATGCTCTTGATTCCTAGTAAGGATAAAAGTCCTAATGTCGAAATCTGGCAAAGATCTTAAGTAGCCGAAATAGCTGTGGGCTAAGCCAGCTGATGTGGCAATGGGAAGACCATATCTGTAGCAGAACTGCTAATATAACCGATGTGGTAACAACGGATTATTTTCTAGCTGTTAGTAATAATAATGACCCTTCGCATCATGATAATCTGAGGGCCAACCACCATCTCTTAAAACATTAATATAATACATAACCTTAATTGTGTTACGTCCTTCTTTGACATCCGGCGTCAAAAAAGGACAAAGGACAAGTAAGGTTATAATATTATTGTTTTAAGAGATCGTAGTTGGCCCTCTGATACTATCAACGAATATTAATAAATTACCAGGGATGAGGTTCTTGTCATTTTTACTGTATTACGCCATAAATCCCAATTCGAACAAGAAGAATACAATATGAATTTAGAAGATGATCATATTTTATCTTCGTGACTCAGGGTCGATAATACAAATGATACTGGTGCTAAAAAAAATATAAAAAAAATACTTGTTTTTTTTTAATAATAAAGATAAAAAAAAAAAATTGAAAATCATGTAATAAGCTAAAGTGTAGACATAATACTCAACGGGAGTACGAGGGAGTAAAGGGTTGGGGCGATGGCGGCTTGCGCCTAGCTCTAGTCTGTGCACGTGCCGAGTGACCATACTTTGCGGTAATTTTATCTCAAATTGAAAAAGGTATTTCTCAACATATTTACAGTATTTAATGGAATTAAGTCCATTTTTGGGGAATATATATTTTGTACTACCGCTCCTAGGTCGCTTGTCGCCGACCAAAACAACACCCTGTATACAAATTTATGACAATAATAGAACCATAGAATAATTATTACTCTATCCGTAATTATTACGTTTTTATGGCAACCTTGACACGCAAGTGCTATTGTATAAATTGAATGGGTATAACTTCCAAATAAACATTTATAGAAAGAATTTGAACCTCTTGAGAGAAGAGCATTGAAAGAAAATAATTTGATACGATGTATGATAGGAAGTGACGAGTAAAGAAAAAGTGTATTGCATTGAGATTACAGTTCAGTAGATCGGCATTATAATGCAGTTACTTATATTGATGCATTAAAAAAAGTAGGATCGATAGATCTTAGAATTATCCATGAATCATTATGCCTAATTACTGAGCTATGAAATGCCTTGCTGAGTTTCTTGCTGGAGACTTTTTAGTAAGTGAATTTTGACTCGGTAATAGTGTCAACTGTAAATGTCATGTACCAGGGCTTATACTGAATAATAAAATGACCTTCTGATTTTAATTATATCATCTCATTAAAAAGATGTGTTCTTCACACCTACTTAAATGAATATACATTAGAAGCTAATGAATTTACTACCCATAGGGCTACTTTCAAACAAAAATCCGTCAATAAATTTGAATATTTTACTACGCACGACATAAAATACTTTTCTCAATGGCACAACATAAAGTGTGTTAATGTGTGACATTGTTGTGGACGCATGCGCATCTGGTGAACTATACTGGTTTGGAGCTCGTGCTGGTCCGATGGCATCTCAATTTATTGATTATGGTGCAGGGAGAAATTTTGGTTTCCCTTGTATGATGTGAAACCTGAATTTTGGATGTACAGTTATTTTCTTGTTTATGGAAGGAAAGCGAGATTTATACATTGTTTTGTAACAAAAGAAATATAAAACATTTCCCGATACTTTACCTAAAACATAGGTAACCCTTCATTACAAATTTCGATGTATTTCCGAAACTAAATTCTATCATATCAAATAAGATCAAGATCAACTCAAACATTGTCATAAAATCCAGTTTTAACAAAATCGAAAGTTTCGTTGGCGACCTTGTTCAGTTTTTAAACTACTCATGCTTCATACCGGCCAGCTTTCCTGTTTTGTATCAATGGTACCAGAAGCTGTTTTGGTGGTGAAAGTATGACATATGATGGGCCCTTACCTGTTAGTATACAATTTTGGGTATATTTGGAACTATGAATATTAAAAAGCGGAGGTATATACTAATATCTCATCCTCATTGCGGTTTTCCTCGTGATCCCGAGGAATCTTATGTTTTTCCAGTTTATAAAGTTCCTTTTATTCCTGAATATGATCTGTTTCAGTGCCTTGTTTACTCTAAACTCCTTACACCTCATCATTATTAGCCACTAAGACAAATGTATGACAAACATAAATTAACCTTAATTTTTTTGTATGTAAGAAAGATAATTTTTGTTATTCCAATTCTGTTTTAATTTTGAATGGCTAAATCTTCTTCAACTACTTTTTGTGAAAGATTCCTGCAGTTACAATTCGCGTTTCAGTTTTTCTTCCATTATTAAGACATCTTAATAATAGAAGAAAACCTCAAAAGCATTATTAATGTATCATTTCTAATTACCAAATCTTAAATTTTGATGTCTGACATACGTATTGAAAACATAGACACTGATTGATGCTAGTCAATTCTACAATAGAAAGTAGTTGTCTCACAATATTTAGACTAATATCTAATGGTGCGTTTACGCTACGCGAACCTGGCACGAGCCAAGCACACGTGGAGCATGGATGCGCGTAGCATGGACGAACCTACGAGCCTCGAACGGGCTCCGCCAATTGTCAGTTTTTGACGAACACAGGGATTCGCATCGCGCTCGGAGGCTCGTTGTATAGTCCCACAAAGTTCTCTGGCTCGGTGAGAGAGGCGCTGTTATCGCATTTGGTGGAGCAAACAACCAATAATGAATAGCAAGCAGATTGACATTTTAAACTGGCGTCCTTAGTTTCTTTTGGCCACCGAGCCAAATAAGTTTGTTACACTATAAGTTAGTTGTACGTCCATAATAGACATCGCGATTGATGAACGAATAGAGGCTCAGCTAGTGCTCGGTTCACGTAGCATAGACTCACCACATTCTATGATGGTCTCTTTTGAATTGGGGAAACACTGTTTTTGATCACAATATCATGAAGCTAAACTCACATCTTCTTCAGGGACTTCTAACTGCTCCTGAGTAACTGGTATTAAGAATCAAAGAAGTGGTAGTCAGCCAAATATTCAAGTATCTTACTCCTTCAAGGCGTCCAATCATGAAAATTACTAATTCTCAGCTATCATTATCACTTTAAGAATTTAAGTAGCAAGAAAGTTGGTAAATAACTGCGTGATGCCTATCAGAATGTCGATACGCAAGGATAGGCAACGTTACATGTGATCTATTTCCGGATGGGTAGTTGCATTATTACACTCTTACTAATAGATGCCAAAAAAATCCAGGTGTCTTAGTGAGAAACGCATCTTCGGCAGTCAAGTTATCAAAAGGCTGCCAAGCAAGCAGACATTCACCTGATGCCTATGAAAATAAGCAATACTACTCATATATAACAATTCCCTGTTGCTATGTGGAAGCCTCGTGCCCGTTGGTGATTACGATGGATGTGAATAGCATAATAATGGTGTTTCCCTGCCTGCCATAAACGGCGACTAAACGCGGTACTTTGGGGTTGTGAGTTCTGGGCTATCAGGATGGAGGATTTGAGCGCCCTAAAGCAGCCCCTCGGTGTACGTAGGGTCGGTATGGTCACGGCTCATCTTGTGATAGCATAGGAAAGGCGCTAGGGGAATTATCTCACTTCCCCCAGACGAGTTTTCGCTCTGGTACGCGTTCTGAACAGAAAATCCAACCTCCTCTATAGCAGAGAACCGTGGGTTTTTTACCAGTACAAGTCCGGCATATCCTGGTTGCTCCCTTGGAGATTATCGGGTATGTTATTAGAATATCAACAAGAAAAAAAAGTGAATAGCATAGCGTAAAGTTCCTATGATATGATACTAGTTTACGAGCTCTATAAAATGTCAACGTGACTTTGGCTCTGTACAGTTTTTCCTTGTGTTGCAATCTGCTTTCTTCGATCTCTTTTGATTTTAGACAAGTTTATTATTGACAAGTTATGATGTCATTAGAAAAGCGGATGCAAGAACTTATAATAAGGATAAAAGGACTGGAGAAAGCGGTATAAGTTGAATCATTCTCATACAAGACTGAATTATAAGAGGACCGATTTGAGAAGCACTAGATTGAATTTCACCAAAAAGAGACTAATATTACATCTTCCTCATCATCCTGGCCATCTATTGAATGGAAATAAAGAGGATCTGGAAATAAGCTCTTTATTCCGTTAACTCCAGGATTACATGGCAAATGTTTGTGTTGAGTTGGGAGTGGAGGAATAGTTGACTTATTTGTTACAGGGGACGGGGAGGTGTTAATGAAACATCCTCTAACTTGGTCTGACGCTAGTCTCCATTATTTAAATAAGTAAACAGGTAAACACAATCACCTTTCGCTTCATTTTGCATCGAAGTTACGTAACTTATAAATATTTATCATCGAATGAAAAAGTTTACATTGCCATTTCTAATTGATTACATTATAAGTCAATGCAATTAAGCTAGGATGGACGGATTTGCATAATTAAATGAATCAGTAAGTAACCTGTTTGAATATCATACAAATGATCAACATTTTCAATTATAAAATAATATAATTATAATTACCAATTATCCAAAACCAAGAATCCGTAGCGGAAGCAAGAAAAACCATTCGGTGCACACAAAAATATGTTTTGTTTATGACGCGGTCGTAAGGGGGTCAACACACGTCAAAATTATAAGGCCAGTGACACACACATGCGGCGCGCGGGCGACCGGACAACTTACTAAAGTTATCCGCGTGAAGTCTGCGGTGGGAGGAGCAGTGCGAAGCTCTCTGTCACACGATTTGTGGATAGTGATGGGATGTTATACTATAAACTTGGCATTCATAGCTTGATAACTATAGCTTGGGTGGTTGCACTATGACATTGATGTGACAGACAAAGCACAGAATACAGTTGTTTTTTTTTTTTTTGGAAAATATTCTTTGATTACCTTTGGTATACTTTGAAAGGATTTCCTGAAATTTTACGGTAAGAATAATAAATATCTGAGAGCGAAGTAAGAACTTCGTATTGCTAGAAAGATTCTAGAATTAGGTTGTACTATTTTTAAGAAATATTGAGCTCTTTCGCATGTAAGCAGGAAAAATATATCCTGATCATGAAATATGAAATGAAATGAAATGAAAAATATTTATTCTTGCGCGCGATTCGACGCAAATAGAACTAACTAAAAACACAGATAAGTATTAACATTTATACTATTTATAGTTTATAATCACAATACAGAAGTTATTGGCTACTATTTTGGCTACCACGAGAATTACAGGTGGCAACACCGCAGCCTTCCGCCATCTTTGATAAAGCCAACTTCCAATTTAATAAACATACGTAGTATCTCTAAGTAATCTGTGAATAAACAATAGAATAGGTACAATCGTGATGCTTCTGTGATGCTTCTGTGATGTGATGAGTGAAACAATTTTATCTAATTAAAAGAAGTACAGTACACATTAAAGTTGAATAATAAATAACTATTTAAATAAATTTTTGATTTTTAAGTTTTTGCGTCGTATATGCGCAAAAACTGGAGCCTGCTCAGCTTAGCTGGGAAATTAGGACTAGCCTAATATCTGCAGCGCTGATTTTCAGCAAAAACCGATGAGCGACGCAATTCGCTCCCACCAGTCCATCCATAGCAAAGGTCATATAAACAAAGATAAGGTAGTATTCTTCATAAAATTGCATAGGTAGTAGTCAAGTAATAGAAATATATATAATTTCGTTTTATTCATCATTGAACTAACAAAAAAAAAAAGTATGCTGTCCTAATCTAAACATTTCAGGAATAAAGGGCGTAAAGACATTTTATTTTAATAAAACACATTATCGATAATCGATAAACATTTATCGATGTACTACATCCCTATCGCCTGACAAACCATGTTCAAGAGCAAGGTGAAGATCTGGGTCTTTGACCGCATATAGTGGCTGCCGGTTAATGGCTGATTTAACCATGAAGTTAACCGTTCGTTAATATTATTAATTTGAATTTAACTAGAGTTAATATCATTATGACCAACATACAACCTTGATCCTAACACTGCCAATATTTTAAAGCATAATATCAATTTTAAGAATACGATTATTACGATTGTAATTAAAAATTTATTTATAATATTATTACACAGCATTTAACAAAAATTAAAAAAAAACTTATATTATTAATACATTTGCCAATAATGAATATCTACTTTGTAACTTAAAATTATTTAACTAAATTATTGGTGGGTAGGAAACTATAAAAGAAACTACAAATCAATAGAATCTTAAATACTGTATACTTGTATTTTTGAATACTGTATAACTTTTGGTAGTTCTGTTTGATTGATGTTTTTGTTTGGTTTATCCTCTATTTGTCTGAATTTTGGACTCGATCATAACCTAAAAACATTTGAAATTAAAACAAACTAATTAATAACTAATGTAACTTAAGGGTGAAGAATTAACTGTTTTAAACGATGACTGCCAATCTTCAGTAACCGATAAAATACCTACTATAAGTAGTAAAAAAACCTGAAAGTAATACCTGTATATAGATATATATGTCGAAGAGTTAGATCGTTGGTCGGACTCAGTTGGATTATGATATTATCGTGGTACAAGGGTTAGGTAAAATATTAGCAACACTGATTTGACTTTAACGTAAATAACAAACTTAATAAGGGTATGCGTAATAGTAAGAACATTGATTTGACTATAACGTGAATAACAGAGTTAATAAGGGGACGCGTATTGCTTTTGGGATAGTTAATCACAGGCGCTCGAGCTGTACACATCTTAATTCAATCATTGTAACACCCGGTTCTGAAGCCTATAATTATTTAAGACTGTACATGTGTGAAGTGATTTTGAAGGAGTTTGTTGCGTCGCTTCTTCTCCTCATACGGGACTTTTACGAGGCGATGGTATAACGTTGTTTTATTGCCTGCACTACGCCCACCGAATCCTGATACCACTGAACCCTAATTGTGGTCATTGTATCGCTTGGCTGTCGCTGACTCCGACATATATATAGATTATTGTTATTTATTAGCTTTTCTTATACACTGCTATCTCCCGTGGTTTCACCCGCGTTTTCGGGATGAAAAATAGCATATACCACTCCGGGACAAAGTAGCCTCCTATTAGTGAAAGAATTTTCAGAACCGGTAATGGAATATTAAACGCTAGTTAACATTTTAATCTTCAGTGGTGTAACCGAGCCATACTTTTCGAAAGCGACAGCCGCCATGGGCGCAAACATTCGTGGTCGACTCAATCGCTCAATGAATTAAAAAAACACATATTTCTCCTAAAAATAGAAACGTTTGTTTGTGCATTCAGTAACAGGTGTGATTTATGAAATTAAGCAATCAAAGATTTTGGACATTTCTTTCTATGAACACAGATGCGTTTGTTGGATGAGCATTTATAACATTCATTTTGTTCTGGTTCAATAGGATACCTGCTTACTTTTGTCAGGGTAGCAGGCAGTAACTGTCAAAATTCTATTTTTTGACTGTTTATAGGCCCACAAACTTATCCTTTATGGCCGGGTGAGAGAGTCGCTGTTATCGCATTTGGAGCAAACAACCAATGAACGTAGTGTTTATATTCTTTTTGACCAATGGCGATTGACATTTGGCATCGTTAGTTCCTCTTTGGACCACCGGGCCAGATACATTTGTAGGACTATACCTAAGCTATGACAGTCATGACCTCTAAAGTATATTAACCCCCTTATTCACAATCGCTTTTTAACTAAATCAGTGTAATAGTGTGCCCCGTCTCACTCTATCGATCACCAAATGTCACCTGTCAGAAAAAGACTTCGGAATTTTAGCTAATCAATGTTTGATAACTTTTTTTATGAATAAGGGGATTAGTATTTACTTCATCTATTTTTATCTCTACACTTCCGTTATCTTAACCGAGTCCTTGAGTCAAGGATCCGGCGTCGCTGATCCTAGTTCTTACTTGTGCATGCTTTCTTTCTATCTTCTCTTCCATGATATTTTACGAGCTGTCGTCGTTCGTTGCACCAAATAACATTCATTGTATACTTATTTGTTACGAACCGACAGTGATCCCGTAATCAACATATTAATATTTTTCGAACAACAAGATTGCTCCGTGTTCATTCATTCGAATAGAATGATAATCTAAGAAACCTTTATTGTCTGAAATCATTAGTGGAGATCTACGAAGATATAATGTGAAGATATTGTTTTATGGATCTGAGGTAATTTGCGGATGGGATGCAAACATAATAATATGAAAATAATATAATTCTAGGAACAGTGATTATAAAACTAAGCTGATTAAAAAACAAGAAATAATTTGCATTACAAAATAAAAACAAGCAAAAAGTTTATTCCGATACCGGGAATCGAACCCGAGCCTCCTGGGTGAGAGCCAGGTATCCTAGCCACTAGACCATATCGGATATTATACATTTAGTCAAATAGCTCTGCCAGCTGAAATTGCACAAAACAATTATAGAGTACTACGCCATCTATTGACTAATCTAAAAACTAAGTACCAGAGCCACCAATCTAAAAAAATACGAGCACGTTAAAACTTATTGAAAGTATTCTTACATTCTTGTCAGTTAGTTAAATGATAGTTTTATAGATGGCAGATCCACCAGATTTAAGGAGTATTTTTATATTGGACTACAGAAAATAAATTAAAGATGCTGCTAGGCGTTGTTATATGCTCCGTGGTGGTTCAGTCGTAAATACAATAACATATTTCATAATTTACTATTCCATATATGTTTAAACATAAATGCAAGACCTCATAACTGGGGGGCCAAATCTGTTAAAATGACATTCTGACACGGGATCACTATCTAACACGGCTATCTAGGCAGGGGCACTCCCGTGCCCCAGAGATAAAAGCTTGGCTCTACATGAGATCCGATAAGTTTTTGACAGTGCGACCCATATGGTTCTGTCTCGGCAACATTTTAATGAAAATGTTTTTGGTGGGATTCCATTATCATTGAACCGATGTGCGCAGTCTACTAATTCATAATGGTCTCATAATGAATGAAAGAATTTTAGTATAAAAACTAAAAGATTATTGTAAATTGTAGTTTCAGTGGGAAATAATCTGAAAGCTATTATTACGCTATTGTGGTAGTAGCAAGGTAGTAGACTACCAAAACTGTAAAATGTGTCAACTTTGACACCACTGATAGTTCATTGGAACACGATTGTAATAGCAGACTTGGGCCCCCTTTTGCTTAAAATAAAATAATACCGTAAAGATACCGTAATGAGGTTTCTTCAATGAAGGAACATAAAATGCTACGAATGCAAATTTCAAGGCAAATGAAGACTAATATCTCAGAGTATATAAATACTACGTACCTAATATAATTAGGATTACCAACAACTCCATAACTAATCTAAGGGCATGTTTTCGATTGGTAGTTTACTTAAATTTAAAACCTATACGTGCCTTAATAAAGCACATATTAATGTAAGATACTACTGACTCTACCACCGTACACACTTATGCTGAGACGACACCGGCAAGAAACTCAGCAAAGCATTGATTAACGTGTTTTTACTTTTGATCAATTATAGTACCTAGTTTAGTTTAACCTCAGTTTAATTAACTAATACTACCAACAAAACAGACCGCGTTTAATAGTTCCTGTCAGTATGCTTCAAGCCTTATCGTATAGAGACATATTGCCGTGACCTTCAAATCAGGCGACAGAGATTACATTTGTATGGAATATAAGATGACTAGCTTTCCACCAGGCAGGCAGGATGAATTTTGAAACACTCTTAGTGGATTTCTACGTTATAATATAGATAGGTAAGGAACCTAGCTCAGCGCTAGATTGCCCTCGATTAATAATAAATAATAATAAATATCCTGGGACATTCTTCACACAAGGCCATCTGATCCCAAACTAAGCAGAGCTTGTACTATGGAAACCAGATAACTGATATGATACATATACTTCTTTTTGTTTGTAAATACATACTTAATATATATAATTACACCCAGACTCAGGACATACAGACATGTTCATGCACACAAATGCATGTCCTGTGTGGTAATCGAACCCACGACCTGATTAGGGACGAGCGAGATTATCTTTTGGCACTCTCTGGTCGACGCGTCTAACGCCATTTTTTTACTATTAGCTCGAGAATGTTTTTTGGTATTTTGTCGCCCCCTGACCATCTGGTGCTTCGAGCGATCACTCCTGTAGTTCTACCCTAGAGCTGGCGCTGAGACTGCGTGCTAATTTCATGTTTTTAAATCTTGCGTTTTTATAGCTCTCTATCAGTCAGTTTTTGTTTTTTCTATGTTTGACCGCAATCTCACCATGGTAAGTGACGATGTGGCCGAAGATGTTAAGATATGATATTTCTTCTTTCATTATCATCATCATAAGCCTATAATATCCCACTGCTGAGCACAGGCCTCCTTTCATAAATGAGGTTGAAAGGGAATAGGCATCTGCGTGGTAGAGTATCTACTCTACCACGCGTGCCCACTACGGATCGGTGGAGGTAGACTAGTGGTCAACCTACTGTTGGAGTTTTCAAGCCATCTAGGAGGCTTCCAACTAGCTTAACGACTATCACAATTAAGGGATAGTCGGGACCAACGGTATTACGTGCTTTCTGAAGCACGGAAAACGCTCGAGTTGAAATACCACTAGGCACTCACCCATCCAGGTACCGGCCTCACCTGTAGTAGCTTTGCTGATCTATTAAGAATGGCATATCATACTACACCACAAGCGTTCCTTTTATGTACTTACTATGTTATAAAGTACAACCCTTTTGTTCTGACCTACCCATCGTTCCTAGGGATCGAATGTTTTCCTATAGCCTAAATAATATCCATTTTATCTCCGTCGGCTCTGCCGTTGAATCATCAAGATGAAACATAAATACTCACTTTCGCATTTCAATATAAGGATAATGTGGGATAGGTAAAACTCAATGTAACAATAAATGCTGAATGGAAAGATACTCGTATTTCATAGCGGAGTTTTTCAGGAGATAATAGGCGATGATAGCTCAGTGGTAGTGACGTCGGATACCTAAACGAAGGTCCTGGGTTCGAATCCTACAATGAGCTTGAGCTTTCAGTGAAGGAAAACCTCGTGAGTAAACCATAGCACAGTGGCACATCTGGCTGGTTGAAAATCTGTCGCCAAGCACCTATAACCGGTGTGTTCCGACGGCTGCACTTGAGAGCCAGTTCCTTCTAGGCTTTGTGTGCTTACCACCTTTGGCCATATCATCACGTAACATGATGAGATTGTGGTCAAACACTGGCCTATACACAACAATATAATACCTAAATGGAACGGGGCATAATGAAACGCCACTTTAGGACTACAAATTTAAATTTATTGACTCGATTAACATAGGTAATTATACCATTATTATACTTATAACTATCAATAATTATTATAACTTATGTTAACAAATAAACCTTACAGCTAAAACAATCGCTACAGAAACAAAAACGATTTAAAGTCCGGCACAACTAGGTTATCCAAAACATAAAGTTTCATCAGATAGAATAGTCATTCCCACGGGTTCTCATCCATAGTATCGTTTACAGAATCTTTCATTTTGTGAAATTTCTTCTTATTCATTCTACTCTCTACAGAACCTTCAACGATTTCCCCTTTATTGAAATCTTCTGCAGTTATAATAGGTCTAAAACCATCATCTGTAGTTTTAATAAGATTTACTTGTTCCTTTATTGGTTTCAGTTTTTGCATCACTCTATATGGCTGATAAATATATTTGACACCATTTACTATTTTGAACTTAGGATATTTCAAATTTGTTCTTCTATTATTATTGATTCCCAAAATCTTATTCACCCAGTACAAGTATGAGTTTTGTATTATATCAATGATACTCCGTTTATTTCTCGATTTAGGTTTGTCACTATCTTTAACTTTGGAGATTTCTGCATTCAGTTTATCAGTTATTGATTCCTTATCATTGATAATATGATTATATCTTACAAATGGCTTAGCATACGTTATCATTGGATATTTATCATCATTCTTACTTTTAACGTTCTCTAGTATAGATCTACTTTGCCATTGTGCGTTTGCATCGTATCCACCTCCGCCACCGCCACCGCCACCAGCATAGTCTTGTCCACCTGAATTTCAAAGGATATGATTTATTCTTTATTTTATTTCTGTGTTAATTTATATTATACGGGTATAATACCTGCTGGCATCCATGCTCCACCACCACCACCTCCAGATGCCCAACCCTGGAAATATTTAGAAATTGTTATATTTTATTCCCTCGGTTTCGGTTTTTTATTTACTCAAAGAGCAGTTCAGTGGGGAAGTTCCTCCACCTTACGGAATACCGCAACTAAATAGCTTTATGTTGTGTTCCTGCGCGTGATTAAGGTCGCTAGAGCTCATTGGGGAGTGGGTAAAGGTCGGTGCCGTCTTCCAAGCGTCCTTATGGCTACGGTTACCGCTTACCATCAAGCTTATACTCTTATCAAAACTTAAGAGTTTAGATAAGTCTAACGGCTATAATATGATATTTTTCTTTATAATAAATTTCAAAATAATACTTTTTAGTTACATTGCTCTATAAATAATTTAGGTGTCAGCAGAATTTTTATATTAAAATTGATTATTTTTACATACTCCATCACCACCTCCTCCGCCTCCTCCGCTACCACCACCTCCTCCTTTTTTCTCCAAAAGTTTCATCAGCAACATCATCTAAAAGTTTATTAAAGTTGTTATTAAGTTTGATTTTGAATTAATAAAATCTGGCTTGTAAGAAGTACTTACTTTCGCTATCATGAATGACATCATGCTGAACATCATCCCTTTGAAGGACATCATTCCCATCATCCCCATCATTGCTGGCACCATCTGCATGTATCAGAAACACGTGTAAGATTTTGGTAATGAATACAGCTATAGTTGGTTATTTTAACAATTGAATTTTTTTCGTGACTGGAATGGAAATTTGATACTAAATTGTTCTGAGAAAAATGCTGTAGGAATCCTTTAGCTTACTCAAATAAATTAAAATGGCATTAAATTTAAGCTCACGATGATTCTTCTTTCCGTATATGACTGAATTGACGCGCCTACGCCTCCATGAATAGTGAAATTGATATGAAATGAAATATTCATTCAAATAGGCCTTCACAGGTACTTATAAATAGTCAGAATGCTCTAATGCATGTCAGAAGGTTGCTTTTGCTGAGACGAGTGGGCAATAAACTCAGCAATTACTCTGTATAAAAACGAACCTGTTTGTAAGCAAGTTGTAGGTCCACGAATAACCTATTTGCATTGACTATATCACTGGATTATAAGGATGTAAGCTTCTTGTTAACTGACATACCATCATCATCTTCATCTTCATGCACATCATGGCCATCATCATCATTTTCTTCTTGCCACCATCATCACCGCCGTCATGACCTCCTCCACCTCCAGAACCCCCGCCACCTTTCCGTCTTTTTCTACCGACAAATTCATCTACTGAAAAATCAAGAAATTTATTATTCATTGAAATAATAATATTATATAGCGGTAGTTGACAGAACTTGTTCAGTAAGTATTGTTAAAGTTTATTTAATGTTCAGCGTAGAAAGTATTTAGTTAACAAAATATGATCCACACAAAGTACACATCAAAGATCGAATATTGTCTCTGTTTTACTAACCTATCCTTTGCTTAGTTTAAGCAAAGGATAGGATATATTTTTTATCACTTTTAATGATTTTGGTTATTCGTCTAAAAAAACTTGTTAATTTAAGCCTATCAATCCTTGAAACTACTGTAGAAACCGTTATATATGTTCTTCATTTTAAATGTTAGTGATTTCAACTTTACCTGTATGTGGCACGGAAATATTTCTTCCCAAGATGCTGAAATGAATGACATGGTTGTTGAAGAATCTATCAACGGATTTGTCTATTAAAAATGACAGTTCTTTCGTAGTTTTGGCTTTAGCAGGTTCCTCCGTACTGTTTCTATATTCACTATTATTTTCATTTAATTTCACTGGAATACAAAATTTTAGTTTTGTAAAGGTATTATCAAGAACATAACTATCTCTCGGTTAATATTTCCAAATCTGCAACACTTCTAAATATTTTGCAAATAATGACTTACCAAATTTCACATAATTTCCTATAACTGAAACTTCACTAAGCTTATCCAGTTCTTTCAAATATAACAAAGTTTTATTTTGTAAACAAGTGTATGATAGATGCATAAAGCATTCAGTATAAACACCATTAAATACATAATCTATATTTGTACCATTATTATTTTTATCTGCATTAGATTTAGATCTATCACTGCTTTTACTAATTTTATTACCAACGATTAGACTATCTACTAAAACAAAACAAAGAATATTAAATACAATTCTATACAACTCCATTGTGGTATTAAAATTCAAATGAAAAGTCAAGCAATGGGTTAACGTTATTTATTTTCTTGGGCTTTATGGGATTTCAGGTCAGACATCGGAGTGTTATGGTGAAAATATATAATTTTGTCGTTGAAATAACAAGCATATTTATTATAAATGTCGTTGTGGTTATCTTGAACGGATCTAAAGGAACCTTAAGCAAATAAACAAAGATTTATTTATCGTTATAAATATAATAATGTATCAATTTAAAAAATACAATTATGTTTATGCTATATACTCATTTATATTTTGGTTAAAGTGTATGTAAAATCATCAACTAACTTTGCTACCTATTCAAGAAATAAAGAAAAGTGTTGTCTAAAATTCCTTCAAATTTTGTTTTTTTTTTTTTTAAGGTATGTTTAACTTAGAGATATGAATATTTAACTAAAACATAATGAGGGAATAATGAAAAATAGAACAACAATATCATTATTTTATTTTAATTGAATAAACATATAATTATCAAAACACTATAAATAACAAATTACTAAAACATAATAAGTCAACAAAAGAAATATTTGGTTAAAATATTGAATATTTGGTTAAATAAGAAATATCATACATTAATTATATCACAGCTATACCGCTTATGAAGATAATAATAAAATAAAAATACTTAACAATAAACGTATAGAATTAATGAGTCCTAGAACAATGAAAAATACTGAAATAATAAATTAAAATGAGGTATATCAATTTACATAAAACATAGTATAAATAAATGCGGTGGGAAGATAAATAATAAAAAGATTAGAATAACATAAAGATTAAAACAAACACTCGCTGCAATAAATAATCAAACTCCCAACAATGAAATAAATTACCTATTAACTAAAACTTAAACACCATAGAATAAATAAATAAATCAAATCTTTCCTTTAGCTGGTAGTCGTATCATAAGGCATGTAACTATTATAATTATCCATATCATAGGCTCTTCTATAACCTCCATGGTGACCATGTTCGTGCTCATGATGTTCTTCATGACTATGGGAATGATGATGGGACACTTCAGGCTTCGTGATGATTTCATATGTGGTTGACTTGTGACCACCCTGGCCTTTCAGACCAACCAGTGCAGAGAGAAGAAGTGACATTAATGCGGTCATAAGAGCCTTACCAGCAAGTAAAGCCAGGGCTCCTAAGGCAGCTGCTGCCAGTGTTCCTGTAAAAAAAAGAGATAGCATTTAAAAGAAGGAAGAACATTGAAGTAAGAAGAAGATTACTTACAAAATATTTAATGAAAATATCCTGATTTTAGGACTAAGTAAGAAAAAGACAACAGATAAATAAGTTTTTGTTATAAAAATATTTTAATACAAGCTTTTTTTGATGACTGTACTTGCATTATCTTCCAATATACTAATGTTTACCAAATATCAAGTCAGTCCAACCACTGGATGTGGGTGAAATTCGACTTGAAACATTCCACCGGAACACACATAGTTACATACATGCAAATATACATACATACATATATTGCAAGTTAAATACAAGAGATCTTTTCGTTGAAACGGAATTCAATAACCAAAACAAAATGTGATTGAACAAAGTCACAACTATACTAATATTGTCTATGGAACCATTTCTTCAAATTAATCAACACGTAATGAGGCTATCACCTCAAGATAATAATCTGGTGCCTTACTTAGTACATGTTACCCTTACTGTGTAATGTATGAAGGAATGAACTCAAGTTATTCTATATTTACTCTTTTATATCGTTTACATTGCAACGAAGCATTATCCATCGAACTATCGACCCTATATGAATAGAAATACAACATTTTGAAATGGCTGTATAATAAATTAGATTACCCTTCATCATCAATGCAGCAGCTAAAAGAGCACCACCACCGCCTCCTTTTCCACCAAGACCACCTCCTCCAGACTTTCTTCCTATAGATTCTTTGTCTCCCTTAGCCATATCCATAGCTTCTTTCGTCGTCTGAGGATCTAGCAACTTGTACCTTAACGAATGTCCATCTAAGTAATCTTGTAAACGATATAAGAGAAACCTATTTAGCTTCTCTTCAGGTTTCCCAGGAAATTGACGAGATAATTCTGCAGCCAATTCTTCTGGACTTGGAGTTTGAGTCTGATTCTCTTTAACGATGCTTAGTCCAGGAATAAGGTTTAACTCATCTCGAGAGCTCAAATCTTCGATAAATGATAAAACATGTATCTTAAGGCACTTAGAACTAAATAAGCTATTGCATTCTTTGTTCAAAGTTCGTCCAGTCCTTTCCGTATGATTATGATCTTTGACTTCTTCTGGGATAACATTAGGTTCTGATCCCTCGATAGCTCCTTTCGATTGTTGCACATAACACAATATCACTATGCCAATAACGATCACGGCATTTTTCTTAAACATTTTGTCACTTTTAGCACTGCACTGGATGGTCCTTTTAAATTTATTGTTGTGACATCTCGTTGAACGAATGCCAATAAACTGATGCATCTAATCTGCTCGCCATTTATTTTATACTGTTCAAGGTAAGTACAAAAAAGTACAGCAAGCCTGCTGGAAATTGTTAAAAAGAACAAAATGGAAACGATTGCTTTTGGAGCGTTATTGTTCGCTGCTCTAAGGCACTTTCGAACTGCAAATAAAACATTGATACTAAATGGAAAAGTTGAAAGCTGATAGGTGTAAGGTTTCAATAACTTAAAATCCTTAGTCATAAAAGTTATACATATAATGATGTAGTAATACGATTTAGCACTGTTTAAAAAATATTAAGTAATTAATTTCATTGGCATTACATTTGATAAAATAATAAATCATACTATATTATGTTTGTTTATTTAGTACTGACTTACGATCTTAGTCTTATCTTTATTCGACTGGTCTATACTGAGTCTTAAGTATAAGGTAATGTGGTTTATTTCAATATAAAGAATTGACAATCTGAGCTAAGCTAAACTGTCTTTAATCTTTAAAATTATCATAAGATTATTTTCTCTGAAAAAGGGATTTTATACTGAAATGCCAAATTATCTAACAGTGTAACAATCCGATATGGTCTAGTGGCTAGGATACCTGGCTCTCACCCAGGAGGCTCGGGTTCGATTCCCGGTATCGGAAGTATTATTTTTGCATTGTATTTAAAGCTAATTTTACTTGAGTTGAATAAACCACAGATATACATTGTTATTCTGCTGACATATTTAATTGAATTTAACTCCGAGTAAAAAGAGCCCTACCCTTATGATCCACAGTCAGTGCATTTATAAAAAGTCACGATAGCTTTTAAAAAATTATCTATACATATAAAATGCTTTGTCCTGAATGACTGACTGACAATCAACGCACAGCCTAAACCGCTGATCGTAGAGACCTGAAATTTGGAGGGTGTGTTCTTTGTATAACGTAGACATCCGATAAGAAAGGATTTTTCGAAATTCTACCCCTAAGGGGGTGAAAAACGGGGGAGAAGTTTGTATGGGACAACGTGATTCCTTGGTCCGATCTACTTCAAATTTTACATAAACATTCCTTAACAGAATTGATAGAAGACGTATTTCGTGTTTTATTGAAACTCATCGCCTAACGGGGTTAAAAAGGGGTAGAAAGTTATTTTAGGGGTGATTTGCATCGAAGTTGATATCAATACTCCTTAGTACTTTTGATTTAATCACATTTTATTTTGACACATGTTTGAAAACTCAATTCGATTTTCACAGATTACAGAATAAGGCAGATGGAGCGCCCGGAACACGGGAGAGGCCAAAAAGCAAATAAAAATTGTAAAAAACATACCTGGTATTCGCTTTTGAATTTGGATTTGCTTTGTTTAAAAAACTTTATTTAACGAAAAAAACTTTCATTTAAGAGTGCGTATAAAGCAAAATAACATATCTTAGAATTGAAGTAAATAATATTTAAATGAAAAAATATTTTAATATGGGTATTTTCATTACATACGCGAGGGTTCTATCTGAGTAAAAACATAATGGAATGAAAATTCTTCGATAGAAAAAAATCATAAAGCTACCTCTAATAATAATGAATTTTCGTTTTTATTCGTTCATGATGTACCTATCTAATTGAGACAAAAAATCGATAAATAATATCACTAATGTATGAGCTAGGGCTGCTACAATTTTTTTTAAATATTCTATACTTTACGAGTCATTTAGATAAGAAGCGCTTAGTTCATTTTTGTTCCGCGAAAGACGCTATCTCCGTATCATGCCATGCGAAGATTAGACATTATTATGTTTGTTTTATCTGTTGCCATATTTTTCAGGCTTTATACGCACTCTTAAATAAACTTTGTGGTTTTTTTTGGCCTCACTCCCGTGTTTCGCGCGCTCTTTCTGCCTTTTGTTCAGTAATCTGAGCCGAAAAAACTTGGTACTCTTTAAAATTGGAATTTCAAATATAAAAGAATATTTAAATCGGATAGAATACGAAACAAATTTTTTTTTGTTCTTGGATATTTGAATGAAAAACTTACCTTTGGGACTTTTTGTTGGGAACTTGCAAAGTGACGTTGTGTTTTCATTTTTATTTTCATAAATTCGTGTATTTTGAGTTTTATTGCATATTATCGGTGGTATTTTATCCAATAAAGATCAATCCATGTGCACCAATGAAGTGAAATGAAATGAATCATGTGTATCGTGACTTTTCAAGTTGTCTCAAGAAGTCCGTGAAAATTTTACTAAAACATGACTATTATGGACGGTGACTGACTGAGGACTATGTAAAAGTGATTTATTGTGACTAGAACTTATAATATAACTGGAAAATGGCAAAATACACAAGCCATGCGACGCCAACATCTTATAAAAAAAAAACTTACCTTTGCCTTGATTTTCCTTCGAAAATTCCTTGGAAATCTCTTAGATTACCTACTTAGCGAATATTTGCGATTGCTGTATAATTTGTTTGGAAGTTCATTTTCACTATTTCATTAGAATATTTTCAGTGTAGTTAATTTAAGTTCTTTTTCATTTGTTGTTATCATAATTAAATAAGATTCTTTGAGTTTTATTTATTAGTGTATAATATTGGTTTTTAGTTTTAATAGTAAAAATATCCGTGTTAGATTTTTCGGGGTGATTTGCATCGAAGTTGATAGCAATACTCCTTAGTGCTACTGATTTAAATATTCTTTTATATTTGACATTCCATTTTTAAAGATTCTTGTATTGCACCAAGCTTTTATGTGAGTTCAACTTTTTTTGAATAAAATCGGATTGAGTTGTTAAACATTTTTGTCTTTCTGTTCCGGTTCATAGATGATGTTATAAGGAGTAACTTAGCTACTTTTATTTTTGAAAAATAATAAGTGATCCGCGCAAAAAAATTCAAACCGTACGCGGGTGAAACCGCGGGGGTCTGCTAGTCTATACATATAAAATGCTTTGTCTTGAATGACTGACTGACAATCAACGCACAGCCTAAACCGCTGATCGTAGAGACCTGAAACTTGGAGGGTGTGTTCTTTGTATGACGTAGGCATCCGATAAGAAAGGATTTTTCGAAATTCTACCCCTAAGGGGGTGAAAAACGGGGGCAAAGTTTGTATGGGACAACGTGATTCCTTGGTCCGATCTACTTCAAATTTTGCATTAACATTCCTTAACAGAATTGATGGAAGATGTGTTTCGTATTTTATTGAAACTCATCGCCTAACGGGGTCAAAAAGGGGTAGAAAGTTATTTTAGGGGTGATTTGCATCGAAGTTGATATCAATACTCCTTATTACTTTTGATTTAAATTACATTTTATTTTGACACATGTTTGAAAACTCAATCCGATTTTCACAGATTACAGAATAAGGCAGATGGAACGCCCGGAACACGGGAGTATTTTTCTGTTGCCAAGCACTTTTCGGTGTGTTCCGATAGCTGCACTTGAGAGCCAGTTCCTTCTAGGCTTTGTGTGCTTACCACCTTCGGCCGCATCATCACTTACCATGGTGAGATTGCGGTCAAACACAAGCCTATAAACAGTAAAAAAAAAAAAATAGTAAAACACATTTTTTTATTATACCACTAAGGTGGCAAACAAGCATACGGCCCGCCTGATGGTAAGCGGTTACCGTAACCTATGGACACTTGCAACACCAGGGGTATCACTCGCGCGTTGCCGACCCTGCAGCAATCTCTTCACACCCTTTTTGAAGAACCCCATGCTGTACTCCATTGGGAAAACCATGGCAGGGAGCTCATTCCACAGTCTGAGCGTCCGCGGAAGGAAGCTCCGTTGAGCCCGCACAGTACGAAACAATTCTGGTTTCAATGTGTGAGGATGGACTCCCTGTCGATGGCGAGAGTTGCGATGGTGGAAGGAAGCTGTGGGCATCAAGTCCAACAATTCTTTAGAATACTCTCCGTTGTACAAGCGGTAGAACACACATAAAGAGGCAGTCTCTCCTCAGACTGAGGGGCTCTAAGCCGCTTGTGAGCTCGGGATCGTCAACAATTCTGATCGCACGACGCTGAACCGAGTCTAAAGGCCCAAGCTGGTATACAGGTGCTCCCGCCCATAGATGACAGCAGTACTCCATATGAGGCCGGACTTGCGACTTATAAAGTTGTAGCCTTTGCCCCGATGTGAAGTATTGCCTCGCTTTGTTGAGCACTCCGAGCTTATTGGATGCCAGCTTAACCTTGTCTTCCAAATGACTTCGGAACAAAACGTCGCTAGAAATGTCGACGCCAGGGATCCCGATGCTTTGACTGATGTTCAAGGAGTGATGTTCAAGGTGATGTACATACCTGTAATCGCTTTTGAATTTGTATTTGATTTGTTTAAAAAACTTTATTTAACGAA
Organism: Polyploca ridens; assembly: GCA_951394255.1. Lineage (NCBI taxonomy): Eukaryota > Metazoa > Arthropoda > Insecta > Lepidoptera > Drepanidae > Polyploca > Polyploca ridens. The sequence goes on along the minus strand of OX596266.1, from coordinate 4,343,999 downwards.
AAAAAAATCTTTAAATAAGCTTTGTGGTTTTTTTGGCCTCTCTCCCGGGTTTCGCGCGCTCTATCTGCCTTTTGTTCTGTAATCTGAGCCGATTTTATTCAAAAAACTTGGTGCAATGCAATACTCTTTAAAATTTGAATGTCAAATATAAAATTTTTTTTAAATCGGATTAGAATTTGAAACAATTTTTTTTTTCTTGGTTTTTTGAATGAAAAACTTTAAGCCTTGATTTTCCTTCGAACATTCCTTGGAAATCTCTTAGATTACCTACTTAGCGATTTTTTTAAATAAAATAAATCGGTTTGATTTCTTAAACATTTTTGTCTGTCGGTTCCGGTTCATAGCTGACGTTATAAGGAGTAACTTAGCTACTTTTATTTTTGAAAAATATTTAGTGTTCCGTGCAAAAAAAATCAAACCGTACGCGGGTGAAACCGCGGGGGTCTGCTAGTTATAATATAAAATGTGGAACTGACTGACTGAAGTTTTACAGCTCAAATCGTAAGGACTAGTAACAGTAGATAAAATCACGCAGTTCCCATAAAGTTTGCATCCAAATGTGAAGAGTTTTACAAAATTCAACCGGGTTCGAATCCTACAATGAGCTTGAGCTTTCGGTGAAGGAAAACATCGTGAGGAAACCATAGCATGATGGTAGAGTACTTTGCAATACCTGGCTGGCAAGCACCTCATGTGTTGATGTTTATATAGTCGGTGTGTTCTGCCAGATTGTAGTCAAATTCAGGTCTATTCATAATTAAAAAAAAACATTAAGAGGGAAAATAACGCGAGAGTAGCTGTGGGGTAAAAAGCTTACATAAAATAAATAACTATCAAAAAATAATTATTACAATAACAATATGTAAATTATTTTCGTATAGCTTTAGACCTCAAGAAAATTACTATCATCAAAGATAATACGGATATTGAGCTATCATTATTATAAATCCACTATAAAATAAGTGTATAATATCACAAACAAAACAAAGAATATTGCTTTCTGTCTCTGCATATCATTGTTAGAAAGGAACAAAATGCGGTTGCTTGCAAATGAAAGTCGGAGTGGAAATAATAAGTTTGATTGCGATCAAATATCATTAATCGATTTTTAATGTTAGTAGAGTAGCTAAGAAAATTAAGAATTGGACTTTAGTGGAGTGTGTAGAAGGCCTTTTCAAGTAGACTAGACCAATACCGAGTCGAAAGGTTAATTTTGCTGAGAAGAGTCGAGGAGTTTTTGTCTTTTAGGCGCCGATATCACAGCGAGCTTTGGAGAAATTAAATCTAATATCGGTGCAGGTTCCAAATTCATTCATTCAGATGCTTATTTACGAATCATAAAAAGCTAATGCATGGTTGGGATTCATTTAACGTAGTAGAGTATTTGCAATTCAGTAATTATACTTTAGACGAATCGTGTTTCAGAAAGACGGGTATAGTACTCTCTCCTTGGTCAAGACATCAACAATAAATAGTAACAACATATTTTTCATCTTCAACCAAGTGTTTTTGGATGTATTAACCGTGAGCTACTACTAATGTGCTAATCGACTACATAACTGTTTGTCTGTAACGATTTTACGTCTAAACTGCTAGCCAATCACGATGAAACTTAGCTAGCAGATAGCCTATGGTATGGACAATAAGTTACTTTTTTTGGAACCGCGGCGGACAGCTAGATAGCAGCAGATGTTATTGAATATAAGTAGCTGTCGGTTGAAGCTAAAAAGCAATTAAAGAGGGGTGGGGTGAAGGAAAAAGTCATTAGATTTTTAAGTTCTAAATTCTGTTAAATAAAAAACACTAACAAACGCCCAGATAATGAAAAAGGTCAAATAAAAAAATAAATATAAACAAACTCAATTTAATTTTCTTTCGGTGCTTTATGAATTAGCAAAATAAGAATTAAATCATAAAAAGTACATAACACAAAAATAGATATGTATATAATAAAATTTATTATATTATATAACACAACAATAATAATAAAGTAGACATAAATGGCATTAAAATATACTAATATACGATTTAACAGTCTTTAAAATAACACAAAATATAATATAACAATATAATATAATAAAACGATAAAATAAGAAATAAATTTATCACATAATAATAAATAACTATGTATACATTGAATTATGAATAACAAATATACATGATTATAAGATATATAAAATCACTGTCAATGAAATAGAGAACATACAAATAAAAAGTATTATTAGATATTATATTCAAATAACATAATATATTAGGAATGACTGATACATGATACATTGAAAATAAATAAATACAAATACAATAAAATATAAAAACGCAAACAAATAAACGTGATCTTAATCTAAGGAATAAATTATTATAATTAATTCGTTTGTACAGCCTTCAATCATCTCGACTTCAATTACTTTTTTATCTTATGGAGATTTAGATGTAACACAAAAAAAAACAGTTATCTAGTCAAAAACAAAATAATAACAAAAACAGAAATAGTAAGTTAAAAAAAACAAAAAGAAATAACAGGTTGTTAATATAAGACTTACAGGCAAAAGTAGAAATCAAAGACATGATTTAAGATGAAACGGTTTGAGTATTTAAAACTATACAAAATAAATTAGCTGAAATAAATAATTGATTGATAACTGCTAAAAATAAGTTGCATTATGCTGCAGAGGAAAAAGACAATGGTATCTTAACTTGTTACTGTAGTCTGCAAGATCATGCTTCTTATTGTATCGATTTTGAACTATACACGTCGGAAAGTTATTTTCTAACGTCTCCTAACATTTAAATTCCTTCCATACCCAGAATGGCCATAACCACCAACGTCTTCATGAGCTGTGGAATGACTGTGAGAGTGACTGTAAACTGGTTTAGAGACAATCTCGTAAGTCGTTGATTTCTGGCCTCCAGACAAAGATTTGATTCCGATGATGGCTGAGAGGAGCAAGGACATCATGGCTGTCATTAGGGCTTTGCCGGCGAGTAAAGCGAGAGCTCCAAGCCCGACAGACATGAGGGTACCTGAGGAATAATAATGTTATAATTAGAAAAGTAAGAATAAGACATTTTTGAAGTCCTTGACCATTGGTTTCCTACAGAGTAATTCTTTATCAAAATAAAGAAACTCTGGTTTGAGTATTTATTATTTCTGAATGAAATAGACAAAACACGTTTCGAGAAATATGCTTCTCGATAGAAGAAGATGAAGCTGATAGTAATAGTTTATTTTTCGTTTTTGATAAACAGATCTGGAGCACAAACAATATTTTTATCATTGATTTTAAATAAAATCATGGTAAGTCCACTATACTAATTGCTAAACTGTTGGTTTTATTCCTTTCCTCCCACCAGGCACGTAAAAAATAAAAGCATCGTCGTACGTCTGTGCCTGTGTATATTTTATGACGCCCAATAACTTCTTGAAACATTTTTATGGGTTATTTACATCGCTGACGTGACGATAAAATGACTGAAGTGTGTCAATACCCCCACAAAGTGTAAGCATGATATTTACCTTTTGAAAAGTCTCTTTGCATTGTAGCTATAGTTTTAAAAATATGTTGTCCTGTTCTTTAATTATGATATATTAACATAACATGACATAAATATACTTTATTTTTAAACCATATAAAAAGTACACAAAAAGAAGAAATAATAAATACAAGAGGAAGTAATACAAAAACAGACGGTCTTATCGCTTAAGCGATTTCTTTCCGACAACCTTTGGGGTTTTGTGGTATATTATACGATAAAACTTGTCAAGATCCTTTCATCGAATGAATTCTTAAAAAATAAAGATTAAAAAACATATTTGGTCCATCCCATTTTTTGAGAGAACGGACTTACTCCTGGCATTTTGACTGAGGGAAATATCAATAAGAAACCTGCATATCCCAAATCAGGAATTAAAATACTATTTAGGTATTTGAGATTGTGCACACTCTTATAATGATAATACATATTTTAGGGCACCGACGTCACTACGTCGGAAGCCGAGACGAAGGACCCGCGTTAAAATCATATACTGAGGTTGAGCTTTCGGTGAAGGAAAACATAGCAAGATGGTAGGGGACTTTGTAGTACCCACCTGGCTGCCTACCACCCTCAAGTTGAAAAATGTATCGCCAAGCACCTATCGTTATGTTCTGATGGCTGCACTTGAGACTCAGTTCCTTCTAGGCTTTGTGTGCTTAACACTTTCGGCCACATCATCACTTACCATGGTGAGATTGTAGTCAAACACAGGCCTATACCTACACAGTATAACGAAGGCAACCAATAAGAAAGGGTTTTTTAAAGTACAACCCCATAAGGTAGTAAAGTAAGAGTGAATGAAACTGCGGGGTAGAAAGCTAGTGCAAAAATAATAGAATATAACGAAAAAAAAATTCAGAGACCGTCATGATTACTTTTCGGTGCATATCTTGTTTGACAAGATGAATAAAAATGATAGTTCACTATAATTAACACATACTTCTGCACGCCTAATGATAGCCTACTAACTAAACAGCATAAATAAGTATTATTAAAAGAAAAGTGTCATTTTTTCCATCACTTGTATGCTCTGATTCACATTGACAGCATAGTTTTGCTTATTAAAGTACAAAATTGTCTAGCACACTTTATTTAAGAACTTATATGAGTAGGTACGTAACCTATCTAAAAGCATTTCATTTTTCTATTATATCATCATCTTATTTTTTGTATCTTTTTCTTTTTATTAGAAATCCGCGTCAATCAACTTTGAATGCTTCACTTAGACATGGGACTCTATTAAATAATGTCTAATTTCACTTCTACAATTATGTAGCTGATTTAAATTGGTGATTGTTGAAATACTTTCATTCTGAAAAAATACTTTATATTGCATTATATAATTTAATTGGTGGCTTGATATAGTTGGATAACAACAACAAAAGTAGTAATAATAGTAACAACCTGTGAAAACTTTAATTTATCTATTTCATTTACACATTTACCCCCTTATTCATAAACGCTTTTTAACTAAATCAGTGTAATAGTGTGCCCCGTCTCACTCTTTCGATCACCAAATGTCACCTGTCAGATAAAGACTTCGGAATTTTAGCTAATTAGCGTTTGATAACTTTATTATGAATAAGGGGGTTAGTAGTTACTGCTATGATTATGAAATTCTTTGTTCTGTTATGTATGATATTTGTTTTTTTAATTGATTTCTTATAATCATAAGCCTTTAAAATGTTTGGATTCTAAGGAATATGTTTAAGAGTTTTATAAAAAGGCGAAGAAAACTTCAGTAAATCAAAATCAAAAGAAAGATTATTATTATTTTAACCAACTATGATAAATCAAAATTATTTTCTCATTACCTGAATCCCACATGATCACATAAATAAAATTTTACTTGAGCTCAATTCAGGTTTTTTGTTTGAAAACTGCAAACGCTCCATAATACCAATAAAAGGTATATCACAATTCGTAACTATAATAAATAATGGTGTAAAAATACGTTCATTTCTTCTTAACAAAATCTTAACCACATCACTTTTTCAGGTGTCTTTGTACGTACCTTTCATCAAAAGCCCCATAGCCATAATACCACCCATTCCTCCTTTTTTGCCACCTCCTAATCCACCTTTACCCCTAGGATCACCAACTAATGCCCTGGCTTCTTCCGAAGCACCTTCATCCAACAACCTCAGTTTTACTGTATGTGTGTCTAAATAATTTCCAAGTCTATACAAAAGATAGCTATCCAATCTTTCATCGGGTTTCGATGGCATCGACCTTGCTAGTTCGGCAGCAAATTCCTCAGCTTTACTTCCATTTTCTTTACTTGGTTCTTTGACTAAACTAACTCCAGGTAGCAGTCGTAATTCTTCTTTAGCACTAAGTTTTTCAAGCATGGAAATTGCTTCTATTTTCAAACAAGTAGGACTGAAGATTCCATTGGAGCAATCCTTTACAATCGACCTTGCTGATGTTTCAGATGTTGGTTGTACTGTATTTTGGGATGTTTCACGTATTTCTGGATTTGGCAGTGCTGTAGCAGCTGCTAACAATACGATTGCTGATAACCGATACATTGTACGCACGTCTGTTTCGAATCGAATACTGTTACACTTTGATAACGCAATTGTTTCGTTCACCTTTTATATGTCTCACATAGTTGGATGATTAGTATAGAGTGCTCTTATATCCATTATTTTTTCATAGAAGGCTGGTTGCAAAAAGAAACTAAGATCCCATGCTAATTTAAGTTTTAAATTGACTCTCTAAGGTTCTATTCAGTTTGATATTGGAGACGGTGTATGGTTTGGTTTATTATCGTATGCAGTCATTGGAGTAGAGGCGACTGATGTTAATGTATAGTAATTTTATGGGACTTTAATACGTTAACTTCTATATCACATTTAACATTTGCGATTATACCTTTATGTTTTGGTTTTAACATTAATTCGTTTTCCTGGTGGAAGCATTTTTTTAGTGACGTATGTTTATATTTTGCTAACGGCATGTTATGTTAAATGAATGTAAAAAGTTATAATTCAATATTGAATCAACATTACACATTATATTAGTTATATCGTAGTAACATCCGACAAAAAATAATGCAATGATGGTAGCAATGATCGATTCTAGAAATGAAACTCGATACGAACTAGATATTATTATAGACTTATAATTTTCTAGCGGGCTTATATCCTAGATTTATATAGTGTGCTTTTACATTGTTATTTTAAGTACAGGCTTACTTCTGTAATTTAATTGCTATCAGCAAAATCTCAGATAAGATAGTTACGCTCGTGAACTTTTATAAATAAATGATGATTGCGCAATTATTAAGATTGAGCTACAAATAGTTTTTGTGCTTCGAAAGTGCAAAATTACTTTTTAACTTTATATAAATTCTAGTCTACTTCATAAGTTGACCAAATCATAATCGATCAATTCTGTTCGAAAATGAAATTTCGAACAGCCATAATTATTTAAAAATAGAACACTTACCTTTCATCATCATAGCCATAGCCATAATTCCTCCCATGCCACCTTTCTTGCCTCCCATTCCCATTCCGCCCTTCGCTCTTCCTTCACCAATCATGGTTTTTGCTTCTTCAACAGCATTATCATCAAGAAGCCTCAGCTTCACTGAATGAGTATCCAAAAAGTTACTGACATGATACAGAAGGAATTTGTCTAAACGCTCTTCGGGTTCTGAAGGCATCGACCTGGCAAGCTCAGCCGCAACTGCTTCATGCTTCCCTGTTTCACCATCCTTGACGAGGCTTACACCAGGAATCAAAGCCACTTCATCCTTATTGTTCAACTTTTCGACAAACGAAATAACTCCTAATTTTAGGCACGTAGGGTTTAAAATTCCATTGGCACAGTCCTTTTTTAAAGCACGAGAAGTATCTTTTAACTCAGCATCAGGATTTGGTAACGCAAACGCACAGGATAGGGATACAAATAAAATTATTTTATGCATTTTGATTGACCACACGTCCACTTGGTTCAAAAATGTTTGAAACTATGTTCAGCTGTTACATTGTCACCCTTTTTATATTTCGCGTTTTGTGGTCAGATGATTACTCCAGGCTAGCGCGTGCTCTGATCTACGAGTTTGGAGATTACCAAATTATATTTACGGTTGCTTTGTTATCCGCAATATTTCTGACGACTTTCCTACCTTCACTATACGTTCTATTCTCAATTACCATTTCCGCTCGTTGCAATTTGTAACCAACATCTTTAAGTATGTAGACTCCTCTCATTTTCATAGGGTCATTAGTATATACGAACGTAGTAAGTAATCTTTTCAATTAATTATAAACTTTAAGTCGAAGAGATAAGGTATGTTTTGCTTCGTATCGTTTCAACTAGACACCTTGTTTCATGTTTATTTTATTTTTACAGATGTGAAATGTACGTTCATGATTATGTGAATAATTTTAATTTAATATTCATTTAAGTAGTTTAAAAATATTTTAAGAATTGGTGAAATATGCAGTGGTAAATGTAGGTATGACTATGACCGAAAATAAAGGCAAAGAACTCATCCTTAAAAAATATACGAAATAAAGTTTATAGAGAATAAGAAAATTGACCTAAAAACTAAACATTCCAATTGATTCCTTTTTACGATTCAGGGGTGATTGATTACAGCTGTCATATACTTATATGTACCAACCTCCTTGGTATCTACCAACCCTTACCAAACATGGTTGACTACAACCATTTCGCTACGCTAAGCAGACATCTAAACCGTGGAAAAGAGATATCGCTATCCTTATGAACACTATGCGAAAGAGTGAACAATTTTGACGTTCCAAATTTGTTTTCGAGTAAGAGCCCATAGCGACCCATGTACTTTGGTGTGATTAAATAATATAATTATAATTATTATACTATAGACTGTAATACCTTATAAAATTCAAGTTATATTCACAATTCTATAGATTAAAGAGCTTGTTTGTCTCTGTTCAGTTATTTTTTTGTTTTACGCGGTCGGGTTTTTTGTTTATTTAATTCATTGGAATGTTTTCAACTATACATTATTTTATAACAATAATATCATTAGGCTACAAAATTAGTTTTTTACAACAGGATATCTATTTATCTATATCAAAAAACATAAGTTTGAAACCCAAGACTAGTTTTTATTTTTCCCATAGGAATCCCTAACACTTATTTAAAATAAGTTAATTTTGTCACATTTCGACCTGTCTCTGTTTATCTTAACATACAAGATCTTCGACTAAAATAGAGGATTTGGTTTTTTTTTTTTCCATTCCTCACTCTGATCCCGAACTACTTGCTTGTACTATGGAAACCAGATAACTGATATAATATACTACTTTTTGTTTGTAAATACATACTTATACATAACTAGCTGCCCGGCGCAACTTCGTTTGCGTAATATCCTACCCTATAACCTAACCTACCCTAAGCTACCCTACCGTTAAGTTTTCTTAAATTTTCTAAGTTTCTGCGCAATTTTCTTAATATTTGTTTCCGTAAGAACCTTGTACAGAGAATTAGAAAACTACAAAAAAAAAATAAGCCAAATCGGTCAAGCCGTCTTCATGTTATGTCGTGACAACGGAAAACGGGTTTCATTTTTATATATATAGATTACACCCAGACTCATAATCAAAATCAAAAAGTAATTTATTCAGTTTAGGCCCTAGTATGGCACTTATGAACGTTAAATTGGTACATACAGTTGAATTTACCACCGGTTCGGAATACACTTAAACTGAGAAGACTCCGGCAAGAAACTCATATAATAGTTTTGTTCAGTAGTTTGTAGACTTTAACTATATTGGTATCATAAAGGTGAACGCACATAACTTTCCGCTCTAAAGCACCTCATGCAATCGCAAACACGCATAGCAACATCTTACAGCAAATTGTATGAGCATATTGAATGGTCATTTAGAGCTATTGAACTGTTTTGTGGGTTGGTTGGAGTGATTGTCACGCCAGTGGGTCTCGATTCCCATTAGGTGCATGAACTTGTATGTTTGTTCTGTCTCATAAGGATCTACATAAAGATACTATAATATTATACTGGGTGGAGATTTCGAGATGGCATATTTTTGAAATCTATGTTGGGTTTGTTATGCTGAACAATTTCTACTATGGGAACAACACTGAATTCTCGAAAAAAATTTACTTTCCATAGTAAATGTCAACCTTGCTCGGGCATAATGCATGAAAAGTAAAATTTTTTTTTTCGAGAATTCATTATTGTTCCCATAGTAGAAATTGTTCAGCATAACGAAAATATGCTATCTCAAAATCTCCACCTGTTATATTTAATGTAGTAGTTGTATATTGGTATAAAATTATATATGATTTTTGACAAACCCCGGCGTTTCGATACATTAATATAACAATGAATTTAGTTCGTGAAAGACTAAAAAGTACTAAAATTGTATATGTTACCAGTAGTAATTAGCCATCTGGTTGGTGTCCTTATTAAGAGCTTAGTTTGTAATCAGTCAGATTGTCGTGTGTAATGTAATGTATGTAGGGAATGCATTTAAGGTGTGGTATATGACTATTTTTTTGCAAATATACAATATACTAACGACCCGCCCCGGCTTCGCACTGGTGCAATGTTATAATGTGGTGCCACTTTGCGCGCCCCACGCCACCAGGGGGCCTACCACAAGCTCTTAAAACAAGGTTAAAATAACCTTATTTGTATTTTGTCCCGTTTTGATGTCGGATGTCAAAGAAAGACCAAAGACAAGTAAGGTTATAATAATATTGTTTTAAGAGCTTCTGGTTTGCCATCTGGGGGCCTACCACAAGCACTTAAAACAAGGTTAAAATAACCTTATTTGTCTTTTGTCCCGTTTTGACATCGGATGTCAAAGAAAGACAAAAGTCAAATAAGGTTATTTTAACCTTGTTTTAAGTGCTCGTGGTTCGCAGTATCGCGAATACTGTTTCTTGCTAATTTTAAATCTGTGATATCTTTTAAAATATTAATGATAATGATTGGCTGTAAATTACAAATTTTATCTACATTAGATACAAAAAAGCCTGCGATGGTATATGTCTATATCCTATGGATAACCCACAGTAACCATTTTTATGCGAATGAGATTATGGGTTATACTTTTGAAGTTATTTGTAGCAGATGTAACTTTCCTAATGAAGATTGCTAGAGGACATATAGATTCCCCTTCTTTACTAGCGAACATACATTTTTGTGTCCCTTGTAGGTCCCAAAGACATCTAGCTCATCTATTCATTCCCAATGCAAATACATACAGACATACAGACATACAGATAGATAGACGTGGAGAGCGACTTTGTTTTATACTTCGTAGTGATAGTGAAGAAGTGATGATGTACATTGTACATTTACTCGCACTTCAGACAGCGCAGTAGCGCATATACAGGTTGTTGTTTTGGTCAACGACGAGCGACTCAGGGTCGATAATACAACTGATACTGGTGCTAAAAAAATACTTTTTATAATAATAAAAATAAAAATAACATTATTTTGAAAATCATGTACAAAGCTAAAATATAGACGTAATACTCAACGGGAGTACGAGGGAGTAAAGGGGTGGAGCACTTTGCGGTAATTTTATTTTAAATTGAATAAGGTATTTCTCAACGCATTTACAGTATTTAATGGAATTAGGTCCATTTTTGGAAAATGTATTTTTTGTACTACTGCTCCTGGGTCGCTTGTCGTGATCAAAACAACAGCCTGTATAAATAAACTCCTTCAAAAATACATTGACTGCGGTATCAAAGGTTTTCGGTACTATAAGGCTTTTTGGTTTGCCACTATAAAAATCTGCAATTGTTGCTTTTTGGAAGCTCTAAGCAACGTCTGAGCATTAAAATGCGACCAATTGTGAAACCACAATCTAGCCAAAATGCAGCATTGATACAACCGCAAAATCACCAATTTCTGATGTTAAAAGAATCGAGTTTGCTATGGCCCTAAAGAGAACCGAAACAAAGAAAATCAGTCCAATTTCTGATTCAAACGAACAATTCTGATCATTATATATTATTACAGGGCCATATTTATTCAACTAGCGGATTGACGTAAAAATTGTCGTGCTTTTGGGCAAAGAAAGCGAGAACTAGTGTGTGTCTAATGACTGGTTGTCACAATGTACTTCATTTATTCTTGGAGCGTGAACATGTTTTTAAATGAAATGCCGAAGAGCAGTGGTTTTCAAATAAGGATAGTGCTTTCGATACGATACGATAATTCCTTATTTTTAATTTTAGCTTAGATTACTCTATATAAAATAGCCAGATCACCAGACTCCTACTAAAAATTTAACACATGCGATTTTTTCTTCGGTAAACTTTTCAAGGCACTTGAAGAATACATTTTCATTGTTGACCCATGTTCACCCATTAAAAACATTTTCATGTAAAATGTTGCCAAGTCAAAAAGTCATCAGATCTCATGTAGAACCAAGCTTATAAATCTACACGCCCTAAATCTACAAGCCCTAGCAGCACAAACTCTACACCTTAGTCAAAATATGTGGCTTGGCCGTTTCGCTACTGTCACATGGGCGTCTTCTCAGTTTAAGTGTATTCCGAACCGGTGGTAAATTCAACTGTATGTACATAACGTTCATAAGTGCCTTACTAAGGCCTAAACTGAATAAATGACTTTTTGATTTTGATTTTGAGGTGAAAAATGTATTTACTGTTAATTATTTTTCTATAGTACAATAGTTCTTGTAGTAGCGAAACGGCCAAGCCACATATTTTGACTACGGTGTGTAGAGTTTGTGAAGTTAGGACTTGTAGAGTTAGGACGCGTTTACTTTATTAACAGATAAAATAAAAATATATTATAAGCAAAGTTAAACTAGTGAAATAAATGAATATTTGTATGATGCTAAAATAATATTTCTTTTCCACGTAAGTAGTTTAGTATTTTTTGTTTATTTTACTAATATTCTCAAATCATCATACATGTATTACGATGTCATTCATAAGTATTGAATCCAAACTGTGTAACGAAATTAAATGATAGCAAAAAGAGCGGTATTTATGTAACGATCGCTTTACAATTTAACTCCACTGTTCCTTTCTCCTTGGACATTTAGAATTAGCCAGTCATGATGACACCTTAGTAAAGATATAATAACTACATTTACTAATAAAAAAGATTTTGTGGTACAATCTACGATGAATAAGATTGCTAGTGAATGTTTTTGCGCGTTTGGCGCATTTTTTGCTATCTGAATCGGTTGTAAAAAGAGCTTTTTTATGCTAGTAAGGCAGCAAACACGGCCCGCTTGATGAAAAACAGTTACCGTAGCCTATTGACCCTTGCAATATTAGGATAGCCACGCGCGTTGCTGACCCTGTAACAATCTCTTCACACCCATCTTAAAGAACCCCATACTGTTCTTCGTTGGGAAAACGACGCCGGGGAACTTTCATAACCTGAGCATCTGAGGTACAAAGCTCTGGGACTCCCCGTCGATGACGAAAGGTGCGATTTTTCCAGCATCGCATGGATGAGGTTTCTGCGAGCAAGTCAAAAATTTCCTCAGATTCATAATTTTTTATAGCATAATTTATTCATAAGATAATCCATTTCCATACGTCTCATGCGCACATTACAAAATTACGTCTCAAAGGCGCTTAAAATTGCCGTGATAAATTATGCAATCAAATTAAATTCCGTACTGGTTCCGTGGAGTGTCAGCAGTTTGCTGATGTGGGATGCCATATGTGTTGATACACTCGCGCCATCTTACTTACCGGCGAGTTGTAAAGTTACTGGAGCAGCTACGGCCGGTCCGGAAAAAGCATTGATTGGACCAAATTATATGCCTTTTGCGGTCGAGACCATGGGACCGTTTTGGTTCGAAGCTCGGCGATTTGCTCGCAATTCGTCATCAAAATTGAACGAAGCCTACCCTGAACCAGCCAACCTGCTGGGAACCTTGTTATTAATCGGTAGCAGCGGGAGACATGAGGAAATGTTTAAAAAGGGAAAACCTTTATATATCAGTGGAAAGGATGTCCAGAAAGGCTGATATGATGACCTATTTGTAGATGGATTACCACAATATTTAAATAAACGTCGACTCTACGAGAGCCTATAATTCTTTATCGGTAACTCACAACTTACAACTCTTCAAAAAATTCGCCCTGTTGTCCAGATTATGTGTTTTCTATAGCACAAGTTCTGCGTAGTTTGGGATCTAGTCCATATTTGACTTTATAAGTAACTAGCTTTATAGCCCGCGACTTCGTCCGCGTAGATTATTTCTTTTTTTCTTGATATTAATCATTGTAACAATATAGAGCTTTGTTCATGGCTATTGTCCGCCACTACGTGTGATATTGACAAAAGTTCAGGTAGATTAAGAGCTCATATGCGAGGTTGCCACATAAAACTGAAACAGTCCTGCCGCAAATCAACTCTAGCAAATTTCAGAGTTTTTCCCTGTGACTACAATCCTTACTTAGGAACTGTTATCTTTTAAATTCAAACGGAAGATGATTTGGGATCAATGGTATACGCGGCAAGAAGACTGTTCCTGTCTCCTCTGGCAGAACCAGTAAATATTTTGGCCTCAATAACATTGCGGCGGAGAGCTGTTACTTGTAGTCTAGTTCCACAGCACAATTTTGGAGGCCTTATCTCTCTTTCCCTCATGTCTGAGGATCGTGGTCAACATCGGGTTTGCTTCTAGAGCGAATGATCTGCCTCCACTGGTTTCTGTCTTCTAGTTTCTGTAAAACTTGGAGGACGATGAGTCGTTTACTTGATCGGACCATCTTGTTGGTGAACGACCACGTAGTCGTTTACCTTCCGTGTTCCCAACTATGATCAGATTTCCAAACTTTCATCTTTGCGCACCATGTGGCCGAAATACGAAAAAATACTTTGGTGGCATATGGTGGACAATCGTGTTTTAATTTTTAGCTGCGATAGGATTGATGCATTGTTGCGTTTAGCGGTCCAAGGTATTTCCAACATCCGTCGCCAGCAACACATCTCGAATGCATCAATCCTTTTTCTTTCTCGGGCCAGTATAGTCCACGCTTCCACTCCATACATGAAAATGAGGTATTCCTCATTTCGTATCTCAATGCTCGTATTAACCGGATCTTTGTTTTAATACCGATTCCATTATTTTTCCTGATGTTGTTTAGGCGAGTCATTTCAATACGCCAATACCATAAGCCGAAATAATAAATTTTGAAATTTTCACTCCGAAAATAAATAACTTCATATAATAAATTTAATCCCCCTTTTCACTCCTTAAGGGTTCAAATTCCAACAACACCGATATTCGTTGCGTTAGTTTATAACCATAAGCTTTAATAATAAATTTAGTGTACTTCGATACACAAATTCATCCCCCTTTTTACTCTTTCGGGATCGGAATTAGCAAAAACGTTGAGGCACATATAAATTAATTTTCAATTGTCAACCTAAACACAAAATGTGAAGGTCCTAACTTCGAAACTGATGGACTTTCATATAAACTTGCATCCCCTATTTTACCCCCTTAAGGATGGAATATCCAAAAATCCTTAGTGGTTGCCTACACTGTGTAATAATATATTAAGTGACGTTTACTTTGAAACTGAATGACTTACATACATCCCATACCTTTTCACCCTGTCGGGGGTAGAATTGTCAAAAAACGCTGAAACATGTATAAATTAATTTTCAATCGTTAGCCTAAATACAACATTTTAAGATCCTAACTTCAAAACTGACGAACTTTCATACAAACTTTCATCCCCTATTTTACCCCCCTAGGAGTCGAATTTCCAAAAATCCTTCCTTACTGAATACCTACACTGTATCATATTAAATTTAGTGAAGTTTACTTTGAAATTGAAGGACTTGCATACACAACTTAATCCCCCTTTTCCTCCCTTCGGTGGTGGAATAATCACAAACGCTGAGATAACTATACATTAATTTTCAATCGTCAGCCTAAACACAAAATTTGAAGATCCTAACTTCAAAACTGACGGACTTGCATACAAACTATCATCCCCTATTTTACCCTCTTAGGGGTGGAATTTCCAAAAATCCTTCCTTAGTGGATGCTTCCACTGTATAAGGTATTTTTGTGCAAAATTTCAAAACTCTAGGTCCAGTGGTTTGGGCTGTGGGCTGATATATCAACAATCAGTTTATCATTTTATATATTATAAGATAAATTAATAACATATAAACGGGAGCGAAGCGTCACGATCTACGCCGCTACGCTTTGTTGCTCTCAGACACCACGACTTAGGGTTGTCAAACATACGAGAAAATTCTAGCTCTAAAGAGAATACCATTGATGATTTAAGCATTGGTTTATTTGTAGTATTTTATTACATTATAAAAAAAAATATACTTAAAGTCAAAGCTGTTTATTCAATTTAAGCCCTAGGAGGCCACTTATGAAGGTCAAAGCTACTAAGGGTAAATTCACATCGAGATAAGACGAGAAGAGACGCAGCACGCGCTTTTTATATAATAGCGATACAATATTGAACTTTATTCACTACACAAAAAAATACACATTGAATTGCCTCGCGGCGTATTAAACTAACTGCATTTTATTTATTATATTATGATTAAGTTGCATATTATTGATCATATAGAAGGCGACAAAAAACTTTTAATTTTTTCTCATAGTATGATTATATTATAAACAACGATTATATGAATCATAGCAACAAGTGTGTCAACCCTATCACAGGCAGACATTAAACTTGATTTTTGCGCATCACGGACATCAAACGCATATGCCGCGACGCGACGCATGCGTGTGACTTTGTAATATGTAGATATAAGACCTGAGGGGCGGGGGTCTAAAAAGGAAGCTACATTAATATTGCTAATGGAATTAAGAGAGATAGAGCGTAGCATTTATTCGCTCAAAGAGCAGCTTGACTGGGAAAGTACCTCCAGCTTATAAAATTCTGGAGGATATCGCTCAGTGGGGAGGAGAGAATGGTCGGTAACGCGTGTGTAACCCGTGTTTTGCAAGCGTCCATACGCTATGGTAACCGCTTACCACCAGGCGAGCCGTAAGTTTGTTTACCGATGTCGTTGTATAAAAAAACGAATTCTTGTCAGATCTTACGTAATTCCAATATTTATGGTAAAATATTAGTTGATTAAAAAATTCGGAATTGATAAATTGTATAAGATCTGCTATGAATTCGAAAAAATATTCCATAATGTAGTGTGTTCATTACTTATTCAGTATTTTTTGTAGTAGTGAAACGGCCAAGCCACATATTTGAACTAAGGTGTAGAGTTTGTAAAGTTAGGGCTTGTAGAGTAAGTGCGTGTAGAGTTATAAGCTTGGCTCTACATGAGATCTGATAACTTTTTGACAGTGCGAGCCATATGTCTTGGCAACATTTTACATAAAAATGTTTTGGTGGCATTTAATTTTCAGCGAGAGAATTGGAATTATTGCGCTGCGGGCGCCTCAAGACCAAACAAGTCACGTGTCACGAATTCTCTCAATGAAATGTTTACCTTTTTGCGTAGTAAATAAGGTTTTATATTGTATCATATCATAAAAAGTGCGCGCAGCGTTTCGTCGCCGTCATGTCTAGGTGTGGCACACAAATAGAATATGTTTGGATTAACACATCTTTTCATCCCGGGAAATATAATATATCCCTCGGATACGTGGGTGCAACCGCGTGGCACAACTAGTATAATATATATAAAACATGGCGTCTTCCGGGCCAGAGAATTATAAAAAATTGTACACATGATTACTTGATTTGGTGAACTGAGGGCGAATCACAAGTTCTTAAAACAATCTTATTATAACCTTATTTGACTTTTGTCTTTCTTTGACATCCGACGTCAAAACGGGACAAAAGACAAATAAGATTATTTTAACCTTGTTTTAAGAGCTTGTGGTAGGCCCCCTGGACTATCACTCTGGTTAGAGGCACGATGCCCTATGTATCTATGGTTTCAACTTATTTGTGGCATATTTAAAAACATTTCTTCGGGTGGTCATTTTTGAATTATTCGTTCACGATGGTACAATACAAAGACGATAACTTTTAAAATTTTACATTCTGCGATTTTAGAAATATACTAGCTGTTCCGCACGGTTTCACTCGCGTTCCCGGGATATAAAGTAGCCTATAATACTCGGGGATAATGTAGCTTCCTATTAGTGAAATAATTTTTCGAATCCGACTGGTAGTTCCAGAGATTAGCCCGTTTAAACAAACAAACAAAGAAACTCTTCCGCTTTATTATAGTAGTATAGATTGACGATAATAACAAGGTTTAATTTATGAAGGCCTTTAATTTATGAAGAATTTATACCTCGTTTCCCCACAAAAGCCTTTAAAATATCGTGTTTAATCATCTTTTGAAATTAGCCTTAAATTCGTGAACAAAACAAAAAAAACATGCACAAAGTGAAAGAAAACGTATCTTTTATAATTTTCACAATTCACAAGCGTGGAACGAAAAGAAAAAACAAAACAAAACAGCTCTCTCTAGCGGTTGATGACGATTACGCCATGTTTTTTACTTTTTAGGTTCGAGTTTTAAGTGCAAGTTTACTTCACTACGTTCATAGATGGCGTTGTATTAAATAATTAACAACACTCCGATAGATGGCGCTAGTTGTTTGCGTTTAGAGTTAAAAAGAGTAAAAATATAATGGGTATTACTTTCATTTAGTTTTTTTTTTTATGTTATTTGAATTATGATATTTACGTTTGTTGAATTATTAAGTATTTTATTAATAAAAGTATTTGCTGCGCTTAGGCAACTTTACCATCAAAAAATATGTTTTATAGCCTCCTTTTTATCCCGGGAACGTGTGTGAAACCGCGGGGTATAGCTATAATATAAAATAATAAATCAGAAGAGTTTTTTGTTTGTTTGTTTGTTTAAACAGGCTAATCTCTGAAACTACCTGTCGGATTCGAAAAATTCTTTCTGTTTTTTTCCCGCGGGTGATACTGCTTTAGACAGCTAACATAATAATATGGAAAACCATTCAGTCATTGATATAACAATTCGAACCTTATTTTTTAAAATTTATTTCACAATTACATAAGCTATGGTCATCCATCTTATTCTATCACAATATACAAATTATTTTAGAACTGAAAAAAAATATTTTGGAAAAATGAGTTTTTCCTTCGAAAACATAAAATTAAATAAAAAAAACATTTTTAATCTAACAGATCTTCTCATATAAAAAGTGTATTTTATTTATTTAACAATTACATAACAAAGTGAAAGAACACCGGCCATTCATCACTCGTGGCCAAGCTATTAACATTAACCACAGTGCAATAAGCACTTTAACTCAATAACATAAGATTGATTTTAGCTTACATTAAGTACAGTAGGTGAAGCAAAAATGAAAGTCCGTGAAAGTCGCCACCTGTGTCAAGTGTAGGTTATGTAATACAAGTGTGTATAAGTATATTATACCTTAATATATAATATTGACTTTTGATGTAGAAGTGGTTTTATGTTTCAGTAGAAAAGACATCAACGCGCTTGCCGTAGACATTCGTTTCATAGCAAGACTTACTATTTCCAAGTGACATTTTCATCATTAAAAAAATTAGGATTGATTAAGATGTGGCTTATAAATAAACAATAATAATAAATATCTTTGGACATTCATCACATACGGTCATCTGATCTTAAACTAATAAGGGCTTGTACTACGGAAACCAGATAACTGATATTCTACTATACTACTTATTGGTTATACATAAATACACCCAGACTCAGGACATACAGACATGTTCTTGCACACGAATGTCCTGGCTGGGAAACGAACCCGCGACCTGCGGCATTATAGGTGGAAACGCTCTAGAGGCATTATTCAGGAAGATAATTATATAGACTGTTTTACAAAAAATTTAAACCGACGTCAAAGTACGCTAAGAAGTAATAAAATCCTGGTCTGATGACAATGGGACCAAACGGGAAGTATATCCTTGCAAACAAAAAAAGAATTTTCCAAATCGGTTAATAAATGACGGAGTTATGAGATAACAAACATTAAAAAAATACAACCGAATTGAGAACCTCCTCCTTTTTTTGATGTCGGTTAATGACGGAGTTATAAGGTCACAAACATAAAAAAAATACAACCAAATTGAGAACCTCCTCCTTTTTTGAAGTCGGTTAAATAGAGGTTTGGCATATACTTCTTGTGGTATAATAAATTCATTTTATAAAGCATAGGTTACAAAGCCTACTATAAGGTGGCTCATTACGTGGAAGACAAGAATATATGGTTGTAGTAGCTTCTCTCTGCACTTGCATCCCCCTGGCTAACTGAGAATTTTATAAGTAAGTATATATTAGTATTTAGAACAATAACTGTATTATTCCAAGAGAGATCCACATTTTTTTTATACCACTAAGATGGCAAACAAGCATACGGCCCGCCTGATGGTAAGCAGTTACCGTAGCCTATGGCCGCTTGCAACACCAGGGGTATCACTCGCGCGTTGCCGACCCTGAAGAAACCTCTTCACACCCTTCTTAAAGAACCCTATGCTGTACTCCATTGGGAAAACCGCGGCGGGGAGCTCATTCCACAGTCTGAGCGTCCGCGGAAGAAAACTCTTTTTAGTCCGCACAGTTCGAAACAATTCTGGTTTCAATGTGTGACGATGGACTCCCCGTCGATGGCGAGAGTTGCGCTGGTGGAAGGTAGCTGTGGGCATCAAGTCGAACAATTCCTTAGAACACTCTCCGTTGTACAAGCGGTAGAACACACATAAGGAGGCAAAGTCTCAAATTTATTTAGAAACTCATTTCTTACTGGATTCTTTTCAGTTGAACCTACCACCGAAACGGTGGTAGATTCAACAGTATGTATTTAACGTTCATAAGTACTTTACCAAGGCTTAAACTGAAATAATAACGTTTTTAACTTGCAATGTATGTATATATGTTTGTTCGATTGGAATCTTGCAAGTCGAATTTCACCCACTTTCTGTGGTCGGATTGACTCGATATTTAGTATACATTAGTATATTGGAAGACAATGACAAGTGCAGTCAACAAAAAGTATAGTCACCTAAAAAACTTGTATTATAAATGAAAATTGTAATAAAACCTGGAATTTGGCGAAAAAACGTGAATTAAAATAATGTGTGCCAAATATTCGATTAAGATTGTTTCTTTTTCCACCTTTCTTATTTTCTCAACGAATAAAAAACTCGCTGAACCTCGTCGTTCTTTTTGGGTAAACTCTTATAATTATTTGAGTAAGTCCAAAACTCTTCTAGATTGTAAGTAAGACTATCGATCAAACCACGTCACAGTCAGACATTCCATCTAATACGCTAAATACATACACTTATAACGCGACGGGGTGGAAATCAGGCCGTTCTGTGTGTGTGATTGTATGTGTCGAAGACACACTTGCCATTCACACATGTATACTGAGAAAGTATGTTTTCCTATAGTTTTTTTGTTTGTGAAAAATATGGAATTAAATTGGTTTTTGTCTATTTATTTGACGGCTGCATCGTAGATACCTTGTATGATAATGAAATAAATCCTTAACTTAATCTTAATTTTTAAGAGACAGGGAAAATATAATGAAAACATTGGACGGGCCAGTTGGCGCAGTTGGTTAATGTTCACCTGCGCCGCAGGTCGTGGGTTCGATTCCCACACAGGACATGCATTTGTGTGCATGAACATGTTTGTATGTCCTGAGTCTGGGTGTAATTATGTATATTAAGTATGTATTTACAAACAAAAATTAGTATATGTATTATATCAGTTATCTGGTTTCCATAGTACAGCTCTGCTTAGTTTGGGATCAGATGACCGTGTGTGAGGAATGTCCCAGGATATTTATTTATTTAATTGAAAGCATGTGTCAAAATCAATGTAAAAGGCATTTCCACACATTAACGTGTCCACAACGAACGGTCAAGCACCTTGACAATTTTCGGTATGAGACGAACACTCGTATGAGATTGACTTCTCTCCTTACAACCCGTTTTAAATAAACAAAAATTAAAGTTTAAAAAAAACTCAATTTAAAAAGTACTAAAAGTAGTAACGATGGTACCAAATTATTGTATTGTCATCAGTTCTTGATAAGTGTGCAAAGTTTCTTTTTATTCTACCGTTTTGAAGTCAATGAAGATTACGATTCAAGATTCCATAACATACATACAGGTGAATCTAATAAAAGCGTGTAAAATCAATTTCTAATAAGCGATCTCTTCCAGGCAACATTTGTCAGTAGACACTGAGATGAAATAAGTTTATAAGCACTCGGGCCTGATGTTTAGTGAAAGAATTCCCAGAATAGAATCAGTAGTTCCAGAGATCTCCTACATCCAAACATACAAACATTACCTCTTTATTATTATACCTATATGGAAGAGCCATGTGCCCATAAGCGGCGGTGACCACTTACTATCAAGTGAACCGCATGTTTGTCAACCTTTTTTGAAATAAAAAAAAGATAGGGTTGTAATATCCAAAGATTTTCCATCACCTACAATCAATACTGATATCGCCTACCGACGTACCTACATAGAGTGAAGTAAGCCGCTCCGGGTTCAACGACCGACTTTCACGGCCGCCATTTTGGTCCGTGTTCCGTAGATAGGTGATATAACCTAACAAAGGATGCTGTCACTAACTGATGTCATTCAAAATGAAAGTTTCGTTTGAAAATGTTATGTATTTTGTCATTGACACCTGAAAATGTTATGTCATGTTTGTTTGAATTTTTTTTTTTTTTTGTATGATAGATATTTGTAAAGATAGTTGGTTTCTATTTAATTGTAGATTAAAAATAAATAATGCGTTTTTTAAAAAAAAAACAGCAATACCAAGTTTCTACTTTCCATATAATATTCCTGATTAATATTCTAAACATACACAAAAGAGATTTGTTTTTTTAAATTATGTATTTTACTTTGCTCTCGTAAAAAATGTAATATAAAAAATAATGCAATGTTTTTGGAGTTATCGTTATTTTTTTCTGCATTTTTCTTTTCCTCCTAGGGTAAAATAAATTATGTTTTAAATTAGGAGAATAGAACTCATCGGGAAGCTAATTTAAAGTTATATTTAGATCAGAATTATTTACTAAATTATGATGTAGTATCTATCATCTATGCGACAGTACAGACAACATTTTAGTAAAGATATTTTATTCGCCAATAAAAAATACAATTACCTACATAATACAAAAATTTTAAAAATATCCTGCCTAATCTCAAAAACTACATATTTGAATGCAATTTTTGCAACCAAAAGTTGATTAAATCTCGAATTAAAATGGCCACTTCTGGCACACAGACGAAACGACAGAGCGGAAGCAACTTCATATACCTACAAATCGACATTTGCAAACCCAGCCCACGTTCGCTTTCACTCCACTTTCAACTTTCAGAGTCAGAGTGTGTGCCACTTTGGTAGCTTTCACTTTCGTCTCGAGCCGAAAAAAAAACGGTTACATCCGGTTGGCAAATAAACTGTTGCGAAATACACTGACGCGACAATACCACCTGATTTGTGAGTGTAACGGTTTCAGTGTAATAGGGTGTAATTTAGAATTGACTAGAATCATAAACGTGTCTTCAGATGGATGTTTTTCTTTAGGCAATTTGTTGGTAATGAGTCTTATATACTTGATTTTAGTTAGGAATTACTATGTTATCATTTCTCAAATTTAATTTGGCTGATTGAATAGTAATTTAGTTATTAATATTTTAATTTTGTAGGCATAGTTCTATGCGTCGGATCTGTTTACCAAATATTCTGTGAAAGATTAGATTATAAACTTAAGTATTGGTATTAATAACGTACATATTACAACAGTCATATAGGTAATCTTAGCAGCCAGGATATTTGAAAATAGTACTTAGTATAGACTTCAGAATGTACAGCCATTTAGCCAGATAATCTTAATAATGTTACAAATGAGAAAACGAGAAAGTATAAGTTTTATGCAATTTAAACTATTATAAATAAGTATCATTATATGAAAAATTATAAGTAAGATATATAGATAGACTTAATGAAGATATAAAATCTGCTTATAGTCCCAAAATACAACGATTCTGTCCTCAAATATTTTCAAAGAGAAAAATTAACACATGGCATTATGGTTGGGTGGGCAGCTAATCTCGGCTTGAAATAAAAAAAAAAAAATGAAAACCACTCAACCACCTGTTCCTACTTCCTCACTACATAAACACACCAACGTAACTTTATATTTTCCCCATTGGATTTCCAACCGTATCTCCAAAGTGCTGGGCTTTATTTTAAATGGTAATATTATGACATACGTCAGATTTCCATGGAAAAATAACAATCATTGAGGGCACAATGTTTACTCGATCTCTCGGTGTGAAAGCGCGGAGAAAGGTGTAGTACGGACGTAGCTTGTGGGCCCCAAATTCCTTAGTGAGAGAAAGATGGCTTTTTTCTACTTAATGACAAATGTTGACAGGTGCTAGATTTTTTTGGGTTGTAAATGAAGATAAACTGACACTTTAATGGGATTTTCTTTGGTAATCGGAGTTTATTGTGGTTTCCCAATTTTCTATGTTATATGCATTTTAGTGTAGGCACTTTAACACTACTACTACTACTATTACTACTTCTACTATTACTACACAGAGATTGGTGCTTGTAACAAATGAAGTCATTTTAAAAACAGCTGACGTATAGACATATTTTTTTTTTCAGAAAATTATATTACTGAGATATGTAACTTACAATTAGTATTTAACTAGTAGACAGGGGTTTTTTTTTTGATATTATTATTTTATGAACACATTATAATAAGTAGTCTAAACATAACAAAAGACAAATTCATGTTAAATTAAAATCTAATTAGAATTAAATAAAACTAAATAACTAATTTAAAAATAACCTAGGATGCTGCCTTATTCTAGTAGATTATAACTGAATACATTGCGGTTCCAGGACCTTTAAAATATCTGTGATAAAAATTATTTGAAGGATAAAAAGTACTTATAACTAGTCACTGGTGCAATGGATATAATGGCCTGAATTGCTAATATAATAAAATAAAATGACAATATAATGAGAAGGTTGTAACTAAATAAGCTGTTTGGTATTTATAATATTATCTTATAAAATTGTCTTATAAGATTTACTATGTATGTTTACTTTTTTTCTTTGAAGTGTTTGTTTGAACAGGTTAATTTAAGGAGCTACCAATTATTAGAAAACAATATTTTTGCATTACATACGCCGTTTACTGAGGATGATTAAAGCAGGTGACAACGCGGGTTATAGCTAGTTTTGTTATAAAATGTAAAACATTTAAAAATAGTAGAACTCACTACTGAAACCTGGATGCGAAATCCGGGTATTCAAGGATGTATGTCATGGATGGATAAATGAGATGGATATGTATAATAATGTAGTCAAACAGAAATATACGAGTAAACTTTTTACATTTTCCACGTTATAATTTTTGACACCTTTTTCTAGGTAAATGTATTTTTTTTCTAATGAACTTATTTATAATTTTTGACACCTTTTTCTAGGTAAATGTATTTTTTTTCTAATGAACTTATTTATAATTTTTGACACCTTTTTCTAGGTAAATGTATTTTTTTTTCTAATGAACTTATTTATAATTTTTGACACATTTTTCTAGGTAAATGTATTTTTTTTTCTAATGAACTTATTTATAATTTTTGACACCTTTTTCTAGGTAAATGTATTTTTTTTTCTAATGAACTTATTAGAATTACTATCGAAAACTATGCGTTAAACTAATGGGTTTCCAGAGAAATGTTTGTTCCTTCTAGATTTTTGATTCGTAGGACAAACGGAAGCCGGTGAAATTATAATTTAAAACTACCAATTAAAGTATCTAGGTACATATATCTCATATATATCAGCATAATTGATATTATCTAGTATTTGATAATATACATGTCAAGTAAATAATAATTCTACAGCCGAAGTATATTTCAAAACATGAAAATAATTAATAAAACAATAGTAACACACGCAACTATTACTTCTAAGTCAATAATAAGCAGTTTTAAAATAACGCATAAGGAATGTCTGCGTGTTTATTGAAAATAAAGAAATCGGATGAAAATACAACAAAAATGTGGTCAAGTGAAAGTGTCACACACACAACGACGTTTCATTTGTATGTAGTGGTAGAGAAAGTTTGATGTCTCCGAGACGTGGCTACGGAATGCAGTGGAGTTGAAATTTATTGTTATTTTTTTGTTTGAGGTAAAGGTCCTAAACAGTTATTAATATTCTACGAAATTTCAATTAATGTTCTGACTAATTGTTTAAATTTTTTTTTTAAATTAAAGTTTGAATTACGACTTAAGTTGGTGTGTATTTGTTTATTACCATTAATTTAGGTTCGTAACGGCTGAACGGATCTTCATTTTATTTGGTATAAAATTACAATAGATCTTAGAATAGTAGATACTTTTTATCCTGAGAACATGAGTGTAACCTCAGGAATATGCTAATTGATAAAATAACAATTTTGTCATATTAAGAAATATTAAATTATCCTACATATAAAACTAATTAAAGTTTTATTTACAACAAATATGTACAAAATATATTATTATTATCCTACATATTATATCAACGTTCAAGAACTTTTTCTAATAGCTAACTCTACTGCTTGTTTTCAAGATAATTTAAAGTTGGCGTATTTTGAAATAATAAACCTACAAAAATCTATTTTTTATTTGATACGTCGTCAGATTTAAGTCTTATTTAAGTATATATCCCACGCTTCGTACATTTTAGAAACTAATATTATCCAAGTAGTACTACTCCATTGATTCCTCTGTTCGCATTGTATATGCCGATGTCTGGGTGAGTGAAAGGCATGTACATACACTGTAATACCCACGCGCCGCTCTATGTGTGAGTGAAGATGCCATGTCTGTTTTTTTACACATTCTATTATATTGAAAACTAGTATAAATGTGGGTTTGTGCGTTTGTAAAGTTTAGTTTCTAATAAACGTAGATGGGAGAATGTCATGTTTATGTTTTATAGGAATTTTTGGAGTAGTTATGTTGGAGAAAGCGATGCCCTTAACCTTACGTAATAAGCAATGAATTATTTTTAAAATACCTTTCTACTTATTCGAGGATCAATTTAATAGGAAATATACTATTTTATTACATAAAACTTAATTAAATATTATTTGTAATGTTATTATAGAAAAATATTATCTATGATAAAAAAAAATTAAAGCATTAGTATATCTTCGCATAGTTATAATATAGGATGATTTGAATAAGTCAATAAATACATTTTATTCATTTATAATATTTTGAGAGTTAATCATTTTTCCGTATACTATAAGTTAGTTATAATATTTTATGTATTTACATATCATATTCAAAGTTATAACGATAGAGTTTTTTGATAAGGTGTATGTACTTTTTATTTTGTAAATCTTAGACGAGTCAGATATTGTATACTGATAATGAAACAAATAATATAAAAAAGACTAATAAAGAATTAATAATTTTCAAATATCAACTTATATTATTTGAGATACTATGTTATAAAATTAAACTAAAACAAAATCTAAGGGAAAAGCTATGTTTGTCTAGTTGATACATGGATATAGGCAATCAAAATGAGGAATTTAGGTTCATCGAAGTGTTGTTTCCTAGTTTTAAGAGAGGTAGAAGATAGCGTCTCTAGATCGACTGGGGAAGTACCTCTACCTTACAGAATACCGCAGCCAAATAACTTTATGTTGTGTTCCTGCGCGTGACTAAAGTCAGCTCATTGGGGAAGGAGGAAGGGTCGGAAACGTATGAGTGGTGCCCCGTGGATTGCAAGCGTCCATATGGCTACGGTAACCGCTTACCATCAGATGGGCCGAACGCTTGTTTACCGCCTTCATCATATAAAAAACCAGCCCTCTAGCCAATTCGATTTCGGCAATTAACTGTGTAAGACTCAAGTAAAAAAGTCTACAGTGCATTTGCCTAGAAAATGTTTCTTAGACAT
Organism: Polyploca ridens; assembly: GCA_951394255.1. Taxonomy (NCBI): domain Eukaryota; kingdom Metazoa; phylum Arthropoda; class Insecta; order Lepidoptera; family Drepanidae; genus Polyploca; species Polyploca ridens. Next base: position 4,316,482 of record OX596266.1, on the reverse strand, counting down.
CTGTCAATAATGGGCCGATAGCGGAAACCGCTAATGCAAATCTGTCTTTCTTCTGGACTTTTACTTAACTATGCCTACGAAAATTAAATAACATTCCGTAAAATTACTATTGAAATTAGATTTACCTCGATATCCGTGGATTTACCGTTTTCGTGCCGATTTATTCTGCGGCCGCACTGTATGTTTGTTTTGGTGCTAAAATGTGACATTACGAAATATTTATTATTATAAATAGATAGTTCTGGGACTATTTTTAAATAAAATGAATAAATATTATTATAGTACCTTATTTAACACGGCTTAAATATTATGCCAACAGATGGCGCTACCAGTTTACTTCTCAACACAAGATAATTGAATGTAAAGATGTCGTTTTTAAATGTTTTAGTAAATTATTTACTTTTAGACTAATAATGTATTTTTTTATGTCAAATAAGGCTATTTCTTTTGTTTATTGTCTATTTGCCACAAAAAAAATTGTCATTAAATTTTTATAAAAAAATTTTATACAAATTTTATTTTTATAGGCAAGGAGGCAAAGCAATTATTATTTAGGTATCATAAAATGAATACATTAATTTTATGATAAATAAAAAAATATTACAAATGATTAAGGCGATGATTGCTCAGTGGTTGAATGCCGAGACGAAGTTCCCGGGTTCGAATTCTACAATGAGCTTCTATAGTAGATTAGTAGGGGTTCTTTGTAGTATCCACCTGTCTAGTTACCACCCTCAAGTTGAAAATATGTCAGCAAGTACGTATCGGTGTGTGGATTGAAACCCCAAATCTCAGTAAATAAAATTTTATTGTACATACCCTAACTTACAAACTAATTATACAGTCTTATTTGTGAACTTTAATGTTTATTAACTAACTTAATAGTTTGGTTTATGTTTAAACTAATGACACAAATAAACCCGTAATAGTTAATTAAAAAACTACACAGACAAGAAAATAATTAATAATTTTATTTTCTATATGGAAATTTAATGAAAACGTTTTTTAAACGTTGTTTAAAAACATCACACAAAGCTGTTTTGAAACATAAATAGACAGAAGCTTAAAGATTTAAAATAACCCTTTGTTTAGGGATAAAATATTTAAAATTTTGTGCGTACCCTGTTCAATCCAAACTTTTTCTTTATTTATACAATTTTCGTCATAATTTTACGTTTTAATTCAAATAAATCTAAATAAATTATGTAACATAATAATATAAAATTTCAATATTATTCCAACGAAACATGCACCATTAAATTCAGCTTTTTTAAATAATTATAATAAAGTAAAGCTTCACACTTTTATAAAAAATACTAAAATAAATTATGAGTTAGTAAAACATTTTCGCACCTAGTATTTTAATATTTACTTAAAATTTAATAGATCATTGGAAAATGAACACTCCACGCGGCCTTTATCTTCTTTCAGCATATTTATACGACATAAAAAATTATGGCTCTTACAAAATTATGCAATAAATTATTGCAAAAATCTTTTATTAAAAAAATATCTGTAAGATATCAATTTCAAATAATACCTACTTTGCACTTTTTAATAAATATATCTAACATAAATTAGTTTAAATTACGACGTGATTTGTGCTTTGTAGGCCAGGTCATTAGCATCCTGAGCGATGTTTGAAGATCTTGCGTAAGGATAAGATGATGCAGAGGCCGTAGGTGATGACCATTGCTGGGGTGATGACTGGAATCCGGCGATCTGATGAAAGTTGTGATGATAAAAAACATATTAACAAATTATATCACTAGATGGCACTCGTTAACATGAACTAATGTAGGCGAATTTCCGTCTAGATCTGAAAAACGAACACTGGTCCTGATTCTGTTGTTTACAACTAAACTAAATTTAGTCTCACTATATCTCTTTCTAACAAAGAATATAAGAAAAGGATGTAAGAAATTTAGTCCTGTCAAATTAGTCCAATGCTTGTTTTCAACGTAAATTTAGTCGCCACCTATCGCGGTTACATCTAAATACCCGCAAATTAAAACGGCAAGGACTAATTTGACAGCTTTAAATATTTTCTATCCTTTTTCAATAATGTTTATAAGAAAGATATGTGAAATAACAAACATTAGTTTAGTGCGATTTACAACAGAATCGGCATCACTAGTGCCACATGTATTATGTAATTCATCAATGAAGTAATACATTTAATTCGATAATGATAAGATATTAACATTTATCTGGCTTAAAAAAGGAGCAATAGGGAGGGAAGATACGCTGCTCCTTTTGCTTTATCATCATCTATCTTCTTATTAAAAAGTATAGTACCTTTCCACTAATACTGTTTAGTCCACCGCCACTCAATAGCTTCTGAATTCCCAGGGCAGCAGCAGCAAGGAATGCAAGCTTGGCTACCACCAGAGCCTTGGTGACCAGGAGCGTTAGTCCACCGAAGAGTAGACCAACCACTGCTATGACCTTTACTCCAATACCGGTTAGGAGAGGAGTGTACTTCTTGATTTTACCACGGGCTGGAAAAGTTAAGGTATTATTACTTAATATTTATGTCAAATGTACATCAAAGACCTTTTGGTAGGAATGAAAAAAATCGCAACTTGATAAAAAGATTCGTTAAGTACCTGGTCTGCCAATCGCACCATGCATACCATACAGTAGTATACTAGTTTAGAACTTCATTACTTTTATTTTATTTTAAATTTATTTCAATCTTATATATTATTGTATAATTTAATGCAGACTCATCATTTAATGTTAGGCTAGTGCAGAATATGTCAGCGGTTGTATGATATGCCTGTCCTTAACCATGGCTGAGCGAGCATATAAATTAGCAGAGACAAAAAGGTCTAGTACCTTTTTGTCTCTGCTAATTTATTACTTTTTTCTTTTGTTTTATTATGTTATGTTTTAGTTAGAGACAAATAAACGTTCATTTATTTATTTATTTATTCATACGTCATACATTTTGAAAAAATATATTACGGTTCATTTTTATCGATAGCTACTCTTATTGGCATTAATAAATAAGTAAGAATAGCATTAATTAAAAAAAACTTCTATATCCTCATTACTAAGTCACCACGCACGTTCTTCGCTAGGCTCACACGATATTGAAAACATCCAATAAATAAATAAAAATGGAATTAATTAAAAAACTTTTATTTCCTCATGACAAAGTCACCGCGCACGCTCCTCGCTTGCACTCTAAATGCAATACACCGCACGAGATAACCTTGGCCGCGCGAGCCAGTTGCGCTCTTTCACGTAATAGGTCACTGAACCATACTCGCGATGACTTTCATTCACTATTACTGTGGTTTATACGTAATATACATATAGCATCGGGATCCTTGGCGTCGACATTTCTAGCGAAGTTTTGTTCCGAAGTCAATTGGAAGACAAGGTTAAGCTGGCATCCAAAAAGCTCGAAGTGCTCAACAGAGCAAGGCAGTACTTCACATCGGGGCAAAGGCTACAACTTTATAAGTCACAAGTCCGGCCTCATATGGAGTACTGCTGTCACCTATGGGTGGGAGCACCTGGATATCAGCTTGGGCCTTTAGACTCGGTTCAGCGACGTGCCATCAGAATTGTTGACGATCCCGAGCACACAAACGGTTTAGAGTCCCTAAGTCTGAGGAGAGACTTTCCCTCCTTATATGTGTTCTTCCGCTTGTACAACGAAGAGTGTTCTAAAGAATTATTCGACTTGTTGCCCACTGCTACCTTCTACCAGCGCAACTCCCGCCATCGACGGGGAGTCCATCCTCACACATTGAAACCAGAATTGTTTCGAACTGTGCGGGTTCAAAGGAGCTTTCTTCCGCGGACGCTCAGATTGTGGAATGAGCTCCCCGCCGTGGTTTTCCCAATGGAGTACAGCATGGGGTTCTTCAAAAAGGGCGTGAAGAGATTTCTTCAGGGTCGGCAACGCACGAGTGATACCCCTGGTGTTGCAAGCGTCCATAGGCTACGGTAACTGCTTACCATCAAAACAAGCATACGGCCCGCCTAATGGTAAGCAGTTACCGTAGCCTATGGACGCTTGCAACACCAGAGGTATCACTCGTCCATTGACGACCCTGAAGAAACCTCTTCAAACCCTTTTTGAAGAACCCCTCCATTGGGAAAACCACGGCGGGGAGCTCATTCCACAGTCCGAGCGTCCGCGGAAGAAAACTCCTTTTAGCCCGCACAGTTCGAAACAATTCTGGTTTCAATATGTGTGGATGGACTCCCCGTCGATGGCGAGAGTTGCGATGGTTCTGTGCCCATAAACAACGATATTTGATGTTCAAAACTTTGACGCAGTAAAAGATAGAATGCATACGGCGTGATCGAAAACCGCAGTGCACTTGAGGCATAGTGTATATTATATTTGCATGAGCATTATGCGAGTAAGGAAGTCAAAGGTGATAAATAAATATCCTGGTACATTCTTCACATACGGCTATCTCATTGCAAACTAAGCAGAGCATGGTAGTAAACCAAATCCCTGTCCTGGGTGGGATGAACTTACGAACTGCGGCGTGATAGGTGGCATCCTAACCAACCACTACACCTGTTAAAGTTATAAAATACCAATATTTTTTTACCTTCTTCAAAAGTTCTTGCTGCTTCCATCAGCTCACCGCGTTCAAACTTCACATTTAGCTTTTCTTCACCAGATGGGTCTCTGTAACAATTGATTAATTGGGTTGGTGATAAGTTGTAACAAGAAAACTCTTTCCCTCTTTTAAAGCTAAGAAACTCCGAGCTAAAAATTAATAGTACATGGTTTTAGAGCGGTGATGGGTACTTCGTAGTACCCCTTTGGCTACCACCTATCCGTGTGTCCCGGCGGCTATACTTTAGAGCCATTTCACTTCTAGGCCTCGAGATTTTGGTTAAATACAAATCTAATATCTCCATTCGAAGGTTGCCTGGCTGATCATTTTTAGTGATAAGGCAGCCCATTGTAACACTTTTACTATTATGTGTTTAGTTTTTTGTAACTACTTTAATCACTATTTTATGTGGTATCAAATCAAAGAGTCAATTATTCAGTTTAGGCCCTGATTAAGGCACTTGATGAACGTTACAGTTGACTCTAGCATCGCCTTGGAACACCCTTAATTGGTAGCGTGGGTCGAGAATCATAACTTTTTTTAATTAAATATAGCGTCCTTGTGTTCTATATAGCTTCCTAAATGTGTATGATATTACTTGTACGTAGTATTTATATACTCTGAGATATTACTGAGCAAAAGGTGTATTTTATATATATTTTAAAACCTGGTACATTCCTCACACACGGCTATCCAATCTATATGATTCCAAGCTAAGCAGAGCTTGTTCTATGAATATATTACATTTTGTTTATAAATACAAACTTAATATACATAATAACATCCAGACTCAGGACATACAGACATGTACACAAAAGCATGTCCTGTGTGGGAATCGAAACCATGACCTGCGGCGCGATCGAAAAGTATATAGATTTACTCTCATTCTTCGAACTTGTTCTATGACGGGGGTGTTATACACCCCTGCGACTATTTAAGGGTTAAACTAAGAAGATTCCGGCAAGAAACTCTACTAGGTGTAAAAATAAGAAGGGATCAAACTCAATAAAATAAAGGTTTTTCCCATCAAGAAACACTTTATTTTATTTCAACAGTCAGTGATTGAGAAAGAGTCGGTATTTATGTAATCTATTTTATCATTGAACCTATGTTAACAATACAGTTAGACAATTAAACAAATGGCTTTCAAGCAATACAATATCACGGTGAAAGTATGATCTGTTTGTATGTAAATAAATTATTGTAATGTGTTTTATATCGAGCAAATGTGTCACAATCGAGAAATGTGAAAGAGGATAGACGCCTTCGAAATGTGGTTCTGGAGGCGAATGCATGTAGAATGGTGTGAAGGTTAAAAATTATCCAATTAGCTAGGTCACAGAAAATACTGTTTTTAAACGGCTAACTGATCCCAAACTAAGCAGAGCTTGTACTATGGAAACCAGATAACTGACATAATAAATATTCTTTGTTTATAAATACATAGTTAATATACATAATTACACCCAGACTCAGGACATAAAGACATGTTCTTGACACAAATGCATGTCCTGTGTGGGAATCGAACCCAAGATATGCGGCGCGATAGCTCTACTACGCTACGCGAATTCGTGCTCCACTTACGATGGGCTTGAGCTCGGTTCGCGTAGTATAAACCCACCATTAGGAGTTTTCTAAGTAAGGCACTGATTAATTAAAGTGGACAGTAGAGCCTAGAGAATAAAATGCACAGAATAAAATATTACTTATAATACGTACTCAAATCAAGGACGAAGATGCATGCAATAATGCAAATCTTTGTTTGCCATCAGTTAAAAACACGTAACCAAACAACGTGTACAAACTAACGTCATTTGTCACTTATTATAGCTAATTACTGTTGCATGTCAGCCATTGTTCTGTTTTCACTTTAAAAGGCTCGAAGGGAAAGTTATAGTATTTGTTTTGCAAACATACACGTAAGTATTACATTTGCAAATTATGTAGGTATACTTCTTTGTACAAATTCCTATTGTACATTTTCAAAGCGCGAGAAACCGCTATTGGTCGGCAGCTGCCGCCATGTTAGCGCGCGCCGTGCGGAGAGTCGTGACTTGCGAGTGAGACGGAACTAACAGCTGCAGTGTATTATAAACCTTATAGTAGTGATCTAAGGTTGATTTTAAGTTTTAAGCATTCTTTCGTTAATCTTCGGGGCCATACTTTCTTTTCTGTACGAACGAAGATTCACGACGCGCCATATCAGTTGGGTAATACTTGTACCATATGGACATTTGCAACACGCGGAGCATCACGCACGTGCTACTGGCCTTTCCTCCCTCCCCAATGAGCTCTGGCGAGGCGATCTTATGGACAGGAACGAAACATTAAGTTATTTGCTGCGGTATTCTGTAAGATGGCGGTACTTCTCCAGTCGAGCTGCTCTTTGATGTAGAGCCATTTGTTAACGTTCATAAGTGCCTTATCAGGGCATAAATTGAATAAATGCTTTTTGAATTTGAATTTGAATATACACTCTTGAACCTCTCTTGAACCTTCTTACTCTCTCTTTCATGTCAGAAGGTTGACAAGTTCATATCATGGTATGTGGTTATCATCACCAATCGCTATTTGTTATACCAGGTGGATTGTTAAGGAGTTCCGAACTTACACGAAGCGTAGAAGGCTACACAGATGTACCAGAGATCAAACGTAGAATAGCGATGACTAAAGACGCTATGACATGCCTACAAAATATTTGGAAAAATCGGGGAATAAGCTATAAAACAATAGCTCGGTTAGTCAGAGCCTTAATATTCCCGATTTCCTCTATGGAGTGGAGACGTGGACAATCCGAGCAAGAGAGAGACAGAGAATATATGCATTCGAAATGTGGTTCTGGAGGCGATTGCTACGAATATCATGGATGGTCAAACGCACAAATGTATCTATTCTCTCCCAACTCGGCATTGAGACCCGACTGTCAACCACATGTCTGTAACGCGTGCTTTCATATTTCGGCCATATCATGATAAGAGGGGATGGCAGCCTTGAAAAGCTGGTCATTGTTGGCAAAACCAAAGGAAAGAGAACACGAAGCCGTTCGCCAACACGATGGTCGGACCAAGAGAAGAAGCCACTCCTCTTCTAAATTCAACCAAGTGGTGAGGGCTATTTCGGGCCGAAATCGGTGGAGGCAGTTTGTCCGTTTAAGAGGTTCCAGTGACCACGATCCTCAGAAATGAGGGCCGGAGTGAAGAAGAAGGCTACAGTTCTCAAGTGCTACTGCCGGAACCATAGAGACGGATTATTTGTAGAATAATTGTAACTAGACTCTATTAAGTATTAGTTTGTGCCATGACATAAGTACGGTAAACGTGGCGTTCGACCCCTGGTGTTGCAAGCATCCATAGGCTATGGTAACCGCTTACCATCAGACGGGCCGTATGCTTATCTGCTACCTTAGTAGTAAAAAAAAAAAAAACATAATGATGGATGGCCTAAATAATGAGACAAATGTTTGTTTTAGTTACGCAAAACAACTTTTTACTTTCCTAATGAATAGTCATTATCTTAAACTAAATCCTACGATTTAGTTTAAGATCGTTAATCATTTTGCTATTCAACATTTCAGATATCTATTTGTTTTGTATACTTTAAAGACAGGTACCTTTTCTTTAAAATACAAAATCATTAGTAACAGCTTTGAGTGCCTATACTATATTTAATTATAAATATTAAAGTTTAGCCTACTATCTAAATAAGATTTTATTAAAAAAAAAATTTTTGGAACAAGCTTTTTGTGTTGACTGTACTTGCATTGTCTTCCAATATACTGTATACCAAATATCAAGTTAATCTGACCACTGGAAGTGGGTGAAATTTGACTTTAAAGATTCTACCCGAAAAAAACATAGTTACATATACATACCTACATTGCAAGTAAAATAAAATCTTGTAAAAAATGGCCCTAATTGCTGGCTAACGGAAGCGTGCCAAGAAGCCTGGCAGCATTGCTATTCTGAATGCCAATGCCAATTCTTTTGACAAGGAACATGAGTAAACTTATAAGTAACGATAGCTTTGTTATTAACTTAATTTATTATCATTCTTATCATAAGTACATAATAATTATAATAGTTACCACGTTGAACCAAATAAGTTTCTTACGTTTAGTAATATATAGGGTATATTTGCGTACATAATTATTATCAAAATATTCATTTAACTAAACTAAGTTCGAGGACTTTTCTTTTAAGGTTTAAACATCAATACCGAGGCGGGAAACTTGATTTTCTTCGAGTTTTTATTTTTTGATGAACTTCTGCGTTCACTAATCATTGAAACATCTATCCATATTGTTCTATGAAAGTATAAAAAAAACTCGAAAAAATTCAAATTTCCCGCGTCCATACTGATTTTTAACCTTAATTTGCGTTGACTGTGTTGGTCAAAAGAGTTCTACTCATATATTACCAAAACCATAAATTCAGTTCACGAACTAGAAATCCTTCTAAAACACACCACAAAACTCAAAATCTACCCAAAACACCAAAAAAACCTGTAAAGATTAATCAAACTCACTTTTCAATCGCCACTCCAGAGAAGAGTTCTATTCTGCCATCATCTTCTTTAAGTCCTGGAGCACCACTGCAGGATACCACAGCTAGGACGAGAACTAGGCACAGCACACGCATTTTGATTAGATTTCAGACTGGATTTAGGTCTAGAGGTCCTACAAGGTCAGAGGATCTGGTTAGAGTGAAGCGGCCGGGATACCGCTCGCTTTTATATTGGAAGCTCCAATGTTTTGTAATTGAGTCGAAGGTTCTAAACTAAAAGATAGCTGTGGTATAAGGTGTTTTGGTACTTTGCTTGATAAAAATATTCAAAGTATACTGACTTATTTGTAGGACAGTATTTCAAATTCTTGCAATGCCTGTTAAATTACATTACTGATTTTATTGAAATAGTATGTAATTTATGTATTTTTTGTGGTTACATTTTTGTTATTCTGTGTCTTTAATATTGTTTTTTTAATTATTAACGTAATGTTATCAGATTTTGAACTGAAAAATAAAGTAAGAATAATCATAGTTTCTATATACGATGATATTTTTGAAACATAAATAATTATTTTTTCTGAGTGTTATCTATAAACATTAGAAAACTCTAAATGTTCACCTAGAATTGAATTTTTATGTTATTTCTGATCAGTTTTCAGTATTCTTAAGATTGTTTGATAAGGATGCTTAATTTTTTATTACCTTTTAAAAATATAGCTTAAAAGTATCAAGATGTATAACGTACTTAAAATCTTAAGCGTTCATTCATGCTCCTCATACACTCATGAGCCAAACGGCGTTTACAACAAAGAGGCATGACTACAAACTGAAGTACTGAACTTTGACAAACAGATCCAAGACTAAAACATTCAAATCTCAACCTTATTACTATAGATTTTAGTTACATCTTAATGATACACATAATTTGTTATAGGCATGCTTTATAAGATAGCAAAATGCTAAGATTGATTATACGATAGAAAATAAGAGGTACTTTCTTTGTGTTAATGCTTTTGGTTTTCCCAATACATAAATGACTTTTGATAAATCAACGTTATACATGCAAATGATAATAAAATAGCTGTTAAAGTAAAAAGAAACTAAGTATTGGTAGGCTTTATTTTTGCGTTTATTTTTTTATTAAGTCTTCAACAAAGATCGAAGAACATATTACATGATTGCTAAGATTTGCTTGTTAAACAAGATAATAAATTAACTATTTAATGGTGCTGATTCTATTGTTTACAACTAAACTAATTTAGTCTCACTATGTCTCTTTCTAACAAAGAACATAAGAAAAGGATGTAAGAAATGTAGTCCTGTAAAATTAGTCCAATGGTTGTTTTCTATATAAAGTCGCCATCTATCGCGTTTACGTCTAAATATCTGCAAATGAAGAGGGCAGATAGCTTTAAGTATGTTTTATCCTTTTTCAATCATGTTTTTAAGAAAGAGATGTGATTAAAATTAGTTTAGTGCGACTTACAACAGAATCGGTACAATTATGATGTGTTTTAATTCACTAAGTTAGGTACACTTCGGATAATTTATTCTTTTGATAAATCTATATAAAAACGAATCCAATTTATCAGCATGATCTGTCCCCGACTATTGTTTTCCACTGATACAGAAGCCAACCATATAACTTTAGATAAAATTCAGAGAAAATGTAAATTCTACAGCCAAAATACTCGTAAATAAAATCAAATACTGTGTAACACTTGGCATAGGTTTTGCCATTCAAACATTCCACATAAATTCGTCATACAAACAGATTGACAGACTTTCACGAGGATGTATATTAGAAGATATTTTTGTGAATCACCAATGTTTCATCATAGAAACAAAAAGGTGTTATTTAATTTGATGTTGTGATACCTAACTCTATCAGAACCATCAAACTGTGTCAAAAAGGTACCCGCACAAATGCGAGAGCCTACCTTTTAAACAGGCTTTAAGCTTGAATTTTTATCTGGGTCTAGGTTTGCTGATATGATTTTAAATTATGTGCTACAATGCTACAATTACCATTAAGTGGGTTCGGTCCGTGGTAATTGTAGCATAGTTTACTTAGCATATGGCATAAGTATTAAATAATAGTAATAATCTTTATTGGTTATAGAAGTGTACAATTTTATTCAGATATGTATTATCTTAACATAGCCATCAGGTTATTTAGTAATATATATCTAGTTTTGGGTTTACTATAAGTTTAGTCTCCCTAATTTGAAGATTAGAGAAAAATCGATTTTGATGAGTCAGGCATTTTTTTAGCCATCTATATTTAGTGTCAACATTACAGGATATTGGAAAAAAATGATTTAACTCCAGAAGGATCTATCTAGAAATAATTTCTTAACTTTTTACGTTCTGACGTAGGGTTGTACTGACTATATTATTCGGGAGAAAATCGTATAAAATAATAGGGTCATATACAAATAAAAAAAAAGAAACTTCAATTACAATTTTAACATCATATCCAAATATTCAATCATAGATTTCCAATTGCTTTTCTCTAAACAGGCCAAGGTCGATGTTCCAACTTTCACCAGATCCCAGGGAGCCCAGTCCATGCACCTTGGCTGCATCCAAGGTCAAGACAATGAACTTGCCGGATCGCTTACTTTCTATTTGAACTGAATGTAGTATATGTAAAGTTTGTAGATAAAACTTGCTTACCGGGAATATTGTGTATTTTAATAATTTTTTATCGCTTCTTAGTTACTTTAGTCGTAGTTTAATCATTATTTCGGGATTATTATAAAGTATGCATTTAATCTTTTTTTGGTAGGTACATTAATTTATATCTTAAAGGTACTTATCTTATATTATATTTTATTTAATAATGATTTTATGCTAAAGCATTAAAATAAATAATTTACATACATTAATATAATGGAATTAAACAAAAGGACGTGCTTAAAATTGAAACAAGTGAAATGTGGTAATGGCTAAGAATGATATTTTTCTATATTTTTACTAAAAATGTATTTTACATTTTTATTTAAAATAGATAGGCTTGTGTTTAACCACACTATTATTGTCGTACATGATTTAACCTAAAGTGGTGTCAAACTGAAACTCAGTTTTTTTATAGAATTATGTCCCTGTTAAGACTTTGTGAACATTAACAATTTGACTCTACCACATTACACTTTTTTTTTTCTAAAACTAAAGTATCCTAAGTTATTCCTTATCACATCAACTATTCGCAGTGGTAATTGATATAAATTAACCCAGTCGTTTTGGAGATTAGTTGGCACAAACAGACAGACATTTTTTTGGTATTAGTACCGATATACTTTCATAATGCATTTAGTAAAAAGCTGTTATTTTGACATTACAAACAGACATTTTATTTATTTGTATGTAAGAAACTTACTTTCGCGTTCATTATACAGGATGTTGTTTTGGTCGGCGACAAGCGACCCAGGAGCGGTAGTTCAAAATATATATTCCCCAAAAATGGACTTAATTCCATTAAATACTGTAAATGTGTTGAGAAATACCTTATTCAATTTGAAATAAAATTACCGCAAAGTATGGTTACTAGGCACGTGCACAGACTAGAGCTAGGCGCAAGCCGCCATCGCCCCACCCCTTTACTCCCGTTGAGTATTTTGTCTACACTTTAGCTTATTACATGACTTTCAATTTTTTATTTTATTTTTATTATTAAAAAACAATAAAGTATTTTTTATATTTTTTTTAGCACCAGTATCATTTGTATTATCGACCCTGAGTCGCTCGTCGCTGACCAAAACAACGACCTGTATATTAATAAGATAATGTTTTATATGAAATGTTCTCCATATACTGTATATTGTAGTGATCGCATCGTGCGCAGTAATGGGTGAATATTACACAACATACTGGTTCCGAATGCGTTGGCACACTTTAACTTATTTAATAACTTGTAACTTTTTATATACAACTTTGTGACTTTGTAGAGTCTAAATATTATATAACTTTAGATCACTTTTTTGGCCATTTCTCATCTTTACTTTTGAAATATTTTTTTTAATGAGATAGTGATTCTATTTTTCGGATTTCTATCACTGCTAATGGCCTGCGATTTAAAAGGGCGTGAAATTAAGAAAGTACCTACTTACTGACCTATAAAAAACATACTGTGTACCTATAGAGCTTCCAACGCGCATCCTGTTCACTTGATTACTCCTACATCGATACCGTAATCGAAGTTACTAAGATAAAATTGCATTGCAGGCTACGCAAATTTGCGCTAACTTAGTAGTTATAATTTATAATAATAAGCCATGATCATGACCACCAGAGGGGCGCCAATGAAGTACGAGTAAAGGGCGCTGTCGACATTTGATCCACCTCTGTGTCGTCTGTGTCTTTGTGTCTTTGTCGTATTGGGATATGTTTGCCTCAATCTCATAATGGCCTAGAAGCATTGCGCTATTATTACTATGTATAGAGAAGCTATCATAAGCAAACGTTATATCCCATTTTTTTAGATTCAACTATAGTTCTCATTAGCGCTGAAACAATAATTAGTCGTCTAAGCAGACAGTAGAAACACGTAACGCTATCAGAACGTTTTTAGGAGTGAATTTCACGGCACTTACGCGCTTCGTTCATCGTTCTACAAAAACAAGTGTGGGTGCATGGCCTCACTTGAACGGATCATAGTTGTGATGTGTGGCGTCTTCTCTATATGTAGTAATAATAGCTCAAAGCCTAGAAGGAGCCTTGGCTCTCAATTGCATCTGCTAGAGTATATAAATAGGTATTCAATTTACTTTTTGTATAAAACAATATACACAAGTAGTTTTTATGTATTGATAAATTAAAGTAGTTTCTATCCTGAATACAGCACCGCCAAGCACTGGTTAGGAAACAAATGCTAGAACAGAACATGAAGTGACATATAGTATTTTGACACCAAACTACAATGAATAAATCAGAATGTGAATTATTATAAATACTTACCATACAAAACCATCAAAAATAATATTAAAAAGATGAGTGCACCAGACAAAATCAGTTGATAACTACAAAGCTAAAACTATAACTCCATTTTAATAAAATGGGACGACGTCGAAGGCGGATCTTTCCAAAGAAAAAGAAATCTGTATTCAGGAGACCTCATCCAATGAGAAGAAAGATGTTGATACGTCACAGAAAGATGAAAGCTTTCTTCCATAGGCACAACCCAAAGGTGATAATCCAACGAGGGGTTAGGAAAATGGTTGGTGGACTATACACAGTATCAGATAGAGTAAGGGACAAAATAGCTGAGAGTACGTTGGCACTTGACAACCCCTTTAGTGCCCATTTCTACGAAGACAGATGTTGCATACAGTAAACTTTGTGATGCTGATAATTTTGAAAAAATGAGAGGGTAATAAATTTTAAATTTTATTTCTTTTGCTGGTTTTATTTCAGATTCTATATTGTCTCTAGTATGATAATTTTGTCCACTTTTAGTAGGTACTCGTAAATTGGTGAACTATGTTTCTTGACATCATGACAACACATTAGTTTGACTATTCATAAGTGCCTGCATAGGCCTATTTGAATGAATAAATTATTTTATTTCAGTTATACAGATCTGCTGAAGTTACTAATCGTTCGTACGTTAGCAAGGTTAATTTTGGACAACCTGATTAATAACCTAAACACATTTTGATTTCCAGACTTTTGACATAGACATATAAAACAATTAGAATGAAGCATCGCCTTATAAGAAAGTGTAACAAAAATATTTCCTACATTTGCGTGAGTAAAATCATAACTCGCCCAAACTGGCCAAACTGTTATTATATTGTCACTGTTAACATCTCAATACGTAATGATAACCGATCGGCATACTATGGTATAAATATATGCTTGCATAAGGCTTGCATTTACAAGATGGCCTGGCATACTTGGCGATGATCCGTCCAGATTTTTTTATACATAAACTATATAAAATTTACGTCTGTTTTCTCTTGAGGCATTTTGGTAAAGGCTTATATCGTACAAATGCCCGCATATCCGTGAAGGGATCATCATATCCAACAATTTGCACGTGGAGGCTCGTGTCCTTGAATGGGAATAGCGTATAATATACCCTAAGGGATCTAAATTATTATATCTATCATAATGTCCAAAGCCACCACCGTCTTTGGATAATAGCAACACGTTAGTTACTCAAGTGTTAACAACCAGCCCTCCTAGATAAAATGGTTTTCGAAAATCGTTATCATAAGTAAACGATCAACCTTTGTATGGGATTGATATAAGCAATTGTTAAAAATCTATTTCGATTTGAAATGTCAATCCCATCGTTTGATCGTTTACTAACGATACCGATTGTCGACAACTATCTTGTCTACTGGCCCAGGTGATACCTAACAGAAACTTTATTGGAAATGGTTTAAATACAATTCACTATTTACAATTAAACACAATTTATTTTAGAATTTATCATTTAATGCATTAGGTTGATATTTTAAATCAAATAGCATCAGCACGGCAAATATGTTTAATAGCAATATTTTATCACTAATCTTCAAGAACCTAATTCATCGTAACGGGTATATAATCACCTCTTTTATAATGTTCATCATAGTAAACATGATCTTCACTCTTCGTCGGCACTTGAATTATCTCCACTTGGGTTTTTGTATCATCTTTGCGGTTCTGGTAATGATGGGAATGGTCGAACATTCCTTTGAGGCTCAGCACTGATGCCACCACCGTTGAGAAGAAGCCCATCATGAGACCTGATGATGATGATGATGGTAAATGTAAGTATTAAATAAATAAATATCCTGGGACATTCCTCACACACGACTATCTGATCCCATACTAAGCAGAGCTTGTACTATGGAAACCAGACAATTGATACACTACTTTTTGTTTTTTAAAAACATACTTAATACACATAATTACACCCAGACTCAGGACATACAGATATGTTCATGCACACAAATGCATGTCCTGGATGTGAATCGAACTAAAATCTGCGGCGTTTTAGGTGGAATATTAACCAAACACGCGAACTGAATTCAAAATTCAAAAATTCAATATCTTTTATTCAAATAGACCTTCGCAGGCACTTATGAAAAATTTGACTCAAATACTCTCATACCGGTTCGGAAGGTTGCATTTGCTGAGAAGAGCCGGCAATAAACTCAGCAATTACTCTTTTCAAAACAAGCTTAGATTCATTACATAATATTTAAATTCTATTCGCACTGACAACAATTGCGTGCCCCGGCCTGCAAACTACAAAGTAGACTGACTTATGATATTTAATAATTAAATAAATAGCAAACTTAAGCAGACCAGCCTCCACAAGCAGCACCTGTTCATCATTGCTTCGTTATACAATTTCGATTATACTTACCCTTTGCTGATATAAAAGCGAGTGCCTTCAGAGCAATTGGAATGAGCAAGCTCTTCGCAGCAAGTAGCCCCAAGATCAAAGGCAGCATATATTTCTTCTGCATCTTGTATTTATTTCTACGTTTGCTTTTCCGGCCTTTCTTGATAACTTTGAAGATACACTTTTTCGCTTTGCCTTTGCCTTTGCGTTTCATTGTTTTGGAGTGTTTTGTCTTTTTATGATGTTTCTTGCTGCGTTGTTGGGCAGTTATAGTTTTTCCTGAAGTGATTAGAGCTCTTGGAAAGTTTGTTTCTGTTTCTGTGGAGTCAAAAATGTCTATGATGTTTCATTTACATTATTATATACAGTTGAATTGTCCATGTGAGCATGGATAGCTATATCCTAATATGTAATAGCGAAAAGGATTAAAAGGATTCTTGAGCCTGATTTTGATACAACTAAAAGAGTATACTAAAACAATTCACTAATAGAAAGCCTGAGTGGTATAGCCTACCTTATTATCATCCCGGACACGCGGGTGAAACCGCGGGGCACAGCTAGCTATCAATAAAGTTACATCCTTTTTTTTGTATTGATTCTTATAAGTCTAGAATATAAAGTCACATTTTGTAAAATGCTTAGATTGACTTAGGAGTCTTGAACGAGTGTTCGGCTCATCCTTAACTGCGCTCCATCAATTATCAGTTTTTGATGAACACAGGAATTCACATCGAGCTCGTTGTATGTCCATACTTGAAAACGCGAACGAACGAAGAGCAGCTCGGCTGGTGTTACTGCGAATATTATCAGTTGTTATTTTGTTAAAAATATTACCTTGCAAAGATCTTGGCGCAAAGTTTCCTTGAGTGAAGATCCATTCCAATGGTTCCGTAGAATTGAAACTGTCCACATAATTATCATGGTTCGTCGGACGAAAACCAAAAACCGTTTCGGTTTTCACTATACCATAATTATTTGTGTTATCTAAAATTAAGCCACGAGAATATGGTAGCATATTTTAAACTATAAGTAGGCTTTTCGTAATGGTTGTGTTTCCATACCACTTATACAATCGTTATGGACTGTCTGTCAGGTTGTTGACAACTTTTATACAAAGAATGGGTACATTGAGACCTATCAAGCGTTGCTTTTTTAATGACATGGGGTATGTTTTTCACTTTAATTACTAATTAGTAGAAAGCATAGTGCACAACGTGTGTGGCTTCGTTAACCTTCATTCTAATGTCGTTACTTAGTCAAAAAATATGACATGAATCCTGGTTAGCAAAACTACATTGAGTTATATACGGTTCATAATCAATCAAAAACTTTGTAGGAGTTCTCACCGAGCAGTTTACTGAACATTTAATCTAAACATGCTGACAGCCAAACGACACAAATTAAAACAAAGAACAGAGGAGTACGTAGCGTATAATAAAGACGCAGTTGACCTCCGCGGTTTCACCCGCTTCCCGAGGGATTGTATGTTTTTCCGGTATAAAAAGTAGGTATCCAAATCTGTTTGCGAAACATTCAAATCCGTTCAGTAGTTTCTGCGTGAGAGTAACATAAAGCTTCACAAATCACTTCTCACATCCATGCAATCTTTCACATTGTTTAATATTAATAGGATAATAAAGCCTCCTTTTTATTATATACTACAAGCTCACTATTTTATTTTATTTTATTTTATTCAGGACAACAAACAGAATGACAATAATTGGTTATACATGGTACAAAGTTATAAAAATATTATCAAAGTCAGACCAACTACGCTATCCACAGATTACAAAAAAGTATTAAGTATTTTTAAGGTGAAGAACATATTATAGAGAAAAGCAAAAAAAAGAGAAAAAACAAACTGAGATTAATATGCATGATATACTATAGTAAATGATGGTCTTACTTATTTGTTATACTCTGCCCATCACTGCGCTGAATGGCGTCATCTTCCTATCAACAAAACCTCAGCCAGTGTTTATTTTGAGATACTCGTATACTTCTCTAGGTTAATCCATACACCATGCATCTAGCACAATAACTGGATATTATTCAGAGAATATATTATTATGTCAAAATTATGTGTTACAATAAATATGATTGTATTTTATTCAGTTCCTATATTTTACTATTACAGCTGCAGTGTTGATTTCAGTATATTGTTTAATTTGGTATCTTTTTAACATAGCCTTGACCTACGCCTTCAAAAAATCGCTAATAAGGGCACTTGTCCCACTCCCGAGATTAGCGAGAAGCGAGTTGAGCTATAAACTAATAACAAGAAAGCGATGTATCTCAGATCTCTTTCAGTTACATGAAATAGGGTTATTCCTGGGTAAAAAAATAAGAATTCTATTTAGCCATCAGTTAGATTTTTGTGTTACCAAATCATTAAAAAATTACAAAGATAAAGCGTCAAAGTTCGGGAGTGGGGGCACTTTAGAGTAAAAACGTGGTAAAAACTGTATCATAACGTGACGTCACGCGGAACAAACACGACACACGATATTTTCGTATATATTTGTTAAATTGACAAAAGAAAAAATACATGTCTAATATTTTTTGATAATGTAAATGACGGAAAAATTAGAATTTGTCAATCAAACCGTACTCAATACGAATACCGTACGTTCCTAGGACGAAAATTTAGTAGATATCCAGTTGTTTACTCGTGAGCATGCAGCGGCGCTCGTGGTGTAGCCTGTCGTGGTCGGTACCTGGATGGGTGACCGCCTTGTGGTATTTCAAATCGAGCGTTTCCGTGCTTCGGAAGGCACGTAAAGCCGTTGGTCCCGGTTATCACTTAATTGTGATAGTCGTTAAGCTAGTTGGATGCCTCCTAGGTGGCTTGAAATATTCCAACAGTAGGTTGACCACTAGCCTACCTCCACCGCAGTGGGCACGCGTGGTGGAGTATTGCCCATTCCCTTTCACCTTCATTTGTGAAAGGAGGCCTGTGCTCAGCAGTGGGACATTATAGGCTGATGATGATGGTGATGATGCAGCCGCGGGTGATTATCCAAGTATATACACAGCCAGGTATTTACACAGTTATAGTTTTTATCAAAATCGGATTCTTTTGACCATTTTCGCTATTACCTATATTTTTTTTTCCAGCGGGGAAAATAAGTTTGGCCATACATGCCCACTTGAAATAATAATTTAAAATGACATTGACTTACACGTTAGTATATGACAAGTTAGTATTATACTTATGTTAAGGTAGCCTACTCCCATATCTTTTATTTCTTCTTTTTTTGTTAGGCATTTAAATAATATGCCAATGATGACTTTATCATTGTGTTCAACCCAAGTTCAACCATCCATGTAACACCAGCCTCAGGATTATTTTTAATGAAATATTTATCAGTTATTAATGATTTATTTCCCCTAACCACAAAGACAGGTATAGAAATGATAGAAACAAGTAGAGCATGTCGAACTATCGCTTCAATATAAATAGCATCAAATAGTATGCGTCGTTGAGTTTTATTACTATCCATCCACCCAGTTTAAGTTCGTCGTTGTAAAGTTGTCCGCCAATCGTTGTGCAGTAGCATTACATTCCTTATTTCTGAGGGATGAAGTGGTCTGAGCTTTGCCTGTCCTAGAAGTTATAAATTTATCGCTGAAAGTCCATACATTTCAAATAGAACACTTCTAGGCGTAAGCTTTGTGCTTTGAATTCTGTTCAAACAAGGCAATAAAAAGTTTTAAGTCATATTTAATGATAGTACTCTTATATCACGGGCCACGGTTCACCTTACGCGCCGCAAGTCGTGGGTTCGATTCCCACACAGGACATGCATTTCTGTGCATGAAAATGTCTGTATGTCCTGAGTCTGGGTGTAATTATGTATATTAAGTATGTATTTACAAACAAAAAGTAGTATATGTATTATATCAGTTATCTGGTTTCCATAGTACAAGCTCTGCTTAGTTTGGGATCAGATTACTGTGTGTGAGGAATGTCCCAGGATATTTATTTATTTATCAATATTAACAACTCTCAAAATAAAAAAAAGTTTGTCTATACAAAATTTATATCTATGGGACTGCAGCACGTTTTTACGTGATTAAATAGGTCATGATATATTATTACCGTTAATGATAAGTATTTCACTCCTCAGATATGAAAATAATATATTGTATCTTCAAACGCAAGCCTACGCCATAATTCAATTCTTCATATTTTTCTTTCTTAGCAATATTCCAACCTATGCCTAAATCTGTTTTTGCACCCCTAATTGGAATAATTGTATTGGAGAAGTTTTAATTTTGTGTCTGTGCTAGTTAGTTTATCTCATACATTATTTGCTGTAAATAAAATTGTATTAGATATTTAAAAAAGTAATTTAAAAAAATTAAATCGGCTATAAAAATTCAATTACTATTTTTAACTCGTAATTTTAGTTTCTCTTAAATGCAATAGAATTTGACCAAGGTTTTGAGATGTTTTTCCTTTGACACCACACCCGTAGCTCGTATCAATAAGCCAGGCCGTCACACATATTTGTCCATATCTTGAAAACTACTCAACCGATTTCGATGAAACTTACACTTTTCCCTAAGTTGAAGTAAATGTAAACCAATAAAAAAATAATGGTTACAATCCGATCAATATCTTCGGAGATATGCGTGGACAAACATACATACATACACCTATGAAATATTTTATACTCGTTTGGAAGCCCTAATAGATTATCTATCATATGTGAATGAATGTATTGCAGTTCCAATAATATTACATACATACGTGTCGAATTGATAATCTCATTCTATTTGGAGTCGATTAAAAAACAATTACATTGTAAGTAATCCAAGGGCCGCTAAACAAAATTCTTGTGTACTAAATCTAGATACTGGTTTTTTCTAGGCTTTTAGGTATTGATATTTTCGACCACATCATCATTTATTAGAATAGTTATCATTGCACCGACTTCATTTCATGGCGTTAGGTCTTTTATTACTATTTAATGTATGTACCATAATATTAGCATTATTTTTGTTACAATAAGAGGTACTAAAACTTTTTTGCTATTCTTTATTTTTATCAAGAATTTATTTAGCAAACTACCGTATTTTTTACCGTGTGTTTGGGAGTTTTGATAATGAATACAAAATAAAAAATCATAAACCGATAAAAGCATGTGGGGTATAATTATACAATGTTTCGTATCGTCAATAAAAAACAAACAATACAACTGTCTATGCTATGTCAATGGTAACTACATTTACATTCACATCTATTCAATTCATTTGCTCTATAATAATTTATAACTAATAATAAATTATTCGATAAATAACTTATGATTATGTTACACTATTGATTTAAATACAATGAGAAATATTTACAACAGCGCGAGCTCTTAACTATACAGTATTTGAGATTGTAAGTAAAAAGAATACTAACAGGGTTAAAGTTACAATTCGTGTTACAATAAATATAAATACTGAATGAAACGAAAATTTGTATCACATTGTAAAATTAAAAGATAAAACTACAAATTCGCCAATCAACAAATCGGTGGATGAACATTTGTATACGTCCGCTCAGTTTTCAGACTAGCAATTTGAGCAAACTTCTCCCGAATCGTATGAAATTGCTTACTTAGTTTGGATGGCAACTGCGAGTACGTCGACTTTATTTTACTATTTAACAAATTAATATCCTCCTTTTTGTAGACCCATAACCGCTGCGAATAATGCGAAAAAGAATCCAGCCAATCCCGTAGCACCAACCAATAATACTAGACCACCAAGCAAGACTGGAACCAGTGCGAAATATTTCATTTTGTAGGCCAAAAGTAATGGGAGCATATATTTCTTAAGTTTCTTTGTTTTCAATTTGTGCTTCTTCTTGTGTTTGTTTTTAGATTTGAATTCCTTTTCACCGAAGCCATCTCCATCTTCTTCTATTTCAAATTCATCTGCATCATCTTCTTCATCGTCGTCATCATCATCATCAACTCCAAACATAGCTGGAAATTAGAATGAGAGATTTGTTAATTATTTATTTAAATTTACTTCCTAAGCCCCTTTGCACGTTATAAGAAAATTTCTTGTGTCTTGTCATACACAAGACATAAAATGTATGGGCGTGTCTGATTCGACATTTCTTGTAATATGCACGGTCTCATATAATCATCCAATGCGACTGAATGTCTTATAAGACACAAGATCTAATTCTTATAATGTGCAAAGGGGCTAAAAATAAGGCATATGAAATTATATTTAATAATAATATCTAGGATTAGTTATATTATCTATTTTTTACTTGGGTTAGTCAAATGAACACTAGATTTTGCTTCACCTCTACTGATAAAATAGCTAACTAAAAATGTGTAGTTCTATTTATTTATTTATTTCATAGATTCTATTTATTTATTTATTTATTCTAGTTCGTAAATATAACATTTTCTAGATACTGGTCTAGAAACGGTATCAGTAACTAGCACTGCATGGTATTTATAAAAAAGTATACTTCCTGAATATCATTTTCTGAAAGAATTCCACTTAATCATCCTAATTCACGATCATTGACTCTAATATCTCGTAAATTACATCAATTATCTCAGTGAAAAAGAAAAATTATTTACAGTAGTGAGTTCGCATTGTGCGTGTTAGCAAATGTCTTTACGCGCACAAATTAAAATGATTAAGTGAATAATTATACATGTAGGTACTCAACGTATTGTAAACGTTTGTTTATCTGATATATCATAGACAAGTAGGAATTCTTCAACTGAAAGTTGGATAGGAATAGAAACTAAATCCTCATTACAATAAGACCATCATTAAATTTGTTGCTACTTCTACCTACGCACATGAGTATAGATGAGATGCATATAATAAGGACCATGATCATAATGTATTTAAAAAAAATAAACATTATAAAGATATTCAAAATGAAGATCAAGTTATACAACCTCAAGTGAACTCAACCCAACCAAATTAAATTTTTGGACAGAAAAGAGATGGAAGGTGCTCGCATGAAAAGAAGAAGAATTTATACCATTATTAATACTGATAAGGATAGAGAAAATGTTATATTTGCCAAAAAAAATAGGATTTCTAATAATATAATAGAAGAAAAGATAAACTTTTGATTTCAAATACCAGTTCGTGATCTTACGTTTATTATTAATTGTTTGTTTAAACATCAAATATATATTTTTTTGCTAAATTTATATCCTGGTTATAATCATATACTAACACGCATTAACAACTCACCGCAAAATTAATTTACCGGTAATAAGCTTGGAATAAATCTTTCATACGTTACTTATTGCTGATAATAAACCTCATTTTAACTGAAAGATTTAGCGTTATATTTGATGGCCATAATGCACGAAGAACAATAGAAATGGCTATCAATAAAGTGATGTCTGAACACGTCGTCAGGTATTTGGTGACCAATATCAATGAGCAAATGATAGATCAAGTCACGTGGAGGTTAGATAATTTAACTGTCATGCCATATTTTTATTTCATCCCCGCCTAGGGCAAATGAACAAAAAATTTGCTTAAATATTACTTATACCTAATAGACTATAAGCTTGCCAGGTTCAGAACCTGCTTATATCAACCAGGATATTATTGTTAAGTAATCACCCTATTAAACTGAATAAAACATTAAATAAGATAATAAATATAGGTACAAAAGTATTTGAACCCACTCCAAGAATAAAAACATCAATAATAATAACAAGGAACACGTCACAGTCATTGAACTGCAAGGCGCATGGCAATTAAAATCACTGACTGTCATCAAATACGCTATTTGATAAATGCTATAATAAAGACAACGTCGCGTGAGTGGTTCTTAGTGCAGTCGACCGAGCTATACTGTTATAACTGATATTCATATTTTATAGTCCACGAGCGGAAATGATTGGTAGTTATGCTTTTGATGAAATTCAGATGGTTCAGATGGTGGAACAGTAACGGGATCTAATGATAATGGTGTCTTTGATAATGCTATGGAAAAGGAAAGCTGTTATGTTATAATAATTAAGGTGTTAGTGATATCAAAGTTATTGATTACTATCGATGGAAGTATCTTATTACTGGAAGCAAATATTACTTTCATTGACACGGTGAGAGTAATTATAATTATACTCGGTCACTATATTATAGTTTTACTACTGTAATTGTTTGAGTTATCATCTTTTCAAAACCTATTTTGAGTAAATTGTTAATGTAGAAACACTTTTATTAGGGGGCCAACATATTTTTTTTAAATATTCAAACTCCTCACGTCTTTATACAAAAGATCTAAGGTACCTTCTTCAATCTAAATATTATGAAATAAAACAAAATCTAAAAATTTACGTCAAAATATGGAGAAGTAAAAGAAAACTTTGACTGGAAACTAATATCTTATTAATTTGCAAGTCAAAACCTACTATCAATATAATTTTCCAGTGACTGTTTCAAAGCTTTGGATTGACTACTACTTCAAGAAAAAATCATGAACTCTATTTAAAACATCGATCACGTAATGCGTGATACTCATAATACTTGAAATCATAATTTGTAATTATAATGAGATTGCGTGAGAAGACATAAATACTTACACGACAATGATCTCCTTGATGCCATTGGCTCCGAGAATCCTTCTGGCCTTTCGATTATCGGCTCTTCGTCAACATCCAGTGATCTCTTCTGAAATTCCTGACCTCTAATTAGAGGTATCGACTTCGGATGAAATGGTCCGCTCTTTAAAGGGTCAAAAGCATCCTTTGTTGAATTCTCACTTTTCACTTTGGCAATTGGTATATAATTACCAGGGAAAAGAATTTCAGTTTTGTATTTGTTAACGTCATCCTGTGAGTAGTATATGTTCCTATCTTGAGATTGGTCACTTCTCCTCAGGGGTATCGCACGAGGCTTGAACGCGAACTTCCTGTAGCCATACGGTGATTTTGATTCTCTTGAAGGTGCTACATAAGGATCTGTGCTGTAGCTCAAAGGCTGGATCACAATAGATGCACTAGTCACATTAACAACAGCAGATCCATCACTTTTCGCCGCACCGGACATAGACCAAAGTTTCGTTAATTTATTTTCGTATTCATCGTCAGCCGCCGATACAATGATAAAACAGCACACTATTATTGTCTGATACCTCATTTTGTAACAATTATTTATTTCGTTAATTATTGCTTATACACTTATTGCACAATTAGCCCTCACTTCACTTTCTTTATCGGTTAGTATTGTCACCCCACCTGTTGATCCACCATTTTGTTGCAAGCGATCGCGCAAAACTGAATCACTATCGTTGTTAGACGTTATATTTATACATGTGTAAGTATAAACTTGCGTTTTTCCCGACTATTCACGGTCGGACAGGCGTGCGGGCTTCCTCAGCGAGGTTGCAATTCCGATATAGGCGAAAGACAAAAGTCAACCAAAACAAAAAGTGCTCACGTCGCGTGCCATTACAAATACCACGCGCCGCTTCTTCCGCTAATGGTTCCTTACTGTTCCATCCAATATTACCAATTTTCTTCAATAGATAGAGACTAATTTGCTATGTTGTTATCATGTCATTATTAGATGTTATTTCTATGTCAGAAGCTGGTCTGTGGAACGAGTTTTGGACGATTTAATTTGTCTTAGAAAACAACTAGGTAAATTTTGTCGTCAAAATACAAGCAACTTGTCATAGCTTAATCACGCAAAATATTGCTATCCAAGTATTTTTTTCGCAGTTTAATTGTATCTGTACTAGCGACATTATTAATTGCACGAAATAAAAATGGAACCGAGAATGTAATAAACAATATTATTACTGCAACAATATCTCTTCCGACAATGCAATAAACATTTGGCGTAACACAAAATTTATTGCCAACGCATATCAATATAGAGCATAATAACGCATATTGATTTAAACTAATGATAGGTAACTCAGTGGTAGTGACGCCAGATGCTGTAAAAAGATCATGGATTTGAATCCTGCAATGAGTTTGAGCTTTCAATAAAGGAAAACATGGAGAGGAACCTAAAAAATAACACCCGAATTTATTCGGTATCAAAAACTAAAAACTTAAACACACCTGGTGATAAGGTATTTTTTAGTTTCCACTTGGCTAGCTTACTACCCTTAAGTTGAAAATCTGTCGCTAAGCACCTTCTGAAGTGTTCCGACCAAGAAGTATAAAGCCCGTATACTTCTTGGTTCCGACAGTTGCACTTGAGATTCAGTTCTCTATTAAAGCATTGTGTGCCATCTTCGGCTACATCCCAAATTTCTTTTTATACCACAATGTCGGTAAACAAGCATACGGCCCGCCTGATGGTAAGCTGTTACCGTAGCCATATGGACGCTTGAAACACATGAAGCATCACTCACGAGCTCACGCTTTACCGACCCTTTCCCCTCTCCAATGAGCTCTGGCGACCTTACTCACGCGCAGGAACACAACAAAGTTATTTGTTATTTGGCTGCGGTGTTCTGTAATGGTGGTAATGGAACGAACAGGATTCGTTTGTTCGCGTAGGCTTGCGAGGCTCGAATGAGCATTCGTCTCGCGATCGACTGCGCTCCGCCCGATTGTCAGTTTTTCGAAAACAGGGATTCGCAACGCGCTCGTTGTAGGCTCGTCGTAATGTCCACACTTGACATCGCGAGCAACGAATGGATTCTGTTCGTTCGTGTCTCAGCTCGTGCTCGCTTCGCGTAGCATGGACGCACCATTATAGTTTCTGAGATTTCGCGATTAATCGCGCGATTTCGCTTGTATATAGATAACACGATAAATACCTAGTAGTTATTTTCTCTACTTTAAAAGTGTTAAACATTTGATTTATGATAATAACATGATTTTAATAATACCATCATTATCCATAAACAGATGAAGCCGTTGCTATAATTATTACACTAATGTTAAACACGCGATTTTTGTTGTTGTTGTGTGAGTGGTCTAACATAATTTGATTAACGTTATTAATAAACAAAACATATATTGCCAAGGTTTCCTCAGCTATGAGTTCTTTATTTTAGCCTGACTGTACTTTCTATATTTGGCTACATTTTTAGTTTTTTTTACTTTATAGAATTAAATTTTTTCGCTTACTTACCGTCGACCAAACGTACAATTTAAGGCGATGATAGCTCAGTGGTAGTGACATCGGATACCAATATGAAGGTCCCAGATTCGAATCCTACAATGAGCTTTCGGCGAAGGAAAACATCACGAGGAAATCATAGCACCGTGGTAGAGTACTTTGTAGTACCCATCTGGCTGGCTACCACCTTCAAGTTGAAAATCTGTCACCAAGCACCTATCGGTATGTTCCGACAGCTGCACTTGAGAGCCAGTTCCTTCTAGGCTTTGTGTGCTTACCACTTTCGTCCACATCATCACTTTCCATGGTGAGATAAACAGTAAAAAAAAAAACAATTCACCAAGAGAAGTAATTGTAATCATAAGGTTTTATTAGTATTGGCCATAATCGTTATCGTTAAATAGCTTCTGATGTTTACAACTAAACTAATTTTAATCTAACTATGTCTCTTTCTAGCAAAGAACATAAGAAAAGGATGTAAGAAACTTAGTCCTGTCAAATTTAGTCCAATGCTTGTTTTCAATATATATTTAGTCGCCATCTATCGCGGTTTCGTCTAAATAGCCGCAAATGAAGACCGCAAAGACTAATTTGACAGCTTTAAATATGTTCTATCCTTTTTCAATAATGTTTGTAAGAAAGAGATGTGATGTGACTAAAATTAGTTTAGTGCGATTTACAACAGAATCGGCACCAATGTGTGATATTATGTATAATAATGTAATAAATGTGCATAAGAAGTTATTGATACGTAATGCCTCTTACATTAGAAAATAGCCAATGGTTTGAGTAAGTGCGTTTTGCTCGCTTGCACTTAACTTATAATTTCTTTCAGCGTTTATCAGGAACATCGTTATTTTATTTATTTATTAGGAAAACAAACAGCTTACAATAACTTAAACAAGTAGAAGAAATAGATACTAAAAGCAATACAGTTTTCACATAAGACTAATACAGAAGAGTTAATTTAATAGAGAAGAGGTAAACAGTTATACAAACATTTAAAATGAAATAAAAGCTAGCGTATTGGGAAGCCGAAGTACGAATTAGAATATAGACCCTATGCCTGATTAGTACTTGTATTAAATAAATTTAAGGTAATTCATTTATAGCACTATTAAAATGCCTGCCGGCTCTGCAAAAGAATGTATTCTGCCTATAGTTTGTATTTGCATTGGGAATGAATAGACGAGTTATCGTCAAACGGTTGACTGATGTTTCATCTAATAAAAGTAACCTAATGTCTTTTAAGGACATTCCCAATAATAAGGAATCATGTATCACTAATGTGCTGTACTGATGTCACGCTCTGTGTCAAAGCTTAATGATGTAGCACAGCGGAATGAATTAATCTTAACCTTACAAGTCGGTGTTAATTTTTTTAGGGCAACGCGCGATTGATACCCCTTTTGTTGCAAGCGTCCATAGGCTACGGTAACTGCTTACCACCAGGCAGGCCGTATGCTTGCTGGCCAGCTTAGTGGTATAAAAAAATATACACAATAGAACTTTATTTACTAACTATAGTTGTCCCCGCAATTTCACATGTGTTCCTGAGGGATCGTATGTTTTTCTGAGATTAAAACGAACGAAAATATCCTATGTGTTTACTCAGAATATATTCTACCTATGTGCCAAATTTCATTCAAATCCGTTCAGTAGTTTTTGCGTGAAAGAGTAACAAACATCTTCACAAATCACATCCTCACATCCATACAATATTAGTTGGATATTATGTGATATCTTGTTCCGATACTAATATATATCTTTCAGTTTGACTGACCTAGGTGCCAAAGAAACTTATTCTAGGAATCCATTGCCAATTCCTCCCAGTTTTTTGGACTGATGATCTCAAAAAGGACTACATTAGATGCGGAAGACAATAGGCCAGTGGGGTTGGCCTATATCCAGCAGACTAAAGAATTGATGATGAAGTTCAACAAATGTAATACTACATGCACCGCTCTAGAAAACGCCCCACACTCAGGCCATACATAAACTATAATGTAATCGATAAAGCTTTCAGAATCGCTATTTATAAGCTTTTATCGATAGATAATTTATAATGCATTAACTTATTTTTGCTAGAATATCTTGGTGTATAATCAGATACTCGTTACCAATAAATTATACCAACATGAATTTAAGTAGATATTCAGAAGCAATTTTTTTATTATAAAATTAACTAGATACGTACTACAGACACGTGGTCAGTACTCTTTTTAAATCAGGTTTTATTAATTTTATTCAGTTCTATTTTCACAATTTGGACATCTTTATTCATCAAACCCGCCTGCGTAAAATAAAAAAAACCAAGGCCAAGTGCGAATCTGAGTCTGGCTGGCTCACCGAAAGTTCCGACCTATCTTGAACGTATATTTTTTGGTTTGGGCCATAACTGATGTAGAATACCGGACCGTTTAACTAAGTTTGTGTGTAAATGAATTTTGATGATACAACGAGTTGCACTCCGGGAGTGCCGGCAGAAGTGAAAACTTGAATATTAACGTTGTGCATTTTTGATATTTTGGAATGGTTAGGGAATAATTTTGCACGAATTGCTTTAATTATCAGTATAAAAGTACTATCATTTATGTGGTAAAATACAATATTCATTTATTGCGCTATCGTACACAAACATGACAATTTATATTACATTAAAAAATTTACACTTGACAATTATTTTACATTCAAAAGTTACAATTATTTTACATTCAAAAGTTTGTCTCTCAGAAAAATCAACATCGATCCATAAACATACACGAATATTCGCGCGCCGCCTAAACGAAACAGCAGGCGTAGGCATACATTTTCGCCGTACGGTAGAAAGAGAGGGGGATACTTCCTCTCCTACTCTCCCTCCGTCTTACGAATTTTCGATCAGGGTCACGTGACCTGACGCGAGTGAACTGACGCGAGTTTAACATTTTTTACCCATCACAAAAAAAGATTTCACTTCAAAAAGTGCACAACGCCGCTAAAGATGTTTTCACTTCAAAACTCTGTTGTATTTTTCCTGTAAAATTTAAAATAATGTTAATCAACTGTAATTATTTTAGATTTTAAGATAAGGGTAATGGTATTTTTTTGGAAAATTTTCATCATTAGTCAAAAACTACGCAACATAAAAGAAAATAAAAATGTGTTTTGGAATGTACAAATGAAGCTCATTCATATGATACTCCATTTAAACTTGTAGCCCCACTTTGTAATTTCAGTCCCCCGTCCGGTCAGGCGTTGATAATTTACTGCCCGTCATACAGTTCGTAGCGTTATGTTTTTACATTCCCGGTACATTTTTAATTCCGCCATATTGAAAATTTAACAAAAACTGAATCGACGAAAAAATTACAGATAATTATCGAGACTCGCGAGGTCTACAGCTCAAAGAGGCAAGTCATCATCATCATCATCAGCCTATAATGTCCCACTGCTGAGCACAGGCCTCCTTTCACAAATGAGGGTGAAAGGGAATGGGCAATACTCCACCACGTGTGCCCACTGCGGATCGGTGGAGGTAGACTAGTGGTCAACCTACTGTTGGAATTTTTCAAGCCGCCTAGGAGGCTACAATTAAGTGATAACCGGGACCAACGGCTTTACGTACCTTCCGAAGCACGGAAACGCTCGATTTGAAATACCACTAGGTGGTCACCCATCCAGGTACCGACCACGACAGTGGTAGCTTAACTTTGCCGATCAATTAAGAACGGCTAATCATGCTACACCACGAGTGCTTCTACACACTAGTATATAGAGATATCTTTAGGACTCGGTCATTAATATTGATTGTATACATTATTATTTAATACTGCAAGTAAGAAAAGAATTTAGCCGACGATATAGAGACACTGCTTTAGGACTTGATTGCTATTGACATGAAATAAAATCGTTGATTACTTATTATCCTTAGTTATTTCATAAGTCAAAACTTTATACGATCAAAACAACTTAAGTTTTATGTTACCAAGGAGTTAATGCCTCGAGACCTAACCTAATAGATACTATAATATGAACTGCATTATGATTTTCAATAAATAAATAACTAAATTCAGCAACATTATTCTTACTGCATATCAATGATATGCTATCTATTGACGGCATTCATTGTTATGCAGACGACAGTACAGGGGACGCTCATTACACGGGCCGTGCTAATATCCCTCGTTCCGAGGTGGAGGAAAGCCGCGAACGGCTGTTGTCCGAAATCGAGAGTACACTAACTAGTGTCTCCGATTGGGGTCGGCTAAACCTAGTCCATTTCAACCCCACTAAGACACAAGCCTGCGCGTTCACCGCTAAGAAAACCCCATGGTCTGTGGCTCCACAATTCCAGAACACGTCCTTGAACATCAGTAACAGCATTGGGATCCTTGGCGTCGACATTTCAAGCGACGTTTTGTTCCGTAGTCACTTAGAAGACAAGGTTAAGCTGGCATCCAAAAAACTCGGAGTGCTCAACAAAGCGAAGCAGTACTTCACATCGAGGCAAAGGCTGCAACTTTATAAGTCGCAAGTCCGGCCTCATATGGAGTACTGCTGTCATCTGTGGGCGGGAGCACCTGGATACCAGCTTGCGCCTTTAGACTCGGTTCAGCGACGTGCTGCTAGAATTATTGACGATCCCGAGCTCACAAACGGTTTAGAGCCCCTCAGTCTGAGGAGAGACTTTGCCTCCTTATGTGTGTTCTACCGCTTGTACAACGGACAGTGTTCTGTAGAATTGTTTAAGATGATGCCCACGGCCACCTTCTACCATCGCAACTCTCGCCATCGACAGGGAATCCATCCTCACATATTGAAACCAGAATTGTTTCGAACTGTGCGGTCTCAAAGGAGCTTCCTGCCGCGGACGCTCAGATTGTGGAATGAGCTCCCTGCCGTGGTTTTCCCAATGGAGTACAGCATGGGGTTCTTCAAAAAGGGTCTGAAGAGATTTCTGCAGGGTCGGCAACGCGTGAGTGACACCCCTGGTGTTGCAAGCGTCCATAGGCTGCGGTAGCCGCTTACCATCAGGCGGGCCGTATGCTTGTTTGCTACCTAAGTAGTATAAAAAAAAAAAAAAAAAAAAACATTAACTCCAAAATCTTAAGTAAATTAAAGGAAAGTGGTGATTGTTCATGTGGAACCAACACGCAGTCAAGTTAACGGAAGAGTTTTACTTCCACACCCATTTGTTAATTATATGTACGCACGGCTCCAGATCAAGCCATAACTTTCCAATATAAGCTGACCTCTCTTTGCAGGGAAATCCTATACAATGCGAGATCAGCTTATACTGGAAATGTATAGCTTGATGTGTTGCCGTGTGTACCTACTTAATTAATATTGACATAAACAAGTGCAGAGTTATGTTTATTGTATTTGAATATTGATGAAAGTTTAGCAAGACTATACAGGGTGTAACAAAACTACACGTCAAACCGAAAGGAGGTTAAATGGGGCCTTATAACGAGTCCATTCACAATATTTAAGAACCGTAGTAAAGCTGTATAACATAACCCAAAAAAAAAAAACACTGAAGTGCAAACCCTATTTCAGTAAAATGAAAGAATAAACTACGCAGATTGTACCTACATTTCTAACTAATTCGCGGAACGACAAAAATTTAGAAGATTTGAAATTGACAACATATTTTTTTTTCCAACTTGAATTTTTTTTAAGCCAGTACCAGCCTTGTTTTGAGGTAGCAAACATTTATGAATTAAAATTAGAAAAACTATTATTAGGTAAAATAGGTACATAGGCCTTTCTGTTAAATAATCTAGTTCCCTGACATGACAGCTTACTAGGGTTTACAAAATTTTTGGCTTTGATAAATTAATTATATTTTACGGGGTATTTTTAACCGACTTCAAAAAAAGGAGGAGGTTCTGTGTATTTTTTTTTTTATGTTTGTTACCTCGTAACTCCGTCATTTAATAACCGATTTGGAAAATTATTTTTTTATTTGAAAGGGTACGCTTCCCCTTTTGGTCTCAATGTCATCAGATCAGGATTTGATTACTTCTTAGTGTACTTTGAATTCGGTTTAAGGTTTTGTAACACGTTGTAAATGTTGAAGTTTGACATTCCTAATAACTTAGCCACAGATGTCCATGCAACGATAAGCCAAAAGTTACTATTAAGAACTTTGAAATATGGAATCAGCTCTCTATTATAGTTTTCTTAAAGCCATTGGCGTAAGAGTCTGGGGCAAAACCTGCTAAAATCTCATACGGACAATCGTGTCAGTCTGCGATCTATTGCAATTCCATTATCATTGAGCCGATGTGCGCAGTCTACTAATTCATATTGGTCTCATAATGAACGAAAAGAATTTTAGTACAAAAACTGTCAAAACTAAAAGATCATTGTGGCACTATTGTAGTTTCAGTGGAAAATCATCGGTAAGCTATATGGCGCCATTATGACGCCATTATGACGTTATTGTGTGCGTAGTAGTTACCAAAACGTGTTCATTTTGACACCATTGATAGTTCATTGGAACACAAATGTAATAGTAGACTTGGGCCCCTAGTAGGCACGGCCCACCCCAGACTTGTCCGGTGCCCACCCCAGGATGTTAAGTTTCCATCAGTATCGACACATCGGCCAGGGACTAGGCCCTGAAAGTAATCCTAAATACGACAATGTTTATAGTGCTATCTCATTGGGTTTGATTGTGATAGTGAGGAGCTTTTGGTGATGATAAAGATACTTCTTACTTTAGCATCTAATCTATAAATCAAATTAGTATTTCATGGGTATGAATATTCCAATGCGCTGTTTTTATTTCTCGCTTTATGTATCTGTTTCTTTTTTTACTTACCTTGTATTTTAAGCCCTTGATAAAAATATCAAAAATAATTATTCAGTTCATTTTGGCTTAGTAATAATCTCACAGTATTTAATAGAATAGAATAGAATAACTTTTAATTTGACAGTAAAACAATGAACTATGCTAATACATACTTAAACTAAATTATAAATAATTTATTATACTGCCAAAAAAGGGTAACCGCTCATTTACGTGATAAAGTTGAAAACTAGAACTAGCTTGCTAAAAATCCGAAGAATGCCAGAACCAATTTATGACAAACTAACTGTCCCGCGTGGTTTCACCCACATTTCCGAGAGATCGTATGTTTTTCCGGTGTAAAAAGTATCCTATGTGTTAATCCAGAATATATTCTATATGTGTGCCAAATTTCATCCAAATCCGTTCAGTAGTTTTTGCGTGAAAGAGTAACAAACATGCATCGCAAACTTTCGCATTTATAATATTAGTAGGATATGTGCCATCTCAGTATTCATTATATTTATGTTCTACATCGTAGCACTATTCCGACAAACCGTACCCTTGCATCTGATAGGCGTATAAAAAAGCGGGTGAGTTCGAACTGGGGTCGAGTTTGGGCGAAGCCGCTATTATACCTGTAGTTTTATATTTTGGATACTTCAAATATTTTCATATAAAATAACCAACCCTCCTGCATGCTAGGTAAGCGTGCTATAAGCAAATTAGGAAGGGAATCCTCACGAGTAAATACACTCAATATCGATTGTCGAAGCATAACGCACAGTAATACGAAATGATATCGAAATTTGTAGAAAGCAATAGTAATAATCTTTGTTTTGCTAGGCTAGGCATGAAAATAATAAGCGTCTTAAATCAGGATTGAAAACTGATTAATATTGTTGCAAAATTAGACAACAATACAACTTATTGGTTATAAACTGTATATGTATAATAATTTAAAAAATCCTATCCTACTATCCTTTCTCCTACAAATAAAATAATTGTTTGTTTATTTGTTTGTTTGTTACTTGACGCCTCAACAGCACAATCAATTGTGATGGAATTGGACACACGGATAAATCATTACCTGGAAAAAAAACCCGGAAAAAAATCTTGGGACCATTATATTATTATGTCTTTAAAGCTACTGGCATATTTTACTGGGGACCTAAAAATGTCACTAGGGTAATATTGCTGAATGGAATCCGATTCTCCAATTCATAGCTGATCTGGAACAAGGTATATGCCATGAAAGTATAAAATCAAGAGTCTCCCTTGAAATACTAAGCTTGAAGAGCAATTTCTTCATGTCCACACAATTTTACATGTACGTACTTATAATAGATTTGTTACTTCTTGTATAAGGCATTTGTAAAATTATACTTTAAAATTAAATAAATATTTGTATTTGAGTCATTACAATAGATGTCGTTAGTCTGATACTTATATTGATAACATTCATGTCGATCTTCATAGATGGCGCTCTAGCTATTTTACATACCCCACTATAAGTGCATGTTGATTATGGTAAGTTTTGGTACAATGAAATAAGTTTTAATGAAGAAAAACATCGTCAGGAAACTATAGAAAGGGTGGCATTGTTGGCAACTGATATTTATTGCCCATTTTTTTATTGCAATCCCAATAGATCTAGTCACTTCCCTGGGAACATAATATAGATCTGTCAATCTGACAATACTGCCCTAAAATAAAATATATCCTAAAATAATTTCATGTGATGTCTTTTATTTTGCTAGTCCTCGGGGCCAAGTCTGCTATTACAATTGCGGTCTAATGAATGGCGTCATAATGGTGCCATAATGAATCCATTATGACGTCATTATGACGCTATTGTGTAAAATGTAAAATGTGACAATTTTGACACCACTGAAAGTTCATTGGAACATAATTGTAATAGCAGACTTGGGATGTCTTGATGATGTGGCTGAAGGTGCACACATCTAGAAGAAAAGTTCAACTGACGGAAAGCACCAGTAGCAAGCCCGATTTATAAATTGAAGGTGGTAGACAGTCAGGCGGGTACTACAAAGTAGCATCGCTGGTCCTAGGGTAGAGCGAGAGAAGCGATTGTTCTTGGGACGCTAAAATGCCAAGTGGGAAAACAACTTCCGAGTAAAAAAATACAGGTCGTTGTTTTGGTCAGCGACGAGCGACTCAGGGTCGATAATACAAATGATACTGGTGCTAAAAAAAATATAAAAAAAATACTTTATTTTTTTTAAATAATAAAAATAAAAAAAATAAAATTTTGAAAATCATGTAATAAGCTAAAATGTAGACATAATACTCAACGGGAGTACGTGGGAGTAAAGGGGTGGGGCGATGGCGGCTTGCGCCTTGCTCTAGAATGTGCACGTGCCTAGTAACCATACTTTGCGGTAATTTTATTTCAAATTGAATAAGGTATTTCTCAACATATTTACAGTATTTAATGGAATTAAGTCCATTTTTGGGGAATATATATTTTGTACTACCG
This sequence comes from Polyploca ridens, assembly GCA_951394255.1. Lineage (NCBI taxonomy): Eukaryota > Metazoa > Arthropoda > Insecta > Lepidoptera > Drepanidae > Polyploca > Polyploca ridens. The sequence goes on along the minus strand of OX596266.1, from coordinate 4,279,683 downwards.
CTCCTGGGTCGCTTGTCGCCGACCAAAACAACACCCTGTATATTAAATGCACCGTTTGAGCTGATCGGTGCATCGGGGGTGGCGAAGTAGGCGGCGCGGCATACTTGCATTGTTTCCAGCCAGCTAAGTCAAAGTGTTGACCAAAGGCGCCAAAAGACAATTTCGCTCTACCCTGATCAAGGATCTGATGCTCCTCCTTCATCGAAAACTACTCTTTGTAGGCCTTGATCCTACTACATTCATCTCAAGTAGCTATCATTGTCTTAAAACTTACTTCACAGTTGTAAGCATTATGTCAGTGCAAATGAAGCCACAATAATTCTTTAGTTAAAGGTGTCAATCCTGTTACACAACAATGTGAGTATTATGTGTGATAATTCTTTGCTGCACTATTTAACTATCTTGCTAAACAAATAACAGATTGTTCTCGTTGGATGCAATACACAGATAAGGCATTTTGTTGGTTATTACTTATCCAACTACATAATGTGTGAAAATGATGTCTTTGCTGCACTATTTAACTATCTTGCTAAACAAATAACAGATTGTTCTCGTTGGATGCAATACACAGATAAGGCATTTTGTTGGTTATTACTTATCCAACTACATAATGTGTGATAATGATAAGTCTTTGCTGCACTATTTAACTATCTTGCTTAAAAATAACAGATTTTTCTCGTTGGATGCAATACGCATTTTGTTGGTTATTACTTATCCAACTACATAATGTGTGATAATGATAAGTCTTTGCTGCACTATTTAACTATCTTGCTAAACAAATAACAGATTGTTCTCGTTGGATGCAATACACAGATAAGGCATTTTTTTGGTTATTACTTATCCAACTACATAATGTATGATAATGATAAGTCTTTGCTGCACTGTTTAACTATCTTGCTAAACAAATAACAGATTGTTCTCGTTGGATGCAATACGCATTTTGTTGGTTATTACTTATCCAACTAAATAATGTGTGATAATGATAAGTCTTTGCTGCACTATTTAACTATCTTGCTAAACAAATAACAGATTGTTCTCGTTGGATGCAATACACAGATAAGGCATTTTGTTGGTTATTACTTATCCAACTACATAATGTGTGATAATGATAAGTCTTTGCTGCACTATTTAACTATCTTGCGAAACAAATAACAGATTGTTCTCGTTGGATGCAATGGACAAGGCATTTTGTTATTACTTATCCAAATGTGAATTGTAAAAATAATAGCAGAACCACTTCTGCTAAGAACTCGTTTAAAAACTCGTTTAAAGTTGTATTTCGTGATTCTGACTGTGTATAAGGAAAAATTTGATATTGGTGCCGATTCTGTTGTAAATCGCACTAAACTAATTTTAGTCACATCTCATCTCTTTCTTACGAACATTATTGAAAAAGGATAGAAGATATTTTAAGTCGTAAAATTAATCTTTGCTGTCTTATTTTGCGTGTAGGTATTTAGGCGTAACCACGATAGATGGTGACTGAATTTATATTGAAAACAAGCATTGGAATAATTTGACAGGACTTAATTTCTTACATCCTTTTCTCATGTTCTTTGTTAGAAAGAGACATAGTGAGATTAAAATTAGTTTGGTTGTGAACAACAGAATCAGGGCCATTACCTACACTGGGCTATTTCTTATTGAACTGTAATATATAATTCTTATTCAGAATATAAGGCAATAAGGCAATGATAGCTTAGTGGTAATGACGGCGGATACCGAGATGAAGGTCCCTGGTTCGAATCCAAGCTTGAGCTTTCGGTGAAGGAAAACATCGGGTGGAAACCATAGAACCACGGTGGTAGGGTACTTAGTTAGTACCCACCTGGCTGGCTACTACCCTCAAGTTGAAAATCTGTCGCCAAGCACCTGTCGGTGTATTCCAACAGCTGCACTTGAGAGCCAGTTCCTTCTAGGTGTGTGCACCAACTTCGGCCACATTATCACTACCATGATGAGAATGCGGTCAAACACAGGCCTATAGACAGTAAAAGGCAGAAATGTAACGTAAATTTTATAGACGAAATAGGAATTCAACACTAATCCTGTATTTGAGCTGATCTATTCAGAAACCGAATCGGTAAATGCAGCAATATGGAGTGTGAAGCATAGTGTATCGTATTTGCTACATGCAACATTTGGATCGTGATCCTAAATTACTATTCAAATATCGATTGAAGCATTCGCCATAGATCAGCGCGAGTGCATGAATAATTCGCATCACATACACGTCTAAAGGTCATCGCCCACTATGTCAGCACCGCTCCATCGCAGCAACGCCTCGGCATCTAGCTTGCCATGCAAGTGAGGCCTTAAAATCGTATGAATTAAAGTAAATTTTATAATGACTTGATAAAATTGTGGACGCCTCGCGGCAAGCGCGCTTGCCGCTACAAGCCACTAGTCCTTCTGACCACTCGCTTCCAGCGAGCGGTCCGCTCCCTTGCTGCGTGACGTCAGTAAGCGGTATCTTGCCATAGCCGCGCTACCAATTTAACCGGCGCCGCGTCGCCCGCGAGCTGCCACCTTGCAGGCGGCGCGCTGGCAGCTAGTGGTTGGATTGAGTTGAGGCGGTGCCGGGTCGCTGCTGCGATGGAGCGGTGCTGACAAAGTGAGCGATGAGCTTAAGGGTCATCGCTCACTATAACAGCACTACTCAATCGCAGCAACGGCCCGGCACCGCCTCAACACAATCCAACTGTGACGCGATGACCCATATAGGGTAGATATCCACCCTTAGTGTATGGTAATTTTAATATGGGAAGAATTCTGAAATCGAAAAATGAAAAATCTGCTATTTACTATCAAGTCTAGTAGATATTTGAGTTGATCTTATCAAAAATTTCATATTCATGAGAACTACCCCTTTACACTTTTCTGATGAATTAAAAATGTATTCACAGGTTATGATTTTTATTCAATAAACTTAGATGCAAAAAAGGGGGGTTTTTTTGAGTAATTTATTGCTGTAACTTTTTATAGTGTCTATACCTGATGTAGCCCCTTTCGGATTTCCTTTAAGTTACACGTATATTGTATATTATTATTAAACTAGGATACAATGAATCACAAAAATTATAACAAAATAATTTAATTAATCTATATAAAATTCAGCTTTCACAAACAAATAAAAACAAGCCATTTATTAATAAATAATAATAACTATTGAGTATTCAGGCACAAAATATTATTCTGCAATAAATTATACTATTTAATAAATTATTATTCTTCTATAACCAGTCGAGACTTAAGCCTAGAATAAATAGTCTTTTAATAAAAAGTACTTTAAATTGTCTTTTAAGTATAGGACAATTATTTATTCTAATTAAAATTACCTATTATGGTGTAAACATTTAGGGAAATAAATTATTATTCAAAATTATATGGAATTAATATAGTAGTTATATTAATTTAGTAATTATACTTATTTGAACAGTCCTTTAAAAGTTCCAAGATAAAAATACAAATATTAAAAAAGCATTATTGGTAGACAAAATCGTTTACAAAGATAAGTACAAAATTGGTAAAACATCAATTTATATTGTGTTAAATCAGGTCCATCAAATTTAATTCACTACCAGAATTTAAAACCCAAGTTTATTTCCTTTCACAATATAATATTAGATATTATTTTCTAAAGATTTTTTTCTATTAGAATCCAAATTAAAGCCTAATTATGTTTATACCCAGAATATGCAAGATCAGATACGTCATTGTACGCCCTACGGTCATAGCCACCACTGCTGCCACCGGAAGACCACCCGCTTTCGTGGCCGCCACCGTGGCCGCCACCGCCTCCACCACCACCCTTCATCATCAGCTTCTTAAGAGCCATGATGCCGGACAGGAGGAGAGCAATCTGGAAACAGAGAGATGAAAAACATTAGTTAATAGTTTTTGGTAACGGATAATGTATGTGATTTTTTAGGGTTCCAAAGTCCAACAAGTCTTACAGTTTTGTCATATTTTTCTGCCGTCCGTCTGTTTGTATGTCACAGTCATTTTACTCGAAAATTATCAGGCCAAACTGTAAAGTATGATAGATATAACTATGTATATTAATTGTTTTAATAACAATTAACATTATGAACAAAATCAGAAACAGTATATTGTTAGTAGGCTATCTAACATTATTAATGACGACATCATTTACAATTTACGAAATATTGGTCCTCGAAGTAAGTAACGTACGCAAGGCTACAGATCAAGCTATAAATTTCCAATATAAGCTGACCTCTCATTGCAGGGAAATCCTATACAATGCGAGATCAGCTTATACTGGAAATGTATAGCTTGATGTGTTGCCGTGTGTACATAAACCAAAACATTATGAAATATCAGAATATATCAGATAAAAAATTTCACGACAAGTTAGTGTACTCGACATAAAATTCTTATCCTTACTAATATTATAAACGCCAAAGTTTGTAAGTATGGATTTTTGTTACTCTTTCACGCAAAAACTACTAAACGGATTTGGAGGATATTTGGCACACATATAGAATATGTTCTGGATTAACACATAGGATACTTTTTATCCCGGGAAAACATACGATTCTCAGGAATGCGGGTGAAACCGCGCGGGATAGCTAGTATTCGCATAGTATAGAGTCGCATCATCGGAGTATAGAATTGCTGAGCCCGATATTTTGTGGGTTCTCACCATGGTCTCACATAAGACTTTCCCAGTAACTAATAAAAAAAAACTACATCGTAAAATACCCTCATTACTCGAGCTGATCTCAATTTTTTATAAGGAATCATTACATGAAAAATAAAAATGTATTCAAACGATATTGATTCAGCAATACCCAAAGTGTATGTAGTAGCGAGGAATAACAAACGTGTTAATGAGTTACTGATATCGTTAAATTGAACAACATTGTTATCGATGATGTTACTAATAATATCGTCACACTTTAGAAATATTGTTTCCGCAACGAGTTATTTAATTTTATAAAATAAAACGTAAATCTTTTTGTTATATTTTACTTAAAAAAATATTTGATTAAGAAGTTCCAATTCATATTTCTTGTTTATGACTCAATCAAAAAAAATCTGACGATAAAATGTCAAGAAAATGTCAAACACCTACCAATTTTTGCATCGTTTCCAATGCATTTCCATTATATTATGAATAATGTGGTTTAGACCGCTCATTCTGTATGGAAACAGCTTCTCAATACGCAAATGTTTGCTAACCAGATGCCAGGCAATTCCTCCCACTATGATTTTATAATACATTTTCATTCATCATCGTCATTTTACTAATCAAACCAACCTTAAAAACCGTATCTATCACCACCAATTGAGTTAACATCACTTTCAATTAAAGATAAACCCCTAGAAACTGCAAAAAAAGTAAAAACATATGCACAATCTTCTAAATCACAGGCGATTCTTTCACAATCGATCTAAGTAGATCTCGAACGACTCGAAATAAAAACAGGAGCCGCACGAGATTTACTTGAAACGACGGTAAAAATAGACAATTTAATTAAAATTGAATAATGGTGAATGCTTCTAGAATGAGAGAGCGGGTGGTTCGGTGCACTGCAACAACATGACTGGCACTCGCGGCGCAGTATTGCTAGCTGCGGGAGAATATTTTCCCGGGGATTGTTTTGATTCTTTAGGCGCCGATCCCACAGAGAAGAGTTCTAGAGTTCTGCGTTCAGAGTTCTGCGTTCCACGTTCAAAGTCACAGAACTCAAGACTGCTTGCCGTGCACAATAGTGAACACGGAACGCAGAACTCTAGAACTCTCTCTGTGGGATCGGCGCCTTAGGTATAACTATTTATTATGTGAATATAATGTGATGGTATGATTTAAAAAGAGGTACATCATAGCTTTTATTCGCGCTAAGACGTTTCTTGCACGTAAGTAAGGTCACCAGAGCTCATTGGGGATCAGAGAAGGGTCGGTAACGCGTGAATGATAACCCATCTTTTGCAAGCGTCCATACGGTAACCGCTTACCATCAGGCGGGCCGTATGCTCATTCGCCGAGATATTGTAGTATATTTGTATTCTCTTATGAATGTAAGTAAGGCTAGTTCATATACTGCTGCAGATGATTACATAATTTGGCGGCAGATTTTGTTAACATATATAATTTTGACATTTCCTTTAACCCATTTCTTATACATCTTGACAATATAGTTACTATTAACTCGTTCTCGGTTCTCGCGAGGGACGCGCGTCCTATTATAACAATTGATGTCATTGTTATATTTTAAACCGCGAGCCAAGCGTTAAACCGTTGGTTCTCGCGAGGGACGCGCGCGATACTATAATATGAATATAACTAATAAAATGCTAACCCTGAAAGTAAGATTATTTGACTTGGGAATACGTTATCCCTAAAAAAAGCAATGGATTGCACTCCGGGAGTGCCGGCAGAAGTGAAAACTTGAATATTAACTTTGTGCATTTTTGAAACTAGACATTTTTCACATAGTGTTTTATACAAGGGAAAGCTAGTTCAAGATTCATATAATACTTTTGAATAAGATTTTTTTATTAACTTAAAATGAGTACAAAAATGGTACCTACCTTCCGGCTAGCTAGAGAATATTATAAGAATTTGAACATAACCCCAGTATAAATGCAGTCTAATTTGCAACTACTCTCCCTCCGTCTTACGTATTTTTTACCCATCAAAAAAAGTGCACAACGCCGCTAAAGAAGTTTTCACTTCAAAAAGGCAACTTGTAAATACTGGTAACACCAGTGTTTATTACAATGCGTAAACCAAATATCGTGAAGCGAAAATGGTCCATCGAAGGTCGGTAATGTTCATTATACAATATTATTATAAAATTCCTCAGCTTTACGTATTTTGTAAATGATTTTAATCCTTATTTGCAGGTTGATAGAGTTCACGAACGTAAACATGACTGGCCATTGAATATTCTGTAGTTATTTGATAAGGGAACACTTGTATACATTTAATCTTGTTATGAAGTGGAAAATGAAGTTTGCAGTTATATAATAATACTCAAGGCTTGTCTTCAACTGAATCGGGTGTGTTTATGGATAATTTGTTAAAGTAATTTAGTCTCTATATTATTTATCTTTTAGCAAACTTTTGCCCCGGGCTGTATAATTTGATATGTGTAAGGAAGAAATTAGGAAAAACTTACTACTCCTAGTAATTAGGACCTCTATTAGGTAACTATAGTTACTTTTATTATACTTAGCAATTTCAGACCTTATTGTTGGACTATGAAGGCAAGTATCGTATTTAGTTCTTTTTTTCTGAAAATCATTTCCTAATTTCTTCCTAACACAGATCAAATTATATAGCCCAGGGCAAAAGTTTGCTAAAAGATAAATAATTTAAATACTAAATTACTTTAACCAATTATCCATAAACACACCCGATTCAGTTTATTATAATGTATAAGTTTTTTTTTACGCCTTAAATTCTTTTATTCTGGTCACACAATATCATTATGTATGGGGAGGTGTCATCATCAAGATAATTTACAATGGCGTGGCTCACCATGTCCATGATGGCTGATTTTACCGTGACAATACATTAGGGGATTAAAGCTTATGTAACTCTCATAAGGAGCTTTTATATTCAATAGTATATGACTTTAGCTTGCGCCGTAGATAACGTATTAACGATTCCCAATAGCTGATCTATCAATCTTATACATTATACATTAAAAAGTAGTAATTGCTGACAGATCCATGAAGAGGCAGGGATAAACTGCAGGGATTTGAATCTTGAAATTTTGCACATGGGTTTTTTATTTTTTTATTTGGGGTGCCACAATGACCTTACAGTGCCACAATGCGTTGCTTATGTAACATTTGCATCCACTTATGTCCGACTCCAATTATCGATCTCTCCTTTATTTTTCGATTGTAGACGTTGAGCTATTATTATACGTATTATTTCTTTTTTTTACCTATAATCTTAATTTTTAAATATATAATTATTTATAAAAAAAATACATGTGAAAATATAAAAACAGCATCCAACCGGCATCGGGAACAGGGTCCTAGTTACCGGTGGTTACGGCTCTAGGCTGAGGAACTTTCTCACAATGCGAGCCGTCTCCAGGAGCACTGCCTTTTGAATCTGGCCCGTGATCCAGCTGCCTAACGCGAGCCTCTGAGGTGTTTGTCGAGGCTATAAGGCCATATTATTACTACTATTATATACGTATCATTATTATTATTATAGCTCAATGATTGTAGATTGTAGATAGCTGATAAATTCTATTCAACCGTCATTTACATTATCGAATAATAAGAGATTTTTTTTTTATACCACTAAGGTGGCAAACAAGCATACGGCCCGCCTGATGGTAAGCAGTTACCGTAGCCTATGGACGCTTGCAACACCAGGGGCATCACTCGCGCGTTGCCGACCCTGAAGAAATCTCTTCACGCCCTTTTTGAAGAACCCCATGCTGTACTCCATTGGGAAAACCACGGCGGGGAGCTCATTCCACAATCTGACCGTCCGCGGAGGAAAGCTCCTATTCATATTTTTCCTTTACAAAAAAATACGAAGATATCGTGCGTGGAAGTTTCGCGTAACGTCACGTTATGGTACAGATTTTACTCTAAAGTGACGTCACGAGCTCCACTCCCGAAATTTGACGCGCTTTATCTTTGTAAATGTTTTGGTAAAGCAAAATAATAAGTGTTCAATATGATAATCTAACTGGCGGACTAATTAGTTTTTACTCTAGCATCATCCCTGTTACCGTCAAATATCAATCCACAATTAAATTTAAAAAAAAAGATACAAAAAAAAAAAAAAAAACACAATCGCACAAACGCAAAATAAAGGATAAAGGATAGATTGAATATTGATTTCGGCGTTCTAGCTAGAGGGATAGAAAGTACGTAAGTAAAGGGAGGCATATATCTAAATAGATAATGCAAGTCCCTCCATCCGTATGAAAACCAAACGTGTCACTATTTTTCTACCTACCATAATGTCACAGAAGCGCTTTAGTTAGACTGGCATTAGAGCTATAAATTGAAATGAAGCGATACTATTTGTCAGCTAAACACATCTCTCGCTACACATCTCTGGTGGACAAGTAGCCTTATGCGAGTTCTATGTCCGCGCGGAACAGTTTCAAAAGAAGAGCATTGCTCTCCCTTTTGGTACAGCTTCTGGCACTCACGTCATCTATTTAGTGATAGCCGTTAAGAGGAAATGCTGGTGGCGTTTGTTCCATACAAACGTAATCCTCTTGCAATGATTATTTTACCATGTAATCTGTAGGTACCACTGTATGTCTCTCGGTTGTGTTTTTATCCATAAATTAATTATCATATGAATTAGGAGCCTTCTAAAATCACAAAAACTTACCGTTTTTAACGCCCTTATCAGACGTCCAGCGAACAAACTTGACGAATATAATAAAACAAAGGAAAACCGACAGTCATAACCAAAGCCCTTCTTATTATGATTTTTATTTTTAAATCGGTCCAGTTTTGGAGGAGGAAACCGGGGATTACGAAATAGTGATTTCGTCTAATTTAAATAGGTATAATCGGTCCAAGCTGTAGTTGTCTCTATCGCCCTTGGGCGGGATAGCTCGGGCACAGCGCGACAGCAATAGATATGTTAGAATCCTATTTTTCAGATTTCTTGCAGCCATCCTTTCCTCTTAAGCTAGTTGGAGGCCACAAGCTTAACGACTATCACAACTAAGGAATAACCGGGACCAACGGCTTTAGTTCCTCCCGAAGCACGGAAACGCTCGATTTGAAATACCACTAGGCGGTCACTCATCCAGGTGCCGACCACGACGGTGGTAGCTTAACTTTGCCGATCGATTAAGAGCGGCTATCATGCTACACCACGAGTGCTTCATAGCTAGTAATATTGTAATTATTAAATTCCGGGTTATTTCATACAATAAAACTACTAACGATCGAACGAGGAATCTGACCGCTTCTATGTTCATTCTAAAACACAGCCTTTTGTAATTGCTACTAACGAAACAAATAAAGTACTGCATCTCATTTCGTCAGTCAATCATTGTTTATGAAAACAATTGAGAACAATGTATTCATATTGATGATTTGATGATTATTATGTCAATATTATCATGTCAGGTTTTTGTGTGGTATTTAATGCTAACATGTACGCGGTTTCACGGACGTAAACGCTTCACACACCACTATATTAAATTTATGCAATGAATGCACTTCCAAATCTATATACTGTGAATCTGAAATTAAACCAACTGGAATAAAAGACACAAGTAATGCTTCAGACAACAACAAAAAATACGTCACATAATTACTAGGTCTAGAAAGTATTACCTACAGGGGAGCTTGAATCACGATTTCCTAGGTCACAGGTTACTTAGGAGAAAGCAATAGATGCCAGAAACTTACACACGAGTCGCATTTAAGTGATACTTGGAGTAATAATACAAGTTATATAGCTTTATAACCTGCATCACTATGCATAATAATCACTTATTATGAAGACATGATTTTGAGATATGCCAATATTTTTCGTGTTATGTTAATCGACAATGTCGGTAAACATACGTACAGCCCGCCTGATAAGCCTCGAATACCCGATGAGTTCTGGCGACCTTACACACGCGCAGGAACACAACAAAGTTATTTGGCTCCAGTATTCTGTAAGGTGGAGGTACTTCCCCAGTCGAGCTGCTCTTTGAGTGAATAAACGCTATACTCTACGATACTATATGAAATTCAAGATATGCACTTCACTGAAAAATAATGTGAATCTTCTGGGATATAATGGACCTCTAAAAACAAAGATGGTTGATCAACTCAGTATTCTAACAAAGGTGATCGTAGTTGTGGGAAAATATGGAGTAATGTCGCCAAAGCACATTGGGGAGGGAAGAATGGTCGGTAACGCGGGAGTGATGCCTGTCTTTTTTTTAATATCATATTTGTGGTAGAACCATATAATAAAGTACGTAGCATCCCAAATCTTTTTTTCTTGGACTGTGGTAAAGCGTGATTCAAAATTTTGGTTTTTCCATAAAATTCCAAACCAAAGAACTTTAAATCTATCTGTAGTGAATACACAACATCTTTTAATATTTCTAGAATCCCTTTCTAAACGATTGAGTGCTAGGTAAGCAAATAAAAGAATCTGTACAACAGAAAAAAATATCTATAAAATAAAGAATAGATGATCCTACGTTTGGCTGGAAGACTAAAGAATAAGCAGCTAGTATTTAGAAAGCTAACTTCAAATTGCTTAACGCTCAATAAAATCTAATGAATGCAGATGCCATCTCAAGCCCTCTAATTATAATCAGACGTTCCTTTGAAGTAATTGCCTAGACATTGCAGACATCTAGGCTACGGTCATTATTTGCAGTTGGTACAATATGACGTAGTTTAAAGCTTTCTATGGGAATAAGAGAGAGTGTCTTCGTATTTATTTATTATACCCTTATAATAATGAAATGTGATGGCAGTATTTGCATAAAATTGGCCGGTTGTGAGGAACTAAAGTAATTCTTTTTGAAACTTTGAGTTTAGTTTTATATTCAAATGAAATTCGCCTAATCACATTAGTCTGTATCCGTCTTATTAATAAAAATCGGCCAAGTGCGAGTCGGACTCACACACGGAGGATTCCATATTAACTAACTCAACGTTTCTTGTATGGGCAAACCCTTTAATTTTATTATTTGTTGTTATAGCGGCAATAGAAACACACATATTCTGCTGAATTGATAATAATGAATTCAAAATTTCAGCTGTCTACCTATTACCGTTCATGAGATACAGCCCACTGACAGTCAGACGGACGGACGGACGGACAGCGGAGTCTTAGTAATAGAGTCCCGTTTAGCATCCTTCGAGTACGGAATGGTGTAATTCTAGTTAACTTCGAAGTTAAAATTGGATTCTAACCATCATTAATTACGCCTAGATTAACACGTAATCTCAATCTTTCACCAGCAACCCAGTTCAATTTAAAAGTAAAATGAACGAACCGGCAGAATGATTTGAAATCTATTTGTAATATTATAAATATTAATTCACCCAATAAAGCTTAATTTACTACCGGAGGCTTTTAAAGATATTTCTACTTAAATAAGAACACATTTAATTTTAAGCTAGTTTTAATTTCAAGATAATGTACTTTTTTAGATTTAAATAGTCATAACAGAGTTGTTATATTGATAAAATTTTCAGTTTTCATTATACAATTACCTACTCAAATTATAATGTCATAACTCAATACATTTTTCAATCTCAAGATGCATTACCAGGTCAAAGAGTAAAGGCAAAGATCAAAGAGTAAACGCGTCCGGTCTAATAACACCGATTTCAATACGAGCAAAAAATCTTTCCCATCACACATTGCCAGCGATTAGTTTCTCATTATTGTTGATTTCTTGTAAATTGTGCCGCTTGAATCAATGTCAGCGTCATTGAGAATGCAGGAATATGTCGTTTGATGCGATCTGTTGTGTCGTGTCTGTGATTAGTTTTGCTTTTTGCTTTGGAAATGGGATTTGGGATTGTGCTGTACTGTATTTTATCATATTATTATTATTTCTGTATTTGTATAAATCTTCATAGTTTAACGTTTCTCTGGTATAAGTAAGTTCGCATTTTCTAAGTAGTTTAAGCCGGAATGCATTTATGAAAGTCAGACCTTTGTAAGTTACCAACAGATCAGGTTTAGCCTTTAACTTAGAATATTTTTTTGTATCACGTAAATCTAGTTCATGGCTTTTATTATTTCTGTAATAGCAGTCACTTTAATACTTCCTCTAACTCAATGTGAATCTTGTTCTCAGTCATCTTTATATGAATTTGTATGATAAAAATGTATATGTATAGGTCTATACGTATAGCTATTACAAAATCTTCTCTTTTATATGGACTTTTTGATTAATTTAGGGCCATTGTTAACATAAAGAATATATCTATATTTCTTTCTAAGGCTACACAAAACCTATTTTTCAATGTTTAATTTAATTGAATTACTTTCATCAGATACCCTACTCTATTTACTGGACTTGGGGTGTAAAGTAGGCGAGCTTAGAATGTGAGTTTAGTGTACTAGATATAAAATAGAACAACCTTCCTTTCTATCTATAATGAAATATCTTTAACACTGGTAGCGTCAGAATAACTTGAATACAGTTAGTTAGCTCTGTAACTCCAGTGAAATTTTTTTTTAATGATTTTGAGTTGAAATTAATGTTTATGACTGAGCGGAATTATTTTTACTTCGCTAAAAGACTCCATGTTTAAGAAGTTAGTGAAAAAGATACGTTTGATGTGATTCGTATAAGCAACTAGCTAGAAAATAGTACCCATCGATTTCTTCTGCTATTTAGGGAATGAATTTTGTAAAGACCTTCCTTGGATGACTACGTTATTTAATAAACCGGAGCGCAAAGTTTACGTCCCAAGTATCCTCAAAAAAATCCTTTGCATATATTAGCTTTTAGCTGGATAAAATATACCTGCAATTTCTACTTGATTGGATGGTGGTCCGATCAATTAAACTTTTATTTTGTAGCCACAGGTCTTTTTTTCACATAATTTCAGTTCTTGTTTTTTTTTCCCCACCCGTTTCATCCCATACTTTACTTGCAGACTTTACCCAACCGGTACCTTGACATTAAACACAGTTTATAAGTCTAGCTCTAAACCTCTGGCGGCGAGAATAAGGTATCATTTTGTATCTGTGTCACAATGTTTAACTTTGCCACTGCTGCTCTTTACATTATCTGTATAAACTTTTACTTGCATCTTATAAGATACGATACAGCAAATAGATTGATCAAAGTATATGAAAACAGAATATAAGAGTAATGGAGGAGAAATAAAAAGATAAAAACTCGCAGCATAACTATTACCGGAATAGCTAAAATAAATCTCGACATTATAATTTGTAATTTGTCCAATAAGCAAAATAAAAATGACCATCAAAAGATATACAAGAGAAAATTAAATGAAATAGAGAAAACCGATCATTTAATAGAAATAGATTTCGAAGACGTACCAAAGGTGCGGATGTTAATCTTAAAAAAGCTATGGGAACTATAATTTTGGCTACACACAAAGCTAACGACAACATTAAGTAGAGAGTTCCCCTTGACAAGTAAGTCACGACACTCGAAGTAACGACGGATAGATAGACGATACAAAACATTATTAGATACTGACCCTTGGAGAGCCATTAATTCAACGCACACGATATTTTGATAATAGAAAAGAAAGTGATGGTACTTTCATACCTTTTTTTAATAAAGGTCAAGTTATATACTTGTAAGATAAAAACAACGATGTCAAAACTAATTGAACAAAAGATAGTAGCACGTAGGAAAATAGCGACAATTGTTATACGATGATGAATGTGAATTTTTAACTGTATCTTTAGAAGCTTAATTGTAGAAAAATGGTAAAGAAAATTTAGGCCTCGTTATGAAGAAAGCTAGTTAAAATTTCAAAGGGCAAATAGAAACAAGGAATGTAGATCATAGGAGTAATCTTGACATAGATCAGAGATGTACACCAGTGTATAGATATGACAGTCTCATGTTTTAACCTAATGCAATTGTTCTCACGACTCTGTGAAATATGCACAACAATAGATAAAGGTTCACCAGAGCTTGGTAAATTAATATTTCTAATTATACATTTTCTTTTTTGCCGTATCTAGTATTGTTTCTTAGTTAACTATACCGTAGAAAGCTTTTTGAGACTATTTTTAATTGAAATCGGGAATGTATGAACGAAATGTGCATTGTTAGATTTTTTGATTGCTTAATGCTTACTATTGATTTTTCAAATGGTAACATTTTGTTTAGTCTATTAAATCATTCAAAAAAAATTCGATAGTACATTGTTGTCATTATTTCAGACCTAATATAATAGTTGTAAATCTGTTGGCTACGGTTGGCCAAAAAATTCCAGAACTAGTTAGTAACTGGGTCATTAATAGTAATTCTCTTACTAAAACTATTGTTTATACATCGCTATCCGTTTCAAGACATGCCTAGATTTTCTACATTACCTATCTTAAATAGATTTCTTTGATATTTAGTCTAGAACTTGTATGTTATTTTCGATAAAATCGCTTTTGCTTAGACGAGTTTTCTGTAATATCATTACATATCTTTAATCTTTCATCTATTATGAAACCTTGTTGATAATTCACTGCTATTATATTTTATACACGCAATAAAACACACATTAATTAATTATGTTTATGTTGTTATTAAATCTTAATAACAGATAATTAGAAAGGAAAAATTGAATTGTTTTCAGAGCCACGAGCATACAATTATCTAAATAGATAGTGGAATCTCAGTAACTTTTTCTTAAATAGAAAATTTTCCAATAAGATTAACTCTTTATTATAAAATATTAATTGTTTTTCATTACTGTACATTATTCGTATTTAGATTTCATTTAAGGAAAGAAAGATTTTTCGTATCAAAAGATGGAAGAGCAAAAAATACTCGTTCCTATTTGTGAATTATATTCTTCAAATTTAGTTTTTGGGCATCAATATAATAACATTCCCTGTATTTCTCCATATCTTACCCATGAATAACTGAATCTAAAGTTTGTAAGTAATGAGCTGAGCTGAGCCTGAATATTGATGAGCATTTTTATGTGCGTTTTAAGAATGGGAAAATTAAAGATGAAATTTATACCTTTGATACTATTAAAGCTTTTCCAGCAAGGATGAACAATCCGGCGATGGCTAGTGGCACCATGGCAACCATCTTCATGGCGGCTCCCATCATCATCATTCCCATCATTTTCTTCATCTTTCCACGACCTGGAAAAGCATTTTTCTGGATTTGAGTATAATTTTTAGCGATAGTCTGTATTGTCAATGAATCTTGATGAACGAAGAGAGTGAAAAAAAAAATTATTATGTTAACTGAAGCATAATATTTTGTCAGTGACTGACTTTTAGTACACTCCTATCACAAATCTTTGTCATCATGTTATTTAGCTAATCCCAATTTATAGTGAAATCATAAGTAGGTGTCATAAACAGGCGCTAGATATTTATACGTTTAATTACAAATGAAATATACACATGCAATCTTATAAAAAATACAATATCGTAAGCGTGCGCGAAGTAACTTTCATTGAAATAATTTAAATACCTATCCACTAATTAAACAACATTGTAGTAATTTTTTTTACAAATTCAAACACCAGTTCCTTGTCAATTAATGAAACACATAAACTAATTTTCAAACCCATCAGTAACTTATTTTGCTTTGATTTCCGACGTTCTATACTTACCGAATTTCGTTGGATTATTTGCAGACTGTGATAAATTAAATCAAAGAGAAAAGGAACATTATGAAGACGATAGAGAATAGGAGGGGAAATATGTATAGCCATCTTATACGACACGATGAATTCATCAAAAACATAGTAGAAGGAAAGATAGAGAGAAAGCGAGGAAGAGGAAGACCAAGGATAAGTTACATCGATCAAGTAAAGGCAAAAATAGACGTCGTGTCGTATAAGGAGGTGCAAAATGTTGCTAATGATAGAGCAGAATGGAAGAAGCTACACCGACAAGAGCACAGCTCTTAAATATAGAAGAAGAAGAAGATAAATTAAATAGTTAATGTTAGCGTTTCGTAATATCTCTTACTCACTGGACCTAATAAAGAACGATACCGAAAAAATTATGACATGATTGTTTGAATGAGGTTATTGATGAAAACAGTTTAAAATAAAACAAGATGATGAGGATTGCTTGTAAAATATCAAGAAAATAAATGAATCTGATGTTTCTATAGAAGATAACCATATAGGTACAGGAGATAAAAAAGTACCTTTTTTAAATTAAATATATTTGACGTTTTGATAGACAGTTATTCTATTTATGATCAAGATTGAAGAATATTAACTGTAATTATAATAAAACCCTTTAAGCAGAAATAGCTACGTTATAAGTCAAAAGGTCAGAGTCATTTGCAGCAATAAACAAAACGATCATTACTGATCACGCGGAAATAGAGAAAGTACCATTTGTATGAAAATTTTATAGATAAAAAGTTGTTAACAATCTAAATCGTGGTGTAAATCTTAATTGTTCAATGGGAAAATAGTATTTTAACTAGGAAAGTTGCATTTCTATTTTTGTCGTAGTAGAAACTAATGTAAATAATATAAAAGTCGTACTGAAATATTACGATGGTTCATGTGTAACTAATTTAATAAATTTATAGCAGTTCATAATGACGCTGAAGTCAAAACTTATATTGTATCTATAAATAATATTAAATCTCTAAGTAACTTTAGTTTTTAAGAATAGAAATTAGTATCACAAGATGCGAAATGGCTTTCTTACGCTAATAATGAACATGATCATTTTAATTGATGACTTTGGCTTTATAGTCATCTGAAAGCTATGACTATACATGATAAAGAAGACAACAATCATTACGTCGCGTTTCTAAAGAATTTCACTCTTTCCCTAGTTTTTGAATCCCATCATGTGATAGAAATCTCAATACAGTTACTAGAAAATGCACTACTTGCAAAGCTGGACAAAGAACATTATAACAATGACCATATAATTTAACGGACAGCTTATAGCAACATGCTTTTGAGGTTTCTCTGGATATTAGCAAAAGCTGCACCATTACACGAATTGATACGATTTAATATATTGCTACCGTTATGTTCACGATTGTTATGATACCATGCGTTTTTAAAGCATACATTTACATATTTTATTGCATAGTGAAAGTTAATGATGAAGTTTCAGGAGGGAAGTTATTGTACAGTTATGATAACAAATTATTTTGAAATTCAAATAATTCTTTGTATAGTCATTATCAAAGATTTTCATAGGGCATCGTGCCTCTACCCAGATGGATAGTCCGCCTTACTAAAGCATGACATTTAATATCACTCCGCTTGAGGGGCTCCTGAGCAAATCGCTCTCAGTTCGTATTGCGCACGGCTGTCATCGCGTCATACTCGCTGTACTGATTAAATAAAAAATGACAACTTGCGTATTAAAATACCGTCACAACACTTATAAAAACCAAGGAAAAACTAAAAAACTAACCTTCCATGTGTAAGTATTGCGATTTCGTCACTTTTAATTACCTAACTTATTACTTTTAAATACTGTCAATTATGGCTTGTTTATTTCGTGTTCCCATAGAGGCGACTATCCTTCTGGACGTTTAAAATTCTTTGGTCATTATCTAGATTAACTCATCCAAAATTAATGTATAAAATTATAGGCAGTTGGGATTGAAACTGTTCATATGCCTTATGGTGGTAATTTCAGTAGCATTGACCTTCATAAGTGCCCACAAGGTACTAGGGCAAAATTTGATAAATGGCTTTGAATTGGACTTCGACAAACCAATAAAGACGGTCTTATAAAAATTACGATTTGTTAAAGGAATTCTGAATATCAATAAAAATAAATAGAATGAATGAAGTACATACTGGTAGTTATTCTATTTGAGAATTACAAACTGTGAAGGGCTAAACATGTTAATAGCTCGCTAAATATACACTTCAAGAATAAGTGTGAGTCAAATTTTCGCTCTGAATATCATAGATGGTACTCTCTTTTGTTGTCGTTAAATGTCCGTGAAGATGTAACAGTTTTTTTGTTATTCTTAATATTTAATGCTGTGTTTGTCTTGTTTTTTCCCTTGTACACTCTGTGGTGATCAATGAAATTTTACCTGATATTCAAAATCAGAAGCTACTATCGTTGAATATGCATTTGAGTGCATTTTTCTAAGGTCATCTGTAGTATTCCTAAATGAATTTCTGTAGTTATGGCATACTTTATTCATAAACTAGATCTTCATGAATGAATGGATACTATGATGATGCAACTGATACCAATAGAAGACACATGAATATACTCATTTGATACGATCTTACGGTCATTGATTGATCAATTAAGTAACGAAAGATAATCGATGTTTTTAAAACGTGTTTTGTATAGATACCGGAAATAATCAACATAATTGTTTACTTTTACGTGTTGTACGAGTAACTTTAGGATTTTGACATTTGGAATACTACTAATAATCTTACTTATTTTGATTTTTAACCGACTTCAAAAAAAGGAGGAGGTTCTCAATTCGAATGTTTTTTTTATGTTTGTTACCTCATAACTCCGTCATTTATTAACCGATTTGGGATATTCTTTTTTTATTTGAAAGGGTATGCTTCCCGTTTGGTCCCATTGTCATCAGATCAGGAGTTGATTACTTCTTAGTGTACTTTGAAGTCGGTTTAAGGTTTTTGTAAAACAGTCCAATTATTATTTGAGTGAACACAAGAAATTTTTAATTACATCAAATATTTTGGTATTGATTGCCATAGCATAACATTATGGGTTCTCTTTAAATTAATACAATGCATAATTACCTTCCTCAACACCTTTATTCAGTTCCTGTCCAGACATCTTAGGCAGGGATAATTGAATCGTCCTCGAATTAGCAAAGGACGCAATCCTGTCCCATAACATCTCAGTTAAAGCGTCATCCTTATCCTCCAGATTTCTTGGCAATGTTGCTTCTATTTCGTTCTCACTAATTGGTGTCGCTTCTTCATCTGAAGTCTTCACAACTTCTATACCATCAACAAGAGGTATTGCTTCCATCCTTGCTGCTCTATCGAAGAAAAGAATAGCCTTCTTCTTCAAGCATGGTACAATTCCATCGGATCTTTGGCAATCTTCATATAACCTCATAAAATATTTGACACCAGCATCTTCCCTTGCAGCTGTGGCTGACAGCGCAATAACAACTAATAACACTTTGGTAAACATTTTGAACTTTGATGTACACAGTACGATTTGATAAAAAAGACTGCCGGTATGCATGCAAGCGGCGTGAGTATTTATAGGCTATGTACACACTACAAAAAGAACCGCCGGCTTTAGAACGGGGGAATAGAGTCTGTAAAGCTTGGATACACTAGACTCGTGGATGGGACGGTTGAGCGCTGCCAAGTTGTGTAGACTACGGTTAAGATGTCTATGTGCGGGTGTGTAACGAAATGGAAAATTGTTGTGTTAGTGACTGGTGATGTGCTAGGGTTGATATTGTCAGGGATGGATGTGGCAATGGCAAATAATGATCGAATCAAATTATTTGATCTATTATATGCAAAGAATATGGCAGTATAAGAGCCTACACCTAAATGGTATGTCAACCCAAGTTAAACTAAAGGTTTCCCATAAATGTTCTAAATAATGTTACAAAGAACCACTTTCCCATAAACCATACAATGGTCATATTTAGGCAACGCGGTGATGACCAACATCCAATCTATGGGAAATTATACTTAAGTACCGTCTTTGAATCATCCCATCGGCCTGTGAAGACATGACTTGCAATACTTGGCATGTACCTTTTGTTAATTAAAAGTGATGATAGTTTACTATGACGTATTTAATATAGAAAAGGTAAAGGCGTAATACATGTGGATCAACTACGACTTGTAAAAGTTCAAAGGGAAATTCAGTTACATATGTTTGTAACGCTTCATCAATAATGACTCAATGTTTCAATGTATATGTTTTGATATATTCACTTGAGAACCATCTCCTTTCAAGCTTTGTATGCTTATCATCTTCACCTGATCAATTACTACCACCTTGAGATTGTGATCAAACATAAGCCTAGAAGAAAAAAATAATGATTTTAATCATTTGCATCCACAGTTTGCAAAACTAAAAATTTTCTTTTTATAATAGCTTCTAATAATAGTAAAAAGTAATGGACTTACTTTCCATATGAATATGATATGAAAAGGTCAAAGCACTATCTATAAGCTAACGTCAATGTCTGTCCAGCTTCATTTCACTGCGAGACATCTGCGCACACCTTCGCTCGAGGGTTCATAGGAGATAGAGCTTTTAGTGAAGGGAAACATTATGAAAAATCAAAAGCACGATGAGAGAGTACCAGAGCCAACATTCCTCAATTGTAGTTTAGTACTATAGATACCAACTGACTAGCTAGCACCCTCAGGTTGAAACTTTGTTGCGAATTCTGACAGTGGTCCGTAATCACCGGCAGGTAATTTTCGACAATGTTAAATATCACTGCATTGAGACCTAGTTTCTTTGTAAATTTCTTTATTTACCACATTTGGTTATATGATATATCCAAGTGCAAGTTGCCTAAAATAAACATATTTTAAGGTGGAATTCTCTAATGAAGACCGTATTTTTATCCGACTTAAAAAAAAGGAGGAGCTTCTCAATACCGTTGTATTTTTTTTTATGTTTGTTACCTCATTACTCCATCATTTATTAACCGACTTGGAAAATTCTTTTTTTATTTGAAAGAGTACACTTCCCGTTTGGTCCCATTGTCATCAGATCAGGATTTGATTACTTCTTAGTGTACTTTGAAGTCGGTTTGAGTTTTTTGTAAAACATTCCAATTATTTTATAAACATGTCTTTTATGTTGTCAACCAACATCATCACAACCAGGTTCCATGTCAAGACGAATCAAATGAGCTCAAAATTGATGGAATTACTTCATTTGATTACACAGTTTGCACGCTAACTTCGGCTCCATCATCAGATCAGCTCCATGTGATAATAATGTTGCATTCATATTCGATTTCCATATGGATGCATCAGCTCTTTCAGAAACCGGGGTCAAAAACTTGCAAGATTTGATTAAAGGCAGACAGAAACCGGGATAGATGAAACTAAATAAAAGTTTGTAAGAAAGTAACGAGAATAAAGGCGCAAGATCAATTTCTTTGGCATGATTTACAGCTATGACGAATTTGCCCATGGATATTTCCCAATCAAAGTCAAAGTCAAAGCCAATTCAATTTAGGCCCCAGAAGGGCACTTATGAAGGTCACATTTACTGAAGTTACCAACGGTTCGGAACTCGGCCTTCAACTGAGAAGAATCCGGAAGGAAACCCAACAAGGTTACATTTTTTTAATAATATGATGAGTTCTAGTTCTACATCCAGTTATGTACGTTACCTTTCTCAAGTCCGTTACTATGTCCATCATTAAACTCCGAATATTTAAAAAAATCTAATTAATAGCTTATACAATATTTTACAACTGTATAGGCAGTTATTTTGATATGCCGCATCAAATATAACCAAGTTTCTTGTAATAATAGCACTCGACTTACGAGTATGATTCTACGATGCGCAAAAAAACGGTTAACATGATTATTCTTAATTATTTGTACTAGTTTGTAATAAGAATACATAAATGAGTCTTTTTGGTTTTTTTTGGAACAATCCAATACAAAAATGTGCATCAAATAGCAGTTTCATAGTTATTTTTTTTTACTGTTTATAGGCCTGTGTTTGACCGCAATCTCACCATGGTAAGTGATGATGCGGCCGAAGGTGGTAAGCACACAAAGCCTAGAAGGAACTGGCTCTCAAGTGCAGCTGTCGGAACACCCCGAAAGGTGCTTGGCGACAGAATATCAACATGAGGGTGGTAGCCAGCCAGGCGGGTACTACAAAGTACCCTACCACCGTGCTATGGTTTCCTCACGATGTTTTCCTTCACCGAAAACTCAAGCTCATTGTAGGATTCGAGCCCTGGACCTTTGTCTCGGAATCTGACGTCACTACCACTGAGCTATCATCGCCACTGAGTTAACCCACACAGGCTATAAGAAGATGAATCAATCACATCATCATTGCGGCTTGGAATTATCCCGTAAACTGGTGAAAATCATTCCAAAGTATTACTTCTGCCAGGATAGCTCTACATTAGAACATAATTACAAAAAAGAGCTTGAAACTGAGGGATGAAAATTCATGCAAATCATCGTATGGGTCTGTAAAAATGACTTCAAATTACGTTAAAAATAATTCTATCTCTCCCTCTCTAACTTTCCAAAAGTGTCATCAAAAATCTACAAATAGGATATTTTAACGGTGATTTGGATATTGTCTCTTTCAGTCACGTCAGCAAGGTGCGTTAGATCGCTGCGTTTGTTTCACATTTTGTCTCCATCCCGAATGTGAGATAACAATCTTCGCTTCAAAACCATATTATTTTATGAGTGAGACCGTTTTTAGGGTTCCATAGCCAAATGGCAAAAAACGGAACCCTTATGGATTCGTCATGTCTGTCTGTCTGTCCGTATGTCACAGCCACTTTTTTCCGAATCTATAAGAACTATACTGTTGAAACTTGGTAAGTAGATGTATTCTGTGAACCTCATTAAGATTTTCACACAAAAATAGAAAAAAAAACAATAATATTTGGGGGTTCCCCATACTTAGAACTGAAACTGATATTGAGGTTTCTAATATCTTTTTTTCTAAACTGAATAGTATGCGCGAGAGTCACTTCCAAAGTGGTAAAGTGTGTGTCCCCCCCTGTAACTTCTAAAATAATAGAATGATAAAACTAAAAAAAATATATGATGTACCATGCAAACTTCCACCGAAAATTGGTTTGAACGAGATCTAGTAAGTAGTTTTTTTTAAAACGTCATAAATCGTAAAACGCAATTTACCTTTCATTCAATATTTTTGGTGTTTTTTTTTTCATAGCAAAGTTGAGTTAGTTAATATTACACGGGACCCTCCGTG
The DNA here is from genome assembly GCA_951394255.1 of Polyploca ridens. Lineage (NCBI taxonomy): Eukaryota > Metazoa > Arthropoda > Insecta > Lepidoptera > Drepanidae > Polyploca > Polyploca ridens. The sequence continues at coordinate 4,256,099 of OX596266.1, read as the reverse complement.
TGCGAGTCCGACTCGCACTTGGTCGGTTTTTATTCATACTCATATTTGCCATTTCCAGTTGACAGCTATTTTATGTCAGCAAAAATCATAAAAATTACGATCGGTAAAATTTGTATTGTATGTAACTACGGAACCCAACGAACACTGTGCGTAGTCTTACACGCATATACGACTCGTAGGTTACATTATGCCTCTAAAAATAACTTATGATATTTTGTTCTCCGAACTAAAATTGTATAGGCATTCCCTGAAATTTATGTGAATGTAGACCTTAATATTTGTAAATAAAATTCAATATTTACTCAGAGTTCTTTATTTACAACAAATATGTACAAAATACAATCTATATATAGAAAATTTCCTCAGAGTTTGTTTTTATTGTAACTATTTTTTAGACTACTTAGGTAGCAAACAAGCATACGGCCTGTCTGATGGTAAGTGGTTACCGTAGCCTATGATCGCTTGCAACACGAGGGGTATCGCGCGCGTTACCGACCGAAGAAATCTCTTCACACCCTTTCTGAAGAACCCCATGCTGTACTCCATTGGGAAAACCACGGCGGGGAGCTCATTAGCCAATATCTCATTAACTGTCTAATAACCAAATTGTCATTCTTTTAAAAAGAAAACTTTGCCCACTTGGTACAAAAGAAGAAAAATCCTAGGCATGCCTTTGTCCAACGGAACGAACCCACGACCTCAAAGTCCACAACTAGCACACTTAGTACTGGGTCAATCGAGACATATTGCATCTTATTAGGACCATCATTACTTACTGGATGAATTCAAACGTTTCTTGTTTTTACGTTAATCACGGCAAAGAGATAAAGCGAGAAGAGATTAAATCAGAGGACCAAGTCTGATATTTTAAATCAAAAATAACATTCTGATACAATCCCATTTCAACTCCATTGCCGTTGATCCAATGTGCGTTGTCTACGGTATGTAATGTGAGTTTTTGACGGGCCAGTTGGCGCAGTTGGTTAAGTCCACCTAACGCGCTGCAGGTCGTGGGTTCGATTCCCACACAGGACATGCATTCATGTGCATGAACATGTCTGTATGTCCTGAATCTGGGTGTGATTATGTATATTAAGTACCTGTGTATTTACAAATAAAAAGTAGTATATGTATTATATCAGTTATCTGGATTCCATAGTACAATCTCTGTGGTAGTGATGCTGGATACCGAGACGAAGGTCCCGGCTTCGAATCCTACAATGAACTTGAGCTTTCGGTGAAGGAAAACATCGTGAGGAAACCATAGCACGGTGGTAGGGTACCACACACCTGGAAAATCTGTCGCCAAGCACCTATCGGTGTGTTCCGACAGCTGCACTTGAGAGCAACTTCCTTTCTAAGCTTTGTGTTCTTACTACCTCTGGCAACATCATAACTTATGATAGTGAGATTGTAGGTACACAGGTCTATGCATAATTTAAAAAAAAACTACAGAGTACTATCGTGTTATAACTAAAAACTCAAACTTATTTTAGGATCGTAATCCATGAATTTCCACTGAGCTAATATGCATGCAGACTCGAGAAATAGTAATTTGTCGAGTCTACATCGCAAATAGCCCTTTCGTGACAATAGAAGCTTTATTTTCAATAAATTACGTTAAGGTACTATAGAATAGACGTGGAGTTCATCCATCATTTTTGTGGAATTGTTATGATGTTTGTCCCAGTTTACTATGGAATAATGGAGACATTTTTCTACGTCATAAGCACAATATAAGTATAACATCTATGTAAGGAGTATAAGGTCACTTGCACGTACCTCATGATTGAAGATCTCAAGAACAGTACGCATAGCCTATCTATCACAAACTACAAAATAAAGTAAAAAAAAAAGCATTTATATTGGCAATTCTATTAAAGCCATTCAAACATTAAATACGTACTAAGTTTTATCTTATAAAGCCTAATTTTTTTAACAGATCTATCTCTTACAAAAAGAAATTTTAAAAGTAACATTAACAACTATAACATGAATTACGAAATTAATAATTGCAGACATACTTAGCAATTACATGTAAAATAAGCCCATTAAAATGCAGATCAAACATTTCAAGTAATGTTTTTTTCATCGTATACATAGTTTTGTACTTAATAATTATTCTTCAGTAATTTTGATGTGAAGGTAAAAATTTAATGCTTCGTTTATTGTTTATTGAACTTTCTCTATTATGCTTACACTTTAGTTAATTTTTGTAGCGTGATTGCTTTCAGGATGCCTATTACAAGCTCTTAAAACAAGGTTAAAATAACCTTATTTGTCTTTTGTCCCGTTTTGACGTCGGATGTCAAAGAAAGACAAAAGTCAAATAAGGTTATTTTAACCTTGTTTTAAGAGCTTGTGGTTCGCCCTCAGGTGTTGCCATAGTTTAGTAAATAATGAATATATCCTTTGCCGCAACGGTAAATGTTACTTTTGATTACGTATTTACAGATTCACTAAAACATTACTTACAGTAACTGGAGTTTCGACGGTAACTTCTATGAAATCATAAAAACTAAACCCACACTCGTTAATTACAAAATCTCAGAAATTTTACAGGTTGATTCCTTAGAGTCCGCTATGAAAAGGTTTTCAGAAGTTCAACCTAAATTCAAATAAGTTAATCTGTTTTCAGGATTAGAAGATATCGGTGACAGTTCACATTTTCCGGTTCACTCATACTACTTGCGAGTAACTAAAATAATATTTTACAAAAAATATTTTAATTTCCATTTTATATCATTGCAAAAATACAATATATATCGCTATATATAACTAAGAAACAATTTCAGCACATTAATACTATAGCTTGATAATTTTAAAAATTAAGAAATAGGATGTACTTAAAATACTTGCTGCATGAAACGGAACATTGACCTATAGTGATTGACAATGCTTGATCGACAGGGAAATTCAAAAAAGTATCGATATATGTTATATCGATTATTTTTGAATTGGTTTATCAATATCGAAATATTTTTAATCACCAAAAAATTTCGATATATCGGTACGATATCAAAGAGAGAGAGAATATTCTTACATTATTAGGTAATAACAATTAACAAACATAATTTCTCATAAATCCTGTAATAATTATCTGAAATTAAGAACAACGATAATAGTACAGTGTGATACATATGTGCAAAGTTGGTAATTACACATGAGGCGGTATTAAGCAGTAAGACAGTGATAAGGAAATATAATTTGGAAAATAAAAGCACTAAAATGAAAATCGATTAGACTTTCTTTATTAACTTTCTCGATACGACAAAAAAATCGATTGGATATCGTTAAGGCGCATGACTATAATTGTCAAAAGTGAACTGTCACCGATATCTTCTAATCCTGAAAACACTTTAACGAGAAGTTTAAGAACGGTAGAGCGTAGTTTACGACCTTACAGAATACCGCAGCCAATTAACTGTATGTTGTGTAAAGTTGTGTTCCTGCACGTGAGTAAGATCGCCAGAGATCATTGGGTAGGGGGGAAAGGTCGATAACCCCTGAGCGATGCTTCGTTTGTTGCAAGCGTCAATATGGCTGCGGTAACCGCTTACCATCAGGCGGGCCTGTTTACCGACTTAGTCGTAACAAAAAAAGCAATCATCGCTTTACCTTCATAAGGCTGAGCGTCCACCAAAGATGTGCGAGGAAGCCAAGCGAGTATTCGTAGTGATGCGGTGAAACGGTGTAACTCCTTCCACCGTAAGGAATGTGTAATAATGTGTACAGGTGAGAGATGCGATTATAGGTAGCAGACTCTTTTCCAGTATGACCTCTACCAAACTCTATCTATTGACTGACTGGTAGGCGCACATTTTCATTCCCACATTCCTCACACACATTCCACGCATACATTCCTCGCTTACATCCCATCTCGCTTACAGCTATATTATAGCACCCATCGAATACTGGTCGATATAATATTGCTTTATTTCAGATACTTTAAGAGCGTCGTATTCGCTCAAAGAGCAGCTCGAGACGGGAATTACTGGAGATACAGAAACCTTACAAAATACCGCAGCCAAATAACTTTAAGTTGTGTTTCTGCGCGTGAGTAAGGTCGCCAGAACTCATTGGGGAAGAGGGAAAGGTCGGTAACGCATGAGTGATAACTCGTGTGTTGCAAGCTTCCATATGGCTACGGTAACCGCTTACCTTCAGGCGGACCGTAAACTTGTTTACCGATTTCGTAGTATACACTGAAAAAAATGATCTACAAAACTTGTTATGTATGTATGTTGACGTTTTGTTGTCGGGAAACTAACTTTAGTTACATTTAATCAAATAATTTAGTAACGAACAAAAACTAGTGGTAGTATTACTGGTAAGTTTAGTTCGCAAGTCACTCTGTTTAGGTTATTGGTCGTCAAATTTTGTGTTACTGTTAAATAAAATTTTGTAGGCACTTGTAGTCCATTTTTTTCAGAGTACAAAGAAAAAACACTTTACTGGTATATTAGCTACGAATAAAAAGAAGGGACTCAAAATTTTTACAAATTAAGCATGCCATTTGCTAATGAAACGTGAGAACGACTGAAAATAGAATGCGATCTTACTAGCTCTACAGTTGTAGGACAAATCTAAATATTCTATTAGCACTTTCCACAGAACGATTAAGGGTCATATAGGTCAGAAATGCCATAAGTGTAATCATCATCAATTTGACATGGGAGGCACACGCCATGATAATTTTGTCAAGTCGCAATAGAATTTACGCATTTAACTGTACTTTCACTGTAGGTAATTGTTTAAAATTTATGATTATTGTTTTTTAATACATTCTTAAATTACCTTTTTGTCACCTGCCATAAGTTCCTTTGACGGTTACGATAGTTTTATTAAGGTTTTTAGAAAAGCATTAATTTCAAAATTGACTCCAAATATAAGGCGGCGATCCCACAGAGAAGAGTTCTAGAGTTCGCGTTCCGAGCTCTGCATTCCGCGTTGACTGTAAGCTATGTGGGGCCTTTGAAAGTAAAAAAAGTGTATTATGAGCGATCAGTAGCGAATATTGCAGAACTCTAGAACTCTAGACTGCTTGCTGTGTGCATAATAAGTCAACACGGAATGCAGAACTCGGAACTCCAGAACTCTCTCTGTGGGATCGGCGCCTAAATGTATTTTTTTTGGATGCTACTATTCCTAAGAAACCTATTTGGTGCTCTGTATATAAAATATTCGATGTAACAGAACACATATACAAGATGTTGTTTTGGTCGGCGACAAGCGATCCAGGAGCGGTAGTACAAAATATATTTTCCCCAAAAATGGACTTAATTCCATTAAATACTGTAAATATGTTGAGAAATACCTTATTCAATTTGAAATAAAATTACCGCAAAGTATGGTTACTAGGCAAATGCACACACTAGAGCTAGGCGCAAGCCGCCATCGCCCCACCCCTTTACTCCCTCGTACTCCCGTTGAGTATTATGACTACACTTTAGCTTATTACATGATTTTCAAAATTTTTTATTTTTATTATTAAAAAAAATAAAGTAATTTGTTTAATATTTTTTTTAGCACCAGTATCATTTGTATTATCGACCCTGAGTCGCTCGTCGCTGACCAAAACAACGACCTGTATATACATTAGTTGATAATTAGGTCAGACGCCGAGATCATAGGTAAGAATATTACAAGGAGAGCATTGAAATGGAGCTTTTATTGCAGGTTTTGTTTTTTGGAGTTTAAAGATCATAAAATCATCATAAAAATATACCAAGGACGTACTAAGGTTTTTTATCAGATGCACTTGAAAGTTCTTTAGCTTAAATGTAACTTGTTGTGAAATGCACGTCTATCCAAGGTAGAGAAACAAATATTGGAACAGCAAAACCCAGTAAGTTTATAAAGCGTTATCTTGATAAAAATCTACAGTAATAATCATTTTATTCATTAAGCTATGGTGTGCTTAATTACAGCAATAATTGGCTGGGTAACTCACATTCATGTGAATTAATAGGTACACACGCTGGTGAAACTGACAAAGCATCATGATTTGAATTATCAAAGAGGTTTAGGTTTTTATATCGATTGTTTATTTGTTTGTTTGTTTGCATTGAATAGGCTCCGAAACTACTGAACCGATTTGAAAAATTCTTTCACTGTTGGGAAGCTACACTATCCCCGGGTGATATAGGCTACTTTTTATCACGGGAACGCGGGTGAAACCGCGCGAGATAGCTATGTAATATATATATCGTTGTCATAAAACATTAAGATTTTTTTTTACAAAGATGATAAGTTCTCCTTTGTACAATCAATGACTTCAAGTCATCTACATAACTCAATCAACAAGAGAGGTAGAGCATAGTGTTTATTCGCTCAAAGAGCAGCTCGACTGGGGAAGTACCTCCACCTTACAGAATACCGCAGCCAAATAACTTTATGTTGTGTAAAGTTGTGTTCCTTCGCGTGAGTAAGGTCGCCAGAGCTCATAGGGGATGGGGGAAAGGTCGGTAACGCGTGAGCGATGCTTCGTGTGTTGCCAGCGTCCATATGGCTACGGTAACCGCTTACCATCAGGCGGGCCGTATGCTTGTTTACCGACTTAGTCGTATAAAAAAAAAAAAAAAAAAACTCAAAATGTATTTATTGACACTATACGACCGCCAGTCAGTAAAGACATTCTAAAGTAACCTCCTGGACCTGAATTTAAAAAAGGCTTTGACTTATGTTTTATTAACAAGCAATATCAAATCACTTTGAATTTTAAACCCACATACACGATCACCACTAGAAGAATTTTCATGAAGAAAATGATCGTGAAGAATCTTTTTTTTGCAAAAGATTCAATTGAAAAGCATGTAAAGTCTACCATTCGACCCTGGGACACGTGGTGAATATGCCTTAAATGATGATGGTTTTGAGTAAATAAAATAGTACCTAATCATAACACATAATTCCTTATTTAAAAATATATTCCTTATAAACACCTCCTTGCATTCTACATAAATACGAGCCCAAGCCATTAAATAAAATAAATACATCCTGCTAAAATAATATCGAAACATTTTTATTGAATACTGTCGAGCCAATATCGCTAGCGTCTGTACACGCCAGCTTTGGCGTGTGACCACGTACATATAAAAGCGGATTCATAATCTTGCTATTAGTATAGTAGGTTCTTGCGTCGGACCAATGGCACGTCATATTTTTGCAAGTATACTCCTATATTTTCGTAGGTTATTAATTTGGCCTGATAACGGTTAAATAGTTAGCTTGTCAAATACATAGTTGTCCATTAGAATGTGTACAAGTATTACCCAACTAATAAGGCGCGTCGTGAATCTTCGTTCGCACAGAAAAGAAAGTATGGCCCGAACATTAACGAAAGAATGCTTAAAACTTAAAATCAACCTTAGATCACTACTATAAGATTCATAATACGCTGCAGCTGTTAGTTCCGTCTCACTCGCAAGTGACGCCCCTCCGCACGGCGCGCGCTAACATGGCGGCAGCTGCCGACAAATAGCGTTTCCCGCGCTTTGAAAATGTATCTTCTGCGCAGGTACATCGGTAAGCCATATCAGTTGGGTACAACTCTACCTAACTGTTCCTACCCACGTCTGTACGACCCGAACAGATGGGGTTCGCAGCTGGAACTACGGGTCCGGCTGTTTGGATAAGGGTACGCGGGGTCAGGTTGCGCCTCCATCATTGCAAGCGCAAAGGTGGAACCTGACATTGGGATTGGACTCGCGGTGGTCTTTGTGGTGGTTGCAGAGGAGTGGCATGTTGTCTGCTCGACTATGTGTTGGTCGTGCGTCATTCCTCGTGCGCAACAAGTGTCTGAAGTTACCGGCCTAAGGCAAAGGGCCACCTGGTGGTCAGACGCGGGGTTCGTGAGTAACCCTCAAGCAAGTGAGCTCCTGTGAGTGAACTGCATCTCCGGCACTTTCCTGGATAGAAAGTAGAGGACTACCCGTTGGATTAGTTTTCCGACAACCCAGCTGTAGGTAGATGCGTGGATTCGTGGAGAAATGGGAGCCAGCTTCTCTGGCGTCCCTAGCGGGGATAGAATCCGCTAGCACCATCAAGTTGTGCTAGTGCCGGTGTTTGCGCTGCGTATTTTTACGTTAGTGCTCATGCTAGTGCTGGCGTGCTGGGGTGCGTGTGGTGAGCGACTTTGACAGCTCCGGTACCATTCTGGACAAATGGTAGTGAGTGATCACGGTGCGACTCACATTTTCTCAAGAGTACCAGGGGCGAGTACTCTGGCGGCGTGGCCTACCGCAGATGGTCCCAGACGCCTCGTAAGGGGTTGCCTGGTATAGTGTGCCATCTTTTATGACCGAGAGGTTGGTGAAGGTGGCCACTATAGAAAATCTCAGTAGAAAAGAGGGGGTATGTACCTAACTGTTCAAAACAAATAGGAATATTTAATTAAATAAACACATCTAAATTATTACTTCACATCGGGGCAAAGGCTGCAACGTTTTAAGTCTCAAGTTCGGCCTCATATGGAGTCTGTCATCTATGGGCGGGAGTACCTGAATGGATACCAGCTCGAGCTCACAAACGGTTCCGAGGTCCTTCGTCTGAGGAGAGACTTTGTCTCGTTATGTATGTTCTACCGCTTGTATGTACTACGTATAATGTTCTGAAGAATTGTTTGACCTAATGCCCACGGCTACCTTCTATAACTCTCTTCACAACTCTCGCCATCGACTGAGAGTCCATCATCATACATTGGAACTAAAATGGTCTCGTACTTTACGGTTTTAAAGAAGCTTCCTATCACAGACTCTCAGGCTGTGGAATGAGCTCCTCCCCGTGGTTTTTCCATGGGACTATAATATATAAAAATCTGTTGCCGAGCACCTGTGTTCCAACAGCTGCTTTAGAGAGCCAATTCCTTTTAGGCTTTGTGTGCTTACCACCTTCGGCCACTTGACCCCTGACCACGGTGAAAAACCGCACTGGTTTTTCTGTGTTTAGTCACTCACTTAGTACCTTTACCTACTTCATTCGTAATAAAGTTATCAAACATTGATTAGCTAAAATTCCGAAGTCTTTCCTGACAGGTGACATTTGGTGATCGAAAGAGTGAAACGGGCACACTATTACATTGATTTAGTTAAAAAGAGATTTAGAAATAAGGGGGTTAGTCTTTTGATACGCGTAGAGTTCGTAACATTAGAGCGGTAAAATTTAAATTTAATTTTTGTATGAAAGTTTGATGAATTAAAATCTGATTAATTTTTAAAAGTCACGGACCAAAAGTTGTTGTTTATGATGTTAGTAATGAAGTCCTGAGAGGTTGTTCGGGTTTTACCTATAACCCTGTATATTGGGCTATTTCTTTACACTAGAAAATAAATTAGGTATAATCCAAACATAATCTTAGTAAATGAGATAAGCAGACCCCCAATTAGCATTTAATTCGATTAAATGATGTAATCGATTGCACGCGATCACGGATAATGATTAAATCGATTAATTACCCTACACAAGACACACACACAAGATACATAAGAATTAATCAGACAAGATTATAATAAGCACTCTAAGGCCCATCGCAGACGTAGCTATAATATATATTAATATGCCGAGCTATAATATAAATATCTGGTCTCATACTTGTTTTATTAGCAGTACAAAAAAAATACTTATTACAAAAAATAGAGAAACTATCAGAAGCAAAGGTTAAGTTCCATTTTTTTAGAGACAACTAAAGTTCTCTTTAGCGCTGAAACAATAAATAAGAACGCTTTTAGGAGTAATTTTCTCGCAAACACCGTGATTTTCACGGCGGTTCTTCAACAACAAGTTTGGCTGGATGGCTTCACTTGAACTGAACATAATTGTGATGTGTGGCGTCTTCTCTATACGTAGTAATAATAGCTCAATGTGAGATTTTCCAAAATCTGTAAATGCCGATAGCAATAACTCAAAAAGTATGGGATAGTCATCTAAGATCATATTCGCGTGGCTTGCCCTTAATCCGGCCTATTAGGAATATGCGTTCATTTTCACTTGTAAAATCCTTACAGTTAGATGAGGGTTAAGAGATCAATGATGAAAAGGTTAGCCTGTGCAAGTCTATGGTAGAACTGAGACAGAGTTCGGTACAAGGTGTTAACTGTGAACTTAACTATTACATTTCGCTTTAAGGAGTTTGTTGTACACATTGTGTGGATTATGCTATTAAATTAAAGACGCTTACTTTATGTTCATGAATACATACAGAACCATTTTTTATTTTAAGTTTTAACACAAGTTGAAGATATTCTTCACGAGCAGTATCATCCCTTACTCATGGTCTCAAATGTAAAAGAGAAATCTGATGTGCCGAACCACGCCTACGAAATGGTGTATTGAGTCTTTAACTCTTCATGAATGTGATGTAAGCATGCCTTCAAATATTATCTAGTCAATGTTGTTATTTATTAAAATTAAAGAACCAATGATGAGAACGTACATTTACTGATGATATCTATGATCATGCTATGGTAAAGATTTGGGGGATTTTCAGGGTTCCGTAGCCAAATGGCATGGTATAAAAAACGGAACCCTTATGGATTCGTCATGTCTGTCTGTCTGTCTGTCTGTCCGTCTGTCTGTCTGTCTGTCTGTTTATCTGTCTGTCTGTCTGTGGTAAGTAGATGTATTCTGTGAATCGCATTAAGATTTTCACACAAAAATAGAAAAAAACAATAAATGTTGGGGGTTCCCCATACTTAGAACTGAAACTCAACAATTTTGTTTTCATCAAACCCGTACATGTGTGGTATTTCTGGATAGGTCTTCAAAAAGGATATTGAGGTTTCTAATATCATTTTATTCTAAACTGAATAGTTTGCGCGAGAGACACTTCCAAAGTGGTAAAATGTGCAAAATATATGATTTACCTTTCATTCAATATTTCCGGCGTTTTTTTTTCATAGCAGAGTTAGTTAATATTACACGGAACCCTCCATGTGCGAGTCCGACTCGCACTTGGCCGGTTTTTTTATAGAAAGGAAGTCGGATATCATTTTTATATTCTTTATCAATTTTAAGTCTTACAAGATATATTCATGTTAATTCTGTGGATAAATTTGGACCTTCCTAATATCAAAACAAGCATAATTAATAATCATCATCATAATCTATACCCATCAACTTATAGTAGACTAGTAATCTTCTAAAATATGCAGTTCCCATATTACCAAAATATCAATATGTGAAGTCAGTCTGTAACAAACAATAAATTATTATGTAGTAATCCTTATTTCTACAAAAACCTAAATGTAAAAAAAAAAACTTTTCTCAGTGTAGGTGAATCTGCAAAGTGGATTCAGGGTATTATATTACCCGATCACAACATAATTGAGAGTAGATTACGCATCCCGTATATGTTGCGGTTATTAAATGGTTTCAGACAAATCAAAGTCTGCCGCTGATGTTTTATTTTACTAAGTAGAACATAACAAACTGGTAGATGAGTAATGCTAAAAGCTTCAGGTAAATGTTAAACATTTAAAAAAAAAAAAATCTGCTTTACTATTTAGTTAAAATTGCCGACTCTGTATAATCCTAAATTATTATGTAGAACAACCCTTTTTTAAGATTAATTCAATTATAAGCACTTTAGACAGGAGACATACTAATAATAATAATAATTTACACACTAGAATTAGGTTTTTTTTATAACATTTTTAGTTGATTTTATAGAAATATTGTAAAAAAAAAAACATATTTATGTATAGGATTAGGTTTTTTATAATATTTTTTTGATTTTATACATTAATGTTATAAAAAAAGGTAATTTTAAGATACACAATGAATAAAGAGAATAATAATAAAATCTACTTTAAACATAACCTTATTTCTAATCAAATAAACTGTTCTAAATCCGTGCCAATTAAAAAAGAAGTTGCATCGCGTCTAGTTGAGGCGCGACACGTTACCAAAATACTGGCAGCTTGCTAACTTGGATGGCAATGCCGAGCTACTGATCAAAGTATAAACCGCATCCTGGGAACGTGTCGCTTCAACTAGACGCGCTGCAACTGATATCTTTTTTAAATATAGTACTTATTATTATTTGAAGATAACACACGTGATTTAATAAATTTAGTAAATTTTTTTTTTAGTTTTTTACAAAATCCAAAATTCCCGACTTATATTTGTGGGTATCAAATATAGAGAAAAAAATGAAATTTATTAACCACTGTAAATGAAAAAAAATGAAATTTATTAACCACTTGAAACAATGCTTATTTAAGATGAAAAAGTAAAGTTGCAGAAAAGAATTAAACACCTTGAATTAAATAGACATTTCACCAAAAACCTGTAACACAAGATGACCTTGACATTGACAATTCGCATCGTCAGCGTGAGAGCATACACCGCTGACCACTCATACACAACCATTTCACGCACACACACACAAAAATTTACGTGCACATGCACGCCTCAGTGCACGGCCATACGATGCAACGATTGCACGCTCTAAAAGATTTATAGATAAATACAGTTCCCGGTGAAAATAGATAAATGGCAGTGAACATGTATTTTCTTTACATTTCAATTGGCGCAACCGCACCAACCGGACATCGGTCCAGAGCTTTTATAAACGGGACAGCCGCGGGTATCACATCAAAATGCAGTGCCGCGGAAGCATCGTCCTGTTGTGCTTCAGTGTTCTCACCGTCTCAGCTGACACGTTTGGAACCAGCCTCAAGTTCCTCGAAAGGATATACGACAACTGTGAAAGGTCACAAGAAATCGTGAAGTGCTTAAAAATTCAAGGCGCTAAGTTAGCCGATCGGGCAGCTAGAACGGAATCCTTACCTATCATAGATGGCATAACTTTAGTTCAAAGACCAGATTTAGGAAGAGCATTCCCATCTGTATTGCCCGATGGGGATTTGAATTCGTTACCTTCTGAACAAGTTGACAAATTGCTAAATTTAGCTGCAACGAAACTGATGCAAACTCATCGGGTAGTCATATCACCAATGAGCGTTGGAGATGATGTCGGAAGGTCAATAAACGAGGCTAGAAGTAAGCTCAAAAAGATGATAGGTCCAATCATAGCTGGTGTTGCAATAAAGGGTGGCTTCCTCGCGATCGCGTTCCAAGCAATTGCACTCATCGCTGGAAAGGCACTACTCATTGGTAAGATTGCTTTACTTCTCTCGGCGATCATTGGATTGAAGAAACTGGTCACTGGAGGAGAATCCCACGAGAAGACAACGTACGAGATCGTGAAGCATCCTCAGGTATCCCAAAGTCATACTTATTCCTCTTCACACTACGGCGGCGACTTTGACACCACCGGTCCAGGTGGCCACTACAGAAGAAGCGTAGAGGACGAAGCTGCTGCCCAAGATAGGGCTTACAGAGCCTACTCCAAGAAGCAGTAGGTTGTAGAATAAGGCTTACGACTCCATAATACAAAATTTACAACGACGACTCCGGCATATTTATATGCATATGCAAAATGTTCCCAAAATCATGTTTTGGGCTGTTTTGCGTAAGAAAAAAGTATTTATTCTTATTATTATCATTCTTATATGAAACGACACTAATTAAGTTATTAATGTTAAGATAATAAATTATTATTCGTAACTGGACGTATTTAATCTGTATGTTATCGACAATATTATAAGAATGTTTACATAAAAATATATTTTTATGTAAATAGTGTATGCGTATGCGATGATTTGCATGTATGAATGAATTTTAAGTACATTAGATAGAGTTTTATAATCGTTTGCACCAAATAATAATGCTAATGACGTTATGAATATTTAATTAAACAAATTATATTCCGTATAATCGTTATGACTCGTATAATAATTATGTCATAATTTTTAGGATAATTTAGGCTAGTCGACGGGTACTGTGCATTTTCGTTATTTCTAAAAGTTCTTTTGTCCAATTTTGTAAAAATAGATTTAAGTTTTAGTTTTGTTAAGTGGATCATGTTATTTTATTTATTTTGGTGCTGTTTAGCGTAAGTAGATAATTATTTATTTTCGTATTATTATTATGTTCTGTAACATCCTATTTATCATGTCAATTTACGACAAGGTGGTTACGCGAGTACCTTTTATTTATTGGTATATTTATTTTATAAATAAAATAATAATCGTGTACTATTTAACCCTGTTATATTTAAGTATTAACAGTTATAGTTTTATGATAATAATGATGATGATAAATATTCTTAAACATGAGACAAAACCAACGAAATGAAGTCGATAAAACATTTTTGGAAACTGGAATTTTGTTTTATTTTTTGCATCGTCACTATCGGAAATTCTAATAGTACGCAAGATGAGGAAATCAATAAATACAGATTAAATTGGTCAAGTGTTTTTTTTTATAACTTCAATCACTATTGTAACGTAATAAGTTAAATTCAGAAGCATCAAATTTAACTAGTACTACGTTCCTTAAATCAAAAGCTATTTTTTTCATTAATTAAGTTATATTTAGATATAAAGTTAAATCACTAGTTTTAGAACGAATCGGCAGTCACTGTACCTTTAAACACCCAACAAAAGAATCGTCATACTACAAAGAGTAGTAAATGCCAGGGAACGGAACTAAGAATGTCCCTAATTAGCAAAAATAATAACCTCAGTCAAGGAATGTCACATTCTTTCACTGAAACGTTTATAATTTTCATAATTTCAGGTTATTGCACTTATTATGTACGTTCACCTAACAAGCTTATTGCATAATGATTAATACTCATTAATCACCAATTATTCAAGGTATAATCTATCACTATCCATAATCATGAATGAGTAGTTTTTATTCAAAAGGATGAATGACATATCTTGACTTGTAACGTGCATTGACTGATCTTCTATCTTCTGAATCTTGAAGTACATATCTTCCATAATCAGTGATTTTGCTAATTGCAGAAGGCTCGGAATAAACAATATTAATACAAACCTGCAATCTAATTAAACATGTAAGAAGACAAACTATACATATTAATAGTACATCATTTACCACGGAAAAAAATTAATAGGTTACAATTTATAATCCATTTTACTCAAATTAAGAAATACTTGCGGAAATCTTAGTTGATTTGTATCCGGATAAAACTCTCTCGATTGTTTTTCTTAATAAGTGCTAAGAACAAACATTTATCAAGACAAGAGAATCATTATTACAGATTTACCGTGTTTGGTAGTCATTAATTGCGAAATAATTGGAGCAGTGATGATATTGAACATGAAAGAGAGTATTCCGAATGTATGGATTCTGAATTACAAAAAATATCTGATATCGAAATGAGATTTGAAGTCCCGTTGATAAAAGAAGGTTTAAATGATCTGTTTATGTTAATGCTGATGATGCTAAAGTTATCGATTCTGGATTAAAAAATATTGACCATCGAAATAAGATTTTAAGTCCCAATTTTAAGGAGGCTCTTGCAAAAAGGATGTAATTATCTGTCCCTCATGCAAATTGCTTAAGCTCATGAAGTGATGATTTATTTTACAATGCGTAGAAAATTTTCGATTTACTTTTTTTAAACATTGATCTAGAAATAAGTAAAGTAAAGAACATTTTACAGGCAAAATTACACAGATAAATTATTTACATTATGTAATTAATTTTGAATTACCATTTTCAAACTATAAATACTCTTAAACACAGTAACTTTACTTGTACGGTACATCATTGCGTGCGATAGATATACTTTAGTAAAAAAACCATAGACATTATCAGAACCGTTGTAGCTGATAACCAATTAACACAAACCTGAAAACAGCTGGACCGTAAACACAGTTAACCATCGAAGATAAAAATTAGGTTGATTCAATCATAACTATAGAGTAAAGGCTGTAAGAATTGTGATGATTTTAATGCGAGTAATGATTCGATTATAGAGTCAGTCCGGTCACAAGTAAGATACAAGTCTAATTTTGTTAACCCTTCATCTTTAACTAACACCTTCAGTTTTATTATTTAGAAAAATGCAACTCCATGACAACATTTAGTAAATGCTGAAAGCCTAAATTATATTGCTCTCCAAAGATGAGTACAACTGATGAGTAATTATTTGCTAAGTTTGTTGTATTTTCCTTGCATGCAGAAATTTGCATTATATTATTTTTGATATGAATGAAGAACTCTTTTGCTTATAGTAAATTGAAACACCATCACGAACCATTGAACTAATAAATCAATATATAAACAATCAAATTAAGCAAATGATGATGTGAAATCTATGAATCTTGCACGCATTGCATCGCTTGCAAATATTGACGTAAAACACGAAGATGGTACACGCGACAATATAAAATTACATTTCAATGGTATTCGATGAAAAAAAGATGAAAGTCTTGTCTCAGATGTAGTGGTAGCATATTATAAATTAATTCGAGGCCTGCGCACGTTAGATACAGTTGGTCAGCAACGCTCGCTAGCCGCCTGGTATTCGCCATGTAACGTTAGATAATTTTTCTAAACTAGTATCACGCTGTCCAAAAAAATCTTGTTATTGTGATCGGTACTATTTGAGAATCAATTTTATGCAAATATTTTAGAAATCTTTACAAAGAAATATTTCGTTGAGAGAATAATTAACGTTGCTAGTAAGTCGGTTTTATTTGCCCTATGTGATTCAATAAATTTCTGATCCTTTCTGAAATCTATCAGTTGACCTGATGCCTAAGTTTTTAATGTTTGGTGTATAACTTAAAAAAATAATATTGTTCATCTAATAACGTGTCTTAATTCCTTTCCATCCCATGGTTGTCTGGAAGAGATCGCTTCTTAGCAATACCGCCGATTGTACAGTATTTTTAAATTGCTGTCTATTTGTATTCCTATCAGTTCTTAATTCTTCAAACGATATGATTTGCTAGGTATTTACAAAAACTTTTTGTTTAATCCGTTTGCGTAAATTTCATTCATTAGGTTAAACGACTGCCATTATACACTAAGTAAGTGAGGCATGTAATTTTGATATTACTGCTGCAACATTAAACAGCTAATTTCTTCCTAATTTCTTTTGAACTAACTTGGAACTACTTCCTTCTGCCAATCAACTATTAACATGATCCCCGGTTTTTAAGTCTTCCGTGTCCGTCATTTACTGATATTATATTAAATCATTTTACATTAATGACGCCTCATTTTAAACGGATATTTCTTGTATTCTTCATAATAGAAAAATAAATTAATTTGGAATACCTACTGAGAAAGTCCTATCTCAAGCCTTAAAAATAGTTTGGATTTTAATGTTTTCAATTGATAAGCTGTCGTTTTGAGAACTTTAATAATGATCATGCTTGCAAAGAAGACCTCATTTATTTGAAGGCATAATTCTCATCTTCATACACTTAAACCTCGAATGTAATATGAAAAGTGTACAAAATAACATCTGCCTCTCCTCCCTATTTGAAATAAAGAAACGCATATAAAAGTTCCTAAAGTTTTCTCGCGTGTAGAAACGGGGCAGTAAGTGTAGTTTCATAGTATTTAGAGCGTGTAATCGCACATATACAGGATGTAGTCAATAAGCGGGACATGTGAAAACCGAGACATTGAGTTACTACTCGAGGGGTTTGATTTATGGATAGAAACAAGGTTCGTATTTTTAAAGATATATTGGATATAATTGATGCTGTAGAATTTTGACTAGAAGACAATTACTTTAATTGTATCAATGGATATCTTAAGAAACATTTATGGTTACACTACATTGATTGCTTACTATATGCAAAGTAAAGTAATAATTGATTACAATATTCAACAACATAATATTACTTGGTATACACATTATGAAAGATTAACATAAACAAACTTAAACTATACACTTGTTATATCAATAACCTAATTGTTACTACTATCCAGCATTTATAGGTGTCCAAGCGAAATCCCTAGCATGCCGTACTTTAGTTTCATCTCTCGCTTCGTCCATATCTTTCTTAGTTATAAAAAGCCTTTCTAGCCTATCTCGGAGTTCATCTGGAGTGATAGGAGATGCTGTTGTTGTTTCAGCTGATTTCTCTCTGAAGTAATAATCGGAATGATGTGGATGTCTGTTGTAATATCCTAGAAGAAATTATACGACCGTTTTAATCATATTTGCTTATTTTATACATGTTTTGATTATCTTATTGTATAGTTGGCCAAAGAGAAAGAATATGTATTAGTTGTATGAATAAATCATTAGGTATATCATTATCATAATATAAAGCATTTGATATTTTTCCGATGTTTTTAAAATATGAATATTTGAAATGTAGCATTATTTACGGTAATATTTTTTTTAAATAAATAAGAACATTATAAACTACTTATTTATTAACAAATTAGTCTTAATTTTTAAAAGACAGCATGCGATAGCAAAGCAAAAGCTTCTCCAGCAAGTATTATAATTACAAATTAAAAATCAAATCTAATTAGCAGTACGTATATATGAAGTACTCACATAATATCCAGTTATAATCGGAGCCATTTTCAACTTTAATTGGTCTAGTAATTAGGTCCACTATAATGAAACCCAAAGTAATCAGAAGGTTTTGATACAGAGCAACGGCACGAGGTCATTGAACCTGCCACCGGAAACCAGAAAAGTTGTAAATGTCTCCGGATTCATTTAATTTATAGGCTTTTTTAAGAAATTTTGTTATTAGGCCTAAAATTATAATTTTGATGAAATAAACACTTACCTCCTTGATTGTGGTGATCATGATAATGCACCGGGTGATCATAAGAAGTGTATGATGACAAAGATGGGTTTCCAAAGCCACCATAAGATGTTTGTCCTCCGAAACTTGAACCGCTAAATACTGTAATTGCTAGCAAAGCCAATTTTGCTAGCAAGAAGGCCTTTTTACTAGCAATCAATAGAAGGCCTAATAATATTGGTAGCAGAGTTGAAAGTTGGAATTTGAAGCCTAAAAGAAATGGGACTAGCAGATTCCGTGCTAGTAATCTTCCTGAAAGTAAGAGAGGAAATATATAACAACACACAATACATTTCCCATAGATCATCATGGGACTTATAAATTCAGGTGTGATTTGATAGATGGCGTAGCTAAGTCAAGTTCAAAGAAGCTGTAGCCTTGAACAGTTACAATTATTAGCAGTTCCAAGGTGAACGCGTAGATGGCGGTAATTAACTTGATTTTGTATAACAATAATACTGAAATTTGTTTCGGTAATTCATTCAATATTTTAATATGATCGTTAATTATCTGGTTTTTACATATAATGTTTTATGTTTTGTATGAGAAAATTCGCCAAAAATTTACCATTCTACCCGATAGTTCATATAGTTTTGAACACTTATAGGTATTTATTTACCTGTGGATAATTCACCATGAGGTTGCTGATGATAAGTCCTATCCTTTGTTCTTGGGTCCATCACAAACTCAAGAATTCCATTAGCTAGGGTTGGCCCAATCCTCATCACCAGTCCAGGGTATAATCCACTCATGTCCCAATGCAGGGATCGTTTGGATATAAGGTGACTTGCATCTTCCATTATAGCTCTGTAATTTTAAGTACAAAATCTTTCAAGAAATTTTTTCCCAACGCATTTTATCTTCACCGCTCTAATCTGTATCAGAATTAAATCCACGATTCACTCGTGTATCAGGAAGAACTTATGTTTTTCCAAGATGAAATACTTTATGACATAATCCAAGCTGTAATCTATCGACGTGCTAAATTTTATCCAAATCTCTTCCACTACTATAAAGTGCGTGATTAAATATTGAGTTAGTTTTAATTAGAGTTAATTGAATACACTTTTTATTTTTTTTATAACTATATTTATATTCCGCTCCACTGTTATACCCGTATTCCCAAGAATCTATATTACCGGGACAAAGGTAAAAAAAAAATTATAAATCCTCACGTTAGTCTAGTCTAGTAAGGATACTTAAATATTACCGAAAATCCATAGGATCCTTATCAAGAAAGCTCCCAAAGTCTCTCGGTGTCTTCTCGTCACGAACAAAAGATATGCCATTTGTTAAACTAAAAGATTCCGCTTCGTCATACTTGCTCAGTTTATTCAACAACTCTTTACCGAAACACACACCAACTTCTGAACTCCTTTGCACATTTAAACACTCATTCAATTGAGATTCTTCGACATTATTCTCTTTTAACTCTTCTCCCTCTTGTAATTGCAGTTGTATCGGTATTACTTCAACAATAAGTAGTGTTAATAGAACAAAACATTTTAGAGATACTGATAAAGACATTGTTGTTAAAGAAGATAGAACTAGTAATCTTGAAGACAAACTTAATGCAGAAAACAAAGAAGTAATTGTAATTAAAGTAAAAAATCTACATTTCAAGGATTCAAACGCAGTGACTACCTTCACAGATGGATCAAATGTTACGTATAACGAAACTGTAACTGGTTCTCCTGTGTTTTATAGACTTTCTTTGTTATGTCTCGATGAACTTTGCCATTGTTTTGGTACAGGGGCCTCGTTACGGACGTTTCCCACGTCGGAACCAACAATAGGGTGAAAATTCGATGGAGATAATTTGCAAAGTATCTGAGAGAGCTATTTGTGACGCCATCTGTTACGGGATATTGCATAACGAAGGTAATTTTTGTTACATCCGAATAAGATCTACATAATTATTTCGTATTTGCTACGGTTCATGAATACCAAGTACATTATTTGATACTATGTTCTTTTAAAAGATTTCGTGAGTTCTGTACTCTTTACATTGACAATAGCTTTTTCGTATCAACCCCTCTGATATTACCTACCAATTCTTTGTCTAGTCTTTTATTAATAGGAGTCAATTCTTCATGTTTTAACTAAACCTCTTCTTACATTTTGATACTTAATTTGACGATTCCTACCAGAGTCTTGAGATCAAGTCATCGCGGAATATCTCATATAAAATAATGGTGACTCGCACAATACTACCGGTAACCTACACGTCTGCATCTTGTCTCGATAATGCTCGACAGGCCGTTCGCCGAAGTGTCATCGCTTTTTGAATCTTTTGGAAATGATCGTGGACTATGAATTAAATTGTAAATAATAAAAAAAATAGAATTATAATTTCTATCATTTGGTTTTGATGAATGTGCCGCAACAAAAGCTCTACAATACAATGTTGGACTCAGTGGGAGAAATTGCCATCTGTAGCACTACCGCAGTCGGGTAAAATTTCAAAACTTTTGTGTTTGAATGTCCTTTAGAGCATTTGTTTCTTGCGGACAGAATCTTCCCCTTCAAATTAAGACACATCAACATTTTAGGCTTTTCGGTACGCGGACCGAACGAACAAAGAGTAGACCGAAAGTACTAAAGACCCAACGAATCCAGTGTTTTCTTTATCCGTAGGCTTTTTTGTGTTTAAGACTGATTCAGGCGCCGATCCTACAGAAAGAGTTCTAGAGTTCTGCGTTCCGAGTTCTACATTCCGTGTTGACTATTGTGCACACAGTAAGTTTAATAGTTCTAGAGTTCTGCAATATTCACTACTGATCACACATCATATACTTTTTTTACATTCAAAGGCGCCAACATTGCTTACAATCAACGCAGAATGCAGAACTCGGAACTCTAGAACTCTTGTCAGTGGGATCGGCGCCTCATTAGTACTAGAATCACTCAATATAATTAATGAAATTTTTATTCAAAATAACCATATTATTAATAATGTGTGCTAGATATTCAGTAGCGTAAATGAACCTCAAGATGCAAATTTTAAATTGGTAAAAATAAAGTAAAGTAACTAAAATATCTTATGACATGAGAATGATAATAAATTCTATGATAGAAATAAATACATCAATAATCAATTGTTTATTACATCAATGCGCGCAGCTTAATAAAAATCATCTCTTTCGAGGTAGGCTTGGTTATAAATAAATTCATCGATAGCTAGATAATTACTTATTGTTGTATTAAATATTCATAATTTTATAGCATATTAAAATTTATTTAAAGTCTAAAATTATTGTTTTATGATAAGAAACCTTATTAATTGTGCATTTATTTTATAAATATACTAAATCGAGAAGATACGATTGATTTATTCAATTTGTAAAGTATGCAATTTTTTTCTCTGGTGAAGTAAAAATAAATCAATATACTTTTCTGTGCTACCAGAGAAATATTTATTGGTCAGTGTCAAATACATAACCAAGTTAACACTGACAGTCAGCATACAAGCAAACTTTAATAAACAAACGTTTAAAAGCGTATTTAAACATAAAAACAATCCATATTCGATACTAAAAGCGTGTAAAGCCTTTGACCTCTTCATTGCTACAACCTACTGTGTAATACCATCTCAAACATCTTATTTTACACCTACTGTCATTTGATTTTCATTTCTAATATTATCTGGCTTGGATTTATTTTAGAGTGTGGTTAAAACGACTTTTACGTCATATTTAAATTTATTGTCAGGGAAAAGTGAAAGTACCTATTATTTTCTTAAATGACCGGCTTGTGTTAGTAAAAGTTTTGTATGATGTAACAGTTTTTTTATTTTTACAATGACATTGGGTGTTTCATAAAATATGTCGTTGTCATATAAATTTCCTTCAGTAGTTAATGTATTTTTATTAATCAAATTGTTACGCTGTTTACAACTATTATTCATTTACTGTTTCTTATTTCTTTACTTAAGACCTTGGCTTCTTTTTTTAAATTGTCTTCTTTAGTTTTATACTCAGTTAAAATGATAATATTTGAATCAGCAAAATATACCGATAAAGTAAAATCCAGATAAATCATTATTCGAAAGATGATCGTCAAACATTCCTTCAAGCTCGGAGACTCATGACCCTCAGGTTCCATACATTACTCATCAACGACTTGCTTTCGCTGTTGTAGCCACAGGGCCATCGGCTTTCTGTATCTGACGTGTTTTATGTAACCACCTCCCCTCTTTACTCTCCCACAATACTGTACCAACATATCTTTGCACTTATTTTTAACATTTTCCACATCTATTAAACCGTAACCCATTGGCATTATAATTCAAAATTGCTTGTTCCAAAACGTCATTCTAGTAGTCTTGAACTTGGTTGCACAACACCACGTCCGTAGTTCATACACCTTCACGAGTAAGCTTAATCATTCCAACAATAACTAGTAAACCTTATAACAATGCTTTAAGGTCTAAAATTGAGTGATAATCAGCTCTTTAAACAGGTATTTGCCGTGATCGTCGTATAATACTTCAACAAATTTACTTTTGCTGCTATAAAATTTACGCTCTTGATATTGAACATTAAGTGACTTAGAATTAAGGTTGCTTTTGGCTTAATTTGTTACTATAGTATATATTTAATAGGTATTATGTGCTTTAAAGGAAAAGCGTCGGATGTAAACCGGACACAGGAACGCGTGTGAAGAGAAATTTTTTTTTTTCTCTTTTACAAAAAGGATGCCTAAGGCGCGATTGACACAAATATTTTTGGGTGATGTAAAACTATGCGTAATGCAAAGGCTTTGTTGGAATGCGGTTATTTACTACTACATCAGTATTGTTGAGGAATTCAGGTCAGAGGTAGAATATCTTGTTTTTGGAGGTGCTTTAAGATTACTTACTTAGGTACTCAAGTAAATCATTTTATTTATGTAGGTACTTAGGTTATATGTTTTTTTATCAAATAATTTAATTACTGGTAGAAAATAATATTATTAACATATTTATGATAGATGTACAAAATATACTCTATATAGGGTGACTGGTAATTAGTAAACGATACTTAGACACATGATTGTACTCGTGATAACAAACAACTTTCCCAAAGAAACAAATAAGGATAAATAACTAAGTTAAATAAAAGCTGATAGTGTATTCTTATTCTTATATTATTAAGAACTATGCTAAGTAAATAACAAAAAATGTTTCTTTGGAAATGTTGTTTGTTATAATGAGTACAATCATTGTCTAAGTATCGTTTACTAATTACGAGTCATCCTATATAATAGACAATTTCCTCGAGTCTTCCGCTGATGCCGATTTTTTTTTATACCACTAAGGTGGCAAACAAGCATACGGCCCGCCTGATGGTAAGCGGTTACCGTAGCCTATGGACGCTTGCAACACCAAGGGTATCACTCGCGCGTTGCCGACCCTGCAACCAAATACCGCAATACCGGCAAGGTTCCCAGCAGGGTGGCAGCGTTTCTTCTTTGGATAGCCAAGAGAATAATTTAATAATAACATATAACTAAACTAAACAGATATTTACAAAATGTGAGTGTATATGAGCTACATGTAAGTGTGATGATAAGTGTGATAATGTGAGTTTAATAGGTGCTTAACTAAAATCTACGAACCTCTAAATGTTTTGAAATTGTGTAATAGTTGTAACGCATATATGATTTGATTTACTCTGTGGTAATAGTAACAGTAAAATTTGATACCTATGATAATATAATATTAAAAATATATAAACTTGTTTTTTTAAAATAAATTATCTCTGAGATATACTACATATTCTTCACACATGACCTGATCTAAAACTGATTCTTTTTTCATCTAACCAGTTTATATAAAACGACAACTATTATTCAATACATATCTAATAAGTTGCACAACGGATATCCGCATAGTATACTATTGGCAATTGATACTAATGTGTAAAAATTCGCTTTTCATTCATGCAATTTTTACTTAAGTGTCCGTAGTAGTTTTACGACTTTAAGTTGGCTCGTTGAATGTGGGCGTTTGGGTATTTGAAAAAAAGGTTTAGTTGTTTGAGTATGTAATTTTCCAACGTTATAATATTAGCAAAGTAAATTACGTTTAGCATTGTAATCAAAATAAAGACAAACACACGTATTACTTAATAACTAGTAGTTTTTGACTCATTGTATTTACTATTCTTTGACATTATAGATTATACAGGTCGTTGTTTTGGTCAGCGACGAGCGACTCAGGGTCGATTATACAAATGATACTGGTGCTAAAAAAAATATAAAAAAAATACTTTATTTTTTTTAAATAATAAAAATAAAAAATTTTTTTTTTGAAAATCATGTAATAAGCTAAAGTGTAGACATAATACTCGACGGCAGTACGAGGGAGTAAAGGGGTGGGGCGATGGCAGCTTGCGCCTAG
Source organism: Polyploca ridens (assembly GCA_951394255.1). Taxonomy (NCBI): domain Eukaryota; kingdom Metazoa; phylum Arthropoda; class Insecta; order Lepidoptera; family Drepanidae; genus Polyploca; species Polyploca ridens. Next base: position 4,231,052 of record OX596266.1, on the reverse strand, counting down.
CTCTAGTCTGTGCACGTGCCTAGTAACCATACTTTGCGGTAATTTTATTTCAAATTGAATAAGTTATTTCTCAACATATTTACAGTATTTAATGGAACTAAGTCCATTTTTGGGGAATATATATTTTGTACTACCGCTCCTGGGTCGCTTGTCGCCGACCAAAACAACACCCTGTATAATAAAGATTTTATCAAAATCTATTATGTGAAAATTTCCAGTAGCTACTTGCTATGGTCAAAAGATAGTTTTAGGGTCTCGTATCGTATGAAACCCAAAAAACTTAATCTCCGTTTCAACATAACTAAATTAAATATGCTTTAATGTTTGTCAATGTTCAACCATGACAGTTTTTTTTCTATTGACAAACTACTTTATTACGAGCACACATAGTGAAGTCGTCGCGGTATATCAGACTGTGCTCAATGGGAAAGTGACATCGTTTTTGAGTTACAGGATGTATTCGTATATTACGTGAACAGAGTCTTGTTTGCTAATTTTACTATCGGTTTTGTAATTAATTAGAAGCAATAATTTTGTGTTACAAGTTACCTACATTCTGACTGAGTATCTACGGTAATGTTTTTGAGTACTAAAAAGCCTACTAAAAATATTTTATTTTAACGTTTTTTAATAAATAATTTATTAATAATATGCAAATGTTTATGAAATAATCAAATTATACTCCAAATAACTTTTATTAATATTAGGCATCAATTCATTATATTTTTTTAAATCTTTATAATTTTATTACTGGTTGTTGCGTTGCTGTTTCACTTGATTTTATTAAACTTAAACATTTCATAGAAAAAAAAATTGTTTGGTATATTTCTTAATTTTGACTATTAATGACTCGAAAACTGTATTATGTTAAGCTTATGACGTAACTTCATATCCAAATGGCTGCCATCTAGTGAGGGAAACTGGAACTAAAGCTTCACGACATTTTACACAGTATTTAGTTTTGCATTGTTACAAGTTTACTAGTATGTTCTTTGTAACTTAGGGCTAATCCTCTGAAATACTAAACCTCTAAATTAGGCAGGATTTGTATAATTTTCTTGAGATGTTGGATGGCTGATTTATTGTAAATATTTTAAGCGTTATTAGAATTAATAATATATAGTTTATAGACTAATCAGAGTGTTCTATAGTTTATCGAGATATTGAAATATCGGATCTAAGTAAAATAATTATTCGGTAGTCAAAATGAGACGTTTGCTAATTTTATTTCTGCTAAGTTTATTAAATATTGTAAGTACATTAACATATTGCTTGTTATTTAATGGTTGTTAAATAAATGAACTGTTGTACAAAAGCTTATACCGTCTTCAACGTACACTAAGAAGTAATCAAATCCTGATCTAATGACAATGGGACCAAACGGGAAGTGTCCAATATAAAAAGAATTTTCCAAATCGGTTAATAAATGACAGAGTTATGAGGTAACAAATATAGAAAAGTAGAACCGAATTGAGAACCTCCTCCTTTTTTTGAAGTCGGTTAAAAATAGCGCATAACCTGCGATCGTTGGTCCTAGTTTTCTCACTAGTGGCTCAAAGATGAACCGCACTGTTGCGCGTGCGGAAGTTTCGAACCCCTGCTGTATAGGTATTTTTAGTTACAAACCCTATCAATAAAATCTATTCATAAACAATATACAGTACCGCATGCTGCACTAGGTGTATTTTTTCATCTCATCTAACTTTATAATGTAAAATGTACGCGGATAGTTAGCGTGCTCGCCCCACTTACTGCGTACGGCATTTCGTGATCGTGTCTTATAGTGATGAACGTTAAGCTGGTAGTTCCACCTGGAACCATACTGTTAAACAGATTGATAGAATAATGTATTTTTTATTACAGTTATTAGCACAATGGAACTTTTAGTTTCCAGTAAAGGAAACCATCATGAGTAATCATAGAACGGTGGCAGGTGGCAGGATAGTTTAGGTTAAATATCTATTTATGGTCAAGCACCTACAGATGAGTTTCGGCAGACTAAAAGTACCCTGCTAGGCTCATATGCTTGGGAACCACCTCTGTCGTCATGACTTACCATTGGTGATTTTTTAATCAAATCTATGTTGAAAAACAAAATTGTTAAAAAAAAATCTAATTTGATTTTTATCATACCTGATGTAAAAGTTGTCTGGAAGATATCTCTTCTTATCCATAAGAAGGCCCATCTTACAGTAATTATTTTTAGTTTATGCCATTTTTTCTTAAATTTTTGTGTAAGTACAAGAGTTATCTATCTAGTACTCTAGTAAAATTAGACATTTTAAAATATTCAGTCTATAAATTAGAAGATACTTTGAATTGTCAAGTACTATAACTCCAATAGGTGGTCTTACTGCCACAACGTTTATTAAAAACGTGTCTATGACCGCACACGCAGATAATTTGCGTGTAACTAATAACTACATTGTTAGACACAAAATTAATATTGAAATCAAAAGTTTTTCTACTACAAGTGCATGTTTCCAGTACATCTATTAATTTTGATGATTTTGATCGTTCGCTTTTCTAAACCTATTTATTTCAAGTGTTTACGCATTTATAGAATTGAAGTGGTTACGGCCGGAGTCTATGTATTATTTTGTTATCTAACATTCAATACATTGTAGAGTATATCAGTATTAAGCAACTTAACACTATTTTAGATGATTTACGCCTATGCTCTACATCTTTGAAAACTTGGCACATCGATAGTTCATTCCCTGGAGTAACATAATAGGATACTTTTAATTCTAGAAAAAAGATCAAACATAAAAACACCGGTCGGAAGCTATAAAGCTAATCTCAAATAAGTAACAATCAATACAGACATGAACAGGAATATGTTTTAGGTTACAGGTGAAAAATAACATAATACTATTATTGTAACGGAGAACGTAAAAAATAAGTCTAGTGTAATGATACGAGTTAAATTATTACGACTTGCAGTATTCGAAGAAATGTATATTTATCACGAACAAAGCGGATCTCTACAGTACACATTGAGGCTGAAATTTCAAAGCCGGAAATATTTCTAATGAATGAAGATCAGAACTAGAGAAATAATTATTAACAGTGAAACAAAATGTTTAGGACTGGTTTGTATTTTGCAGTCTCATCATGGCAAGTCTAGAAAGGAACTGGCTACTAAAACACACGATAGGTACTTGTCGACAGATATTAGATTTTAGGGTAGTAGCGGGTACTGCAAAGAACCCAACCACCATGCTGTGGTTTCCCTTACAGAATGTAAGCTATATAAGTATATAATTTAAGCCCAACCAGGAATTCCTCATGGGGCTGGGTCATACTCTTAGTAGTAATCGTTTACCTGGAACTAAGTACCTTTTGGTTTGTTCTTGTAAGTCGACGTTGAAGATCTCTTATCACCATCGATTGGGACTTCAATATGGTCATCACCCACTTCAGATAATTAATTTTGAACAATTGAATTGTTTTTCTTCTGTGTCCTTATTGCCTTATTTTGCGAACTATATCGTAGTTGTATCCATAGAAAAGTAATACAATATTAAAGCATACAGTTACTTAAGAACATCGCTTCTCTTGTACAGTTAAACTTTGAAATCAGACTCGCTCGTAATTGAATTTGAACTAGACTGGTCTACTAATACTAAATCAAACATTGTACTGTTGTGTGAAAAAGTGATACGATAATATTTATTTTAGAAAATAATCTAGCTGTGATATTTGATGTGCCTTGAGTAGTGTGATAAAGTCTGTAAACAAACTCGGCCGCTGGTGTAAGACTTGAAATTTACAAACTTGAAGTGCTTAAACCTTAGGCATCCAGTAAGAAAGGATTTTTGAAAATTCCACTCCTAATGGGAAGACCGTGGGTTGTTAAGCTAGTAATGCATAAAAGGAAACTTCTTCAGTGCAGCTTCAAAACAACACCTTGCTTGCTGATAGATTTTCTATTAAAGTAGCCTACGTGCTATTTCTTTCTCACTTTATTTAACTTCACCGAAAGCTTAATTTAATTTTCGAAATCAATCCGAAGATCTTCGCCCTGAGGTTGAACGTTGAAATGAATAAACATAACACTTCATAGATATTGAAATAGTTTTTTTTTAAGATTCTGCAACCCTTTTCTTACTGATTATCCATCCAACTGCATAAATGCATCGGTGCATCCCTCTCAGTAACGTCCAGTGTACCGTGACTCTAAGCGCATATAAACGCACACAGTGCTCTAGTTTTAAACACAGTACCTATATTGCCAACGACGTGCGAACAACGTCAAAATGGTACCTCATTATCTCTTGGTCCTGACATTGGCAGTCGCCGTCAGTGCCCGAACGGCATCTACTAGCCAAAACAAATTGGACCAAGGGAGGAGCTCAGAAGACTCAATTTTGGGTGACCTAAAAGTCGCATACGAAACGTATAAAGACTGCAGCGGGAACGACGTTTCAAATTGCCTCAAATTAAAACTAGCAAAGACTTTGACAAGGATATCGAGAAGTGACGAGCTCTCGCTTTTAAGTGGGGTGACTGTCACCAAAGATAAGGATGCAAAGGTCGAAGACGTGGAAGTTGAGGAGGCGATTCCGAGAGGTCTTGATGAGAGCTCGTTGGACAACCTTATCTTGGACAAGATCGTTGGATTCATGCAGACTCATACCATCCAGGTAATAAAAACATTTTCTGAAAATTCTTAAAACTACTTACCATAATCGCAGTTAATATATTACCTACTGCGTTTGGTGACGTTCTTTAATAAGAATGTCACCAAACGTAAAGTAAATAGATATTTTACACATAAACTAATTTATGGAAGCTGTTGAGCTGGTCACTGTATTGAATAAGTTTCAGATTGCATAATAAAATGCCAGTCTATAAAACATTCGCGAGAATTGATAACAATGTTTAAGAACAATTCAACCCTACTTTTTAAAATTACTATATCAAGTACAACTTCTTTTACAAATAAGCAATTGTATAGATATGTGGGCTATTACCGATTTTTACTGTAAGTTTGTTTTTTCTAGTATTAAATTCACTCTCTGACCTCACTCGCCTTATGTCTTTATCTTCAAGTCAGCTTCATCTCAAGCTATTTTCTTCTTTAAACATAATCGACAGATGATTAGACACAATTTGTCAATATCCCATGTCAAAGGACCTTTGTAGATCTCCAATGATATCAATCCAAAGGCTATGTTGATTAAATTGATTTTAGCAGATGGTAGCAGGTTGGAAGTGGACACTGCCAACTTCCTTTTTATCCTGAGGTGAAACGGGCTGAAGATCAAAATTGTGTATTTGATTCTTGTGCTTTCAATAAGCAAGTTTGCTATGAACTAGCTGCACAAAGCTGAGAAAATAACTAGCTCGTAAATGCAGCTAGAAATATTTTTAACAATACATACAAGGTTCAGTCCTGGTCAAGTCAAGGTGAAGTTCGCGGGTTGAAATATTGTAATTAAATTAAGCTAGTTGAGGAAGAAAGCCTAGCACGTACGTAGGATCCTTTGCTTTTGCTAGATACGGTTGGTAGCTAGTCAGGCGGCCCAAGCAATCCGAAACCATGCAATCTGAAATCGAATCCATGCAAATACGTTACGGCAAGTATAGTATGCCTTAACAGCTGCATTTGGGATATTGATCCCATTTAGGCTTTGTGAGCTGACCAAGTTTAGCTACATCATTTTCTCATGGTAAGATTATGATTAAACACATCATTATCATCATCATCATCATCAGCCTATAATGTCCCACTGCTGAGCACAGGCTTCCTTTCACAAATGAGGGTGAAAGGGAATGGGCAATACTCTACCACGCGTGCCCACCGCGGATCGGTGGAGGTAGGCTAGTGGTCAACCTACTGTTGGATTTTTTCAAGCCGCCTAGTAGGCATCCAACTAGCTTAACGACTATCACAATTAAGTGATAGCCGGGACCAACGGCTTTACGTGCCTTCCGAAGCACGGAAACGCTCGATTTGAAATACCACTAGGCGGTCACCCATCCAGGTAGGTACCGACCACGACGGTGGTAGCTTAACTTTGCCGATCGATTAAGAACGGCTAATCATGCTACACCACAAGCGCTTCATGATTTAACACAAGCCAATAAAAAAACAATAAATATAAAAATAGATATATGCCTCTAAAAACATAATCCTCCTTCCGGGTCAGTGAGGTAAAAAGGCTTAAAATAAACTATGTACTTATAAGTCAACCCATAATAGTGAATGAGCATTACATCACACACCATACAATGAATGCCAATGTCATAACAGTAATAAATCTAATATGGGATTACATTATGGAAGTCACAATGGTGAATAATCATTATGCATTGAATGTACTTGACACGGAAGAATTTCACTTAATGCATTAATTAGCTTATAAATAATTGCACCTAAGGGCAGCTTGCTTGTTGCATATTTCATTTTCACGTTTTCTTTTATACATTTGCTTTCATAGTTGTTGTAATTGCTTTAACGTAGCAATTTGTCAAAAAGTTTTGCGGGTTATTTAGTCACGTAAAATTTTTAATTGAGATTTTTATGTATTTACTAATGAACAATCAATTTAATGTAATTAATTACTTGAACAGTTATCAATTGGTGTATCTTTATAACAATAGCTATGCTGTCTTTAATATTTGAGTCTGCTATTAAATAATAGGTGACGAGAATCGTAAAACTTTACACTTTATTGTCGTCACTAAGATTAACAATTTTCTTTGTATTTGCCAAACATTAGAAACCATTTTCAGCGTGTTTGAAATTGTTGTGGTCTTGTGAGTAATTATGTACTTGTACTGTAAACATATCTTGGTTTCTACCATTTATCTTAGCTAAGCATGCCATCACATTCCATGTCACTTCTATCATAGCATCTTGCTCAGGGCATATTTCCATAATTTTTAATGTTATGCGTTTAATATAAAATATTTCAAAATTTTGCTTAAGTGAGATTAAATTGGTCAAGAAAGCTTTTAGTAAAGAAGCATTCTCACAATATCCACCATCAACAACAATACAACAAGTTTATCTACACTAATGATAAAAAGAGAAGATTTGGATTTTTGTATTTTTGTTTGTAATGAATAAACTCAATAACTACTGGCCCAATTTTGAAAATTCTTTCACCAGCAGAAAGCTAAATTATCACTAAAGTAGCATAGACATATAAATCTTTAGAAAAATAGGGATCTTTAGGGAAACATCCAATAATGTAACTGAAATTTCACCCGGGCGATGCCGGCTACGAACAGCTACGCTTTTATAGAGAAAGTGATCAAGAAAAGCTTGCTCTTTTTATATTTTCTCATTCTATTTAATTTTAATGCATTGTTTTGCTATAACATATAATAGTAGGTGCTTTTATGTTTATACTATTATTAAATAGGTACAATATGGTGCATTATAAAAGAAAAATAAAAACCCAAAGAATTTGAAATATACTGACACCATTGACCGCAATTAGTACGACAAAGAACATTTCAACCACAATGAAAGTCATAAAAAAATCTCAAACAATCACATAAATAGATTCACAGTCGTACATAAATTGTCTCATCAAATCTGTAAATGCATTTGAAAAACTGTTCACTACATGCCGTGCATCGGCTTCACCGTGACCGCTTTCTCGATGCATCTCTATAATTGCATGCAATTAATTCATCTTCACTTTTTTTACTTGCTACACTCTATTAAGCAGTTTTCTTGCACCAGCCTACTTAGCCACACTAATAACAGTTTCCATTAATTATATGCGACTTGTTAACTTTGAAGTCACATTGAATTTCGAGTTTCTAGTTCGGGTTCGGTAATAGCTTCATCAATTGTTTCCATTATACTTTTCTTATAAGGTTTTGTAGTTATTTTACTAATAGCATTTTTAAATTATTACACATAGAAAAAAAACAGAAAACTGTGTTTGGAATAGAACAGTTTTTCAGGAATTGAGTATATTTTAATTTTGTGGTTTTTGGGTGAAGTCAGTATCAGGTGACTCAGATTTGTGACTGATGACTTTTGCGTCAGCTTTTTGGATTATGATAATAAATAATAAATGATATTTAGTTCCAACTACAGTTCCGTATGTAGTAACCAGACACAGTAGTCAGAAAAAGCTGTAATATGAAAAGATCTTCCACTACTAAAAAAAAGCCTTGCTGAGTTTCTTGCCGGAGTCTTCTCAGTTTAAGTGTATTCCAAACCGGTGGTAAATTCAACTCTATGTAACGTTCATGAGTGCCTTACCAGGGCCTAAACTGAATAAATTACTTTTTGATTTTGATTTTGAGTACTTTCTTTGCCGATGTCATCGCGCACTCGATGTCTTCAGACTCAGGAATTGCTGTAGCCGCCCAGCCGAGTCGGATAGTATTTTAACGAGACTAATATCATGCAGTAGTCTTTATAGCTTAAATAAAACAAAAAACAAAAACACCATATTCCTGTTCGCTTCTAATTTCTGGCGTTGTACTTTTTTGAAGTTAAAATGCTTCTGAATTTTAAATTTGTAGATTTCCACCGTCTATTAGAAAATAATGTTTTAATTATTTGCCAGTTTGTTTTGTAATGCTCTGGCCATAGGTACTAGTCTCGTACATGGAATATATTTAGTGTAACATAGAGTAAACTTGGCACTCTGCGTCAGTAAACAGTAGTGTATCTGGTTTCTGTAATACATCATCATCTTATTTAATTACTGTAAAAGATTTCTTGTGCAATATTTAAATCGGCCTTTATCTAATAACGGACTTAGCTACCAGTTTTTTAATTTAAAATTCTTGATTATACACTACGTATCTGGTTTCTGTTACATCATCATCTTATTTAATTACTGTAAAATATTTATTGCACAATATTTAAATTAGCCTATATCTACTTACAGACATATCTACTTAAACCAGTTTTAAAATTTTAAATGTATCATCAATTTCCTATTTCTTTTCAATATTTATTTGAGCATTGTATTTTTTGATAACTAACAAGATCCTTTTCAATTTCCAGGTCAAGTTCCCAAGTAGCTCAGACCTACAGAATACATTCGGAGAGGGTCGTAGCCGAAGAAAAAAACTTGCCCCACTCCTTGCCATCCCACTCCTCATTGGAGGTATGCTGGTACCACTAGCCTTCGGAGCCTTGGCTCTCCTCGCGGGCAAGGCTCTAATCGTCTCTAAACTGGCTCTCGTCTTAGCTGGTATCATTGGCTTGAAGAAACTACTGTCTCCAAGTGGTGGAGGGCCCGAGGCTCATGAGATTGTCGTCTCCGCTGGACATGGAGGCTCCGGGTGGAGCAGGTGAGAAATTTTAGAAATATGTGGCCTGATCGGGCATATAAAAGTGAAGTCTGTTTAGACAGAATCAAATCAATCGCAGTGTTGGGCGAGAACGTTAGTGTATTTACAAATGGCGTACGATTATATTTAATTGCATTAGGAATCAGGATCTGTGAGTGAAATTCATACATTCACAATTATGGGATTTAATCGGAGATTCCGGTGCTTATCGAACTTATTTTAAATAGTATTTACATTAAAGGCAGAACTAGAAGGTAAAAGTTAATTATGTGTTCTTTTTGTTTTTCTTTTTTCCAGGTCACTCGAGAAGGCCAACGACCTAGCTTACAATGCGTACACACAATAGCCAACCAAAACCCACCAAAAATATATAAATTTAATTTATTACATGATGTTATGGAACAATCGTTGAAGTTACACCTAACTACATAATACAGTACTAAGATAATATATTATAATTAATTTATTAATGTATAAACACATACGAAAGAGATAGAGACAATCAAGAGTTTTCGGCATAATCAAAAATCACTATTCGACATACCAAAATATGGGTAGTGATTTTACTTGTTCGGATTGAATATAGATTAAAATAAATCCTTATCGGTTTGAAACGTGACATGCAACACAAAATGCTTCAGGGTTATGAAAGTTTATTAAACTGCGAATTTGTTTAAAAGAGTGAAGACTGTTTCAGTTGTATTGTGATGATGAATATGGGGAAGCATAATAATGGTACAAACTATGAAGAATGAAATAGAAGGGATACATCTAAATATTGATGGGTTTTAGTTAAAAACTCCTTGGATAGGCAACGTGTTAAGTTTTACTCTGATAAGGATTGGCGACATACGGCTAAAACCAAACGGATACGATTATAATAAATGATTTAAACAAAAGAGTTTGAGGAGTTGCAGTTCCTCTTAGCATTTGTTATCTGTACCTCAAATACTCTATAATGATGGTATAATCTACAGTTTAAACAAGTTATTGGTGAATTATAATTAGTATATATGTATATACTTGTGAAAATAACGCGTTGTATACGTGAGACTTTGGAATTTGCTTTAAGTTATTTATTTATTATGGCGCAGAGTACCGGTTGATATTATATTATTTATATTTACTTTTATATTATATACTTTTTATAAACATGATATTTATATATTATAGCATTATGTCTCTTAAAAGGTTATATTATATAATTAATATGTATATGTATTAATAAAATATAAGTGTATTTTATTATATTTTGTAAATATATTATTATACAAATAATTTATTTATGCATGATAATTATATTATTATTATTACATTGTACATTATGTAAATATAATTTATTGCATTTATTTACTATAGTATGTTTATAATTTGGAAGTATTACAATTGCCAAACAATATTTTAACATAAATAAAATTATTATATGTAGGTTGAAGATCTCATATATAATTATTTCTTATAATATCGTATTTTATTTGATGTAAATATATATTTTTATCTAAATCTTGTTATTTAACGTAATTTCTCTCAAAACTTATGTTATCAACTAAATTGTTATCAATACAACTGTTGGTACTCAAAAATAAATGAATGTTGTTTTATTTTCCTACCCAAATACCTATATTTTGGCAAGTTTTGAAAAGTATTTTTTGAAATGGTTTAACTTACCACATTTTAGAATTGTTATTTATTGTTTCTTGATAATGAGAAGATTTATCTACAACAAAAATGCACAAATTCCAATCTATATATAGACCATTTTCTCGAGAATGTCTGTAAAGAAAGGCTGCGCATCGATGAATAAGCTAGATATATCTACATCTATCCAACAAGGAAACAAAGTCTTACTCAATCTCGTCCCGTTCAAATGGCCCGAGATGCCAACAGTAATCCTACCACCCCACGATCGTAACTCGTGCGTGATAAGACGGGTGGTCTTATCACGCATATCTCCCCCCGGTAATGCCCTGAGCTGAGGTTCATGCCCCAACTGGGGCGCCCTCAGGCATAATGACCAGCCGCCCTAGACAAGAGCTACATTCTGTAAGTGTATCTATTTGCAAACATTTTTATTTTGCATAGTAAATTAAATAACTAAGCTGAGGATAATTTTTACGTGACATTATGTGAAAATCAACACAAAGTTCCGAATTCTATTCCGAAAATGTAGCGTTTAGGTTTTTTTTAGACCTACAAGGTTTCCTTGTTGGAGCGATGTGACCTGTCCATTCCCACTTCAGCTTACTGACTACGAGCTTTATCCATGGTTTCTATTCTTCTATGATTGCCTTCGTCCTAGACCACGAGAAAACTCTTGATGTGTGAATTCTAAGTAAAATCGACCTACGCTGTTTTCCAACGCACCTTTACCACCTCGTCAACGTATAGGTTTCATGGGCGTTTGTTACAAAAACATGGTCCCAATCGCGAAGAATCTTAGTTTCAAAATTCCGAGCATACAAGTCATAGAGCTTTGAATCTAATCACGCGTTGAGCGTGAGCGTGATTTGATTCCGTGTTCTGTAATAGAAGCTGACCGTTCCAAAACTCGTTAAGAGATTTTGATGCGGCCACTAAATTGAAATATGACAAACCCTGACTTCGAGCCTTTATTTTATTCTAGAACCTACAGACTATTAAACATCATTAGCCAAAAATGATATCCACAAAAGTAGAACATCCAAATCGGTCATATGCAAATTATTACAGCAACTTTCGCCCAAACGTAAATATTTCGTTACTCAATACAGCTTGCTTGGAGACGAGACACACAAAAGCGGAACTAACAATGGTTCATACAACGTCATGCATAATGCAAATGGAATTCTGTTGCCAAAATTTGTATGAACATATGGCGCGAGAAAATTGGGTCATTCGAATCGTGATGCGATTTTGCGACCAATTTTTTTACGTGAATAAAAGTGACGTTAGCTTGTTGACTTTTAATATTTACAAGTAAGCATTATATGAGAAAACTGTAGCTGTAAAATAATGTCATTGATATTGGTAACGATTGGCCAGGTCTAAGCTCAAATCTCAAAAATGTGTTTCTTTGAGCCGAGTATGACGTAACGCAATGAAATACCTAACACAAAAAATATTGTGGATAGAAGAGGGTTTTGAAAAAAAAAATAACCGAATAGAATATTAAAAAGTGCTTTGATATTCCCAATAAAAAAATCGTAAGTTACATCTAAAAAAATCATTCGCGTCGAAACGCTCCGTATTTTCAGCGATGACAACAATTTTATTTTTAAGACTTAAGAATACAGAATTATATTAGAATGTTAACCGGACACTTATTCAATTTAATGTGTATATTCTGTATAATGTAAAGAAAACCCGTAAATACCAGTCCATTTCATAGAGTCGACACATTTATGATTTACCATTTTCAACCCTCTCCAGGGAAGAACGAGTGCTGTCAAAATCGTAGTCAGTCTGCGCCTTAAGGCCCGCTTGCGTGAACCTGGGTTCAATTTTTCATTTTAATCATTAAAACAAAGAGCTAGTACGACCATAATTAAACATGAAACAAAAACTTTAAGCAACTATGCACACAACCTTACAAAACAAGGCAGGCAGGTAATTACCCTCTTAAAGATTCCCTAACAACATATCCCAAACAAAAGATAACATAAGTATAACAACTGACAACACTATTGATATTGACCTAGAAAAGTTACATAACACCACAGAGTAATTTCAAAAAGTAATACAAAAGTACAATAGAAGCAACACGGCAAGTAAAAAGAGAATTGGGGTTACATCACGAAAGTCTTTAGTCTGGTCAAGTTTTTTTTAAAAGAAAGCGATGATCTGTCGGCTGTTTCAACACCATTTTATTGTACTTACGGTTTTTTTTATAAATTGTCTGTTGTGACGGCATTGTTAAAAATAACGTTGGCAGCTTTGGACCCAAAAATTAACAAGGCACCGTTCACGTGCAAGTTTTATATTAATTATAATGAAAAGTTTACAAGATCTTTATATAAAAGATATTGAGGCGCTAAAAGCTGGGAATCAAAAGTTATAAATGATTTTTTATTAATTATTAAGACATCGTGCACTTACAAAACGCAACGAGCATGACGTGCCGTCAAATAAAATCTGTCACTCCCAAGTAGAGTTGAAAACTATCGACAATTTATTTACATATTTATAATTATCTATAGAATGTACTACCATCGTTTATGTGAGAAATTGCGATATTATTATTTACAATAATAATTTAACATACTTTTTAGACTTACACTTTTTAGCATATTACCTTCTACCGATTCACGCAAAACAATTTAGTCACAGTTGTATATGCTTGCTGGGTACGTGAACTAATAAATAAATAATAATAATACTCATACTACATGGTTTAATTAAATCTCGAGGATGTAACATCGAAGTATAATTATTGATACTATTGATCAAGGTCCGGTAGTATCGATAATTTCGCGATTAGTTTAACACTAGTGTCAAATGTCAATTCATTAAGTCCATCGTTCGTATTCAACGGCTAACATATTTTTTTTGATTAGTGGATAATGGACGACCCGGCTTTACCTGTTTGTACCGACTTTCAACATACCAACTTAGATGCACATCTGACAGTAAGAGCAAATATGATTAGTCGTAGATTTAGTCGCTGTACAGCTGAGGTCAAGAAAACTTTGTTCCAAACATATTGTCAATCGTTTTATACATGTAGTCTGTGGCTGCAACATACCAAGCGTACACTCAATACTATTAGAGTACAGTATAATAACGCTTACAGAACAATCATGAGATTACCTAAATGCTGTAGTGCTTCCGGAATGTTTGCAGCTGCTAGAATTGACGGTTTTCATGCAATAATGAGGAAGAGGATTTATTCTTTTAGGACGAGACTATGTCGAAGTAATAATGTTATTATAATGGCTTTATGTAAGAATGTTTTTAATGTAATTGACAAGAAATGGACGCGAATAGTGACAACTGACAAGTGAAAACGCAAATTTATGACATGTATAATTTGTATAATCTGTAACTACTTACTAGCAAGATTTTTAAGACATTCTTTGTAACTACTAACACACTATGGGTCGAGAACCTGAAAATAAATGATTATTATTATTATTATTGAGAGCCAGATTCCGACAAGACATAGCAGAAAACATTTTATTTAACTAGTAGTAAACTAAGTGCTAATATTGTTTGGCCGCAACTTTGTTTGGATATACGAATCTAGTGATTGGTAGAAGGCTTTATACAGTTCCGTTTTCTAACGATACTAGATAAAACTCTCATAGATACAACCTGATAAAATATCCTTAAAAGTAAAGGTAAACCAGTTATTGAATTAACTAATTGGTCAAAGTCACTGAGAGCTGATCACTAGTGGCTGAAGACCGATGGTTGTAGAAATCTACTGGGAAGGCTCATGTTCACAACCTAGACGATTTTCTATAATGGCCACCTTTACCGATCCTGAGGTATAAAAGACGGTACACTATTCCTGGCAAGCTCTTACGTGGCATCAGGGACCATCTGCGGTAGGTCACGACGCCAGAGTATCCCCTGATACTCATTAGATGTAAGAGTTGCACCGTAATTACTCACTACCATTTATCCGGAAAGGTACCGGAGCTGTTAAGGTCGCTCACCACCCGCACCCTGCAAGTGCAAACGCACCTTGTTGATGCTAGCGGATTCAATCCCCGCTTGGGATGCCAGAGAAACTGACTCCCATTTCTCCAGAATGGTCACGGAGCTGTAATGTACGCTCACTTCCCAATATGTATCCACGAATCTCATCTTACCCAATGCCTACAGCTGGGTTGCCGAAAAACTAATCTAGTCTCTACTTCCTATCTAGGAAAGTTCCGGAGATGCAGTTCGCTCGCAGAACCATACTACTTAAGGGTCACTCACTAACCCCGCATCTCACCACCAAGCAGCCCTTTGCCTTAGGCTGGCATACCTGTAGAACCCTATGCAAATTGGATTAAGACGGGAATTAACACAGTTAGGTTACAGGCTATCTCAGCGCTGCGCATTTAGGGGACTTGAGTAGGAACGCATTCTGTAAGAGAGCCCAATCTCCTCTACAGTGCAGATGGCGACCACCGCGGGGTTTAGCTGGTATGAGCCCGACATAACCAACTTGCTCCCCTTGCGATGAACGGAGATTTGCCACAATAAAAAAGGAAGAGGGTTAGGTACGAATTGTACAATGAGCCTGACCTTTCGGTGAATAATTGGACTGTTTTACAAAAACCTTATACCGACTTCAATGTATACTAAAATAATTTTCCAAATCAGTCAATAAATGACGGAGTTATGCGGTAACAAACATAAAAATAAAAAAAAGAATTGAGACCCTCCTCCTTTTTTGAAGTCCGTTAACAAAATCGTATAATATCACAGTGAGTGATAGGTACTTTGTACTACTTTAGTTTGTTAGTACTTCACATAAAACTTATGTCTCGCTACGCATTATCTGGTAGAAAGGCTTAAAGTTATACTTCTCTTACGCCAGTTGGCGCAGTTGGTTAAGGTTCGCCTTACGCGCCGCAGGTCGTGGGTTCGATTCCTACACAGGACATGCATTTGTGTGCATGAACATGTCTGTATGTCCTGAGTCTGGGGGTAATTATGTATATTAAGTATGTATTTACAAACAAAAAGTAGTATATGTATTATATCTGTTATCTGGTTTCCATATTACAAGCTCTGCTTAGTTTGGGATCAGATGACCGTGTGTGAGGAATGTCCCAGGATATTTATTTATTCTTAGTAACAGAAAATCAAGAAAAATAATATCTCCATAGGTTAGCTTCACGACAAACTCACGCCACAATAGTTGCACCAAGACTGATCATAATCCACGATCTGTCCGCATCTTATTGTCACATAACAGTTTTTCAGCTATAAAATTAACACTATTAACCAACTTATTTATTTAATCTAAATACCTAAAATATACGAACTATTATACAACACTCTCTTTCCATAAATAATTCACGTGTTTATACCTAAAATATACGAAATATTATACAACACTCTTTTTCTATACATAATTCACGTTTTTATTAGATTTCTTTTATACATGATATTAAAACATTCAATTATCTTTAATTATTATATTATTATCTACATTATCTTTGCTGCAGGTCTGCTCGATACATTTAATTCACCTTACCCTGTGGGCATTATTTAGATTGTATTAAGGCGCTCTCCCACTACTGCGCATCCTGTGCACGACATGCTCGGCGATTTTAGCTACGTGGGCCCGTTCAGATACAGGTTCGTTTAGCTTTATGGGCGATGACATCATCTACATACAAGTGGCCACCAGGCAGATTCTCATCAAAAGTCAGGAACGAGATCAACGCAGTAACGTCATTGCTACACGCGTGGCCTACTCGGAAACGTTAGCTGTTAACCATGACGTTTGCATAGCCTATACGTGCATCCATACGTCATCTACATACAAGTGGCCACCAGGCAGATTCTCATCAAAAGTCAGGAACGAGAACAACGCAGTAACGTCATTGCTACACGCGTGGCCTACTCGGAAACGTTAGCTGCTAACCATGACGTTTGCATAGCCTATACGTGCATCCATACGTCATCTACATACAAGTGGCCACCAGGCAGATTCTCATCAAAAGTCAGGAACGAGATCAACGCAGTAACGTCATTGCTACACGCGTGGCCTACTCGGAAACGTTAGCTGCTAACCATGACGTTTGCATAGCCTATAAGTGCATATGCATGCACGTATAGGCTATGCAAAGGCTATGCAGCCTACATAGTTACCGTGTTCCGCGTGTATAGCGTCCGCAGTATTGAACTGCGTGGGCGACATATCCGAGTAGACCACGCGTGTAGCAATGACTTCACCGATGACGTAGCGTATTCGTGGGCTGCAGTGGACGTTTTCATATACTCGTATACAGCTGAAAAAAGCGCGGTGCTATTTGGTTCAACAGCGATCACACCCCATACTTCATGGAGCTCTGGCGACCTTACTCACCGCAGGAACACAACACTCCATTAAAGTTATATTATTTGGCTGCAATCTCCGGTGAAGTGGAGGAACTTCCCAAGTCAGGATGCTGTCTTTGCCACCAATAATAATGGTATAATTACTTACAAATATAGAAACATAAATGAAGAAATATATGTTAAAATGTCATTTTAAATACAACCTTTTTTTGGTGACTGCACTTTTTGTTGACTTTACCTACTTGCATTGTCATCCAATATACCTACTAATGTATATCAAATATCAAGTCAATCCGACTAGTGGAATTGGGTGAAATTCGACTTGCAAGATTAGACCCCAACATACATATTAATAAATAAAAAATAGTAAAAAAAAACATACATATTGGGTACAAAATTGTTTTAATATCTATTGGCGCAAATGAATACAAATTCATTTCTTACAAGCAAACCCTTAAGGCGAGGCTAGTGACTCAAATAACAGTATATTAAAATGGAAAGTGAAATACATTATTAGCACTGTTCTTTGTTAGCTACTCGTGAGAAGCAAACAGTTCTTATAGGCTCACGTTAGATGCTTCTTTGTTTTAGTTAATTAATAATAACTTGAACCGGTAATTGTGGAATCTTGCTCTTGTTTGTACAAGAGTACAAGTTGTACAAGTTCAATAAACAAATATACAAAAAAGTTTTTTATATCTTTGTTTATTGAACTGGAAGTCCAAAAAGGCCACTTGAACAATATTTTACGTGAATTCAGAGCAAATCCTATACAGTCCATTTTTGGATCTGTTCAAATCAAAATCAAAAAGTCATTTATTCAGTTTAGGCCCTGGTAAGGCACTTATGAACGTTACATACAGTTGCATTTACCACCGGTTCGGAATACACTTAAACTGAGAAGACTCCGGCAAGAAAATCAGTAAGTCTTTTTTTTTTAGTTTTGGAAGATCTTTTCATAATCATGTTAATTAAATTGTATAAAAGGAGTGATTATTTAATGCCATAACTATTGGACTTTATGTATGGATTTGCAGTAAATTGGAGTAATTAATTAATAGCAATATGTTTGAGCGATATTTCTGACGGTCTGTCTTAAACGGGTCCGTAAGCGTAAAAAATATTTTTGTGTAAAAGAATTGAAATTTGTTAGGTACAATACAAAAAATATACAACAAAACAATTCAGTAAAATAAAATATTTACATTGATATATATACTTTAAACTGGGTTGGTTAAAGACCAATACAATTAAATTGATTCCAATGAATTCTATTATTATTTAATTAATTCCAAAAATAAGCTATATTTTTCGAGGTTTTTGACTTACTAAATGAGAGTTCATAGAACTTGACTAATGAGAGGTGGCCTAAAAACGCATGATAATAATTTTTTACACTACTACCTAAAAAAACTGATTTACTGCGTATAAAACAATGAAACAATTTGTATTTATACATTTTTGAAAACGTTTACTTAACCGCTTGTATTTTGTTTTATTAGTTTACAGTCGCAATCGGGGTTGCAAGATTAACATTCCAGTTTAATCATCAATGAAAATCCACCCTTAATTACTTCGTCACAATGATTATTTACATAAGTAAATAAAATAATAAGAAAAAAATATTTAAATAAAAACACAGACAAATATAACATTTAAAGCAAGAAGCTTAAAGCAAGCTTTGAAATGACACCTGCGATATCAAGACGACTGAAACCGCTTTTACGATGCGCTTACGTCGTCACACATAAGTAGAACGACCAATGATCCGTGACCGTCTATTAGATGCACACAAGCAAATAATCATACACACACAAACAACCAATCAAAGTGAATGAACCCCAAAAACGTGCGTACACGCAACTCGTCCGTATTACCATAAAACTATTTCGTCGGCACTAGTTTAATCGGACGCATTTAGGTTCACTTTTCTTGACCATCCGTCTACAACAAGTAGTGGGGTAAGAGACTTAAAACAGACTGTCTTATACACGATCGCCACACTTTGTGCTAAGCTTTACGTAGGGGTAGTTTCGATAGACAGACATGAGACGATACGTTGTTGCCCTATTTTTGATCGCAGCGGCGCGGGCGATGCCTGCGATCGACCAAGATGCAAATGATCCTGGATTGGTTGGGAGCGTTATGTCCATCGTCAAGGAGTGTGTGGAAGCTGACGTATCTTTGTGCCTCAAGGTTGGAACCGTGAAGTGATGTGAATAGTGTTTTGTGATTAGTGCAAATTACTAAGTCATTCTTTTGCTTGCAGGAGAAGGCATTGAAATATGTGGACACGGTTGCTTCTTCGAGGGAGTTGAGCCTGGCTGATGGCGTGACCGTCCTTGGTACTGGCTCTCCAAGGTCTGCTAGGGCTTTTGAGCCTTTGGCCGATGAGCCTAAAGCCAGGGAAGCTCAGATCGAGTCGAGACTGGTGGACTCTGCCGCTGACTTCTTGGAGAACCATGTAATCCAGTTCAAACTGCCATCTTCTGCTATTGAAGGCATGAAGAGGTCTCTTGATGAAGGTATGTTGAATTATTTAATTATAAAGCTAAATATAAAGTGCGAAATCTATAAAACAACTAGTGACAAAAAGTCTGAAAATATTCGGTAATGAATGCTAACTGTTTAATTATATAGAAGAACTTAACAAAGCTTGAAATGTTAATGATGCGCTCTGTATAACATTAAGTGCTTAAACAATAACGTTTGAATAAATATGATTAACTTGTATAATCATATTTATTATATACTTTGTAGAAAGCCTAATAGATTAAATATAATAAATATTAAATAGACTGGATAGAAACGTGAACTAATTAATCAAAGATAAATTCGAGTAGTAGCAAACGCAGAATTAACATTGAATTATGCAAATCTTATAGAATTTGAGAGGCCACTTTCAATTTTAATATAAACGTCCTCAATGGAAATATAAACGATGAAACAAGAAAAGAAAGAAATGTTACGAAATAAGTAAATAGTAAAAATAGAAAACGTTATAACTAGAGCAATGACCAGACTTAATAAATATATTTAAATAACCGCAACGTACCTCATTTGAATGTTAAGCAAATAGAGCAAATCGGCGATCGTAGTCTAAGAAGAAATGATCATAATTAGTCACGTAAAAGTATTTGTTTTTACATTGATTTCTCAAAAAAAATTGTAATTATAAATCGCATTTTAGTTATGCTTAGTAACTTTATTTATTTTCGTTTCCATTAACATAATTTTTCAATGGAATTAACATATCAATTATTTTGATAAATACAATAAAGTCCTCCTAAGACTAGAGAACTAAGATACTAACATAATTTGTTACAAAAACATAAATGAAAAGAAGTATAGTAAAATTTGAAGTCTACTACTTATCTTCTCCAAAAAACAACACATGAAACTGTAAACAAAGTTCCGTATGCTTTAAGCACTCTCGTGACTACAGCTACGGTAACTGATCTGATGTAACACTTAAAATTCTCCATATTTTTGCACAGCTCCAGTAATGCAACGCTACTTTGAAGTTGCTGTTATTCCAGTAAACATAATTAATATTTAAGCTGAAAATTACTGGAGAAATTGTTTGTTGAATAACGTTTAAATACTTTTTCCTTTTTTGTAAAATTGTATTGATTAAATAGGTAATTTATTTTAAAAAAAATTGTCATAAATTCAGCTTAACATCCTACAGCCGATGAATCAATCATATTTACAGAAGCTTTCACTTTTGCTTTCATAGTCCGTAATCCATCTAGAACTTAACAAGCCAATCTAGAAAGATGTATGTCAACCATCAATAATATAGCTAAGTACGTTAGGTTGGCTTGTTGAATCTAAGTGGTCATACAACAATTCGTTACGGTAAAACTTGTTGCTATGACTTGAACTTAACTTGCTATCAAGGACATAGATTGACATGAATCTGCTGAATTTAATTTCCATACACGTATTGAGTTCAAAACCTTTTCTAATATAATTCATAGGATAGGTGTAGAAAGTGAGAATAAATTTTATGGAAATTGAATTTTAAATGTTAGGACAGTAGGTACTTTATATGATTTAAACGAAAATCTAATAACGAATATAAAAGGAGAAACTGACTGATCAATAGATGTACAGTTTGAGCCACAGGATTTAGAAACTTGTGCAATAGCACACAGATTCCTTATAATATATCGTGATCATCCACCAAAGAAGAGTTAATTACATTTGAACACCTATCGGAATCGCGGGTAAAACTGCGGAATCGAAAACCTTTCATAAATCAAAAGATAAGAGCCATTTTATAATTTTGTTCACACTTTTTTTAAACTGAACATCAATCGCAATTTTAAAGGCCTCATTTATCATTATCATAAAATCTAACATCTACCATTTGCAATTGCTATTCTAATATCTAACCATCAAATGCAATAGCAACCATAAAATAAAACTACACTTGTCACTGTGCCATGAAAGTGGCACTTACATTCCTGGTACGGTCATTAGACCAGGGTCCTTCTCAACATGGTGAAACCAGTTTACTTACAAGTCATCGTGAAATCGAGCCATAGTCAGCCACTCCCTAGAGTCTTCTTTAAAGAAAGTTGGTGCCTTTCCAATGAATCTATTATGATCTATGAACGATCGCGTTTTGGTGCTGAGGTGTGATTAGAACTTAATAATTCGGTTTGGCGAATGACGAACTTGACGATGAATAAAGACTTGTTAGATGTTAATCATAGAGTATATTTAATAGTCATAGATAAACAGCATCTATAAACACATCAGTAATGCTTATGACAGTTACTGCTGCTGCTAAAATAAGTACTGTTAATGGAGCGTTTTCAACATTAATAACGCATGTAAGATTAATATTTTTTCAATATAAAAAAATAGTTAATAAACAACAGATAAGCATTGAATGGATTGGACATATACGTAAAATTTCACGCATTATTGAGAAAATCACACTTCGTACACCAAGATTATACTTATTTTTATGTGTCGATCATAAATTGTTCCATAAACTTTTGTTTTCAAAAGCAGTAACTTGATAATCATGAGAAACCATAATTAAACAAGTACCAAGCATAAAATAATGATAATTCTTTCACGAATTATTAAAAAATCACTAGAAGCCGAGTAAATACCTACTATGCAAATTGTAGCATGAATTAATGAACTTGGTATTTAGGCAATGAAACTCAAACAATGCCAGCATCAAATTCAATGTGTGTTACAAACAAGTGGCTAATGTGAAAGTGTACTTGCAAGTTGGAGAGCCATGATCACAATAAAGATTTCATATCTTAAATCTTTTTGCTCATGAATGATCAGGTTAGACGCCTATTGTTCTATTATCTGAGAGTTGATCAGAATGACAGGTTTCTTCTTCATTTTAAATAGTGGTTATGATTTATACGTTCTTGACAATTCAATAGAGATGTACAAAAAGTGATTCTGAGCTGGATATGATTGAGGCGTATTCATGAAATATCCTAGTTTTAACTAAGATTTCAAAAAAAAGCATCAAGTTTGATCTATAATGATCGTACATAAATAGATAGATTGAAAAAAGATCTTAAGGATTCTATAATATTAATCTTAAATTATGAATAAATATTAGTCTTAATAATTGTCATATAAATTATTAATGTTTAATAAGGAGAACATATTGATATTACAAAATAAAGTAAAATAATAATGATGTGTGATTTATGCTGGCCTACTTTTCGTATAATGAAGTCGTAAGAACGTTAGTAACATTATAGAACACTAAATCTAAAAAAGAATATCTAGTTATCTGTATAATTAACAGTGTATTCGTGATTTATTATCTCATAAGATTAACAAAAACAGTTGCTAGTTTATGCTACATTTACTAATGTATTCTTACTGATTTATGCGTTTGTTTTTTTGTGCATCAACTTAGTTTTGAAAAAGATGCTGCAGTTTGTGTTTGAGATGTTTTTTCTGGATCAAAGCTAACATCCGTTGATAGTTCAAACTATTATTAGAAATCCCTAATAGTTGAATAAGTGAGCTCTGGTAAATAATCATTCATCAGAGTACACTGATTCAGACTCATAATAAAATTAGCTAACATCATCTCAAGCGATAAAAAGTCGGTCAGCGTATATTGTTGGGATTGACATAAATCTTTAGTTTTATCTAATGTTTAGTTTTATGTGATTTATAACAAAATACTGACAACATGCTTCTCTCATTTCCAGCCCGTGGCAAGAAGAAGAAGATCAAGCAGCTTTTACCTCTTCTAGCTCTCGCCAAGCTAAAGGTTATGGCCCTTATCCCCTTGTTCCTCGCTATCATCGCTTTCGCCGCCGCCAAGGCATTGATGCTTGCCAAGGTCTCACTCCTGGTCGCCGGTATCCTTGGCCTGAAGAAACTCCTGGCAAGCAAACACCACGAAACCAGTTACGAGGTTGTGGCTCATCCTCATCACGAAGAACATTATGCCAGCAGCGGTCACGGGTGGGGAAGGTCAATTGATGATGCACAAAACCTAGCCTATGCAGGCCACAACAAATCTGATTAATTTAGAATTTTAAATACGATTCTCAAAGAATTCCTCAGGGCTATCTTTTCGGACCACAATTATTCATGATTTATATTAATGTAATATGGTAAGGTTGCATTGCATTTTTGAGGAGAACTGAGATAATTTATTATTAGATGTAAGGGATATTTATTTGCTATTTATTGAAACGATTATATCCCTTTGTAAGGGATGTTTACCGACCGAGATTATGCTAGTTGTTGATGTTTTCCCTAAAATGATTGTTCTGAATTTGTATGATATTATGTTGTACTATATTAGTATTTGTTTTACACCCTATACGGTATCCGTATTTGTGTATATTTGTTTTTAAAAAGAAATATTATTAATTGTATTTCTTTTTTATTATTTTTATCTAGTCTTTTCTCTCTAAGTCCTTATTTTAGTTTATTATTTAATTTTTTTTCGTTCTCACTACTTAGTTATTTAAGTTTATTTTTATGTTGATCTTAAACATATACGTGTATGTTTTATGTGATATTATTACCTTTATCTTTATCATACTAAAATTATTTATTGTTATTTTATCTCATATTTATTTATCATACCAATTTTTATTAATTTATTTGATGCCCACTCATATTGCACTATCATTTTCAAATATTCATCATGTTTTCAATAAATTATCTATTATGTACTATATTTAATTATTCTATTTTGCATATTTTTATTTTTGTTTCTAATGTAATTTTTTTTTTTTATATTATTATCAAATTATTTATATATACAGGTCGTTGTTTTGGTCAGCGACGAGCGACTCAGGGTCGATAATACAAATGATACTGGTGCTAAAAAAAATATAAAAAAAATACTTTATTTTTTTTTAATAATAAAAATAAAAAAATTTTTTTTTTGAAAATCATGTAATAAGCTAAAGTGTAGACATAATACTCAACGGGAGTACGAGGGAGTAAAGGGGTGGGGCGATGGCGGCTTGCGCCTAGCTCTAGTCTGTGCACGTGCCTAGTAACCATACTTTGCAGTAATTTTATTTCAAATTGAATAAGGTATTTCTCAACATATTTACAGTATTTAATGGAATTAAGTCCATTTTTGGGGAATATATATTTTGTACTACCGCTCCTGGGTCGCTTGTCGCCGACCAAAACAACAACCTGTATTGTCGTATCTTTCATTAACGTCATTATTTTATCAACGATACATGCGTACAAATAAAGAACTAAAAATATATCTGCCTTTTCTTGAAAAAAAAACAACTATTTTTAGTGCGAAAAAATGAAAATAATGTTTTTGATTGACTACCTTCCCGTGACGTCACCAGCTGTCCCAAGGAAAGTTATTATTTAAGTTCGAAAATGTTAATATCTGTAATGTACCTATAAAAATATGTAAATTAACTTTATATCTATATTTATGTAGAGCAACAATTTTATTTGGTATACTTAAAAAAGCGAAATAAAATAAATATTAGGTATAGGAAACATTACGTCAACCTAAAATTATGCAAAGCAGTATATGCAATCATTTGGACTAACAGGTATTATAATAATTTTCTAATCTAAAACTTTCACATGAAACATGACACTTATGCCACCATTAGGTCACCAGCCCACTGCATGGCGGAGTCAAAAGTAGGTGAACATTGGATGGATAAAATATATTTGAAGGCTGGTTGGCGTGGTTGGCCAGATACCCTATAGGTATCATAGGGTATTTGGGAAATTAATCGACAACCTGTTTCTTATAGGGCCTATAAGGAACAGGTTATGAATCCAATACTAAAACCAAACCAAACTAGGTCTGACATTTGTGTGCTTGGACATGTATGTTTGTTTGTTCTAAGTATGGGTATAAACCTCGGGACTAATATAAGAAATGCAATAGTAAGCTTTTATTTTACCATGTATAGGCCTGTGTATGACCACAACATCACCCTGGTAAGTAATAATGTGGCTGAAGGTTAGCACAAAAAGCCAAGAAGCAACTGGCTCAAGTACAACTGTCGGAACATACCGATAGGTGCTTGGCGACATATTTTTCAACTTGAGGGTGCGAGACAGTCAGGTGGGTACTACAAAGTACCCAACCACCGTGTTATGGTTTCCTCACGATGTTTTGAAACTAGGATTCCTTCATATCAGTAGTCGAGGTCAGTTACCAGTGCGCCACTCACTCACTCAGCGATCTATGGAACGAGCTATAATCGGAATTTCTCTACGTGATAGGGTCCCAAATGAGAACATTCGTAGGAGAACGAAAACGACGGACATAGCTCGTAGAGTTAAATTCAATTCAAATTCAAATTCAAAAAGCATTTATTCAATTTAGGCCCTCATAAGGCACTTATGAACGTTAACAAATGGCTCTACACCGGTTCCAAATACAACTTGAACTGAGAAGACTTCGGCAAGAAACTCAGCAAGTGTTTTTTTTTTAAGTATGTAAATAGTAGTATTACAATTACAAAATATATATAACAATAGCCTGCGAAGCGAACAATTCATTCAAATGCATTCTTGTCATCTACAAAATCAGAAACTTTATAGTACCCTTTCGTGCATAACTTCTGTTTAACTATATTTTTGAATCTATGTATAGGTAGCTCTTGGATTTCTTTGGGTACTTTATTATAGAAACGTATACATTGCCCCTTGAAAGAGTTAAGGACTTTGCTGAGCCGAGTTAAAGGTACAGCAAGTTTGTGCTTATTTCTAGTGTTCAAACTATGAGTGTCACTATTCTTAGGAAAGTTATTTAAGTTTTTCCTCACATGAATAAGATTTTCATATATGTACTGTGACGACACTGTCATTATATTAATAGATTTAAACTTGTCTCTCAAAGAATCTCTAGGCTTTATTTTATATATTGCGCGGACAGCCTTCTTCTTCTAAATTCTATTGATGTCGGCACCACTACCCCAGAGGAGGATACCGTAAGACATCAAACTGTGAAAGTAACTGAAATAAACTAATTTTTCCGTAGATTCGTCAGTGAGAGCGCGAATTTTTCTCACTGCATAAGCTGCAGAACTAAGTCTATCCACCAATTTACAAATGTGAGGGCTCCATTGTAACTTATTATCTAAAGTGATACCTAAAAATACAGTTGTTTCAACAAGATCCAGTTTTTCGCCTTTAATTACAATATTTGTGTCCGAATGTCTCACATTGGGTAGACTGAATCTGATACATTTTGTTTTTTTCTCATTTAGCAATAAATTATTAATAGTAAACCAATCAACGACTTCAGAAAGAGCATTGTTCACATCGTCAGAATTAAAATCATGTCTATTCACTTTGTAAAGAAGTGAAGTGTCATCAGCAAACAATACTATCTCATGTTTTTTTTCTACAAGATATGGTAAGTCGTTGATGTAAATGAAATAGCTAATAATGATAATAGTTAGTAAGCTGAAGTGGCAATGGGCAGGCGACATCGCTCGAAGAGCTGATAACCGATGGGGAAGAAAGGTTCTCGAGTAGCGACCATGTACTGAATAGCGCCGAGCGGGACGACCTCCCACAGGTGGACCGACGACCTGATCAGAGTCGCTGGGTGCCGCTGAATGCAGGCGGCCTAGAGCCGTTCGAAGTGGAAATCAATGGGGGAGGCCTATGTTCATCAGTGGACTTGATATGATTATGATGATGACCACTGCGCTATCATTGCCTAGTTTGTTTGTTACCTCTTGACGCTTCAAAGGAAAAACGACTCGTGATAAAATTTAGCACACAGGTGAAATAAGTTCTGGATTAAGATTCATATATATATAGGATACTTTACTTCCTAGGAAAATATTCGATTTCTCGGGAACGCAGATGAGACCTTGGGGTGAAAACTAGTTATCTAATGTACAACGTACCCTTTCTATCCACAGAAATTGGAATAAATAGGTAAGATATATTCATAAAAAAATACGCCGCCACCTAAATGTTGGTATACATTAATTCCTTTTGTAGCCTAAGAAAGGATTTTTGACATCCCTAACGGAGTAGGTAAATAGTGCGGGTGAAGCCGCGGGGCGGAAGGTAGTCGTCATATATATATTTTGATGTTCCTTCTAATCATTTCTGAGCAAAATTGCACAGTAAAGTTGAGTTAAAAATCAAAACAAGTTTTTTTATACGGAACCCCATATGGGCAAATCCAACACTAACAAGGCCAGTTTCTTTTAAAAATATTAAAATATGTCAAAATAATTCAAACAAAAATTTCTTTACAAAATAATAATATATCTAGGTTACGTTTTTGTATTCATAACGAATAACTGGTCATAAAATAAAACGATGATGATGATTGATTGAAAATTAAATTGGAAGACAAAACGGTAATAACGTGATCATAAAAATTAAATTAAAACTCAAAATCGCTTGGACATTTTTTGATGCCCCAGTTAATTATGCCGAAGTGTTCCCAGTTTTTTATGCTGATGATAGCGGTAACCTAAACCATATAGACGCTTGCATCATACAGGGCATCACTTATGTACTACCGAACCTTCCTCCCTTCCTAATGAGCTCTGGGCTCTGGCAGTCCTGCGCGTGAAGGACTCGCAGCATAAAGTTATTTTGTTTCAAGATCCCCACTCCCCCCAGTCGAGCTGCTCTTTGAGTGAATAAACGCTACGCTCTACTTCTCTTAAAGTGAGTTTAAAAGCATGAAACACATTAGTTATTCTAAAGGCCCTTCTAAATCCAAATTGTTTTGTGTATTATGTCCTACATTAGTTTGCCCACAAGCTATTCTTTTTTTGAATTGGCAAGAAGATGCCGGTCCAAGATTTTGCTTTAGCACCCTTACGCGGACAAATCGGCGATCAAGCTCTCAACCAGGATTTACCACAAGCTATGAAATATAAAAGATGACTTCTCCAAACTTATGATATCCTGGTATCTATCGCACGTAATCCGGGGCCGATGAAACTGTATTTCGTATCTGCCCCGTTGACGGGTCAAGGCCAACGGGGCAGTGGGGAGCAAGTCGTGCCATCGGCCCCGTTAAACGCAAACACTGGAGATACCGGGGCCGTTAGCACTCTCTTTTTCCATCTGCCCCGTCGCGTCCGTCTGTTTGTATGTTACCACCATTTTACTTCACGAGTATTATTGGTATAATATATAGTGTATAGATCCGGCGGAGAACTAAACTAACCAACATACTCTGAGAATAAGCAAGCTGAAGTGGCAATGGGCAGGCCATATACAGAATGTTGTTTTGCATTCGTTTCATATTAATAGAACCAATAGTAAATGATTTATTAGTTAATATAAAATAGGTAATAAATGCTGGTCTTGATCAGAATAAACAACTGCACAGAATAGGTCTGGAAACCGGGAGCGAGGGGAGAAACGACCTATATCTTATAAATCTTTATAAAACGTCAAACACGGGGAGATTTTTATTATTACAAATCTTTAAAAATAATATGTAATTAAGAGCATGATTTTATAATTGTATGGTGTTCTATACCAGGTTATGGCACAAATGCAGAACAACACCCGGTATGTCGCAGAACCAATAACCGAAGGGAGAACGAGTTTTTCATTGGAAACCACGCACAGGCAAGCGAAGTGTGGTGGTAGGTGGACCGATGACCTGCGGAACATGGCGGGCGGTAGGTGGATGCGGAAAGTGGAGGACGGAAAGATGTGGCGACTATTGGGAAAGGCCTATGTCCAGCATTAGTCCATAGGCTGATGATGATGATGATAGTGTTTAATATAGATCAAGATTGGAATCTAGGAAAGATTTAGAAATACGCTACAAAGCGCATCCGGGATTTTCTGAGGCCTACAAACAGGCGGTGGAACTTACACTAAAGATAATTTTTTTCTTTCTATTCTTGAGACTTGATTTGAGTTTTCATCTCATTCTATAATACAGGCTTTATAATGCAGGTGTTTGCTGTTTGATGCATCGTTTGCCTTTTAATGATGGTTCCTACTCATTTGCCATCTCCTCAGCTCCCAAAAAAATCTTAGCTCCAAGGGATTTTATGTTTATTTTTGAAAATTCCCAAAAGTCAGCCTTTACACACGAATAAAAATGAAAATAATTGATACAACCTCCTATTTCAATTTTATTGTAATGTTGTACGACTCTATCAAAGTCAAAATAACTGGCAATAAACACTTACGGCCTTACTCATAAACGCTATTTAACTAAATCTACTGAATAAAAGGTCAAATAAATAACGTCACCTTGCTGTCTTTGTCAAACAATTGGACGTTATTTAGGTGACCCCTTAACCAGCTTATAAGTTAAATAACGTTTGATGAGTAAAGGGGCTAGTTCTTTTTTATTATTTAGTCACTTTCAAGAAGTAAAAAATAAGTTATCAATCAGCTTTGAATTGCATTAAAAGTTCTCAAAACCTTAAAATGCTTTGGTCTATCTTTTCTAATTTTATATGTAAGTGATATTCATACCAAATTCTATAAAGATTATTAGCAATTTCTCAGTTTAAAATTTTATAGTGCTTAAAATATGTATAAATAAATCAATTTACAGACCCTTACTAAATTAAAGCAGTTTCACTTGCCCAATAAATGCATATTAATGTATCGTAGCAATGATGTTACATCTGGCCAACCGCCAAAGAAGGCAAGACATGTGAAGAATATCAGAATTACTTGATGCATAGAAATCTTCGTATAGAACTACCATCCATAAAATCTCGATAAAAGACAATAGGATCCCTTCTTCACGTACCTTTGGCCAGAACATCACTAAACACGGTGAGGTTATGGTCAAACGTATAGCAACAAAAATATAAGGCGCCGATCACACAAAGAGAGTTCCGAGTTCCGAGTTCCGAGTTCCGAGTTCCGAGTTCTGAATTCCGTGTTGACTATTGTGCACACAGTAAGCAGTCTAGAGTTCTGCAATATTCGCTTCTGATCGCACATCATACACTGTTTTTACTTTCAAAGGCCCCACATTGCTAACAGTCAATGTGGAATATAGAACTCTGAACGCCTTAATGTAGTTTTAAGCCTATATTTTACCGTCAGTTTTCTTCAAGCTTACAGAACAGAAAACATCACTTTCTATCCAGGAAAGTTTCGGAGTTGTGGCAAACCGCTATAAGAGTTACTCACTGCACCGGCGTATGACCACCTTCCGCCTTAGACTGGTAACTTCAGACACTAGCTGCGCGCTGGGAAAAACGCTCAGCCGCAAACTTACCGAGCAGATGAATATGCTCCTCCCCTGACCTTAAATAGCCACCACGAGTCCAACTCCAAATAGCCGAATTCTACCAAAAGGCAGAGGGCATCACTCGACTCCCGTGTTATTTCAATCAAATAGACATACCCGTAGTTCCAGCTTTAGGGGAGCTTTATTAGGGACACCGTGATAATATGCTAGTAATTTACTGGGGAAATACCTCCAACTTACAGAATACCATAGTTGTGTTCCTGTGCGTGAGTAAGGTTGCCCAAGTTTATCAGGTTGGGGGAAGGGTCACACTGAGTGATTCCCGGGGTGACCCCGGTGTTGCAAGCATCCATATGGCTATGGTAACGGCTTACCACCAGGCGGGTATTATGCTTGTTTGCCTACTTCGTAGTTTATAAACGTCATCCAAAATCATAGGTACGTACTTTCTGAAGTATGTAGTGTCCGCACTACACAGTTCCATTACAAACAAAATCTCGTGTAGGTCAGATCCGTATTGTTATGTCACTGTTTATTTAGAACTCTATGACTTGAGCTACAGAAGTCAAAGATGCGAAAGTGATTCCTAATTATGCCATAGATGGTATAGATTGAAAGTTAGTAACTGTTTACTTTGAAGTACCTGCTGAGTTGATCTCTTACTGACGTTGCGTCATCTGAATTCTGTTGTTCTTATAATATAATATTTAGATAAGATTATCGCTTCTGATTATATAATATCTAACCTCAGAGATAATAATATCTTGGAGGATAAAAAGAATCCTACATTTGAGACTGCGTGACAAGTGCAGGTTGAGATGTCCTGAGACTAGGTATACCGATACTTACTTTGAAGTACAAGCTAAGTTGATCACTTACTGACGTTGCCTCATCAGAATTATGTTGTTCTTATAATATAATATATAGATAAGATTATCGCTTTTGATTATATCATTTCTAACCTCAGAGATATAATATCTTGGAGGATAAAATTTGGAATCCTACATTTGAGACTGCGTGACAAGTGCAGGTTGAGACTAGGTATACCGATACTTGAAGATTGCAAGGAAGATTGGATAATGAAAGTCTTTGGCGTTTTTTCAAGTATCAGCCAGCATTGAAGGAACATGCTATGTCGTCAAAATAACTTACTAGAATTTAAAACCTCAAGATTAGTCATGTGCTAAGTTTATAGCTTTTTCGTTCATGTACAAACCTTTATGATGTTGACAAACCTTATGAATCGTGACTTTCTTTATTTGGTCACCACGTTTCTTGCTGGGCGGTACCGGAATTTTATTCCTTAGAACAATGGGTATAAACTTGTTTAGAAATTTTAGTTTATAATGTGTGAAGTAAAAATATTACTAGTTTTCTGCTTATTCATGTCACGACACATTCTTTTTATGGCTTTTGGTAGCTGAGTCATACGAAATAGACATAGAGTAAGTTATATTAGAGAAATTGAAGATGAAAGTGGTTATAAAAATGTTATTTTTACTGGATGTAATGTAAGTAATCGCAAGCATTCTAATAATTTATACTTATAATGCTTAAAGTCATTAAAAACTAAACTTTTAAATAATAGGTTAATTAATTTAACTATACCTCAGAGTATATAAATACTACGTACAACAGAGAGACAGCGCCCATACTTCAAAAGTTACCACCATAACTCGCGCAAGTACAGCGCCGGTGGCGAGATTTGGGTACTAATTCCTATTCTGGGTTTCTAAGTGACTACAGCAATGTTTGTTTTTCAGTAAATGACAACAGATGACACTGTTGAAAGAATTTAATTTTAAAGAATAATGGGCACATTTGTAATTTTTTTTGTTTTTGTGTAAGAGAGGTAGAGCGTAGCATTTACTATATACTTTTGTTCAAAAAAGATAAGAATTCCATACATTAAGTCCTAAACTAGTCCCAAGAATTATTATTATGTTATTCAATTCTAAAAATACTGATTTTAAGTTGCATCTTACCCCACGGTTAATTGAGACAATTCCCAAATACTCTCGCTATTGTTCATCAACAATGAAGAATGTTCACTAATTCTGAATGTTAGCTCATCGTATTTTCTGTAGAAAATAAAAAATATATGTGAAAGAATTATTTCAATACGACAATAACATTCCGAGATATAGATTTTTTAAATGAGCGCGCGACGCGGGATTCAACTGCTCGGTACTCGATGTGTGTGACGTCGAACATCGAACAATCGAAAATCGAACCCTAGTAGGGCAAAAAGGGGTAATAATGTTTTAAGGGGAGGCTATTACTATGTCTCTATTAACTAAAAAATTGGAATACCAATGTATTCCTTTTGTAGTCGAAGATAGGATTATAGAAATTCCATCCCTACATCCAGTGGGTAAAGCAGAGGGCGCAGGTAAAACGGCGGGGCGGAGTGTTAGTTTAGAGATACTATCAAAGCTTATTGTTTTGAAGATCGTCAGTATAGTGAGAGTCTGCTATCTATACATTATTTTAATTTCTAAAACATGACGAAATTATGAATGACCCTAAACAAATAAAAATTAAAATTATGGAATCAAGGAACTAACACTGAAAGCACCAAGTGAGATGCTCTATTCTATAGTTAAGGTGGCATTAATTATTTATTATGAAGTTTTTGAAAATTCTAAATGTAAATTAAATATTAAAAACCTTATTATAAATAATATTTAAAAAATATACAAATAGAAACGTGTAAAGAAAGAGCATCTACTTTATGTTTTAGAAAAATTAGTTCTTGTTAAAATTTACGATTATCGTAAGAATTCCAAAAGAAATATAGAACAGTCTCTCCAAAAAATAAAAATATTAAAAAATAAATAATTGATTGTACATGTAGCGAGTAGGTCTGATATCGTTCAGCAAGTCCAATAAAAGTTGTTTCTTCCATTGGACCCACTGAAAAATAATCCTCGTCATCCAAAATAAATTTATCCGCTTTCTTTTCAGTTTCTTTTATTTATATCCATTCAACAAATGACTACGGAAAACAGACCTAATGCATTGCGTTACGGCTATAGAAGAAATTAAATAAAAGGCATTGGCGTGAAATCTTTAGAATAAGTGCAAATTGAGTTGGTGACCGTAATTTATTTTACTATAGTGAACATGTCATCATATAGTGAGAAGGAACATAATGTACAGATGCAAGAGAAAGAAAAAAAAAATTGTATTGGTTGATTTTATTTTCTCGCAATCGTAGTGAAAAATAGAATGTTACACACGGCGCTAAAATCCCATTATAACTCTGTTTCTATTTACTCCTCTCTAAAGCTCGGAAGTAGAACTACCTCGTGTATGATGGGTAATTTTAGCTCCTTAAATAACAATCTACTATTCTATCACATCTTGATTGATTCTGTATGCCATGATAAACCTAATTTTCGTAATAAATTAATATGCCATCTCGAAATCTCCACCTGTTATAGGCATAATTATTAATTAGAATTGAGCCTTAAATTAACTGCCAAGGGAAGCACGTGCAGACAGGCTACTTCAGTACATCCTTGTCGTCAATGTAGTTGCTGAGTAAGCTCCCTAACTAGCAAACAGTCGAATAATGAATGAGTTATTCGGCTACAGATGGAATAAATGTTGAGTAGTTGCTACGTAGTACCCACAATGTAGTGTAAAAGCTTTTATTACGACTTTTTAGCATTTTTTGCTTTAAGTGCTTTAACCGTGTTGTGTAAACGTTTACTCGATATTCTTATAGTGCATTTATTCAATAGTCGTATAGTAGCTACCATTTCTCGTTTATACCACACATGAGTGCAGTAATAGAGTTGTCGATTCCCAAGTTTCATGTTTAAGAAGCTACTATATAGCTGCTACTCGACATTACTATATTAGAGCAAATTCGCCGAGTAAAAGCTGTCTATTTACTGAAAAGTATCTTAATATCTGTTTTGTAATCTAAGCTATTTTGTTGAATAAATTAAACCACTATAACTTTTTCCTTGCACGCGATACATACTTAAGTATGCCCATACTAACAAATGTAATACTCATGGAGACCTTTCATATGACATAGATTTCATTTGATATGATAAGGTTTACAACACAAAGTACGACACCGCCCATTATCCTTTACAAAATTGCCTAAATTGACGCGCGATGCTTAGGCCATCTATGTAAGGTCGTAAGATTTAAGTAAAATTACATAAATTGCAAATATTTAAGATACGAGTTTTACATATGAATTTAATAAATTATTAAACCTCAAATTATATTCCCTTGCAACAAAGCTTCATCAAAAGTGATTTAGTAGCGTTTTGACTAAGAATGAATTCTCAATCAGTCCAAACGATGTTTGTAGCGACATCTATACGTGTAAATTCTACACTAATTATAAAATGTATGTGATTGACCAGACATGACTATACTAAATAATTTAATCTAAATAATAATAAACTAATAACTAAAACCAAGAAATAATAAAGGCTTGCCTATCAAGATCGCTACCAAGCGGCAGCGTTAATTAGCAATACTAATTAAATATCTTAGGACATAACACCCATGCCAACTAAGTAGATCTTTTACTATGAGATCCAGATAACTATTATAAGAATAAACATATCATCGTTTATCAGTGGGAATCAAACAGACGACCTATAGCATGGCAGTAAGGGTATTTAGCTTCCATACCCACCAACGTGTCTATTGTTACATAGTTTCTCATTGCTTTCCCACGAAATATCTCTTCAGTATCCAGCAGATGTGCGACTTTATCCATCAGATCGAGTCCATCTAGTTCGAATTCGTGTCGTTTGTCGTTTATGGCAATATGTTTTTAAAATTTTGTAACATTAGGTCTAATTCAGAATAAGGCAAAAATGTTTCTTTGTCATTTAAATATAAGAAAAACTAACTGCCCTATCATAATATGATTATAACCAAAAATTATATGCACATAAATTGTAATTTTTATGGAATAAAAATTAGCACCTAGGTACTTATACTATTTTAAATAAGTACGTTAATGACTATGAGATTTCTAACAATATTCACTTCTACTTTCTATACATAAATAAAAATAACAATTAAATTAACGCGAGTTTCTAAACCATCAAATACTAACTGAACTACC
Organism: Polyploca ridens; assembly: GCA_951394255.1. Classification (NCBI taxonomy): domain Eukaryota; kingdom Metazoa; phylum Arthropoda; class Insecta; order Lepidoptera; family Drepanidae; genus Polyploca; species Polyploca ridens. The sequence continues at coordinate 4,194,996 of OX596266.1, read as the reverse complement.
ACTGGCTTGAAATGCTTTTTTCAAGTTCAAAGTTTATCTTCCGCTTATACTTCTGTTTTATCTTCACTTACGGTAGAAAACGTTCTTGGAAGAAGGAAGTGAACAACCTATTTCACACACAACCGCTCATAAATCATTAACACCACCTCAAAATGCCTCGGAGAAATCTCCCTTTGCGTTTACGCATTCATTGAGTGCCCAGAAGCAATTGACTGATTCGTCCTCCGCCTTGAGTCTGTATCGAGAAAACCACCGACTTTAGACGACCACTCTACGTTCGATTTAAAACTTAACCTTACCAGAAATAGGGGTGGATTTCCTTAAAATGCAAAACTTATCTTCAAGCTCGTTGAATATGGACAATACTCTCTCCGATTTAAATGTCATTGTTTGAATAGTTTCGTCAATAGAATCTTTTATGAAACAGAATGTACTTACTGCAAATTGTAAGCTTTCAATGTTATTATTTGTTTGTAGGTGCTTCTATTCATAAAAAGAAGTCTTAAATAACGGTAGAAAATCTTTTAACTTTGGATGTCAGTTCCATAAAACCTAATTAGAATTAAGTCCACCTGCGTCAACCTGAGTAAATTTTTAAGCATTTAACCCGTACGTCATTTTAGCCCAATTGCTTGCCAAAAAAACTCATATTTAATTAATGAAGCCACATATTACAAAAACTTCGGTTTTAAAACCCATCAAAAATGCAAAGAAGATTAAATTAGTGAATTTCCAAAAATCCAATGATGTAATTATTCATGAATCAATGAAAGTTAATGTTGCGTAAGAACCTGCAGATGTTTTGGAAACATATATAATGAAAATAAAAGTGACCCGTGATCAGGCCCTGAGCCATTGGTCAGACCTATGTATTAAATAACATAATACTGCACTTTATATTCCTATTGTTGAAGCTGCAACAGAGAACTTTCGCTTGCGATCTATGGAATGATTTTAAATGGACCTTTAACAATATAGTTAAGAATACAAATGGTCGGAATAGTGGTAAATAGGTGATATAAAGTCAGCTGTGATATAAGGCTATAATGTTGTATAAGAAAGTGTTTGTAGGAATTTGATGCGTGATTATGAATTGGAATGCGAGAAATAGGAAATGAACAAATTAGTATTTGTGTACTCGTTACGGTCCAAATAGATACGTACTACATTTAGTGGATGTTTCTATAATAATAAATTATTAACTAAGCAATTTGTAAGACACGGCAACTTAAATAAAATCTTTTTACATAAATATTAAGCCGTCAGAATAGAGTTCCTGTGTCGGTATTTCATACGTTTTAGTGTACTTTGAAGGCGGTTTAATTTTGTTGTCTAAAGTTTTTTATTTTTCAATTTTGAGTTTTATATGCATTTTCATTATCTCTCAAGATTTTATTATTGACCGAGAATATACCTATAATTTATCATTAACAAATTGGCCATTATATTGAATACTATGGCAATCACGACGTTTGTGCTCTTTTCTGTTGAGGAATTCCATCATATCTTCAAAGTCCATGATCGGATCATAATAATATTTATATAGGACCACCATGGTATCTAGCGTAATAAAATACATTTTGAACCATGGAAATCGGGTAAGGAGTTTCCGAGGAAGCGGAGAAAATAATATAAAATAAAAAAATATATAGAGGAATTGGGAACCTCCTGCTTTTTTTTTAAGTCGATGAAAAATAATTAAGATCAAATGCTAGAGCATAAGTTGGCTCATCTAATTAAGGTATAATATTATTAGCATACAGAAATGAAAGTTATTTAAATCTTACATAAGTTGTAACATACTTAAATTACTACTTGATGCCACTCATACATATTTTCACTTTCAATTTAATAAATCAATCATTAGAGCCTATAAAATATAATCACAAGATAGAAAAAAAATTAAACCGGTCCACTATCAAAAAAATTTAAACTGGTATTCAACATACTAAAAGCCTCCTAATAGTTCAATAGAACAAGAAAAATTTAAAACTCTTCAAATATTTGGCTATGCAAACAAAATTCTACTGCACCTAATAAATTGGCGTAACACACTTTTTTCCTTAAAAATACCATTAAAATCTCTCAAATACGTGTTAAATACCCGGTTAATGCTTAATGCTGTACGTGTAAGCATATATTTACATTTCGTCATAGGCAACGCACACACTGCCATACGTGAAGCTCAATGCGTGACATATGGAAATTTTGAAGAGGGGGAACACAAAATAAAACTGTCGGTGTTACAGACATCTTTAACAATTGAACGCTAGCTTTCGCAAGGAAAGATGAGAGCAGTCGTGTTAATTTGTGTGGTGGCTTTCGCCAGGGCGATGCCCATGGCAAAGGAAGATGGTGGAGTCGACAAATTCGTGTCAGCACTCCGGGATTGCATAGAAGGAGACACCATGCTGTGCCTGAAGGTGTGTGAAGTGTTGTGAAGTGTTTGTGAAGTGATTATCAGTGTACTCCTCAGTGATGGATTTCTGGATTACAGTCAGATTTGATTCTGAGTTTAGGGAGCTAGGGTTCGAATCCCAGGATTGAATTTGTGTGATTACCTACTAAATATGGCTTAGTGATGATTATTTTAATCACCACAAAAATATCAGGCGTTTAATTGTGATTAAATTACCGTTATGAGTCTGTGAAAAAAAAAACAATATTGTGTAGGAATGCCATCGATGAAATGTACAAGGATGACCTTAAGCATTTTGGAAATAACTATTTCAATAATAACTAGTATTTAAAATAGGTTTGCTAGATATAGTTTTAACGGTAGTCAGAATAATATGATCCACCATCATCATCATTCCACATTAGGTACAGTCTTTAAACTCTTAACGGCTATAATGGTTTCAAACTAAAGTGCCTATTTTAATTCACAGGAGAAAGCTATGAAGTTCACCGAAAACCTGGCCGTGTCAAAAGACCTGAGCTTAGTTGATGGAGTCAGCTTTGCAAGGACTGGAAGCCCAAGATCAGCAAGGAGCTACGAGCCTTTGACTGATGACCCAAAAGCCAGAGAACTTCAAGTTGAAGAGAGAATCATGGATAATGTGGTAGACTTTTTGGATAGCCACGTCTTGCAGCTAAGAATGCCCAAAGCCTTCGAAGAGGATAACTCCGTTGATGAAGAAGGTGAGTTACTTGATATTTATTTTATCACTCTTAATTTAAAGTCCACTTAAGGTAATAAAAGATTAAGACGCTATTACAATTTGTCATCATGTAATCGTCATAAAATTAAGCCATATATTTTATTCTGAAATTCTGATGAAAATTACAACGATAAATTATTTAAAAAAGCTCCTACTAGGTCATTACGATAAAATGGTAAAACATCAGGTTACGGTTATAGTAGTACTACGAGTTTAACATTTGTGTAGTAAACCTGTTATGGCATAATATAAAGCAGAACGACTTAATAATAACGCCCACAACCTCTGTATCAGTTAGTATTTTTATGTCTTTTACGTGTGTAAAATTGTTTGAATGAATGAGTTTTTAAAGACCTAAAATTCTTATTTTTTTAAAGATTTTCTGTTCAAAGGGTAAGAAAGGTATGAATTTTTTTTTTGTCATTATCGGCTAGATGATGATAATCATTTTACAAATTCCACCGAATTCTTGTCACAAATAAAACTTACATAACAATTGACATGTTATTGATGTCATATTTAAATCGTTACATGTTACACTAAAATTGGTCAGTGTTACGGTAATTTTGTACGATGAATCGACAGTATTACGTCGCTGCGAAGAAATAAGAGCAAAAGTGTGACTCGCTTCATGTTCAACTTTTTTATTTGGAGCCGTAAAATTAGACTGATCTCAATTCTATCAACTAACGTTAACTATATGACTTAACATTAGATGACCTCAATGCTGAAATAGATATTTTAAGTTTTTTTGTATCACATTTTGTTATAGATTCAGTTTGGTTCAAATATATTTTTAATTACCATTCTAGAGTACATAGTATCTTCTATTTAACTTCTAAGTACGTTTTGAAATATCTATGACCCATTTTGAGAAACCAGTTCGAACCATAGGCTTTTGTGTCAAGAATACAATTTATTAACGCTTTAGAGAATGGTGAGAGATGGTTAAACATTTATCTTGTTCCCATACTTTCTTGCAGAGTCACTGTTTCTTAGTCTAGTGAAACTCCGACCTCATGTCAGTTTCACTTTTTTTATTCCAAAAATATTTATTTGATGCAATGCCTCTTTATTGTTTATTGGAATGAATAGTTTTTGTTTTAATTGAAACATCGTGATTAGTACGCTTAATTAAAAGAAAGTTTACCGGTTTTTTTTGTCTTCCGTAAGACGCTAAAGCCGTAAGTGATTTCGCTTTACTGTTATGTAACATCTTTTTGTTCCGAAGATTTATAAGCCCTTGTCTCTGAATGTCCAAAGGAGTTTTTTTCTTTTAATTATTAAGCATTGTAATCTTAGGTACCTACATGTTCCAAATTGGAAGAGCTGTTATTGGGCTAAAAATAATATTTAGCTCGTATTACTTAGTGTACATCGTGAAGTGTATTTTGAATTGAAGTGAATTAGTATTTTTAATTTGGCAGAGCAAGTCAGATTGGATATTTTTAATTTAATAAATTTTATATTACAGTTTCAAAAAGACATTAAAGCGAAATCAACATTCCTTAGGCATTTCCCAATTATGGAAATCAAACAGTTTGGTTTCTTTCATGTTGATGACCTTAAGTTCGTGGCACACTTGCGTTCACTTTCTCACAAATCATCATTTTATTTCACTTAAAAATGCAAATGTCTTTTCATGCATCATTTTACCCATTGTCAATATGGTCATTTCTTTTAAAATATTCTATTATAAATGTCAGTCGTATTTATCTCTATGTGAATCGGTCTCAGCATTACCTTAATCACTATTTGCATTTAAATCTTTAATGATGTAACTTGTCTCTTAAATCTCTTTGGGGCCCAAATTAGTTTTAATTCTATGTTTAAAATTCCAGGCCGTGGCAAGAAGAAGAAGAAGCTGAAGAAGCTCCTCCCCATCCTCGCTCTCATCAAACTGAAGTTGGCTGCTCTCATCCCTCTCTTCCTTGGTATCATTGCCTTCGCCGTTTTCAAAGCCTACCTCCTCGGTAAGATCGCTTTCATCGCCGCTGCCTTCGGAGCACTCAAGAAACTCCTTGAATCTAAGAAGAGCAGTGGCTGGTCTGAACCTGCCCACGAAGAGCACCACGGTGGTGGTTGGGAAAGCAGCGGTGGCTGGGGAAGGTCTCAAGATGCCCAAAATCTGGCATACGGTGCCCACGCAAAACAAGCGTAGGGTGATAATTTAAATTATTAATTTATTACTAGTTAAGTAATTTATTGAAATGACAATATGTAAAAAAATATGAATTATTTTTTATACTCAGTTCTACTCAGCTTTAAACGTCTTTAGGCCCAATTTTGGGCCGCAGTCATATCGTTATTTTATTTGTTTCTTATAATACTCGTATGTATGTATGTATATATTATATTCATTTGTATATTACACCGTACATAACCACCGTATATAAAGTTCATATTTAATATTTATGTATTCAATACATATTTCTATATTTTGAGCTTGAGTCGTGTGCTAGAGCGATTATTATTTTATTCGTTATTTTTTTTATTTGTAAGACTGATATTTTAGTCGCTTTTTGTTTTCTTATTATTTTCTGACATATATTATTTTGTATTTTATATTTTTTGTATTTTATGCAAATAAATATGACAATTAGTACATATTAGTAAGTAGTTTATGTACATTTTATTTCTTCTTAGAAGACTGTAAATAATTATTTTATTTTATTACCAAATATTTTAAGTTTCAGTTCCAAAGATATTATTATTTACTTTTTAGTTGATTTATTATTTATGTATATTTTTACTTTTTATTGTTTTATTATGGATGTGTATCGAGTCAAATAATATATATAAACCAACGAAAATAATATTATAAAAATGATCAAGGCAAAGTGAACAAGATATTTTAAGTTATTTATTTTACGATGGATCCATGTTGGAAGATAATAAAGACGAGTGAATTTTATTATTTGTGTTTATTTTTAGTTATAACATTTTTTATTGCAAATACCTAAACCTAATTTAGGAATATATCCATACAATAGAGACTTGAACATTACAAGTATTATAAAATACTAGGTATTTCCCGCAGTTTCACCAACATTCCCGGGATAAAAAAAATACTATAATACTCGGGGATAATATAATTTCCTATTGGTGAAAGAATTTTTCGAATCCGAATGGTAGTTCCCGAGATATTACCGTTTAAAAATAACAAAAAAACTCGCTTTATTATATTAGTATAGATACATTAATAGTTATAAGCAAAATTACAAAACTCTGAAATGTAATTCCAAACCTAATCAAAACTATAAAAAATACATTAAAACCCGAGGAAACGAACTAGTATATTATGCAAATGCCTACATCCGCCTATAAACGTTAGAGCCTACAAGTTTCCGGCTATAAACAACCAGAAATACATACTATTAGCGGTGTTATATAATAACAAATAACTTGAAACTTCCTTCCAATTAGCGATATGAAGAAAGTTACCCAATGTGAAAATGTTCTTGTATAACACTGCGTGCATTTGTTTAAGCATGTAGGAATTCTAAGGGGTTACTATGTCAATATGCCGTAAAGTGTGATGTTTGATACAGTCGGATAGATATTTAATAGGAAATAATCTCTTTTCCGCGTACCATCGCGTTTTATTTTTATTTATGGACAGGATTATGAAAACTGGTTCCAGAAAAAGCTTTACAATAATGTTCCGAAAATTACAAATTCAGATTATATACCTGGAGTTATTATAATCCCTCTGAAAATTCCTCCCTCGGGAATGCAGGTTCATTCCGCTATTTTAAAAGGAGAGAGGGAGATGGATGTAATGCTTTCCCCGCAATAAAACGTTTCGTATATGTATGTTATTGTAAGGTAAATCCATTGAACGATAATGGCATGTAACAAACAAACACTGTCACTTTTGTATTTATATAGCAGTACCCAACTACTCTGAGCATTGAGCCAAGTCTACTATTTTATGTCATTCGGACATGATCCCATTACAACTACACTGCCATTGAGCCAATGAGCGTTGTCTACTAAATTCATAATGGTGTTCGACGTTATTGAATTAATAGACTACCCAAACTGTCAACTCTGTCGTTTTTTACACCACTGATAGTTAATTGGAAACACAATTGCAATTATTAGCAAAAACCTAAAATTCAAATAAAACTGAGAAATTAATAAAAAATGTATCATTCTAAAAATATAAATTACATATCTAAAACCATGAAACTTTTACTGGTTTTATTCAACTTTTCCTCATATTTTTTTCTTTTTCTCAAACCTCAGATTTCGAGGGTATTGGTTTGGACCATTATTAACAGGACATCCTGTATAAGTAAATGACACAGACGCAGCTGGGTCAGGATCGGTCATTATGGGAAGGTATCAGTCGATCTTATTTGAAGTGAACTGTAATTCAGGGCTCATCACGCACGTACGTAAGTACGATGGACGTATATAATTTATTGCGTGTGAGTGTACACCGACCGGATGTTGACTCCACGCCACTACATATTTACGACTTCTTTACAAAATGCTTATTCTACACGGTGAAAGCTATATTGTTACGATATTGTAACCATATGTTTGAAATGTCAAAGCTAGTTGTTCTTTCAGTTGTGTTAATGTAGGTAATTAAGTTATATTATTTTTAATAGAGCTATGTTGTAGCGTACATACATGCTAACTCATCAGAAATTTTTCACTACTGTCTGTAAATCACCTTCTTAAATGCGGCTAAATTTTTGTATGAATAATCATAATTTACCTGCCCTTTTCAATGAAGAATTTCCCAGGATAATATTATTATTAAAAAAAAAACGAATTGAAACTAATTTAAGTACTGTTCATCCCTCAAAAGCCCTGTACTCAATTTATAGAATATTTTATACTGCCAAGAGACCAACATGACTGGAACAGGAAAACTAGATCGAATAAGAATTTAAATGAGCAAATAAGAGCTAGAGCAGAAGTTTCTGATGCTGTTCACTGTACTCAATTTATAGAATATTTTATACTACCAAGAGACCAACATGACTGGAACAGGAAAACTAGATCGAATAAGAAATGAGTAACTAAGATCTAGAACAAAAGTTTCTGATGTAGTGGCCACTATCGATAAGCAAAAGTGGAGGTGGACAGGACACATGTTAAGATAAAAAATTTACAAGTCGAACAAAATTATTACTGAATGTTATCCTAGAGACAGTACACGAAACTGGAAAAACAGTTTAGTGTGGGGCCTAACTGGAGACAAGTGGCTCGTGATAGAGATCAATGGAAGATGCCAGAGGAGGCCTTTGCCACGAGGCATGCTGAATTGCGCAATATATTATGAAAAATTCAAATAAAATTCAATACATACACAATTCAGAATAAAGGGCTAATAAATAAAGTAAATAAAATATTACATTAATAATACTTTGTATTGTATTATTAATGTAATATTTTATTTACTTAAATAATAATACCCATCATAGAATAAGGCTCCACATAAGCACCTGGATGTTTGCGTGGAAAGCTGCCAATGTGTTCAATAGAAATCCTTCCGAGCTTTTCACACGTCGCATTCACTATTTGTTCCTTATTGTACAATTGTATTTTTATGTAAAATTACATTAACATTTTATACTAAAAGGCTTTGGAGTATCTATACATTTTATGATTGCATTTATGAACGACTAGCTTCTGCTCGCGGCTTCGCCCGCGTGGCCTACAGGAATCAAATGACATATTTTTCTACTACAATAAAAAAAACAAAACAACGTCATCCCGCTTCGATGGTAGAATTATTAAAAACGCTGAGACACGTATACATTAATTTTCAATCTTCAGCCTAAACACAAAATTTGAAGATCCTAACTTCGAAACTGACGGACTTTCATACAAACTTTCATCCCCTATTTCACCCCCTTAAGGGTGGATTTTCGAAAAACCCTTTCTTAGTGGATATCTACTCTTCACAAAGAATATACCCTCTAAATTTCATGTCTCTAGGACCAGTGGTTTAGGCTGTGCGTTGATATATCAGTCAATCAGTCAGTCAGTCAGTCAGGACTTTGAATTTTATATATATAGATGCGTGCATATCAGATTTTATTCGATTCTCTACGTAATAATTTGCCTGTATAATCGAGTTTAGGAAATGTTTAATTCATCATCATCATCATATCAGCCTATGGATGTCCACTGCTGAACATAGGCCTCCCCATTGACTTCCACTTCGAACGATTTGGGCCGCTTGCATCCAGCGGTGCACAGCGACTCTGACCAGGTCATCGCTCCACCTGGTGGGAGGTCGTCCCGCTCGGCGCTTTCCAGTACGTGGTAGCCACTCGAGAACTTTTCTTCCCCAGCGGTTATCGGCTTTTTGAGCGATGTGGCCTGCCCATTGCCAATGTTTAATTAATATATCGATATGTAGTGGTACTTTGAATTGCCATGCTTGGATATAGATATAGCTCATTCCTTCTACAGTCAGCTTATATAGGAAATGTATAGCTTGATGTGTAGCCGTGTGTACCGCTAGTTCACGGTGTCGCTGGTACTTGCGTTGTGGTTGTGACGCCGCCGCCACTGTGTGGTCGGTATTACACATGTGGTCGATAGTGACGGCAAAATGTGGTCCGTATGAATTCAACTATTAATTCTCATACAAATTAGCGCCCGCCCACGTGGTGTGGTTGTGATATGGTTGCGGTTGTAGTGTGGTTGTGGTACGTGTATTGACTTCAAATTCCATAACATTTTATTATTATACAACTAAGTCGGTAAACAAGCATACGGCTCGCCTGATGGTAAGCGGTTACTGTAGTCATATGGATGCTTGCAACACAAGAAGCATCGCTCACGCGTTACTGATCTTTCCCCCCTTTCCAATAAACTCTGGTCACCTTACTCACGCGCAGGAACACAACTTTACACAACATAAAGTTATTTGGCTGCGGTATTCTGTAAGGTGGAGGGACTTCCCCAGTCGAGCTGCTCTTTGAGCGAATAAACGCTACGCTCTACCTCTCTCAAAGAAATCAAATCATATTATAAAGAAATCATCAGATAAAAAGCAGAATTACAATTAAGATGTCTACAGCTAATGTCCTACTTAATCTGCTACATCCTGACTTTCGAGGTTTCCTACCAGCATCATTACGTTGTTTCTTATAATGTAGAGAGATCGAATTAATGAAGTGGTACTTAATGTAACGCGATTTTTACATTATGTATTATTTAGAATGAAGCTGTGACTTTGTTTCTATTCTCTCTCAATTCAAGCGTATGCTTGGTTGGGTCAGAGCATCGAACAATTAACCCAAAGAAGCTCATTGACGTTCATATCTATTCTACCAATTTTCCACCACCGGCAATGCGCTCTGATTGGCTAAGCCAAGAACACATGCAGTGATTGGTCTTTACTGTTCAAAACAGTGCATAATCACTGACTATAGTTGCGGAATTGGATTACTGGATGTTACTACTCTAAAGGGATATTTCCTCGATGGATCAGAGGCCTTAGTACGAGTTTTTAACGCGCTCGGAAAGGTTAAGGTTAACTCAAATTTATATGGCATTGGACTAGCGCCGCCTAGCGGCAATTGGCGGCGCCTGATCCTCCGCCATACAAATTAGAGTTAAAGTTAACCTTATCGAGCGCGTTAAATAAGTTTTACTTAGCCCACTGAGCTTGTATCAGCTGTAACTATCAAAGCAAGGATGGCTTATTAAAATTTAATCTAAATATTAACTATTAAATCTTAATTTTACGATACATTTCATGAATCCAGATTTCATATATGTGCGCGAAAATAATAAACGATAGCGTAAATGTTAAAGTGGTCTTATTATTTATCAACCACCGTAGTTTTTTTTTATGTCAAAAGGTTGACAAACAGGCAGACGGTCCACCTGATGGTTAGTGGTCACCGCCGCCTATGGAAATTTGCAATACCAGGGGGATTGCCGATGTGTTGCCGACCTTGTGTTCCGACAGTTTACTCAAGTGCAAACTGTCGGAACACACTGGAAGTGTTTGGCGACAGATTTTCAACTTGAGGGTGGTAGCCAGCATGGTGGGTACTAGAAAGTACCTTACCTACCATCGTGCTATGGATTCCTCACGATGTTTTCTTTCAGCTCAAGCCCATTGTAAGATTCGAACCCGTGATATTCGTCTCGGCGTTCTATTACTAAAGCCATTTCTACGAAATCAACGATGTAAGACTTATCAAACGACTAGCTGCCCCCGCGGTTTCACCCGGCCTCCCAGGATAGAATACTACTAACGTTCTATTAGTGAAAGATTTTTTTCGAATCCGACTGATAGTTTCAGAGATTAGCCCGATTAAACAAACAAAAAATCTAGTCTTCGTTATTAGTAATATTATTTATATTATTAGGTATAGATAATAAAAACTCGTTATGTTACAGCTAGTTTCGGGTCAACATTCTTATGAGATTCTGAATAACTATCCATGCTTGATATTATCTTATATATTGATTGCTTTCCAGTTTGTCTACTATGCTATTTTTTCTAAAAGAAAACCAAAGAAATAAAGTATAACAACGGATTTCAGATTATACAAGCTCAGAGTAAATAAATACTTTATGTACAGATACTTTTCTGTTGGTTCTAACGAGTGACGCGCGTTATGTGATAACAAAATTATATTCATTGTTTTTTTTAACCTCTATTTAAAGGATATATGGGATTAAATCTGAATCAAATTGGTTTTAAATAGATGCTTAAGTATCCACCCAATATAACAGGGATGATTCCTAGGTTAGGAAAAGAATTAGTCCGTCAGTAAGATTATCAAAAAATATTGGACACGTATTTTTTAATTTACCAAAACATTATAAATTGACAAAGAGCGGGGGCTCGTGACGTCACTTAAGAGTAAAAAGTGTTTTCTAACTTGACGTCACGCGAAACTTCAACACAGGATATCTTCGTATTTTTTATTTATTTGACAAATAAACAATATGTAAAAAATTCTAAATAAGTCTAAATTCCCTGGAATAACATGTATGATGCTTTTATCCCGGGAAACTATAAGATTCCTCGGGGCGGTATCTGAACTGAAAATTAACTACTACCAGGCTTAATAAAGAGCTCCGTCGGTTTTTTCAAGGAAGCTGCATATCCGCACATCCGCACGCAACCGAGTGTCGGAGAGCACAGGTGTACCGCTATAGGCGCGGCCGCGAAAGTGCGTGAACCGCACCCACGGCTATAAGCGCGGGCCACACTACGCGAGACTAGCGTGGGAATAAAGATTTGGGTAGTAGGGTTGTCACTTTAATTAAGAATTCGAGTTCTTTGATAAAAAAACTATATTTAAAATATTCTATTATACATACAGGTTCGGTAACTTATATGTTATGTTACAAAGTAAGTAGTATTTTGATACGTGAATTAATGAATTGAATAATTAATTAAATGTGATGTGTTTGACCGCAATCTCACCATGGTAAGTTATGATGCGGCCGAAGGTGGTAAGCACACAAAGCCTAGAAGGAACTGGCTCTCAAGTGCAGCTATCGGAACACACCGAAAGGTGCTTGGCGACAGATTTTCATCATGAGGGTGGTAGCCAGGCAGGCGGGTACTACAAAGTACCCTACCACCGTGCTATGGTTTTTATTTACATATATAAAAAACACCTTTCACAACTATTTTAACTTACAGAGTCTGAGACATGTAACTAAATATAAAATGGCCAAGACGAAACCATATACGACATTAGTAATATAGAGTTATCTCCTTGCCACACTATGTCTGTCTCTTTTTGGTATGTCGATGTATATAGGCTGTCAAACACATAAAGCGACCTTAATAACCTAATAATAATATAATAATGAATAACTTTATGGGGCCATGGTTTAGTAGATCATTTTTACATGCAATTACAGTAAGTATAATTTGATTAATTCGATTATTAAAATTTATAATAATAAAATGAAACTGGCCTTGTAGATAAATTCTATCTATAAATGTATTTTAAGAATAGAGTTGTAGAAAATAAAAAATATTTTTACCGTACATTTAAGAAATACAATAACAAAATATTTTAATTTATACCATAAAATAATTAAAAGCTTTGACAACCATGACAATAACTCTCACCACAAACCCACCTCGTGTGGCTCGATCTTCAAAGTACCGTTCTTCAAGGTCGCGGCCGGCCCCAATAGCGACCACTACTGACTCATCAGCCACTTTCTTCTCGATAGCATCCCACTTTATGAAAAACTAGTGTACTCCTATGTTACGTAGTCATGCATAGCAACATTTGTAATTGTATTGTTATGTACTGTCATGTAAGCACTTTGTGTCCTGTTAAGAAAATTATGTAATGATTTATGAAAAAAAGATGAGACTAGAAAACAATACATACTTAAAACAAAGGTAGAGCCAATTGGTATTTGCTTATCACTAGATGGTGGTATTTAAGTGGTGACATTTAATAAAGGACTAGGTTACCGTGATCCTCTTTTTTACCCTATAAGCCTATGGGGTTACCGTAAGGGGTTGCCCATGTTATACAAAGTATAACGGAAATGGTCCTTATATAGTGCACGACTTTTTTGGTATGTAAGTGACACGTTAGTTAAGATTTGAATTCAATAAACTTATGGAAACAGGAATTTGGTATGAATTTTTGAGTATTTTTTTTGAGTTGGAACTCTTTATAGAAAGAAAGAAAGAAAAACATTTATTTACACACATCATTACAGAACAATACATACGCAACAAATTAAGAAACAGATACAATAATTTATAGATAGTCTATACCTGATGTAGTCTTCACTCCTTTCGGATATATTATACCCTTTCCGTTACACGTTGTATACTGTGTGTAAGGAAAAAGGTATATGCAAAAATTCCTTCCAAATCTTTACATTTTCTCTTCTGCGATCTTGTGCGCCTAGTACAATTTGTAGTAGTAAAATTTGATTACTGTTATGGATATACCCTTACCGTTACACCCAGTAGAGGTAAAATTATAAAATTGAAGTGCTCCGTTATGATTTTATAAAACGTACTCTATCGAATATTATGTATACTTAAACAATGTACAAATTAGTTATGAGTCTTCATATCAGCATCCATACAACTTAAAACGCAGCGAAAATAGTACATAAATAAATTACAAGTCAGTACACATTTATAGTGTAACTTATGTATAATGGGTAGTTATGGTTAATAATAGTTAAAATTTGATAGTTAAACGTACAATTTGTTCCGCCTTTACCCATCTGTAGTTAAAATTCAATAATAGAATATTAAACTATCAATTATTTAGGCTTTTGCCCACATGTAGTTACTTTTAGTGAATTGCCTATCAGTAAGTTATAAACAATTATATACAACGCACTTTTGACTCATGTAACTAATAAAATTGATAAGTTACTTAACTGCCAATAAAATATCTCGCCTTTAGTTAGTAAGATATACTAAGCTAAATTTACACCCTTACACCCCTACTCAATACACTGTTTAAGTTGTCATATATTAAATATGACAGTGACAGTAAGGTGACCAATAAATTTTATTGGTCACCTTACTGTCTCTGTCTAACAATATGACGATATTTACGTGACCATTTAATCACTATTATGAGTATGGCCATGTTAATAATGCCTACAGGAAAATATTAATATTTTTTTAAGTAACTCGACGACTTTCATTCAATTTCGAATGACCCGATCCTTACAGACGAGGCGGCTCGCAAATTCACCAAAAAAACGAATCACGCGCACACTTTCACTGTAAGTGTAGTAATGTAACCATATTACATCAGCCCGCGTCGACGCATTCAAAACGATGTACACTTGAGCTCAATTATTTAATCGTCTTATAATAATTGTGACCTAGACACTTGTGGGCTAGTTTTTACGTGCTACGGTTCTATGCAGCGATGCATAATTTGTTATTTATAAATATTATTATATATTATTTTTTATTTTGAATCTACAGTGTCAAAGGCTCGTTCTAGGAGAGCATATTGCTTCCAAACCAAATCTATCTTAAATTATCTTAAATAGCTTTGACCGTCATAAAGTGAATAAATGACTTTGACTTTGATAAGGAGCAATGATGAAGCTAAGGATGCTACCCAGAAATCATTTTCACTATAGCATCAGTTTTACTTTGGAGATATTTGCTGTCAAACGAGCTTTTGTCTCTTTTGAAGAACATTATTATAATAAAGTATTATTTTCTGAAAAAATCTGTAGATGGAGCTTTGAATTGTTATGTTAGTAAAATATTAGAAGCAACACCCCTTATTCATAAAAAGTTATTATATACTGATTAAATGGTCACGTAAATTATATCACATAATTAACGTGACCATTTAATCAGAATATTACTTAAATAGCGGTTTATGAGTAAGGCCGTAAGATCTTCATGATATTTAACATTTTTCCATTGAACATTAAAATCGATAAATCATTTTATTAGTTTAGACTCTTTAACGCTGATACACTTAAACTGAGATCACTTCGAGAAATTCAAAATCTAGGATTAATCCGATCAATATCAGTGAAAGTACCTATTTTAGATTTACAGTCACAGTCACATTTACTGTTTTGCAGAACTATTAATGTAATTATAAGCCCTAAGCGAGACTGAAGGTCCAGTTCATTGTACCTTTAAAAATGCATAATACGTTCTCCTACATTAAAGAGCAAATGATGATGATGATGATGATTATTGGTGGGTCATAATGGCCCTTTTAATGGCCCTTTTTCTATTAGCAGCACGGCAAAGTAGGAGAAAACGCTCTAATATGATTTGTATTGAATGCGGACGACTTTTTCGATTAGGATTTCAGTTCGAAATACTAAGTAGACTAAAATATGCATATTTTAAGAATATTTAGTGTTTCAATATCACGGTTACGTTATTGAAATGAGGAATTCTTATTTCGCACATATTTGATTATATTATGTAAGTCAATGAATGAAAATAAGAATTCGTTAGATTTGTAATTATAATAATAACCTTAGCTGTTTAACACGGGATTCTGATGGATCTTATGTTTTCATGTAAAATAATCCTGTATGTTATTTTAGGGATGATCTGTATAATCATTATGTGGCATGTTTCAAATCTTTAGGCTTTTACTGAATAGTAGCAAATAAATACACAAACAAACATTTGCATTTATAATATTAATACATAACAATTTAATGTAATATTCAGCTTAATAAATGATAATAGAACTCGGTAAATAGATATGTAACATGATAGAAAAAATATCTATTTTGAGTAACAAAATTAAAATCGTTAGCACTGATGGGTATGCTGAGGATAAGGAAGTTAATGTTATGATCAAACTAAAACCTACGCATGATTTTGGAAACCTGTTTAAACTCGTTGGTGACATCAAAAAAATGAAAATCGTTTATAGAAATTCGAGTAAAAACGTTAGAAAGGTCCGAATAGAGATAATGCGACAGAAAGCTCGTTTTCGGGGCCATACCAAAGCTTTCCGGTTCAAGATGACCTCAAATATTGAAGAATTAAAAAATAGCTACATATTTAATTAGGATCGGTTTATGCGAGAGCAAACAAAAAGTAACATAACTATATTTTTTGTTGAGAATTATTTTGTAACTAGGTAAACATGAGCGTACGATTATGAAACCGATTTTCACTCGGCCACTTCGTGTGTATATACGAAAAATCAAACAATCACACTTTTTCTTTCAATTCATTTGCACCGACATCACAAAATGCCGCCATAAGAGTGCGTATTGTGTGTCGTAAACGCAAACTTCGCTTTCTAACATCCAATATTTGTTTTTCTACTTATCCTTCCGTCTGTTGAGCTTAAGCGATCTGTGGCCCATCAGTTAGCATACGACGTCAAACTCTGCACACATCTTTTACGTCATATTGTCTAAATCATAGTGGGGAGTCTAAGGATAAAATACATAACTTTTTTGGGAAAACATCATAGGTTGTCCAACATTGGCAGTTGAAGTACACTCAATTGAGTAGAAAAATTTAAAAAAATGTGGAAGAAAATAGCTTTATTAGCCATTTTGGCAACAGTGAATTGTGGTCCAGTGCACGAAAATGGTGTTGCGGAAAATGTTATCAGTACTATATCGGAGTGCATCGAAACCGATACCTCGCTGTGTCTAAAGGTGATTACATTTGTGGATTTCCTAGAAAAGTGTTTACAGTGAAGTGTTTGTGTTTGGAAGATCGAAAGTACTGGAATAAAGCTCCATTGTCACTATTGTAGACAACAATACCTGCAACTACAATAGCTGTTTGGAATTGTCTTGTCTCTGTCTGATCTTTTATTTCGAGTCTTTAAACTGTGTTGCATAAATATTAAAAAAGTTTAGTTTCAAATATACTAAATCCCTTAAAATTCCTCAAATAATATCTCATAAAACTCAATATTAAAACTTAACATAAATCTAAAATCCAAATTGCAGGAAAAGGCCTTAAAGTTCACTGAACGGTTGGCCATCTCGAAAGACATCAACATCTTCGAGGGTATGACCCTCATCAACACCGGCTCTGCTCGATCAGCTCGTAGCTTTGAGCCTCTAGCTGAGGAACCCAAAGCGCGGGAACTCCAGCTTGATGACAGGATTGCTACAAATGTTGGAGACTTCTTAGAAAACCACGTACTGCAGTTACGTTTGGCCGATCCTGAAAATGAATCTCGGAATCTTGATGAGGAAGGTAAAAATATCAATGAATGTCTATTGTAAATGAAGATAAGCAAAGTGGTACTAGTTATATTTTGAAATCTAAAATCTTCTACATTATTATCAATGAAATAAGTAATTAATTACCGAGCATGTTATATTGCCTTAAACATGGTCAATGACTATGTGACAATTCGTAAAATATTTATGGAATCAGAAAATTTGCATAAAGTGCTTTTACATTTTTTAATTTACCGTAAAAAATTAAAGTCATTGTACTTCAAATACAAAAAGATTCACAGAAAAACAAATCCCAAGTTTTATATACATTATCACGATACGAACAATGGATTCAAATGTCATTTAGGTACCGCTCAGCATACAAAAGCTTTCTCTTCTACACATATTTACATACATACCAGAACAATCAAACAAAGACAACTTAAGGCCCTTCATGACCTACTAATAACCGTAAATTAAACATAATATTTTGAAGTAATTGCTTTGTGCGCAAGTAAGCATCTGTAATACCGAGAAAATGTGCCGTTGGCCACCAAAAAATAAGGCCTCATTGCCTTAAAACTTCTCGAATATGATTTAATCATATTTATTATGTCTTCAACTTATAATGACTCGGCAACATTTACTTCCAGCCCGTGGCAAGAAAAAGAAGAAGATCAAGCAGCTCCTCCCCATCCTGCTCCTCTTGAAACTGAAACTCGCTGCCCTCATTCCCCTCTTCCTTGGTGTCATCGCTTTCGTCGCTGTCAAGGCTGTCTTCCTTGGCAAGATCGCATTCGCCATGAACGCCTTCAACCTGATCAGAAAACTATTAGCCAAGAACAACCATTCTTCAGGCTCAACCATCAGCTATGCTGCTCCTCATCATCATGAGGAACATCCTGGCTACTCCTACGAACCAGCTTCTCAAGGCTGGAGCAGACAAGCTAATGATGCCCAATCATTAGCTTATGGTGGTCAAATCAGCAATTGATGAGAAAATTGAGTGTATGTGTATTTATTTGTGTGTATGAAAATAATTTATTTACGAATGTGTGAATGATGTTTGCCATAAAAGTACCTCATGTCTCTGAATTTATTAATTTAAATAAATTATTTGTTCAATTTAATTATGCATTAACTTATTTTATTTCCTTATCGTGTCTTGATCAAAATAAAATGCCATAAGTGCCTTATCCTCATATTTATCCTCACTGCCTTTATTATCATAGTCAGATGATCAAAGCAGATAATAGTTGCCACTTTTGTCTAATGTAGGAGCAATATTACGAAGTCTCAAAATATAACCAGTATATAATATTTTACCCTCAAAAGACTATTGACGATTATTGACGAGTGTAAGATTTAATTGTTAATTTCATTGTCTGGTTTGTTTCTCTACAATACTTATAAACTTATATTAATCGAAATGATTGCATTACAAATTACAAGTTCAACAATATACCACAATTCTTTAAATTCCGGAAAGTCTCTTAACAATTGAATGTTTTCAAAGTTCTTCTACTTAATGTAACTAGAACGGTATAATGCCACAAGTATCTATTAGAAAAGCCTAACATTGGTTAGATTTTATGTAGGTATCATTTACGGAAAGCAGCATAGATCGATACTATTAGTTCAACTGTTGAATAATAGATGTCGCTTAGAAGTAGTTTTATTATAGTTTAATTTTAAACTATGTAGTTTTTACGCTTTCTTATATTTGTACATTATATTTGTTTGTAACGGAACGTGCAGTTTCATTAACCGATGTCATTTAATGCGTCGCCGAAAACTGTGCAAAAGTGAAGTTGCGTACAAAAACAAGTTTGGTCACTGATGGTCGGTACATAAATAAATAACCAAATAAAAATAAGGGTTTATTTTAACATTCACAATAACACTTCAATATTCAGCAAGTTTTAAGACAGACAGTCAATTATCTAAACTAGATGTGTTTTGATGCCTGTAACAAAATACGACAAATTCAAATATCTAAGCAAAGTAGCTATAAATTATAACTCGTCTAAATCATGAACACATATAGCATAAACGTCTATAATGCGCCCAAAAAAAGAAAAGCCTATGGTGACCTATCCGAGAAAATATTAATATTAATGAAATTATATTTGTGTCACGCACTTTGGCATAGTGTCGTCTCAATTTCTATAAGGCATATATGACTTTAAAATGTTAATTCGACCAAAGTGCTGAGTGGGGGAGGTTAAGATAAAAAAACTGTAGCCAATCATCTGGTCATCACAGTCCAATCGGTCTCGGTTCAGTTCAGTTGGTGCCTCCTGAAGCCAATATGAAGTTCTTCGTATTAATTTTGAGTGTAGCTGCAGTGGTGCATGGAGGGCCAGTATCTCAAGGAGAATCAGTGTTACGTTTATTCTTTGAAAGTTTTGTGAAATGCGTGAATAGTGATACCAATATATGCATGAAGGTACGTCCGGTGACCTAGTGAAATGTGCCAATGGATTTTTTACCAGTACCAGTGATAATCCCTTCGTTTTTGAGGGTCGATGCGTTTGTAAATGCATTGATAAATTAAATAAACGCTTAGCGTGGTTCAAAAGATAACGTTAATAGTAAAATAGTTTGTGATTTAAAGTAGAGCAAGATGATATCGATGACGCTTAGTGTGGTTCTATCGATTAGTTAATAATGAAATAGTTTACAATAAAGTGAAGTAATTAATAGAGCAAAATGACTCCGATGATGAGGCCAAATTGGTGGATTGGTGATTATCTCACCAGATAGACATAATACTTTTTCAAATGATTACGTTCAACATTAGACAGATATTAAAGCGTTGTCATGAAAAAACATCAAAACATTCTGCATAGAACTCGTAGTCCGAAAAATCGCGACAAAAACATGCAAGCCAGTAAATAGATTAACATCGAAACTGATAGATAAACAGCCATAGAAATAAATCTTAATTCATTCAAATTAGCGAACATGACATTATAAATAAAAACATGTTCAAATTATGCCGACAAAAAAGCTCAAATAATTAATGTAAAACAAATATGAACCTCAATAATTTATTTTAATCACCACACCGAGCTTAGTTTAGACTTTGAGGATATAATTAGTATTAACAAGTTCAAACATAATAATTAGTAACATGAAAATGACTTTATTACCCACATCAATGATGAACCCAGAATCGTTAATAAAATCAATCCCATCAACTTTCTTTTCACTGACCAGTTTTATCATTGACATTCGGTTCAATATCGACGCATGTTTTAAAAAGTCTTTCTTTTTTAATAGGAGCATGGACTCAAACTGGTTGATGGTATGCGCTCGGCTCGCTCTCTCAGGATCTGGGATGGAGTAAACTTAATCAACAACAGTCCTAAAGAAGGCAAGAGTTTGGACACATTGTCTGAAGTTCCTGATGTTAGGAATCAGCAATTAACTGAGAGACTTTGGTCAAGAGCTGCTGATGTACTTCAAAACAGCGAACTTGAACTGAGCTATGCCGATGATGATGCAGAAGAATCAAGGGCTATCGAAGGTAAATATCGTAGAAGCATATTTTTTTTCACTAAATATTTCTGATACTGATGATTTATAAGACCATCTTCTTCGAAAATAGCAATAAATCATTATATGCTCAATACGGCATCCATAAATATTGATTGATTTTCTGAATGTTTGATTTATTATTATGCTAAATTACAACTCAATTTGCAACTAAGAATATTAAGAAGTTGAGAGACATTATTATAATGTGATTATTTGTTCCAGTAGAAGAGGGCCGTGGCAAGAAGAAGAAGGCTATCAAGAAGAAGCTGAAGATCCTCATCCCCCTTCTTATCCTCGCTAAAGTTAAAGCAGTTATCTTGGTCATCCTTGCTCTCGTCGTCATCGCCGCTTCCGTTTTCAAACTTGCTCTTCTCGCCAAGATTGCCTTCATCATCAAGATCATTGCTATAATCAAGGCTCTGCTCGCTAAAAAGCATGCTCATGAAGACCATGAGCATGGTTGGGAATCAACTCATGCCACATGGGAACCTCATGTTGAGCATGGCGGTCATGTAGAACATGGTCACGGCTGGGAAGGTGGCTGGTCACGTTCCAGAAACGAAGCCAATAATCTAGCTTATGCGGCGTATAATAACTAACTTACCAAAAATTATTTTAAATCTAATTCGACCGTCAGTGTATTCAATTGAATCTATTTATTCGTGTGTATGTATTTATGAATGAATGTGTGTTTTAGTAATTGCAATGTTTTGCCACTTTTTTCGTTTCTTTTCAGTCATTTTATTTTATTTTATGTAGTATTATTAATCTGACTGAAAAGGAACATACTTTGTATTGTAATTTGTATTATTGTGATATTTTTCTCAATTTGTGTATATAGTTGTTTATTCTATTAGTTGTATTTACTTAAGTATACGAATATTTATACCTTTATATAAAGCGGATAATATATTATTATCTGCGGGAGGCTTTATAAATATCTATAAAATATTTATTTGCTTTTTCATATAATCAGATTTCTTTCCTCTTTATCGACTATTTATTTGTTCTATTATATTTTTTTATTCTGTATTTTATGTGTATTTATATTAATGTCTAGTTTATTATTTTCTATGGTTAACTATTTGAAATCTGTTCAATAAGTCTGAACTCTTGTGTTTTGTTTTGTTTTGCAAATACTGTATTTTGTTGCTTTATGTTACTTAACTTTTAAATCTGTGTATCGTGTATCACGAGATGGTGTTATTATTTGTGAACTTGTGTGAATGTATTTAATTTATTTTTAGCAATAAACCAAACAGCATTGAAATTTTATTTCCTCGTTTTATTACAACCCCTATAATATACAATTCATTGGTATTATAGTAACAATGATATTTGCATAATCTAATTCATCTTTGAAGTTTTCAAAAGCATAAAATTATTATTCTCATTTCAATGTAACCTTATATTAATTTAAATCTTGCTGTTAAAATAAAAATAAAAACTGAATGAAAGTTAAACACGATTTTGGTAAAAACATTAAATAAACTTATCAAAAGTATAATACCTATATTACCACTAAATTAAAGCAATTATTAAAGTTAATAATACGGAACAAAATGAAATTTGGAGTGTACCTACATCGAAAGCATTTTACCCAAAAACATTTTATTACCACCAATTTCTTTTCGAGAAAGTCGAAAAACTTGTCCGAAAGCAGGTAGGTACCTACATTTTTAGTTCACAATGAATCTTTTGACAACTTTTATTTTGAGTATGTGAAATGTGAATAATTGTATTCAAATATTTTATTTTACAAAAGCTTACAAACAAATTTTAGCAGGTTTTGTGTGGCATACTAAATTATAAGGTTTTTTCTTTTAATTTTACGTAACATTTTCACCTTGTGTTAATATATTTCTCTGTTATACTAAAAATAACTTATTGAAGGATAAATAATAAAAAACCTCTTTTTAAATCACTAGTTAGGTAAGCCTTATGAATCAATCCACATAATTTTCGGCAATATTTGACTTTGACAAAGTTTTAGTCAATAAATCCTCAGTTTACAGTCATTCTACATAAACATACTATATAAACCTACTTTACTTAAAAGTAATTTAAACCTTAAAACTCAAAACGACCGGGGAAAGTCTCGGATAAAGCGTCGTCTTTAGATGGAATTTAAGAGTGGGTGTTTGTTTACAGTTTGAACTACTAGCAAAATATCTAAAAAGAGGTGATTCTACTCTTATAGTTAAAACTGATGTCATTAGAACCGTACAACTTGTTTTGTTCTAGTTTTTACAGTGCTAACCACTTTCGGCTATATTAATGCCGATTTGGTACACAGCCAAAGCGATCAAACTCATTTTCCTTTTATGTGACCTTTCTTCTGATTAAGAGCTGTGCTCTTGTCGGTATAGCTTGTTCCATTCTGCTCTATCATTAGCAACATTTTGCACCTCCTTATATGACACGACGTCTATTTTTGCCTTCACTTGATCTATGTAACTTATTCTTGGTCTTCCTCTTCCTCGCTTTCCCTCTATCTTTCCATCTACTATGTTTTTTTTTATGTGACCTATTTGAATGTATTTATGTTTACAGAGGTAGTAAAATGGATCCATGCTGAAAACTAGCGTTTGGACTTGTAACTCAAACTTTAGGCTTTTTGTTTATATTATGTTTATTAATTAGATACCTGTTATTATTTATGGTTAGTATTGTAAACAATCGTTATTACTAAAGATGGAATCTAGCACTAAGCAATAATTTTAACATCGCAAGTAATAATTATCCAACAAAGATAATTAAAATTCGAATATACATAAATAATTAATTAAGTAAGCGCTCATGGTGTAACATGATTAGCCGTTCTTAACCGATCGGCAAAGTTAAGCTACCACCGTCATGGTCGGTACCTGGATGGGTGACCGGTGGTATTTGAATCGAGCGTTTCCGTGCTTCAGAAGGCACATAAAGCTTTTGGTTATCACTTAATTGTGATAGTCGTTATGCTAGTTGGAGGCCCAATAGGCGGCTTGATAGTAGTAGTAGTAGTAGTTGAATAGTAGGTTGACCACTAGCCTATCTCCACCGATCTGCAGTGGGCACGCGAGGTGGAGTATCTGCCCATTCTCTTTAACCCTAATTTGTGAAAGGATGATGATGATGAAACAATTAAGTATGCCTAAAATGAAAATTCGGAAAATAACCAAGGTAAAGGATGCTCTACACTTCTCTCAAAGTCTCAAATGGAGATGGGCAGGCCATGTTGGGAGATGACAATAGATGATGTTGGGTGACAATAGATGGACAATTAACATCACAAAATGGAAAGGACCGCATGGTGTGAGAAGTAGAGGTCGCCGAAGCGCCCGGTGGCAAGACGAGATTATATCCGTTGCAGGAAGAGACTGGACGAACACTGCTAAGGATAGGGATAAATGGAATTCTTTGGGGGAGGCTTTTACCCTGAGGGGGTCCACGTTAGAAGGAGATGAAATTAAATGAGTTAATATTTTAAAAAAAAACGGTGGAATCAAATAAAGCTCTATTATTATTATTATTATAACATGAACATAAAGTCATAAACCTAACTTTAGGGATATGGTATTTTTTTTCACTGGCTGCATGATATCAATGACGTGTATGTTTTTTCACGAGTTTGTATGAGTTTTTCTTTATACCATCGAAATATTCTAGTGGCTGGGTAGATTATAATAAGTGAGGTAGGTATCAATTGATTCAGTTAAAATTCTAAAGCGTGCAATAGGTATTTTATAAGATAGGTATTTTCATCAAACCAAAATGGTGACCGTGGAATATAAAATTACGATAGAAAAAAAACACGATCCATAATATTTAGGTATCACTGAGTAGGTCATTTAAAAGTAACATGACATTTCAATGACGATTTTACAGCTTTGAGCTCTGTTTAAAAATTACAGCCCTGAAAGTTATGTGAGATCTGGGGGCACTCCCGTGCCCCCAGATTCTCGGAACATGATGTCAATAGTGAACTTATTAAGCATATTAAGTTTCAATAACATAGCTCTTATACTTTAGATTTTATTGATATCTAAAAAACCCCGATTTCGTCACTGACTCACTGATGATCATCAAAACTCATAGGGTTCTTCCTGAAGTCATAGAAAGATGAAATTTGTCATAAGCAACTAACAAAAAGAAGTGAAATCCCACCAAAAACATTTTCCGGCCAAGCCACATATTTTGACTAAGGTTTAAGAAAGATTAAGTTTGGGCTTGTAGAGTTAGGGCGTGTAGAGTTATAAGCTTGGCTCTACATGAGATCTGATAACTTTTTGACAGTGCGAGCTATATGGTCTCGTCTTGGCAACATTTTACATGAAAATATTTTGGTGGGATTATTATTTACAGTATTTGATTGTACCAAAGTATATGGATTCATTGTAAAGGAGGTATTAGAAGCAATTTTTAGGGTGATTAATATTAATAATCTCTTGAATAGCAGTTTCTTTTTTTTTCATAATGTAGTAAGAGAAATCGGGGTTTTTTAGATATCAATAAAATCTAAAGTATAATAGCTATGTTATTGAAACTTAATATGTTTAATAAGTTCACTATTGACATCATATCCCGAGAATTTTGTTTATCTGGTGTAATTCAAACCCATGTTATAGGGTTAAAAAAAAAGACAAAGCGCTTTGAGAAAAGGTAGGTAGTGCCCTTGCGCTTCGCTTGGCTCGTCTTTGCAGATAATGTAAATAAAATAGCGCCTTCCGAAACAGTTCGAGCTATATTTCACATATATACGATAGTGAAAGCTCTCTCTACTTTCTGTTCAAGAAGTGAAAGAGCTGGCTTGCGATATTGCTTCCATTAAATTTGCAGGCACAAGGATATATGGATGTAAACACCATCTATCGCTAAATAGTGGGACTACAACATCGATAGTCTTCGAAAATTACCATTTAAAAATATTATGGTAATTTTGGTAGTCTAACAAGACTATGGTGGAATTGCTAATTCGATTGTTTTGTTTCTGATTTGGAATTGTTACCGCGCTTTAATTTCCTCACAATGTTTTCCTTCACTGAAAGCTTAAGCTCATTGTAGAATTCGAACCCGAGACCTTCGTCTCTGCATCCGACGTCACTACCAATAAGCCACCACGTATAACAAGGGTTTCAGAAATGGTCCAAAAAGTGAACAAGGTCATGATTTTGAAATTTTGCCTCCTCTATAATTATGTTATCTCACACTCCTCCATGCGCGCAATAATATCGCAGTAATATATAAAGCAGTTCATAACTATCTTATTAGGAATATAATATGATACGTACACGATCTTATAAGATAACTAGCTGTCTCGCGCGGTTTCACCCGCGTTCCCGTCATAAAAAGTAGCCTATGTCACCCGGGGATAGTGTAGCTTCCCAACAGTGAAAGAATTTTTCAAATCGGTTCAGTAGATTCGGAGCCTATTCAATGCAAACAAACAAACAAACAAACAATCAAATATTATTATTATTATTATTAGTATAGATTTTCTTACTAGACCAGTGTTTTTCAATCTTCTTGATTTTGCGACCCCCTTACAGGTTGAATAATTCTGGCGACCCCCTTGTCAGACAGACAAAGAATTTATAAATTAAAAGACTACGATAATGACTTTCTTTATTTTAATACCTTTACTTATTAGTCTGCAAGAAGTCGCGAGAGGTTTGCAACTAAGTAAGAGGTAAGTTGGACGCCCGCTTGCGCGATGTCTACCTTGCCTTTTTCCTTCTACCGGCGACCCCCCGACTAAGGTTTCGTGACCCCCGTGGGGTCGCGACCCACAGATTGAAAAACAGTGTACTAGACTAATTCATATTATATGTTTTCTTTAATGCTTAGAAGGAGGAATAAAGATGTCTCTTCACGCATTAATACAATATAGATTTAAACTCAACAAAAGCATATAGGTTACTTACTATGCATTTAAGGTCATTTTTTTTCTCGTTTTAAAAAAGTGATTACCTAAAATAAGCAAAGTGATCATGTTTTAAACCTACTATTACGAAAACTACCGTTACTTAATTACATAGGTCTATGTTAGAGCAGTTAAAAATAACACCAGATGGTAGTGTTAGGTAAGATAAGAGTAAATGATGGTAATTATTCTATTGTTGTTAAAATTCACTTTGGATACTGTAAAGTACGTAGTACGGTAGAAGTTGGATTGTTGTGAATTGGTTTTGTGAATAAAAAATATTATTTTATTTTTCTGACCAAATTGATGGAGCGGGTTTAACAAGACTCGACTTAAAACTTCTTTTGTAATGGGGGGTAGGTGTAATATTTTGTAATAAGTTTTAGTATTATTACTTTATTTTAATTTAGTTTATATTAATAGAAATCAAATATAAACTAAACCAAAAAATATATAATAATACATACAAATAAGTAAAGATATTATTAACTCAGTGCTAATGGTAAAAAATTAATAACAATAGTAGATACCTAAGTTATAATATTAAAATTTTAATTTGACTTGACTTCATTTTTCCGGGAATTCCAATCATGAATAATTCAGATAATTTATATAAAAAATATATATGAACTTTTGGCCAATTCAAACCAGTAGCATCAACTTTCATTTCAAAGCAAATGAGTGTTTATAACATCTCGAAATCATTCGTTTTATATAACTGTATGCCTTAACTTGCTATGCATCGGTTAACAATGAAAGTTCATTTTTAGCCATCTCACATTAAGTGAAACAACCGTAAAATACGTAAAAATACGCATTATTTCAATAAATCTGATTTTAATCATATTAAAATTACTTATATAGCTTTACGTCTATTGTCCGCGTAGGACAAAGGTCCGCAAACTTTTATACCAAAAGACGCAGTACATTCAGTTCTCATTTGTGTGGTTTAGACTGCTGGAGACAAACAGTCTCTGGAAGCCACCAATGCCCAAAACGAGACTAGTTTCTCAGCCAAACTCCAGAAAACCACGCACCTCGGGCATTGCTTTGTGGTTGGTCATGTTGAGTAGAACATTAGATTGTATTCGAAAGAAATTATTGGGTTGAATTGAAGTAAATTTGGAATTGTGATAAACCAGATTATATATATTAGGTCTATGACAAATAAGTTTTTAAATATCATAATATATCTAATAAGTTTTTGTTAAAAAAATCATTTTTAATACAAGCTTTTCTGGTGACTGTACTTTTTGTTGATTGTACTTGCATTGTCATCTAATATACTAATGTATACCAAACATCGAGTCAATTCGACCACTGGAAGTGGGTGAAATTCGAATTGCAATATTCCACCCGAACAAATATACAAAATTATAACATACATTGCAAGTTAAATAAAAGCTTGTAAAAATCAATGTTCGGTTATTTTTCTGTTTGTAACAGCCGGAGATTTGTAACATAGAAAAAGCGCTGCAAAATACGCTGGGCATAGCTGCTAGTACGCATTGAGCATTATTACATTGAGCTATTATTACTACGTGTAGATAAGACGCCACACATTACAACCATGTTCCGTTCAAGTGAGGCTATCCGGCCACACTTGTTGTTGTAAAACGATGAACGAAACGCATAAGCGCCCGTGAAAAATCACGGTGTTTGCGAATACTCCTAAAAGCGTTCTGATAGCGCTACGTGTTTTAACTGTCTGCTTAGACGACCAATTATTGTTTCAGCGCTAAAGAGAACTTTAGTTGAATTTAAAAAAGTGCCATAATCTTTGCTGATGATAGCTTCTATATACGTAGTAATAATAGCTCAATGCTAGTTCGTAACATTTTGACCGAATCAATTCTTGTTCCCATAATAAGTAATAATGACAGGCCAGTTGGCGTGGTGGGTAAGACCTATACCTATCACGCTGACGTATTCAATTCCCGTCCAGAACATGCATTTGTGAACATGAACATAATCTGCATGTCCTGAGTCTGGGTGTAATTATGTATATTAAGTATGTATTTACAATCAAAAAGTAGTGTAGTTATCTGGTTTCCATATTACAAGATGTACTTAGTTTGGGATCCATGTGTGAAAAATATCCCAAGACATTTGTCCCAGGATATTAAATGAAATTACACATACTGTTTATTTCAGGGAAATATTTATGTATATAAGCGAACTTTAAAGTATTTCGGAAACATATAATTCTACATGGAGCCTACATAATTCATAGTTAAGTTGAGTATATCTATAATCATACAGATTTACCAAGCGTGACTTCAAATATCTTTTGTACAAGTGAACTAGGGGGAACGAACTATCATATTAAGCTATTTATAGATTATTATTGCTCTCTTGCGTCGATTAGAATGATTACACCACATTATAAGATGTAATTTCTATTTTATCGACTTTCTCGATAAATATAACTATATATTTCTTAATAGTAAAAGTGATATACACACACACCT
This sequence comes from Polyploca ridens, assembly GCA_951394255.1. Taxonomy (NCBI): domain Eukaryota; kingdom Metazoa; phylum Arthropoda; class Insecta; order Lepidoptera; family Drepanidae; genus Polyploca; species Polyploca ridens. The sequence goes on along the minus strand of OX596266.1, from coordinate 4,165,276 downwards.
ACATACTATTTTATGTGAACCGGATGCGACTTTAGTCTGTCTTATACTTATTTATACAGATAATGTCGGATTTGTAAACGTATCTTAATTTCTCTTATGACAACATTTAATTATGGTCATGCAAAAAAGAAACACGAAAGATAAATGATGAATTATTATTAATATATTCACTTTCATTGCTTAACTAATAAAACGTACGGGACTATAGTTTTTCGATACCTACTACAAAGTAATAACTATCTTATTTATATAAGTATACAAAGCTACAAATGGCTGTTTACCTATAAACCATTTAAATAAATTCAGACAGCTAATAATTGAGTAGTTACATTACTATTATTCATTACGACTTTATCTCACTAATTTTGTTCTATAATGTGGACTCAAAATAAGAATTCACAGTATTTACGTATTAGGTATCTGCTTAGGTTCTTCAATCATCTTTTAAGTATGTTTTGTTATTCAGTTTTGTAAGAAATATTATAGATTTGTATCATCTGCGGCTTTTACCTATTTCAAATTGTTAAATTGGACTCGATTGAAATAATCTTAACAGAAACCTCATTTTCATTGATAGAAAGTAAGACAGACATAATTATTGGCTCGTATAATAGTCGTGCATAAGACCGGTTGAAAACGGGTTGCAATCTAAAAGACCTGCCTCACCCTGAAGATGAAATACGGAAACACGTGAAACACCATCTATAGAAAGTTTTACAACCTGTTTTAATCCAGTTTAAGCCATGTTTTTGACCGGCACACAGGTATGTAGAAATTTTACACAAGCCCCAATAACATTTGTTATGATAAAAATGTAGAACACACATAAATTAACTTATTAGAGAGAGTTGAAACTGGTCGGAGAAATTAAAAGTTATATTAACAGAGAAGATATTTTTGAATGTTTAAGGAGGTTTATATCAAGATTCAGTGTAAACAGCTACTGTTGATTAGAAAGGAGATAGTGTTGTGCCTGTTTATGAAGATATCATAAGCTGTGATTGTAAATTGACATGTATTACTCGAGGGGATATTTTTTTAATCATTAAGTCCGTTACCGCAAGCGGAATCTATTTCCGTTACAATAAAAAAACGCTTATCAGATTTAACGCATCATGAGATAGAGTCTGATAGGTGGTTAAACTTTCCAATTGAAACAGATAGTAACATCAATAATTTATTTCGAAAATAAGTTAATAAATTAAGTAATAAATAAATAAATAAGACTTTGTACAATAGATTTAGAAGTTAACTTAGATGATGATTACTTAGGTCTACTTATTGTGGGCGTAACCACTGTAGGCCAAGTTCTGGGCTTCATCAAGGTTCTTGTTCCAGTCGGAACCATAGCTGGAGTAGTCACCTCCGCTGTGTCCATGGCCAACATCGTGCGAGAGATGTTCTACGTGAACTGGGTGATGAGATTCGTGGTGATGGGCATGTGGGACGACTTCATAAGTGGTTTTCGTAGTGTCGTGTTTAAAGCACCAAGCGACGAAGAGGATGACAGCAAGGACGAGGGCGATCTTGGCTGTAGCAAGGGCTTTGAGGGCAATCAGCTTGACGATGAAAAGTTTTCCCATAATCATCTTGGCTCCAAGGAGACCCATAAGCATACCCATACCGCCCCCCTTCTTCATCTTCATCTTGTTACCACGAGCTGTAATCATTAAAATTACAAATAAGTTATTAAGTATTGCTATATTCGAGTAGTGGAAGATTTTAATAAAACAAACCCAAAAGTGAAACTCTTGTAAATCTTAAAATGCCTGGTAATTGTAATGTTTCTTGATTTTATGAGTTAAAATTAAAGTATCATTCAATAGTAATTACGATGAAAATATATTCACTAGAAATCAATCATGGTATGAAAATAATAATAAATAAATATCCTGGGACATTCCTCATACACGGCTATCTGATCTCAAATTAAGCAGAGCTTGTACTATGGAAACCAGATAACTGATATACTACTTTATGTTTGTAAATACATACTTAATATACATAATTACACCCAGACTCAGGACATACAGACATGTTCATGCACACAAATCTTTGAAGTTAAATAACATTTTAAGATTCGTACCTTCTTCAAGAGACCTCTGCAGGGTCACTTTATCGGCCGGGTTCATTTTAACCTCCAAAGCATGAGTTTCAAAAAGACTGACAACTCCTTCCACAAGCCTGTAGTTGATTTCAGCATCTCGTGCAGTAGGATCTACTGGTAGGACATCCAGGCTCTTAGGAGATCTTAATTCTGGCTCTCCTTTCAGGACAACACCTTCTGCGATGTTTATACTTCTTGAGGCTTTGACATTATCGACTATTTTTAGCAGCTTCTCCTGTGAAGAGATAATTTTTCAGTTAGTTAAGTTATTATTTAGTATATGAATTTTATGAGTTGATTTGTTAATAATATCTTTTGCTATTGTTAAATGAATCAATTTGTAAAATTTATAAACAAGTGAAATGAGAAATGATATCTCTGTCCAAGAAACTTGATTCCACAGTCACTGTAAGCACATTTCATTCACTGCACTTTCACTAAATAATAAAATTATGAACCTTAACACATAAAATGTAATCTCCTTGGCAATCTTTAACGAAGTTGATTGCTGTTTCAAGGGTTTTGTCACTATCCTCTGATTTGGCGATTGCGCAGAAGGCAAGCACTACTATGATTAGCTTCATTTTTTCTAACGTTATTTTTTTCTAACCGAACCGAATTTTTTAATTTTCTGACATACAGTGATGTCAAGTTATGTTTGGTGTGTTAGTCCGCCCGCTATACAGTTTTATCGTTTCCCCCCCACCGTTGTTCTATCTAAGCGCAGTCAGCTGGTATTTCATCTGGGTTAAGATGAAATTCGAGACAATTTAGACTCTAATGCGTATGTAAATGAGTTTGTTTCTTAATATTGTTATTAATCAATAGTTTGTTAGGTCCAGTTTCTGGTACTAATGTTTGTGAAAAAAATAAGGGACTTACATTAGATGGATACCAATTAGATAGTTTTTTCATTCATGATTTGTGGTTTTCAGATGCGATGGTAAACTTTAAAAACTATCGATACCACACCTACTAAGGTGAATAAACTAATAATTAATTTACACTTTAGGTAATTTTCTCTTCAATAAAATCAGTATAATAATATGCAGCTGAAATTTGAATGGTTTTAGAAATTATGGATATTAATATCTAACTAAAAGACTGTTTGTTAAACGTATAGAATAATTTGATTATTACATACAATTTTGACGCAGTAAAAATATGCCCTGTACAAAAGTACTTCTGCATTAGTTTTTACGTTACGGAGGCATATAATTTTTTACTGAATTAAAAAAAGGAGGAGATTCTCAATTCTGTAGTATGTATTTCACCTCAGAACTCCGTCATTTATTAACCGATTTTGAAAATTATTTTTTGTTTGGAAGGGTAAACTTCCCGTTTGGTCATCAGATCAGTGTTTGATTACTTTTTAGTGTACTTTGAAGTCGGCTTAAGATTTTGTAAAACAGTTTTCAATTATTTTTAATTTCTAAAGTATTATATAAAATAACTAGCTAGTCCCCGCAATTTCATCCGCGTTCCCAGGATAAAAGTACCCTAAATCATAGGCTATCGGCGGCAAGGCAAATTTTGTCGCCATCAATTCAGAGGTTTATTCGTGAACCGACAGACTTACTTTCGCATTTATAATATTTAATGTAGGTAGAAAGAAAGAAAGAAAGAAAGAAAGAAAATAAGTTTATTTTGAAATACACACAACAACACATATTACATTATATATAGATACTTAACTTATACATCAAACCTATATCAATAAATCTTTTAGCTTCTCAATTTAGCAAATAAAATAATAAAGTGCGTAAAATGTATTGATATAATGAGCATTATGAAGTAAAAGATCAACAATTGGCTGAATTTTAATATCGGTTCAATTGAAGGTTGAAAGAGAGGCCAAAAAAATTCACCGTGATAGACAGGGACAAAATATACTATTAATCGATCGATATCGAAAGTTTAAATGCAGATGACAGTGGACCGTTAAGGCTTCTTTATACTTAACGATTTTAGTACATACTAGAGGTCGCCCATTCATCGAAATTCAACCGATTATCGTTATTTTTAATGTTTCAATGAAATTAAAAAAAAAATTGCTTTTGCATTTCTTCTCTATATAAACATACTATGTCAAATCTCATAGGTACTCCTCCGTGCGCGCAACAAGAACTTCAACGCTTAACAAGAGGTACATAGAGTTAGAATATTAATAGAGCACCTGTCCAGTATGGTCCGTGATCACCGGTACGGTCCAAATGCCTTGAAACGAAGTGCGCGTATATAGTTTGAACTACTAAAATACATATTATGTTTAATGCCAATTTCTCGTTTTTAATCGATGCTTTTACCGAGAAGAAATGATAAGGCATCCATATCGGTATTTTGTCTGACTGTAAATCTATTAGTATACGATATATCTGAGAATGCATCTATATGGAAACTGCTCACCCTTCGCACAAGGTAACGTTAAAAACGCTATCACTCTCATCATCATATCAGCCTATGGATGTCCACTGCTGAACTCTCCCATTGACTTCCACTTTGAACAGATTTGGGCCGCTTGCATCCAGCGGTGCTCAGCGACTCCGTCATTCCACCTGGTAGGCGTGCATCCCGCTCGGCGCTTTCCAGTACATGGTCGCCACTCGAGAACCTTTCTTCACCAGTGGTTATCGGCTCTTCGAACGATGTGGCCCGCCCATCTATAATATCCACGCTATCACTCTATATAATATTCTTACTCTATGGGTATAGATTGCATGCATTATCATTGTCAATAAACAACTTATGTCCATCAAAATCAAAATTATTTCATACAAATAGGCTTGCGTATTTACGAATATTCTGATTCTAATACCGGTTTGGATGTTTGCATTTACTAAGAAGAACCGGCAATAAACTGAGTATTTACTCATTTCAAAACAAACATAGATTCATCACATAATATTTACATTCTTGTCACAGAATTTCCATGCAGATCCCCAATTTCACGGTCTACTACCATTACCGATTACTCAGCATAGAGTCTGATGTCCGACGTTCCGTGAGAATCGGAGTATTACGGATTACCATGGCCTCTTCCAACTTAACAATCGGTGGGACAAAACATACGCGATATTTTTTGAACATTTTTTTTTATTATTAAGATACTTATGTAGAACTTTTAATATATTGGTGATTGTTTTAAACTCAAAATCAAAATCAAAAAGTCATTTATTCAGTTTAGGCCTTAGTAAGGCACTTATGAACGTTATGTACATACAGTTGAATTTACCACCGGTTCGGAATACACTTAAACTGAGAAGACTCCGGCAAGAAACTCAGCTGAACTCAGCTCAACTGAACTCTGGAGTACATTTTGAACTGCACCCTGAAACCACCTACATAAGTTTCTAGTCTCACTGTCAACAATTGCTTGTCCTAACGGCAACACTACAAAGGCGACTCTATCAATATATTCTAATAGAATAAAGCTGAAGAGTTTTTGTTTGTTACCAGTCGGCTTCGTAATATTATTTCATAAATATGAAGCTACATTATCCCCGAGTGTTATAGGCTATTTTTTATCCCGGGAACGCAGGTGAAACCGCGGGGACAGCTAGTAATATATAAATGAAAATGTAACAAAATGTCGTACGCATTTTAGAAATTTTATCACAATGCTTTCAAAATATAAACGTCATTGTAGTTACTTTCTTTCTCTGGCAAATAAAGCATGAAATCTGTAAAAAATCAATATTTAACCAAATTCCTACTGAAACGCTACTAACTCGTTATTTGACAGTTAAATTGTATGGGATTAGTGTTAATATTCAAGAATATCCATGTAAAAATATTGAATAAGAACATATACTTATTTAAAAAAATGCCATGTACAACATAATAAATAAATGAAGTCTAGAATCCTTTTGATTGAATGATTGACCGAGTGGCTGCTGTGAATGTATTTCAGGGCATTCAAAATGTAATGTGTGGTCTATTTACTAATTATCCGACTGATTTAAAAGGAGCATGAACGTTTTTGATTGAAACTATTGATGGCCCGACAGTTTTGAGTTCACTATGAATTAACGCATAAGCTACACCATATATTCTGAAAGTATTTGCGGTATAAGTGAGTATAAAAGACGCTCCTAAATTTTAAATGATGTTCAGTATTTTGTCGTTAGTCTGTTGGACGAACGAACTTTTAAAACTTTGGTTTTGATGCAAATGGTGAAATTCCCAAATTTTCAGATGACAGTAATAGTGCGTTCTCAGTACATCTACGACATCTCGGCTTCTTCGTTATCAAATAGAACAACTCTACAACATATTTACAAAAACTTCTCAACACACCCCTATGACATTTATATTTTACGAAATCGCTACAACACGCCTCCGACACGAGATAATTCTCAGACATAAAAATCGTAACATCTAAAATGACCATAGAACAATATGGTCAATTTTTTAAGACTCATCGTTAACACGACTGATATTCGGTCGGACATCACGCCAAGCTTTCGTTTTCATACCTTCGATGTTACTTTCAACCATATAATCTGTGGATTCACCTTTAGGTTGTATACCACTTTCCAAACCAATGTGTTTAGGGGCAAAGTTTAAAGAAAGACACCGTTAAAATTAATGTCAATCATAAATATCTTATCGATGATTTTGTATGGTATGACAATTTCTTATTCAAATAAGAAATTATGATACCTATTTTAATTAAAAAATACTAAAGTAGGCTGTACTATGGTGAGTCTATGCTACACCAACCGAGCACGGACAGAGCCGCTCTTCGTTCGTCGCTCGTGATGTGTGGCCGTACAACGAGCCTATAACACGAGTGCGATGCGAATCCCTGTGTTCTTCAAAAACTGACAATCGGCGGAGCGCAGTCGAGCACGAGTTGAACGCTCGTTCAAGGCTCATAAGTCCGTCTACGGACGTTGCTGAGTTTCTTGCCGGAGTCTTCTCAGTTAAGTGTATTCCGAACCGGTGGTAAATTCAACTGTATGTACCAATGTAACGTTCATAAGTGCCTTACTAGGGCCTAAACTGAATAAATAACTTTTTGATTTTGATTTTACGCTACGCGAATTCGTGCTCCGCGTGTGCTCGGCTATTATTTTTTATAGAATAATTTAAGCGGCTTTTGCCCTTATCTTGTGGTTACGTGTATGCTAACAGTTTAAAAACTTAGTCTATGTTTAGCGATAATTCTCTAGTATTACCCAGAGCAATGTGGTAGAAAAGCAATCATTTTTAATTCACTTGTGGTCGACCTAGATCCGGAGTTTCTAAGTTATTCAACCTTGTTACTATAATCCAGAAATTTTGGTTAGTATCATTAGTAAAACCAATTCCCATAGATATAGAGTATAATAAATACCCTTTTAATAATAATAATAGAATCATTTATTCTCTATTCACAAATTATTTACATATAAAAACAATAATGAGCATTTTAGTATGGCAAAAGATATAATTTGTGAGAGACTAGTGTCTGTATTAGGAAAACCTGTACCACAGATCACCAGGCTCCTACCCCGCGACAGTGATGTAGTAGCTCATTCAGTAAGAATGAATGAAGAGAAAAGTATTGCAAAAGCATTTATATACAACCTTAGATAGCCTTGCCATGATGCTTATTGCAGTGTGATGGTGAGCGAATGTCCTTTTAATTTGTGTCACGCGTATTCGAGTTATAGCGCAAAAAACTTATCTAGCCCGGGAGCCAAAAGAGGAACTAACGACGCCAGTTTGAAATGTCAGTCTGCCATTTGCCAATGGTTATTTGCTCCACCAAATGCGATAACAGAACCTCTCTCACCGGGCCAGATAAATTCGTGGCCATACGGATATCTTTTATAATAAAAAAACACCCCTTAAAAGAAAGAAATAAATAAATGAAAGAAATAAATAAATGAAAGAAAGAAAATACATTTTATTCGTCAAAAATGCACGCACATAGCGTATAAATATAGTTTAAATTAAAATAAATCAAAAAAATCAATCCAAAAAAAAATTACGAATTAAAAACTGAAACAGATTAGGGAAACTACTGTACGCCGTATTTCTGATAAATGAGGGTGACATCTCAGTTTAGTTAACTTAATATCCTATGGGATAGAAGCTAGACTAAACCAATGCTATTTCAGATTGCACGCACGTGCACAGCAGGATTATAAAGTCTAAAGTCTGGCCACTTGGCTGCAGTCTATGTGACAATGGACAAAGCTTTATTTGGCACACACAAACATCACAAACATTGAAACAGAATGAACAAAAATAAAAAAAATAAACTTATAAATAACAAAAGAAATAACAAATAGGCGCATATACATGATATTATATTTTTTGTATAGTTTTAGAACGATGGTAAGTATGGCAATTTATAGTCCCCAGCCGGCTGGCTACCACCTTTAAGTTGAATATCTGTCGCCAAGCACCTACTGATGTGTTCCGACGATTGCGCCTACGATCTAGTTTCCTTCTATGCTGTACAGGTAGCCAATAACAGTAGCAATCACCCTGGTAATGCTAATGTTCTGCCGGAGTCTTCTCACTTTAAGTGTATTCCGAACCGGTGGTAAATTCAACTGTATGTACCAATTTAACTTTCATAAGTGCCTTACTAGGGCCTAAACTGAATAAATGACTTTCTGATTTTGATTTTTGTTCATGAGCGACGGTACCCGCTTACCGTGGACTAAGTGGACCGCCCGGATTGTAACTAAGCCTTCAGACTTAAAAAAACCGGACAAGTGCGAGTTGAACTCACGTGGAGAGGGCTCTGTACAAATTTAGCATTGCAATTGAAAAACATGTTCTCTGTAATTGCAAATTTATGTTTGTACGCAATAAGTAAAGAACTATTTTCTATATCTTTCAATGTTTTAGGTTCAGTAGTCAGACAGAAAGACATGACAAAAAGTCCAAGTTGCTTTAAAGATAGTTTAAAATATTTAAAAAAAAATACTCTCGCAACAAACTCTTCCGTTTTTGGTATGTCACACGATACAGTTTCCAAGACATATTTTTTCATGTCTTTGGTCAATTTAAAATTCATTTATTTATGATACACGACCGTGTTTGGGTTACAGTATTCCATATCTATACTTTTATCGGCTGTGACAGACAGACAAACAGACAGATACACGAATGATCCTATAATGGTTCCTTTTTCCTTTTGAGGTACGGAACCCTAAAAATAGTAAAGACATAAGACAATGTAAATTAATGAAGCATTTTGCACGTCTGTAATTGAAAGTAATTCATTAATGAATGCGCAGACACGTATCATTAAAATGATATCATAATTGAAAATATAACGTGTGAATTAATTAGAATAATTATTCGAATTGCAATAGTTTACGTTTGGTCTTGCACCTTCTATATTTGGGGGCATCGATCTCTTTCATATTTAAGTTGTTACGTGTGTGCTTTCAACAGAAGTTTCGTCGGTTTGAAATCGATTGTCTACATCCTTGATTGTGATTAGTGTTGTTTAAATATCGATAGTGTATAGATTATGTATCGATAGTTTATATAAAAATAAATTTATCGTGATGATAACGTCATTTGAAAGAAATAAAAAATTACATGCATTATGAGTGTTTTAAACTTATCGACAATTCTCGTAAGGCCAAATTAATACATTATGATTAGTACATAATATCACTTTGGAAAAAAAGGAATAGATCGCAAATTGCTTTATTGCAACCGTCTATATTATCACATGATTGTAAAATAGTAATAAAAAATTTGAGGTTAATTTTCATCATCTTTTCATTTTAAATTCATGGTCTTTAAACGCCTACATAATTAAATATAAGTAATTATAGACGAAAATGGACTGAACTTGACTTTATCTAGTAGTAGTACGCTTGTACAACAGACAGTGTTCTGAAGAATTGTTTGACCTGATGCTCACAGCTACCTACTACCAATGCAACTCTCGCCATCGACAGGGAGTCCGTCCTCATACATTGAAACCGAAATGGTTTCGTACTGTACGATTTCTAAGGAGCTTCTTACCGCGCCGAACGCGGCGACGCTCAGGCAGTGGAATGATCTCCCCGCCAACTACTCCCTACTCCCCCTACTACTCACTTGCAACTACCACGTCGCGCCGTGGTTGTTGTAACACTGTGTACTGCCTACATAAGTATAAATTACGACTCATAATGATGATATTTACTAAACTTTATATTTAAACCGTTAAAAAAACGTCATAGAAGTAAGATACGTCAAAATATCGATATCGGAATCATAACTGTCACCTCACTATTTCAAATAAGGATAGAATTCATATCCGCATTATTGTGAATTTTTAAATCACGTGCATTATAATTATAATATTTTACTTTCATTTAAAAGTTATGGCTTTATATAGAAGTTTAATGAACTAAGAGAGGTAGAGCATAGTGTTTTTTCGCTCTAAGACCAGCTCGATATTCCAGACACCTTACAGAATACTGCAATAATCGTTGTATTCCTGCACGTGAGTAGCGTTCACGAGAGCTCATTGGGGAAAAGGAAAGGGTTGGTAATCTTTGAGTGATGTCCCGTGTGTTGCAATTGTCCGCTTACCACCAGTAGTCCTTTCCTTTAGAGTAGTATTACCGACCTATCACTGCATCATGTTGAAAAAAAAAATACAAAATTTTCAATTAAAATTGTTATAATAACCATAACTCGAATTAGGATGAAAAAAGTTGTATCGTCCCGGCTGTCGGTCGGCGAATTCAAAACCAGTCGATATTTATCTGTCACATGTGAAATATACAGGTGCTTGTTGTGTCTAACATGTTTTATAACTTGTGCGATGAAGGCGAGATAATTCACCAATGTAAAAAAAGATATGAATAAAATGTAACATATTAAAATAGTACCTATTTTATTGAGAAATTGGTATAATAATTATTCTGTACCACAATTTTTTTTTTACTTTATCCCGTGCTTTAAAATATAAACACAACCAAATATTAAACCTCGAACTTATAATTATTGTTAAGCATAATGGTTTTTCTTATCTCTTTTAGTAGTTTTTTTTACTATTGTTTGTTTGACTACGCCAGTAGTTATGTTTTCCGAATTTTATAAATGAGTACAGGTGAATAAAACACTAATAATATATTGTTTTTAGCATTGTTCTAACATTCAATAGCATTTTAACCAACACCGTTTTTCTGAGCCAACAACTAAATAGCGAGGCCGCACTAGGTGTGCCTACGGTGACTTCAGTGCGTACATTTTTGTTGTATTTTTACATAATTTATAGAAAAACGTAGTTTACAGTTACACAGCTTTATTAGAAGTACAATGAAAAATATGACATAGAACGATCAATACACATTTCAAAAAAGATAGTAGCCAGTATTTATTCCAACATACCCCCACTTAATGGCTACTTACCCCCACTTAATCTATACTAAGGCCTATGGCCCGTATACACCTATCATGGGCCACACGCCCTAAAGGCTTTGTCAATACATCAGCCGGCATTTCGACTGTAGGTAAAAATCTTAATTCTACAGTTAAGTCAGAAACCTTTTCACGAATAAAGTGAAAACGCGTATCTATATGTTTTGTTCGACTGTGGTGGATCGGATTTTTGGCCAACATTTGTGCACTTTGGCTGTCCGAGAAAATAACAGTACTAGGAGATTTACCTGTCACTTCAGTTATAAATCTCTTCAAGAAACAAGCCTCTCTGGTAGCTGAAGATAAAGCCATATATTCAGCTTCGGCTGAAGATAACGCCACCGTAGGCTGCTTTCTTGATTCCCAAGAAATAGGACCGCCTGCCAGCTCAAAATAAAATCCTGTGTATGAGCGTCGACTTACTGGACAGTTTGCAAAGTCAGAGTCTGAGTAGCCACGCAGTGTGTCATCATTTGTCTTTCTGTAAGAAATACCAACATTCTTAGTAGCACCCAAATATTGAAGACAACGCTTTGCTGCGTTCCAATGAGTCTTATCGTAACATGAATTAAACTGACTCAAATAACTTACGGTAAATGCAATGTCAGGCCTAGTGTTTACAGCGAGAAACATGAGACATCCAATCAGTGCTTGATATGGATAATTACTAGACTCACCTGAACCAGGTTCTAGCTTCTTTTGTGAAAGAGGCGTTGAAACATGTTTGGACTTTTCCATTCCAAACTTCTTCAACAATGTCTCAATATAAGTCCCTTGGTGCATTTTAATACCATTTTCGTTACTTATAATATTAATTCCCGTAAAGAAATTTATTTCTCCTAAATCTTTTGTTGAGAAATTTTCTTCAAACTGACTTTTGAAATTGTCAAATGTCATTTTATTTTTATATAAAATGACAAGATCGTCAACATAGACTGCTAAAATCAAGGAGTCGTTATTCGAAATCTTTTTTATAAAAACACAAGATTCCGAAGGAGTTTGAATAAAACCTATTGCAGACAAAATTTCTTTTAACTTTGAATGCCAGGCCCTTGGAGCTTGTTTTAAACCATATAAGGATTTCTTTAATAAGCATACCTTATTTTCATATTTATGCTGAACAAATCCTTCAGGTTGTAGCATGTAGACTTCCTCTTCTAAGTCTCCATTTAAAAAGGCTGTGTCTACATCCATATGCCGAACCTTGTAGCCTTCATGCACTGCCAATGCTAACAAAGTTCGCAATGATGAGTTACGTACAACCGGAGAAAAGGTTTCGTAGTAATCTACACCTTCTACTTGTGCAAAACCTTTAGCTACTAGACGAGCTTTATATTTTACTACATTACCTTGAGCATCTCGTTTTAGTTTATATACCCATTTGCATGGTATACAGGGCTTATGACTTGGCTTGTCTACCAAGGTCCAAGTCTGCTTTTTAAGTAAAGCACTATACTCTTCTTTCATAGCAGTGATCCAGCTATTTTTGTCATTACTAGTGACGGCTTCATGATATGAAGTAGGTTCTTCATCATCAGCCATTTCTGTTTTCAGATTACGCATTCTATTTCTAAGTGGATATCTACAGCCACTTGTATTAGAATGTTGCTCTTCAATAGCGTTTGGTGTTTGCTCCTCTGGAACTTCCATTGCATCATGATCAACTGCATCACAGAAATCCTCAGCTTCATGATCTTGAGTATTATAGTCAGCAACAGGGGCATCAGCTGTGGCTTCAACCTCATCCTGCCTCTGAGAATATTCTTGATACGAATCAGTTGAGAGCAACAACGGAACAGTTTGGAAAGTTGCAACTTCCTCTACAGATGGACAAGTTACAATATTTTCCGTCACACCAACTCTGTTTTTCTTGAGATCTGTAAAACAATCTTCTAAAAATGTTACATCTCTTGCTTTTATCAGTCTTCTCGGATATAGAGCATCTCTAAAGAGATAGCTGTTTGGGTCTGGGTTGTACCCAACGAAAACATATTGATCAGCTTTAGCATCTAGCTTTTTCCTCTGACAAGAAGGTACATGGACTAGTGCTCGACAACCAAACACTCGTAAATGAGATAGATCAGGCTTATTCCCAGTCCATTTCTCCATTGGTGTTTGTGTTTTTAAAGCTACATGGGGACTCCTATTTTTCAAATAAACAGCGGCTTCAAGAGCATCTTGCCAATAAACCTTTGGCAATGAGCTTTCCGCCAGCATCGAACGTGCTTTCTCTACGATTGACCGGTTAGTCCGCTCTGCAACTCCATTCTGTTGAGGGCTATATGGAACGGTGGTCTGATGCTCGATACCTTTTGACTTCAAATAATCCGTGAACCCTTTATTCACGTATTCAGTCCCATTGTCCGTCCTTAGTGTCTTGACTTTTGCTCCTGTTTGTGTTTCTACAAAAGACTGAAATTCACAAAACTTATTCATCACTTCTGTCTTTGATGAAATAAAATAGGGGAAGATTCTTCGCGAGAAATCATCTATAAATAGGACAACATATTTGTTTCCTTGGAATGATGTTTCGGACATTGGTCCACACAGATCGGAATGCACAAGTTCCAATAAAGAAGTGGTTTTCTTATGCGGAATTGTTTTAAAAGGTCTCCTACTTTGCTTACCTTCAATGCACGCGACGCAAGGATCCTTATCAACCTCATCATAGTCCAGGCCAAGAGCTTGACCTTGTTTAAGCTTATTCATACCAAAACGACAAAGATGACCTAAACGTTTGTGCCATAGACGATATTGCGACGGTCCAAAATGCACAATGTTGGTTGATAACACCTCTGGTGCTTTGACAGTACAATCCAAGGTGTACAATCCACCATTAATAGAACCATGTAAAACAATTTGACCTGTACAAGAAAAATCTGTATAAAAATTACAACCTTTTTTATCAAAAACTACAGTATAACCTTTATCTACTGCCTTTTTGACTGAAATGAGGTTTGAATTCAAATTTGGAACGACTGCAACATCAGTAACAGTACCTACAGTACCATCTTTAGTGCTAAACTTAAGTTCACCAACACCTGTACAATCAATTTTTTCTCCATTTGCTACAGTTACTTTACCAGTATCATTCTGAAGTAATTTCACATTATGTAATAACTCCATACTTGAAGACATGTGATTTGTCGCTCCAGAATCAATAAACCAGTTCTCTTTCTGTTTATTCTTAACCGAATTTAAAGTTGTCGATAAGGTAACAGCATTAGCATCTTTAGAACTATTTATCCTATTAGGACAGTCGGGCCGTTTATGTCCTGGTTCATGACATTCATAACAAACAACCTGTTTCTTGCTTTTATTTTTCTTAATATTCTTAGAATTTGAAACATTACCTTTCTGAATAGTTCTCGAAGCTGAAGTGCTTGGTTCATGCTCCATCCTCAAAGATTCATTAAGTAATTTACCTCTTACTAGCTCGCTTGTGACGTTGACATTTGAATTCTCCAATGCCATCACTAGGGGATCATATCGTGGTCCTAAACCACCTAAAAGAATTGCAGCGACACTTGCATCTTCAATTTCCTTCCCAATATCTGCGAGATCTTGAACAGTACAAAGTACAGCATTTATATACTTCTCCATATTGTTTTCAAATGTATCTAAGCAATATCTATAGAGTTGTCTTTCTAAAGCAAGTCTTCTGCCTAAGCCCTTTTCTTCATAGGCTGCCAAGAGAGCATCCCAAGCTTCCTTAGCTGTCTTTGCTCTACGAACATACGTTATAGCTGAACCGTTCAAAGTAAGACAAATTTTTGATAAAGCTTTTAAATCATTTAAGTCTCTTACTGATTGAGGGGTAGGGTCTCCTTCTTTGTAACCTACGATCGCCTCCCAGAGAACTTCGTGTACTAGATACATCCTCATCTTAAATTTCCACGACGCATATTCTTTCTTGCTCGAAAGTGTAAAATGTGGTAAAGATGAACTGCGATGAGCGTGTCCAGCTCCATCGCCAGCTGCTTCCATCACTGTAAATACAAATTTTCCTTCGTGCTGATAACGATTTGTTGTATTTTTACATAATTTATAGAAAAACGTAGTTTACAGTTACACAGCTTTATTAGAAGTACAATGAAAAATATGACATAGAACGATCAATACACATTTCAAAAAAGATAGTAGCCAGTATTTATTCCAATAATTTTCGTTTAGCAAGACGGTCGCATTCATTTAGATTCTCCATCTAGCATTTGAGACGAAATACTCGTAAATTATTTTAAAAGTGATTCCAAAGTCTATCATTCAGAAGTCTTACCACAAGGGTTGGGTACCCTACAATAATTATTACCTACAGCCCAACAAATCAGCCATCAAACTTCACACAAACCATGCCCGTATGTCCTCAAATACAGGTGCTATACAAAGCGACGAAACCGCGATCACTTTCACAGACCGCACGCATAACTTACATATTTTTATCGCGGTAATAATTATGAACATGGAGGTCAAGTTATAGTTATGCTTGTTTGGATTGTCAAGCACTATTGCTTTTTTTTAAGTTAATCAGATTGTATTTTACTTTTTGGAAATTCAATTACGTTGTCCCGCTTCCTCTATACGGGTGTATTGCCGGCCAGTAATACAATCCATCTCACTCTATTGATACTTCACTCTAAATATTTTTTTTATTTTTTTAGGGCAACCAACAAAGCATACACTAACACAATTAAAAATATAATGAAGATTGACACCTTATCTTTCTAAATGCTGCCTCAATTACAGGCTACCACAGCATGCATTAAACAAAACATAAACAATAAACACTTAAAATCAAAAACAAATAGATTCAATTAAAAACCAAATCAACAAATTCAAATAAAATTAAGATCAACAAATTTAGTAATAGTGAATAAAATCAAATAAAAACATTAAGTTAAGTTAAATGAGAAACAAAAAAAAATAAAAATTAAATTGCTTATAAAGGAATATAAATTAGTAAATCAAAAGTCAAAAGTTAATAATTTGTACAAGATTGAATATTATCTTTAAATTTGAGCAAGTTGTCCGAAAAAATATCAATAATGTCGTGATGTTTAACCAATTCATTATACTGTCTCTGCAAGCTTTTAAGAGTTGAGTGTAAACCTAAATTACCCTTGGATCCTCTCAGAACAAAAGGAGCATATTTTGAAGCTCTGGGTAGTCTTGATGGAGTATAAAAGTTGAGTTTATCCAATAATGATGAACAATCAATGAGAACCCATTTATGAGTTTATGCAGAAACATGTGGTCAAGCACTATCCTCCGGTCCTTCGAACTATTTATTTGAAAAAAAGCGAGCCGGTCGTCATACGAGGGTAGCCGTGTAACTAATATTTAGTCTCACATCAAGTTACTCACGTAAAATAATAGGACTAAAACAGGAGATTTTATGGATATTTTATCAACAGTAAGCTTTAATCCCAAAAATAGGTTAAAGAAGATATCAGATCAGTAGTACCGATGAGGTTGTAGAACGTATAACAGGGCATGGAATATAAAATTTGAACTTCAATATTTGGAGTTCCTATTAGAGGGTCAACCAGCTCTTTTTAACACGCTTTTATTAGCTTCACCTGTATGTATGTATCTATCTATGTATGAATGTATGTAAAGGAATCTTCGAACGTAATTTTCATCGACTTCCAGACGTCAGATTAAACTGAAATTAGTTTTTTTTAAACTGTAATTAATGAGCCAGTCTGAAGCATAATGATCCGGATTAGGCCAAATTGAGAAAATTATTCAATGTTGCCTCTTTTTTAGCAATAAGCAAAGTGCCAGAAA
The DNA here is from genome assembly GCA_951394255.1 of Polyploca ridens. Classification (NCBI taxonomy): domain Eukaryota; kingdom Metazoa; phylum Arthropoda; class Insecta; order Lepidoptera; family Drepanidae; genus Polyploca; species Polyploca ridens. The sequence goes on along the minus strand of OX596266.1, from coordinate 4,148,007 downwards.
TTCCATCAGCAGAATTGGCCATCGGCTAGTTTGTAAGTTCCTAATGGAAGACGAGTATCCTGGTCGCTTGCTTAAGTTGTCAAGGGTAATCGCACACACCGATTGACTCTGGCACACTGCAACAGAGTTCCGTACCCAAAGGGAAAAACGGATATACCTTTGTTATCTTTCAGCTGTCTGTCCGTTCCTTACGTATGAGTGGCACGGTAATCAGAACACAGAGTTCTAAACTGGAAATATAAATATTTTGTGTTAAATGTAGAATTAGAAATTTAATTCAATTTTATTAGGAGAGGTTGAAATACAAATCTTTGTGAGAAAGAGACGAAACAAAAAAAAATATGAATTGTCATTATCTAGAGCTCATTGTGTAGAGTACAAATGTATGTTTATTTTCAAATATAAGGAAATTGAGGGCCGTAAATGTTGTCAGTTTTATTATTTATTTATTTATATTTCTGCAGATAAGAAACATGAGTCGTCAGTGTAATTTTTCTCTCATTTTCTTTGAATTTGAACTTATAATGTGACCATACAAATACATCGTATAATCAAAAGTGTGTCTCTATCATTATCTTAATAAACCAAATTACTTTAAAAATAGATACCTACATGCTTATTACATACAATAGGCATGATTTTGATAATAATACTAACATGGGAAAAAGTTACGTGCCTACTCAAAACAATAGTTATAAGTGTAAGAAAATTGTTCTACGCAATTTTCACAGATACCATTGTTTCATGGGACTAAAAAACCAAATTAACTTTCAATTTAATGAGTAAAAAGTTTTAAGCACATGTTTAATTTAAATTTAATTCTCAACGTCTAATTAATATAAAATTATGGGAAGAATATAAATAGCTTTGCTTTCAAGGATTGTTACTATTTTTATAGACTTAAAAATCTTAATATTGTCTACACATAAATTATTTCGTGAAAACTTCGCATTTATAAGATAACTTAGTTACTATTTCTATGCTACTATTTTTACTATTATTTATATTCCCGGGCAGTCTAAAAATAGGATCAAGAACAATATAGAATTTATACCCTAACCTCAATATATAAAATGTACCTAGTAATTCAAATACTTAGCTTAGGGCATTATGTTTTTTAAATTGATTAATGTACTTTAATAATAATAATTAATATATTATGTTTTATTAATATTCATCATACGGTATCAAAGTTTTATTCATCACAGTGAGAGTCGGAAGTCAGGACCTAACATTTTGGAAACGCCTTTAAAAAATGTGTACAATCATCGAATAAAAATTATTATATAACCGTAACACGAGTTGTGATGAAAACGTTTTTATCGTCCCGGCTATCGGCTGTCGGTCGGCGACTTCAAAACCTGTCGATATTTATGTGTCACACGTGAAATATACAGACGCGTGTTGTGTCTAGCATGTTGTATGACTTGTACGATTTGACATGATAAGCTTCATCTCCCTGCTCTATTCTCAATCATTTAAGGTTGGTAATAATAATAATGAAATAATAAATGTTTTATTGCTCAATTAAATTACATCATAATCTTCATGCAGCCCTGTCTTCCAAACTAGCGTTAGCTGTATGTTAGAGTCAGGCAACTGACTTGTCCCAACCCTTGTCTTTTTCTATTTGATTTAACAAATAAAAACGGAAATTAACAATTCATACCAACAATATTTTCTTATTAATTAACATTTCTGTATGTTTTTGTGTGTGTATGTGTCTGTGTGTGTGGTAATATGTACTCCTCATTTAGCCCTTATATCCATCCATTATTTTGATCCATCATATCGGCATTCTTACACATATTATTATCATCTTTCACACAATCCGTTCATCTCCCTTAAGTCAAGGGATTAATCGCAACCAAGTAAGTAGTAAGGTTTAAACCGCAAGTCAAGGGATTAAAAGGTTTTCCCAATATTCATTCATTTGTATTCACCCTTTTTATCACATGGCTTTCATTCTTCCTTAGAAGATGTCCATAGTGTCCATACTACGACAAAATATTTACGATGTCTGCTTGAAAAATTAAAAGTTACTACATAGTAATTAATTACTTTCAGTTAAAGTAATACTCTATAACATTATGTTCTGCGTTGTACGTTAAACACAATTCTTACTTATCTACTTTAATAATATCATCAAAAAATCAAATTGGTAAACATATATTGTACATTAATTTAACTATAGATACATAAGCTAACAAACATTGAAGGGAGAAGTCACTGCCAATAAATGAAAAAAGTATTAGTGAAAAAGGAATTAACGTTAATCATAATCATGAATAATTCAAAATTTTATTTGTTGATAACTTATTGATAAAATAATAAAGAAACATGTAATTTATTATTTATGATTTACATAAACAACCCAACAAATCATGCAACAAGCTTCACACAAATCGTGCCCGTATGTTCTCAAATACAGGTGCTATGCGAAGCGACGAAACCGCGATCACTTTCACAGGCCACACGCATAACTTACATATTTTGAACGCGGTAATAATGATGAACATGGAGGTCAAGTTGTAGAGCATGAAGTAAGATAAAACCTTTGTTTGCTCTTTACGGCTGTTAATTTTAAATGAAAAAGGTATTTAATAAATATATGATATAATTATAATAGAGAGTTACTTTCAGAGAGGGCTTTAATTAATTATGATTTTTATCTTAAGATCTATGAAGACCAAAGAATACTTTAAGCTATTTGTTTAGTTCTAACATCCGTCGATAGGTGGCGTTATGGATGGCAGTGTGGCACAGTTATAATTTTTGAAATATTGTACCGTTAAAATAAATTGTTAATTTTTCACCAGTTGCCGAGATCAAAGCTATATTTTTTATATTCATCACCAATTTGCTGCCTAGCCAATTTTTATTAAAATCAGTTCTGTAGCTAAGCAAGGTCTGGGATGAAAATGTTATAAACAAATAGACATCACTACATTCACATATACAGGTCGTTGTTTTGGTCAGCGACGAGCGACTCAGGGTCGATAATACAAATGATACTGGTGCTAAAAAAATATAAAAAAATACTTTATTTTTTTTATAATAAATTTTTTTTGGAAAATCATGTAATAAGCTAAAGTGTAGACGTAATACTCAACGGGAGTGCGAGGGAGTAAAGGGGTGGGGCGATGGCGGCTTGCGCCTAGCTCTAGTCTGTGCATGTGCCTAGTGAACATTCTTTGCGGTAATTTTTATTTCAAATTGAATAAAGTATTTCTCAACGCATTTACAGTATTTAATGGAATTAAGACCATTTTTGGGAATATATAAATATACCGTAGTCTTTGGTACTGACTCGAGTTTAAATTTGCTTTGTTGGCCTCACTCCCGTGCATCTCCCGTGCTCCATCTATATTTTGTTCTTTAACCTGAACATTCATGCATATATCTCACAATTCAACTCTTACGCAGATAAAACGACCGGTGCAACAGCAATATATTTAATATAAAGGTACGAGTGTCGTTGTAGCATTTCTTAAATAAAATATGCAGACACTTTTATATTAACAGCAGTTTAGATGACAAAAGAAACCGGTGCTAGCTATGATTTCTTTGAAACGAAAGTGAAATTAAGAAAACTTGTATGAAACGCAAAAATGTAGACTTTAATAAAATGCAAACTACTTAATGTAATTTATATATTATTTAAATATCACTCATAACTATACAGTTTCTGACTCAGTAACTCGCTAATTAGTAGTATTAGGCCGAGATCCCAGAGCCGCCAGACATTACTTATTTTCTTACGGACAAAATGTGTAGAATTGAGTAGTGTTAGTACGATAATTGGCAATTGATAATTGGATATTTGCATTATTATAATGCAAATTAGACGATAATTGGCTTTTTTGATCCATAGAATAATGGGTGGACATCAGGTGATAATCATTACATTAAAAATCAGCTCTCATATAATTTAAGAAAATTACGTAATGTACGTAACATACATTTCATGCCTGGTACCTGTAAATTGGCCGGCAGGTATTCATACGTTTGAAGTACGTACCAATACTACTTAATTTTGTACATTTTTTCGGTTAGAAAATAAGGAAGGTCTGGCGGCACTGGGATCTCCTACTATATAGTTTGATAATTATTAGACCCTCGAGACTTATTAATGAACCAAGTTTTAAATAAATCCGTCACTTTTTATATATCATATAACAAAAAGAGCCTGGATTATCTTAAAACCTGGGTTTTACAAGCTCATGTGCCTAATAAAGGTAGCCTGAATTTCGCTTTTTAGTGTAGAAAACTCTGCAGATTGAGTTACCTAGTATTAGGCTTTAAGGCGCTTGTGAGCTCGGGATCATCAACAATTCTGATGGCGCGTCGCTGAACCGAGTCTAAAAGCCCAAGCTGGTATCCAGGTGCTACCGCCCATAGACGACAGCAGTACTCCATATGAGGCCGGACCTGCGACTTATAAAGTTGCAGCCTTTGCCCCGATGTGAAGTACTGCCTCGCTCTGTTGAGCACTCTAAGCTTTTTGGATGCCAGCTTAACCTTGTCTTCCAAGTGACTTCGGAACAAAACGTCGCTAGAAATGTCGACGCCAAGGATCCTGATGCTTTGGCTGAAGTTCAAGGAGGTGTTCTGGAATTGTGGAGCCACAGACCATGCGGTTTTCTTAGCGGTGAACGCGCAGGCTTGAGTCTTAGTGGGGTTGAAATGGACTAGGTTTAGTCGACCCCAATCGGAGACACAAGTTAGTGTACTCTCGATTTCAGACACTAGCCGTTCGCGGCTTTTCTCCACCTCAGAACGAGGGATAATTGCACGGCCCGTATAATGGGTGTCTCCTGTACTGTCGTTCGCATAGCAATGAATGCCGTCAATAGACAGCATATAATTGATATGCAGTAGGATATCTTGGGAACAGCACATTTTAATTACACACACAAAAGTAATAATTTACTTACTATGGGATAGTTACAGGCTGATAATGATGTAAAGATACGCATCTATAAATTCAATAGGGAATCTAAGGAGTTCCTCAATTTATTCGAACCACACACATTGTAATAGTCTATGAATGAACACTATAGTAAAACGACTCCACTCAATTACCGACTCTATAATTTAGTACTAAGAACTGTAATAAACTTACATGCGAATACAATAGTATTACTATTCTAAGCAGTAAGCGTAAAAAGGTAATATTCTTGACGATCACGGTCGAAAGTCGATCAATCGAATAATCGAATGATATGTATTCGTCATACGCACAATCGATACAAAAACGTGAGGGAAAATTGAGTTGGTGATGAAATAAGGTGCTTTATCTATTTGGGCCTTCCGGATTTCGTAGCGAATCGATTTGATATATCGACATTTATTGATGATCTCTGGAATTAAAAAGGCCTAAGCCGCAAAGATATATTTTTATGGAGTTGATGATTAATCTAATGATCTCTTTAATGATATAAAATTATGTACTACACTTGAGAGCCAGTATTTTATAGGTTTATGAGTGAGCTTAATATTTTAGACCACTTTCGGTCACATGATCAACTACCGTGGTGAGATTGTGGTCTGACACAGATATTTAAAAACAGCAACATACATTTTTTTATATGAGAAGGTCAATGATTTTGTAAGTAAAAGAGGAAGATTGGTTTAGTGCTAGTTAGCTTACTTTAGCTATGAGACGCGTCAGAGCGTCAACGACACATGTATTGCCATTTATAAAGTTCAAATCTTGTGTAGGTAACCTATCTACCGCTTTACTTATAATATCATTGGAGTATCATCTTCTCCTATAAAGCCTCCACGGTAGGCTAAGGCATAAGTTTCCCCTAAAAAGTGAGAACAGTTATTTTTTTTTACAAAAACGTTTTCTTATTCATTCCGAAGATAAGCTATCAGCATTTTATCAGTGTTTTTGGTACTTTCGTTTATTATCCGATTTTAATAAAAACATAATAATAAATATACCCATTTCATACGATAATAACTGTAATAAACGCTACTCTTCATATCATTCGATGCCTATTCGAGTGTTTTGATTACATCACTAACTACGAATCGAAGTATCGATTTAAAACTCGATGAAAGTTTATTACATGAGATCAAATTATATACTCGAAGCGATGCATCGCGTGACGTTTCCGAATCGTGTTCTAAGATAGTATTTATTTTGGATATGGCATATTCAAATTATAATTAAAAACAGAAGGTAAAAAAATACATTCTTAGATAGATAGATAGATAACTCTTTATTGTACAAAAAGTATTTAACAAAGTATAAAAATAAATGCTTAAAGTTAAATAAATTACTGTAAGTACAATAGGCGGTCTTATCGCTAAAAAGCGATCTCTTCCAGATAACCTTAGGATGGAGAGGATTCTTAATGTCAGAAGGAAAAAGAAGAAGAAGTAATTAATATGAAAGTGGATGGATATACGGGAAGGGGAAGACCGAAAAAGAGATGGATGGATTGTGTGAAAAATGACATGGGTAAGAAAGGAGTGAATGCTAGTATGACGGATAGAAGAGACGAATGGAAGAAGCGTACATATTGCGCCGACCCCAAATTATTGGGAACAGGGCAGGCAGATGATTATGATTCACGACGAGCAGCTTACGGCAGGCAGTCCACCTGGGGCCCAGTCTGCTATTACAATTGTGTTCAATGAACTATCAGGTGAACTATAGGTGTAAAAGATAGATTTGACAGTTTGGATAGTCTACATCAATAGCGTCGAATACTATTATGAATTTAGTAGACCGCACATTGGCTCAATGGCAGTGTATTTGTAATGGGATCGTGTCAGAATGTTATTTTTGGTTTATAACTGCGGACTTGGTCCCTGATGGTAAGAAATTATGTTACTTATGGAAATCAGCAATACCTGGGCATTTGCGACCTGTACAAATCCTAGTACTAAAGTGTCATTTTTTGCATTCACTGTGTTATACAAAACAAAACCGTTCCATGCTTCGGAAGGCACATAAAGCCGATGGTTCCAGCCTGTGATATCGATAAGCTAGTTGGTCCTATGTGGCTTGAACACTCCAACAGAAGGGTGACCTACCTGCCGATTCCCTTTCACCTTCATTTGTGAAAGAAGGGTTGTGCTTAGCAGTGGGAAATTGTGGGCCGATGATGATGGTGATGATACAAAGACCTACTAAGTTCACACTATTATGTTCTATACTGCCAGTTACCATAACGAGTATCAGAATAGATAAAATAAAATACAATTTGACAAACTGCCCGCACAGACTCCTCTTAACTTCTCTTCAAACCGCTCTCTTAAAGAAGTGTGTCAAGAGAAGATCTGCACCCCTCAATACTCCTGGTTTACCACTTATCATCAGACGTAGTATGCTTGTTTACTAACTTTAAAATAGAATACGACGTACAAATAAAATATACCATATCCACAACTGATTGTCTTTCTATGTATGTAAAATCGTGGATAACCTGAATGTTATGAGGTTTGCTACGTCTATTTTAAGAACATTTATTTATTTCTACGTGATCAGATGGAGCTGTGGTTAAAATGTACTTGGTAGCATCAGGGGCCCTTGTCGCGTTTTTGATATCAATGTCGCATTCAACATTTGCGACAAACATAGCCATCCCAGGCCAGGTTGGCTCATTTGCTTTGTCAGCCCTCTGAGGAGTCACTTGTCAGGAGGTTTTCTTATCGGGAGCATGATAGTGGAAACCAATTTTTTTTCTCCTATGGTGGAGAGTATGGGAGAAAATTCCTGATCTTAGTATGCTGTACCAACTCCCATTGAATGTTGAATTGAACTTACTGTAGAGATCACTCAAATTAAGTGCAGCTAATCAACAGAGAATAGGGGCGGAACTACTATGGATGATGATGTGACTAGATAATGATGATCAGCACCAGGCCGATAGAATTAAATACAAATAATACATTAACAAAAGTTTTTTATTGATATGCAAAGCCTTAGATTAGAGTAGTTTGCCGGAAGTTTTGACCTGTGATTGAAACATTGTGGGCGTTGATTCATGGAATTGTTGAAAGAAACCGAACCGTATACCTGTTTGTGAAGAAATTTTGATGACTTCGAAAAAACTACGTACTGGAGTAGCTACCACTACTGCTAATCAATGTGTTACCCTTAGCGGCTTGTTAGTCTTCACATCTTTGTATTATATTATTCGGGCTGTTACTTATATGTTTGCAAGCATTTTGTTCTTACCTAGACATAAAATACAGGTATGAGCTCAATCAAATGAACGTTCCTATGAAGAGGATCCAGCATAGCTCATTTTTCATCTATTGATTACCTACCACATTCATTAATTCAGTACAAAAGCATTATACTTATTTAATGTCATCATCATCTGCCTGCCCTGTTCCCAATCATTTGAGGTCGGCGCAATATCTACGCTTCTTCCATTCGTCTCTTCTATCCGTCTTACCAGCATCCTCTCCTTTCTTACCCATATCACCTTTACACAATCCATCCATCTCTTTTTCGGTCTTCCTCTTTCCGTATATCCATCCACTTTCATATTCATAACTCTTTTAGTGACATGGCTTTCATTTTTATTTTCATAGTAATTATCTACAATTTTGAGATTACATATCACCCTATTTCTTTCTCTTATACCTTAATTTCTTTTATACCAAAGAAACCCTTTTTGTCTTCGCCGTAGTGGCTAAAAACCGGAATGTGATATTACACAAACCGGAAAATTAGACCGGAATTAAAATACGAACAAATCAGACAGATTGCGCAATACACGATAAATAAATCAAGTATATATGAGCGAATATTATCTATTATAATATACAGAGTGGCCAAAAGTAGTGGCTACTAAGAAAAAAAATGCGATTAGGAAATTATTTTCACCGTATACTTATTATGAGCGGCCAATTAAAATGAAAATTAATGAGTGTGTTAATATGAAACTAGATTGTATATAACTGAATGATAGCAATAAGATTCTTTTGTTCAAATTTTATTTATCTTTTTCTAACTAATAAATGATTGGGTAACGAATATTTTTGTATTTTGATTTAGTAACCAATTCACAAAAAAAAATTAATTTAAGTATTTTTTTTGTTATAATATTTATAGCAAATATAACAATAAGATTAAAAAAATAAGCTCAATCCAAAAAATAAAATTGGCTGCGCCAGTACACGTTTTTTTTTTAAATATCTTTTGAGGCCCTGTATAGTATCAGTCACCTACCTGCGTTTATCTAGGGTTATGCAATTTTAGAAATCATCCACATAAATATTAATTTGCGTAGAAAATGGCCATTGAGTCGGATCATTCAGAATCGTGGTGGCCAATCAAAATCACCTGGAGTGTTAAACACCACAGACGTTGCGCCGTGAATCTTACATTACAAATGTGTAGACATGGCTTTATTTTTTTTTTGATTATGAACTAAATTTTCTATTTGAAATGGATGATGATACACAATATAATACAGGATGACTTTGCTATTCTTTAGTCAGTCCTTTAAATTGTTCCATACAAATATAAGGTCCTAATAAATTAGTGAATATCCTCTTGAGGAATGAATGTATAGGTCATTAGTAATCAAAAAATAATATTAGAGAAATAATCCGTGGGAAAAAAACAAAATTCCAAAATTGAACTTAATATCAGAACAAAGGATTAATTTAACAATTTATCTAAAAAAAAATCCCACGTATTATTTTTTTATTACTACCTATAAATTCATCCCTCCAGAGGAATTTCACTAATTTATTAGGACCTTATATATTATAATATCCGCATGCTTGTAGTAACTGACCTATTAAATTAAAATTATGTCATCAATTTATTATGCTACTACCTATATATTATCAATCACCAAAATTACACCTTAAAGTAACATAATTACAACTAAAACTAATTATGAACAAAAAATGGAAATAAACACATAAAAGATTATAAATAAAACACGGAATTTAGGTCGCTGTAGATGGGTAGGGTACCCAAAAGACTGGCTACGTTACCTCGCTGGATAGCGAGGCGTATCCTCTGACCGAGGTACGAGCCAGCCCTTGGTCTTCGGATGTCTCTAATATGTTATAAATTTATTTAAATACTAGCTGTACTACGCGGTTTTACCCGCGTTTCCAGGATAAAAAGTAGCCTATCCTTCTCTGTACCATAGGCTATAATGCTTTCCAAACTTCGTCGTAATCGGTCGATTAGTTAGGCAGAAAAACGTAACAAATAAACAAAGTAGTAATAGGATAGATTAGAAGACTCTAGAAATGGCTCTGACTCTTGAAGGCGATGATAGCTCAGTGGTAGTGACGTCGGATACCGAGACGAAGGTCCCGGGTTCGAATCCTACAATGAGCTTGAGCTTTCGGTGAAGGAAAACATCGTGAGGAAACCATAGCACGGTGGTAGGGTACTTTGTAGTACCCGCCTGGCTGGCTACCACCCTCAAGTTGAAAATCTGTCGCCAAGCACCTTTCGGAGTGTTCCGATAGTCGCACTTGAGAGCCAGTTCCTTCTAGGCTTTGTGTGCTTACCACCTTCGGCCACATCATCACTTATCATGGTGAGATTGCGGTCAAAAACAGGCCTATAAACAGTAAAAAAAAAAAAAAAAAAAAAAAAAATGGAAATTGAAATATCTCTATTGTAGAACCTCATCTTTGTATTTTTTTTCTATGATCGTATATGATAAAAGTAAAATAAAAAGTAAAATGTAAAGACATTCCAGTATCAACAAAAAGGTCAGTCTTCGTTTATACTTGGCGCCAAACTGTCTCGTTGTCTCATTACATTCATTCAGAGTTTTGACAACATAAATTTCTGACCAAATAATTTATTTATTTATAGCCTCGAAAATGTACATTACAGCTAGAACCAAAACATACAGAATTATATGTTCTATGACGGTTCTAAATACCTACCTCACGGCACATTTACGGATTTCAGCCACCGATGAATTAAATATATCCAGGCCTATATTTTCTCTGACCATACAGTTAAGCATTCTCAAAACACATGAAAAAGGGAAATTTCGCAGTAAATTGGTCCTGGTAAAATATGAAAAATCCTAACGTTTTGGCACCTCTGTTCGGTGCGTATAACGACGAAGTAATAAATTCAGTAACATAACTAATGATTCAGTATTCTGTCTAGTATTTTTTTTATAAAGTTTAACATTATTATTTATAAGGCAAGAAATTTTATACCAACATTTTAATTTATTGATGTGAGCCAAAGTAATTTTCTCAATTTCTTTTTCTGGAACATTCTTTCACTCACGTCTTTATGGGCTCAAACTAAGTACTAACTTGTACTAAGGAAACCAAATATTATTGACTACAAATCCGTAGGAAATCAACGCAATAGGTATATTGGTGGAAAATGTATTCAAGTACTATAATATTCGAATAATATAATAAAATCAGAAGTTGTACTATTTTAAAGAGTATTGGCTTCAAAGTCAAAGCCATTTATTCAAATTGGCTTGATTTATTAATTATGAATATTTGTTATCTACTGAAAAACTGTATTCTTTTAAATGAAGTCATTTTAATCCGAGTGGTAACTCTAAAATTGAGCTATGGGGCTGGCAGCATTTATAATTATTTTAGATCATATAAATTTTCATTTCTATGATAAGTCACAAAACTTTACCTACTATAAGGTTTTCTATAATATTATTCATTACCGTATTTGTTTCTTTCAAATTAACCTCAAATTTCTCTAATACAACTCTAAATTCTCATAAAAAATCACTACGATACGTAAATTAAGAATTACCAACACAAATTTATTTAATTAATATGCAAAACTGTCACATAATAATTTCTAATGCCGCCACCTCTACGAAATTCGCAACTCGCCTCATCGCATGCGTACGCACATTTTGGCGGGAACACAACCAGGCAGTGGGGGTATGCGGAATAAAACCGCTATGCTTTACTACCATCATTACATTTCTCATAGCACCACAAGAGGAACATAGCAGGATACGAAAAAAATGAAGGCCTTCCTTCTAATACTTGTGAGTGTGGCAGTCGCGAACTGCAAGCCAGCTGGTGGCGAAGATGACGTCATAGGATCTGTCATCGGAGTGGTCAAGAGTTGTGCTGAAGAAGATGTCTCGTTGTGTATCAAGGTGTGTTGTGCTCAGTGATTTCATAAGTGTTCCCATTAAAATAACAAATTCTTTATTTCATCTGAAAGATGGATCTTCCAGAATATTTCCCTAATTTTAAAGTGTCAAATATGAAAGACTTAAGCTTTGGATTGGTTCTTCACTTGTTCTTTTTTTAAGTCAAGATTTAATAGCAGTACCTTGAATTTAATTCGCATTTGGTGACTTCATATAAATTTAACAGCGGCAAATGATATACTCTAGTGTAACATAAGTTTAGCTTCGGCCAAAGTAAATTTTATTAGAGAAATAAAAACTGTACTAGTTATTTTCGACAAAAAAGTTGTATGACATTAGACTGCATGTTCAACCAATAAAACCTATTGCAAGGCTAAAGAAAACAAACAGTGCAAGAATCCTAATTAATATTACATTAATAATTCCACAGGAAAGAGCACTACGGTACATCGAAAACGTCGCTACAGCAAAGGAAGTCAGCGTCACTGATGGCCTCACCATCATCGGAACTGGATCTCCTCGATCAGCCAGGTCCTTCGAACCACTATCTGAAGAGCCCAGGGCCAGGGAGAACCAGGTGGAGTCTAGACTGATGGACGCTGCAGCTGATTTCCTGGAGAACCATGTCATCCAGCTGCGTATGCCTAAGAGCACAGTTGAAGATGTGAAGAGGTCTCTTGAGGAAGGTGAGTTATCTAAAAAAACATAAATTCGATTATATTTTTGGATAGGTTTTTGTTAAAAGTAAAGAACATCATGGTGTAGCGTTAGATGATAATATTTTGCTCAAAAACAATAAGGATATATATAATCCTGTCCTTAAAGTTCCTTTATTAAAATTAGATCAAAACAAATCTTTTGATGGAGGACATTTCACTAACTTTTCGACTGAACATTCGATCTGTCCTTAATTTTGCGATTGCGGATTAACATTTCATATAAATAGTGTCAACATATCAAACCTCAATCGCAAAACCAAGGATAGATCGAATATAAAAAGAGGCAGTTCGTTAATTATATTTGTATAGATTAGTACACTCGTACTAATACCAATATGCATACAAATGAATATTTCAGAAAATTATACTTTCCCTAATAATTCAAAATCTCGCGTGTCTCAAACAACATGCAATAAATAAACACGTGAGTCTGAGAAAATGCTACGATTGCTTTTTGTAATTATAAATTCGTGATCTGAAACACTTCCTATGCGTGGCATCACGATCGGAAGCCAGGAAGTTAGGATTCTGCCACGCGAATAATTGGAGGTTTCCTCAAATAAAATAAGACTAAAACTTTCTCCAAGTTCATCAGTATTCATGTGACGATATAAAATAGAATATATTTAAAGCAATTTATTCTCAACTGGCTAGCAACTTCAAAACAACTTTTGAATATATATAAATAGAGGACAATCTTATATTTACAAACTAAAGTCTTGTAAGATAAATGCAATCATCTGAAAGGTATAAGCCGACAAAGAAGAAAATAAAGTTAAAAAAAATTATTGATTAAAAGCATAAGACAAATTGCTCGAAACGATCCCAATTTGGAGCATCATAATACCAAACCACTGATTTATGACTAAATAACCAGTATTTATAGCATTCAATGTATGATAATGCCCGCAGCGATTCTCATAAGTTATTAAATTGCCATGGAACGAGTGAAAGTTGACATGGGAACTTTTGTAATAGCTATATTTTGGAGTTTAGATAACAGATCATTGTTTGAAGATCAAATGATATGATGTGATGGAACAAGCAACAATGATAGCTTCTGTTAAAAGATCACAAATCATTTTGTTTAAGCTTTCTTATTTTATTGGATGGGAATCTATTTAATAAACAATATTCACTGACTTAAAAATAGTAATGGAATAAAAAAGAAGTCCTGGTCTGCTATTGCAGTAAAATTGTATTCCGATGTAATCATCAATCGATGTGATCAAGGGCGTAAAATTACAGATTTGACAGTTTTGGTAGTCTACTAATTCAGAAGCATCGAACCATTATGAATTTTGTAGACAAGGAGTTGTAATCGGGTCGTGTCATGACATTTCTTAATTACTTACTTTCTTCACATTTATAAACCAGTTTAAAAGAATTATGTTTGCAAATCAAATTCAAATCATCAAAAAACTAAAAACAAACAACAATAGGTATTCTCAGACCAATTGTATTCAATTTTACAGGACAATTTGTCTCGACCATCAATTCGTTACAGTGTATTATGACACCAAATATTGTTGTTGGATAATAGACGTTAAAAAAGCCTTTCACGTTTATTTGTATAACTGGTTTTCATCGTGAGCAGCCGTTTCATTGATAAAATGTATGATCGTATCGGTACAAAATCAAAGAGTTTGGTTTTGGCAAATTTGCAAGTCATTTATCCTAATAATAAATAGCTTCTGGTGGTGTAATCAAAGTATTTATGTACCGAGATGGCGTACGTATATTATTAATTATTAAAGTAGATGATGTTTTTGCTATATATGATTAAACTAATGCTAACACGATTGCATGACATAATAAAAAGTAAAAAGTCGACGTTATATAAACTGTCGTAGCCATGTTCATAATTCATAGAGCTCTCGCCGAATTATAAATTAAAAAGAAAGAAACCGGTTCAGCAGGTACATATGGTGAGAATTTTAAAATAGAAAGTAATTTTATGATAACCGAAATTAATTAGGTATTACGTTTAGCAAAATAGAAAAAGTTGTCAGACGCGATATTTTTTTTATTGCCATTCCGAATAATGCTGAGGATTTTGTTACAAAGTTTAATTTCCACATTCTAAAAATTATCATTTGCGACATCCGTATAGTATAGATAGACGGACAGATTATACCATAAGAGGAAGACGCTAGAAATCGTCATTGCCAAACGGGTCTTGTCTGAGTTTCTCTAACCTATTAACAAGGTTGATTATTGTGGAAAGCGGACGGACCAAGTCTAGTTTTTGCTAGATTTCCATAGTATACTTGTACAAGTATGTAGGACTATAGGTACGCAACAAGTTTTGTAGTTCCGTTAACATGGGTCGTGATCGAAATCTCTATCAAGAATTGAGTAAAAGTTACGCTCCAGGCAGAATCTCGTTAACGAAATATGGATGTAGGCATGGACGCATAGAGCTTTCGAAAGACGTCCGGTAATCGAAGCACTTTCTAGATAAATGAGGTTGTTATGCAAACTGAACGTAACACCATGAATTTCAATGTAACCGACATTGTTTGAATTTCAGAAGCCATTGATATAAACGCTCTGCATCTTAATGAGATTCGCGACGATCATACACTTGTTGTTTACCGATGACGTTTAACCGATACAAATAGTGAAATGTCCGCGCACGATGCTACTCAATTTTAAATTCAAAAACAAACCTACATTTGCCTAGAAACTTTACTGTGTATAGGTATGCATGATGCCTAACCATCCATTCAATTTGTTTATGAAA
Source organism: Polyploca ridens (assembly GCA_951394255.1). NCBI lineage: Eukaryota > Metazoa > Arthropoda > Insecta > Lepidoptera > Drepanidae > Polyploca > Polyploca ridens. The sequence goes on along the minus strand of OX596266.1, from coordinate 4,132,429 downwards.
TATGGGATAAAACATGTTCCATAACGGAAGGTCAAGTCTGTCATACATTATAATTATCAAGTTGAATCGAAAGCTTATTTGAATTTTTATATGACAAATCATTAATGATTATCATTAGCACCATTTCCTTACAAACTTTTCTCTCTATTCGTTCACATTTATTCAAATATTGTTTGTTTTGTTTTAGGTCGTGGTAAGAAGAAGAAGATGAAGCAGCTCATGCCCATCTTGGCCCTCCTCCAACTGAAGATCCAGTCTATGATTCCTCTATTCCTCGGTATCATCGCCTTCGCCGCTGTCAAGGGTCTGATGCTTGCTAAAGCTGCCCTTCTTGCTTCTGCCCTGGTTATTCTGAAGAAACTCCTCTCAAAACATGAGCACCATGAAAGTTATGAGGTTGTAGCTCACCCTCATCATGAAGAACACTTCAGCCACGGTGGTGGTCACGGAGGCGGATGGGGCCGATCATCTCAAGATGCTCAAAACATGGCCTACAGCGCCTACTCTAACTAAAACCTAAGATAGTCTGTCTGCATCTTTATCTAGATTTCAGACTGTATCTTCGGTTAGTCTAGCTAGACGGACCTCAGATTAACAAGATATTAATTTATTATTTATTAATTTATTTAAATTAAATTATTTAATGATATGTTGAAAATAGCGTGAACGAGTGAATCTTGTCTTGGAATTTCTATAGCATCGCCATTTCCGTATATATATTTATTACTTTTTTTACCTACACAGTACCTGTTTTTTATTTGTAAGTGTTTCTTGTTATTTTTTAGTACAAATTGTTGATTTGTATTGTTATCAATAGCTTTAATTATTGTTTTATATACATTTACTTATTTTAATTTAATATAGTTACAATATTGTGTTCAGTTTCTTCTAGTCGTATTTTCTCTTCACTTATATTTTATTTTTTCTATTTTTCATAATATCTAATTACAGTACTTTTGTAAATATCTTTCGTATGATGTTATATACGTAAAATATTATTTTTTGCATCTTCTATTTGATATTAAGTATTTATTTCATATAAATATTATATAAAATATTTCTTTATAATACGTATTATATAAAATACTCATTATAATATATTTATGTCATATTTATGTAATTATTATCTATCTTTTCTATATAAGGTGATGCTCTTTTCATGTGTACAAAACTTCACAGCTGTTTCTTTTTAGCTATAATTAAATTATGAACCACCCAAATAAAATAAAATATATCAGTCATTTTAAAAAACTGTTTATTATTTATCTCCTCATTAATTTCTTCGACTAATCCATTGATGATTGTAATATTTCATCGATCATTCAAAATGATCGATTTCACAGCATTAAAATTGATCGATTAAAATTTAGTCATGGCTATTAACTGTGCTATTATTATGAAGTATGCAAGCATTTTTTTGCGAACTAGCTTTTGACCTGTGGTTTTAGCTGCGTTTCCTCGGGATCTGAAGGCCAAATTCCATCTTAATCCAAATGAATCATGGTTTGATTAAGTAACTAACATTAAAAAAGACATATTCACAAGCAACAAGATCTTTCACATTAAAATATTAGAAGAATATTTTATTTTAGTCACACTAAAGATATACATAAGTTTTATAATATTTAAAAAGATTTGAATTAATTAGAAACTCTTATAGGTGCTTAGTGAAAGTTTTTTTTTTCTTATCGGGTACACTTGAGTAGTGTTCTCTATTTTTATTACAATCTAGTCTTAATATTAGGCTAATAACCAATTTATATTTAACTTTACTATAACTAAGAATGTATTCATAAATACCTTAATAAATATCTGCTCTTATTGTCTCTATTAAAAGTACTTTGTTTTTGAGTTCTTAATTAGTAGCATTTACTCCAAATACCAGCTGGAGGCCCTTGACTCAATAGATCGTCATGCTAGGAGACTCGTAGGTGATGTTTCGCTTACTGAGGCGAAATTAACGAGCCTTGAACATTGGCGTAATATTCGTGTTTGTCGGTCTTCTGTAGGTTATATTTTGGAGAGTGTTGAATCTAATTCCTCCATCGAACCATAAGACGACGGGAGAATTTCCACCCATACATTGTCAACATCCCGCGTATCCCGACACAACGCGTCATCTCTTCGTTTCTTATACGAACAGCAAAAGAGTGGAACTCTCTTCCGGGATCTGTGTTTCCCGACACCTATAACCTAGATGTATTTAAGGCCAAGGCAAACTTCCGATCCGCAGTAGGCATGCGTGTTGGAGTATTTGCCCATTCCCTTTCACCCTCATTTGTGAAAGGAGGTCTGTGCTCAGCAGGGGTACATTTTATGATACTGATGATGATGATAAATATGGTTTTGTGTTCCTGCGGTAAGTAAGGTCACCAGCAGGGTTATTTTAAAACGCTCGGATTCGAAATCGGAAACGGATTCAAAAACGACGGAGGCGATTTTCCGCAATTGTTATTTTAATTTTCGAATTCGAATATTTTTGATGTTTCTTTACGGAAATATCAATTCGATTCATCGAAAAGTTTTCGGAAATTAAAATAGCAATTGTTTAAATTCGCCTCGGAAATATTTGAATCCGTTTCCGATATCGAATCCGACGTTTTAAAATAGCCCTGCAGATTTCTATAAGGAGGCACCGTAGTACCCGGGACCACTGACTTAGTACAAAAATATTGTTGTCTCTTCCGCTGTCGGGTTTTAATCCATCTTCAGATCTTCATCATCTTTTTGGCTGTGGAGAGATATTCGCAAGTTAATCGCTTACCATCAGGTATGCATGCATGTTACCTCAGTAGTATAAAAAATATTCTTACTATCACATAATGTACTTACACTGCTATAAAATGGGGTTGTTTAAAAAACGTAGAATTACAAATCACCGAATGATAGTATCATTCATAATTCTTACACGCCTCATGCTTTTTCATTAAATTAGACTTACAAAAATTGCTTACACTAAGGCCCTTACGGGATAGATAGAGAATATAGAATAATTTTATACTATAATACTTTTTAGTGCAGGGCTTCTTAAGTGTATTTTTACCCGACTGACCCGATTATTGTGTGTACATATGTATTTTATGTATTAAAATAAAAATTTCGTTATTATATAACAATAAGGGTATCAAATGAAAGCCCATTCCATGTATATATTGTAATACTTTTGTGCTACCATTTTGACCTAAACTGCAAAAAACAGTAGGTACTGAGCGATTACCGTACGTAACTCACAGATTGCGATGGTTGTTAGCGTTACTTTACCGTACCGCTCATTTACTTACTGATGCATACAACTCATTCATTAATAAAACTAAAAAGTCTGAAATAAATTAAATTATTAAATGAAACAAAAAACCTGACTGCGTAAAACAAAAAATAACTAAAAAGAGAAAAACATTTTTGTTTTACGCAGTCGGGTTTTTTGTTTTTTTTAATCATTTAATTATACTATAAGCAAACATACGAACAGAATGAGCTATTTCCCTAACATTTACTAGGTACTATGAGAACATCATCAATTGTAGACGATGAATGATCATATAAGCAAAATAAAAAAGACACAGTTCATCGACCTTTAAAATGATTTTGTATGACTGAATACAGAAGACAGAATTTTGGATTAAGAAAGGCAAGACTGACATTATGATGAAATCTGTTCAAACATACTTGATACGTGACATCATTGCAAAGACAAGTTCATCTCACACGGTTTCACTGGTGGTTCCCTAGCATTATAAGGTTTTTGAAATCGTTGTAGGTATTATTATCCGCGGGGCGTTGGTTTAGATACCTTTATGCATATTTTAAAGGTGGATATTGGGGATATTTTATGTAGGTAGGTTAGGTTTAAGATTTGTGTTCAAAGATTTTGAAAAAAAAACTGTAGGTTCTGTAGCCGAGAACTCTAAAGACCCTTTCAGCCCATAAAAAGGCCAACCACAAGCTCTTAAAACAATATTATTATAACCTTACTTGTCTCTTGTCCTTCATTGACATCCAACGTCAAAACGGGACAAGTACCTACCTAAGGTTATAATAATATTGTTTTAAGAGCTTGTGGTTAGCCCCCAGAGCTGTAACAGAATAAAGTAACATTATTTATGTATTTAGCGCAAAACATGACGACACTTTTTCAGCCAATGATCATCTGCACCAAAATCCAATTCACTCTACAACTAGCAATCTACATCCAACTGAGTACTACTGCAATTATTTTTTATACGTTAAGGAACCCTAAAAACTTTAACGTTTTCTACAGAGCCTCTAGTGTTCCACAAACAGAAAGTAAAACACCTAACAATGTCAAGTGCATGCGCTTTCAATTTCAAACAGTTACCACTTGTGCATTCAGAAGCTCGCCCCGTAACTCAACACAAATACCTAATGTATGGAATGCGCCCTAATAGGTCATTTACTATATGATGGTCTCGTTAACGAGGAGTTAAAAGCTTATCAGATCAGAGAGTATCAAGCATAAGGTAGACAATTAGGGATACTGCTTGGTAGCTACTGAATTTAGGACATACTAGAAGACAGAGGCTTTGCAGGCATAAAATCTTTTGCACTAATAAGGACACTTATCATTATTATCTATATAAAATCCACGATATATCTCCCTGTTTACAAGCTTTTATTTAGTTTCACCTGTCCGGTGTCTATAATGGAATCTTGCAAGTTAAATTTGTCCCACTTCACAGTGTCCGATTGAGCTGAAATTTGTTATACATTAGTATATTGGATGACAATGCAAGTAAAGATAACAAAAAGTACAGTCACCATAAAAAACTTGGAATTTTGAACAAAACCTTGTTTAAGACAAAAAATAATTGCAAAACCAAGAAGATTCCCAATACCTACATCGAAGAGCAACTTTTTCAAATTCCAATTCTGCCCTGCTTTGGCAAAGACCACGAAAACCAGTCTTCAAAATCATCGAATAGAAATCGATAGTGGTCGCAGACCGCAAAACCACATGATGTTTAAAATGTGTTATAAATTGTTATCTACATCTCACAAGACTCGATTTCGAGACTAACACGTATGATTATATTATTAACGAGTATTTTCCCACGGCTTCTCTCGCAAAATTTCCCTTTTTTCTGCTAGTCGTTTGTTGTAATAATTGGAAAATTTCAATTGATCGAGACCTCCAGAGACCAGCCGGGCGGGGAGCTTTTTCCGCCAACGCATCAGCTTGGCTATCCAAAGAGGAAACGCTGCCAGCCTTCTGGGGAACCTTGCCGTTAATCGGAAGCAGCGGCAGACTTGAAGAAATTGTCTATATATAGATTGTATTTTGTACAGACGTCCTGATAAATCATTGAAAATTTTGTATGCGCCCGGTCCCCATGTAACCGCTGTCAAGGGTAGTATATTTGCGCCTTTTGAGGCTCTCCACTGATTCAGCCGCCGCACCAGCCTTGTTTTGAGCTTATACATTATAAGAAGGAACCCTAAAAACTTTAACGTTTTCTACAGAGCTCTAGTGAATTCACTCGTTCAATCGATATGAAATATTGTTATAAAATTTAGTAGTAAATAGGTAACGTTTGTGGCAAATTAGTGTATGAATGTGTAAAGCGTATGAAAAAATACAAATACAAATGCTTTATTATCAAAAACTTAATCATACAGTAATAAACGTAGTGGAGATCTCCTTTTAAGTATAGAAATACTTGTGCTAGGAGGAAGAATAAATGAGTGAATGGAATTGAGTGATTCGATGTAGATAAAGCTTTTTTTTTGTGTTAGGAGTCTTTTTTTAACTTGTCGGTTTATATTGTTCGGGGGATATAAGTGTCGGTATAATACAACAAGTGGAACCTCTGGCCCTTCAGATTTAATAATATCTTTGACTTAGATAGTTAAAACACGGTTACCCACAAATAAACTTGTATAGGCCGCACCTTAACAAAACTCATCTATTTTGTGTCAGTCTGACTAGTGGAGCTATCATGTTGCTTTTAAATATGTTTACATGGAAAAGGAAGGTCGCTGCAGTCGATTTATTTATCTTATTATACCTATTTTATCTTCTGCCAGGTGATTTTTATCTGTCAGCTAGTACTTACTAAATTCAATAAATAACTCTTACTAAAGAATGAAAAAGTTGATTTTCATAATTGATTGCAAAAATATATTAAATGATTTTATGGGGACTTAGACGCCGATCCCACTGACGAGAGTTCTAGAGTTCCGAGTTCCGAATTCTGCATTCCACATTGAATGTAAGCTATGTGGCGCCTTTGAAAGTAAAAAAGTGTATGATGTGTGATCAGTAGCGAATATTGCAGAACTCTAGAGTGCTTGCTGTGTGCTGTGCACAATAGTCAACACGGAATGCAGAACTCGGAACGCGGAACTCTAGAACTCTCTCTGTGGGATCGTATTATTATTTAATACAATTCATTTCATAACTTAAAAAGTATTTATTTCAAGACATAATTATATAATAATTCATTTTCTATTGCAAAATTTCAAACTAACCATTTTAAAAGTTTGTTTCATCAGTAATAGATAATGTTTGTAAAAGCGCCATCTTTATTTTTGTCCCAGAAAATTTTGGAATAACTGGACTGTTTCTTTAAAAAGAATTTTAATGTGCTTGTATCATTCAAAGACATTCACATTGTATGATACAACAATTATTATATGTTTAAAAAATAAATCTAAATCATTATTTTATAGTTCCGCAGTTACTTTTATTTACAACAGCCTGATTTAAAACATTGTTTTACTAAACTCTGTTTAAGTTGTCACATATTTATCGATCACCATTATTGTCAGTGTCAAACATAGTGACATTGTTTCCGTGACTATTAATACCATGAGTTAAATAATGTAAACATAAGGCCGATATTAATCTAAGCATTAACTTTGCAATAAAATCTATATTTTGAAATCAGCGCCATCTATGTATAACTTAATGAACTACTTTCATGGCCAAGAAGTTTACACTAGACGAAGTTCAAGGTTTTGCTGTAACGTAACCATAACATGCGCTCAGTTGTGGAACTTTTAATTCAAGTTATAATACTTTTTTTATTATAACAACGTCATCTTTGTATAACTTAATGAACTGCTTTCATGACCAAGAAGTTCAGAGTGGAAGAAGTTCAAGGTTTTGCTGTAACGTAACCACAACATGCGCTCAGTTGTTGATCTTTTAATTCATAAGACTTTTTTATAATAATTTCTTACTGTATTATACATATTTCTCATCGCATTTCTCATTTAGATTATAATATATACTTAGACAGCCATTCGTTTTTGTCGGAGCACACATTTCTGTTGAGTTCAAGGTCACCTTTTTTTAAAATTCAAACCTTATTCGCATATTCATTCACATTTTAACTTACCCTATATTAATATACTTGAGTATTACCTACTTGGGTAACCAAGCTTTGCCCAAATAATAAAAAACTTTTTTCCAGAGATGAGAGATTTTTCTCCACCAAAAACTGTTATACAGGGTGTTGTTTTGGTCGGCGACAAGCGACCCAGGAGCGGTAGTACAAAATATATATTCCCCAAATATGGACTTAATTCCATTAAATACTGTAAATATGTTGAGAAATACCTTATTCAATTTGAAATAAAATTACCGCAAAGTATGGTTACTAGGCACGTGCACAGACTAGAGCTAGGCACAAGCCACCATCGCCCCACCCCTTTACTCCCTCGTACTCCCGTTGAGTATTATGTCTACACTTTAGCTAATTACATGATTTTCAAAAAAAAAAAAAAAATATTTTTATTATTAAAAAAAAAAAAGTATTTTTTTTATATTTTTTTTAGCACCAGTATCATTTGTATTATCGACCCTGAGTCGCTCGTCGCTGACCAAAACAACGACCTGTATATTAAATTTAATCGAAATCTCCTATTTTTTATCTGACTATAGGTGGTGGCTCTGGGAGCCTTTGCACCCTCACGCAAACAATCTTCGAGATCTCAAAACATACAAACAACCATACAAATATTACTCTTTTAATTTCTTTGGTATAGGATCATAATTTTTCTCCATAACAAAAATTTCACGAAGGTTCTATTTTCGTTGCCAAGGTTACAACCAACAATCATGTCGACTTAGGACTCAATGACCTTGTTTTATTCAAGTTCATGTCTGTACGAAGAGATGGCGTCGCATGGCTAGCTTTTTGTTTCATTTTTTTTTTCAAAAAAACGAACGCCCTCGCCCAAGACTGTTTTTGTACAAGGGATATTCGATGTAAGAGATCAACAGAGTTTTGAAAACCAGGGTGCAGGTAAGGCCTATATTGACTTGTGAAATATCACATTTTGTACGTTCGCGATCGCATGATAAAATAATTAAAAAAAAATAAAAGACAATTTTTGTTTTTGTAATTTGTATGTAATTTTGGTGCATATTTTCATGTGTCGTGTCTCGCTATGGCATTAGATATATGTTTTGCACAAACTTACATATAATTTGCAACTACTAAATAAGCTAATTGCTTGCTCAATGCTGCAATAAAATAACAATGGGAAGGTAATTATTAAGAAAGTTGAACAAAATTTAGAGTGATTTTGTACATAAAAGATTAGGGTAAAACCATGGCTTGCCTGAATTATTCTAAAAAAACATGATAACTAGCAAGTTAAGGAATACAAAGAAATATATTTGATACGTAGATAATATTAATATAGCTCGAGATCGACATTTCAGAAACTGGTGTAATTGACTGATTTTATACACTGTATTTAAATGTAATTGACGTAAGTAAATTAGTAAGTTTCTCTATGGTATAATTCCTAAGTATAGAGAAATATCGTAAACGCAACTCATGGAACCAAAGATCTTATACACACCGCGTCATATGAATAGGACCAGCATATTTTCCTCTGGTGCTTAAGATATGAAACAAAATAAATATATAATAATGGTATGTATAAGCATCTTTAGGCACGAGAAGTTTAACTATAAACAATCGAACTTATTAAACACTCAACGAGTTCTTGTGACAATGGTGGAGGCAATTATGACGCGCCACTTGAATACGACCATTAAATAAAACACAACAAATTTTATTATTAAATGATATTATTTATAAAAAAATATATTTAATAATTAATGCTTTTTCCCTTATTTTGAATTAAATTAAAAATCCGCGATGGCATTGAATCATAAAGACTTCTTATGTATTTAATCGGCAGTTTGCTCCAACACTTTTTTATTCCCTCCTCGAGTTCTTGCTTGTTGTTATATTGTTTGCCGTTCTTATAAATTTCACGTGACAACCATCCCCACACATTTTCTAATATGTTTAGGTCGGGGGAGAGTGATGGCCACTCGAGAACATCGATATTACTTAGTTGAAACCAGTCACGGACATCATGTGCTCTATGAATGCTAGCGTTATCATGTTGAAAAATGAACTTTTTATCACCTGTGATACTGCTAAACTTACGTATTTTATTTTTTAGAAGATTTATGTAGCTTTTAGAATTTTGTCTACCTTGTATTACCACTAAATCAATCGGTCCGTTGTATGATATCGCGCCCCAGACCATTACTGAGCCTGCATCATTTCGGCGACGTGACAAAATTATTTCATTTTTTCGTAAATCATGAAAATAGTAAGAATATCCGTCGGGTCCATCCAAATTAAATTTTTTTTCATCACTAAATATAACTTTATGCCATTCTTTGGTCCAATGCATTTTGTTTCGAGCAAACTTAAGACGTTCCGTACAGTGATGTTCTTTCAAACATGGCTTCCTCTTAATTTTTAAACGTTTTAAATGTGGACAATTGCATAAAATCCTTTGAACGGTCCTTACAGAAGCTTTAACTCCAACATTTTGGGCTATTTGTCCGGCTGTAAGCGTAGAATTCGACGCTTCGCGTAATATTGCCCGGCGCTCTCTTTCAGTTGTAGCGAATTTGGTACGACCTTTGAATTTCTTACCATAATTTTCAGGATCGTTAAGAATATTACTTATCACCTGGTGTGAACGCCCTATTCGTTCTGCGATTTTTCTTAAAGAATAGCCCTCTTCACGAAGAATTTTTATTTTTGCGATCTCCTCTAGATTTAAACATCTTTTACGACCCATATTTAACAAAAAAATACATATATATTGTCACCACGTGTTGTTGTTATCTTTAAATATAATATATTATGCAATACGTACGCACTGTGTTGCGTTTGGTTTACAACTGAGGCCGCGCGGGGGGAGTAAATTCGTTGGTCGTATTCAAATGACGCGTCACGTTACCTACATAAGCGTAGCTCGTGGTCGCGCTCAGTGTTTAATAAGTTCGATTGTTTATAGTTGAACTTTGCATGTGAAAAGATGCTTATACATACCATTATTATATATTTATTTTGTTTCATATCTTAAGTAGCAAAGGAAAATATGCTGGTCCTATTCATATGACGCGGTGTGTATGTACAGATACATAGATACAGGTTACGCATTTTAATTTTCTTCAAAATTCAGCTCAGGAACCCCGAGCTTCAGCGTTTTTCTCTAAGACCTGTAGTTCAGAAGTTGCCCACACTGGCTAGAAATAAAAATTCGCCCTGTATAGAAAATATCCTCAAGCCTGCCGCTGCTTCCGATTAACGGCAGGGTTCCCAAAAGGCTGGCAGCGTTTCCTCTTTGGATAGCCAAGCTGACGCGTTGGCGGAAAAAGCTCCCCGCCTGCTGGTCTTCGGAGGTCTCGATCAATTTTGATAACAAGGTGTGAGCAAAACGGCGAGCTTCGGACCCCCACGGTCCCATGGTCTCGACCGCAAAAGGCACAAAAATATAATTGGGTCCAATCGATGCGTATTTTTTGAATTTTGAATTTTGCACTGGCCGCAGCTGCCCCTGCAGCTTTACAAGTCGCCGGTAATTGAGATGGCGCCAGTGTATCGACACATGTGGCATCCCACACCAGCGACATGCCGACACTCCAAGGGATCAATAAAAGACATACCATCCGGTCTCTTGCCATCGCCCCGCGCAATACCGACTGGTTCCAAGTACGGAAGGCACATTAGCGACAACAAGAGCCCTGCGGATAAGGTCATTAATAGCTGAGTGTCGTGATATTCGACCAGCACATAGAGATCACGAAAGCCCATGGTCGCCAAGCTCGTTGACGAAATCTCCGCAGCGGCAGCGATGAGGTTGATTGGTCCTGCAACCAAGACGAAGACAAATACACAGACTTAATGTTATACGGTCTAACATTGTCCCAGTATTTGTGGATGGAATAGCTTGTAGCCAGTGACCTGAGTCACTCTGAGAGACAGCTAACAAGCGCGCGCGTGTGAAATCATACCAAAATATGCTAGATGCTATGGGCTCTTACCCGATTTTTTTTAATTATTTACACAAATGTCGTGATGTGATCGTGAATATTATTCAAACTCGCTTCTAAACCTATATTTTAATAAGTATTGAACAACTTACACTTCAATCATAAGGTGGAAACCCTAAATATACACTACTGTAAAGTGGCACCCATCACGAACCTTAAAATACCTCTCACTTAATACAATACAATTTCATGTCAAGAAGATACTATAGTAAGTGCAGTCAATGACCGAATAGATAATTACCGTCCGAAAAGTAACAATAACAAAATTTTTACTTTTCATACAATAATCGTGACCAATACTATGATTTCACCCGGCTTTCCTTTCTCTACGATGTTAGAGGGCAAGTGGTCGACCTGGATATAAGGAAAGCTGTTTTAGGTTTAATATATAGGCTTGAAGCGATAATGTAATTAAAAAAAGTTACCAAAGAAGAAGAGAGTGATAGATAGTGTTGTCTCTTTCGCTTATAATCGTGAATGAGATAACGATACTGATATTAATATAAAGTGAGGTTAAGCAGCTCAACTTATCATGCTTAGACTATAGATGACTGGCCTAGTAATCTAGGTTGTGTCACTACAAGATATAAACACGTTAGAGATTTAGAAAGAAAGAATAAAAAAGATTTATTCAGGACAACACATAACATTTAGATTACCGACCTTTTTAATTAGATCTATGCGCCAGCTATAATTAAAAAGATGGAGACTGAACTGGATGCGGATGACGAGTATGTGGTAAAAAACAGGCACACACATATACAGGAAAAAAAAAAGAATAATGCGTAAAAAGTGACCTATATTATGTCGTGCTGTGTAGGTACTGGAAACGGCTTATGATGCAAACAAAATGAAGGGAACTGACTCTGAAGTGTAGGTGCCGGAACATACAATTGGGTGCTTGGAGACAGATTTTCAACTTACAGCTGGAAGCCAGCTCATCATCATCCATTTCCATCCGCCATAAGCTTCGAATAGGATTCGAACGCCTGACAACCGCCACTGCATTCCTTAAGAATCTATAAGAAACTGGGACCATACATATCCGCTTTTCACTCCATACTTTTACCATACCAATTAAGTCACTTCACATGCCATGACATGCTTTGCAACTATTGTATATCTATGAGAAACTTCACGTTTAAAATGATTACCGATCAAATTAAAAAATAAAAATATTTTGAAAAACGAATAAGCGTTAATATTAATTTGTCCCGAAATAGTATATTACTTAATGGACCTAGTTTTGTATAGTTTAATCTAAGAGAGTTTGTGATCTAATAATTTGTCTATAGTTTTCAAGGGATAAGAAATGTTTGTCACCTTTCGCCCAGCGATTATCCGCATTCCGATTTATTTAGAGCTTAGGCTGTGTGAGGAATTTCCTAGATAAGCATATTAAAATAAATGGTTACAAGAATGTAAATCTCCGAGTTTTCTAGTCGCTTGAGAAAACTTGAGAGAAAATGTAGGAATACTGGATAATTAAGTAAATCTGTTAAATTGAGTATGATAAGTAAACATATAACTTTTTTAAAGTATTCAAGAATTTTAGAGACAGCAAATATATTATTAGGGAATTCGATTAAATAAAATACACACCATGTTTTTATTTTATAATACCTGTAAAAACTTTACGCTTTACGTAATAATTTAATGGTGCTACAAGAAAATTATGGATGATAATAAATGCACAATGGAATTACATAAAATACATAAAATTATGAATTAAACAAGAGATAGGACGTTCGAGAAACTAAATATAACCAAAACTATATACATACTTAAATAACTTACAAAACTTAAAAATATTAAAGCCAGGTACTTATGAATCATAAATAACTTTTAAAAACTAAAATCACTAAATTATATACATAATTATATAAACAGTCAAAACACTATAATAATATAGTTACTGAACAACCACAAGGTTTTACTAGAAATGAATAAATAGTGACTCAAGAATAAGGGCTTAAATAATAACTTAATAAAATCAGTCATAATAAATACAATCATTCATCACACGCACATACAATAAAAATTATTTGTCAACCACCGTTGTAGAGAAATCTTCGTAAGGGGAACGTTTTACTAGGTCAACGCACTACTGAGGTTTTTGCGCTGAGTAGGCTAAGCTTTGAGCTTCGAGCGATCTTCCCCAGCCTCCACCGTGGCCACTCCCGCCACCGCCACCACCACCGCCGCCACTGCTGTAGCCACCAGAGTCACCACCGTATCCACTGGTACCACCGTAATCATGGCTCGACGAATGACTTGAAGATGAACTATGATGAGGATGCGCAACTACTTCATAAGTCACATGTTTCTGTTGTGACAACAGCTTCTTCAGTCCAATTATTGCTGATAGCACCAACGCCAATTTACCGATCAGTAATGCCTTCCCAGCTATTAAGGCTATGGCTCCAATACCAAGAGGCATCATTGCCATCATTTTCAATGCCATAGCCATCATAATTGGTCCCAATATCTTTTGCGCTTTCTTTTTCTTCCCTCTTCCTTCTTCTGTGTCATCTTCAGTGAACGAAGATACTGTATCTTCTAAAGCTCGTCCCACACTTGAAACTGTATCCAATATATCAGATCCTTTTAGTTCAACTCTTAATGTATGCGTTTCAAAGTAATTCTTCAATTTTGACGCTGGATCCAATGCTCTGGGTGCACCTGTTTCTGTAGGAACATCTGGAGCTCGAACAACTGTCACACCATCAGATAAAGCGAAAGATTCCTTTTGTCCAATCATCTTATCAACGTAGGAGAAGAATTTGTATTTGAGGCATGATGTTGAGTCTTTCTTGAGGCAATCGCTGATGCTGTCGATCTCGTTGTCTGAGTGTCCCGTGTCTTGGGCGGGGAGCGCGTGACACGCCGCGGCGGCAACAAGTAAAACGACCGTCCTCCACATTGCTAGCAAGATTGCAACTAACTGTGAGCTCGCGGAGTCGGCGTCATCTTAAATACGCGCCTCTCCGCACCCCTCGTCTATGTGCGATGAAAAAAACGTACCGAAAACACATTGGACTTTCTCAGTGGTCTGGAAGTAAAAGTCCAGATTTCATAATGTTGCGCGAAAGCCTGTGCGCGTATGCGGTTATAGCAAAGGTCGCGAACTTGATCTGTATCGTTTGTTTTGACAACATGTAGCCCGTATTATGTGGTTTCGTAATAAGGATGACAAACTGTATGCATGTGGTTATTATAGTTCATGTGAATGAACTTGGTTCGAGTAACCCTGTAACAAGGAAATGGAAAATAAGGTCACTAGCACTTGGTTTTAAATAACTCGTTTGTGAGTTATAAAATGAATCTTCGTATGAAATAACTTTTGGAACCTGTTTTTTGTCATGACGCATAATATGCCAAGCGAAAATGTGCATCAAAACATTTTTGATACTTCGGTTATCTTGTTGTACTTTTTATAAACACAATATAATTATGGTTTTAGAATAACCATCATAGAAAAAGTTACATTACGAAATAATACCGTCTAAGTTCAAACCGATTAACTTGTTCGTAATGTCCGTAATTTAAGAATAGTGAAAGCTAAGTAATTATTTTATATAAAAATATTAGTAGGCTTTTGCTACATGCTTTTTTTATCAAAGTTATTTGTTTTCAAAGGCAAGAAGCAATTTTTTAATTAATTGGTACTTTGTAATCATTAAAGATTGTAAGATTATTAAGAAAGAAAGAAAGAAAGAAAGAAAGAAAATAAGTTTATTTTGAGATACACACAACACCACATATTACATTACATATAACAGACACAAAGCGTAAAAAACAGAGTAGTGTTGTGTGACATCAAAATTGGTCAGCGACTCAGTATAACACTGCTATTCCGAAACCGGGTAGCAGCACTGATTTTCTGTCGCTGCCATTTGTGACATCACGCACAACCGGACAAAATACAGGAACAAGAAATTAGTACATAATATTAAGACAAACATAAAACATAAGAAATTAAGAACTTATTAAAAAAAATACTATAATTAAAAAGCACACCAACAACAATATTTCCTTTTTTTTATCTGTGTTACAGCTATACTTTATAGTCTGTGCCAATTCAACACAGAACGCTAACATCTAATAAAAAAACACAAAACAAAAAGCAAACGTGCAGCAAAAATAATAATAATAACGGACACAATCATTCTTACAAACAAGTTAGGTGAGATCAAATAATTTTATATAATTCTACAAATGGGAAACAACATCATGTTAGGTAAATCTTTTCATACTAATATGCTGAGCAAATCCGAAATTACTTGCTTCGTTCTAAGTAGTAAGCAGCACCCAATACCTACCCCTATCATTCTAC
The DNA here is from genome assembly GCA_951394255.1 of Polyploca ridens. Classification (NCBI taxonomy): domain Eukaryota; kingdom Metazoa; phylum Arthropoda; class Insecta; order Lepidoptera; family Drepanidae; genus Polyploca; species Polyploca ridens. The sequence goes on along the minus strand of OX596266.1, from coordinate 4,116,755 downwards.
CTCCATAGAGCATAAGAAGACAATGTTATTTCTGAAAATCTTAGCATGATTACAAATCACTCTTTTTCTATATTTAGGAGCAGATCTCTTATCGGAGCTTCCTCCTTTCCGCTCTATCGTTAGCACCTCTTTTTAGCAAATGAGTAGGTACTAGTATATTCAAATAAGGCTATTATGAACGTCACAATTGCTTTTAACACTTGCAAACTAACAATATCAACATTTTGTTAAGTTTAGAGATATAATTGCTCAGGTTTGCTACCGATTAGATCTTCTCCGCTGCCAGTCAAGAACTATACTCCTTACCTATATGTTGTTCAGCTACATTACTTATGTATTTAGAAGTATGTAGGTTTATTTTCTCACTTGCTCCATACATAGACGTCCAAGGAAACTCGTTCTAGCTGTAACCATACCTTGAAAGTTAGAAAGCATCATTATGGAGATCGTTTTAATTGAATTTATGTTTATTTTGATAGATGCACGTTGCATATTTTTATTTTATGCTATCATTACTATTTATCATGCAGTCTACCTATTAGATAAAAAAAAGTTCATTGGATTTAAAATATTCGCCAGTGTTAACCACGTATCAGGATTCACCATGCAGTTTGATGCAATCAATGTGGTTTTTATTACGATGTATACTTTATGTACAGCTTAAAATAAGACGTAATAAGACTAGTTACCATCATTGGTCAGTCTCATAAGTTCCATAATATCAAAATATTCATGTATAGAATATTGTAAATCAATTATTACTCACTTCGCCTATCGTAGAAGTCATCCCACTTAAATATTAAACGAAATTTGAAATAATTCCACAGCACTGATCAAATTAATAAAAGTCTCTGCCGTCGTGTCCCCAATAAGTGTCATTACCACGATTGTATCATTTTATGTAATACTTTGCTCCAGTATCTTATAAAAAAGGTATAAAAACGTGAAAGAAGCGTGCCAGTGAAACCAAAAAGAAGTAATCTCGAGCTGAGCTTGTTGAATGAAATAATAATGGTCTTTGTACAAATAAAAGATGCATTTCTTCTTTTTTTCAGCGTAGCCGTGAGCTACATTTTAAGAGATTTATCTGTAACATTAATTTAAGCAATGCATTTTGACCAAATGCATTTATGGCAGATCTTGAAGATGGCAGGTTTTTTATAATCATTTTGAATTTACTGTGTGTCAAGAATGTGAAGAGAGTCAAACGAGTATCATTATTTTATGGAAAATGAAGAAAAACAATTTGAAATACAGAATGAAATATTAATGAAAAATAACACGAGGAAACGCTGCCAGCCTTGCCGTTAATCGAAAGCAGCGGCAGACTTGAGGAAATTTTCTATTTATTGATTGTATTTTGTACATATTCCATTTATTCCTTTTACTTCCGCTTCAACAGGATTACGCTTACCTGGATACAGAAATACTTTTACAGGCAGCTAAACAAGTCTTGAATTAAATCTAGATTCTAATCTTGCAAATCGCCATACAATTTGGTCAACGAGTACGTGTTTTGTACTTCAAGGATGTGGCATAGATTCGTGCTATGACTAAGTTCAATGGATTGTGACTTTCTTGGAAACCAAGAGTGATTTAGGGATTTAAGAAAAGAGTGAAAGTTTTGTTCGCTTTTGTTATATTCGTCATCATTTTGCATAATTTAGGTCAAAATCAACTTCATAGTACGACCAGAATTAATGAGTTTTAAGCTATGGCTACTCTGCTTGGACATTATTAGATGTTCTATTCTGATTCTGATTTCTATGGGTGTTCTTGTATAGTTTAATAATTTAAAGAACCTACTAGAATTTCTTTCCTTTCCTACAGTAAAAAAATAAGGAAACTAAATGATTCACTTTCAGTGGAAATAATTAATTTTCTCCGCTTGGGTCTTCTATTATCTGTCATTCAATCACGCTAGAATCTCTAAATTCAACAAAAGCGTAGCCGAGGCTCCAGTCTAGACTAACATAAAAGTTATAAGCACTATCTGACTGAAACTGACCATGAAATTTAGTATTAACATCAGTTTAAAACACTTCATTATTATCCTGAGATTTAACACTAGAATTAGTAACAAGCTTTGTCTCATACAAAGACATTCTCGAATTCACTAAACAATTGAACAAGCTTTAGAACTTGAGACTTTTACATATAATTCCTTCACACCGCAATTATTTCTAACCATCTGAGTTCTCAAATTACACTCTCATACAAAATACTGAGATAGTGTCATTGAACTCATAAAAAAAGTGAAAGACTACGTGTAACAATTGTATGATAGTAAAATTGTTGTTTTGTTAGACTTATAAATATACATCTACTCAAGTTGATGGACACTTATTATGTGTGACCGCAATTTAACCGACTTAAAAAATGGAGGAGTTTCTATGTGCAACACGTACGTTTTTTTAAAATCTATATTCAGAAGCGGCGTATGAAATTGGGATGGTTGGTACTGTATATTACGGTAGAATCCGACGTGGCCGTACATACATTTTATCATGATCTGACCATGGATATTGAAGATATGATGGAATTCCTCAACGGAAAAGAGCACATACTTCGCGATTGAAATTTTTTATTCAATATTGTCGACAATTTATCAATGGTAGGTAAGTTTCATTTAAAATATTTGTAATATTAATGAGAAGCTTTTACTTGCTGAATTGGCAGAAGTTGGGAAATTATGGTCCTATATCTCTCTCAGGAAAGAAGATTCGTACATCAACGATGCCGACATTTTGATGATGATGATGATGATAGCACAGTGGTACTGACGTCGAATGCCATGACTAAGGCCCCGAGTTCAAATCCTACGATGAGATTGATCCAACTTGGATGAGCAGCGTTCGGGCAGCTAAGGCATATCTCCACGTCCAGAATACCTCAGAGTCTGAGTCTTCAATCAGTGTGTGTTACCAGTAATGACATATGGAACACAGGCGTGGTCTTTTACTGCCATAAATAAGCATAGAGTCACGGCTTTTACTGCAGGCCGCATAAATAAGCTCAGTCACTCAGTGACCTATGGAACGAGCTATGCTCGGAATTTCTCTACATGACAGGGTCCGAAATGAGGACATTCGTAAGAGATTGAAAACGACGGACACAGCTCGTAGAGTAGTAAGCTGAAGCGGCAATGGGCGGGCCACATCGCTCGAAGAGCCGATAACCGATGGGGAAGAAAGGTTCTTGAGTGGCGACCATCCTAAAGTTGAAAATCTGTCGCCAAGCACCTATCGGTGTGTTCCAACAGCTGCACTTGAGAGTCAGTTCCTTTCTATATTTGTGTGCTTTTGTAGTTAAAAATCACCATTATTGAAGATCACTCCATCATTTTCTAAACTCGTAGATATTAACGATCAATTATTAGTTTGATGTTCATGTGATCGTCGAGCCGTTGGTTCTGATAAGAGAAAGCTAAAGTGTTATGTTTGGTACAACAATAATACTCGTGATTCGTGCTATGGAATTGAATATAACATTGCGGAAGTTAAATTAATGATTTTATGACGTCTGATTATACGTGATATGGGATTTATAATTGTATTCAATTGATTTTAATTGAATGATATTAATTTTAAGATACTATTGTTATAAATTCATGATCAACTTTATATACATTATCTTTTTATGTTTTTTGCGGTCGAGACCGTGGGATTGTGGGGTCCATCCGAAGCTCGCCGATTTGCTCGCACTTTGTCATCAAAATTGATAGAGTCCTCTGGAGACGAGCAGGTGGGGAGCTTTTTCTGCCAACGCATACGCATTAGCTTGGCTATCCAAAGCGAAAACGCTACCAGCCTGCTGAGACCCTGCGGCAGAGTCGAGGAAATTTTCTATATACAGACTGTATTTTAATTCTAGAAAACTTCGTGAAAATAATGATCATATACAGTAGTACCCAACTGATGTGGCTTACCGATGTACCTGCGCAGAAGATATATTTTCAAGCGCGGGAAACCGCTGTTGGTCGGCGGCTGCCGCCATTTTAGCGCGCGCCGTGCGGATGGGCGTGACTTGCGAGTGCGACGGAACTAACAGCTGCAGTGTAAGATTTTCAACCTTATAGTAGTGATCTAAGGTTGATTGTAAGTTTTAAGCATTCTTTCGTTAATCTACGGGCCATACTTTTTATTCTGTGCGAACGAAGATTCACGACGCGCCTTATCAGTTGGGTACTATTGTACCAGATATTTGAAGCGAATTTATCTTAAAACAGTGTGATGATACAGAATAAGTGATCTAAAAGGCTTCTCATCACCTTATATTCTGATATAATTAGGAAGATGTAACTTGGACAATGTAGTGTGATAATACTAGCCGTCTCCCACGGTTTCACCCGCATTCCCGAGATGAAAAGATAAAGATACACTCAGAGATAATGTAGCTTCCTATTAGTGAAAGAATTTTTCGAATCCGACAAGTAGTTCCGGAGAATAGCGTGATTAAACAAACAAACAAAAAACTCTTTAGCTTTGTTACATTATAGATAGATTTGAAAGCATAAGGCTATATATCTTTCATAAATATCCTACCAAATTACAAAGTACAATTAACAAGGTGCTCATGAAAATTCAGAAAACAATGACATTGAAGAGAGTGACGTATTATAACGTAACTACGCAAAGTTAAATAATAAACCTGTTAAATATTACGCATTCACAGCTGATTTGTCATACTGAGGTCAGAATATGCTAATAAGCTGTGAAAATTTACGTAAATCCTTGTTACACCAAGAGCGGTAACAGTAAATTTACCGTTACCAATAATAGTTTTCAATTTAGTGAAAATCAAAAAGCTAAGTAATAATGCACATTTGCAGACTGATAATCTAATTTAAATATTTCGATGTGCATTTTTATTTGAAACTAAGTTGATAATCTGTATCAGACAGACAGATAAAAAACAGTGTCAGATTAGAGTTCCTGCGTCGTTTTCATACGTTTTAGTGTACTTTGAAGACTGCCCCGTTATTACAAGTGAAGGTTTAAGTCGAGTCTTGTAAAACCTAGGTTTTAAGATAGCCCCAGCTTTTTTGTTATATGACATTAGAATGTTACGGATAATATTTAAAACCTGGTTTTTAAACTTGACTTAAAACTTCTTCTGTAAAAAGGCAGATAAAGTTGTTGGTAAAAAGTTTACATGACTATTGACTACCCAAGATCTTAGGTTGAGAAGCAGGCAGACGATCCACCATAACATTGATACTGATATTGCCAATACCATGTTTACCCTATTTCTGTTTATAGGTTTACCCTAAGGCCGATGATAGCTCAGTGGTAGTGACGTCGGATACTGAGATGAAGGTCCCGGGTTCGAATCCTACAATGAGCTTGAGTTTTCGGTGAAGGAAAACATCGTGAGGAAACCATAGCACGGTGGTAGGGTACTTCGTAGTACCCGCCTGGCTAGCTACCACCCTCAAGTTGAAAATCTGTCGCCAAGCACCTTTCGATGTGTTCCGACAGTTGCACTTGAGAGCCAGTTCCTTCTAGGCTTTGTGTGCTTACCACCTTCGGCCGCATCATCACTTACCATGGTGAGATTGCGATCAAACACAGACCTATAAACAATAAAAAAAAAACTACAGCAACTTACAAATTGAAATATATTGCTGCTGATTCTGTTGTAAATCGCACTAATCAAATTTTAATCACATCTCTTTCTTACAAACATTATTGAAAGAAGATAGAAATAATCTAATGCTGTCCAATTAGTCTTGGCCGTTTTCATTAGCGGGTAGACGTAACCAATTTTGATGGCGACTAAATTTATGTTGAAAATAATATATTTTCCCGAAACAGCCAAGTCCACCGAACGACTTTTTCCATATATTTGGTACGGAATCTTTATTACATCCTATTCTTATGTTCTTTGTTAGAAAAAGGTATATTGAGACTAAATTAGTTTAGTTGTAATAAACAGAATCAGTATAATCTTTTGACAATGCTCCTGATATGCCCAAAGCTTTATTTAACCGTCCGGCTACCAGACTTGTTTTTGAGAACTGGTTTTTCTGTCTACCAAAAGTCTGCTCTGTAATGTTATGTAAATTAATCGATGTCAATAATCAGGTTTCATTTTAATCTGACATATAATTTTGCTTACAAAGTTCGATTATGTAATAATGAAGTGAGAGTTCATACAGTGACTCAGGAAAGATTTGAGTTAGGAAGTGATTGACATTTTAAAGAACAATGATATTATAATGTTTAGCTCTCTAACTGACGTACTCAGAGACGTCAATTAGAATTTAATAACACATTTAAATATCTATCTTTGTTTATTGAATAGATATAGAAAGGGACAGGTCTAGAGATAACGAATCATTATACTTAATTGACGTCTCTTTTATTGAGTGAAAATATCGAAAACAGAATAATATTTAGCGTCAGTTGTCAGTTGTTTTAAATTCTCCAAAGGAAAAATCTGAAATAATTACAGTTGATGAACATTGATGTAAATATTACAGGAAAAAGTTTCTAACTAACACAGTTTTATCGAAATCGTCAAAATTCGTAAAGAAACAAACTTAGGTCTGTTTTTTTTACAACAGTTATCAGCTATCAGCTCAAACCAAGAAATATTTGTCCGAGGAAGGTCGGAAATCTTGGTGAGCGAGTTAGACTCAGACACGCACTTGGTCAGTTTATTATTAATCAATCCGTAAATACGCAGTCCTGCCAACCTATACAAAAAACTAGAAATCAACTGACTTTCAAGGGCAACTTCCTCAAAAAATATTTGGAAAAAAAAAGCTGTAATATTAAAAGATCTTCCACAAAACAAAAAAAAACTTTGCTGTCTTGCCGGAGTCTTCTCAGTTTAAGTGTATTCCGAACCGGTGGTAAATTCAACTGTATGTACCAATTTAACGTTCATAAGTGCCTTACTAGGGCCTAAACTGAATAAATGACTTATTGATTTTGATTTGATTTTGAAAATACGATGCTTTATATAAGGTGATTATTAAAGATAAGAAAACTCATTGTATTGATATTTCTGCCTCATATGATAGTTTTTTGTAAACCGTTCGAATAAAGAATGATTTTGAAAATGGAGACTTCTAGCTGATAGCTTTTGACCATGTTTCGTGCGTACAGAGTACTCACATCACTAAAGTGCTATTTTGACGTCACGGTAGGTAGAAAAAAAGTGGCACGTTTGGTTTTTATATAGATGGAGGGACTTGCGTTATCGATTAAGATTTATATCTATGGATTGTACCTATTGTACAATCTACCGCCATTTTCAAAATCATTTTTAATCGGAACAGGTTATACACTTGAATTTATTAATCAACATAAATGACGATCCAAATCAAGATCTTAAACAGAAAAACCGCATGCATCTCAACGTATGCAGACCGCAAAACACAGTACCCTCCTTACCTCGGTACAGTAGGCTAAAAGACCATGAGAATGGTTTAACAATGCCATGGTGAGTTTAATGTCAGTTCACGCAAGGTTCACACGTTGGTAATATGGAGCGAGTCTAATTATGTGCATAAAATATTTTTATACTAGACCATCTTTGAGCACGTGGTTTTTTCTTGCAAAACTAGTAAAAAATCACAGATATACATCTAAATAGATTGTGATGACGCGAGCAAAAAGCTGATTATTTTATTCAATCTATCATTCACTAGCTGTCTCCGCGGTTTCATCCGCATTCCCAGGCTAAAAAGTAGCCTATTTACCATAAGCTATCTGGTTTGGTTTTGGTTCTTTGTGCCAAATTATCAATCCATAATCGCAAAATCAAGGGTAGATCGAAATGTAGAAATTGGCAGTGAGTCAACATGATCAACGGCTATTTATTTCCCTGATACATATTTAGAAACTCTCATACTGACTCATCATAACCTTTAGAGTACTTTCCGTTAATATATAATCATTTACATAGTGACACAAGTTTTGTAATTCTAACAGCAAAGTAAAACAAAAAATCAATGGATTTAAATTACAGATTCCGTATAAAGTAATCTCCTATACCCAGATACAGAACCAATAGGTCACGAGATAAGAACGTTACTAGTTGACTCTACTACCGGTTTGGTATACACCTGAGAAGACACCAGCTAGAGACACACAGCAAGGCATCCTTTTTGTGTTGTATTCCAAATATTAACGTACAATAATACAAAACAACAAACAAAGTGTAGCGAAAAGGGTATATATCCATTAGAGTAATTTACTTTTTTGGTACTAGGCGCATAGATAGACGAAGAGTTTTTTTTTTATTTAATTAGCAAGTGACGCATAATGATAATGAAATGTTATGATTTTAAGTCAATAAATAAACTTTGATGCAAAAAATTGGTATGAATTTTTGAGTAATTTATTTTGAGCTGAAACTTTTTATAGAGAGTCTGTTTCTGATGTAGTCTTACTTAACCCCTTTCGGATGGATATACCATTTACGTTACAGCCTACGACTTGCGTATCACACCGGTAGGCACACCAACCGGTCAGTGTTATTCCGGTATTATTTTATCTCCATAAGTGGCTAAACTCTTCAAACGTAAAGACATACCTCTTATAATTTGGATAGCTCTTCACTCAATTCATATAAGAGTGGTCATCACTGATGCTTTCGCTCACTTTCACTATACCTCAGTCTCAGGCGGATCTAGAGATATGTCGCGGGTCGGTGGCTCCCATCTCATGTGTTACTGGGACTTTGATATTTATAATTATTCCGCTAAGCACCAGCTTGACGCCCTCGACTGACCGCCGAGCCAGGACACTCATTGGAGATGAGTCTTTAATTAAGGCGAAACTCACTAGCCTCGAGCATCGAAGAAAAGTTACTTGCTTATCGGTTTTCTACAGGATATATTTTGGAGAGTGTACGCGGGAATTGTTCAACCTTATTCCACCATCCTCATTTTTACACTAAACCACAAGACGCCGGGAAAATTTTCACCCGCATGTTGTTGACATACCGAAAATACGGACGCCGCGTTTTGCATCCTCATTTATATTTTGGAGAGTGTGCGCAGGAATTGTTCAACCTTATTCCACCATCCTCATTTTTACACTAAACCACAAGACACCGGGAAAATTTTCACCCGCACGTTATTGACATACCGAAAATACGGACACAGCGTTTTGAGTCCTCATTTATAATGCGGACAGCAAGGGAGTGGAACTTGCATGCGCAGCCGCACTATGGCCTACCTAAGAAGCAAAGGAGTTGAACTTACTTCTGGCTCCGTATTTCCTCTTATAACCTTTTTTTATTTTCTTAGTTACTGGAATCTGGGGGACCTACACCTGAGTAGAGGGAGGGTATATTCTATGAATATATTGTAAAACCTCCAACCTTTCTAACGACTTTATGGTTCTACAAATCACTTTGGATTCCACTGCTATGAATAGGAATAATAAAATAATATCAAACTTCCCCCATATTACAAAAGAAGGTTTAAGTCAAGTCTAGTAAAACCCAAGTTTTATATATATCCGTCGCTTTCTAATGCCATAATTACCAAAGAGATGGGGCTATCTAAAACCTGGGTTTTACAAGACTCGACTTATGACTTCTTTTGTAAGGGGGTAAACACGAGAAACTCCGATTTCACTGAAACATTTCGTCATGAATGAAGATACAATTTATTTGGCAATGACCTCTCGTTGTATTTTCTACTTTTGTCCCAAATTCATTACCATTAGGTAGTTATTATACCTAATAATTAACAATTTTGCGTGCCTTTTGTCATTGCTTCTTACTTTGAAGTATTCTTTCGACGATTTTTTCCCCTGTCTAATCAAAAAATACTAAGGATGGTTGTAAAGTAACAAAAACTGTAAAAACTCATCTCTTGCGCATATTTCCAATTATATTTAATAAAAATACTAAAAGGCAAGCATCCATTACTAGGCTATCCATGGTTGAGGATTGAGTGCTTTACATCACTAGCACTAATGAGTCAAATTAAATTAAAAAAGTTATTTATTCAGTTTAGGCCCTGGGAACCAATTCTCAGCCAATCGAAATTGATCGCTCGATCGAAAAAAGTACGAATTCGAACTTTTATCGTGTGTTAATCATGTTACGTTATTCCGGCAATTTAGAGGCCGGCATTTTTAGAAGGAAAACCACTCAACTAGTCCTTTGATTGGTCGGGATCGAATTGACTCCGCCCCTCGAAATTTTGCAGTCGAATAGGACTCGAACCGTAAGTTCGATTCGAAGGCTAGTTCGAGGGAAGTGAGAATTGACCCAGTTCTCCTGGTAAACACTTACGAACGTTAAGTACATACAATTGAATCTACCTCTCCTGAGTTTCCTCCTCCTTGAGTCTCCTCCCAGAACTATATAATTGTATAATCAGTCATGAATATCTAGCGGAAACTTGGACATTCTTAAGATATCAGCTTATACGAACTGATGTATAAAAGAATAACGCCCACCTAATGGTAAGCAGTTACCGTAGCCATATGGACGTTTGTAACACACGTGGCATCACTACGCGTTACCGTCCCTTTCCCCCACCCGATGAGCTCTGGCGACCTTACTCACGCGCAGGAACACAACATAAAGTTATTTGGCTGCGGTATTCTGTAAGGTGGATGTACTTCCTCAGTAGAACTGCTCTTTGAGCGAAATAATAACAGTACTCTTTATGCGGCCCGGCATACTTGGGGTGGTGCTTCATTTTGTAGAAGTCCTGCTTTTTTATACCTCCATGAATATAAATATCAAATTATAGATATTTATGTTTCTATCTATCTGGGGGCACGGGAGTGCCCCCCGCCAAGACAGTCAAGCGAAGCGAAAGGGCACTACCTACCTTTTCTCGAAGCGCTTCGTCATTTTTTTGAACCCTCATAACTTGGGTTTGGATTACACCAGATAAACAAAATTCTCAGGACATGATGTCAATAGTAAACTTATTAAACATATTAAGTTTCAATAAGATAGCTCTTATACTTTAGATTTTATTGATATCTAAAAAACCCCGATTTCGTCACTGACTCACTGATGATCATCAAAACTCATAGGGTACTTCCTGAAGTCCTAGAAAGCTGAAATTTGGTATGTAAGCTTGTATCAGTACACAAACAACAAAAAAATTATAAAACTTGGAAATTTCAAACAAAAAAAAACATTAGTAACTTACAAAAAGAAGTGAAATCCCACCAAAAACATTTTTATGTAAAATGTTGCCGCCAAGACATATGGCTCGTACTGTAAAAAGTTATCAGATCTCATGTAGAGCCAAGCTTATAACTCTACATCCACTTACTCTACAAGCTCTAACTTCACAAACTCTACACACCGTAGTCAAAATATGTGGCTTGGCCGTTTCAATACTACAAGAACTATTGAATAACAAAAAAATAATGAACAGTGAATACATTTTTCATCTTACTCCCATGTGACGGTAGAGATTACATTATTTACTATTATCGACTTTACAAACCGGAGGTAACGCATTAAGCTTTCGTTTTTTATTCCGTTTTATAGTTCATTTTAAAAGAATGATTGTGCATTTTAGAATTAAATAATAAACCGTGACCGTTGTAAATAGGCGACGTTCAGAATGTTAGCGAGTGCCGAGATACTTGACGGATTGCTACTGCGGGACCCACTCACGTCCCATATCGCTGCATCCAAGTGAGAGCTTTAAATCATGTGCGTCAAAGTAAATTTTATAATGATAACATAAAATAGATGACGGCTCGTGACAAGGGTCAACTATTTCATTTAACCTTAAGAATACCTTTCAGAAAAAAATTTTGCTTAGAAACTCTTTAGTAAAAAAGACTCGACTAGGAAAGTATCTAGACCTCATAGAAAACTGCAGCTAAATAACTTTTTGTTGTTTGTCGTGAGTACGGTCACCAGAGCTCATCAGGGTGGCAGGAAGGGTTAGTAGCGTTAGTGATGCCCTGAGTGTTAAGAGCGTCCATAGGTAACGGTAACCGCTTACCACCAGGCGGGAAGTATGCTTGTCTACCGATTTTCTTGTATATTTTTTTTATTAAAACATAATTTTTTTATTAAGTATAATTATTTCTATTTAAACGCTCCTAAATTTTGAATTATAAACCCGCGTTCATTCGGACATGGTCCGCTCCGCTAAGTATTCTGACCGCAGCTTGATGGCGTTCGTTATTCAAAACGATCATTACGTTGAGTTACAAGTGACTCACGTGCACATAGAAAGTTCTTTTTTCAAATTCACACGTTTCTAAGTTGAAATGATTTTTATCATTTTCAAATTATACTGATGAAAAGTACGATTTCTTATGAACTTGTTGATTTGTTTTCTATGATAAAGTTGGGAAGATTTTATTATTGATATACATAAAACCTAGTTTCCGCAGATGTTGATGAACGTGGACGTTGTTTAGAATATTCGAATATTTAAAATAATGTTGTTTGGAAAAAACAACATGTGATCGTTACATAATTGAACTGTTTTACAAAAAACTTAAACCGACTTCAAAGTACACTAAGAAGTAATCAAATCCTGATCAAATGACAATGGACCAAACGGGAAGTGTACCCTTCCAAACAAAAAAATAATTTTCCAAGTCGGTTAATAAATGACGGAGTTAAGAGGTAACAAACATAAAAAAAACAACCGAATTGAGAACCTCCTCCTTTTTTGTCGGTTAAAATGATTTATTGGTAATTATATTGAGCCTAGGTAAATTAATGCAATGTTATGTTTAATTATTATTACTCTTATTCCGGAGTTTCAAAAATATATTTAGGCACACAATATAATACGGTTTGAGGTCAAGAAGTAAATATCATAATTGAAATGATCTTTCAAGTGTTAAGCATCAAAACTTATAGAAATACGGTGTTCTAACTGTGAAATCGGAAAAAAATCGTAACCGTATGAATGAAATCAAAACTCCTAACTAAACAACGATAGAGAAAACGTTTTCTCTATCGATTTCTCACATAGTTACTCTATCACGTTTTAAAATATGTAGCAAATGACATGTTTTTACCAATTAATCCATAGTATTCGTACAGACAGACGGCAAAACAATAGTAAGAGTAATTTTACGTTGCATTGTTCGTTTTTTATTCAGAAAGAATCAATACATCACTAACTGCTTAAGGAATCTGATTTTTATTATTGTTCCATTCTATCAAGTTAATATAAAGGTTGCTACGTATTTGCGTGAGTGTTAATATACAGGGTGTTGTTTTGGTCGGCGACAAGCGACCCAGGAGCGGTAGTACAAAATATATATTCCCCAAAAATGGACTTAATTCCATTAAATACTGTAAATATGTTGAGAAATACCTTAATCAATTTCAAATAAAATTACCGCAAAGTATGGTTACTAGGCACGTGCACAGACTAGAGCTAGGCGCAAGCCGCCATCGCCCCACCCCTTTACTCCCTCGTCCTCCCGTTGAGTATTATGTCTACACTTTAGCTTATTACATGATTTTCAAAAATTTAATTTTTTTATTTTTATTATTTAAAAAAAATAAAGTATTTTTTTATATTTTTTTAGCACCAGTATCATTTGTATTATCGACCCTGAGTCGCTCGTCGCTGACCAAAACAACGACCTGTATAATAAATTAAATTATTAAAAGAAACAAAAAACCCGACTGCGTAAAACAACAATAACTGAAAAGATAAAAACAAGCTTTATTCTATAGAATTTTGAATATAACTTGAATTTTATAAGGCTCTTTTTTATTCGTAGATGCTATATTAAAATAATATACCCTATTACACTCTTAGATCCATCAAGCCGTTTAGGCTGCAGAGCGTGCCAAAGAAATAGACATACCTACATACATACATACACTCGAAAAACATAACCCTCCTTCCGGGTCAGTCGGTTAAAATAGTATGAACAACCCACAAATTAATTACATTAATACGATCTACTAATTAAAGCCTCGTGAATGAATATTTCAGAGTGTTATTTAGAGTGCAGTCAGACCTATGTATATAAACTCAAGAATTGTTTGACGGGCCAGTTGGATTAGTTGGTTGAGATCCCACCCTATCGCGCTGCAGGTCGTAGTTTCCCACACAGGACATGCATTTGTGTGCATGAACATGTCTATATGTCCTGAGTCTAGGTGTAATTATGTTAAGGATGTATTTACAAACAAAAAAGTAGTATATATATTATATCAGTTATCTGGTTTCCACAGTACAAGCTCTGCTTAGTTTGGGATCAGATAATCGTGTGTGAGGCAGTTTTTGCGTGAAATAGTAATAAACATCCATACTAACGAACTTTCGCGTTTATAATATTAGTATGGATATTGGATAGCTTCTAATTCTTGAAAAATATCTTCACACTAATGTAGCAATAGCCTTACGGAAAAATTTCGATTTATTCAAAAAAGTGTGTGAGAAACACTATCGTTTATTTATAATGTTTCACTTTCAGATTCTAACATCCATATTGAAATATTATTTTTAATAAAAACATAGTTATTAACACAGACGTAATTTAGATTTATGTCTGTGGTTATTAACTATTTGAGTAATTATTAACCTACTTGATTTACTATTCATGAAAACCATGGCACGGTGGTAGGGTACTTTGTAGTACCCGCCTGGCTGGCTACCACCCTCAAGTTGAAAATCTGTCGCCAAGCACGTTTCGGTGTATTCCGATAGCTGCACTTGAGAGCCAGTTCCTTCTAGGCTTTGTGTGCTTACCATGGTAAGTGATTACCATGGTGAGATTGCGGTCAAACACAGGCCTATAAACAGTAAAAAAAAAGATATTTTATATTTCATCGTCATCATATCAGCCCATGGATGTCCACTGCTAAATATAGGCCAGCGGCACCCAGCAACTCTGACCAGTAGCCTGATTCTCGTAACAAAACGTCAACGACTTCTAAACGATTTTACAATTGAATTGCAATTGAAACTGCTTTTCGTATTCTCGTAACACATTACGCACGGTTGAAGAACGATCCTATCGAAGTTCGAGTGACGTGTCGTTGCAAGCGTATTCCGGTAATTAAATCGAACTCGTTAATCGAAAAAGTAACGATTTAATATTTTTTTCTCAAATAAAGGTTAATTATACTCTATTTCATATAGGATGAGTCGTCAAGGTCAAGGGTTGGGTTTTTTACCAATATCTAGTGAAATTCCATTTGATTACTCTGAAATAATATTCACAATATTTCGTGAAACCTAGCTCTATCATAGTATTCCTTTATTATATCGAAATGAACATTAACCATTGAGAAATTTAATAAAATACCATGTGTCACCGAACTCATGTTATTTGAAATATAATAGTAAATCAATTAGGATTAATATGGCAATATATTTTTTTTGCCCAGATGAGTAGTTAGATAATTGCTTGCTTGTCGTTGAGTTTCAATCCTATTGAGTTATCGTTCGATTGAAGTAGCACGGGAACACGAAATTAAAACTGATGTTTATTTGGACGATTTCTAAACTCTAGCGACATTTGGATCGTTTCGAATTACGAGAATCGGGCCACAGGTCATCGGTCCACACGGTGGGAGGTCGTCTCCCGTTCGGCGCTTTCCAGTACGTGGTCGCCACTCAAGAACCTTTCTTCCCCATCGGTTATCGGCTCTTCGAGCGAAATATTTACGTTTCATACAGTCCGATAATGTGAAAAAAGAAACACTAGAATCCTGGAAGAATCTGACTCTCAAGTGAAGCTTTGAGATACGACATTAAGGGTATTTGGCGAGGAATGTGCGTCTGGAATTTTGGATAATTAAGAAGATTCGTTTTTTACTAGCTACAAAGTCTCTCTCACTATAGTCGTTCCCTCATGTCTGAGGATCGTGGTCAGTACCGGGTTTGGTTCTAGAGCGGATGATCTGTCTCCACCGGTTTCTATCCAATGCGTCCCTTACGACCATGTAAAACTTGGAGGACGAATTGTCCTTTACTTGATCGGACCATCTAGTTGGTGAACGACCACGTAGTCGTTTTCCTTCCGTGTTCCCAACTATGATCAGTTTATCCAAACTTTCATCGCCTTTGCGCATCATGTGGCCGAAATACTAAAGAATACGTTGATGGCGGTGGATAATTGGGTTTTGATTTGGAGCTACAAAGTAAACATTTAAAAAAAAATTGCCTTGGGTAAGTAGACATATCCTGTTAACGAGCATATTCCTGGGCATTATATAAATCAATAGCACTCATATATTTGCAAAGATATACAACATACTAGATAGATATACAATAACCCAAAGATATGTAGAGTCAGCGCGGGTTCCGAGTATTTTCCGTTTTACGATATTTAGCTACAAACATTTCTTTGCGATATGCGATATTCTGTGCGATAATGCTAAACATATTCTGGTTTGAATCCACAGGTTTGGTTTTTGGGATCTTCTTACACCTTTTAGAGTTGGTAGTAGCACTACTACTAGCCAAAGACCGAAAACTAAACCAATAAAAAAGTAACTTCTTATGACTATAAATAGGATCATAAATGTTACTTCAAAGACATTTAACGGGCTGATTGTGGCAAGCTTTTGTTATGAAGATCAGATTAATAACGGACCTGTTGTATTGGGTTACGATGTCAATAGACTTATTGTTCGATTGGTGGGAATACTGTAATTACCTAGTAGATCTAGACCCAAGTCGTGGTTGGTTGAAAACGTAGATTTTGAAGACAATAAACTGGAAAGAAATAATATAATAGGAGACAATAAAACATTTAGTACCAGCTTCTTGAAATTGACCATGATGTTTTTAAAGATTAATAAAGATACTCAATATAGTGCAATGTTGGCAGTGAATCCATCCGCGCGGGCCAGGATAACAATAGAAATCAATTGTTATTTTTTAACCGAAAGTAAAGTATGATGTAAAACATGGATTGGACGTTGTAGAATCGTAAAAATAGAAGAAGATCGAGAAAAGTATGGAAGAATCATCATGATCAATGAAAAGATGATATGTTTGAATGTACCGTTATGATAGATAGGAAACTAGACTAAAGGAGAAGAGCTAAAGAACCCTTAAAAAATATGAAAAACAAAACCCTTGCTCGAGACCGAAGGCCCTGAGCGGTACTATGCCCGAGAAATGGAGATAGCTCTCTATTATACAACTTAAAAATATCTTATATAAAATCTGGGTACTGTACTAAAACCTTCATATACCTATTGAGATAAAAAGTGTAAAGATGTCTTGCAAAATCATTATTTGGGTAATGTTAGAATCAAAAACAACCTGCAGTCATAAGCTTTGTATCCACAGAAATGTAATAAACATACATACATATAGTACAGACTAAAATAGTGGGTTGTCGGCAGCAATCTATACAAAGTGCGGCGGAATACCAGTCGGCGTGGTTTCTATTGCAACAAGGCCAATGCCGCGAGTCAAGTGCAGTACACTCTATCACATAAATCTGAATTTCCTATGGAAAAGTGCTCTGTAAGCCAGTAAGACCCAAGTTTTAAGATAGTCCCGGCTCTTTTTGTTATATGACGTTAGAAAGTGACGGATGTAATTTAAAATTTAGGTCGTACCTAGTAATTGGTGATCTGACGAATTATTTTAAGCATTTGATCTATTAAATTTTATATTCATTGAGTTTAATAGCTGGCCTTCTAATGAACCTTACCTGATAGATGATATAAAGATGTGATTTAACTTTCTCAACTATTTGATAAAAGTAAAACCCAGTAAGTGTGTTTATTCCGGCTAATCTCAGAAACGGCTGAACCGATTCAATTTTAGAACTTTAAGTTGTCTTTACATGTTATCGTGTCTTACTATACTAGTGAGGTCCGGTTAATATATCTGACGGGAAACTGCTTCCATGTCTCTCCAATAATGACCGTTTCTGCCGCTCCGAGTAAACACGAGGATATCCGATATCTGCGGGAAATCTGATAGATGGAATATACCCTAATTATTCTACTTTTACTTTTTAAGGATTACTATCATCATCATCTGCCTGTCCTATTCCCAATCATTTGGGGTCGGCGCAATATGTACGCTTCATTCATTCGTCTCTTCTATCCGTTATACCAGCATCCACTCCTTTCTTACCCATATCATCTCTTTAAGGATTACTATCATCAGTTTTTTGTAGTTATTAACTATTGTGATTCCAAAATCAATACTGGCATCCACAGTTTTCATCTAACAAGCAAAAATATTTCTTTTTTTTATACGAGAGAGTCAGTAGACATCGGTAGAAGTCGGTAGCATGCGGCCCGCCTGATGGTAATCGGTTACAGTAGCCAAATGAATGCTTGCAATACACAGGGCCTCACTCATGCGTTACCGACCTTTTCCCCCTCCTCTGGCAACCTTATTCACGCGCAGGAACACAACTTAAAGCTATTTGGCTGCGGTATTTGAATGAATAAATTATTTCATTTCATTTCATTTCATTATTCTGTAAGGTGGATGTACTTCCCCAGTCAAGCTGCTCTTTGAATGCTATGCTCTACCTCTCTTTAAATTACATAGTTGAGCATCAATTCAATATGCTTCTCAATAATCTCAAATATCTATGATTTAACTACCTCCTTAATTTTACCAGCTCATTTCAATTTTATGCTCTGTTAAAATGACCATACATCTTAGAATCTTATAACATTCTGTTACAATACTTTCCACGTTTGAAATGATAAAACTGTCACAATCCACGCACGCGTCGACGGTTTCTATGTTTTGAGGTAAATCGCCACACTATGTCACTTTCTAAGCAAATTGCTTACATCGTGAGGTGCTCTGATGTATGGACTCATTATTCTGATGCTATGTGATTTGTCTAGGGTGTATCCTGTTATGATAGTAAACAACATTGATAACTTTCAATATCAGATACCCTAACGATTTCATCAAAGAGCTTGACTACGACACCTATTTTTTTATGGCTAATATTTTTTTTTAATCTCATTATGGTCAATGTGTAAATGAATATAATACACATAGTCAAGAGGGGAACTCAAAACATTAGCTGCCAGAAATTAACAAGCATCAAGCCAACTTATAAGAGAGAAAACCAGTCAGGCAGCAACTATGAAATAATGTTCTTTATCAAACTTCTTCGATTTCCTCACTAATAGTATCTTCATTGAAGCTCAAATTTAGTATTTATGATGGACCATAACCTTTGCTGTGGCGCCCAACTTCACCACTAATTGAGGTGTCATTGCTTTAAGATCAGTAATTTTATTCCAAACATGTAGAGTCAATGTAGGTAGAATACTAGGTTTACATACATTAGTTTTACTACTGGTGATCGGAACAAATCGTACGTTTTGTGACCTGGTTGTAAGAAATATCATGTTCTACACGTGTTTTTGTCGTTCGTAAAGTAGAAATCATAATGAGGCATGTTATGTTCCTATTATTGATAATTACTAAGTAGGACGTTGACGTTGTTCTTAACAATAAGCAATAAGTATAGTTGGGGTTTATGCTTTATCTATATTTTTGATTTGGACCGTTATGGTTGAGATATTTTGTATAACTGTGAAATTTCTACTGATTAAAAAGTGAATAGCATGTGAAATTGTAATAAGCAATGGCTTGAAGGCTTCTTCTAAATTGATTAGCTTCAATATAGGTGTAGTCTTTTCTTAACCATTTATATCGTTGGTGAGTACAATGATAATCAAATGTACATACGACTACATATCAAGCTACATATTTCCAGTAAAAGCTGACCTCTCATTGTACGGAAATCCCATACAATGCGAGATCAGCTTATACTAGAAATGTATAGCTTGATGTGTAGCCGTGTGTACAATAATAATTCAAAGGGTGCAAAATGTTGATAAAATATTAATATTTAATTTGCATTCTAAAATAGCGATTCTATTTAAAGTAATACCTAGTCATAAGACAGTAGAACTCTAAAAGATAGTAAACATGTTGATCACATTATGTCTTGCGACTTGTTGTGGTTACGCTCTATGGTTGTGGCGAAATTGCACATTGCTAGGACCTCAACCTAAGGCATACCCGGGTGCTTTACCGATCATTGGACATCTACACCTGTTCCGTGGTAAAGCTACAGGTAAAAAACCATATCAAAAATATTATGACTGTTATAGTTACTATCTAGTTTCAACTGATCAACTGTGTTAGAAATTCGTATAGAATTAACTGGGGGATTTTTTTCTATGCCATCTTCCAAAGATAATATTTGATTTATTTTCTCTAATTACTTTGTTTTTCAGACTTATGGCAACGGCTCAAAGACGTTATTCATTATAGCTTGGAACATGGCGGTGTAGCATCTATCAATTTGGGTCTGAATACAATATATGGTAATTATTTCAATATTATTATTGTATTCTAATTAAAAGAGTATAAGAAGAGCCTCTGGAAAGACAAGTGACCTGACAGTGCGAACCGATTGAAGTCACAGTATGTTCATAAGTTTAATTTCTTTGATATATCATTTTTTCACGATGCTTTCTTTTATCAAAGACTAGCAACCCACCCCGGCTTCGCACGGGTGCAAAGTCGTAATGAGGTGTCGATAGATTTGCGCGCCCGCGCCCGCCTCGGTCCGCCCGGTCACGGTATCGCGAATAGTTTCTTGCTAATTTCGAATCTTTGATGATTTTACTACCCTACCCTACTATAGGTACATAGGTATTGAAGCAGTATTGAATATGAAGTAATTTATTTTGATAAGGATTAATACCAAGATACAAATAAAGAGCATTTTCTAGCGGCGGCATTTCAATAATTTTTTTAAAATAAAAGAACACTTATTGTAGCATAACTATAATAGTTAGACATATAGTGTCGCGACACTTTTTGAAAATAATGATGTATTCTACAAAGTCGTAATACATTATTTTATTCTATCATCAATAGTTTTCACAGCGCACGCGATGAAAAGAATATTTTAGGTAATTTTTTTACACCTTGGGTTACATTATTGGAGTTTTAGTAAGGATCCCTAATTTTTTGAAAATATAATATCACCTATGTCACCCGGGGATAGTGTAGCTTCCCAACAATGAAAGATTTTTTCAAATCGGTTCAGTACCTCGGAGCCTATTCAATGCAAACAAACAAACAATCAAATATTTCCTCTTTATAATATTATATTATTATTAGTTAGATTACCATTTGGTATATTTGTCGTATGTTAAAGACTCGGTGGTATAGATCAACAATGTGTATCTTCACACTCATGATTGTCCTTTCAGACGTGAGTTCTAACTCTATCGTCAAAAATTAATTGCAAACTGAATACAAAAGTCTCATTAAACTTTTCAGTACTCACCGATCCAGATGACTGCTTGACAGTAGCAAATACATGTTTGGACAAGCATTACGTTTACAATTTTGCTAGACCCTTAATTGGTCAAGGGCTACTCACAGCAGATGGTACGTCTTGATTTAATAAATTTTACATATAATCTGTTTTATGGAGAGTATCTAATGATGAGAGTATTTAAGGCGATGATAGCTCAGTGGTAGTGACGTCGGATACCGAGATGAAGGTCCCGGGTTCGATTCCTACAATGAGCTTGAGCTTTCGGTGAAGGAAAACATCGTGAGGAAACCATAGCACGGTGGTAGGGTACTTTGTAGTACCCGCCTGGCTGGCTACCACCCTCAAGTTGAAAATCTGTCGCCAAGCACCTTTCGGTGTGTTCCGATAGCTGCACTTGAGAGCCAGTTCCTTCTAGGCTTTGTGTGCTTACCACCTTCGGCCGCATCGTCACTTACCATGGTGAGATTGCGGTCAAAACACAGGCCTATAAACAGTAAAAAAAAAAAAAAAAAAAAAAATGATCAAAGAAAAAACTAGAAAGAATTTGAATATGCAGATGATATTGATAGTAACTTTGAATTTATGAAAATGAGATGTTCCTTATATTTTTTTAAATATAAAATGCTTTCAGTAATAACATGGAAGAGAGATCGTAAGTTGTTAAACCCAGCATTCAACCAGCAAATACTGAATGGGTTCATGGAGGTATTCAACAGCCAGTCTGGGAGGCTTGTCAGTCAGTTTGCTGCTGAAGTTGGCAATGGTCCCTTCAAGCATATCAATTATTTGACGAATATCACTCTAGAGACTATTTGTCGTAAGTACTAATAAATTAGATATTCTGACGTCATTATATCGTTGGTTTGGATGAACAGGGTATTAACTCAAAATTTACGATTTTTAACCTAAAAATACAGTCCTACTTCAAATCATGCGATCTTTCTAACGAACGTGGTTGCATAACGATATGACGTCAAATTTGCGGGGGTGCGGGGTAGTATCTTCGTCTCTTTCGCACTTTTGTACGTGTCGGTTTGAACAACACTGTCGTATTCAGTCTTACTCGCGGAGTTGTGGTGAAAGGACGTCGTTCGTTTATGATATACAGTTTTAACCTTGAAAAACGCAGTGTTCATTAAAAGGTGAGTTCTGTTTGAATACTATTATTTTGTGAAATAGAGTAGTAATTTCAAGTTAATACCTTCTTTACAATAAATTGTTGCATTTGGTTTGTAACGGGTGTTTCTAGTTTAAAGAACTAATTTGAGATACTACCATGTTCACAAAAGTTTTTTTCAATTTAGTGCGATTCTTTCTCGATGAAAAAGTATTTATCTTGAATAATATTATGTAAATTTAAAATAACGTGGATTTTATGGTTTGTTTTGGTTATGATTCTTTATTGTTTAGAAAAACTTAAAAAATTATAGTATTAAAACTAAAAAGTTTTATATTCAACATAATTTGTCGTGTATTTGTTTGAATTAATTATGCTCTTTTCTATAACTACCTAAATTTTTCATTTTACAGAATGATTTCGCAAAGACTTACCTTAATCAGAAACGCTGTTAAAGCACCTGATCCAAGAGAGAGAGAATCTGCATTAGTTTCTTATGATGAGACCTTGAATATGTCTACTCAGGGTATTACTTTTAAAGTATAAATATATCTATATTATAAGTATCTATAAGTATTTCGTTTATAGATTATCAACACTATATTTGCTTGTTATAAATAGTGGTTTAATTTGAATCTATTTCCATTATTATTTGTAGCGACTGATCAAGAAACGCTTTTAAAAGAACCAGCCTCAGTGCCCGAAGATAATCGTGAAAAACCAATAGCTTCAACTTCTACTTTCAATGACACATCTAACAACACAACAGGTAAAATTGTAGGCAATGTCTCCAAAAAATAGTTAAGTTTTAATTATGTAGGTAATTATATAATTCATAATTTATGTTTTATGTTAAATACTGATTGTTTTTCCAGAAGCAAATCAATTAGAGGAGATTGACTCTGATTCGTCATCATTGTACTCGGTCCATCAAGTCGAAAATCATGGTAAAGTTCTTGAAAGTACACAAAATCTAATAATTCTAGAAACAATGTTTACTAAACAGTTAAATGCTTAAATATATATTTCTTCCAGAACCATGTTTTCCCGGAGTCAAATCGGATGACAGTATTAAAGATCTGAACCACCCATCTTCTACTTCGAGCGATTCAGATTCTTCTTCTAGTGACTCCGAATCTTCAAGTATGCCAACAACAACGGCTCCAGAAGAGTTACATTCAAAGAGTTACATGTTTACATGTTTATGATTGTTACCTATATTTCAATTTTATTTAGAAGTACTCTTTATGTTTTTTTAAGTCTAATTTTCTCTTTTGTTTAAGTTTTTGTGATGATTACCTAAGATTTAATTACCTATGATTATTTTTATTCTGGTTCCTCTAATCCTAGTCGAATTAAACTGAGACTAAATAACATAGACTGTGAAATTGTTGGAACGCTGCCATCGTTTAATTAAGAATAAAGTTTATTATAAGTAAACCATACATAAAACTGTTACTACTAAGTTACCTACTATAAAGCCAACGACGCCGACGGTCTTTAGTGAGCTCAAAAGCGTAGGTAGTGATTTAAATTTGTTTATTAAAATAGTAAGACTGATGTTAAAACTATTTTTATGTGTTTTTTTTTAAATAAATAAATTTTTAATAGTGAAATTTTTGTTTTCATTTTGTATTATTTTGAAAATTTATTCCTAATATTTGTGGAACATGGTAGTATTATGAACGCTCCTTAAACATAACTAAAGGAATTAACAAATCATGAAAAAATAGGATGGCATAGCAAACTAAGCATGATGTTTAAATAATGTCTTAAAAAAATAATCGAAAAGTCGAACGTAGACCCTCAAAATTGCACTTTTATGAAAATAATATTTTGTAGTTACTACTTTGGTTCAGAAGTATTTTTTGTGTAAAAAGGTATTATTATGTTCTTGCCTGTAGATTTTAATTTTTTTCTCAGAAATAGCAAAATTAACAAACTCGTGCAGTGAACAAAAACATTATCAATAAAGTAAGTTTACATAATATATAAGTGAGGTTAACCAATTATTAACGGAAATGGAAGTATATTGATTTGAAAACTTCAAATCGGTCTCCTGAAAAATTGGCTTTTTTGAGTTAATACCCTGTTCATCTGAACCAACGATATGTATTATTTAAACATGAGAAAAAAAAAACAATTTCAACAGCGTTTCTGAGACCTATTATTTTTCTAGGATCCGAATGTTTTAATCCAGAACACTATTTTATCTGTGTGTCTTTCATTCAAATCCATAAAGCAGTTTTTGCGTAGAGTAACCAACATTCATACATCCTCACAAGCATTCACGTTTAAAATATGATATAAGGATAGGATTTAATCACAAAATAACTTCATCAATATAAAATCATCATTCTCATCAGCTTGAAGACATTACTTCAACTGCTTTTCTCAATAGGTGGAAGAACTTCGAATATTAATTCCTGGCTTATTTATATGCTCGCAGCCTGCCACATTTGTTTTTATAACTTTATGAGTAGTCGAAAAACTCCTTGAAATTAATCAAAATTTATGAATTTACCCACAGTAACAGCTCTGGGACTAGATCTGGGAAATGAAGTAGTCAGTAAAAAATATTCGCAAACCGCAGGACAAGTATTCAAAAGCTTTACAAAAAGATTCCAACGGCCCTGGATGCATAGTGATTTTATCTTCAACTGGACTTCAGTTAAAAAGGAACAAGATAAAGCTATTAAATATTTGATTGATATCTCAAGCAAGGTAAATAATTTAAAAATGTCTTATAAAAAAAATTAAAGCTTCAGTTTCTTAAAAGTATCATTTATAATTAAGGTAATCAAGATAAGAAAATTGGAACGAAAAAGCAAAACAATCAAACCAAATCATATTATGAAACAATCAGGTAATAGGTATTTGCGTAAAAATCAATTGAGATCGACTTTACTGCTAATTTCCTAATTACCTAAATATCTACAGGAACTCCTTTTAATATGGGCACAATATATTTTCAGATAAATTCAGATCAATCCTAGATCTTTTACTAGATATTGCTGAAGAAACTAATGCGTTTACTGATCAAGAGATAAGAGAACAAATAGATTCAATGATTGTAGCAGGCTATGATACAACTGCTACCACCCTTATGTTTGTTATGATGTTACTAGGGACACATGCTGAAGTACAGGATCGGGTTTATAAAGAGTAAGTTGAACTATTTGAAAAAGGTCTCATAATATCAAAGTAAGGAGGAGAATATAATGAGAATTAATCATAATTTAATGGAGCTCGGTATTTAATGATTGATAGATTACGGAGTTTGAATTACCTTTTTGTTTTATACAGACTTCAAGAAGTATTCGATAAAACAGAAAGAGATGTAGACAAATATGATTTGCTCAAATTAGTATATTTAGAAGCAGTTATAAGAGAGAGTCTACGTGTATACCCCTTAGTTCCTATTATGGCTAGAAATAATAATGTACAAGTGAAGCTCAGTAAGTAATAAAGAAAAACGTTTGTTATGAATAAGTTGTGATGGTTGCAAAAGTAAATAAATGGTTCCTTTTTTAGAGCATTATACACTACCAGCTGGTTGTAGCACATTCCTTTGCACGTATGGAGTTTTTCGACATCCAATGTGGGGCAGTGACGTGGAACAATTCAGACCAGAGAGGTGGTTGGATCCAGCTACGATACCTGACAATCCTAATGCATTTTGTTCGTTTGGCTTCGGAAAACGATCATGTATTGGTAAGACCATGATAGTTTGACTTAATGAGAATTTTAGTGCCATCGGCCGTTTAAGGATACTTTTTCGAAAGTCTACAATTAATCTTCGAGAATTTTAATAAAGTCTGTTTGTTTTTTGACGTGGTGGAATCTTACGACAAGGAACAATTTATTAAAAAAATTGAGGTGTATTAATACTGTATTATTTTTGCATTACAGGCAAAGTCTACGCAATGATGTCGATGAAGACGATCCTCGTCCATGTATTGCGACGTTACCAGATAACGGCAGATGTCACCAAGCTGGTCCTCAGAATAGACGCCATTCTTAAAGCAGTTGCTGGACATCAAATCTCTTTGGAACTGAGAAAATAAATAATAATTTGATAATAGAACTGTGACTTGATATGAGTGTAGAATAATAGAATCAGTAGTCTTATTCCTTAGATATGTTTATAACTATATTATATTCGTAGCTTTGATGATAATATGTATTGGCTTGAGATCAAAGGTCCGAATTTCGAAACAGTGTATGCTATTTTAAATGTTTTTATTTATTAACTTTACGGTATTAGTGTATTTTCTTCTACAGCTAATTCAAACCAATGCAAGATGTGGTGCATTGTAATATTACATTAGCTCTAACACATAAGGAAAGACTTCATTCAATTTTGATTTGGATAAAATTGTGGATGTTTATCTAATAAAATATCATTACAACATATTTTTTTTACATCTGGAAATATAGTTTTTTTTTTGGAAAATTCAGGGATGAAATTTTTTATAATCTCATAAAAAAAGTGAAACCGCATAATTTTATGGCGAAAAGTTTTCCTGTGTCGTGAAGAAAGTTTTCTTGTCTATCCTTGGGCTAAGATATTACTTATATAAGTGTTTGTGAGAACGAGACATCTATTGTGATTTAGTAACACTAAAATATAAACAAGTTCTTAGTTAGAGAACTGTCTTCGGGAGAAAGCATTTTAGTTCATCATTTAACGAACAGATGGCGCTTCATGAAAGTAGGAGTCACGCCATCTGTTTTTGAGTAAGGTTACTTTTTAGAAAGTAAAGAAAAGGAGTTTTATTAATATTGTAGTTTTATTAGGCACCGCTGGATGACAGTATATCACAGCAGTATATCAAGTATGAAAAAGAGGTTTTAGCTACCAACTTAAAATCTGAAAGGAGAAACATACTGTCATATTATCATCAAGCATAAGGAACGGTTTTTCAAAATGTATATTCGTAAAAGTGTATAGGGAAAGCTAAAAAATAAAAAGAAACCATTTTAATTTTATTTATTTATAGAAATGTAAAGTCTCGTGTGCCAACCCAAAGAGTTCAACTCGAACTTAATCTTTCATGTTTATCTAGAGATTCAAAAGAAAAAGAAATTACTTTTTAAAGTTTTCTTGAAGAAAGATAATCTAAAGTCGTCCATTAAAAGAACTATTATTCTATCTACATTGTCAAGAAGATCGATTAAGAAACTTTTGTAAACGCTTTCGGGAGTTCTAACTTTTGGGTGACTTGTTTAACTTATTAGTGCGATGTCTAACCGCTCTTTGTTTCAGGAGATGGATAAAATAAGTTTTGAGAATCTAGTGTTACGACTACTAATACCTTTTTTACCAGAAACGGAACGGAGGTGAAATATTCAACCTCTTTTATTATCTTTATGAAAATAATAAATATATTAAAAACGTAAATATCGAAATAGAATACCCGCAAGCTTGAAACAGTAGCATTTAATGTAGATATTTTTTTACATTTTATAGGCCTGTGTTTGACCGCAATCTCACCATGGTAAGTGATGATGCGGCCGAAGGTGGTAAGCACACACAGCCTAGAAGGAGCTGGCTCTCAAGTGCAGCTGTCGGAACACACCGAAAGGTGCTTGGCGACAGATTTTCAACTTGAGGGTGGTAGCCAGCCAGGCGGGTACTACAAAGTACCCTACCACCGTGCTATGGTTTCCTCACGATATTTTCCTTCACCGAAAGCTCAAGCTCAATTAATTAATTTCCTCTTTACAGGAAATCATTATCATTAATAATTTAAAAGATTTCACAGATTTAAAATTAGCGAGGAACATACACGGGCGGCGGGAGCGGGGGCGCAAATCACTCCACTGACATCATATTACGACATTGCACCTTTACATGGATAAAAATTGCTTTAATTGAGACTCGTATTTTCCAATTAAAAAGGTACAGAAATATTAAATTAGGTAACTATGTATTTAAGTCAATCTACATGAAGAATATAATATTTTTACTCGATTCTTCCAGATTGTTTCGCTTGCAAGCAAGCAATCACCGCCGTTGAATCTTGTTTACACCCAAGACTTTTCCAATATCTGGGAGGATTTCATTTGACTTCGGAAAGGGTTTTGGAATAACTTTTCGAAGCAATTGGTTTTATGAGCTAGATTCGGAAAATTATATCAAAAAAGTATTTTTATTTCGACGAAGTCGGTTGACAAGCGTAAGCCCATGGCCCACTTACTGGAAAGCGATTACCGTAGTCATATGGACCGCTTGCAACACACGGGGCATCCCTCACGCATTACCGATCCTTTCCCCCTCCCCAATAGATTCTGGCGATCTTACTCACGCGCAGGTATAATGTTGTTATTTGAGTGCGGTATTCTGTAAGGCGGAGGTACATTTCCAGTCGAGCTGCTCTTAGAGTGAAATAACCTCTAAGCTCTACCTCTCTTAAAAGTCCGTAAGTCAAAGTCAAAGCCATTTTTTTTTTTTTTTTTTTATTTAGGACAACCAACATTAGGTATTTCACTGAATAACATGCAATATTAAAATAAATCTAAATGCTGCCTCAACTAAAGGCTGCCACGGCATGCAATGTGGACAGATACAGTAAGACAGTTTGTTTTCTTCAAGGAAAACATTAATTAATAATATTATACAAAATTAAAGAATACTGATAGAATTTAAACATTTTGAGCATATTGATAAAATTTAAAATAATAAATAATATAGATTTTAAATAACAATTAAATAGCTTATTAATAAAATAACAAATCAAATCTTAAATTAAGTAAAATTATTCAAAAATAAATTAAGTAATGAAAATATTACAGACGCGAAGGTGAGTGATTCAAGATAAGGTTGTAGTTTAGACCCTAGGAAGGAAATTCATGAAGATCAAAGCTACTGAGTGACCACCGGCTTGTACCAATTTTATTAGAAAAGCAATGTGCCGCTAGGATGGATATCTCAAAAATGGTTGGATGCAAAAAATTGAAACTATCATACATCTTTACACGACGTCGTACACAAAATATCTGTGATACTCAAATCAAGAAATTCGACATTATTCCGCTGGGACTACGCACACTTGGATGTCAATCTTTAACTGAGAAGAATTTGCAAAAAATCTTGCTAGGTTACATTTTCTAAATATTTTATTGACAATCTGTATTTTTTTTCAAATGTTTAACAATATCAAAATAAAACAGTATCTACTAAAATTTAGTATAGTAGGTAAAATGTACTGTAGCCACGTTAGGTAGGTTCCGTAATACTAGATGTCTAGCCTATATTTTTTTAAATAATTCACTTACAATATCATCTCAACCTGCATACGATTGTATGAATCTATTCCAATATGACCGTGATTTCGCAATTGTCGATTGATATTTACATTTCTCATGTCAAAATATCAATACACAATCGTAACATTTATTTTTATTACTTTCGTTTTACAAATAAATTATTTCTTTCTATATTTATTCAAAATAAAGGATAGATTAAAAAAGAATATTGGAATCGGGCGGTAGCATCTAAAATATAAACATCTTCCAAAAAAGTCAAATTCACTTATGATTTACGATGTAGTATATGCAAAATCTTACGATATAATAGCCAAAATAAAATTATACTAATTGCATGATAATCCTACATACTCCGGTTGTCTCAAATCCAACATAAACTAACAGAAGCGCTTTCAGCAGTTAATATATTCAGGGTTAGATTACCATGAAACAGCTTAATTAGCTATTAAAGTGCCGGGAGATAATTTCAACTCTCAAGACATCCCTGGCATGGGTACGATTATTGCCTTTGTTGATTAGAGAAATAGTGAATTTTATCTTGACAAATTACGTTAATTTAGGTAGTAATAATATCCAGGTATATACTATACTTATTAAATAGATATTATCTACATCCAGGCTATAAAAGCTCTATTAAAGTTTCTGAAACAGTTAGCTTATTGCCAACATTAAAACATCCGATGTCATGGTAACCATTATATCATCCAAAACAGTGTATAATGTTGTACTGAATTTCACTATGCAACTCTTTTTTTTTTGATTTTTCGGTCCATACCTTACTCATCAAACAGCCACATTCTCCGTGGTATCCTCATAGATTTAGGATTTAAGAGAATTGCAGAAATTTATTACTTTGTTGTTTACAAAAATGATCATGGGTGTAGATAGTCTTGTATGCAACTGTACATAATTAGTTAAAACCCTCATGTGATACTATTATCACACTCGCTTCGCTTCGTGTGATAAACCCACATTCGTGTTTTAATACCCTCATTATACAACAGATGCATAAATAACTATTATATATGAGTTAACAAAAGTAAATTTTCGAATCGAGATTCAAGCAATTTGGTTTTATAACTTGAACCTTATGGAGTGAGGTGAAATGGACCTTCCGAAACGGTAATAGTGTCTGAGTGCCTCTGAAAGTCTATTTGAATAAATAACCGTTGGCTTGCAGTAACTACATATATGAAAACATACCATTCTAGGAGCTGCGGGTGAACTTTAAAGTAATCTGTTTTTGAAACAAAATAATAGGCCTGTAATACCAAAATTACAATACAGTTCATTTGAAGCAGTCATTCCGGAAATTCAATAATCCTATCATATTTAAATTTACTATTATATTATTTCACTTTAGTTACCGTTCTTTAAAATAGGAATTTAGTGGCATCCCATTATTTAGGTATAACATTGAATCAGAATAAATGATGGTTCATGGCTCGGTTCCGTTGTAATGAAGCTATTCATTGCTTTACAATAAGATGCTTGGGTAGCGGTTTTATTGCATCGACGCAGTGGAAGCAGAAATATTTTGAAAATACCTTGATGGTAAAATTGTCTTTTACACCACTAAGCTTCGTGATGTAGCATGATTATCCATGGATCCTTCCTGGATGGATGACTGCTTAGTGGTATTTCAACTCGAGCGTTTTACGTGCTTTGGAAGACACGTAAAGTCGTTAGTTATCACTTAATTGTGATAGTCGGCGGCTTGAAAACTCCAACAGTGGCCTGATCTCCAGTACCTACAATACTTGTAATTAGCTTACACCAATCCGCAGTGGGCACGCGTGGTGGAGTATCTTCCCATTCCCTTTCATCCTCATTTTTGAAAGAGGCCTGAGCTCAGCATTTGGACATTATAGGCTACATGATGATGATGAAGGCGGCAAATAAGTATGAATAGACGATTGCGGCACCAGAGGTATCACTCACGCGTTTCAGACCTTGAAATCTCATCAGACTCAGAAGTGGTTTGAAAAGAAGTTGGAAAGAGTCGATATACTGACAGCGAAAGGGACAGAGCGCAGTTATTTGGTACTACACCACTGGTCCCCACATACTGCTATTACAGCGCCTCTTCATGAACCTGTGGTGGCTTTACTCACCGTAGGAATAAAACACTACATAAAAGTTATATTATTTGGTTGCGATCTTCTGGAAGGTACGTCCCCAATCCAGCTTCTCTGAATTTTGAACCCCCTTATTTTACCTCTTTGAAAAGTTCCGTTAGTTACCTTAGCTGCCTGGCATTTCAGGGGTGGAAGTAAAAATAATATCTTGACAGTTGATGTATTTTAATCCACTTTTTTGATGATATTCATCAATTCCTTAAATGCAATTAAAAAGAGCTTAAGTATTACTTTATTTGATTACAAAAATCTGGAACAAAATAAAAGTAATTTCGACTCAGTGAATTGCAAGAAAAGTTAATCCATGTGGGTACTTTTATATTATAACGATCCTACAAACAATTTTCAACTTTTGGGTTGGAAAAGCTGTTTCAATATGTGAAACACGAACAATTTTTAGAGAGTAATTTCATATTGTTCATCGTTCAATCGCTGAAGTCCGCTATTTAATAAATATTGATAGGGTCAGCTTTGTGGCTTTGCAACAATTGCTAATATTTATTGGATTATCAATGTACCTGATATGGATGTTCAAGGTGGATGACAACTCCATTTAAAAGGGAAGATCCTTCGCCAAGCTGGTTTACGTGCCAACCCCCCTAGACCAGATGGTTGTCGACAATCGTAATCGTTAGTAAACGATCAACTTTTGTATGGGATTGACATAAGAGATTGTTAAAAATTACGTGATATTTCGATTTGAAATGTCGATCCCATACAAAGGTTGATCGTTTACTAACGATGACGATTGTCAATAACCATCTTTTCTACTGTCCCTGTACATACCAGTCTACGGTCCAGCTGTACATATTGGACAGTTGTATATATTCAGACCGCCGAGAAAACTTCGAATGCGCGATGCAGGATATTGTGGCGCTACTCTCCATCGCTACGCCATCTAACTTTCTGTGTGTGAACTATCTCAGTGAACCTGATATATGGCTGATAGATGTCGCTACACCTGATATATGTACCTGGTAGTAGTAAATTGTAGCAATAAAAGCATTTCTATTTCTATATTGTTCTAGGCCTGTGTTTGACACTCTCACCTTGGTCAGTGATGATGTGGCTTCAGGTGGTAGGTCCATTAATCCAAGAAGGAATCTTGCTCTCAAGTACTGCGACAGACTTTTAACTTGAAGCCAGGCGGGAACTAAAAATGACCCTCCTGCCAGGCTGAGAAGTGCCGGTAATCAACTCAAAAACCATTTTTTTCAAAATAAGCTTTGATAATTTTAAGGCGATTATGGATCAGCAGTGTATGTCGTGACGATAGTTGCGGTTTCAAATCCTACGATGAGTTTGAGCTATCGGTATAGAAAAACTTCGTGAGGAAACAATAGCCCAGTGGTAACGATATCTACTTTGTAGTACCCGACTGGCCGGCTACCACCCTAAAGTTGAAAATCTATCACCAAGCACATATTGGTGTATTCCGAAACTTGTACTTGAGAGACAGTTCCCTTCTAGGCTTTGTGTGGTTACCAACTTCGGCCGCATCATCACTAACCATGATGACATTATGGTCAAACGCGAATAAAAAACCCACAATGGTTCAAATACGCTCCGCTTACCACTAAAGTGATTTCCAAAAAAGAAAATTGTTCCCTTATGTAAGGTAGACTACTAATGAAGGTTAAGGTTCGTCAATCGCTTTTATCCTGAATTTCTAAAATATTCGTTCTAGATCTTTTTTGAAAATTGTATCCGACTATAAAATTATGTATCCAGAGTCTACGCAATAGATGTTTATAAGAATTTCCGGGTATATAAGTTCTTCAAAAGCTTTTATTTGAAAGTATCTCATGTTTCTTTACTTTTTTTAACTTTATTTCTACCTTTCTGATCGAAGAATTCAAGGTATCTTTTATTTTTGGGATGACGTGTTTTGATTGTTGGTTAATTCAAGTCAAACGATTCCTTTCTTTAATGTTGATTAGTGGATAGTTTTAAAGTTGGGATTACCTAATGGTAGTAACATCTCCGCTGTTTTTGTTTTGTTTTATCATGAGATGTATATGATAAAGTATATTAATCCTAAATATTCACTTCTTTAATTAATCTGTATCTAGTTTAACCCAAGTAACGGTAGATGCCTTTTGATGCGTGCTTCTAACGAATGTTTTCTTCAGATCTCATTTAATCTAACTGTAATTATGTAACTGAACAGAATTTAACGGTAGCTATTTATAAAGAGTTGAGCAATTTAATAATTACATTCTTTTTCAGATTGTACTATGTGAAAAAGAATACGTTACTAACTTTCACGCGCATTTTTGGCAAAACTAATATCGTGCTAAACGCAAATCGAAGAGTTGCACTTCTCATGTCATCATAGTAAGAATAAAGATCAAGCGTCTATAGACTTCGGTAATCGCTTACCATTAGAATACAGCCCATTCAGTAAACAAGCATACGGCCCACCTGATAATGACCAAACTTTTTAAGATAATAGTACATGTGTGCAAAGTTGACCATAACAGACGAGGCGGTATTGAGTACGACAAGGAAGCCAGCCAATCAATGTAGATGCGTGTCATACGATGGTTTTCAACACACTTGCGAGGAAAAAAAAGACATGTTTTTTTTTTGTAGAGTTTTTTGATAATCATCAACCACACAATGAGAACGTTAACAAATATGGCGCCCAGATATTTTTTTTGACAGCGATGCGCTATCAATCTGTTTTATCCGGTTAAATTAAGAATGCTTCGTCTTCACACTTATCACTTACAGTGAGATACAAACTTAACATAATCGGAATAATATCATATAACACTAGTGCGGTAAAGTAAAAAGCACCAGTTCGTAATAAACTGTCTTGTGATACTAAAATCGGTGCAATAAGAGCGATTTTAGTGTCGAGTGTGTGGAAAAAAATAAAACGCAAAATAATAAAAAAAATCCTTTTAAATTATATTCGTATACTTATGTAACATTTCAATAAATAACAATAAATTAATATTCATTATAAAATACTCACTTAAATCGTTTGAGTCTTTAAATATTTACAAATAGCAACCTTACTCATGAAACGCTATTTCACAAAAAGATAATTAAATTGGCAACTTATTAATCGACCACTTTCCTGTTATTGTCAGATAATCTGACGTTATCTAAGTTGCTATAAATATTATTTTCGTTACATAGCGTTTTATGATTGAGGGTCTAAATAAAGAGTGAAGAAAGAGAAGTGATTAAAATAAGAGAACTAAAGAAAATGAATGAAACGCGAAAAAGCATGCAATGATAAGCAACTAAAAAGGTGATGATAGATGGTGAAGTGGAAATGATAAAGGCAGTGAAGTGAATGAATTATTTTCCTGTAAAAGGGAAGGGAAATTCGTTCTTTGATAGAGAAAAGAAGATATACGCATAAATAGGAAATAATTTGGGAAGATGATTAAGATGTTTATGATATGTATGATGATGACTAGTGCGAAGGATGAAATTATAATGCTTAGTAAAAACAAGTAAAGTATGGAAAGACTACGACAAAAGCTATAGAAAATATAGATAGATAAGAAAGCGCTTCAGAAGCATGCAATACGGTGGTTATTCTAAAAACAAGAGACATTCCTGATAAAAACTTATTAACAACGAATAATAATATAGTAATTTTGAAATTTGAAGAAGAATCCCGAATCAAGAAGAGTTTAAAATCAAATTTCTTCACTTTCATAGGCAGGAACTTATAATTTTCTATAGAAGAACTTATGTCGTCTTCTCATACTCCGACCATCCTTTATAAGGCAGTGGAGTGTCGTCCAAGTCTCGTCTTCTTCTGTGGTGACCGTGGTGACCAGCGTAGATGACCTGGTGATCATCGTGGTCGTCATGCGAAGCCAGTTTCTTTACTCCTACTATCGCTGATAGCATTAGGGCTAGTGCTGATACTGCTAAGGCCTGTAGATGAGAATTTTAGGTGTTTACACTTTTGTTACACTTCATCAGCATTACCAGTAAAATTGATTCTCGAGAATATTTTATCGTTCCAATTTTTTTATTGGTTCAAATTCTCTTTCAGCATGATAATGTGCAACCTTATCCAACCTTTATACCATAACATGGTCAATGTACTTAGTAGAAGATTTTATACTCAGTATCTTTGCTGATAATGATAATTGCTTTAAAAGTGTAGTTTTTAGGACCTTTAAATGTAATCAAATATTTTACTAGTCAGAAAATTTCCCAGCTGTTTTATAGCATAGGATCACGTAGGCGTTAATCTTTTCTGGAAATAACATAATAAGCTATAAATCTTCCATATTAATGTACTATCACTAATCAAGAGTAATCAACATTAACATTTTGCGTAAACGTAATAAAAACGTTAATCAGTACGTCCTTCATTACTAAAACTACTCAGCATGACTTTATTTCGATATATCGTCCCTAATATATTTTTTACGAGATTAATCTAGTATGATGAGTAATAACGCTTTTAATAAAGATATTCATGCTGTGATGGCTTTAGAAAAACAGGGTATTGAACCTCTGGGTATTAATTCACCATTAGAATTCCATTTCAATATGGCTGATATTTATGGTAGTGTATTCTTAGCCTATATTTCATTAACATACAAATTCTATAATCAAATGCACTTAAATAAATCTAATGTAGAAGTAAGACAAAACATAGAATCTATGAGATGAACAGTAAGAAACAATAAATCGTTGTTAATATCTGGTTCATGATCGGCGCGCCATTTCACTGCGTCATGGCTGTGAGCATACGGGTCTTTTGGAGCACGATAATTGCTTGCTTTTTCCAATTAAAGTTGAGTGTACAACTTGTGTTGGTTGAAGACTTAAAAATTTAAACGGTCCTAGTCTGATAGGTGTGCCGCTCATCATCAGTCCAAAAAATACCACATATTTTGGAGAAAGTTTATGAAAGCCATGTAATTTAATTCAGAAATGTTATTAGGATACTGCAACATTTTTAAATGATACTTAATCACATGTGTATTTTATTGTCACTTTATTGTTTGCATAAAATTTTCATGCCTCGTAAAGGCTTAATATGGTGAGACTTTTATATATGTCATATTGTATATATTGTAATC
The DNA here is from genome assembly GCA_951394255.1 of Polyploca ridens. NCBI lineage: Eukaryota > Metazoa > Arthropoda > Insecta > Lepidoptera > Drepanidae > Polyploca > Polyploca ridens. Next base: position 4,079,914 of record OX596266.1, on the reverse strand, counting down.
TACCTGCATAACCTACCTATGTTCTGTGCAAATATAAAAAAAATATGATTTGATTTACCACTTAGAAAAAAACATTCTTTAAAAGTCTCCTGGCAATACTGGCGCTTTTCGTATTTTAGTTGATATTATAAATAAAATTTATGCGACTGAAGGACTTTGTATCCATGGTCATGAACAAATTAACAAACAAAAAGAATTTTAATTTTTATAAATATTAGAAGGTACACATTTGTACCGATTAGTGTTTTGTGTATTGCAAATGCTTTTAAACTGCGCTTTAGTATTTTATAATGTAAACCACCAAGGTTTTCCACCACCTTGCTTGTCAGCACGGTCCCTTATCACAACTTTCCCAATCTGTTATGTCTGCGACGACAGGTGGGACCAGCCCGCTGCCACGTTGTGAGTTATATATACGACTTGGGTTCTATTTGTCAACATTGAAAACTTTTTGTTATTTTATTTAGAAAGGTTTTTGATCTTTATAATTTTTGATGAATACTAGGACTGAGAATCAGTATATGTAGTTATACTGTTTTCAAAGGCATATAAGTTCTTGAAACATCGAGTATAGCTAAGAGAGAATATTCTGTTAAGCTATGGCCTAAAATATTTACAAAGTACTCATATATCTAAAGCAGATACAAACATTTAAAACAAAAAACATACCATTAGTAATGTTTTTTAGATTAATGAAATTAAGTATCATGATTCAATGAATAAGTAAAACAATAAAAACTGCAAATTCTACTATCAATAGAAAACAAGTTCATACTTTCATGGTGAGAAGGCCAAGACCCCCAATACCAGCTGCACCAAGCGCCTTGGCGAACATGAGGCCTAATATGGCCACTCCACCCCCACCTCCGCCTTTTCCTCTGCCACTCACTGGAAAGGAGAAAATTCAATACAATCAACAAATAAAATTAAAAACATTAATTAACCAAATCGTATGGGTAGATGAATGTCTCGTGCTAGATGAATCTAAAAACAAATAGGGCTATCCAGAGACTTGTCATTCATTTTGTAATTACAGTCTACTAGTACAGTAGTACCCAATTAATATGGCTTACCGATGTACCTGCGCAGAAGATGCATTTTCAAAGCGCGGGAAACGCTATTGGTCGACGCTGCCGCCATGTTAGCGCGAGCCGTGCGGAGGGGCGTCACTTGCGAGTGAGACGGAACTAACAGCTGCAGTGTATTATGAACCTTATTGTAGTGATCTAAGGTTGATTGTAAGTTTTAAGCATTCTTTCGTTAATCTTCGGGGCCATACTTTCTTTTCTGTGCGAACGAAGATTCACGACGCCATATAAGTTGGGTAATACTGTACTAGCTTTTCGCTCCACGGTTTCACCCGGGATCCCCTTTTTTGCCCCCTTAGGGGTCGAATTTTAAAACCTTCCCTAAGTGGATGCTTACATTATATATGAACCTTTGAACAAAATTTCAAGTTTGTGGTGTGTGTCCATCGATCGATCTGATATAAATTAACGCATAAAGAAAATATGATTCTGAATTGATTAAACTAGTGGCTCTGTGAGCTATAGACCTCGCGAGTCTTGATAATTGTGACAGTTATTGGAAATTTCAAATCGACAAATATAAAATCTGTATAATTACCGAACCTGCGCACAAAATTTCATGAGAATCGGTTGAGAAATGCGATTTACGGAGGAGAACAGACAGAAATCCGGACATCTGGATATACGAAAGCATTTTTGTCCAAGCTGAAACGGAGACGCTTCTTTCGTTCGGTCAATAATCCAGTTGATAAGACACCTATTATTACATACTAACTATCTCCTTGGGAAGCAAGTGCTACTACGGCTAGCAACTAAGGCTATTACACTCACATATAACTCTTGCAAACTATAGTGACCGCAAGTTGAATACACGCAGTTAATCTTGGAGCATTATATGATCGGACTAGGAATATCCGGCTTAACTTCATTGATTGTAAGGATGAGAATTGACGAGATAGTAATCAAACATTGAACTGAGATAATATTAGTTAAGTGAATTATACTTTTAGTAATGTTAATAGAAATGTAATTGAACAAGTAGGAACGTTTAAATGTACCAAATCATTAGATGGCATATTGATGACTGTACACAGGACAGTGCACCTTTATGCAGTATTTTTATCGAGTCAAAGAATAATGCCATATACGCAAGAACAATTAATTTGCTTAAACATATTACTAAGAGGTGAAGACAAAAATGTTTTATGGGTTACAAAAACGATGAATTAAAATTTTCTCTTCATAAAATTTATACAAACAAGAGCTCTAACATACTAAAACGCTAAAACTATACATTTTGTCTTGCAAAGGATTTGTAACTGGACGCTGACATAAAGCCTTATCTCTTTGTAGACAGTTGGGCGGTAATAAATAGTTTCTTAAAGTTTCTTTAAATTTATGTTTCTACTTTCAAATAGGACTACAATGTGCTTAAGAAGCTAAACAAATATTGAAAGTTATAGATTCGTAACTTTATGTCTACCCGATTTTTGAAGTAAATTGAATAATAATTTTAGCAAAAAAGTGTAAATATTATTCATCAGCATCGTGAATAATATTCAGTCTACATAGTCGAGGTCTCCGGAGAGCAGCGGGCGGGAAGCATTTTCCGCTAACGCGTCAGTTTGACTATTCAAAGAGAAAATGCTGCCAGTCCGCTGAAATGTTAATTGTATTTTATAAATATTTATTGTAAGTAATAATCTAATTTAAATACCGTCTCACTATATATTATATTCACGGCAAAAAAAATACAGAACACACGAGTCTCCGGAAGCCTCGATCAGTTTTTATGACAAAGTGCTAGCAAAACGAGACTCTCGAAATCCTCAAACTAAAGCAGCTTTTATGGGTTAGTTACAAATAATATCGTTAAGCTAAAGTGGAAATAGGCTCTCCATATGAATCAAAGAGCTAATAAAGAAGATCATGGCTTTAGTTCTATTTTTTTATATCGCTTAGCTTATATCTACGTCAAAGGTATGATCACGGTAAATCAGATGATCGTATGAACCAGTGATCTTCCAAATATAAATACTAAGGTCCAGATAGTGCTTTCATCATTATCATCATCATCTGTCTGCCCTGTTCCCAATCATTTAGCGCCTTTGCACATTATAAGAAAAAATTCTTGTGTCTTATCAGACATGTCTTATAATATTACCCATACCAACTTTCACACAATCCATCCATCTCTTTTGTGGTCTTTCTTTTCCCGTACATCCATCCACTTTATGCCTTCGTAAATAGGAATTATTACATCGTCACGTACGATGTACGTATTATTATAAAGAACCTAGGTATGTTGAACATAATCTCCCCTATGGATATCTATAGCAACTGGTCCTGAATTGTTTCACCCACTCTTCTAAATCTTACTTCGAAAACAAATTTTACAAAAACGATAAAACGGAATTCAATTTCTTAGAAAAGACACAAAAGCAGATATTACATAAAGATAAGAATAACTGAAAAATATGTGTACGTGTTCGTCTAAATAGGTAAATAAATAACAAAATGGAGTAACACCGAGCTGTAACCGGAAATTACATCCCAAGAAAATGATTCAATGATACTTTGGAGTTGGAGATGTTTGTAAAGAAAATTACTACATTATTCGAATTTATTTCTATCGTAGCACATTATGTATGACATTTTGGGGAAGGGTTTCTTTCTTATTTATTGTTATGGTAACTGGATTCTTTTGTGGGATTTCGTAACAGTCTTTTACTATGTCACGATATGGCAGCCGGGGACACAAGGTTCCTCTACTTACAAAGGTATACGATAACTGCATCGGTCTATTTAAGAGCACATTGGTGAAATTCACTTAGTTTTGTAATTAGAAATAGTGATATCTTCGTAAATTATGTAACGCAAACAAATAGTTTGGTAGCGCATAGCTTAAAATTCAGTAAAAAAGTTTAGTATTAACTTCAATAACTAGAAAACTGGATTATGATCAGACAATATTTTCGTAAACCTATTTGACTTACGTCCCAATCGATTCAGAGGCACACAGATGTACAATTATGAAAACTTTCCAATTTATAATATTATTAGGATTTTTGACTTCAGAAAGTGTCTTGACAATAAATTTTATTCTAGATTCTATTTTAGATGCTAATGATTCAAGCCTAGTCAAACAATCACATGTTGAATTTACTAATTTATTATACAAGTTACCATATTATGTATATTGATTAATAGTCACTCACCAGCATTTTCCTGGTATGTTTCATCAACGGTCTTCAGTGATTCCGCAAAAATCTGTGTAATCTTATCCTTCTCTATCAAATTAGGTAATTTCACATGAAGTTCATGCCCTTGTAGAAACTTTGCCATTCGGAATAAAGGCGAATTCTCCCCGAAAGATCTTCCTTCATCTTCTAAACTGTTCGACACTGGTATACTAACTAACTTCACACCATTTGCTAAATCAAAATCACCGTCTAGTAAAGAGCCTATGGCTATAGACATAAGGGTTAAAAAAACCGTCACTTCCCGATACATTTTCGTCTAGTCTCGTAGCAGTTTGAGCAATAAATCAGAAAGGGAGATATAAATGCTTTTATAGTGATGGCTTTCAAAAAAATGACTATACCAAAGCCAAGCAATTGCTTTGAGGTTGTGACGACGAGTGTACAAAAAAACTATAGCAGAGCGATTCTGCAATTTGTTGACGCTTTAGTTTACACTCTGTTTAAAATAGATGGTAACAAATGATATTTTTTAATTATGTAGTGTTAAATTGGCTTTCAGTTAACAGATGTTGCGTCCAATGATATATAACTTAGATTGTGCTCTGAAGCTATAAGTTTAAGGCTGAATTTTGTGTTGTCCACATTTTCATATTTTCCCCACGAAGGCAACGAAATAATGAAATAAATACATTTTGTTGACTTTGATGGAAGAGGCATTATCAGAATATAAACAAAATGAGATAAGCTAGTTCTTTTTTTGTTAAAATTTAATTTAAGTAGTTTTAAAACGATAAAATAAAGCTACAAAAGAACACCACCTGTTCCAAGTAAAAGATAATTTGATTCTCAGAGGGTTTATGAACTACATTCTATTGCTAGGTACTAGAATCTGAATTAGTGTTTTTAATATTGGTTATTACGTCTGCTGTTTAAGTTCAAGTAATTTATTATCACTTTATAAAATATCAAAATATTTATAATTTAAAAAAATTGGCAACTGTTATAGAATGACGCTGACTTTAGATTGCGGCATTGAAAAGACTTGCAAATAAAACTAAAAACAATAGTTATCGCCACTAGTTGGTGCTATAGAGTAACTGAATGCGGTATTCATTTCACAAAGGCAAATAGCTCAAGCGTACCTCGAAAACTTACAAAAAATCTGCTTATGTACAGTACCCAACTGATACGGCGCGTCGTGAATATTCGTTCGCTCAGAAAAGAAAGTATGGCGAAGATTAACGAATGAACTTACAATCAACCTTAGATCACTACTATAAGGTTCATAATACACTGCAGCTGTTAGTTCCGTCTCACTCGCAAGTCCCGCCCCTCCGCACGGCGCGCGCTAACATGGCGGCAGCTGCCGACCAATAGCGTTTCCCGCTCATTGAAAATGTATCTTCTGCGCTTCTATTTATTTATGTTCGGGCATAACACCGTCATATATATATATGTATGACGGTGTTATGCCCGAACATAAATAAATAAAAAAAAAAACATACAAACATCTGAATTGATAACCTCCTCCTTTTTGAAGTCGGTTAAAAACCGTCGAGGGGCCTTCAAGTATTACAGTAGTACTCAACTAATATGGCTTACAGATGTACCTGCGCAGAAGATACATTTTCAATTTGCAAAATTCTTTTTTTGTTCGAAAGGGGTTTATACCGAAATGGTCCCATAGAAATTTCATATAGATGCAACTAAAAATTCAAAAATAAATTAACTAACGACAAATCCCCTGATCCTGTCGCGAATAATTAATTTGGCACGCAGATAGTCAGGGAGAGACCACAGTCGATCCCTGTGGGAGAGACATAAGCTAATATTCATCAGAGAACTGGGAACGCGGGTGATGATAGTATATTTCTTGGTTTGTCCTTCATAAGCAGAGAAAGAAACCGATTGACGTGATTTTTCTGTATAAAGATATATTATTTTTAACAAGAATGCGGTAACATAAATATCTTGTACACATGTTTTGTATTTTTACTTTAATTTATTGACGAGTTCAAATATAATTTTATATCTAAAATATAAAACATAGGGGCAGGGGCAGCTGCGGCCAGTGCGGAAAATTCAAAATTCAAAAAATACGCATCTATTGGACCCAACTATATTTTTGTGCCTTTTGCGGTCGAGACCATGGGACCGTGGGGGTCCGAAGCTCGCCGTTTTGCTCGCACCTTGTCATCAAAATTGATCGAGACCTCCGGAGACCAGCGGGCGGGGAGCTTTTTCCGCCAACGCTTCAGCTTGGCTATCCAAAGAGGAAACGCTGCCAGCCTTCTGGGAACCCTGCCGTTAATCGGAAGCAGCGGCAGGCTTGAGGATTTTTTTTATATATAGATTGTATTTTGTACATATTTGTTGTAGAGCATTAATTGTACAAATAAGATTAATGATAATTAAAAAAATATTAATCTTACTAATATTATAAAGAGAAAACATAGGAATATTTTATACTTAAAACATTTTAATTCCTTTTTTTACAATCAAAAAGTATATTTATTTACTACAAATATTTACAAATTAAGAAAAGAAAGAAGAAAGAAAAGAAAGAAAAGCATTTTATTTTTGCGCGCCATTCGACGCAGACATTAAATAACGTAATTAAATACAAGAAAAAAAGAAAAATATACACACAAAATACACACTCTTATATCATAGTATAACTATGACTATTTACATCTAATAATAATTATGATGATGCCAACCCATCAAAATACCCAGTTAATTTTATAGCTACTTCTAAATTTTATGTTGCCATTTTGGCTACTTTTTAGCTACCGCGAAAATGGTACAGTTGGCAACACCATTCATATAAAAAAAAAGAAAACAAAACTTCATTCATTCATGATGATTTGTGAGCGAATAATAATAAACAATTTTTAACTTAATTAAAGGAAGTACGAATTAAAAATAAATAAAACAATATTGTTGTAAGTTTGTGCGTCGTATGTGCGCAAAAATGAAGGTTATTGCTCAGCATAATGCTGTGACTTAGGATTAACCTAATATCTGCAGCGCTGATTTTCAGCAATAACCGATGAGTGACGCAATTCGCTCCCACCAGTGAGAAATCAATATCCAGTAAGTACTAAATATCAAAAACTATACAATAAGAAACAGTGGTGGAACATTGTAGGTACTGATTGCAAAATGCTAGTGCCTAACTACAATACAATATAAAATATTCATGTATAACGATATACATATATATTGTTTATTACATCGACACTAAACAAACAACACCTATTGGTAATGCATTAAATAGGTAGTGATTACATTTTCGTTGGATATAGCAGCAGCATCTACCGCGACTATGACGCGTTGGCTGTCACATAGCTAATCCCAAAAATGCAACAAATTATAAAGTTAGACAAGACAACTATCACTAAAAATAAATCAATAATATTACTGTACATACTATGTCTGTATAAATATATGTGACATAAATAAAAGTAAATATATGTACTTATATAAATATAAACTTTTTATTTTAGGACTGTGTGCAGCCACAATAGATCAGACATGGACATAACATAGATCACAATGTTGTTCAGACCAAGGCATGCAGGCTCATAGGGCAAGGCACATACCCTGTTAATAACTCACTATTACAATCTATATCTAGAAAATTTCCTCAAGTCTGCCGCTGATTCCGATTAACGGCAAGGTTCCCAGAAGGCTGGCAGCGTTTCCTCTTTGGAAAAAGCTCCCCGCGCGCTGATCTCCAAAAATTAAATAATTATTATTTACTTGAATTCTTAATTTTATGTTAGCACATCCAGTCAAACTTTATAACAATGCTTCAAACAGTGAAATAACATTGCACCGAGTGTTTTTCACCGACGCGGGAGAAGTGTTTGTTTTTATGTTTTGCCGTAACTCGGAAACAGGTGAGAGTGTAGGGCACAGAAAGTTAATCTCGAGTAATGAATGAAGGGCTGAAATGAAAAGTGTGGTATAATTTGTATCCGGGAAGGGAAAATTTAGCTTTCTTTTTTACAAGCTTTTATTTAACTTGCAATGTATGTATGTATGTTTGTTCGTGTGGAATCTTGCAAGTCGAATTTAACCCACTTCCAGTGGTCGGATTGACTTGATATTTGGTATACATTTGTATATTGGATGACAATCCAAGTATAGTCAACAAAAAGTACAGTCACTCAAAAAAAAGCTTGTATTCAAAATTAAATTTTTAACAAAGAACTTATTCTGTATCATGTATGCTTAAGTTGGTCATGAATTGTTATTTTAAGCATAGCATTTATTAGAAAGTGACTTGAGAGGACCTACGAAGGTAGGGGAAAGGGCTCGAGAGAAAACGGTGAAGGTTGAAAAGAAGGCGAAATAATAGTACTTTATGATACATGTGTGCAAAGTTGGTAATTACAGACGAGGCGGTAGAGCCGCACGCAAACGCGATAAGGGAGCCGAGAGTGTAATGATCAATGCACACGCGTGTCATACCACGTTTTTCAACACACTTGTGAGGAAAAAACAGACTTGTATTTCTTGGAGTAGATTTTTTGATCAACAATACAATGAAAACGTCAACAAACATGACGCGCAAGTTTTTTATTGACAGCTATATTCTGTCAAACTGTTTTACCCGTTTAAATTAAGAATGCATCGTCTACACACATATCAATTGCATTGAGGTACAACCATATCATAATCAGGATTATACCTATCATATAATTATGCGGTAATGTAAAGTAAAAAGTACTAGTGCGTAGTAACATTATTATACTAAAAACGGTGCAATAAATGTTACTTTACGAGCAATTGTCTTGAAAAATCTTATTTCTGTAAATGTGTTCTGTAATGTATTCTGAAAAACAAAAAATGCATTTTTGGTTGAAATTTGGTCAAATCCGGACTCATTCTTGATGTGATGAGTGACAAAGAGTTCCAAGACAGAAATATTAACTGAAACAGACCAACTAAGTTTATCTATATTTACAAAGAACATACTGAAACATTCTCAAAATAGCTCATATATTAAACATAACTTAATTAACTTGGTGCTATTTATTAACGGAGCTATGTAAATTCTCAGACGCTCCACATGTTGCCAGATTCAACGTCTTATGTCTGTCTTTTAACAGCATTATAATGAACAATTTAACGGGCAATAAATTGTTACATGTTGAGGCAATTGAACTTTAAGTAGACTAGACTTAGGTTAAGGCTGTTGAATGTCAGCCTTAAGCTCATCGCTCACTTTGTCAGCACCGCTCCATCGCAGCAGCGACCCGGCACCGCCTCAACTCAATCCAACCACTAGCTGCCAGCGCGCCGCCTGCGAGGTGGCAGCTCGCGGGCGACGCGGCGCCAGTGAAATTGGTAGCGTGGCTATGGCAAGATACCGCTTGCTGACGTCACACAGCAAGGGAGCGGTCCGCTCGCTGGAAGCGAGTGGTTAGCAGGACTAGTGGCTTGTAGCGGCAAGCGCGCTTGCCATTAGGCGTCAACTATTTTATCTAGTCATTGTAAAATTTACTTTAACGCATACGATTTAAAGGCCTCACTTGCATGGCAAGGTAGATGCCGAGGCGTTGCTGCGATGGAGCGGTGCTGATATAGTAGGCGATGACCTTTATATTCCACCAGGGTGCATTCAATTATGGACCATTATGGGTTCTACTTCTGGCATACTGTATCGTACTACATGTCTAGAATATTAATGGCTGAACATACGGTCCTAAGAATTGATCTTGTAATAGGAAAAATGTATGGTTTGTTACAAAAGAATATTTTTTTAGGTATGTATCGAATCTCTCTCATACAATTTTTTGTATGTAGTTTTCGAATTATGTTTTTTTTATGTTTTTATCCAAACTCGGACTGTTAAATTTTTTATCATTGTGACTTAAATAGTTGACTTTTATAGAAGCGCTCGTTGTGTATTAGCATGTTTCCGTGCTTCGGAAGGCACGTAAAGCGGTTGGTCCCGGTTATCACTTAATTGTGATAGTCGTTAAGCTAGTTGGATGCCTCCTAGCCGGCTTGTAAAATTCCAACAGTAGGTTGACCACTAGCACAGCCACTAGCCTACCTCCACCGATCCGCAGTGGGCACGCGTGGTGGAGTATTGCCCATTCCCATTCACCCTCGTTTGTGAAAGGAAGCCTGTGCTCAGCAGTGGGATATTATAGGCTGATGATGATGTTGATGATGATATGACTTAAATAGTTGAGATACATGTGTGATTTATTAATTAATCAGCATGATAGTGAATTTACCTACATATATATTCCCATACCATTACGTCCAAATCTACCACGACTCCATTTGCAATCTGTGACATCCTCTGAATGGTGAATTTAGCTCAATACAAAACTATTATATAAATTGCACAACTATTATCCGAGATTTCTGCACAACATCATTTTGAATTCGACAGGTACGTTGTAACTTTAAATAACTTTCGATTTCTACAAAATAAAATATAAGAACTAACACCGGTATCTGAAACTATTGTTGTCGCTGTAAAAAAAAGAAAAAGAATGAAAATCGATCTCGTTTTGGCGGGCTTTCTATACGCCGAAGCGATTCCATTATCTTTACTTTCACTCTTACGCACGTAGCGATCACTATATCTGTCCTTGTCTAACACGTGTACATTTTAAGAGCATTTGTTTTGTCTCTTTTTGATTTTATTAATGGGCTGTATGAATGAGAAAATTGTTGGGGAAGTCAATCATTATGAGATTGATTAGTTTTAAATTAATCATTTAAGTGCAAGTACCTTTGGTCTAGGCCTGGCCTCATCATCATCAGCGTATATAATGTTCCACAGTTGAGCATAGGCCTCCTTTCACAAATTAGGGTGAAAGGGAATGGGCAGATACTCCATCACGCGTGCTCACTGCGGATCGCTGGAGGTAGACTAGTGGTCAACCTATAACTGGAGTTTTCAAGCCGCCTAGTAGGCCTACAACTAGCTTACCAAACACTAAGTGATAACCGGGACCAACGGCTTTACGTGCCTTCCGAAGCACGGAAACGCTCGATTTGAAATACCACTAGGTCACCCCTCCGGGTGCCGACCACGACGGTGGTCGCTTAACATTGCCGATCGATTAAGAACGGCTAATTATGCTACACCACGAGCGCTTCTTAGTATATAAATACTTGAAAAAGAAATCTTCGGATCCTTTGCGCACATGGAGATATGTGAGATTAGTCATTTTCACTAAGTTTATATGGAGAAGGACGGCAGAGAAGAAAAATAAATGAATTTTGAATTATCTACAGTTTCAATCTGAGGGGTTGGCCCTCAGGTTGAGACTGTAGACAAACAATATTATTATAAGCTTATTTGATTTTTGTCCCTCTTTGACATCCCGCGTCAAAACAGGACAAAAGATAAATAAGTTTATTTGAACCTTGTTTTAAGAGCTTGTGGTAGGCCCCCAGGTCAGTGTAGATGTGGCAGAAGATTGTAAGCACATAAAGCCTTGAAGGAACTGGCTCTCAAGTACGAAAAATACCTTATATTTGCAACAAAAATAAATCTCGCGAGGGACGCGCGTCCTATAACAACAATTGATGTCATTGTTATATTTTTAACCGCGAGCCCAGCGAAATATTTTTTTTTTATGATATAACAAAGAAAAATAAACATTTTAACGAATGAAAAAAGATATTAAAAAAAATTAAGAATCGCATTTATGTCTTTTAAATTCAGTTTATATGAGTTGTTTATGTTTTTAAGTTTTAGTGAGCTAATTGTAAAGTTGATAAAATTATACCAACTATGCACCTACATGTCGTGATTTCAAAGTGAAAGTGATGATAATTATTAAAGACGATTCACACTCACTGAAACAGTACATAATATATAATATATTTTCAACACACTTGCTCGTAAAGTGACATTTATTGTACACTTTTTAGTACCTCCTTCCAGCAAATCGCTGTCAAATAAAAAAACTTGCGCGCTATATTGGCTTATTCCCGTTTGTCTACGTTCCCGTTTGTCAACGGTACATATACTTACCTATAGCGGTGTATCGCGTGCATCAAGTACAGTCAGTATGTAGTCTTATTTTAAAGGAATGTAAATATTGGTTTGAAATTAAATAAGTACATATTTAAGATTTTTATAGTGTAGTTTTTATGTATTATGTAAAAATATAATATATTATGACTAGTAATTATTTAACCTATGCAAAGCAAAATCAACAACATACGTTACTATAATATACAATGGGTAAATGTTGTTTATTCATTCGTAATGTTTTTATCTAATAACATGACTATACAAAAATAAAAATAAAAAAAGTAAAAAAACAATAAAGTCGAAAATTAAACTACTAAAATTAAAAATAAACGTATCACAAAAAAATTACTGAATAATAGAAATTAAAAAACATCAATTAAATAGCCGGCAAAAAGAAGATACTCGTTTCAAAAAAAACTTTATGTCACATAGACCATGTTCATATTTGTTGAATATTTTACCTGTGTTTAAAAAATATATTGTCAACTAGATAGGTTACATGTATTCTATGTAGTTCTTAGTCATTAATATGGTAGTTTTAAAATATACAAACTAAAAATAATATTAAATAAATTCGGCACACAACTTTTTACTCTAACTGTACTTTAACGTGTGCTCAGGTAAGTAATATATACAAACATAACCAATGTATATGTACCGTTGACAAACGGGAACGTAGACAAACGGGAATAAGCCGCTATATTTGTTGACGTTCTCATTGATTATTACAAAATAATCGGCTCCTCTGTAATTACCAATTTTGCACACATGAATGATAATTTATAAAAAATTTCCTCGTTAATTGAACGGACGGAATAATGTAAAAAAAGTATAAAAATAACTTAAAACAAAAATTGTAGAAGCGTCACGCTACAAAAACAGTAAAATCTATAACGCGGCAAAATATGAGGCTGAAAAATAAGACATTACTTTGCAATGATAGCCAGAATGTAAATAACCACTTTCGCGTTATTTCCGTGTTTTAAAGGAAATTATCGGTCGAAGTCTGAGTAACAATTTTCCGTGCGCACGAGTTTCGTGACACTTGCCGACCGTTACGACGCAAAGAATAATTTTATATCATAGAAGGGTAGATAGGCAGAGATGTTTTTGTTTTCATTTACAACATTTTATTTTCTTCTCACAACAACGACAGCTGATTTTCGCTCTTGGTGAGTTGCACTTGCATCCATTTCAAATTAACTACTAAAATGTGTACAAAACGTAAAGTCACGTCAGAGTTCTTGTTGTCAACACAAAATAGAGCTAGATAAACTATGTCATCAAATATAACCTACTAGCTTTTTCCTGCGGTTTCACCCGCCTTCCCGAGATTAAAAGTAGCTTATGTCCTTCTCCATACTTTAAGCTATCTGCATGTCAAATTTCATCGTGATCGGTTAAGCGGTTTAGGCGTGGTTACAAACCAACAAACTCACATGCGCATTCGGATATTAGGATGGGCTAAAGTAACGATATACGACGTCCCATATAATTTGACAATATTACGACAGACATTGGATAATGATGGGTATAGATGAAGCACTTTGAAGGAATATGAAAAAAGCTTTACAATTAGCGGGCGGGAGCTTTTTCCGTCAACGCATCAACTTGTAATTTGTACATATTTGTTGTAGATAAATATATTGTTACTAAGAACTATTAATATAAATAATGTTTCTTGTTGAATACAATATGTACATTTTACGATACTATTATAACGCATAATAGTCTTAATTTTACATAAACATTCGTTCCCCAAACCGTAAGCCATATTCCATGTCTACTCTAGTACCACCTTTGTTATGCTCTTTCCTTAAGCCTTATTGCTCTGAACCTGTTTGTGGTCGCTATTTTAGATCCCAGCTTACGCTATGTTTTTGGTTTACTCCCAAACTCCCAACTGTTATGTATTAGAATTAGACAATGGCTAAGCGAGTGTTGACTATATGATATTCACGGGGGCGCCACGGCTAAGCTACACGGAGGGAAAGTAAATAAAAACTGTTTACAAAAACTACCTTTAAAGTGGGTTTACAATATACATTCAAAAGTATAAATTAACGACGCGGGAGCTCCACTCGACACTGTTTAGAAGTTAGTGACACTAACATCGTACATCGTACGATGTATTCCATAGAAAATATCTATGTATCGCAGATTTTTCGCTGACTTCAAATAGTGTTAGTTAAGAGTTATTTATATAATTCAAAAGACAAAGATAAATAACATGAGAAATATGGGTCTGCAGAGAGTAAGTAAGCAAAAGCACAGAATATGCAGGTGCTATCCTCGTAAAACACCTCGACTCCCCTAACTTACTTTCAAAAGATATACTGTTCTGTGATAACTATTCTATGATATAGGAAGCCCATTAATATTACTGTAAGTTTTATCGATGCGTGCACTGTTTGTTTTACACTTTTTCAGAGACTGAATGCTTCCTAATTACCTAATAAAATAGTTATGAGACATTTATTAAACCTATTTTCAGTGTCTTTTGCTATTGCTGTCGACAGATAGAGCGATGACGGGATTTATACATTTTGAATATTCTTGCGGTTACAGTAAGAAAATTATAAGGTCCAAATTGTTAAACATAGCAAGCCTAAAAGAGGCTTTTCAGATGCATTTGCTAAAACTAAAAATAGCCTAAAATAAAAATAAAACAATGAATCGTCATAAAACTAAACAAATGTAATAATGGACTGACGAAAAGATTTTTGAGTATTTCGGCACATTTGAAACACAAAAGCATGTTCCTATATCGATTTGGTTTGCCACAGCCACATCATATCTTAGTAAAAAATAAATATCCTTGGACATTCCCTGATCCCAAACTAAGTAGAGCTTGTACTATGGAAACCAAATAACTGATATAATACATATACTACTTTTTGTTTGTAAATATAAACTTAATATACAAATTACACCCAGACTCAGGACATACAGACATGTTCATGCACACAAATGCATGTCCTGTGTGGGAATCAAACCCACGACCTGCGGCGCGTAAGGTGAACCTTTACCAACTGCGCCAACTGGCCCGTTAGTAGGTGAGATTGTGAAATAAAAGAATCTTTAAATTGCAGTAGGAATTCTGTTTACAGAACGAATATATGATATGTCCGTATTCATGTGATCCATAATATCCGACCCAAAATCCTGACCCAATAAACATTTTGCAATATACAATAGGTATATATTTCGCATACACATCTTCACAAAGCAATGATATTTTTTCCACTTCCACTTAATAATTTTTTTTTATACCACTAAGTTGGCAAACAACCATACGGCCCGCCTGATGCAAGTACCCCCGTAAGCAGTTATCGTAGCCTATGGACGCTTGCAAAACCAGGGGTATCACTCGCGCGTTGCCGACCCTGAAGAAACCTCTTCACACCCTTTTTGAAGAACCCCATGCTGTACTCCATTGGGAAAATCACGGCGGGGAGCTCATTCCACAGTCCGAGCGTCCGCGGAAGAAAACTTCTTTTAGCCCGCACAGTTCGAAACAATTCTGGTTATCTTCTAAACTGTGAAAACCGCATTACAAATTCAAGTAGTAACGGACATTTTAGGCAATTGTTTTGTTTTAGCTTTAACATATCCTATAACTACTACAATGCGGATACTAACAGACAGACAGATGGTGCATTTTATACTGACGATGAAGAAAAAATACGAGTGACACAATAGTTTATAGTTTATTATAGTTTATTGCATTCATAAAGTACACGATTACATACAATTGGTTTACTGGTGGTCCCCACACTAGGTCAAGCCTGTCTCGTGGGGGCCACAATTCCAGGTTATACAAAAGATTAACAACAACAAGAGCAAGTTCATGCAATAAATTAAATAAATTACACGTTACATATTAAAATAAAATTAACAAAAATTTTTACAGTGCTTAGGAATAGCCTTAGGGGCAGTGGTATAGCAGTTTTTGGTCCCTACAAGTTTTACAGTAGGTCCCTAATCAAAAGGCTTGCTTGAGTGTGACTGGAACTCATAGGAGAAATGAAGTTACGTGTCTAAGGTGCTTTGCGTCATCAGGTGTATGTAGTTGCAGACCTGGCGCCAAATTATCATCATTTTTATGTTCTTATGTTATTACCCGTCATCAACCAACCTTGAGTTACTGAAGATAACCCAATCAAGGAAGCAAGTGAAGCTAAGATTAATCACGTTGCAATTTTGATAAAACAATTTTGACAAGATACAAATATTATTAGTTGACTCTATGTTACATTACCGTCCAAGTAAATCCAAGATAAGAATTTCACTTTGTAATATTTAGAAACGTTCCTACACTGAACATTAATCTCACGTCAAAGTTACTTTAATCACGTTACAAAGTAATTTATATGATCGTAAAATGTAATAATTGCTGTGGCTAACTTTGAGACAGAAATTGATAAGTGATTCGCCTGAATTATGTAACCAAACCATTATTATCGTGATGTCTTAGGCAATAAAAATGATACTTATAATCTTTAATTCAATTCAATTCAAAATCATTTATTCAAATAGACCTTCGCAGGCACTTATGAAAAGTCTGACTCTAATACTCTAATACCGGTTCGGAAGGTTGCATTTGCTGAGAAGAGCCGGCAATAAACTCAGCAATTACTCTTTTCAAAACAAGCTTAGATTCAATACATAATATTTACATTCTAATCGCACTGACAACAATTGCGTGCCCCGGCGAGGCGGCAAAACTACAAAGTAGTCTGAATCTATATTTAATAAGTAAATAAATAAATGGCAAACTTAAGCAGACCAGCCCCCACAAGCAGCACCTGTTCACAAGTATGACGCGTGTGGCAGCCATCGCCCTTCATTTATTCGATTAATACTGGATTTAACGGAAAGTGTATACCCATTACAGTCCATTTTTAAGGTAGGTGTAGTATTAACCAACTGATATGGCGCGTCGTGAATCTTCGTTCGTACAGAAAAGAAAGTATGGCCGCGAAAGAATGCTTAAAACTTACAATCAACCTTAGATCACTACTATAAGGTTCATAATACACTGCAGCTGTTAGTTCCGTCTCACTCGCAAGTCACGCCCCTCCGCACGGCGCGCGCTAACATGGTATAATGCCAATAATCGGTATGCCATATTAATTGGATACTACTTGTACAGTAGTACCTAATTAATATGGCTTACCGATGTACCTGCGCAGAAGATACATTTTTAAAGCGCGGTAAACGCTATTGGTCGGCAGCTACCGCCATGTTAGCGCGCGCCGTGCGGAGGGACGTCACGCGCGAGTGAGACGGAACTAACAGTTGCAGTGTATTATGAACCTTATAATAGTGATCTAAGGTTGATTATAAGTTTTAAGCATTCTTTCATTAATCTTCGGGGCCATACTTTCTTTTCTGTGCGAACGAAGATTCACGACGCGCCATATAAGTTGGGTAATACTGTACTAGGCACATAGATCGTGGAAGCCAACATTTTATAAGTGACGCACAATGATGACCTTCATTGAGCGGTGACTTGTTTTGATTTTAATTCAATAAACTTGGAAGCAAATATTTGGTATGAATTTTTGAGTAATTTATTTTGAGCTGAAACTTTTTATTGAGAGTCTGTACCTGATGTAGTCTTCACCTTTTTCGGATATATATAGGAAGGTACAGGCCATGTTTTTTTATACCACTAAGGTGGCAAACAAGCATACGGCCCACCTGATGGTAAGCAGTTACCGTAGCCTATGTATGCTTGCAACACCAGAGGTATCACTCGCGCGTTGCCGACCCTAAAGAAATCTGAATGATTGTGACCTAAACACTGATTCCGTTGTTTACAAACAAAATTAAGATAGTCTCACTATATCTCTTTCTAACATAAAACATAACATTTAAGGCGATTATAGCTCAGTGGTAGTGTCGTCGGATGCCGAGATGAAGGTCCCGGGTTCGAATCCTACTAGCTAAATGAGCTGGAGCTTTCGGTGAAGGAAAAAAACGTAAGGAATCCATAGCACGGTAGTAGGATACTTTGTTTGTCTGTTGTTGTTTGGCTGGCTACCATATCTGTCGCCAAGCACTAATCGGTATGCTCCGACAGCTGCACTTGAGAGCCAGTTCCTTCTAGGCTTTGTGTGCTTACCACCTTCAGCCACATCATCACTTGGTAAGATTGCGGCCAAACATAGGCCTAATCAAAGTAAAAAAAAAACATGGCCTGTCCCTCCCATTGATTAGAGATCTTTAGGCGAAAATTGAGTTCCTTTGACCAGCTCAGCGGTCACGCTATACACCGATTAGGCTTTGGTAATATCCATTGCGTTAACGAGAATCTTTCTAAACTACTGTTATTGTTTTTAATTAACCTAGAAGGTAATCATTCAAACAAGTAACAAGAAGATAAAATCTGGATAGATTGTAATCTCCTAATTTTATGTGCGAGTGCTATGAATATAACCTATCAAAAATATTTAAAAGCTTTATCTTTTTATATTTTTTTTATTGGTTACTGTTAACCAAATTGGTAACCAATTTAATACCGATTAAATAGTATATGAGTAGGTACAACAGCTATATAGGAAACTAGTCGTTATGACAATATGTGTTTAAATATGGATTTTTTTATAGGTACGACTTTGGGCTGATATTTCAATGGCCAGATAAGCGGTACCTGTATTGCGGTTAATTTGAAATCAAAACCGTTTTTTTATTGATTTATCAAAGGAATAGTTTGTCCGAGGTTTATAATATAGCGATTGAAAAATCTACCCACAACCAAGCATAAAGTCCGCGTGGTAGTAAGCGATTACCGTAGAGCCTACCGTAGAGTATACGGACGCTTGTAATACACAGAGCATTACTAACGTGTTTCCGACCCATCCCTCTCCGATGAGCTCAGACGACCTAATTTACGCGCAGTAGTAGTACCTTCTCCAGAACTTCGAAACCTTCCCCAGTCGAGTTGTTGTTTGAGCGAATAGCGCTCGCTTCCCAATTTCCCCCATTCGTAGGGCCATTTATTAAAGTAGGATCAAGTTTAGCGAGGTTATGAACAAGCTATCTTTACCCAAAAATATTGACATTAGAATATTCTATTATAAACTTACTAAAATACTCTCATGCATTTCCATAGGTTCCTCATGCATCTTCACTGCTTCATTATTCTTGATTTTGGCATGGTTTTAAAAGTATTTGCGATAATACATTAGAACATGTAGAAAATTTACTCAAGTCTACCGCTGCTTCCGATTCACGGCAATACATTAGTAGATAACGATGTTTTCAGTCTTAGTTCGTAGTCATTATTTTCTCTAATGTGGTACTATCCATATACGATTACCTTGGTATCAAATTCTTTATTGAATTCAATATAATGTCAATCTTTCTCCGCTTCTCTCACTTTGGGGGTGGGCTGTGTCTCAGCTGAATGAGTGAGAAGCTTAGCTCTAGTTTTAGCTCTCATGGATTCTTCAAATAGGTTTTATTCAAAACTATTATGCTACTCCGGAGATGGAATCGATGTGTTTCATGGCATTGCGTGCCCGGATACATAAGTTTCATTTCCAATCGTGCAGGTACAGATAGAATGTGAAACATTAACTTTTATAGCTGAAACTTTGTTTGAAATACGTTATTGAATAGAACCTGTATCGATTTCATTGTTCTAGATGTTTGTTTAGGGTATTGTTTGGAGATACTTTTTGTCATGATTTTGTATATAGAATTTGTTGGTATTAAATCTTTTCTAACATCTATCCCCTGGTAACTGGTATGCGACTCGGTGACAATATGATATCAAGGAAGAAGAGTTCTCAAGTTAATAGACATGAAATGTTTATTTTCTGACTATAATTATTCTAGAATACATATTCTTTGATATCAAGTTTCTTATAAATCTTCAAAATTTATTGATAAGGCTAACACGGTTTAAAATATAAGTTCTTTCATTACAGAATAGTAAATTTAAAAAAGATTCTCTAATTGCTAGCGAGAAAAGCTCATAGGTATTTCATGTATCTTTGTTAATTTACCAAATAGCGTTTTTGACAACTTTTTATAGACGATACTACAATTATTTATTCTTCCGCAACGCGACACGATTTCAAATTGATTTCTTTGATATAATATTTCATAATAATTAATAATTAAAGCTCTTTGATTAAACCAATTTGCTATTACTACACATGAAAGTAAAATATCAATTCAACAGACCTATTAAACAAACCGTATAAAGCATTAAGCGAAACGATATTTTTTGCTACAATCCAATATTGACTTCCAATATTGCACCTTAATATCATGATGGATGGAAAATAATAGAACGCAGACACGAATAGTGGAAAGAAAAGTGGTATGCTACAAATAAAATGGAAGACGAACACACGTAAAGAAGTTGAAGGAAAAAATTATACACACACAGTCCAGTGAAGTCAGTGCAGCATGACGATGGATAAAAATCATCACCAGTCCATCGAGGGACCCATTAACGAAGTAACCACCGACGAGGGTGGTACAAAACCCGGGGGCGTGACAAATGGATTGGTGACGTATGTGTGAGAAAGTGTTTGTGTGATAAACATTGCAGTGTTCAAAATGACTGGTTTAGTTTTCTTGGTCGCTCTTATGTTAGTGGGGAACGTCAGAGGGCTTGTTGAACTGAGCTGTAGTGACAATGCAACGTGTATTGACCATATGACCAAGGAATTGGCGAGGAGTTTGCGGCAACAGAAGACTGTGAGGCTATTCGACACGTTGACGATAGAGCCTATAACGTCGAGGCAAGCGAGAGCTAATGAAGGATTATTCTCGAGGTTGCTTCAGAGCTACGCTTATAGCTTCGATTGGAATGACTTTACGTTTAAATTTTCATTACCTCACGATGGGAGAGACGACGCATTGGATTTAGAAATGTTTGAAGGCAGAACTGCTAAGGGTAAGTCGGGTCACGTACTAGTGTGAAACACTTGAATAAATTATTTACTGAAACTGTTGCCAAGCAATTGATTAAATTTAATTACTGTAATAAATTTGTATTTTTCGTCTCATTGGTTAAATATTTTACTGCTAAGGAATATTACTCCTTTGATTCTTTTTGAAAAATTAAAAAGTATTTTATAACTATTATGTATCCTTAGGCTATGTACATTTTCAATAGAAGTATTTTAAATAGAGCACAAACCTTTTATAATTTTCAAGTAAAAAATATAAAAAATCTACAAAGACTGTTATGAATCATTTAACTAAATCAAAGTTCAAGATCAAAGGGTATAAATTACTAGGCCATTTAATTACTAGCCAGTAGATTATTAAGTCCACAGCGTGGTAATTCTGATCTTGTTCGTTGAAATCACGCTTCGTTGGTCGCATTAAAAGGCTACTCTTTTATTTAAGGCTAGGTTTACAATGACTAGTATTTATGTTAAATTTTATCAATATCATCATTACATGAATAACATATGTTCTAGCTAGTGGAAGCAGGTACTTTTCAAATAAGTACCTAATTAATTTGAATATCTTTTATATTTTAACAACGGGTTTGTTGTTGTCTTCATTATTTGATGAACTTCTTCGGCTCTGCGGTTCAACCCGCGTAACAAGTGCTATCCGGTCCATAAACAAATTTTAAAGTAAAAATCACGTTGTTCCTTTGTTCCGTTGTTCCATTACTGCGTGAAAGAAGGACAGACTAACAAGTACACTTTCGCATTCATCATATTAGCAGGATTACCAGAATATGTACATTTATATTATCCTCTATCCATCTTTGCGCTCTATTGGATGAAGACCTTATATGCATCTCAATGATATCATTTTCATAATGCTTATTATCACTTTCTATCTCACTCTTAGGTCTGAAATTATCAACTCTATCACATTCATCTATATTATGCTTTCTGCATTCAGTATGCACATCACCATGCCTTTCCGGTGTGTGTTATTCCTAAGCCTATTATTTTCGTATATTCATATGTCATGTCGGCGCGTAATTAGTGCCAGTCTGTGAAATCGTGTTCCGACTTTTCTCTTAAAGAATTTCGTTTCGGTATGAGATTTTCTGTCGTGGCGAATTACCAGGAGCTGCTGTAATGTAATCTGATGGATAGATAATATTGTTAAACATTGGCATTAGCTTATGCATTCAGTGATTACATGAATAATTATGCAGTTATCTTTATTAACTGTAGATGGAAACAGAACATTCGGCGACAAAAGGCAGAATTTTGAAATAAGTCTCACGACAATATCTATACGAGAACTTGAAAATCAAACTGCCTTACTTAGGGATGAATGTGTCTCTATTTTTGATTATTGTGTAGTAATAATCAATATAACACTTTGATTTGACATTTTGATTGCGGGCGAAGTATTTCACAATTTCAAGTATTTCACTCCCGGCCTTCTTGTCAACAGTCAATAGCAAATTCTCGTCAGTGATATCATCAAAAAATCAATTTAGCATGGACTTTAGCCTACCCTTATTCCAATTTACCCACATTCCGATTATCACAGAGGCATTGGGATATGCACTCTACGAGCTAGTACGGAATCAACTTATAGAAATGTCAACTAAGGAATCAGGTCTTTGGCTGCTCTTTCGTCAGCAATCATAGGAACCTTGCTCGATCCATCTACTTTCCGGCTTGCGTCTTGTTTTCGTCTGGGTGCACATAGCTATGTGTCTCATCGCTGCCACTGTGGTACTTTCATTGATCAGCTTGGCCACCACAGCTATAGTGTGCGTAAAATGTGCAGGCAGGATTCCGCGCCATTCGGACCTTACCGACATCATCCACCGGGCTCTTGCCAGCGCCCACGTATCAGCTATTTGTCAACCGAGCGGCTTGATGCGGGACGATGATAAGAGGCCTGATGGAATGACATTGATGCCCTGGAGGATGGGGTGGCCTTTATAATATGGGACGCAACTTACGTCGATATTCTCGCGCCGTCCCACCTTCTAGAGACTGTCAAAAAGGCGAGTGGTGCGTCTGTCAGTACCGAAAGCATCAAGCGGCGGCTAGTAACCTAGCTTTTGCCTACATTTTTGAACCGTTTGGGGTAGAATCTTTGGAATGTCTCATCGATGACCAGAGAGCTGGTGAATACCTAGGTCAGAGGATTAACATTGCCATACAGCTTGGCAATGCCACCAGCGTTCTGGGCACTTTACCCACTGGCAGCGTCCTGGAACAGCTTTCCTTTTTATAATCGGCTGTCTCCCCTTTTATTTATATTTTATTTTATTTTATTTGTGTTTTCTTTTTCTTTTGTAAAATTTCATTTACAAAGGATATTTCATTTGTAATTATTTTCATATAGTTTATATAAATAAGAGGTGTAATATATTAAATTAAATGCATAATCTTTTAGGTTAGTTTTAAGTACTTCGACGTAATCGTAATAAATTACTTTGTACGTAGTATTATTATTAACTCTGTGACAATGGTTAAGCTCAAAAATCAACAAGTAAAAAGATTAATCTCGTTTTCTTTCCATAGAGTAGATTTATCTTGGTAACAAAAAAATTCATTAGTCGAAACAGACGCGAAGATTTTCTTGTTGCTTGTTGCCAAATTAAAGCTTTGGATGACATAGATTTTTTTCCACTAACTAGATTCGAATGACTTTTTATATTATATCTAGTTTACTAATTTTATAGGAGAATCATCTTTATGTAAGGGTCGGACTAAAACTCAGCTACATATTTGCCACCATGACAATTCTCAAAACAAATTATGACAAAAAAGCCATTATGCTGTGTAATAAGTGCTATCCAACGTTGGTAACATTGGGTCTTAGTGGGATTATTAATTCCCGATTGAAAATCGTATGTCCTCTTTTGAGTTATTATTATTATAATAACTAGTGGTCGAAATTATATGCGTATTATCTAAAAGAACATCATATTAATAAGGTTAAAAAAAACTGCCCTTATCTATACAGGGTGAAATTTTTTTTCTAGCCAGTGAGGGCAACTTCTGAACTACAGGTCTTAGAGAAAAACGCTGAAGGGAACCCCGAGCTAAATTTTGAAGAAAATAAAAATGCAATTAAAAAAAAAGTAAAAAAAAATGTGTTTTTAATTTTTTTCAAAAAATTTTTTTTTTCTTTTTCTGCTTTTACTTCACAATACGAACAAAATTATGTATGACAATCTTGGTCTGAAGTTGCTAGAAGTTATCAAAATTGACCTCAAATTTTTTGTCCGAATGCTAAGAGCCAATTCTTTATGGCTAAACATAGTGAGGTCCCTGCGAGATCTGCTACACCTCGTCAAACTTTACGCAGCATAAAACCATGGTCAAGGAAAATATAAAATAATATTTTGGATAACTTCTAGCAACTTGAGAGCAAGATTGTCTTACATAATTTTGTTCATATTGTGACGAAGAAGCAGAATATCGAAAAAAAAATTTTAATGGCATTTTAATTTTCTTCAATATTCAGCTCGGGGTTCCTTTCAGCGTTTTTCTCTAAGACCTGTAGTTCAGAAGTTGCCCACACTGGCTAGAAATAAAAATTCGCCCTGTATATATAATATCCATTTAAGGGGTACAATGATTTATAGTAATTAACTTTAAAATTAAATACAAATACAATCTTAATGAATTTATAGACCGCTGAAAATATTGAAGCCTTTGCCAAATAATGGGAGAAAAATTAATCTACCCAGATTTTGCATGAACAACTACCATTTTGCATATTCAATCGGTAGCGGAGTTTAATTTACATATTTATTGAGTCCTGTCTTACAGGATTAATATGAGATTGTATTGTAATGATGTAGTACCTATATTGAAGCTAATTCTTTCTATACAAATTAGTAAATCTTTTTCGGTCTTTGCAACATTAGTCGCAGTTCTATGCTTATTATTATACAAACTTTTCTTAATCCATTGATGCTTTTAAAAAACAAATGATCTACTGTCCTATTCTTCTGATATATCATTCATTTCATCACTTTTAGTTATATTGATTGAATATACTTTTGACTTAGCAATAAGTAATCCTTACTAATCTTAATATAACTTGTACGCCTTTAGTGTTATCCATAGAATAGCATCGATTTGCATGTAAGAAGGTATTTTTTCCAATGACTATTTTTATAAATAAATAAATATCCTGGGACATTCCTCACACACGGTCATCTGATCCCAAACTAAGCAGAGCTTGTACTATGGAAACCAGATAACTGATATAATACATATACTACTTTTTTGTTTGTAAATAAATACTTAATATACATAATTACACCCAGACTCAGGACATACAGACATGTTCATGCACACAAATGTATGTCCTGTGTGGGAATCGAACCCACGACCTGCGACGCGTAAGGTGAACCTTAACCAACTGCGCCAACTGGCCCGTCAATTTTATATATCTCAAAACATTTAGGACCATCCTCTGTAAACGCTTTCCTTTAGCTTCCACCAAATTTTAAAGCGATTTTGCTTCAGATTTCCAATTTTTTAAAATGATTATCTTCTTTTATTTGTATTCATGGCTTCGCTTGTATAAAATAAAGAATATTAATATTAAATTTTAATTATTGACCAGTTCTGAATTCTTTTACTTCATCAAAGAATACAGTTTTCTCTAGTGTTTGAATAGATTCAATCACGCAATATGAAGTAACTAGTCCATAAAAATTACACGTTGTGTGTGCGCATGCGTTAATAAATCCATTAAAGGTGATTACACATGATTTGTATCCGGCTGTTAAATATTACATTTATGATTATTAAGAGATATAAAGGTATCGTTAAAAGGAGAGACAGAGGAGGGATCTTTATTTGATGTCATATTTTTACGTTTATTAGTATTTATGATGACATCATCATAATAGCCATACTCCATAGTTAGCTATATTGTATAAACTGCTGTGTATACAACCACGGATAATTTACCGTTGTATTTTTTCGTTAAATTAATGGTTACAGAGGTATTATCATAAAAGTTTTTTATAGACGTGTATATGATAATTGGCAGTCGTTAATTTCTGTAATTGTATCATAGGTCAGATAATGAATATCCACTTTAAGTACATTATCCTATTATATTAAACTAGCTGTCCCCCGCGGTTTCACCCGCGTTCCCGGGATAAAAAGTAGCCTATGATATGGAGAAGGACAAATCTACATGCCAAATTTCATCGTGATCGGTTGAGTAGTTAAGGCGTGAAAGCGTAACAAATAAACAAATAGAGTTACTTTCGCCTTTATAATATAAAAGAAGCATGGATTTCACATTTAAGCTTTATTGTAATCCATTAGGTATTAGGTACAATAAATAAACAAAATACAATCATTAGGGTTCCTAGCAGGCTAGCAACGTTTCCACTTTATATGGCCAAGGAGATGCATTGGCGGAAAAATCTCCAACCGTCGTCTCCGTCGTCGTCGGTCTCGTGACTCTTCGATTAGTTTGGATGATTGGATTTGATGATGATGATTTAAGAGCAAATCGGTGAGCTTAAAACTCCTTCGGTAACATAGTTTCGACCTCAAACGGCATATACAGTGTCCAATCGATGCGTATTTTTTGAATTGATATTTCCATATCGGCTGCAATGGGTGCTGCCCCAACTTTACAAGTTGCCGCAAGAACAACCCAATAACACCCCACGAGATCATAGATATACTATTCGGCCTCATGCCGTCGCCATGCATAATACTGACTGGTTCCAGTACAGAAGGCATGTTGACGACAGCGAGAGTCCTGTGGATAATACAAAACAAGATCTACGCAGCGACAGCGATGTGCTTGATTGGTCCTTGAAATAAGATAAACACCAATGCGGTCTAAAGGTTACCTACCACTCAGTATAACATCACGGCTATACCTCGACAAGAACTTGCCATCCAAGTGACTCCTAGTAAATTTTATAATGACAAGATGAAACAGTTCGCGACAAGCATCAACTGAGTGAAGACCTTTGCACTGCCCCGATTTACTCACTATCTTTAATACACATCTACAAAATTGGAATCTCTATTATATCCCTGAGGAACATATAGACAAACATACAATATTTAGAAATAACAACATAGCTGCTTAACTTTTTACGAACATACCTACATACCTAGTAACCTAAAATTCCTTGAAGTCGGTAACTTAAGTGCGGTATGTGTGCTAAATCCTCGAAAATCTCGCTGGCATTCACTAAGGGTACTCAAAAAGAATAAGATATTACTCAAACCCTCTACGTCAATTCACTGTATTTGTTTGGGAATCGACAAATGCTAGGTTCTCTCTATATTGAGGTCTGTATTGTAATGGTTCAGCTTATTTGCATTTTCTCTACATCACTTCCCATTTTCAATATCGCACTTGGGAATTCTATATCGCATTTAATATTTTCATAGCATTTCGTATTATGAATTTTTATGGAATTAAATTGGAATTCATATGGCATGAGTACGTTGGTACAGGGTGTTTTATAAGATTTTTCTATGGTTATTGATTTGAAGAGAAATAACCATTTTTGTCTCTCGGAAAATGAAAATAAAAGAAATTGTGGTGGTATCTCATTTAGAGTAATCAAGTGGAATTTTAAAAGATATGGGTAAATAACCACTTTCACTACTCCTCCTACTTGAAATTGACTATAGTAGTAGTAATAGATTTTTGGATGTCAAGTTGATGCTCTAATCTATAGAAGTCGGGCTAATTTGCTGAGAACGGAGAGGTGCCTATAATAAAAACAATTGTATGATCGCCCAATTTTTCCAAAGTCGGATATCTTTTTTTCATCAAAAACAAGATCATAGTTTCTTACTAGGTAAACTTATTTTCTACATAATATTATTTTTTGATCACTCTATTTTTAGAGTCAATATTTAATGCGCTAAATATTACAGTTTGTCAGATTTTCTATACAAATTATATCGCACAGACATATTTATACTGTGGTACGTTAGTACTATTAATTATTCTGTGATTGTGGACTTTCCGACGTTGGTAAAATTGGGACCAATATATTATAAGCTTCTTGGTCACACATGATAATCTTTAAATAGACAAACATCTTCAAAAAGTGTAACATCTTCAATGAGGCAGTAATATTTTATCTTATTGCAGATCAATTTCTAAACACTGCGCAGTATGATTATCATTAATAAAATGTTATTGAATTCAATAAGTTTTTTAACCAGTGCCTAAGGGTGCTCATAAATATCACATGATCGCTGCCACCGATTCGGTGCTCCAACTTCTATCGGAGAGATATTTAAATCCCATACTAGCAAAACATTATTTCCTATAAAACGTAACTTGAAAAAAGAGGCCGATATCAATTATGTCGGGCAGAGATTCGGTCTACAAAAAGTCTGATCTCTGCATTCCCCATAATTTGTTCTTAATATCTAATTATCAGTTCATCACAGAAATTTATTAATAAGCATGATTGTATGAAATAAGAAAGTGTATAACTACGTAGTATTTAGTGCCCCTTTTTGGGTATCAAAAATATTATGAAATATTGTTACAGCTATGCTGTCGGGCCGAGATTCGGCCTATAAAAAGTCTGATCTCTGTAATCCTCATAAATTGCTCTTCATCTCTAATTATCAGTTCATCACAGAAATTTATTAATTAAGCATGATTGTATGAATGTATGAAATAACTACGTAGTATTTAGTGCCCTTTTTGGGTATCAAGGGAAAACTATTATGAAATATTGTTACAGCTATGCTGTCGGGCCGAGATTCGGCCTATAAAAAGTCTGATCTCTGTAATCCTCATAAATTGCTCTTCATCTCTAATTATCAGTTCATCATAGAAATTTATTAATTACGCATGATTGTATGAATGTATGAAATAACTACGTAGTATTTAGTGCCCTTTTTGGGTATCAAGGGAAAACTATTATGAAATATTGTTACAGCTATGCTGTCGGGCCGAGATTCGGCCTACAAAAAGTCTGATCTCTGTAATCCTCATAAATTGCTCTTCATCTCAAATTATCAGTTCATCACAGTTTATTGATTAAGCATGATTGTATGAATGTATTTAATAATAATGTGTATACCCCCTTATTCATAATAAAGTTGATTAGCTTTATCTGACAGGTGACATTTGGTGATCGAAAGAGTGAGACGGCGCACACTATTACACTGATTTAGTTAAAAAGCGATTTTGAAGAAAAGGGTTAGTATTTAGGGCCCCTTTTTGGATATCAAGGGAAATATATTATAAAAAATATAGTTATAGCTACGGCAGGTTAATAAAACATCATACTTTATGTATTTTCAGCTCATTTATATTTTGTATTTTGTTTTACAAAATGCAATTTGCTTGATACCGTGACGAAAATGTTATTACATTACGCTACGTAATTCTATGCCATAAATGAAACATTATTGGTATCATAAAAGCAAAACACGCACGTACATTATGTCGTTTATTAATAATAATAATAGCTATTTATAATAGTAATAGCTGTGTGTAATAGTATGCAGTAGTAATAATAACATAACTTTAACAAGCAAATTTAATATACCAGACTAATTTAAGTCCAAATATGTCAAAACATTAGACAACAAATAATCGCATTATATAATTTTATCAAGACAGATCATATTTTATTTAGAATTCAGATAATTCCACATTAAAGTTATCAAGATCCTTTTTGTTGGAACTATTTAGTTTATATTGAACCTTCTTCATATTTATATTATTGATAGGCCACTTATTGTTTATACCTTTGTTCGCTGTCACTTATATTTTAAATATTGTAAAATAATCGCATTATATAATTTTATCAAGACAGATCATATTTTATTTAGAATTCAGATAATTCCACATTAAAGTTATCAAGATCCTTTTGGTTATGGGCCCAGAGCTCTAAAAATCTAAATTTCTTTTGTAATAGTATGTTTCAGTGACTTCAGATTGTCTGTACTTCGAACATAAAAATGGAAGGCGATTCTTGTACTAAACCTATTTCTGATACAAATGCAAGTAATCCTAGTGTAGCATCCTATGTTTCAACTACACATACAGTAAGTACTCCATCTTTTAACAAACTAGAAGGACGTTCGAACTACGTGACATGGGCATTTTCAATGGAGATGATGCTAATTGATTGTGGACTATGGGATTGCGTGAAGCATCCACCTCAAGAGAATAGCTCACAAGAAATGCTACGCTGCGATGATAGAGCTCGCTCTAAAATTGGCTTATGTTGTCACGAAAAAGTATTCTCCAAAATAATGGGAGCTAAATCTGCATTTGAAGCTTGGAATAATTTAAAAAGGGCATACGCAGACAGCGGACTTATTAGAAAGCTCACGTTAATGAAAAAATTAATGAACTATCGATACATTGATAACATGGAAATATACGTAAATGAGATTATGTCAACGCATCAACAATTACAGCAGATTAATCACAAAGTAGATGATTCTTTTCTTGCAATTATACTGTTATGTGGTCTACCAGAGCAATTTAAGCCACTGGTCATGGCATTGGAACATTCCTGCTCAGAACTAACTTCAGATAATGTTATCGCTGCACTTCTGAAAGAAGACAGCCGTGGGCTAGTTACCTGCAGTGACACGCGTGAAGATAGTGCTTTAGTTATAGGCTGTAATAAGTTAAATAGAGACACTAAGATATTTTGTAATTACTGTCGTAAGTCAGGGCATATAAAAGCAAATTGCAGAATTCTCAAAGCCAAATCCCAACAGGAAAAGGCTGATATTTGCGATGTAACACTTATGGTTGATGATCTCTCAGTAAGTAATACTAATTTTGGTAATCCTGTAGTTTGTGAAACCTTTGTAAACTCTTTTGTTTGTAAACCAATTTCTTATAAGTCGCCCCCTGTAAAGAGTGATGATTGGGTTATAGATTCCGGAGCTACGAGTCATATGACTAATAGACGTGATTGGCTACATGATACTGAACCTATCACGAAAAGTATTAGAACAGCTAATGATCAAATAATTCTTTCAGATGCCATTGGTACTGTAAAACTGAACACTTCCAATATTACCGATGTTCTACATGTTCCCAAACTGTCAACAAACCTGCTTTCAGTGAACTCATTAGTAAAGAAAGGTAACGTCGTACTCTTTTCGAAATCTGGCGGAAAAATTATAGATGGCCAAACATGTAAGGTATTCGGAAAAGTTTTATGCACAGCCTCAAACGTCAATGGTATGTACAAACTTAATTTACCTATTGCTCAGGCGAATTTAACAGAAGTTAAAGATAATTCGGCTGATTTATGGCACAAACGCCTCGGTCATTTGAACTTTAGATCTATGGAATTACTAAGATTACACTTAGCTCTTGGTGTCAAGTATTCAAAACCTGTTGGATCTATTAAAGATAACTGTATTGCTTGCGTGGAAGGTAAACTTTCAAAACAACCTTTCAAAATGTCAGATTCAAAATCGTCAAATTTACTGGAAATTGTTCACAGTGATGTTTGCGGACCTATGAGTACCCAATCTTTGGGAGGTGCTTCATATTTCGTGACTTTTACCGACGATTTTTCTAGAAAAACATTCACCTACCTGATGATACAAAAATCAGAAGTCGTTAAAAAATTTCGCGAATTTAAACATTTGGTCGAGAACCAAACTGATAAAAAGATAAAAATTCTGCGTTCTGACAACGGTGGTGAATATTTGAATTCGGAAATGAAAGAAATCTTGAAACAGTCCGGAATACTTCACCAGACGACTGTACCTTACAATCCAGAGCAAAATGGTTTAGCTGAACGGGTCAACAGAACTTTAGTTGAGAAAGCAAGATCTATGCTCTCGGAATCTGGTTTACCTAAGACTTATTGGGGAGAAGCCATCAATACAGCAACATACTTAAAAAATCGCTCACCGACTAAGGCTATCAGAGGGAAAACTCCTGAAGAAATCTGGACTGGAAGAAAAGTGAATCTCTCACATCTTCGTATTTTTGGATGCAGAGTATATGCACACATACCTAAAAATCTTCGAAAGAAATTTGATACTAAGGCCAAACTGTGCATATTTGTAGGTTATTGCACCGAAACTAAGGGATACAGAGTAGTTGATCCCGAACACCCAAAAATTCTTATCAAGACGAGAGATGCTAAATTTTTTGAAAATGACTTTCTATTCAAATCAAAGTCAACTGGTCAAAATAATATGGTCGAAAAAGTTGAAACACAAATATCAGAATCCGTTCCTATTATGATTCAAGAAAATTCTGAAAATATAACAAATGAAGTAGAAGTTAACAAAATTATTTCTGAACCTGTCATTCAGGACACTCAAGTCTTCGACACTGAACCTTTAACAGGGGTAACGGAACTCAATGTACCTGAAATTGACAATACTGAAGAGGAATTTTATGACAGTGCTACGGAGATTCCAGATAATACAAACAATCAAGTTCTTCAACCTGTTAGAAGATATCCATTGAGAAATAGAATCCCAAAAAAATGGTCAGACGATATCGTTTTATACAAAGCTGTAGAAGATGATATCCCTTCAACTTTTAAGGAAGCCATTTATTCTGATGATAAAAATAAATGGCAAGAAGCTCTTCTAAGCGAATATGATTCACTTGTAAACAACAAAACATGGATCCTTGTAGATAGACCTAAAGATAGAAAAATAATTCGATGTAAATGGGTATTCAAGATAAAGAAGAATGAAAAGGGAGAAAACATACGCTATAAGGCGCGATTAGTAGCCAAGGGTTTTACACAAACTTATGGCATAGATTATGACGAAACATTCGCACCTGTTGCACGTCTTTCAACAGTTAGATTACTTCTTGCTTTCGCAGCACAATGGAATATTACAATGGATCAAATGGATGTTGAAACTGCCTTTCTCAACGGTGATCTAAATGAAGAAATATTTATGGAGCAGCCTGAGGGTTTCATCAAAGAATGCAACAAGGGGAAGGTATGTAAGTTAAAGAAAGCACTTTATGGCCTGAAACAAGCGCCTAGACAGTGGAACCTCAAACTTAACGACGCAATGATGCAACTTGGAATGAAAAGGTCTGAGCATGATCATTGCCTATATTATAAAGTTGAACAAACTTTCATTTTAATTGTTGCAATATTTGTTGATGATTTCTGCATTCTCAGCAACAATGCTGACATGAAAGAAAACTTTAAAAATAATATTAAACAATTCTTTAAGGTCAAAGATTTAGGAAACATAAAACATTTCTTAGGAATGAGGATCATTAAAGAGGAAAATAGGATAACCGTTGATCAAGAAGAATATATCAAAAAGGTTCTTGAAAATTTTGCTATGACTGATGCAAAATGTGCTACAACGCCTGCGGATCCTAATTTGAATTTAGTGAATCCTTCAAATGAAGAAAAAGAGGAGGCTCAAAATTTGCCTTATCAAAGACTGATAGGATCTCTGATGTACCTGTCAGTAGGCACTAGGCCAGACATTACACATGCTGTAAGTGTGTTAAGTCAGTTTAACAGCAACTTTGGGACAGTTCACTGGAATGCAGCAAAAAGAGTTCTTCGATATTTAAAAGGGACAATGCATCTTAAACTCGAATTCCAGAAGAAAGATAAGTTTGCACTTACGGGTTATACTGATGCAGATTATGGTGCATGTCTTAATGACCGGAGATCTTACACTGGATATGTATTTTATTTGAATGGACCTATTTCTTGGGAATCTCGTAAACAACGAACGGTCGCCTTATCAACAACTGAAGCTGAATATATGGCACTTAGTGATGCTGCTAAAGAATCCATATATCTCAAAAACATATTAAAGGAAGTGTTTGGTTTGGACAATGGTGTCTGTATTTACAGTGATAATCAGGCAGCTCAAATGCTAACTAAAAATAACATTCATCACTCACGAACTAAGCATATTGATGTTAGACATCATTTTATAAGGGATACTGTTGCTACCGGTATTATCACTATACAATATATTTGCACAAATGAAATGAAGGCAGATATCTTAACTAAGTTTCTGTCGAAACAAAGACATCAGTGTTTAACAAATGGATTAGGTTTAGTTTAAAATTTATGATGGCCTATTTATTACCTATTCAGAAGTAGGGGAAGTGTTGGAACTATTTAGTTTATATTGAACCTTCTTCATATTTATATTATTGATAGGCCACTTATTGTTTATACCTTTGTTCGCTGTCACTTATATTTTAAATATTGTAAACCAAAAGCATCTTAATAACTTTAATGTGGAATTATCTGTATTCTAAATAAAATATGATGTGTCTAATATCAATATGCTTCGTTCGTGAGTGATGAATGTTATTTTTAGTTAGCATTTGAGCTCCCTGATTATCACTGTAAATACAGACACCATTGTCCAAACCAAACACTTCCTTCAATATGTTTTTGAGATATATGGATTCTTTAGCAGCATCACTAAGTGCCATATATTCAGCTTCAGTTGTTGACAAGGCGACCGTTCGTTGTTTACGAGATTCCCAAGAAATAGGTCCATTCAAATAAAATACATATCCAGTGTAAGATCTCCGGTCATTAAGACATGCACCATAATCTGCATCAGTATATCCCGTAAGTGCAAACATATCTTTCTTCTGGAATTCGAGTTTAAGATGCATTGTCCCTTTTAAATATCGAAGAACTCTTTTTGCTGCATTCCAGTGAACTGTCCCAAAGTTGCTGTTAAACTGACTTAACACACTTACAGCATGTGTAATGTCTGGCCTAGTGCCTACTGACAGGTACATCAGAGATCCTATCAGTCTTTGATAAGGCAAATTTTGAGCCTCCTCTTTTTCTTCATTTGAAGGATTCACTAAATTCAGATTAGGATCCGCAGGCGTTGTAGCAGATTTTGCATCAGTCATAGCAAAATTTTCAAGAATCTTTTTAATGTATTCTTCTTGATCAACGGTTATCCTATTTTCCTCTTTAATGATCCTCATTCCTAAGAAATGTTTTATGTTACCTAAATCTTTGACCTTAAAGAATAGTTTAATATTATTTTTAAATTTTTCTTTCATGTCAGCATTATTGCTGAGAATGCAGAAATCATCAACAAATATTGCAACAATTAAAATGTTAGTTTGTTCAACTTTATAATATAGGCAATGATCATGCTCAGACCTTTTCATTCCAAGTTGCATCATTGCTTCGTTAAGTTTTAGGTTCCACTGTCTAGGCGCTTGTTTTAGACCATAAAGTGCTTTCTTTAACTTGCATACCTTCCCCTTGTTGCATTCTTTGGTGAAACCCTCAGGCTGCTCCATAAATATTTCTTCATTTAGATCACCGTTGAGAAAGGCAGTTTCAACATCCATTTGATAAGCACTGATGTCTTTGTTTCGATAGAAACTTAGTTAAGATATCTGCTTTCATTTCATTTGTGCAAACATATTGTATAGTGATAATACCGCTTGATAACTTTAATGTGGAATTATCTGTATTCTAAATAAAATATGATGTGTCTTGATAAAATTATTTAATGCGATTATTTACAATATTTCAAATATAAGTGACAGCGAACAAAGGTATAAAAATAAGTGGCCTATCAAAAATATGAAGAAGGTTTATATAAATAAACTAAATAGTTCCAACACTTCCCCTACTTCTGAATAGGTACTAATAGGCCATCATAAATTTTAAACCAAACCTAATCCATTTGTTAAGCACTGATGTCTTTGTTTCGATAGAAACTTAGTTAAGATATCTGCTTTCATTTCATTTGTACAAACATATTGTATAGTGATAATACCGTTAGCAACAGTATCCCTTATAAAATGATGTCTAATATCAATATGCTTCGTTCGTGAGTGATGAATGTTATTTTTAGTTAGCATTTGAGCTCCCTGATTATCACTGTAAATACAGACACCATTGTCCAAACCAAACACTTCCTTCAATATGTTTTTGAGATATATGGATTCTTTAGCAGCATCACTAAGTGCCATATATTCAGCTTCAGTTGTTGACAAGGCGACCGTTCGTTGTTTACGAGATTCCCAAGAAATAGGTCCATTCAAATAAAATACATATCCAGTGTAAGATCTCCGGTCATTAAGACATGCGCCATAATCTGCATCAGTATATCCCGTAAGTGCAAACATATCTTTCTTCTGGAATTCGAGTTTAAGATGCATTGTCCCTTTTAAATATCGAAGAACTCTTTTTGCTGCATTCCAGTGAACTGTCCCAAAGTTGCTGTTAAACTGACTTAACACACTTACAGCATGTGTAATGTCTGGCCTAGTGCCTACTGACAGGTACATCAGAGATCCTATCAGTCTTTGATAAGGCAAATTTTGAGCCTCCTCTTTTTCTTCATTTGAAGGATTCACTAAATTCAGATTAGGATCCGCAGGCGTTGTAGCAGATTTTGCATCAGTCATAGCAAAATTTTCAAGAATCTTTTTAATGTATTCTTCTTGATCAACGGTTATCCTATTTTCCTCTTTAATGATCCTCATTCCTAAGAAATGTTTTATGTTACCTAAATCTTTGACCTTAAAGAATAGTTTAATATTATTTTTAAATTTTTCTTTCATGTCAGCATTATTGCTGAGAATGCAGAAATCATCAACAAATATTGCAACAATTAAAATGTAAGTTTGTTCAACTTTATAATATAGGCAATGATCATGCTCAGACCTTTTCATTCCAAGTTGCATCATTGCTTCGTTAAGTTTTAGGTTCCACTGTCTAGGCGCTTGTTTCAGACCATAAAGTGCTTTCTTTAACTTGCATACCTTCCCCTTGTTGCATTCTTTGGTGAAACCCTCAGGCTGCTCCATAAATATTTCTTCATTTAGATCACCGTTGAGAAAGGCAGTTTCAACATCCATTTGATCCATTGTTATATTCCACTGGGCTGCGAAAGCAAGAAGTAATCTAACTGTTGAAAGACGTGCAACAGGTGCGAATGTTTCGTCATAATCTATGCCATAAGTTTGTGTAAAACCCTTGGCTACTAATCGCGCCTTATAGCGTATGTTTTCTCCCTTTTCATTTTTCTTAATCTTGAATACCCATTTACAACGAATTATTTTTCTATCTTTAGGTCTATCTACAAGGATCCATGTTTCGTTGTTTACAAGTGAATCATATTCGCTTAGAAGAGCTTCTTGCCATTTATTTTTATCATCAGAATGAATGGCTTCTTTAAAAGTTGAAGGGATATCATCTTCTACAGCTTTGTACAAAACGATATCTTCTGACCATTTTTTCGGGATTCTATTTCTCAATGGATATCTTCTTACAGGTTGAAGAACTTGATTGTTTGTATTATCTGAAATCTCCGTAGCACTGTCATAAAATTCCTCTTCAGTATTGTCAATTTCAGGTACATTGAGTTCCGTTACCCCTGTTAAAGGTTCAGTGTCGAAGACTTGAGTGTCCTGAATGACAGGTTCAGAAATAATTTTGTTGACTTCTCCTTCATTTGTTATATTTTCAGAATTTTCTTGAATCATAATAGGAACGGGTTCTGATATTTGTGTTTCAACTTTTTCGACCATACTATTTTGACCAGTTGACTTGGATTTGAATAGAAAGTCATTTTCAAAAAATTTTGCATCTCTCGTCTTGATAAGAATTTTTGGGTTTTCGGGATCAACTACTCTGTATCCCTTAGTTTCGGTGCAATAACCTACAAATATGCACAGTTTGGCTTTAGCATCAAATTTCTTTCGAAGATTTTTAGGTATGTGTGCATATACTCTGCATCCAAAAATACGAAGATGTGAGAGATTCACTTTTCTTCCAGTCCAGATTTCTTCAGGAGTTTTCCCTCTAATAGCCTTAGTCGGTGAGCGATTTTTTAAGTACGTCGCTGTATTAATGGCTTCTCCCCAATAAGTCTTAGGTAAACCAGATTCCGAGAGCATAGATCTTGCTTTCTCAACTAAAGTTCTGTTGACCCGTTCAGCTAAACCATTTTGCTCTGGATTGTAAGGTACAGTCGTCTGATGAAGTATTCCGGACTGTTTCAAGATTTCTTTCATTTCCGAATTCAAATATTCACCACCGTTGTCAGAACGCAGAATTTTTATCTTTTTATCAGTTTGGTTCTCGACCAAATTTTTAAATTCGCGAAATTTTTTAACGACTTCTGATTTTTGCATCATTAAGTAGGTGAATGTTTTTCTAGAAAAATCGTCGGTGAAAGTCACGAAATATGAAGCAC
Organism: Polyploca ridens; assembly: GCA_951394255.1. Lineage (NCBI taxonomy): Eukaryota > Metazoa > Arthropoda > Insecta > Lepidoptera > Drepanidae > Polyploca > Polyploca ridens. The sequence goes on along the minus strand of OX596266.1, from coordinate 4,041,534 downwards.
CTCCCAAAGATTGGGTACTCATAGGTCCGCAAACATCACTGTGAACAATTTCCAGTAAATTTGTCGATTTTGAATCAGACATTTTGAAAGGTTGTTTTGAAAGTTTACCTTCCACGCAAGCAATACAGTTATCTTTAATAGATCCAACAGGTTTTGAATACTTGACACCAAGAGCTAAGTGTAATCTTAATAATTCCATAGATCTGAAGTTCAGATGACCGAGGCGTTTGTGCCATAAATCAGCTGAATTATCTTTAACTTCTCTTAAATTCGCCTGAGCAATAGGTAAATTAAGTTTGTACATACCATTGACGTTTGAGGCTGTGCATAAAACTTTTCCGAATACCTTACACGTTTGACCATCTATAATTTTTCCGCCAGATTTCGAAAAGAGTACGACGTTACCTTTCTTTACTAATGAGTTCACTGAAAGCAGGTTTGTTGACAGATTGGGAACATGTAAAACATCGGTAATATTGGAAGTGTTCAGTTTTACAGTACCAATGGCATCTGAAAGAATTATTTGATCATTAGCTGTTCTTATACTTTTCGTGATAGGTTTAGTATCATGTAGCCAATCACGTCTATTAGTCATATGACTCGTAGCTCCGGAATCTATAAACCAATCATCACTCTTTACAGGGGGTGACTTATAAGAAATTGGTTTACAAACAAAAGAGTTTACAAACGTTTCACAAACTACAGGATTACCAAAATTAGAATTACTTACTGAGAGATCATCAACCATAAGTGTTACATCGCAAATATCAGCCTTTTCCTCTTGGGATTTGGCTTTGAGAATTCTGCAATTTGCTTTTATATGCCCTGGCTTACGACAGTAATTACAAAATATCTTAGTGTCTCTATTTAACTTATTACATCCTATAACTAAAGCACTATCTTCACGCGTGTCACTGCAGGTGACTAGACCACGGCTGTCTTCTTTCAGAAGTGCAGCAACAACATTATCTGAAGTTAGTTCTGAGCAGGAATGTTCCAATGCCATGACCAGTGGCTTAAATTGCTCTGGTAAACCACATAACAGTAAAATTGCAAGAAAAGAATCATCTACTTTGTGATTAATCTGCTGTAATTGTTGATGCGTTGACATAATCTCATTTATGTATATTTCCATGTTATCAATGTATCGATAGTTCATTAATTTTTTTATTAACGTGAGTTTTCTAATAAGTCCGCTGTCTGCGTATGCCCTTTTTAAGTTATTCCAAGCTTCAAATGCAGATTTAGCTCCAATTATTTTGGAGAATACTTTTTCGTGACAACATAATCCAATTTTAGAGCGAGCTCTGTCATCGCAGCGTAGCATTTCTTGTGAGCTATTCTCTAGAGGTGGATGCTTCACGCAATCCCATAATCCACAATCAATCAGCATCATCTCCATTGAAAATGCCCATGTCACGTAGTTCGAACGTCCTTCTAGTTTGTTAAAAGATGGAGTACTTACTGTATGTGTAGTTGAAACATAGAATGCTACACTAGGATTACTTGCATTTGTATCAGAAATAGGTTTAGTACAAGAATCGCCTTCCATTTTTATGTTCGAAGTACAGACAATCTGAAGTCACTGAAACATACTATTACGAAAGAAATTTAGATTTTTAGAGCTCTGGGCCCATAACCAGAAGCATCTTGATAACTTTAATGTGGAATTATCTGTATTCTAAATAAAATATGATGTGTCTTGATAAAATTATTTAATGCGATTATTTACAATATTTCAAATATAAGTGACAGCGAACAAAGGTATAAAAATAAGTGGCCTATCAAAAATATGAAGAAGGTTTATATAAATAAACTAAATAGTTCCAACACATTACGCTACGTAATTCTATGCCATAAATGAAACATTATTGGTATCATAAAAGCAAAACACGCACGTACATTATGTCGTTTATTAATAATAATAATAGCTATTTATAATAGTAATAGCTGTGTGTAATAGTATGCAGTAGTAATAATAACATAACTTTAACAAGCAAATTTAATATACCAGACTAATTTAAGTCCAAATATGTCAAAACATTAGACAACAAACTTTGGACAAGCGCAACTTGACGCAATGATAGCTCAGTGGTGCCTTCACGAAGGTCGTGGATTCGAATCATACAATGAACTTGAGCTTTCAGTTAAGAAAAACATAGGAAACCATAGTACGGTGGTAGGGTACTTTGTAGTACTCACCTTGCTGGCTACCACCCTCTAGTTGGAAATCTGTCCCCAATCTTCCACCAGTGTTACGATAGCTGCATTTGTAAGCGCTCGTGTACACGATGCCGCCGCCGCGCCGCCACCGCGCCGCCACCGCGCCGCCACCGCATCGCCTCCGCGTCGCCGCCGCTTGATTATAGCATACTATACAGTTGTCAGTAATACATTGCTAGCTACGGAGATGACACGTGTTGCACGTTCGTTGGCGGCTGGCAATGGAATAACTCAATTAAATAATGGCGGACAACGTTGCGGTAGCGGCGCGGCGGCGGCGCGGCGGCGGCATCGTGTACACGAGCGCTAAGCCAGTTCTTTCTAGGGTTTGTGTAGTTACTACCTGGAGCCATCGGACCCGGAATCTGAAGAACATTATACAGCATAATAACAAAAAGGTGAAACTATATTCTCAGAGCATAGGTATATGGCAGCTTATGTATTATTTCACTGACAAGCAATAAGTATCAAAATCCAAAGAGGTGGAGAAAAATCTCATTAAAGTTTTAACACATAATATTTTCATTCGCTTCTTCTTTTGACCCGGTTCCGAAGGGGCGATTTCGCCGCGGATCTCTCGCGCGTATTACGAGTCAAAGTATGGGGGAAGTGCACGCGAATTACGCACGTATTGATGCTTGTGGACGCAATTGTATGGGGTCCTAGTATCTCGCCAACGCGCGTAATGCATTTGCGATAGTGAATCGCCGCAATTTCGTCCCTTCTGGACAGGCACTTTGTCTTCTGCCTAGAACACTTCTGGCAAAAGTGAAATATCTAGCCGTTCCATACAATCAACAGTAACACTCAAAAAAGTGATTCTCTACTCGATATACATGCATATCTAACGAAAAACATTATATTGCTTAAACAAAACTCTATAGATTAAAGAGCTTGCTTTTCTCTTTTCAATTAATTGTTTTAAACATGACTTATGTTTAAAAGCAATCGGGTTTTTTGTTTTTTATTTTAAATTAAAAACCACTTTATTTTATCTCTGCACCCTGTGTCTGGATACCTCCAGACAGGATTATTCTAAGCTTACACAAGCTCTAGTAAAGCTCGAACAAACCCTGTTTACAATACTCTGCGGATTCGTGTTCTTGTAATACGAATTTCCAATGGATTTCAAGATTCCGTATCTGACATTTCTAAATACAATTTACGTATTTATAGACTATATTCTGCCTTTTACTTAGCTTTCGTAATTTGGCGTGGGTCTACATACAAAGTGGTTCTACACAGTGACTTTTTATTGGTCTTAGAAACGCAGCCCACATAATGTAGCCAATGAATAGGTACAAATTATTGAAAAAAATATATTTTTGAACATTTGTATCAATTAAAAAAATGCAAATATTATTCATTATGACGCATGACGTAGTTTTAAACACCCTGTTACGAGGGGTTGGTATTGTCTACCATTTTATGCGTAAACTTTAATTTATTAACTCGATTTGTCGTGATTCTAATACATTTTGTTTTTTTTTTAATATACAAATGATCGAATTTTTTTTTTCTTCATGATTAATACCTATTCATTGGGTACATTATGTGGGCTGTGTTTCTAAGACGAATAAAAAGTCACGGTGTATAAAATCATTTTTATTTTTTGTTTTAGGGTAGGGGAGGTTCCAATACGTCAAGGGGAGATGTTTCTTTTTCTCGTCGATCGTTGGATAGGTCGTTCAAAAATATTGCGGGTGTATGGAAACCGTTTTTCGATTCAGGAATCCGTTTGCAAAATATTAAGTTTTAAAGTGTAAATGTTCGCTTAGGTCAATTCACACAGACGCGACGAGACTTTTTAAGATAGTGATACTATATAGAACTTTATTTACGACACAAAAAATACACATTTAATTGATTAATACCACAAAGGTGGCAAACACGCATACGGCCCACCTGATGGTAAGCAGTTACCGTAGCATATGGACGCTTGCAACACCAGGGGTATCACTCGCGCGTTGCCAACCCTGAAGAAACCGCTTCACACCCTTTTTGAAGAACCTCATGCCGTACTCTATTGGGAAAACCACGGTGGGGAGCTCATTCCATAGTCTGAGCGTCCGCGGAAGAAAATTCCTTTTAGCCCGCACAATTCGAAACAATTCAGGTTTCAATGTGTGTGGAGACGACGATGGCGAGAGTTGCGATGGTGGAAGGTAGCCGTGGGCATCAAGTCAAACAATTCCTTAGAACACTCTCCGTTGTACAAGCGGTAGAACACTCATAACGAGGCAAAGTCTCTCCTCAGACTGAGGGGCTTTAAACCGCCTGTGAGCTCGGCTCGTAATACAGTTACGAAGTGAAAAGAAAAATGATCACTGGTAAGCAGCTTTACAAGTTAACGACTTAATTCGACTAACTTATAACACAGATCATATCTTATAATATGTACTTGGAGAAATATAAAGGAAACTTATTTCATCTTTACTCATTCGTTCACATTACATTGAAAATTACTTAGATGAAGTTGTTATCTAAGTAAAGCAGGTAGTAAAACCCTTTTGAGTCTGCATATTGTGACGGAAAACTTCAGAACCCTACTCTGCCCGTGGACACACACTTGGACGATTTTAATAACATCGAATAGTTAAATATAGAGCTAAGGTCAGTTCACACCAAGACGCAACGCGACATGACCACGATGTTGAGAACCAATCTAGGTCTATCTTCACCAATGAGTATAGTCATGCGGGACTATAATGAAAGCAATAAACAGGTTGAGAACTTGGATATCTTTTTCGATACACTATTTACGTACCTAAAGTTAAAATTTATCGTAATTAAGTTAGATTAACAACTATACTGTGTTTAATTGTGTGTATTGTTATTATCTTTTAATTTTATTTGGATTTTCTTAGCTGAGTTTTTGTATTTATTTGTAGATTTCTTTTGATATTTTTGTATTTTGTGTTGTGAATTTTATCAATATTGTGTTTATCTATAATTAGTAATTCAATTCAATTTCATTGCTGTTGATGCACCTTTAAAATAAATAAATGCTTAAAGAGCGTCGCGCAGCGGAAAGTTGCATTCATATAAAAAGGTACTCTGTGCCTGGAGCATCGTGGCGTATTCGAATTCTCTCACTAAAACGAATAAAGTTCTAAAAATTCTATGTAGTACAGTAGTACCCAACTAATATGGCTTACCGATGTACCTGCGCAGGAGATACATTTTCAAAACGCGGGAAACGCTATTGGTCGGCAGCTGCCGAAATGTAAGCGCACGCCGTGCGGCGCGCGGCGGGGCGTCACTTGCGAGTGAGACGGAACTAACAGCTGCAGTGTATTATGAACCTTATAGTAGTGATCTAAGGTTGATTGTAAGTTTGAAGCATTCTTTCGTTAATCTTCGGGGCCATACTTTCTTTTCTATGCGAACGAAGATTCACGACGCGGCTTATCAGTTGAGTACTACTGTAAATAAAGTTCTATATTGCATTGCTATTTTAAAAAGTACGCGCCTCATCGCTTCGCGTCGCGTCTCGGTATGTGCTGACCCTTAGAGTCATTTTATAACTTCCAAGTCAAATAAAACAGTAATAAACTTCACTTAACTGGGCTTTTATTAATGTCGACATGATGTCATGTAATGTCACACAATGTCAGTGCTCTGTCAAATTAATGAATTATTACAAAGAAAATGTTGAAGTTAATTTAAATTAAGAGGAAAGGATGGCTGCAAGAAATTTGAAAAATAGTTTTTTAACATATCTATTGCTGTCGTGCTTTGCTCGAGCTATCCCGCCCGAGGGCGATAGAGACAAAAGCCCGGGTTTCTCCTCCAAAACTGAATGTTGTAACAATTCTGAAATTTAAAAATCGGGAAGGGACCGGGCGTCATTGGGGCGTCGGAAAGAGTGCGGGAGGCACGGTACGGTACCTGCGCAGGCCCCCACTACTGACGCTTGTCAAGTCTCATCTTTCGTGGCGCGTATTGTAAGATAAACTGTTGTAGATAGAACTCGTACAACTTCTAAACTAGCATACTATAATTGTGATGTCAGTTTTGATATGAGGATGGTTTCTCTCCTCTCGCTATGTGTGTCTCTTTTTGGCTCAGTTGAGCTGTCAAACGGCCATTATAGCGTGTCGCTAGTTTACATAACTATAATGACGAGACTGACCAGCAGGGTTGGATTGGGCTTGAAGGGCCCGGGCAGTTTCCCACAAGCCGCAGCCACAGTGACGTACCTATTGGCAACATAAAAACATATGTGGGAAACCATATTTATTTACCATAACTTTTCCCCTTAATAACTGAAAATGTATCAGAGAAAATTAATAAAGTGTAAGATATATTGCTTCAAACATCAAAGACATACAAATTTTAATTTCGTTTCACTTGATTGAGCACGGGTAAAATTTTGTTGCTGAAAATTTATACGAGAACCCTTTTAAGATGTTATTGAATTGGTAAAGCATTTTATGATTGAAATAGAAGAGGGAGTATAAGTTTAGAAAATATATATTGTATTCTCTAACCCCCTTAGTAATATAATAATAAGGTTCTGATTTGAAGTCAGCAAAAGAGCACGACGTATTCCATTGAAAATATTTCGCTGACTTCAAATCAGTGTCAGATTACAGTTATTTTATACTTTTTAGTCAATTTTGAAGACGAATTATTTTTTTAAAATTACTTTTTTTATTTTGAAGTCGATTAAAAAAACACAATGTGTGAGCAAGCCTGTTATACTATTTAGTATAGAAACCCATGCCAGATATAAAGACGATTTAACAGAAACGGAGTTCCGTTAGGAACCTATGAATATTTATAGTCCGTGGATATCCAAGCTAACGTATTTTTTTTTGTTTACAGATGTTTCGGACCCGAACCCGAAGAAATCAAGCAGTAAGGTCGAAGAAGAAAAAGAAGAAGACAAAGGACCCGGGACACGTATAAGTAAGTATACACTATTGTTCATGTGACAAATAAACGCCAGCCAGCTAATGATATTTTCACCCATTGGTATTCCTCCACCTCTACCTCACATCATAAGTGCCTGTGAAGGCCTATTTGAATGAATAAATTATTTCATTTCATTTCATTTCATTTCATTTCATTTCATCAAAGAAGCATACATTTGGTCCCAAGTTAAGTTAAGTACAATCTAATGCTTGCGAAGAATTTAACGAGGAACAAAGTGACAGATACTCAAATTCGATATACTCGAATTAAATACGGCTTATGTATAGGTAAGGTTGGCCATACAAAAGTAGGTAATATACCTAAACCAGAACATAAAAATTCAGATAAAATAATGTCTTCTTTTTTATTCGAACCAATTTTCAAAAAACGGTAATAACATCTGGTGGCCTACCACAAGCTCTTGAAACAAGGTTAAAATAACCTTTGTCTTTTGTCCTATTTTGACGCCGGATGTCAAAGAGGGACAAAAGTCAAGTAAGCTTATAATAATATTTTTTTAAGAGCTTGTGGTTGGCCGATGCGTTGGTCTGATCAAATACGCGCAGCATTGGAAACCAGTGTGTGTGATGCTATCCACACAGCAGAAGACCGATCCAGATGGCGAGCAATAGTCCGTGAAAAGATAACCCACAAAGGTCACGTCCCTCAGCAATGAGGTATTCGATGCAAGGAGGAGGGGGTTGGCCCTCAGGTCTTTTTTTATCACGTAAAGCTTATCCGTAGAAGCGATCAGCCGCCACATGTTTTCTGTTCATATGAATAAAAAGAAATACAAAAAAAAGTTATAAATTTTTGTAAACATACGTAAATGAATATCGTCGTAACACATCGGCGGGAAAAACAGATCTCAACCAAAAGTTAGTCGAATGATCTTTCATAATGACCCTCGGCAATACAAAACACAAATAATTAAATGTTATTCCATGGTAAAAGCAATATTATTGAAATGAACTATAAAGCTCACACTCCAACAACAGATAGAATCTATTACCAAGCGTGCTTAACTATGTATACATTTCCCCAAAGATCCAGAAGCCCATAACTCCCGAAACACGAGTTTAACCGAAGCGTCAATGTTTTATCGGTTCTCCCGAATCAACTTACTTGATCGACGGGAGGAATTGGGTTAGTGTGTTGATGGGGGATTATGGACTGTATGCTGTAAAGAATTTATCATCCTATAAAGTTGCATCTGTAGTACAAACTACTCATTGTTAGGGTTCCGTACCTCAAAAGGTAAAAAAAGGAACCCTTATAAGATCACTCTCTTGTCCGTCTGTCTGTCCGTGTGTCACCACCTATTTTCTCAGGAAGGGAGGAAATTTGTACCAGATACTATCTATAGTCCCTATTAGGTGTATAAAAATCAAGGTCCTGAGTCAACACCATAAAAAGATATGGGCAAATTTAGATTCGCGAATACTTGTAAGTACCAAAATTTACCTTACATTTCAACTTACCTTGTTTTTTGCCAAATTTTGGTCTTACTTAGTAAAGGGACAATTTCTACAAATTAAAAAAGTTGAAAATTAGGGTAAAGTTTGGTACTTTTAAATTTTGCGCCTACTATTCATTTCACGGTCAATTTGAGAAAAGTTAAATTATTATTATTATTGTACAGAATCCTCCGTGTGCGAGTCCGGCTCGTACTTGGCTGGATTCTGGATAAAAAGTTCTAATTTACGCACAAAACTTACAACTTTCTCCTGCGCTGATAAAATATTCGTCATGTTCCTTTGCTATGTGCTAGATTCGGTTTTATTGGTCTTTGTTATCTTTTACCAGTATATTACCCCCGCAGAATACCAGTTTTACTCCTGCAGGGGTAATTTCCCCAAGCTTAGGAATCCTGGGTAGATTAAACTTTAGAAGGTGATAAAACTATATTTCACCAATAATCCAAAAGAAAATCCTACTACTACAGAAATTTAAAGAAAGTGACGTGCATCTACTAGTTTCCGAGATATTTTTAACGTCATTCATATAAAAAATACAACTCAGTAAAAATCTGGACAAAAAACATTGACAAACATTTCAAACAGGAAAATTGTCGGATATGACTTCGACATATATCGGCTTCACAAACGTCATTTCCTTTTTTACACCCGCTTTGGAAAAGATTTTTCTGTGGAAAACCTATACTCACACGCTTATACACTTGATACAGTTATGTTTTATTTTTAGTAACCTACCTACTGTAAAATATTAAGCTTGAAATTAAAATGACACGGTTTCTCGTTTAGACACCAGAGTCTATCTGTATAATTATCTGCAAGTAGCTTTCCGCACCGCGATTTCACCCGCGCCCCCTTCTTTAGCCCATTAAGAATGGTATTTCCAAATATCCTTTCTTATACGCTATAAAAGGAACCAATGAATTACTGGGGAGAAAATAAAAAACTAATAAGGAGAGGATAGCTCAGTGGTAGTGACGTCGCGGCGTGCGTCGGTTACCGAGACGAAAATCCCGGGTTCGAATCCTACAATGAGCTAGAGCTTTCAGTGAAGAAAAACATTATGACGAACTGACTGTACCCAACTGACTGGCTACCACCCTCAGAAAATCTGTCGCCAAGCACCTATCGGTATGTTCCGACAGATGAACTTGAGAGCCAGTTCCTTCTAGGCTTTGTGTGCTTACCACCTTCGGCTACATCATCACTTACCATGGTGAGATTGTGGTCAAACACAGGGCTATACAAAGTAAAAAAAAAAGGTTTTTACTGCATCTTTTTTTGCTGAAAAGTTTGTATTACATTAGCTCCTTTTATGTATAGCCTATACTATACCCAATATATTTTTGAAAATACCATTTCTATGGGGGTATAGAAGGGGGCGAGGTTGAAACCGCGGACGTAAAGTTAGTGATTCATATATATACTTATACCCACAAATACTTGAAAAGTAAATTTTGTCAACAACCTGGAAGTAGCAATATCGTTGCCTGGAAATATAGTGGAAATATTAAAAGTATTTATATACTCTGAGGTATGATGAAAGAATATTGCAGCAAGCTGTGGTGTAATAATGTTGCCTTTTTAGTAGTAGCTGGATCAAAAATACTTGTAGCTAGTATGAGTTATATACAAGATTTGAACTCACTTAGATTTCAAATCCTGTAACACGTGCGACTAAAGATAAGACTTGACCACCACGTGTTTGACGTCTGACATCATTGATGACGAATTTTCTTTAGCGGTATGAGGTCTAAGGCGGTAAGAGACCGAGCGTAATTTTAATAAAAAAAATACCGCTACAAAGAAGTCATTATCTCTAGTGGCACGTATTATATACAGGGTGTTTTTTTGGTCGGCGACGAGCGACCCAGAGGCGGTAGTCAAAAAAATAAATTTTCCAAAATTGGCCTTAATTCTGTAAATACAAATACTGTAAATACATTGAGATATACCTTATTCAATAAGAACTAAAATTACCGCAACGTATGGTCACTAGGCACGTGCGCAGACTAGAGCTAGGCGCAAGCCGCCGTCGTCCCACCTCTTTACTGCCTTGCACTCCCGTTGAGTATTACGCACGGAGGAAAGAAAGAAGGTATTACGTCTACACTTTAGCTTATTACATGATTTTCCAATTTATTATTTTTATATTTTTTATTATTAAAAAATAAAGTAGGTATTTTTTTTACTTTTTTTTTGCACCAGTATCATTTGTACTATCGACACTGAGTCTTGGAGCGACTTGGTGATCCAAACTCAATAAAATTTCGAGGAATAAAAACATCTACACGTACTATCTTTAAATTGAACATCTGTCGCCGAGCATCTACAAACGTTGTGGCATCTGCATTTGATAGTTATTAAAGTCACTTAGTACTATGAGATTATGACCAATATACAGCCAATCTAATGTGAATAAATGAGTATATACTTCGCTAATGATAAAGAATTAGCAGATACTCTAAACACGTAATTATGCTTTTAGTTCCACTATCGTAAATACAAAGAGTTAATTAAATACAATCAGAACATAATCGCATTTGAAAATGTCACAATCGTATTGGATATCTAGCATTCTTACACGCAGTTCCATTGAAGAATTTTCTCTTATAGCGTGTTTACAAAGTATGTATAATTAGAAAGAAAAGTAAAATCTTTCTGAATGAATTTTCATGGAATGTCACGATATTTGGAATTCGATTGTCTAAGCTGGCTGGGTAGCACTTTCTTCTAATGAATGTATTTTAATTGCATCTCTGTGTATCTGGACTGTATCTGTCTTCACCAACCATGGATGTGATGACCTTTGACCATGAAGGTACAGATAGCTGATTAGTAAACTCTGAGTTCAACTACCTTAGCATCAATAAGTCAAATTCCAAGGCATGTGGAGGCCCGCATGGTGAACTGTTTGATATTTATCAGTTATCTTCCAGTGTCTTAGATATGTTGTGTGACTCTCAATAGCAACTCCAGTCCTACTATCCTACTATGTCCAGTCCTTAGCTTTCAAGTAAGTTTGTTTGTTTATTACCTCAATGACACAACCAATCATGATGCTATTTGACACGCAGGTAGAATTTAGCATGGAGTTAACATAAATGATACTCTTTATCACGGAAAAACATAAGAAACTTCGGAAACGCCACTAGTTTTCACCCTATGGTTCTACCATATAAATGCAAAATTCGGCCTGAGCCATGGTTCATGCCCCAGCTGGGGTGCCCCCAGCCGTAGTTGCCTTTAATTTATCTTTTTTATTTATTTATTTAATAACTGGTTGAGACCTTGCTTCCGCATAAGGCTCGGTTAGCTCTGGGAGCCTTGCCCAGCTCATTAAGGCTTAACACCTTTAGTCAGTTCAGAATGACGAACACATAATTAAATAATATTTTATCAGTAGAGGTAAAATATTTTCCCAAATTAATAACAAAGCTGAATTTCTCCATTATTTTCTCCCTTGGGCGACTTGAATGTCGTCATGATTACTTTGGGATGGGATTCAATAATTCAAGTTATTGGTTACATCATTTCCACCATGGATTTCATTATCTCAGTATTTTTTTGTGGGTTATTCTTCCTTTAACCTCAAGCTCATCAAGGGTCATCACGACTTTCACGGCGATATTCCACTACAAACTACTGTGTGAGGTCAATTTTCACCAGAAAATTTCTCTAATATCATTATTATGATCATCAGCCTATAATGGTCCTACTTCTGAGCACAGGCCTCCTTTCACAAATGAGGCTGAAAGGGAATGGGGAAACTCCACACCCACACGCTTCGGAAAGCACATAAAGCCGTCCTGGCTTTCATTTAACTATGATAGTCGTTAAGCTAGTTGGAGACCTCCTAGGCAGCTTGAATACTCCAAACGTAGATAGACCATTGAACATAGTGGGCATGCGTGGTGATATATTTTCCCATTTTCTTTCCCCTCATTTGGGAAAGGCACATTATAGGCTGATGATGATGATAAATAAAAACCTTAGTTTTAGTCCTAAATTCAGACCAGTATTCAATACTTTGACTACCTTCATAAATAACTAAAATAAAAATACGGCCTTTAATCAAAGTGCCAGATTATCCCAATATTTTATAAGAAAATATACGACCTAGTGGAACCCATAAATTGCTATACCTTCATAAATGATTAACGGTTTACGCACCATGGTACAAGTTACCTAAAAGCCATGAGCATCGATGGGTAGGGCTTATATAATCCTATATAGTTTGTGTTAGTCTAGTGGTTGTTTTTGTCACGCTATTACGGCTTTAATAATTTAGTTACAATTTGGCACGGAGAGAGGTCTGGATTGAATTATCACATTTTTTTCTATGGATGGCCTTTTCCAATAAAATCTCATTTTGTTAATTGATGAGGTGGCCAAAGATGGTTACCACATAATGGTGCCGATTCTGTTGTAAATCGCACTAAACTAATTTTAGTCACATCTCATCTCTTTCTTACGAACATTATTGAAAAAGGATAGAACATATTTTAAGTTGTCAAATTAATCTTTGCCGTCTTATTTTGCGTGTATTTAGGCGTAATCGAGATAGATGGCGACTAAATTTATATTGAAAACAAGCATTGGACTAATTTGACAGGACTCAATTTTTTACATCCTTTTCTTATGTTCTTTGTTAGAAAGAGACATAGTGAGATTAAAATTAGTTTAGTTTTGAACAACAGAATCAGGGCCAATGTATTTGATACTTATCAATTCTATACCAAAATTACATTATAAATTCGTTCAATACGTATAATGTATTTTCTTCTAAAGCACGTGTAACTGCATGGAAAATGGTAGTTCTTACTTATTTCATGAAAAGTCATCTTGTCCGTTTATTTATTACTAAATTATTGAAACATTTTAGATTAATTTTAGCAGATGCGTAGAGCCCCGGAGATGAACATAGGTTTGTTTTACCAGATAACTCGCAGTGACAGCAAGTTGTGTTATAAATAAAATTATAAAAAAAAGCCGAGTGTCCTTACATTACATGAGATAAAAATAATAATTTTCCTCTGAGACGCGACGTGACGCGAAGCAAAGATAAAGCTCGAATTAAGCAATAAATTATTCCAATTCAAAGTAAACAACAAGAATTGAGAATCGTTTTATTATTTCTGATCGTAGGACAGTTAACATTAAATTATACGGTGTTGTTTGAGGGTCAATAAAATTACATTTGATTTATTCATAATAAAATTGTTTGAGAAAGTCTTTGTTATTTTTGATGGAGATTATTTTTTATTTATTAATCTTCATGCTCGTTTTTTATGTGATATGATTATTGGAATATAAAAAGTGTTATTTTATAATTTATTTACTATGCTAAAAATGTATAAAACCATTCATCATCTTCAGAAAGATATAATATTAGAAAGCAGATAGATGGAAAGAGCGAACGATTACATGTTCTCATGGTGGATACATATTATATTGGGAAAGTTATGTGGCAGTGGACATCTATGTATAAGCCGATGATGATAAAAATGTTTACAGGGTTAAAATAAACGAAGAAAAAGAAGAAGAAGATAAATGTACCGAACAAAAATGTAACTCTCTCTATCAATAATTGGACCAATGTTTCGAATGTTAACTTTTACTTTTAATTGTCATTATTTTTAATAAATTTCTCATATTATTATTGTGTTAATTTTTTCGCAAATGGTACGAAAAGTAGAGTATTTTCCTCGGTGATAAAGCTGTCTTAGTTTTAGGTGAACTTAAATCCCTCGCTACACTCAGGACTCGTCTTAAATCCCTCGCTTCGCTCGTGATTTAAGTTTTTAACACCCTCGCTACGCTCGGGAGTAAACCTCGAGTCCTTCGTTACGCTCGCGATTTAAATCGTCACCCGCGAAGACACTGCTTTATCCCCTTGGTTAATAATCTACTATATTTGTCTTTTGTCCTGTTTTGACGTTGGATGTCAAAGAAAGACAAAAGTGAAATAAGGTTATTTTAACTTTGTTTTAAGAGCTTGTGGTTCGCCCTCAGATCACATTTGTGAGGTAGTGGGTAATTGACGGAATCGATTTCAATTTCATTGCGTATATTTTGGTTAATTGTTCGATGACTGGAGCATGATTTACTGATGAAATATAGAATACTTTGTAGATTCCTTGAGAATTCAGGAAAAACCAACGCCAAAGCTATTAACAATATAAAAAGGACAATTAAAACTAACCATATCGATTCTAAACTACAGGTTGATTACTCGAATATTTTTTTCAATCGCTGACATATTGTTATGATTGTACGACAGTTAACTTTCTTCAAACCCGGACACAAATCGACACTCATCGCCGACGGACCGTCACTAATGATCGATGATCTACAAATCCGTTGGAAAAACTAACATTTCTAATAAACGCATCTTTTATTTATTAGTGTTAACTCTTTTATTGCACGCGATAAGAATATGAAGCGCCATTTTAGTATTTCCTTAATTAAAATGACTACTATTTGTCGATGCAATTTTTTTAGTAATTTACTAAGCTCGCTGATTTTTTGTTATTTTTTACTTGGTTTAGGACTGTGTTTGAACGCAATTTCACCATGGAAAGTGATGATGTAGCCGAAGGTGGTAAGGACACAAAGTCTAGAAGAAACTGGTATCAAGTGCAGCCGAAGAAGATACCGATAGGTGGTTAGCGACAGATTTTCAATTTGAGGGTAATAGCCAGACAGGTGGCTACTACAAAGTACCCTACAACTGTGCTATGGATTCTTCAAACCCGTCACAGACGTAGCTATAATATATATTAATATGCCGAGCTATAATATAAATTATAGCAAGCTACCACACACGGAGACGATGCTATAGAGGGTGAGGATAGAGGATGTACTTATTTGAGAATACAAAAATTATGGATCCAACAAACACATTATTATTGGATTTAATTGATAGTTCTTCGGAGGAAGATTTCGCTGCTAATTTTGATATTAAGTTGGTTACCAGGCACGCACAAAAACTAGAACTAAATTCCTTATCTGGAAATTAACAGACTACGGACGGATGGGAGAGGAGAGAAGTTCAAAAAGGTTGTGAAGAGATTTTAGCACGGTCGGCAACGAGCGAGTAATACCCCTGGTATTGCAAGCGTCAATAGGTGGGCGTCCGTATACTTGTTTGCTAACTTGTAGTATAAAAAAAAAAAGTGCGCTGGAATGAGCGATGAACGCGTGGAACATGCTGTACATTCAAAATATGTCTTAATATGTCTTGCTATACCATAATATATATTATTATGCAATAATATTATATGTGCGGTCGCTCAAAGATTGTATGGAAAATATATCGTAATATGCCTTGCTATGATTTATATTAATATATATTATTGCTACGTGTGTGATGGGCTTAAACCGTTGTAAGGTATGGGGAGGTATAGATACACACTAGTTGGTGTATTTCAACATGACACCAGCCAACAAACTCTAGCACCGTAATATGGTTCCCTAACGGCATTTTTCTTCACTGAAACCTCAAGTATATTGTAGAAATTGAATCTGATAAGTTTTTGGGAGGAGATTGGAAATAGATTTCAATCTTGTAGGGGATGGATTATAAAGCAAACCCCCTAATGGTATGTTTAAGATTATAAACAGGCCACGCCATCAGGCCTGTAAAATCAAAATTATACTACAGTGCGCCCGCCAAGAGAATGCTTTTTAGACACGTATTTCTAATGGCCAAATCACGGAAACAGCCAATTTAATTAAGATAGGACTTTCACTAATCTATGCCTTAAATAATTGGACTGTTTTACAAAAACCTTAAACCGACTTCAAAGTACACTAAGAAGTAATCAAATCTGATGACAATGGGACCAAACGGGAAGCGTACCCTTTCAAATAAAAAAAGAATTTTCCAAATCGGTTAATAAATGACGGAGTTATGAGGTAACAAATATATAAAAAAAAAAAAAAACATTCGAATTGACAACCGCCTCCTTTTTTTGAAATCGGTTAAAAATACTGAACCTTCCTGCAAAAATCCCATCGAAATAAAATTAGCCGTTTCCGAGAATAGCGCAATGTTAACATGTATCAGAAACGCATTCTCTGCCCCGTAATAGGAAGTTGGTCAAACCAGCTTCCCATTTCCTTACAAACGCTATAAAAAAATCTTTTTTCCGATTCCAGAACGAAGACACAAGAAGAAAGTTCTCCAAGCAGTAATACCCCTACTATTTGGCATGAAGTCAGCTGGAGCGGTGTTATTCGCCCTCGCAGTAGTCACAGTGTTAACATTGAAAGCCTTCGTAGCAAGCAAACTCGCACTAGGTGTAACAGTCGGCATGGCATTGAAGAAACTCTATGAGACATATAGTAGTGGGTAAGTGACATTGAATATACTCGTATCACAGATTACAGAACAAAAGGCAGATAGAGCGCGCGGAACATGGGAGTTTGGCCAAAAAAGCAAATACAAATGGAAAAACACATAGCTGGTATTCGCTTTTTTATTGTTTAAACAAGAGAAATTGTTTTCGCTAAATAAATTTTGTTTAACAAAGCAAATACAAATTCAAAAGCGAATACCAGGTATGTGTTTTTCAATTTGTATGTGTGTATGTATGAGTTCCTCACGCTCCATCTGCCTTGTTCTTTAATCTGAGACTCGTATCTAGAGAATTATGTTTGTTTTTGGGCAGAAGTGAATTTTTATTTTAAAGTATCTAAATGACTATTTTTTACTCGTTACTTGATTGAAAAAAATAGTATGACATAACTTATGTCAAAGATCAAATCAAAGCAAAAAAAACAAATGGCCATCATAACTCGACTCGGTGAAGAGTTCCCCGAGTATTTGGTTAGTGAAAATTGGTATGCCAATATTCTTTACCAACAAAAAGAATTCACTTTTGCCAATTAACTTGCATATTACTCGAATCATTATTTAATTATTTATTTTGCTTCATCCCCTTTTGATTTATTATTAACTACCTCAAATATTTAAATCAAATTCCCGCATAAAAACCGTTCATATTATTTGTTTATGACGAAGTACTTCAGTAATATGATTCCATATTTCACCAATTTTATATATTTTTCATTTCACTATACTTATTTTAATTTTAGCTATTTCTCTTTTGTTTTTCTTCGTAAACGTGTACAAATAATGTTACTATGTTCATTATAGCATGACTTGGTTGACTGACTGTATAACTGACACGCACATATCACAAAAAAGTACAACGCCGAGCGTAAGATCCGCTTTTTAATGTTGCCAAGAAAAAATATTGGCATACATTTGTAATATAGAAAGTACGTATTACTTTTACAAACTTTGTTTTATTGAGAATGAAATAACGTTTTGAACAGTGTTCGTGGCTTAAAATGATTAGCCGTTCTTAATCGATCGGAAAAGTTAAGTACGTGGTGCACCGGTGAGGCCTAATGGGTGACCGCCTAGTGTTTTTTTTATACCACTTAGGTATTTTCTGTGGTTTTTCACTCGAGTGTTTACCGTGCTTCAATCCCGGTAATCACTTAATTGTGCTAGTTGGAGGCCTCCTAGGCGGCTTGAAAATTCCACGAGTAGGTTGACCACTAGCCTACTCCACCAATCCGTAGTGGGCATGCGTGGTGAAGTATCTGCCCATTCCCTTTTACCCACATTCGTGAAAAGGCCTGTGCTCAGATGTGGGACATTACAGGCTGATGATGATGATAATAACAACAGAGTTTGACACATGTTCCCGGAATAAAAAGTAGCCTATGGCCTTTCCATACCACATGTAGCGACATCTATCAGCCATCTATCAGTATACTTAGATAGTTCACACAGAGAAAGATAGATGGCGTGGCGCCACAATAACGTGCATCGCGCTTACGAAGTTTTCTCGAGAATCTGCATATATACAACTGTCCGACATGTACAGTGGGACCGCGGTCCCCAGGCACGATGACCCAGCCTGGCGGAAGATCTTCCCTTTTAAATGGAGGTGTCATCCACCTTGCACCTCCATACTCATATAGGCTATCTTAGCTAACGATCTGATCAGAGGATAAGATTTTTACATCTGTAATATACATTCCGGGTTGGAAAGCCTACTACCGCCTGTATAATTTAGAGTATTATTGCCTTCTTTTAAATACAATATCCTCTCTAGCATCCAATTAAAGCTATTTTCAGTATGCTACCTACCTACACAGTGGTATTAAGCAGTAAATCTAAATGCTCATGTTTTTCGAAGGATTAATTTCAGGTTTACCTTATCTAAGATATTTAGGATCCAAGTAGGTAAGAGTTTACTTGCTTAATCTTTGAATGATTGTCTTTGACGTCATGATGACAGTATATTAAGGCAATGATAGCTCAGTCGTAGAGACGTGACGAAGTCATGTGTTCGAAGCCTACAATGAGCTTAAGCTTTCCTTCTTGTCGTTGTGTGCTTACCACCTTCGGCCACATCATCACTGGCCATGGCGAAATTGTAGTTAAAACACAGGTCCATAAATAGTTAAAAATATTCGAATATAATAATATGTAGCATAGAACCTCCTGCTCGTTTAAGCCGGTTAAAAAGTGGAACTTACGTATACTTAGAAATATTTCTCTGACTTGACAACCGTTTGCTGGAATTGGATTATGACTTGACTATGACTTATTGAATATTGACTTTATATTGCTGGCTGTATTGAATCGGTGTTTTAACTTTTAATACTATATAATAAAGTACACGTTATTTTGTTTATTTATTACATAGGTACATATGGACACAATAATTATAATATATAATATCAAAACAGGGGTAGCTTGACATCAAAGTCGCTTTCGATACTTCCCGAAAACAAAACAAAAATCGTTTTGACAAAAATATCGCCAAATGTCTAATGTGAATGTAAACATAGATTTTGAAAGCGCAAGAATCGGTGCCAGGTATTTTAATTAATAATTTCTTATTTAAAGACTGAATAGCAAAGTCAACAAATTTTCTAGTTTCACCTCAAAATGAAATAAATAAATAACCAATTAAAAATGTATTGAAGACTTCGCCATTTACTTGGGTGTATTTTAAAGCCGTTGTTAAGGTGAGTCATCGTTAAAATTCAAATATTAGATACACTATAATTTCAAATCACAAAACTTCTCGTTATTTTTTTTTTATGTAACTCTAACAATAAATGAGTTATTAGACAACGTAGTCAGTAGGTTTCCGAAATGTTCTTCATTGTTTACCAAACGATTAAAATAAACATTCACCCTTAGTAAAATAGCTTATTATTATAGCAAATATTTACTTCAAAGCTTGTTGAAAATATGAATTCTCTTCCATTTAAAATAGTTCTAAAGTAACAAAACCTTCCACATAGTAACTAATAAATATCAAAGAACCGACCTTTTCTTTGTTCATAAATATTAGTAAAGTTTAAAACACAAAAAAGCTTCTGGATAAAAGTAAAT
Organism: Polyploca ridens; assembly: GCA_951394255.1. Taxonomy (NCBI): domain Eukaryota; kingdom Metazoa; phylum Arthropoda; class Insecta; order Lepidoptera; family Drepanidae; genus Polyploca; species Polyploca ridens. The sequence goes on along the minus strand of OX596266.1, from coordinate 4,021,485 downwards.
AGTCATAAATCATATTATTTCTATTGTAACACGCCGAGTTTAAAGGGAAGCCATCTTTGTAGGGCTTTAAATTCAAAGAAATAAGTCGGGAAAATAAGTGTTTATTCTTTAGTACTGATACCAGGAAAATACTCAAATCAATTTACTGAGAAAATTACGAGTCAGAATTTTCATTCTTGCAGGATTGGTAAATAAATGATTTATATTTTTCATTATTGTATAGAATATTAGCCAAAAAATTGGGACGCTTTTCGTAAATCACTTACAGTAGTACCCAACTGATATGGCTTACCGATGTACCTACGCAGAAGATACACTTTTTCAAAGCGTGGGGAATGTTATTGGTTGCCACCTGCCGCCATGTCAGCGCGCGCCGTGCGGAGGGGCGTGACTTGCGAGTGAGACGGTGTTAGTTCCGTCCGTGTTAGCTGCAGTGCATTATTGAAACTTATTGATCTAAGGTTGATTGTAAGTTTTAAGCATTCTTTCGGGCCATACTTTCTTTTCTGTGTGAACGAAGATTCACGACGCGCTATATCAGTTGGGTAATACTGTATTTTGTGTCTACTCTTAAGAGAAAATGGCTATAATATTCTACTATTATTTATTTATACATATTTCATAAAACAATAACTTAATCAAGATATAGAATATAACAAAATAAATTCAAAATTAAACCTTCAATAAAATGCCACCGTTGAAACGAAAATGGAAGCGAAAAATTATCTGAATAATACAACCAACCGTAAATCGTTATTTGCAATTCAAATTGCAAGATCAGCAGTTTGAACTTAGTTTACAGACATTCATAATAATATTGTAGGTGAATTTATATTCAAAATATATCCTAAGATTGTTAAGTTGCCCGATATTTCGACAAAAGCGCGTCCTTTAAATAATTCGTTATGAACACAATTTCCCCATTCCTTGCGGAAGGAAATTAATACTATTATAGAAGATTGTTCCTGAAATAACTAATTAATATTTCAAGGCTGTCAATTAAATTAATGGTATTCGATAATGTAATAATGATGCAATCTATTTCCGTTGAATTAATTGGAATTTTGAGAGAAATTTCAAGAACGCTATGGAAATCATAATTGACATGCTTGACAAAATGACATGACTTAATAAAAAAGATGATAACTAAATAATCAAAGAATCAATACAGCTACCAAATGAAAATTCTTATAAGAAAAAAATTCTTTGCATTCCAGCATCGGTTTACAAAACCACCCATATCTTTACTCGCAATACCCGATCGATTTTCCAAGCGCCACATCGCACGCATACTCCGTAAGCGGAGTGAGTCCTCAATTCGCGTCACCAGAAATGTACAATCCAACTGCACTGGGTTCACACACGCACCCTCACGAGATTCTACAGCAGAATGACGTCAGTGCTCAGCAGTCGCAACAGGCGCCAACCCTCCAACTTGTTAACACGACCAGGGCGGAACAAAGATGGGATGGTAAGTCCAAATTCCTCAAACTCTTCGAACCGATCATAGATGGTTTTAAAACCTTGATCAATCCAATAGCTAACGTCTTCTACGATGCCATACCAGCTACGTTCCGTGGCATGAACTCTGATGTGTCGACGACGAAAAGCTATGATGAGCCGGTCGAAGAGATCAAAAAGCCTAAAGAAATATTAGTCCCTCAACCTAGAAATATTGCTCAGCGAAAGATGACATATAGAAAAAATAGAACGAGGCCTAAGAAGTATTCGGAGTTGAAAATAGATTTAGATAGGTTGAAACATAATAAAGATTTGTATGATTATATCCAAACTAAAAAGTATAAGTACAATTATCCACATACCTACTATTATCCGAGAATTAAATATTTTGTTAATCCCAATTCATTTTACATGAAACCAAATATTAGTAGACTTACTCCTCATAGAAGGGAAAGTTTTCAACCAATTGTTCCTTTTAATAACATTACCAGATATTCAAATGATTGGAAGCCTATTATAGTATTCAATCATACAGTACCAGCAAACGCTTCGGAAAATAAACCTTATACAAATTTACGTAAACAAAATTATATCTCGCCAATGAGAATCAAAAGAAATTTAAATTATGAGCCAACTTCTAACTCAAATTATAGTACTTTGCTTATTGAAATGTTAGCAACAAACGATATTCAAAGGAGCTTTTACGGATTTCTGGATTTCTTTTTCGGAGATCCTGTAGCAAATATGATATATAAAGCTAATAAGTATGCAAAATCTCAACTTAAAGAAACATTGAAATCTAAAGAGGCACCAGAATACTATTCTAAGGTATATGATTTACTTATGATTGGTCTTGATATTATAGATAGTTTATTTAAAGCAGAAAAGAGTGTATTCGACTATTTCACTGAAAATGAAAAGAAAACTAAAAGAAAGAAAAAGATTCATAAAAATATTGATAAGAACGTAAAGAAAAATCCTGTAGAAGCATGATTACAATTTGTATAGATAAAATTGTATGCATTTAAAAGCATTTTGTAGTATTAGAATAATTTATTGGTGGTGGGTTGATTATAAGGTTTATATTTGTACATTATTTTATTGGTATTCTAGTTGAATACGGGTGCTAAAATATTTGTAAATATCAATGAAAATGTGAATATGGCAAATGAATTTTAGATTGGTAACTTTGTTCGTTTTGGTATACCAGGCTCGAAACTGTAATTTATTGCTTAAAATAATTTCACGTCTCGCTACCAACCTAAAATTCAAGCAACGCTTAGTTTCTGAAAGATTAATTAAACCTTTACATTAGTAATAATAGGTCTGCAATACACGCCAAATTAGATTCTACATCGTTGCCTTAAGATTAGCAGAGTTTGCTTAATTAGTATCTTCAGAAATTCAGCGTTAATTGTAACTTTCATTTTTATCATTTGAGTTGATATTTGCACTGATTGTTTTATAATCGTTATTATGTTGTCCAGGCTACCGGAGACGTCCAATGTTTTATGGACCCTCGCGCGCTACTTCAGAATCTTATTCGGCTTACCAGCAGTACCGCCATTGAATCATGCCCCAACAATGACAATGCCCATGTACGTCCTCCCACAAATGTATGGTCCACCGATGACCATGCCACCAGCTCAATAACAAAATTGGATATCCGAACATTGATAATGGATCAAGTGGCGTCAATTAGATACAGATCAGCTAAATGCCAGAATGCCACGTTCGGCTTGATCCGTTTCTTGTGATAAGTTTCGAGCGTGGCTTTCTGGCATTTAGCTTTTTTATAAGTTGCAATGTTTTAAGACATCTGGACTTTGATTTGATCAACGTTCAAATTCTTCTCTTAATTTTGAATTGCCATGTCTAGGTGACTTAAAACATTGCGTTTTGAATTGTTCTTAAGACTGATTTTCTTGTCTCTAATTTTAATACTAAGCGCGAGCCCGTCGACTTTATTTAGTTTTTAGTAATTTATTGTTAATTTAAGAGTCAGTTAAGACTTATTTATTCAGCACTTAGAAAAATAAAATAATGTTTACTTGTGTGTAGTGTTTTATTTGAGTGACTACTTCCTAGATAAATCCTAACATTGAAATGAAAAATCCTTACTTGGAAATAAATAAAGACTGTGAAATGAGCACCCTGCCGTGGTTTTCCCAATGGAGTACAGCATGGGGTTCTTCAAAAAGGGTGTGAAGCGGTTTCTCCAGGGTCGACAACGCGCGAGTGATATCCCTGGTGTTGCAAGCGTCCATAGGCTACGGTAACCGGTTACCATCAGGGGGGCCGTATGCTTATTTACTACCTAAGTGGTATAACAAAAGCGAGACATAAATACTTAAAAAAAATATATGGCGATACACCCTATAATAAGGTGATAAAGAGTGGAGTATATCAACTATAGAATCATGTTAAATATTATAAAAGCTTGAATAAATTGAACATAGTTTTTGGCTTAGTAATAACCCTAGTCTAATACACATAATTATGAAAAAAAGGACTATCAGGCATATAAGATGCTCTCCTGAATAATACAGAGAAATACCGGTACTTTGGTGTAAAAATAAATTGGGCCCTCATTAACGATAAAGTGATAATAATTGTTCTAATGATCATTTCTTATTTGAATTTCTTCAATTGATCGGGAGGAAAAAGGAACAAGAATCTTGAGTTATTAAGTATCCTAAGAAAGTATACTATATCTATTTCCTTTGAAGTAAACAGATATCAAGTCAAGGGAATAAATATGTACCTTTGCAATTAGTGAACTTCAACAGCGATATTTTTTTTTATTTTGATAGAATTTATACCGGCTCGTGCTCGGTTGCAGGCAGAATCTTTTAAGAATACTAGTATGATTTGTGTAAGATTTCAACATTTGAAGCTATATAGTGCGAGAAAATTACTTTTCAGATAGTGTATACATACATATAAGCCCTTGCCTGTAATGGTGCGTCTATGCTACGTGAACTGAGCACGAGCCAAGCCTCTATTCGTTCGATGCTCGCGATGTCAAGTGTGGACGTACAACGAGCTTACTATGAGCCTACAATACGAGCGCGATGCGAATCCCTGTTCATCAAAAACTGACATTTGGCAGATTAATTGAGCGCGAGCTGTAGGTACCCCGAGTGTAAAGAATTGACTGCTAATGCGTTTGCGTTAACTATAAATTTGTATGGGAGAAATGAGTACCATGAGTATTCCGCTAGAAGCGCTGTGCCAATTCCTATTGAGAAGTGTCGTAAACGCAAACGCATTAGTAAGCGTTTACTAACGTCAATTCTTTACACTCGGGGTACAGAATGCTCGTTCGAGGCTCGTAGGTCCGTCCACGCTACACGAATCCATGCTTCACGTGTGCTCGATTTGCGTAGCGTGGACGCACCATACATAATACAAGAAACGAGAATTTATATAATATGCAATGCACTCAAAATACCTACTCTTGGATTTACCAATGTGAGTCATGCATTAGTAAATCCGAGAGTACTCAGTTGTCTATACGCGGTACAAATCAAATGTAGGGTGGAATATTGCAAATATTTCATGTGTAATGTTATTGAATTGGCGTGCAGGAATGTGAAATTCAGTCAAGTGTGTATTGGTACAGCTAGATTCTGTAATTCTTGGTGCAGTTGATATGAACAATGAAAGAAGTTGATTGTATTTATTTGCGGGTGGAGAGATTTCAATTTGTTTTCACAGGAAAATGGATTTTAAAATAGGATGGGATTAAGGTCATTTTAATAATCTGGATGGTGTATGAAAAATAATATGTTTTGGGGTCACTATAATATCAAGCAATAAAAAATAGTCAACGAAAACTGCTCATAAATCTTCGATACTGCTCATTACAGAGAACAATATTTGTTTGAGTTACTATTTTTCTCGTGGGAATAATAAATAAAGATTGAATTCACTTTTACAAGCATGTTAAATTTTGAATAACTTTCGTATAAATTGGGAAATAGTCCAAAATAAAATACTGCATACAAAATATTTTAATATTTTAATTACTTTAAAGATACAAGATAACAAAATTAAAGACTAGAGGAGTGACATAGTTATAACTAATAATATAGATAAAGTCAATAACTAAAACATGTAAGTAGGTATATAGGTACTATAATAATACGAGTAAAGTCTACGTCCTTGCAAAGTTAATAAGAAAAAAATACTATTTACGAAGGTAAATAAATGAGGTACTAAAATAATCTCTGGAATGACTATGTGCTGTGGGTAGTAAATATATGAGCTATTATCTACCGGTATATAATATAAAAGCAAAATACCACTCATTTATAAACACGAAATCTCAGATAGTAGGTACCTACTAGTAGGACCTATCTCAACTGAAGTCTACGTCCTTGCAAAGTTAATAAGAAAAAAATACTATTTACGAAGGTAAATAAATGAGGTACTAAAATAATCTCTGGAATGACTATGTGCTGTGGGTAGTAAATATATGAGCTATTATCTACCGGTATATAATATAAAAGCAAAATACCACTCATTTATAAACACGAAATCTCAGATAGTAGGTACCTACTAGTAGGACCTATCTCAACTGAAGTCTACGTCCTTGCAAAGTTAATAAGAAAAAAATACTATTTACGAAGGTAAATAAATGAGGTACTAAAATAATCTCTGGAATGACTATGTGCTGTGGGTAGTAAATATATGAGCTATTATCTACCGGTATATAATATAAAAGCAAAATACCACTCATTTATAAACACGAAATCTCAGATAGTAGGTACCTACTATCTGAGATTTCGTGTTCAAAAATCCTAAAGGGGTCAAATGGGGGGATTTTGTTTGAATGAAAACCTTATTCCTTGAGGTTATAAACTTGATAATTAGCATGACTACTCACTAATTAAATAATAAACAAAAGATTCTCATTATTAAAAAAGATGCGGAATGCTAGAAGTATTATTTTGGAACAGTTAAATGACTTATTTACTTTGTACTTCATACTAATACGATATATTCTGACTCATGTACAGGACACGAGGTTCCAGTATAAGCTGATCTCGCATTGTATAGGATTTCCATACAATGGGAGGTCAACTTATACTAGAAATGTATAGCTTGATCTGTAGCCGTGTGTACATTCAAATCCAATTTGCTATTTATGCCTTCATAAAGAATGCTTATTTAATTGTACCTATAGGTACTTTCATTGAGTTTCTTCAATCTTCACACTATCCTCCAGATTTCTTCTCCAGTAGTCCCAGTCGTAGTAAATATGGGGATCGGTAAACACTTCGTAGGTTACGTTGTTCTTCCACTATATAAAATAAATTTAATATAAAAAATGTTGAAATGAGAGACGGTAATATGCAAGGTAGAAAAAACAATAGGGATGTTTCCTGGGTAAAAAAAAAATAATTCTAATTAGTCCGTCAGTTAGATTATCAAAAAATATTGGACACGTATTTTTTGCTTTACCAAATCATTAACAATTGACGAAGATAAAGAGCGGCTAAGTTCGGGAGTGGGGGCTCGTGACGTCACTTGTTGCTAAAATGAGTACCACACCGTGACGTCACGCGGAACTTCAACAAACTATATCCTAGTATTTTTTGTTTAATTGACAAAAGAAAAAATACGTGTCTAATATTTTTTGATAATGTATATGACGGACAAAATAGATTTTTTCAGGAAAGTAGCCTATTTTGCAGTGAATTAGAATTTACTATCCCCCGTGGGAGTGAGTGACTGGGAATTCGTAACATCTTCATCATAATCATCTGAGTGCCAAATGTCATCCAAATCCTTTGAGTAGTTTTTGCGTGAGAGAATAACAAACATTTTCACACATCACATCTATACAAACTTGTACATTTCGCCGGCGGGCTATGAAAAGCTCGCAAGTGCATTGCTCAAAATTTTACAGAAGAAGGAAAATACCGTATGGTAGAAATTTTTTGGTAAATTATTATGCAAACATTTATCTTCAGAATAATTGAGTTACAAATGGAAAACTAGCGCATATTTTACTCGGCATCCTACAAAAATTATCACCACACGGTTTTCCTTCTCCTGTAAAATTCGGAGCAATGCACTTGCAAGGTTTTAACCCCACCGACGATTTATAATATTAGTAATAGTAGGTTAAAATACTTCCATGCAGTTTTATTTATTGTTTTATGAATCAAAATAGTTTGGTTCCTTTCTCATCTGTTTATACAGAATGTGTTTTTGCTCGGCGACGAGCGACCCAGGAGCGGTAGTACAAAACATACATTTTCCAAAAATGGACTTAATTCCATTAAATACTGTAAATGCGTTGAGAAATACCTTATAGTTCAATTTGAAATAAAATTACCGCAAGGTATGGTCACTAGGCACGTGCACACTAGTGCACAGACTAGAGCTAGGCGCAAGCCGCCATCGACCCACCCCTTTACTCCCTCGCACTCCCGTTGAGTATTACGTATACACTTTAGCTACATGATTTTCCTTTTAATATTATTTTTATTATTAAAAAAAAGTTTTTTTTTAGGAACAGTATCATTTGTATTATGGACCCTGAGTTGCTCGTCGCTGACCAAAACAACGACCTGTATTATATCATGGACGAATAGATAAGGACAAGCAAGCCCATACAAAAAAGCGTAGCAATGGAGAACCCAGAGCCATTCTGAGACTAGATGTCAATATAACAAGTAAATATTTATAAAAAGAATATAATATGGTATATTAGTTACAGTAGTACCCAACTGATATGGCTTACCGATGTACCTGCGCAGAAGATACATTTTCAAAGTGCGGGAAACGCTATTGGTCGGCAGCTGCCGTCATGTTAGCGCGCGCCGTGCGGAGGGGCGTGACTTGCGAGTGAGACGGAACTAACAGCTGCAGTGTATTATGAACCTTATAGTAGTGATCTAAGGTTTATTGTAAGTTTTAGGCATTCTTTCGTTAATCTTCGGGGCCATACTTTCTTTTCTGTGCGAACGAAGATTCACGACGCGCCTTATCAGTTGGATACTACTGTACTTGGTTTCCACAGTACAACTTTTGATTAGCCTGGGATCAGATGTTGGCCATCTGATCCCAGGCAGCAAGATCTGTATATTATTTAACAGTAACAATATTTAATTAGCAAAATTATATGGCGTATACTGTATCTCGACAATAATTTAATAGACACTAAAGAAAAATTAAAAAAGAAACTAAATATAATTCCCAACTCTATAAATTCTCATCTGAAATAAATTAAATTAAAACCACAGAGACCCCAAAGTTTTTCATTGTTACATTCGATAATATCAAAGAACAAAGTTTCATATCATACAATGAGACGTAATTTTCAAATTCTTTCTCACTTCCAACGATTTTTAAATATGAAATCCAATTGACAAGTCTACTATTACACTTATTGAATATTGACATTGAATGGATCCCAACAAGTATTCAATATTCAGGGTTGACAGGCCAAATCGTGTGTTACCAAATAGGGAATTCGATTTATTTTCAATCAGATCACTTCTTGAGACGTAAAATTCTTTGTAAAAAGGGTCGGGACAGTTGCAACATTTTTGTGCTATGAAATATTTTGCGTTTTATACATAGTTTTTGGTTATATCTGTATTGTAATAGTCAAAGTCGAAGCCATTTATTAAATTTAGGCCTCAGGAGGAGCACTTTATGAAAGTCAAATTTACTGAACTTACCACCGCTTCCGATGTCGGCTTTCAACAGAAGAATCCGGCAAGAAATTCAGGAAGGTTAAATTAAAAAAAAAAATACTAATCCAAGTAATCCAATTATAACACCTAAGTATAAGCAACAGTAGTTTTCTAACACCAAAATTATATAAATTTTTATATATAATAAAAAATAAACAATATGAAACCCCAATCACTAAAATCTATGAGCAAAATTGGAAGTGGATTTTAAATTATAATCAATCATGTGTTTATTGGTAGAGCAAGCATAATTTAATTTTTGTATCAGAAGAAGAATAATTTTAGTTATTATGTAAACTAAAGGTACAACGGGTCAAATTGTAATATATAGGTGAAATAGATAGGTTATATTTTTATTTATTTATTATAGCGTCTATTCGCTCATAGAGCAGCTCGACTGGGGAAGTACCTGCACCTTACAGAATACCGCTGCCAAATAACTGTATGTTGTGATTCTGCGCCTGAGTAAGGTCGCCAGTCCTCATCGGGGAGGGGGAAGTGTCGGTGATGCGTGAGTGATGCCTCGTGTGTTGCAAGCGTCCATATAGCTACATTCATGCTACAGTACAAAAAATGTGAAGGCTGAACTAATTTGAATCAAAATTGGTACAAAATACCAGGCCATAAAACTAAGGTTTTCTTTATCCCAGGTAAAAATTAAATCCCTCGGAGACGTAGGTAAATCCTCACTAAATAAACAGTAAATATAATACGAGTTTTCTTTATAAACCCAAATAACCGACTCTTATTTTTTTATCACAGCAGTTTGATAGCAATCTGGTGTCTCGGTCACATAATAAAATAAGAAAACAGTCGCCTTTTTGACATATCTCCGAGCATTATCTTAAATAATATGTCACTTTTACGTACCACGAGATAAGGGTACAATGTATTTTGTTTATTAAATGTTAGGGTTCCAACTTCAAGGTACAAAACCTTTATGGTGAGAGTTATGTATTTTAATGTCCAATAAATATTGTTTTTATAATATTACATTTATATTAATAATTTAATATTAAATTAAGGCATTCGTAGGAGAACGAAAACGACGGACATAGCCCGTAGAGTTAGTAAGCTGAACTGTTAGTAGCACATCGCTCGAAGAGCCGATAACCACTGGGGAAGAAAGGTTCTCGAGTGGTGACAACGTACTGGATAGCGCCGAGCGGGACCACCTCCCACCAGGTGGACCGACGACCTGGTCAGAGTCACTGGGCGCTGCTGGATGCAAGCAGCCCAAAACCGTTCGAAGTGGAATTGAATGGGGAGGCCTATATTCAGCAGTGGACATCCATAGGCTGATATGATGATGATGATGAAAAGAAACACAGTTTCAGCTTTTGAATAGACTTTACATTTTTCCACAATCTAACCTTCGTAATTAGAGTTTTAAATGTCTTTAGATGATGATAGAAGATGGTATTGACGTCGATAGCCGTGACAAAAGGTCGTCTGTTCGAATCCTATAATAAGTTTGAGTTTTTGGTAAAAAAAACATCGTAAGGAAACCACAGCATGGTGGTAGGGTACTGTGAAGTAGTTACTTGCCAGGCTGTCGCCTTCTTACGAGCTACTTCCATCTAGGCTTCCTTGCATCTGTGCTTACTACCTCCGGCTACATATCCATTACTTACTTACGTATGTTGAGGTTGTGATTTCACACAGGCCCAAAAATAGTAAATACAGATGTATTTAATATTTATGTATTTATAAATAATTGGACTGTTTTACAAATAACTTAAACCGACTTCAAAGTACAATAAGAAGTAATCAAATCCTGATCTGATGACAATGAGACCAAACGGGAAGTGTACCCTTTCAAATAAAAAAAGAATTTTCCAAATCGATTAATAAATGACGGAGTTATGAGGTAACAAACATAAAAAAAAAAACTTTCGAATTGAGAACCTCCTCCTTTTTTTGAAGTCGGTTAAAAATTGAATTAATAGATTCCATTTTTTTTAACATAGCCGTAAGGACGGTTGCAACACATGAAGCATCATTCTCCCCTCCCCAATGAGCTCTGGCCACCATAATCACGTGAAGGAAAACAAGATAAAGTTCTTTGACTGATACAGAATACTGTAAGGTTAAAATTCTACGGTACCCAGTAGAGTTGATCTCAGAGCGAATAAACGCTATGCTCTGCCTCAAATAAAAATTTAATAAAATTGAGAAAAAAACGATGTTGTTCTTTTCTATCTTTGTTTATAATTATATGACATCGTTATGTAAGGAACCAACATACTCTTAAGCATTTTCATGTTTCATCTATTTGCACCCTACCCTATTAGTTATTCCTAGAATATACATATAAAAGCATTCAATTTCTTCAATATAGCGTCATCTTGACTTTGTAAGATGCGTAATCCCAAAACGATACACGTATGTTTTGTATGCAAATCACTAACGATTTTGTTGTATCCATCCCTTGGTTGGTATAATTAATATATTAGAGGGTTACTGGATTCATTGAAAACCATAACAATATCTTAACATACATCTTAGTGATTTGGAAATCTATAATGTATACATGTATATTTTAAATTCCTCTCCATCCTAAGGTTGTCTGGAAGACATCGCTTCTTAGCGATAAGACCCACTATTGTACTTACAGTAATTTTAAGCATTTATTTTTATACTTTGTTAAATACTTTGTGTACAATAAATAGTTATTTATCTATCTATCTATCTATATTTTATTTTTTACAAAACTGCTCTAGCCTAATACGAATGTACTATAAACGTACCTAAATTCAAAAAATCATGATCTTTTATGAAATAGACTTTTGCAGGTATTTATGAAAAGTCTGATTCTAATACCGGTTCGGAAGGTACGTATTTATCGTACATGCTTAGTACCGAGGTCATCTCAGCTAAATTGTTCTACGAACCTCTAATCTCTATCTGCTATAATAAAATAACCGATGTATAATGATGAAGATTAATCTTATTGGAAATAAAAAATCACGTTTGCTATATTAAGAGGAAAGGATGGCTGCAAGAAATTTTACTTATTTTCAAATTTCTTGCAGCCATCCTTTTTAACATATCTATTGCTGTCGCGCTGCGCCCGACCTATCCCGCCCGTGAGCGATAGTGACAACTACAGCTTGGACCGATGATACCTACCTATTTAAATTAGACGCAATCACTATTTCGTAATCCACGGTTTTCTCCTCCAAAACTGGATCGATTAAAAAACAAAAAAAACAAGAATCATAATACGAAGGGCTTTGGCTATGTCTGTCGGTTTTCCTTTCTTTTTCTATATTCGTCAAAATTGTTCGCTGGACGTCTGATAAGGGCGTTAAAAATGGTAAGTTTTTATGATTTTAGAACGCTTCTAATTCTGATAATAATTAATTTATGGAGAAAAACACAACTGAAGCACATACAGTGGTACCTAGAGGTTGCATGGTAAAATAATCATTGCTCTATTGTCATTATCCAGAGAGGAAACTGAGGATTACGTTTGTATGGAACAATCGCCACCAGCATTTCCTCTTAAACTACTCTGTTTGTTTACACCTGTGGTTTTCCATTGCATATTGTACTCAGAATACAAACAACACCCAGACATACCTATCGTATGTAAATATTTGATGTACCCAACAATCGAACTTATTTGCATACGTCTAGCTGCTGAGTGTAAACAGTCTGAAATTCATTGGAGTATCTCCTTATAACTAGATTAGGATTGGAAGATACACATAACCTAGGACTTTATTTATTTGATATAGTCATATTTCAGTACACACACTTTTAGGTTATGTGTGCTTTCCACCTACGGTCGTCATGACATAGCATATTGGGATTTTGGATAAGCACAAGCCTATATAACGTGTAATGAAACGGGTGAAGACTATATCAGGTTATAGACTCTCTATAAAAAGTTTCAGCTTAAAATAAATTACGATATTTAAGAATCTTTTTTTAGTTATTTATCCCTATTTGTTTCTTCGGGAAAGTTGTTTGTTATCATAAGTACACTCATTGTGTCTAAGTATCGTTTACTAATTACCAGTCACCCTATATACAGGGTGTTGTTTTGGTCGGCGACAAGCGACCCAGGAGCGGTAGTACAAAATATATATTCCCCAAAAATGGACTTAATTCCATTAAATACTGTAAATATGATGACAATACCTTATTCAATTTGAAATAAAATTACTGCAAAGTATGGTTACTAGGCACGTGCACAGACTAGAGCTAGGCACAAGCCGCCATCGCCCCACCCCTTTACTCCCTCGTACTCCCGTTGAGTATTATGTCTACACTTTAGCTTATTACATGATTTTCATTTTTTTTTTTTTTATTAATTAAAAAAAATAAAGTATTTTTTTATATTTTTTTTCGCACCAGTATTATTTGTATTATCGACCCTGAGTCGCTCGTTGCTGACCAAAACAACGACCTGTATAGACTGAAGTTCATCACAGTTTCATTTTGATTTTGAGAAGAAAATATAGGTAATTTATTTTTGAACTCTTTCAAGATTGGTATCACAATACCTTTCAAAGATATTGTGATTATTTTGAGGTTAGGTATTGTTAGCACAATATTATTAGGATGCTAATAAACATTAAAATCAGCAATCAATTCATTTAATCCACAAAATAAATAGTTGTTAGTACAATTAATATAACAATATTAAATAAATTATAATAAATAATTTAATATAAGACAAAATGCTCAGTTCTTTTGTATAAATGCGAAATCAGTTTGCCGTATATTAAAAGTTAGTTGAGTTATAAACGATTAATAAATAGTTTTATTTACATTCAATTTATATTTGTTACCTTATAATAATTAAAGTTGACAGGAAACCGAGCAATGGTATTTTAATATTAATCGCTTGGCTCGTGGTTAAAAATATAACAATGACATCAATTGTTATAATAGGACGCGCGTCCCTCGCGAGAATCGATGGGTTAATATTTTTTTGTCTCAATTTCCTGTCTACTTTGAATTGAATGACCTATCACACCGTCTTACTCTTCCCTATAATTGTATTCCTCTTTCACTCTAAACCAATCAATGTAATAAATTGTGCCTTATTTGACCATAAATAAGCGTCAAATTACAACAGAGGATTATTTTTGAGTAAGCAATTATAGCTCGTAAGAACAGTGTAATAGGTCCTATTATTTTTTAGTTGAGGTAAGTATTGCCACTTCTCCATCAAGTCTTATTCACCGGTATGAGTTAGTCCTTTTTGATGATAGCCTGAAAAGCAGTCGTATTTTAAATCTTTATATTTACTATTTAATTTTAAGGCACTGCAGAAAAAAGGCCTCTCTTTTCTCTTTCTGCAAACTAGGTCTTTTTAGAAGTGAGGAATAATTTCGCAAAAATTTATTAAATAGAATAAAGCCATAGAAATGATGGCAGTAAACAAAAAAGATTTTATTTCGAAAATGGAATTGGGTTACAATTCAGTCTTAGAATAATTTGAGAAATTTAAAATAATTCTAGAACCCTGCAAATAAAATATTAAGTATTTTTAAGTCTGTCAAAACTACATCAAAAATTATTCCTTTGATTTTAAGACGGCTTATATTATCATGTTTCTGGTAAATGCAAGGTGAGCTTTATAATTTAGTTTTCTGTTATAAAAAATAGATCGCGCCATTTTTTTTTATGTAAGATTGTCTTATTTGCTTATGATATAATTTCCAGCACTAATCAGTCCACTGCGGGACAAAGTCCTCCCATTTTCCACGAACTTCTGTTGTTTTACATGTCCTACTGTGCATGCAGTTTCTGAAAAAATGCGGTTAGTTAAGTGCTAAGGAATATTATTTTAATACTAATAATTATTAGAGTAATAAATATAAACTTAATAAGAACGTGTAAAAAGCTTGATGTGACTATAATTTTATAACTATTATTATGGTCATGCAATTTCAGTAATATCTCATAATTTACAATTCGAATCACACATTAAAATTATGTCGCGTGCACCTGGGAGCAGCATAATAAATCAAGCAGAACAAAGGTAAATTACAAAAATAATAACGTGCAATTTGGGACGTATGTTTTATAAAAAAAAAAAAAACAGAAATCAAAAAGCCATTTATTAAATGTTTACTCTTTGTTACATGAGATAGTTTAAATTAAGTTTTTAATCTCCAGGGGCATGAGGCTTTTTTTTTACTGTTTATAGACATGTGTTTGACCGCAATCTCACCATGGTAAGTGATGATGCGGCCGAAGGTGGTAAGCACACAAAGCCTAGAAGGAGCTGGCTCTCAAGTGCAGCTGTCGGAACACACCGAAAGGTGCTTGGCGACAGATTTTCAACATGATGGTGGTAGCCAGCCAGGCGGGTACTACAAAGTACCCTACCCCCGTGCTATGGTTTCCTCACGATGATTTCCTTCACCGAAAGCTCATGATCATTGTAGGATTCGAACCCGGGACATTCGTCTCGGTATTCAACGTCACTACCACTGACCTATAATCGCCTTCGCGTCGTCCTAATTGGCGATGATCGTACGAGCAAACGTTGCGATTTCGTCGCACGACGAGATTAAATACACAAAACGCTTCAGAGTGTCCTAATTGAAGCTCGCAAGTCATCGCGCGAGCACAGGAACATCAGCACGATCATGCGACGATATCGCATCGTTTGCTCGTACGATCATCGCCAATTAGGACGACGCCTGAGGACTACTCATGAAGTTCAAAGCTACTATTTGCTATTAATACCAAACCGCAATTTAAATTAAAAAACTAAGCCACGTGCTAACCAAACTCGCACACAGTAGAGTTCCGTACAATAGAAACTAACTCAATTTTGCCATGATAAAATAAAACGCCAAAAAAGATGTCACTTGTATGTACCCCTTAAATTTTTATTGTTGTTATAGTGGCAATTGAAATACATAATTTTGTGAAAATTTCAGCTGTCTTCCTATTACGGTTAGATACAGCCCACTGACAGACAGACGGACGGATAGTAATTGGGTCCCATTTGGCACCCTTTATGTAAAGAACCCTAAAAAGCATCAATCAAAGCACTTCTAAACCTGGTCGAACGTTTCAAGCTCTGTAATTTAATCATCAAAGGATAAGTTAAAAAAAAATGCTCTTTTAGTAAAAGTACTAAAATTGATTTGCTAGAAGAAATGCCCTTACAAAAGCTCTTACGCATTTCAATGTTAATGAGGCTCTTTAGAGTGTAATTACCAAAGAAAAGGCTTAAGACCTAAATTAATTTGAGATAATATTGTCTAAATTGTCATAATTTCAATTTACTCTTCACGGACTTTTGTAATCATTTTAAAAAAAGGTTCTCATACTTTTGATACCCTGAATGGTAAATCTAAATGTTTCTCTGAAAAATAGCAAAACAAAATCATAATTAAAACTAATAATACCTAGTTAATTAATTATTATTAGTTTCTTTAATTTTCGTTTCAATTCAAAATAATTTGTAGTTAGGCTCAATAAGATTTTTAATAGAGACGGCAAGTTATTTTTCATCGTAGTCTTCTTTTATATTAGAACTGAATATTAGCTTTACTAAAAACCGTATACAAAGCTAATGGTGCGTCCATGCTACGCGAAGCGAGCATGAGCCGAGCCACGAACGAACAGGATTCGTTCATTGTTCACGTAGCGTGGACGGACTTGCGAGCCTCGAACGAGCATTCATCTCGCGATCGACTGTGCTCCGCCCGATTGACAGTTTTTTCACGATCATAGGGATTCGCATCGCGCTCGTTGTAGGCTTATTAAGTAAGACCACACTTGACAACTGACACTTTGACACAGGCTCGTGTTCGGTTCGCGTAGCATGGAGGTCAATATACATTTAATGTATGTAGGTATACTTGCAGTAAAATAATATTGTTAAGTTATTTAAAACTTAAATTTAAATAGACAAAGTTTTAAAAAAACATTCCTATTTTAATCTTCCGATCTCATGCATATTGCAGGCTTCATAATTTTAGACTATTTTAAAGTCAACTTCTAGACGCAAACCTCTCAAATAATAAACTGAATTTCTTTAGATTCCTCAGCGTATGAATCTAACTTAGTCCCGTTACATTTTGCATGTCTTGGGGCCATTTAAATAAAACACATTTAAAATCAATGGCATGTAAATGATAGTACAGAATTTTCATTGGAATTGTTATTGCAGACGATAATGCATATTTCAATAGTTTTATTGACCCATACCAACTACGCAAGTCGCAATAGTCTTGAACAAACAATGTTGTTTAATGCATTTTCTTCTTGTTTATATTTACACAAGCTTTTATTTAGATTCACCCGTTGCGGTGTCTGTGTCTGTTATCAAATCTTCCAAGTTTTTGACCCACTTCCCCGTTTCCGATTGAGCTGAAATTTTTCATGCATATGTAGATCAGATAACAATGCAATATTATTTCGGTACAGAGCCAATCTGATGATGGAGCTGGAAGGTGGCGATGGGAACTCTGTAATATAACGACGCAACCCAATCGAGTTTGGGCTCATTTGATTCGTCTTAACAGGGACTCTGGTTCTACGGTCTGATGGTTAGTTAGGTCAACTATTATATAAAAAATCTTTGTTACATATATATGTTCGCATGATTTAAAATTGGCGTTATTGGTAAACGCGGCTCAGGAATATTTTTCTAATACCTTTCATTAAGGACCCCATTAAGGTCTCAAATAGATCATTGTACGAATTTAATAATTTTGATAAACCGTGTTATTACATAAGACGTCAGGTAGTCGAGTGTAAACATATTTTATGAAGAAAATCTACGTGAAGCGAACGGTAGCTATTTCATAATAAAATATTTCTGTACTTATTTTCATACTTGTTTACGATTTTATTGTATAGGTGCTATGAAAATCCTAGATACAGAATATTTTTATTGGAAAAACACTTAGTTCTTTATATTTAGATCGAGTAATCATTTTCTAATCCAATTAGAAATTGCTTCTTCGTAGAGAAATAATGCTTATTTTTGTATTACGTAGAAACAAGCTATAAGTGATTCTAAGGCGATAGAAACTTTAGCGTTAATTGAGCTATTATTACTATGTATAGAGAAGCTATCATATATAAGCAAAGGTTATGTCGCATTTTTTTAGAGCCAAGCAAATTTCTCTTTAGCAATGAAACAATAATTAGTCGTCTAAGCACAGAGTAGAAACACGTAGCGCTATCAGAACGCTTTTAGGAGTATCTTTCTCGCAAACACCGTGATTTTCACGACGCTTACGCGTTACAGTAGTACCTAACTGATATGGCGCATCGTGAATCTTCGTTCGCACAGAAAAGAAAGTATGGCCCCGAGGATTAACGAAAGAATGCTTAAAACTTACAATCAACCTTAGATCACTACTATAAGGTTCATAATACACTGCAGCTGTTAGTTCCATCTCACTCGCAATTCACGCCCCTCCGCACGGCGCGCGCTATCATAGTGGCAGCTGCCGACCAATAGCGTTTCCCGCGTTTTGAAAATGTATCTTCTGCGCAGGTACATCGGTAAGCCATATTAGTTGGGTACTACTGTACATTCATCGTTCTACAACAACAAGTGTGGCCGGATGGCGGATGACGGAATATAGTTGTGATGTGTGGTGTCTTCTCTATACGTAGTAATAATAGCTCAATGGTAGTGTTGCAGAATGCTGCAGCGAAGGTTGAGGATTCGCTTTCTATAAATAGCTTCAGATTTCAATGAAGGAAAATATCGTGACGGAACTATACACGGTGGTAGGGTACTTTGTAGTACCCTATTTACTGGCTTAAACCTTTTTATGATGAGACTGTGTTGAAACTCTAAAATTAAATTATAAATTCCAGATTTAAAAAAAGCATCATCAGTTTAAAAAACGATGGTTTTATAAACGGCTGTTAATAAGCACGTATTTCAGCGTAGGGTTAATTTATTTGTTAGAGGTTTTTACGACTTGTTTGGGATACATGGACCCCTTTACGACCATTCTATGGTTAAATATGTTGTAACAAAAATATGAAATCAGGGTAGTAAAGGAAAAAGTATGACAAAATTTTATATAATTTGTAGTCTCCATTATAAGTAAATTGCAAATTATATGAGCATAATTTAGAAGTTAATCTCAGGTAAGGTATTACATATTCTAATTAAAAAATAAATATTATTAAAAAACTTTACAATTCAAATCCTTGCGATGGGAGGCCAGGGTGCCATGGAATATGTGAATGATAATTTATTTTTAATCCACCAGGTGGACCGACGACCTGGTCAGAGTCGCTGGGCGCCGCTGGATGCAAGCGGCCCAGAACCGTTCGAAGTGGAAATCAATGGAGGAGGTCTATGTTCAGCAGTCGACATCCATGCGCTGATATGATGAGGTACTTTAATTTCTTTGTGATTATAGTTCTATACATTTCTGGCTAGATCTGACTTTTATTTGAATATTAATTATAAATGTGATAGTCTGGATATTAGATGTATTGTATATAACTCGATTACGCATAAACAGCTGATCGGATTTGTATGTTTTTACACAGATAGTAGGTATATGTTCTAGATTAACATCTTTTTATCCCAAGATAACAAAAAAATCCTCGAGAAGGCGTGTAAAACCACGGAGCGAAATCTAGCTTATTATAAATAGCATGTATAGTATTGTACCCGGTTGAGAGCTTGATCGCCGATTTTAACCGCGTAAGGGTGCTAAGGGCCCGCATATTCGAGTCCATTAAAAAAAATATGTATAATATTTACAACGTGTAACGGAATTCTTTCGCACCTCGCTAAAGAGAAAATTTTATTTATAATTATTATAGCAAGTGACCTGAAAAGATAATGACCCTTATAGAGCGGTGACACGTTGGTTATGATTTGAATTCAATAAACTTGGAAGCAAAAATTTGGTTTGAATTTTTGAGTAATTTATTTTTGAGCTGAAACTTTTTACAGCGAGTCCCTG
Source organism: Polyploca ridens (assembly GCA_951394255.1). Taxonomy (NCBI): domain Eukaryota; kingdom Metazoa; phylum Arthropoda; class Insecta; order Lepidoptera; family Drepanidae; genus Polyploca; species Polyploca ridens. Next base: position 4,001,378 of record OX596266.1, on the reverse strand, counting down.
ACGTAGTCTTCATCCCTTTCGGATAGATATACCCATAATCGAGTTGACGGGCCAGTTGGCGCAGTTGGTTAAGATTCACCTTACACGACGCAGGTCGTGGGTTCGATTCCCACACAGGACATGCATTTGTGTGCATGAACATGTCTATATATCCTGTCTGGGTGTAATTACGTATATTATGTATGTATTTACAAACAAAAAGTAGTATATGTATAATATCAGTTATCTGGTTTCCATAGTACAAGCTCTGCTTAGTTTAGAATCAGATGCCCGTGTGTGAGGAATGTCCCAGGATATTTATTTATTTATTTTCATCATCATCATCATTAGCCTATAATGTCCCACTGCTGAGCACAGGCCTCCTTTCACAAATGAAGGTGAAAGGGAATGGGCAATACTCCACCACGCGTGCCCACTGCGGATCGGTGGAGGTAGGCTAGTGGTCAACCTACTGTTGGAATTTTTCAAGCCGCCTAGGAGGCATCCAACTAGCTTAACGACTATCACAATTAAGTGATATAACCGGGATCAACGGCTTTACGTGCCTTCCGAAGCACGGAAATGCTCGATTTGAAATACCACTAGGCAGTCACCCATCCAGGTACCGACCACGACAGGCGTAGCTTAACTTTGCCGATCGATTAAGAACGGCTAATCATGCTACACCACGAGCGCTTTTATTTATTTTATTTAATAATAACCCAAACCCATTATAATAAGTAAGCGCACCCAAGTTACTTCAAATGTCACTCTAAAACCCTTGAGATTACCATTTCATTTCTTTAGATGTCTTTATTTCATTCACGTTTTTACATTTCTGGCAAAAACGTCACGTATGGAGTAATGCTCCATATGTAATAATAATATGCGGGTATATATCAAAATGATTGTTCATGAAATGAATTCGTTTTAGAGGAATAATACCGCTATTTAGTGTACTTGTACCCTCTATGACTGTCTTACCTTTTATTTTTGAAAACTTGTATCTGCTAACACAGTAATAAAGCCGTAATTATTTCATATTGTGAACTTCGGAGATGAGGGAAAGAAATGGTAATATTACGTAATTTTTCAACATAAGTCAAATATTTTTTTTTTTGGAATGTTCAAATGAACCCCTTTGACATAATACTATTTTAATTAAACATGTAGGTAGTCCTATTTTGAAAATCCGCTTCCCATTTGCAAAGAAAATAATTGGACTGTTTTACAAAAAACCTTAAACCGACTTCAAAGTACACTAAGAAGTAATCAAATCCTGATCTGATGACAATGGGACCAAACGGGAAGTGTACCCTTTCAAATAAAATTTCCAAATCGGTTAATAAATGACGGAGTTATGAGGTAACAAACAAAAAAAAAACTACAATTGAATTGAGAACCTCCTCCGTTTTTTGAAGTCGGTTAAAAAATATAATTAAAAAATTTTCATTTGCAATATGTTTGGGTAAGCCATATTTAAAACTATTCCAAATATAAAAACAAAAGCTTTAATTACGAAGTAACTATTTAGTAATCTGTGACATTAGTGGATGCAGAAATATAGCTATGTGAGGTTTCTTTTTTAACTTTTTGGTTGGATCTCTAAAAACGAAATAAAATTAAAGCCCCCAAAAACATATATACGGAACCTTTCGTATGCGTGTCCGACTTGCCGTTGACTGGTTTTTTATGTCGGTACATCATAATTAAATTGCACTTACTTTCCGCTCCGCAATTTTAATCGAGCATTCCCGATCCCCAATTTTAGTTCGTTAGTGTTTGAATCTCGGAAAATATTTCCTTACTACGACCTCTACGCTATTATAAGAAAAGTCTCTCTTCATCGTTCTACGACCAGTTGTTAAAGCTTTAGTACACTGATTTCTCATATATTTTAACTAGGCCATTCCTTTATATAAAATATGAATACTTTTGCAATGAAAAATATTGATTTCAGTTATTTTATATTCAGTCTTTATTTGGAAATATGGGACCATCCCTATATGGGCTTGGTCGTCTTTTATTTCTGCCTACCTTCGAATCCATCAAATTATTTTTTACGACATACCTAGTCGTGATCGAAGTATGTTTTTGTATATTTATTGGATGTTACTTTTATGTTCCTGACTGCAAGATATCTTTCATCTCTTTCTATTTTTAGAAATATTCTATGGAATACTTTTAATGTTATATTTATAAATCGATGTGCATTTTAAAGTGCAATCATGCTTTGAGTGAATTATGGAACTTTTATGATTTTTAACGAATAGAATCGTAAAGAAAATCAGTGCTGATATAGTGCATTAACAATAAAACGTATTTGAAATAAGTGAATAACCTCCATGCTAGTGACACCATGCCATAAAATAAAAAAGACAAGACATTCCACATCTTTTATTCATGCATCATGCAATTCAATCGGTCACCTGAGGGGAAAACAGCTTCTTCAGTCCTATAATAGTGGCCAGGAGTAGAGCTATCTTCGAGATCAGGAGGGCCTTCCCAACCATGAGGGTGAGGCCTTTGAAGGTCAAGGCACCAAGGAGGCCAAACTTCATAGCCGCTGCTGCCAAGAATGGGCCAATGTTCTTATTTCTGCCTCTTCCGCTTTCGGCTAGTTTTGGTTCTTTCATTGATACTCCTGAAATGAGGTAAAGAAGACTCAAATTCAGTATAGGATTTGATTCTACGACCAGTTCGACAAGCCAATTGGCGCAGTTGGTTAAGATTCCAACTATCGCGCCGCAGGTCGTGGGTTTGATTCACACACAGGACATCCATTTCTGTGCATGAACATGTCTGTATCTGAGTCTGAGTGTAATTATGTATAGTAAGTATGTATTCACAAACAAAAAGTAGTATATGTATTATATCAGTTATCTGGTTTCCATAGTACAAGTTCTGCTTAGTTTGGGATCAGATGACCGTGTGTGAATTTCCCAGGATATTTAATGAATCTTTATATTTGATTCTTGTAAAAATACCTAAAAACTGTAAAACACCTTTAACGGATGACGATGCACGAAACCGAATTTTACGACGTCGTTTTAGTGAAAGATTTTCTTTCAGTCGCAAATTACTCGACTTTGACAAATGCGTTTGTTTGAAAAGAAAGTGAAACAAAGACCGATCTATAGAAACTTGGATAGTAATGCCATGACTAGTATATAAACTGAAAGTCATTTAATTAACTTGATCTTTGTCCGCGTAAGGGTGATAAGGCTAATCTTGGGCCGAAATCTTCAAAAAATAATAAAAAAATGAATTATTTTAACTTTTAACTTTTAAGTAAATTCTATAATAATATATACATAAGTAGTAAGTACCTATCTATGGAGAATTATGTATAATCGAATTATTAAGATATGAAATTGCAACATTATAAGCAAAATATTATAAAATGTAGCCGACCGCGCAATAGGGCTAGTAATTTTTTTGTATACATTACACTTTCGTTTATGAAGCAACTGTTTTTCATAGAAAATCAGTTTTTGTAAATAGTTCCCGAGTTATAGTTCCATTGAGTCATATCTAACTGGAAAGTAATTAAAATATTGCATTATTTAGACAAATAAAGTATAAACGTTAATTGTTTGAAACTGGATGAAATTGAGAACATAAAAATACTCTCCTCGATTGCTTTTCCACAAAACCCTTTCGCTTCCTTTGAACCACAAAGCAAAAGCTACAACATTAATCTATTTGGTAATTATTACAAACATACTAAATTAGACCCCTTTGAGTGCTTCCACTCACAGTACAAGATAGCTCGGTCCCTCATTTTGCCTGTTCTGTTGATGAGTTCCCAACCTTGTAAGGGGACCGGCAGCTGGCTATCTTAACAGCTATATTATGTCGGAAATAAGACGGATTATCCAACCATTTCGTTGTATAACTAGAATTAAGGAATCCCTATAAAATTATACGTATAGGGTACATGTTTGAAGGTTGAACCGCTCAGCAGCCATTTTGAAAGATATGAGAGATCGACTAAAATTTTTCAGCATTATATTTAGATTTTCAATGGATTCGTAGCGTATTTGTACCCAATTGGAAAGCTTTTTCAGTGATGATATTTATCCGAATTTGAACAGGATATTTCATTCGCGACTAAACCTAATAATACCTTTCATTTTTTCTGCCGAGCGAGAAGTAACTGAGTTTTTGCATATTAAGGGCGCGTTAAGGGCTTATAAAACTCCCTTATACAGGTCGTTGTTTTGGTCAGCGACGAGCGACTCAGGGTCGATAATACAATAGATACTGGTGCTAAAAAAATATATAAAAAAAATACTTTTTTTTTTTTTAATAATAAATATAAAAAAATCATGTAATAAGCTATAATGTAGACATAATACTCAACGGGAGTACGAGGGAGTAAAGGGGTGGGGCGATGGCGGCATGTGCCTAGCTCTAGTCAGTGCACGTGCCTAGTAACCATACTTTGCGGTAATTTTATTTCAAATTGAATAAGGTATTTCTCAACATATTTACAGTATTTAATGGAATTAAGTCCATTTTTGGGGAATATATATTTTGTACTACCGCTCCTGGGTCGCTTGTCGACGACCAAAACAACACCCTGTATAGCATGTGATAGCTTTGTATGCCTTGGTAAATGTTCATATTGTATAGAACTGAGCTTTGGATGAAATAAAATATAAAGGAGAAAAGAAATCACGGCAACGGGATACTTTGCAGAGGTTTCCACACTCGGTTTAGACTCTAAGCACCTACAGTGCTGTACTAGTGTTTTTATTGCTGCTGATTCTGTTGTTTACAATTTAATCTGATTATGACTTTCTAACAAACAATATAAGAAAGGGATGTAAGACATTTAGTCCTGGCTTGGTTGTTTGCATAGTAAATGCCACTATCACAATTGTTTACGTCTATTTACTCAACAAGCAAAATGACAGACTAAATCTATCCCTTTTCAATTATATTTTTAAAGAAAGAGATGTACTGTGACTATAATTTTCTTAGGGTGATTTGTAACAGAATCCGCATTATTTTCCTTATACGTATTGGGTACGTTTAACATTTGACTCACCTCGAAAATATTATTGTAATTGCAAACCTATGTGATGTGAAAATACGATTCAAATCTAAATAACCAAGAACGAAATATTACCTATCGATTGGCACGAGTATTTTTTTGATGAAACGTTGCCATTTGTAATTTGCCCAAATACATTTGTATTTGGGTCATTAATAATGAAAAGAAAAAACTTGGATGTAAAGAGTATTTATGCTTCTTTTTTTAAAATACAGAATATGAGAATAATAATAACGATGTTGGACTTTTTTGGCGGGAACTTGCAAAGTGACGTTGTGTTTATTTTATTTTCATAAATTCGAGTATTTTGAGTTTTATTGCATATTATCGGTGTTATTTTATCCAATAAAGATCAATCCATGTGCACCAGTGAAGTGAAATGAAATGAATCATGTGTATCGTGCCTTTTCAAGTTGTCTCAAGGAGTCCGTGAAAAGTTTTAGTACAACCACCATTGTACTATAACATGCCTATTATGGACGGTGACTGACTGAGGACTATTTGAAAGTGATTTATTGTGACTAGAACTTATAATATAACTGCAGGCACCTATATAATTTATACACCAATATAACTAGAAAATGGCAAAATACACAAGCCGTGTGACGCTAAAATATAACAAAAAAGTTCCTTGCGTCCATCAAAGTAATCGCCAGATTCAAGAAAACCAAAACGTTAAATTTATATTCTGAACAAATCAATTACCATTGACCCAATTTACATTGTATAAAAGTTATAATGGTTTTTGACACAATTGAAATATAAGACTACCAAAACTGTAAATTCTGTCAATTTTGAAACCACTGATAGTTTATTGGAACACAATTTTAGTAGCAGACTTGGGTCCCTGAAAAGTTTTGAAAAGTTGGTAACCATAGCAACCAGTACAGACATCGAACAAAGTGTATCTTATTACGACCACTAATTTATCCTAATTGGACAGAATAATGAATGACTGAAGTCCAAACTAATTAGGCACATCGAGGGAAACATAGAGGAAATTTGTATCCATTAACAAACCACTCTAGTTAATGTTGTGACAAATTATGTCAAATTTCTATTCAATTGGAAGGTAAAAATGTGTTAATGTTGTAATTTTTTTATATACATACATTCCATAGTAAATTACCTTGCTCGATCATAATGTATGAAAAGTAATTTTTTTTTTGAGTATTCATTTATGGTCCCATAGTAAATGTTGTTCCGCATGACTAACCCAACATAGGTTTCGAAAATATGCCATCTCGAAATCTCCACCCAGTATAATGATATAGGTAATTTGTCAATATTTCACAAATGTGTATATTTAATAAAAGCATCTGAGCTATATGGGTATTGATACTTGATATACGCAAGATTATTTTATATTATTTCAGCTAATTTTTTTTTTTATTATATCACAATCTTACCATGGTCAAATGATGATGCTGTCAAAGAACCTCTACTGAACATAAGCTCCTATACCTACCGAAACGGAAACTCCTGAATCAACTTTGTTTTTGAATTGACTGGAAAGTAACGGCTTAAAAGATTAGCCTCTATCACCGTAACACCGACAAATCAGCGAGCAAGCTCAACCGGAATATATATATTTTGGTAACTACGCCTGATGGCCCTAAGTGGGTAGGACACTAACCTCGGCTCAGATCATTACCGGGGGGAGGAGGGATTTTATTTATTTAAAAGAGTTACGACTAATAGGGGCGTGAATTACTGTTGGCAGCTCGGGCCGCTTGAACGGGACGACATCGCGACACTGAGTGAGACGTCGCGACGCGCATCCTCATTAGCGAGGACGGTAACGTGGTGAATGGTGATTGATGGAACGTGGTGATTGTGTGTGTGTATTTTGAGCTTTGTCAGCTGCGATCTGAGCTCAGGTAACGTTGAATTACAATTGTCACTAAACACTAAACATTCTTACCATACACAATTTACTCACCAACACCAAAGCTTCCGTCGTTCTCCTGCTTGCCAGATATGACGACATCAGCATTGTCTAGGATCCTGTACCGCAAAGACCTGGTCGTGCCAAAGTTCCATAGCTTATCCATGATGAGCTGCTGGGCCTGGTCTTCGAGGGAGACGCCAGCCCTGGCTAGTGATTCTGGTCGCACTGGAGTATCTGCTGCTGCGCCGTTGCTGTAATTCGATGTTTTTTTTTAGAAATTGATCAGATTGGTGATATGGCTTCTGGAAAAATAATAATATTCTTGGACATTCTTCAATCTTCACACATGGCTATCTGACTCCAAACTAAGCAGAGCTTATAAGGAATCCAGACAACTGATATAAGTAATATGCCAAATAGATAAAATCATACCCAGACTCAGAACAAGCAGGCGTATAAAGGGTTCGACTGAAAATCAGTTCCAACGTATGATGTTCATACCTTGAAGTAAAGCTGAGTCGTAGTCCTTTTTCGACACACAATATTACTGAATGTATTAATTTTAATTATTGTATCTGTTTCTTAATTTGTTGCGTATGTAATGTAATATGTTTTTTCTTTCTTTCTTTCTTTCTATTCATGCACACAAATGTCTGTCCTGAGCCCTCTTAGATCGATCGATTTCCTAATCAAAAGATCATGACTTGCAGCGTGACAGGTCTTATTAACTACGCCAACCGGTCCATCAAAAGAACATTTAATACGATCAACTGGAGCTAATTAAAAACGAAACCTAATAATTTCCCTCTTAATCAAAGCAAAACCAATAACCATAGCCTAATTAATGTACACGAAATATCCAGTCCTATCAGACAACAACATATATCACTTGCGGGCAAACCAAACTAATCATTAACGTATACCTAAATAAACACACTGCATGTAAAACAAATACAAAATTGCAATAATTCAGCAGTATTGTATGATATGACGATAATTTGGTTTCAGAAATTAGCTAACTGCACTTTTAAACTGTAATGTTAAGATTATGAATTATAAATTCTATTCTGTTGTTGAAAAGCTTTTCAGAAGTTTAACAAAATGATCATATCATAAATACTTGATAATAATATAAAAGAATATGCCCGTTGAAATAAGATATTCTAACTTAATATTATAAATGCGAAAGTGAGTTTGTTTGTTTGTTACGCCTTCACGCCTCAACTACTTAACGGATCATCATGAAATTTGGCATGCAGTTAGCCTATGGTATGGAGAAGGATATAGGCTATCCCCAGATTGTGGATAAACTGCACAGGACAGCTAGTATTAGCATAAATCATAGCAACATGCAACTTTGGACTCGTTAGATGCGCTCGAAGGATAATTGACGATAGCGACCTAACGAGCAAGAAACTGCAAAACCTCGATCATCGGCGTCAGGTTGCAAGTTTGATGGTATTCTACAGATTGTTCCACGGATAGAACTCCACAATCTTATGCCTCCTTCCCCGTTCTTCTATCGGACCACAAAGCGTCGGGAGATTCTCCACTGCTTTGTCGTCGATATTCCGTGTTACCGTACGAAGCGTTTCGATTCTTCTTTCCTTATACGCACGGCCAAGTTGTGAAATATAACCTTGTTCCTTTGCAAAATGTAATCCTATTCCCTTGTAATAAGAACTCTGGGTGAGAGGTAGCGTACCTTTCATCAACAATCATGACGTCATCGCTGAGTTGAACGGAGGCCGTCCTCAGCATTCGATCCACGTAGCCCACCAGTTCGATGGCGACACAGGAGGAGGTCTCCCGTGCCATGCATTTGTTCGTCAAGCCCCGCTTTACGTAGTCTTCTGTTGGTGCAATCTGGAATACAAAAATGGCCTTTGGTAGTTTTTACTCATGCATGCTTTTGAATTTGTAACCAAAGGACTTAAAGACTTTTCTTTTTTACTGTCAGACCCAATAGACAAAGTCTTGTCCAGATTTTAAAATTTTCTGGCCAACTTTTATAATTTGTCTTCTTTTCTCTGTAGATAATTATTCGAGCTATTAAATAGGTCCATAAAAAGGAAATGCAGAGAAACAGCAATTTTTTTTATATATTTTATATTACTTAAAATTTTAAGTATTTTTTAAAATTATGTAATTTTTATGATTAGGAAATATAATCTAATAATATATATAAAATGCTTTTGTGGGTACGTAAATACGCAGTTTTCTCAATCACCACCAACCCCAATCAACTTCCCGTTGGGGTGGTAAATACCCCTTGGTCTCCAGGTGGTAGTAAGGGAGTCTGGTCGTGGTGGGTGGAAGGGGGTGGTTGTGGGTGGCGAAAATGTTAAAACATATATTGCTGTCCTTTTCTAACGCATGAGGACTTCTGAAAAGATCTCAAAATTTCTGGAATGGAAAGTTCCAAAATGTGTAAAACGGTTATAATCGATCTGGAATGTTCTAGAAAGTTCAACAAATATCTGGATAAATAATGATCTAGAAAATTCTAGAGTGAATGCAAACTATTATAATCGATATAGCATGTTTTGAGAAAGTTCTACAAATTTCTGGCTTCATCTAGAAAGTTCCAAAATGTCCAAAACTAATAACAGTTTTATCGAATCGAGTTAGAATGTTCGAGAATGTTCTAGAAATTTCCCGAATGATCTGGAATGTTCCAATATTAGTGCAATTTATTATGATCGATTTAGAATGATCGAGAAAGTTCTAGAAATTTTCCGAAAGATCGGGAAAATTCCAAAATGAGTGCAATTGATTATGATCGAATTAGAATGTTCGAGAAAGTTCTAGATATTTCTAGAATGATCTAGGAAGTTCCAAAATGAGTGAAAGTTATTATGATCGATTTAGAATGTTCGAGAAAGTTCTAAAATGAGTGCAATTTAAAATGTTAGAGAAAGTACTATTTTTTTTTGGATTGATCTGGAATGTTCCAAAATGTGTATGAGTGTTATTATTGATCTAACTAAAAGAACCAAATCGAAATCGAAAATAGAAATCTATAATATCTGTTAAAAATGTATCCTTATATATTTTTTATACCACTAAATATGCGATGTATTTTAACCCGAGCAATGCCGGGATTCGCTGCTAGTTAAATAATAAAATCAAATCTGCTAAAATGGTGTAAGAAGTTGATTACATAACCATTCACAAAATGATGTTTAAAGTTCGTTACAGCTGCTCGAGTGAAACTTAAAAACAAAGTTTAGCGCCATTCAGGAAACTCCAGAGAGAAATTTAACGAACCATCTAAGTCTCTATTTAACTTCTATAAAATCATTTGCATAGAATAATAAAACGCTTACGTTTAAGGAAAATTGTTTCACTCATTTTTGCTAACATGATATTACGGAAGTAGGAAGATTGACTAACTCTTACGTACGGAGTCAGTCATTATTCTTAAAATCTTTTACACCAAAGTTGTATGTGTGTAGTTTGCTTTGTTCGTTCGTGTAATACAGTAGTACCCAACTAATATGGCTTACCGATGTACCTGCGCAGAAGATACATTTTCAAAGAGCGGTCATCGCTATTGGTCGGCAGCTGCCGCCATGTTAGCGCGCGCCGCGCGGAGGGGCGTGACTTGCGAGTGAGACGGAACTAACAGCTGCACTGTATTATGAACCTTATAGTAGTGATCTAAGGTTGCTTGTAAGTTTTAAGCATTCTTTCGTTAATCTTCGCGGCCATACTTTTTTTCTGTGTGAACGAAGATTCACGACGCGCCTTATCAGTTGGGTACTACTGTACTAGGCTTCACCTGCGTGACGCTTAACGTCCAATTATCGGAACAATTAACGTGTAATAAATGATGTACTGAATGGGTGGCCACACTTTCATTTGATTTGAGCTATCGCCTAACATCTAACGACATTAATAATGCCATTAGCAAATTAGCGCGCCATCCAGCCATACTGAAAAAAATTGACTACAAGGGACTACAAAATTTTATTTAACAGTAACACAAAATTTGACGACCAATAACCTAAACAGAGTGACTTGCGAACTAAACTTACCAGTAATAAAACTAGATTTTGTTCGTTACTAAATTATTTGATTAAATGTAACTAAAGTTAGTATCCCGACAACAAAACGTCAACTTACACAACTAGTTTTGTAGATCATTTTTTTCAGTGCATATCTGCGTACGGTGTCAAATAACGCGCTAATTAATGGCATAACACATAAGTGAAGCCCTAGCTTTAGGGTAAAACATCATCTGGGTGCATTATTATCTTCGGACAAATCTGAATAAAATGGTGTTTGAATATTTGAATTGTAATTATCTTTTTCATAACATTTGCATGCAAACGTAGAGCGTAGCGTTCTTCGCTCAAAGAGCAGGACGACTGGGGAAGTACCTCCACCTTACAGAATACCGCAGCCAAATAACTTTATGTTGTATTCCAACGCGTGAGTAAGGTTTCCAGTGCTCATTGGGGATGGAGAAAGGATAGGTTTTGCGTGAGTGATGCCCCGTGTGCAAGCGTCAATATGTTTGTGGGATCCGCTTACCGTCAGGCCGTACGCTTGTTTACTAACTTCGTCGTATAAATAAGAAATAAATCAAGTTCAATCTATCATCCTGTTTCAATAAAGTATAGCCTATGTAAGAAAGCACTTAACGTTTCAAACGGACTGCGAATTTATGTAAATAATAAATGTTGTACGTCCATTTTGTTAAAACAAAGAAAGAGTAAAGAAGCGGAAAAGTTCTTTAAAAAGTGTTTAACTGAAAAAAGTCTGCTGAAGGACTGGGGAAAATCCTTTGTAAATTAATAGATACGGAGGTACGAGATACCAGTGTAATGGAAGATTAAATATAATTATTGTCTTTTTACGATTTAATGGGGTATTTAATTGCATTTTCAATATAATTAATATGCACGAAGTCCAGTTAGTATTTGTAGTTAATTTGAAAAATAAAAACAGTTTTTTTTAATACCACTAAGTGGCAAACAAGCATACGGCCCGCCTGATGTTAAGCGGTTACCGTAGCCTATGGATGCTTGCAACACCAGGGGTATCACTAGCGCGTTGCCGACCCTGCAGAAATCTCTTCACACCCTTTTTGAAGAACCCCATGCGGTACTCCATTGGGAAAACCACGGCGGGGAGCTCATTCCACAGTACAAGCGTCCGCGGAAGAAAACTCCTTTTAGCCCGCACAGTTCGAAACAATTCTGGTTTCAGTGTGTGAGGATGGACTCCCCGTCGATGGCGAGAGTTGCGATGGTGGAAGGTAGCCGTAGGCATCAAGTCGAATAATTCCTTAGAACACTCTCCGTTGTACAAGCGGTAGAACACACATAAGGAGGCAAAGTCTCTCCTTAGACTGAGGGGATCTGAACCGCTTGTGAGCTCGGGATCGTCAACAATTCTGACGGCACGTCACTGAACCGAGTCTAAAGGTCCAAGCTGGCCTTACACCAAACAGTGAATTGACGTTGCTTGACACTAATTTATATATTTAGCGTATACACCACAGAACAGATAACCTTATTTATCTATTCCGTGGTATACACAGTAAAGGCAAAGATACCGTGCCATAGCGGTTGGCACAATAATACTACGTTAATTTATAATGGATCTGTTAAACGAACGTATTTTGGTGACAGTATTACGTGTAAACAAAAAAAAAAAAAAAAAAAAAAAAAAAAAAAAAAAAAAAAAAAAAAAAGTATTATAATATTGACAGATAAACACGCACGTAGTCTCGAGACTACAGTTATAGTGCATCAGCTAGATGTAGCTTTTTGTTCCACGCGCTGTAGACCAGCTCTCCAAGATGTCCTCTCTTTAATCTAACCCCCATATTCATAATCGCTTTTTAACTAAATCAGTGTAATAGTGTGCCCATCTCACTCTTTCGATCACCAAATGTCACCTGTCTGATAAAGACTTCGGAATTTTAGCTAATCAACGTCTGATAACTTTATTATGAATAAGGGGATAAACTTATATGGTATGTAAAAGTTGGCATAGATAAACTGTATAAAGGAATATCTCGTGATCTTGATTTCTGAATAAACCTTTTGAAACATTCTCCCCACTCTTCTATCATATATGTTTCTTATTCAGCTTGAATTCTAAAAAGATTTTGAACTGGCCGATGCTAATTAAAATAATTAATCACACTCCAATTTGACCTAAATCGTCCATTAGGACCATTTGCAAGAGTTGGCCGAGGAAATATGATTTTAAGCCACGCCCTTTTCGAGTATAAGCCCCACAAGAGAATATACGATTCAGCTTTTATATATAGGATATAAGTATATCTAGAAGGTAAGTCTAATTTAGTATGTCTGTTATCTGGTTTCCATCGTACAAGATTTGTTTAGTTTGGGATCAAAAGCCGTCGAAGAATGTCCCAGGATACGTTTTATAAAGGATAACTATTTCAATTTCAACTTGTTCCACTGCACCAATATTTCTAATCATAAAGCACGGTACCTTCGGGGAGCGAGCCAGACTCAGACTCGCACTTGGTCAGCATTATTTATCAAGTAAACTAATACAATTTCCAAAAACCTAATAATAAAAATTGGCTTATGTTAACGAACCACCAGTTTAAGTAAAATGTACCTAACGGTAAAAAATACTTTATATTGCCAAAAATAATAAATGATCACCAAAATTAACCACCATTTTAGCGAGAAATTAGAACCCAAATTATAGTTAAGTGCCCGCAGCACCGCTCGCTTCGTTCAATCGGCTCGCGCACTGTATTGTCAGTAACCAACTGTATTTGGACTGCCCCGAGTCACCCGAGTCGAGAAATAGAGCAACAATTTCCTCATTATACCTAATTTGCTAAGTTAATACAAGCCAGCTGGCGCGGTTGGTTAAGAGTTAAGACTCTGGTTAAGATTCCACCTATCGCGCCGCAGGTCGTAGGTTCGATTCCCACACAGGACATACATTTGTGTGCATGAACATGTCTGTATGTCCTGAGTCTGGGTGTAATTATGTATATTAAGTATGTATTTACAAACAAAAAGTAGTATATGTATTATATCAGTTATCTGGTTTCCATAGGACACGCTCTGTTTAGTTTGGGATCCGACCGTGTGTGAGGAATGTCCCAGGATATTTATTTATAATTTATTTAGAGGTTAGATCACAAAATTCTTTTCAGTGGTCATTATATTTTCTGCCATAAAAAATTTAATAAATCAATGTTTATTTTGGAAAGACTCTTCTCTAAATTGATTGCCGGCTCTGTTCAGAGAAAGCATATTTCCAGACAGGTATTAGTATAAGTGTTTGTGAATGCCTATCTATATATATAAAAATGAAACCCGTTTTCCGTTGTCACGACATAACATGAAAACGGCTTGACCGATTTGGATTTTTTTTTTTTTGTAGTTTTCTAATACTCTGTACAAGGTTCTTACGGAAACAAATATTAAGAAAATCTCTCAGAAAGATTGAAAAATATATATTTAATTTTGCATATTTTAAAAAACGCGCGTACCGAATGTCAACGTCATTCAATTTAAAACATGATTTGACATTCGACTTCTAGGCGAAACGAAGTTCGCCGGGTCCGCTAGTTTTGAATAAAAATACATTCGTATTCATGTAATTTTTAACAGGAGCTTTAATCACTTGTTGAAATAAAGTAAATATGTACCTAATTGTCAATGACGCTTAAAATGACAAATACGGCATTAGTTTTCTATATATTAACATCATGGTTAGTGATGGTATGGCCAAGTGTCATAAGCACACAAATAGTCTAGAGAGAACTGGCTCTCAATGCCACCTGCTTGAAGAAGATACCAGTAGATACTTTTCAATAGATTAACCTAGTCAATTTGAAAAACCCCTTTGGTCATTAAGATGTTTTTAAAATCGTACAATAAGCTCTCAGTGAAGGAAAACATCGTGAGAAAACCATAGCACGGTACTTTGTAGTACCCTACTGACTGGCTAGCATCCATGTTGAACATTGCTTGTCGCCAAGCACATATCAGTGTGTTTAGACAGCTCCACTTAAGAGCCCTTACCTACTAGGCTTTGTGTGCTTATACCACCTACAGCCACATCATCACAAGGTGAGATGTGACAAAACAAAAGCCAATAAATGTGGTAAATAGTACATTATGATACAAGTGTGCAAAGTTGGTAATTTCAAACGAGGTGGTATTAAGCGCGGGAGCCGCAGGCAAACGCGATTAGGGAGCCGAGTGTGTAATGATCAATGCACACGTGTATTATACGACGCTTTTCTACACACTTGCGAGGATAAAATTAATTAATCAATTATTGGAGTTGATTTTTTGACAATAATCAAAGTTGAGTCTTCAGTAAGTTGAGTTTTTGACACAATTAGGACGTCAACAAATATTTAATGGAAAATGGGCACAGTTTTCTTTTGACAGTTATGTGCTGTCAAACTGTTTTACCCGGTTAAATTATGAATGCTTTGCCTGCACATATTATCACTTGCAGTGAGGTACGAACTTAACATAATCGGGATAATACCTATCATAAAACTGTGCGGTAATGAAAAGTAAAAAGCACTAGTGCGTAATAAGCTGCTTTATGATACTAAAAACGGTGTAATAAATGTCACTTTACAAGCAAGTGTGTTGAAAATATACATAAAAAAACTGTTCTTAATAGTATTCATTCACAACCGTTGCCGCGTCTTCACTACCAATAATCTATTATCACCTTGTAATGTGAAGTCAACCCCCCTGGGAACACCTTGGCAAAGTGTGCCAGTTTCCACTTTCCACGTATAATTGATACGTGCGTATTGAGTGACGAGCCAAGACAGTGCTACTTTCTAGTATTCACTTGAGAGAACGAGTACTTTCGATAATTAACTAGGTGCAATTGTTATGTAGGTTAAGTTTCTTCCGTTATTTGTAATTGAGATATTGTTAGTAACAAAGAAAAAAGACTGGAAAATGTATGCCACCTATAGCCTTTACCATATACCTTTTATCTTTGCCTCGTAACGCTATAGTGTGCATTACGTTTGTCGATTCCATTACCTACATAACAGGTGAAGCTAATAAAAGCGTGTTAAAAACTATAACGTAAAAAATTACTATCCTATTGACGTAGCCGTCTCACGTAGTGCATAGTACGAGTATGTGGTGGCTAATGGAGCAAAACTTTAATTATAATGTTAGAGGAAATGTAGCTATGAAATTTGAACTCCTAGTATGAGTCATAGGAGTTTACAAATTGGGTCATATAAGTTCAGCAATTTGCTGCACCTGTGTCTCACTTATAATTAAGGGGATGTATGTATATTAGAGCCAGGGTAGAATAATCTCACTGATCTTATAATTGTGAATGTATTATTGTGGACAAATCATGGTTGAACGTATTTGGCTCTTTTGTCACATAGATCGTATGTTTTCCCGGCATAAAAAATATCCTATGTGTTAATCCAGAACATATTCTATCTGTGTGCCAACTTTCATCCAAATCCGTTCAGTAGTTTTTGCGTGAGAGTAACAAACATCCGTACATAAAAACGTTCGCGTTTATAATATTAATATTAAATAGTAAGAATTAATAAGTGTGGTATGATCCTTTTTGTCCTGAAAACATATTGTATATTTCACCAGTACGCGGGGCGGAAGTTTGCCATTGTTATGATCAACTTTTACTAAAGTAACAATGCTAAAATACCAAACAGAAAAATATATATTTTATTATATTTCATACAGAAAGGTAGAGCTCACAGAACACCGCAGCCAAATAACAATGTTGCGTTCCTGCGTGGGAGTGAGGTTGCCAGTGCTCATTGGGGAGGGAAAAGGGTCGGTAACCCGTGAGTGATGCTATGGGTATTGAAAGCGTCCCTTATTATGCAACACCCCCGATATCACAAACGTTATTGAGCTGCACTAACTGTTTACCATCAGACGGGCCGAATGCTTGTTTGCGACTTAGTCTCAACAGTCGAAGAACGAAACATGTTCACAAATGTACAAGTATGGACACTCCTACTATTTCGACAGATAATCAGCCATGCGAAGAGTGGAAGACTAGAAACCGTAGCGCATTTTTGTGAAGACCTCTGTGGGCTAATGATTTAAAAATCATGTATCTTAAAGTGTATAATATTTTTTCGCTATTATAAGCTTCAGTACTATGACAGATGTGAAACTACAGTTCTCTCTTTTTCCCTTGAGTCAAGTAGTTTCCGTCTCAAACGTTGCACTAAAATTTAAATTTTCACTCAGGGGCCCAACACTGCCATCACAATTGTATTGCAATGAACTATCAGTGGTGTCAAAATTGTCACATATTACATTTTTGATAGTCTACTAACACAATAGCGTCATAATGGCGCCATAATAGCTTTCTGATGATTTTACAATGAAACTACAATAGTGCCACAATGATCTTTTAGTTGTCAGTTTTGACAGTTTTTGTACTAAAATTCTTTTCGTTCATTATGAGACCGTTATGAATGAGTAGACTGCGCACGTCGGCTCAATGATAATGGAATTGCAATAGTATCGTGTCAGTATGACATTTTAGCAGATTTGGCCCTCTCATCGCTCCCAAAAGTTTCTCTACAAAAATGTAATAATTAATTAGATGAATCTTCAAGTAAACGTTATGATCACAATTAATGTTCTAAGCGAGATAATAAACAGAACTGTTCCACATAAAAAATACACAATTAAACTTTATATTCTACTAAAATCCACGACTAATGAAATTACTTGGCCCACTAAAAGCTTTTCTAACCAACAAACCTTAAACGCAATAAACCAAGTCACTGTCGGAAATGACTCAGAAATGAGGTTTCTGATTCTTGAAGAAAATTACGAGACCTTTATTATTACTAAGAAAGTTTATGAAATTACTTTATCTTATTATGTTCTATCCTTTCATTTTGTTGACGTTGATAAAAGTGAGGAACTGCGACTTGTTGACTCATGTTATTCTGAAGGTACTTTATTATCTGATTTTACGTAAAATTATATAGTTTTAAATAGTCAACCTATTGGGTCATCAGTCTTTGTCCTGTGCAAGTCGCCTTCACAGTTTGCCCGTCCTTCTAGATTATGTCTTATGACAATTGGGTACCAGGGACCAAGTCTACTAAAATGTCACACTGACATGATACTATTGCAATTCCATTATCATTGAGCCGATGTGCGCAGTCTACTAATTCATAATAGTCTCATAATGAACGAAAAGAATGTTAGTACAGAAACTGTCAAAACTGAGAACTAAAAGATCATTGTGGCATTATTGTAGTTTCAGTGGAAAATCATCGGAATGCTATTATGGCGCCATTATGACGCTATTGTGTTAGTAGACTACCAAAACTGTAAAATGTGTCAATTTTTACACCACTGATAGTTCATTGGAACACAATTGTAATAGCAGACTTGGGCCCTTGGTCTATAGAGCAATCATAGCTAGTCTTTTCTTCAATATATTATTAAAAGGCTAAAGTTATGATATGATTTTATACAACCTCATTTGGAATCACTTTCTTCCTCTAAAATTCTTCCACTAAATCTGCATGCATTTTAATAGATGATCGACCAAATCGGTCTAATGTGGAAAGCATCTCTTTGGGGCATTATTTTTATAACATATTAAGATTATAAATTCATAAAAATCTATGATAAACAAAATAGTTTCTCCTGAGAAATTCAATGAAGTGGTAATTCTTGTTACAGAAATATCTTCAGTCTATCAC
Organism: Polyploca ridens; assembly: GCA_951394255.1. Taxonomy (NCBI): domain Eukaryota; kingdom Metazoa; phylum Arthropoda; class Insecta; order Lepidoptera; family Drepanidae; genus Polyploca; species Polyploca ridens. The sequence continues at coordinate 3,982,727 of OX596266.1, read as the reverse complement.
GCAATGGTACGTAATACATTATACATGTATTAAGCTGTAACAGTAATTATTGTTAATGATGATCATTAATTAAAACCGCTAAGCTTCAGTCTATTCCGTTACTAAACGGACTCTAAGGACACACAGTTAGAAAGGATAGTAAAGTTGTTCGCGAACATGTTAGACTCTTCAACGAATTTCAGTGGATCTTAACTTACTAACTAGGGACTAGTTAGTAGTGGTCGAAATTAAAACTTATTTTTAAGTTTGAATGGAATCGAAGAAATAAATAATATTAGCTTTCTGCACTTCTTGTACAAATCCAAATCTCACACTCCTTAAAAAGGGGTATAAGGTACAACGTTTTCTCTTCACATTAATATATAGATTTATGGTAATTTTGTAATCTTTTATAATGATATATGGACAACCAATAAACATTCAAAAATAGAATGAAAAAAACTACAAAAAATGACATTCTTTTTTCAAATTTCTATTATTATTTAGACAATAAAGACATAACTCATGTTCGTTATACATAGCTTCAACCACAGAGAATTTTACCGTAAAAGCGACAATGTGAATCGTCAAAGAAAAATCATCGTTGTATGAATTTATGTATTCGAGCACGCAAGGAAAGAAATCAGCTCTCTGTCCAGCGATGAGCTATGGATTCCATCTGAGAAATTAATAAGTGTAATTTATAAGACGAATGTCTGGAGCGGTACTGCGTATAAAAATTACAATTTTAATGAATTTATTCCTGAATAATTCTAGTTTAAAAAAGTTTTTCAAACGTAAATTGAATATGTATGTTAAACTTAATTTATTTTACTAATTAACTCAAAGGAATATATTTTTTTTACAAATTAGTTTAGAAAACATTTTAAAGTTTTAAACATGTTAAGTTAGTATAGTAATGTAGGTAATTACTGTAATTTTAAGCAGGTCAATGCAATATTATAAAACAAAAACAAACAACATCAGGAAAGATGATTATAGACTACTCTTTTATAAAAATTTCTATTCTTACTAGAAAATTATGAACTTGAGTTTGTTGATCTTTCGCAGTGGACTTATCTCGCAGGGAACGTTAGTGAAAAAAACCTAGATTTTTACGGTGTAATTTATTTTTCAACTCACTTGCTCGTAAAGTGGCCCTTATTGTACTGATTTTAGTATCATAAGACAGCTTATAACAAATTGGTGCTTTTTATTTTACATTACCGCACTAGTGTTTTATGGTATTATCCGGATTATGTTAAGTTTGTTGATCTTTCGCAGTGGACTTATCTCGCAGGGAACGTTAGTGGATGCCCGCTTTTCACTTTAAAGATTAACTTTATATTTTTGTAAAAAAAAAACCTAGATTTTTACGGTGTAATTTATTTTTCAACTCACTTGCTCGTAAAGTGGCCCTTATTGTACTGATTTTAGTATCATAGACAGCTTATAACAAATTGGTGCTTTTTATTTTACATTACCGCACTAGTGTTTTATGGTATTATCCGGATTATGTTAAGTTTGTTGATCTTTCGTAGTGGACTTATCTCGCAGGGAACGTTAGTGGATGCCCGCTTTTCACTTTAAAGATTAACTTTATATTTTTGTAAAAAAAAACCTAGATTTTTACGGTGTCATTTATTTTTCAACTCACTTGCTCGTAAAGTGGCCCTTATTGTACTGATTTTAGTATCATAAGACAGCTTAGACAAATTGGTGCTTTTTATTTTACATTACCACACTAGTATTTTATGGTATTATCCGGATTATGTTAAGTTTGTTGATCTTTCGCAGTGGACTTATCTCGCAGGGAACGTTAGTGGATGCCCGCTTTTCACTTTAAAAATTAACTTTATATTTTTGTAATAAAAAACCTAGATTTTTACGGTGTAATTTATTTTTCAACTCACTTGCTCGTAAAGTGGCCCTTATTGTACTGATTTTTGTATCATAAGACAGCTTATAACAAATTGGTGCTTTTTATTTTACATTACCGCACTAGTGTTTTATGGTATTATCCGGATTATGTTAAGTTTGTATCTCACTGTAAGTGATGTGACGAAGCATTCTTAATTTAAACGGGTAAAACAGTTTGACAGCGCATCGTTGTATGAAAAAAAAACCGCCTTATTTGTTATCGTATTTGTCTCATTGTGTGGTTGATGATAATCAAAAAATCTTCTTCAAAAGTAACTTGTCTGTTTTTTTCCTCGCAAGTGTGTTGAAAAACGTCTTATGCCACGTCTGTAATGATCAACTTTGCACACATGTATCACAATGTACTATTATCTACTATTTCCTTTTCATTTAAAATGGAATAGTCATAATGTAGGTAGTTTTACGATTGTATTTCTCGAGACCCTTATGATCTGTAGTAAATTCAAATTCAAATTCAAAAAGCATTTATTCAATTTAGGCCCTGATAAGGCACTTATGAACGTTAACAAATGGCTCTACACCGGTTCCAAATACAACTTGAACTGAGAAGACTCCGGCAAGAAACTCAGCAAGTTTTTTTTTTTTTTTTAATATATGCTAATACCTATAGAGATCAATGGTAAGGAAGTAAAAAGTTATAACCCTAGGTCTTGACTTAGGTACAGTATTGTACAGCCTAATATTCAGCTCACACACTATCCCCAAAAATCTTTATCATTTATTTATTTCAGGTCATCATGTTATTTTTTTAATGTAAAATAATATTTTTTAAGCAATATTAAATTGTTATCGATATACTCGTAATGTCATATTTATTTCCAATCTGTATTCAAGAGTATTATAAATTGTGATCAATGATTATAATTAAGCAACTTTTGATTCAGTTCCAAAATTAGTCATTTCATCTGGTCCTGGGAAAAAGCTCATTTGAAAAACTTATATTTACGAATGGGATCAATTAGTTAAATATTTACAGTAAAAAAGAAGATATAAATTAAACAATCGATTATGTAAAGGAGAAGAGTTTTGTCTACAGTAGAGTAGAATCTTTGAGTCCAATAATATTCGTAAATTTATTTTATGATATTTAGTCAAAGATTCTAAAAAAATAAAAGTACTTACTGTTTCTTTGTTTGTACAGCTTATTACTTAGAATTTTAAAATATTAAATTTCTAAAGGGCGTAATATTATCTTGATTTGATTTCTATAAATCTACTGAAAGAAACTCTTCAAAAAATACGTTGAGATCACGAAATAAAAATATTTTGAATTAAATATAACTTTGGAGTATTGGCCTTATCAAATTATCTACGCAACGACATAGCCATATCAATTATTCACATCTAATTCAAGTAAATAAATACTTAAAAAAAAAAACAACATCAAATAAATTTACCTCATTGTCGATATCACTAGACCTCACGATTCCGAACAGCAAAATTGATAATAAAACCGCGCTCTTCATTTTAATAATCAAAAATCCCTTCACTTCACTAGCACTTGATGCTTCACTATTTTTTTAAACAATTAATCGCAGATCGTCAACCGCGTGTACGTATTGTCAGGCAAATGCAGAAAGCATGCAGAAATAGAGTTATATATGTAGACGCTTCAATGCACATGCACATGCAAGGGTTTACATGTGTGCGTGTAATGGTCTATTAAAATTTTTACTAGCTGTCTCCTGCGGTTTCGGTTCCCGGTAGCCAATAACACTTAGGGATGGTGTAGCTTCGTACCAGTGAAATATTTTTTAGAATTGGATCAGTTGATACGGAGTTTTTCTAAGAAGACTATTTAGTTATTACCCCGTTAATCGCAAAATCTTTTCTTAGCATCATCATCATCATTAGTCTATAATGTCTCACTGCTGAGCACAGGCCTCCTTTCACAAATGAGGGTGAAAGGGAATGGGCAATACTCCACCACGCATGCCCACTGCGGATCGGTGGAGGTAGGCTAGTGGTCAACCTACTGTTGGAATTTTTCAAGCCGCCTAGGAGGCATCCGACTAGCTTAACGACTATCACAATTAAGTTACCCATCCAGGTACCGACCACGACGGCGGTAGCTTAACTTTGCCGATCGATTAAGAACGGCTAATCATGCTACACTACGAGCGCTTCTTTATTTCTTTCTTAGCATACCCATTATAATAAAAATACCTGGGCGGCGGGCCTTGCTCGAAAACGCGTATTCTCAAAGCTAGCTAGATCGATTTTTCGCCACCAAAAACCCGTTCGTTTCGATTTCGTCGATATCTTTAATGTCTTTTTTGTGATCTCAAAATATTTATTATATTCAAGTGTCCTGTTAATAATAGTCCAAATGATAACCCTCGAAAGCTGAGATTATTCTTTATCTATGGGAAATAGTAAAATATTAGCAAAAAAGAAAACGTACATTTTATTTAATGAAAAACCATAAAAATCAATCATTAAAAAAAATCTAAATTAAAAATACAATTTCAGGACACAAAAAGTTTTTTTATACGACTAAATCGATAAACAAGCATACGGCCCGCCTGATGGTAAGCGGTTACCGTAGCCATATAGACGCTTGCAACACACGAAGAATCACTCACGCGTTACCGACCTTTCCCGATGAGCTCTGGCGACCTTACTCACGCGCAGGAACACAACTTTACACAACATAAAGTTATTTGGCTGCGGTATTTTGTAAGGTGGAGGTACTTCCCCAGTCGAGCTGCTCTTTGAGCGAATAAACGCAACACTCTTCCTCTCTGAAATATTGCTCGTTTAATAGATTATCAACAAGTTTCACGTTTTTAGGTTTCTTAAAAACCCATCTACCTAACTCAATTTAGAAGCAGTAATTAGCTACAAAACTTTATACAGCGAAGTTTAATAGACTTGGATAGGGACCAAAATAAAAAATTTACAATTCGTAATTCGTGTTTCGTACGCTTCTCTTCTATCGGGTGTCTTAACACCTTAAGGCGCCGATCCCACAGAGAGAGTTCTAGAGCTCCGAGTTCCAAGTTCTGCATTCCGTGTTGACTATTGTGCACACAGCAAGCAGTCTAGAGTTCTAGAGTTCTGCAATATTCGCTACTGATCGCACATCATACACTTTTTTTTACTTTCAAAGGCCCCACATAGCTTATCATCAACGTGGAATGCAGAACTCTAGAACTCTTATCTGTGGGATCGGCGCCTTATAGTTATTATTTTATACATAAACCATTTAAAATAGTATAAATATTCACACTAAGCATCGATGATTTATAGTATAAAATAGAAAAGAAAATTACTTAGTAGAATATTATTCAGTTTATTTTATTATTATAAAAATAATGATGTCTTGAAGTTATAACAAACCAATTATCCATTACCTTTTATCTGTTATCAATAGAAACGATGTATCATATTATCAAAGAAATCGTTTGTCTTTTCGTATTATGATCGCGTGACATTTTTTATCGTCAATTAAAAGGTTGACAACCCCTGTCATTATGTAATGACATTAAAACTGATACGTGACAACACTAAATAATTATTTTTATGAGCGAATCGCATTACAGATCGGTATTTCGATAAGTCAATCATTCAAGATAATCATTAATATCGATTCTTAAGTGATTATCGCGTCACGCTTGACTTAAGATCTTATTGTCCACGAAAGGTTTAATCCATGTTCTTGTTAGTAACTGCTGTAAAACTATGTTAGTAGCGAAAGTAAATTAAAAACTATAATAAACTCCTCCCTGATTTTATGGACAGGGGGTCCAACTGTTCATGTCGGACAGTTGTATGCAAATAGCTGAGAAAACTTCGTAAGCACGATGCAGGATATTGGGGCGCCATCTATCTATTGGCGTGTGAACTTAATTATTTAGTTGGTCGCTACGGTAAGAACACTTAATTATTATCATTATGACTCATCTTATGATTATCTTTTTACTATTATTTGACTTCTTAAATATTCAATGCTAAACAACGATTTGTTCTCATTATGAAAGAAATGACGTACTTGCGTAAAGTTTTCATATAAATCTTGTTACTTTAGGATTACTTTTGCATTTTACAGAATCTGATTGATGTAAGTCCTTTTTCTTTCTTAAACAAAATTTGAAAAAAAAAAAAAAAAAAAGGAAATTCACTAAAATACATGGAAACGGCCACGTGAATTTATCGATAATTCGTATTTAAATAATATTTTTCATACTGAATTAAGCTATCGAATAGGTAAGGTATCTACAACAATAATTCGACTATATCTTGCTACTGGTATATGTGTCAAAGTTTGTAAGGATGTGAAGATGTTTGTTACTCTTTTACGCAAAAACTATTGAATGGATTTGGATGAAGCTTGGCATATAGATAGATACGTTATTATAGATTAGTTAAACTTAAACTTAATCTCTAAAACTGTGATGAATAAAATTTTTATAAGCCACAAAAGAATGTAATAATAACTAAATATTTCCGTCATATTTTGATGAAGTCATCTTCAGAATGTAATTTATCATTTCTTTGTGTTCATTTATAATATTACAACAACGATTACGTATGAAAGGTTTTCAACATTCCTTTTTCAGATAATAATGAGAATGAGACTCAAAATACTGGGAGATTTGGTAGAATTTTCAGCGAAATAGATAAAACTTCTACTATCTTCATAGGCCTTATTAATTAGTTGAAAATGAGTCAGCCTTTTAGTCGTGTCCTCAGCAGCCATACAGTAATCTATCATTAATGATAACGACTTAAAATTAGTGATGAAAATACATAAATCACTAAAATTTGCTATGTAATGTGTAATATTGTTATAAGCAAGAGGGGAAAAAGGTCAGAGGGCCTTCTACGAAAAACGATACTCGATAGTCCGATCATCGTTGTCAGTAACCAATAGAATTGAAGCCAAACTGGCGAGTCGTAAATTTTATGCAATTCTATTGGCTAATTGATTGACTACGATGACCGGACTACCGTGTATCGTTTTACGTAGTAGGCCCCTGAACTCTGTGACATCAGTTTAGATTTATTTAAGACACTAGATTCTGCCTCGCGGTTTCATCGGGGCGGACCCGAATATGTTTTCTCGGAATAAAAAGTATCCTTGTTATTCCAGGAGATGATCTATCGATGTGCTATGTTTGAACCAAATCCGTTCAGCCGTTTATGCGTTATTGAGGCACAAATATCCAAACGTTCGCTTTATTTTTGCATTGAATGGGTTTGCGTTTTGCCTTCGACTGACCCTAGAAGGAGTTATAACGAGTTATAACGAGTTCCTCTTTTGGCCACCGGGCCAGATAAGTTTGTTGCGCTATATCCACTACAAAGTACCTACCGCGTCAGTCATATCCTAATTTCTTAATTTTCCAATTTTCGCAGGTATATACAAAAAGGTTAAATAGAGACAGGATATTATTGTAAATAAATGTATTTCTTTGTTTCAGTCTCTCTTTATTTCTATTGGAGTACTAACGCCTTTCAATCAAAATTCAAAAAATTCAAAATTCAAAATTCAAAATCATTTATTCAAATAGACCTTCGCAGGCACTTATGAAAAGTCTGACTCTAATACTCTAATACCGGTTCGGAAGGTTGCATTTGCTGAGAAGAGCCGGCAATAAACTCAGCAATTACTCTTTTCAAAACAAGCTTAGATTCATTACATAATATTTACATTCTAATCGCACTGACAACAATTGCGTGCCCCGGCGCGGCCGCAAAACTACAAAGTAGACTGAATCTATATTTAATAAGTAAATAAATAAATGGCAAACTTAAGCAGACCAACCCCCACAAGCAGCACCTGTTCACAAGTATGACGCGTGTGGCAGCCATCGCCCTCCTCGCCATATTGGAGGGAAGTGAGCGACCCGTCACACGACGCCGCCGCAAGCAAAGGCCTTAAAGTGAGCATGACTTACTTAAGTCTGGCTTAGAAATAAAAAATAAACTAAAGGGAAACTACTAAACACGCAATTTGTTATCACTGTGACTATTGACAAGTTTATACTAAATATCATTTAGGTATATGTATAGAAAATATAACAATTAAGGAGACAGACATAATCTATTGAAGAATTTAAATGAAAAACATTAAATTGAATTAATTACTATAAGTAATAATCTGTAAATTAAACAAAAAATAAAAAAAAGATAACTTATAATAATAATAGCATACTTAGATGAAGAATCAGCTGAAACTGAATTCCTACATGCTCAAGGGGAATGGGTAGAAACCAAACCTTTTACTATGCATATTTATAAACACAGTCCTTATATTACCACGCACATATTTTAGTTTATTTTTAAAACATGGAGAATGACTCATGAAACATGGGTATTTTTTCGGACAGATGCTGCCTGCAAAGGCTGTTACCTAGATCATAATTTATTTTCATTCGAGTTTCTAAATAAGTAGGCATATATTTTAATTTTAATTGTACATGCAAATCCCAATTATATAATTTCTCATTATTCACACGCACCAATTAGGTGCAAATCCAATTTTATCCTCAAAACTACATTACAAAATTTGTCTCTAAGGTTCACTATGCAGTAAAGGCAATTTATTTGTTAATAAAGCCGCCGAAAATACGATATAACCTTGTAATAATATACAAGTCTAAATAGGTTAAATAACTTACTAAGTTAATTTGGTTTAGGCATAGGGGTCGATAGTGCCGTAAATATTCAATGTACTTTCGCTATACGGTAAAAATAAACAAGGTGATAACGAATCTTTGACAAGTGAAAAGTGATGTTACAATTAATTGGACAGTGTAATTTGGACTTAATTGATTTAACAGAAGAATAACAAAAACAAAATAATAATTCTAATTAACAAAAATAAACTTCTTCAATATCGGTAACATCATAATTATAAATAAGGATTAGAATATACAACGTGTTACAAAATACGCCTTAAAAAAGATAATTAATTATCAAAGCCAAAATATTTTGTCAACCCTAGTAAGCTGTCATGTCAGAGGACCAGATTATTTAACAGAAAGGCCTACGTACCTATTTTACCTAATAATTGTCTACTTAATAGTTTTTCTATTTTTCATTCATAAATGTTTGCTGGCTTCAAAAAATTTCAAGTTGGAAAAAAATATGTTGTCAATTTCAAATCTTCAAAATTTTTCTCGTTCCGCGAATTAGGTACATTCTGCGTAGTTTACTCTTTAATTTTACTGAAATAGGGTTTGCACATCAGTGAAAATAATAATATTTTATTATTTTTTCGGGTATGTTATACTATTATTAAATATTGTGAATGGACTCGTTATAAGGCCCCATTTAACCTTCTATTGGCTTATCGGGTAGTTTTTTTAAATCCTGTATATAGTATTAAGTCCAAACAAACGTTATATAAATAAAATCTCCTTCAGTATTATCTCTGGCAAAGAGACATTGCAAATCCAATTAAAATTTACAATACAAATTAAATTGAATTGGAAGAATGGAAGTCAACGTGTACAGATAGCATAAATAATCAAAAAACAGCATTACATCGGGGAAAACGTACTTAAAAAAATACTTTCAAGCCGGCCATCTTATAAATAGCCAACTGAGAAAGTACTGTCACGCAAAATAAATTCCAATCCATGCAATTATCAATCTATTATGTATACAGAGAATAAACATGAGTGTTGGTCGAGAAAAACATATTCTGAAGACATATTTTTCGTCGGTTCGTGCGGCTTTGTCGTGTTTTTATCGAAATTTCTAATTTAAACTGTGTTTAAAGTTTATTTGCTTGATGCGTGTCTATGCTGTAATGCTTGCCGTATTAGGTAATGCAATTTGTAATTTTAATAACGAAGTAATGTTAAATATTACTAAAGTGGGTATTGTTTGCTGATACATAAAAAAGCTATTTAATAAATACATTTTGAAAATTCGGAAGCAGTTTCATTTTATTTGGTATATATCTATTCATATTAATATTATCCTAGGCATTTTCATATTTTTTTAATTAAAAGCAGTTTATTTTCAGTAAATAAAATGAAATACACTTTTTTCAAATAAATCTAACTTAACTTTTTATTTTGACTGTACCTAGCAGAATCATCTTATAATTTTGAAACAAAATAAAAGGAAGTTCAATCGAAACAAGGTTTTATTCATTGGAATTATTTATTATTAATATTAAAAGGAACTTATAAACAAAGCAATTATTAATTGTATACCTTACTTACATAGAGGAAATAATATACTACGTACAAATAAAAGTAAATAAAACTGGAATTTAAGTTTTTATCTCATATTACGGACTAAAATCTCTTTTCACATTAATCATCTCTGAAAAATTTTACAATGTATTGAGTGGATCTCACCAACCCAAACTGAGAGGTCTGAAAATACGTCTTGAGTATTTATTGCTTGCATTTTTTTTGATGGTGGTGGTTTTGGAAACTTGTCACCCTTCATCATCATCATCATCATCATGCTGCTGATCACAGGCCTCCTTTCGCAAATGAGGGTTAAAGGGAACGGGCAATACTCCACCACGCGTGACCACTGCGAATCGGTGGAGGTAGGCTAGTGGTCAACCTACTGTTGGAGTTTTCAAGCCACCTAGTAGGCCTCCAACTAGCTTAATGACTATCACAATTAAGTGATAACCGGGACCAACGGCTTTACGTGCCTTCCGAAGCACGGAAACGCTTGATTTGAAATACTACAAGGCGGTCACCCATCCAGGTACTGACCACGACAGTGGTAGCTTAACTTTGCCGATCGATTAAGAATGGCTTATCATGCTACACCACAGATATAGTCTGTGTGCTACACTAAAAACGCTTCCATCTTATTGTCATCCTTATTTCCCGAAATCACAGTATATTTTATGTAATTTATACAGTTATGGTAAAGTAGTGATTCTTAACTAATTATCATTTGATTATTCACTTTATGATCATGCTAAAAACCCAAAATAACTTTACGCTAAAAGAAGCAGTTAGAAAAAAATTCATTTGGATGTTTTGGCTCAATTACGCATAAACGGTTGATATTATTTGGATGAAGCCACACAAATTGTATTATTATTTAATAAGATAATTATAGTCCGTTCAAAAAGAATCAATTATTTTTATATTTAACTTGTTACAGAATAAAATAATCAGTAGAACCGGATAAAGAGAATATCCGTACAAATACGCATAATGACCACTGAGGACATGTATTGTAGCGGTGGAATAATGCTGAACAATACTCACTGCGAACAATGTAGTGAGTCAGAAAAGCTTTTACGGCGTACCTTATTATTGACATACTGTTGTGTAGTCTGGTGAGCTAGATTGAACCTTTTACGTTTCTCAAAATGAGTGTAGAAAAATCAGCCTCTACTATAACGCAAGTTAATGTATTAAAATTAGTTTCTAGTTCAATAGGTACCTGGGTAAAAAAAACTAATTAATACGTCAGTTAGATTATACAAAAATATTGGACATTATTTTTTGCTTGAGCAAATCATTAAAAACTGACAAAGATAAAGCGTCTAAGTTCGGGAGTGGGGGCTCGTGACGTTTTCAGTAATACCAAAGTGTACCACAAATTGACGTCACGCGAAACTTCAACATACCATATCTTCGTATTTTTTTGTTTAATTGCCAAAAGAAAATTTTATAATATAAATGACGGACTAAATAGTTTTTTTTTTTCAAAAATATAGCCTATACCTAGTTGTTGTAAGCATAATGTTTCGATCGCAGGTAGATCTTTTTATTTGATGTGGGGAAATCCTCATGTATCCGGGCACTCCGGTAGTAGTGGCATGTCCTACACGCCACTCCTACCGGAGTCGGGTCTCGTCCGTTTAGGTAGATCATAGCAAAATTCAAAATCAGTTATTCAAATAGACCTTCGCAGGGACTTATGAAAAGTCTGACTCTAATACTCTAATACCGATTCGGAAGGTTGCATTTGCTGAGAAGAGCCGGCAATAAACTCAGCAATTACTCTTTTCAAAACAAGCTTAGATTCATTACATAACAATTACATTCTAATCGCACCTAGATGTATTCAAGGCCAGATTGAATAGGCTTTTTCTGGGTAAGCGTACTACATCCTCGGCCTCGTCATAACTACTCATGAGGTCAGTCGAAGGTCAAACGCAAGCCCATTTAACATTAAAAACAAACTTACAACAATTGCGTGGTAATATATAGGAGTCTTTATGTCCTGAGGAAACATTGCCCCATTGGCACGCTAATGGGACGCAGTCCCATCCTCGTCGCCAGTTATGATATATGAAATGAAACTCATGGACGGCAAATTTAAGACTGGTTTATTTACCAAAAGAAGGTGTTCATAAAAAACTATTTATAGAATTACCTACATACATTACAGTAACAATTATTATATTAAAAGTTCATCTATCTCAACGGCCGTATGTCCCTATCTTTTTTTATTCGGGGTAGAAAAAAAATGGCGCATAGATTGGCTTTGTGCGCAAAAAAATGTATCCGCCTGACATGACATGATAAAACACCAGGTTTAAATATATCCGTCACTTTGGGGTATTTAAATTCTCTTCACACCCGTTTTCAAAGGGGGTTTATGGAGTCATTGAGAGGAGATGCTGTGCTAGCAGCGGAGTACCCGCTGCATCGCTACACTGAAAAAAATGATCTACAAAACTAGTTATGTAAGTTGACGTTTTGTTGTCGGGAAACTAACTTTAGTTGTCGGGAAACTAACTTCAGTATGTTGTATCGAACAAAAACTAGTTTTGTTACTAGCAAGTCACTCTGTTTAGGTTAATGGTCGTCAAATTTTGTGTTACTGTTAAATAAAATTTTGTAGTCACTTGTAGTTTATTTTTTTCAGTGTAGTCCCCGCAAACTACAAGCACCTCCTCATCCTCATGGAGCTCTGGTAATGTCTTCAGATTTCAAAGCTTCCTCTAACAATAATAGAGATATTGTGGAGATTATGAACATGTTCTCAGATATTTATGTTTATTTGTTATGATTAATTTTTATTCTCACACACACATCCTTTTGCCTTTGTAATAATATTTATTTATTGTGGGAAGACCAACCGCTATTTAATACAAAACATTAATATTTCTCAGGAAGCCAATAACAGGTCTTCACGTATAGGACACAAACACAGGAATATGGGACACAAATACTACAGCTTATTTAAAATCGCAAACGTTTTATTAATTCTGCCAGTATGTGATAAGCCTTTGTAAACAAGTAACATTCATGTCACGCGCAAAAATTTGTTTTGCATAAAAATACCTCGTTCTAAATATGTAAAGCTAGGCTTAACAGTTTTTTTTTCTTCAATGGCTTCACACGGCTTGTGTATTTTACCAATTTCCAGTTATATAATTAGTTCTAGTCACAATAAATTACCTTCACATAGTCCTCAGTCAGTCACCGTCCATAAAAGTCATGTACAGTTTAGTACAATGCATGGTCATTGTACTAAACTTTTCACAGACTTCTTGAGACAACTTGAAAAGTCACGATACACATCATTCATTTCATTTCACTTCACTGGTGCACATGTATTGATCTTTATTGGATAAAATACCACCGATAATATGCATTAAAACTCCAAATACACGAATTTATGAAAATAAACATGAAAACGCGACGTCACACTGCAAATTCCCGCAAAAAAGTTCATCAGTTGTTGATGATAATAAAATGTCTATCGTATATTTAAATTGTGGTTTTTATTGAATCTGGCATTTAAAATTAAGGACCAGCATTTGAATACAAAACTTTTTTCTCAATTCGAACAATAGAAATGATGTAAAAAACATCTCGAAAAGGTTCGCTAATACAAAAAGGAGCTGAAGTTAAAACTTTTCACTTCCTGAGGTCTAAAAAGCTATTTAGCAATATTGATCGAGTAGCCTTTATTTATTAAAAGTACAACACCGTCTATTATCGTGTTTTAATTTATATCTATCCAAAGCTTATCTGGAAGAAATATTCTTTTAGGTTAAATATTTCTTGAAATATATTTCTTTTTATCTATTTTTTTATTTAGGGGTCCTGATAAAATAGGTTTGGATAGTTGCATAATCTCTATATATAAAAATGAATCCCTATTTCCATTGGTCGTTAAAAATCCTGAAAGTTTCTTCAAAACTAGACCCAAATGAAAGTTCAAGTACCTACTGTGACCCAATAACTAACTTACAGAATTACTTATACTATGAATGAAGTTCTGTTAAAGGATTCCCATGAGCCCGAAATTTCGGATAGCTAAAGTTGCAGCCTAGATTTGAGTCTACACCCCTATTCCATACAGCAAAACTATATAATACCACAATAAATACAAAGTCAGCCCAGTAGGACCTCTGCAGTTTAGAAACCCTAATTCCAAAAGCACTGAACGAATTTAACGAATGGTTGGTTTTATAAGTTGAAAATATTTATAAGTTACAAAAACTTTGGTGCTGATTCTGTTGTTTACAACTAAACTAATTTTAGTCTCACTATGGTGCCGGATAAGAGGGCAAAGATTAATTTTACAACTTAAAATATGTTCTATCCTTTTTCAATAATGTTTGTAAGAACGAGATGTGATGTGACTAAAATTAATTCAGTGCGATTTACAACAGAATCGGCACCAGTATCTGATGCATAGAGACAGAGCTGTATATCTACCTAATTTTGTTTACATACGACACAAGAATACGGCCAGCCTTAGTGGGTAAGCGGTTACTGTAGATACCCTATGGATACTAAACTTGTGATACCATGTATCGCATCAAACGTTGCACGCGTTACCGACCATAGAATTAAAATGTACTAGAGTGGCAGTAACCAAGTGAGAACAGTAGACATGGGTTTGAACAAGGCAACGATCCCACCGCAAGCGCTAGTAGTCGTTGTCGAGTACTAGCTGTGCGCGTCAGGTGCGAATTGCTCGGATGTTTTTTTTTGTTTTTACCGATAAAAATGGTTAAATGTGCGGTTCGATTGTGCAGTAATGATAGTAGGACACACTCAAAGTATAAATCTAATGTCACTTTTCATCGGTAAGTCGAAATATTGATGCATTTCTAACAATTAAATTACGCGTCTCGGGGGTGAAAGAGACGCGAGGAGCGGGCACGATTTGGCCTCCCGCGCTGCCCCGCACTACCGCGCCGCGACTAGTGATGTAGCGCGACGGATACTGCAGTCGATAAATATTCTAATAGTTCATAAAAAAGTTGTAGGCCTTTTGAGAACTAAATGTTTTATTTTTATAATGGAATGTTAATAGTATACCTAAATATTAAAGTAATTATTCGGTTTTAATAATTAATTGAATTGTTCAGTCGGAATTTGTGTTTTACGACTTTTTTGAGACTAAACAAAAAAATCCAAAAAATTCCAATGGCAAAATTAAAATTACTTTCTCGGTAATATTATAATAATAATAATAATAAATATCCTGGGACATTCCTCACACACGGTCATCTGATCCCAAACTAAGCAGAGCTTGTACTATGGAAACCAGATAACTGATATAATACATATACTATTTTTTGTTTGTAAATACATACTTAATATACAAACATAATTACACCCAGACTCAGGACATACAGACATGTTCATGCACACAAATGCATGTCCTGTGTGGGAATCGAACCCACGACCTGCGGCGCGTAAGGTGAACTTTAACCAACTGCGCCAACTGGCCCGTCTTATTATACTGAAGTGTCAGTTGTTTAACAAACTTTTATTAGCTTCACTTGTAGGTAACTAAGTATGTAAACACATCTATGATGTCAATTTTATTTAACCTACTTCTAGTCACCATATCGTACGACAAAATTATGTTGGTAAAACTGTGACAAAATGGTGTGGGGCGCTTTTTAACACGCTTTTATAAGCTTCACCTGTATGTATATATGTACGTATATATGTATGCATATAATGTAATCTTCAAATGTAATTTTCATCGACTTCTAAACGTCAGATTAAACTGAAATTTTGCACGCTTATCAAGTACTGATGACAATACATTAATTTGGTACCATCGAGCTGATCTGATGATGGATCCGGAAAGTAGGCACTGGTACTCCATAACGGAATAACGTATGTTAGCCTTGTTTGGACTTGTTGGAATCGTCTTCAGATGCATTTTGACCAGATATGGTTCTATTTAATTATTCTATCTACATTCAGTAATTTACGAGATTAGAGGCCTATCAATTAGCATATCTAGAACTTATGTGACAGAAATATCATCCATCATCTCATCATCATCATCATCTGTCAGTTTAGTTCTGAAAAGCTAACATGCGAGCCGTGAGATAATTTTGTCATCGAATCATCTCGTGTACCTACAGTGAAAATCACATGAATAAATGCCGAGCTTTTTCGAACTGAACTTCACCGCGCACGACATAATATGGTAAGAAACTTATCTCAAGGCACGCATCACGCGCATGTAACCCTGCTGGATACGTTATCAGGAAGCAGTGAAACTGGTACTAAGTTACCTCAAAATGAGCAAAAATTCGTATTTTTATGTTTGCATCCAGGGTCATTCGAAATGCGTCGGCACCTAATAAATTTACCAATTGTATATTTTACGTTATAATTTTACGTTGTATGGTTACATGCGGTTGGTATATTTGCCAGAACTTACTAAATAGGTAAGCAACATCAACATACATACCTATACATATTACAATGAATTATGCGGCTATCGATAATTCGGAGCACAGCGCAGTTACGTCCCTATTGTCACATATTCATCAATATAAATATCTATAGCTCATCTGCCTACGCTGGTACTGGGTGAAACTGTGCGATACTCGCGTTCTATACTTAGTTATTTTATTTCTATGTTACCGACCCTTCTCCCTGATGGGAGGTCGACCCTCTCAGCGCAGACGTGGTCGCCACTCGAGAACCTTTCTTCCCCATCGGTTATCGGCTCTACGAGCGAGAGAAGTAATACCGAGCAATTCAATTCTGCAGCTAGTAACTGCTTTTACACTAATTAATAACAGTACCGACCAATTATTGCTGCTAAAAGTTTAGTGTGTCCTTAACTTAGCCAATCAGAGCGCATTTTTGGTGAAGTGAGTGGTGATGAGGTGGGTGGTGGGAGGTGATGGAATTTCAAACAAAATGAACGTCGTTGAGCTTCTGTTGAATTTGAATTTTGGAGGAAAAAAAATCTTGAGTACCTACTAAAAGGATATCCCGAATTTCCCTATGGGTAAAATTGGCGATCGTGGATGAATCCGGGATGGAAAGCTGGTATCAAAAAAGTTATAAAATCAACTGCTCGGGTAATCCCGTAAAAGTTGTTAATATGGATAAAATAAATCTATGTTTAAATGGTTTAATCGCTTCGTTCCCATCGAGAATAAGGCTTAGATGAACTGTTGTACAAAAAACTTAAACCGACTTCAAAGTACACTAAGAAGTAATCAAATCCTAATCTAATGACAATGGTACCAAACGGGAAGTGGATCCTTTCAAATAAAAAAATAATTTTCCAAATCGGTTATTAAATGACGGAGTTATGAGGTAACAAACATCAACAAAAAAACAAAATACAACCAAATTGAGAACCTCCTCTTTTATCCGGTTAAAATAGGCAGTAATGCTTTCAATTTAATTCCTACGTAAGTCAGCGTCAAAAGTAGATTAGTAAGTACCTTTATGTAATACCTAAATAAGATTCTTGACCTAATTTATTGATATCATCTTGACAGTTTGCATGAAAACTGACCGCTACTAAACTGATCAGCTTTTAGGCTGTCTGTTGGTACCTACATCTAAATTACATACAGTGGCGTAACTATACCATCTGGGGCCCGTGGAAAATTCTTTTGATGGGGCCCTATCAGTAAAAATCGTCACGTTGTACTCAGTTTAATTTTAATAAACTTCGAGATTTTCAGCGTACTCAGTTACACGTTGTATATGTCCCACTAATGGCCATTGGCCTCCTCTCTTAGACGAGAGGGAATGGTCTGTAGTCCCAATGTCCCAAAACGCTAGCCCAATGCGTATTGGAGACTTCACATCCATAGAACATAATATCTCAATGCATTCATCATCTATTTGCTAGCTTTTCGGTGAAGGAACAACGTCGTGAGGAAACCTGCATACATTTACAATGAAATAAAAATAACAATTTAATATCAATAAGATATTTATTTAAAAAAAATATTATTAAATATTATAATTTTATTTTTGGATTTTAAGCAGAACTTATAAAAATATACTTTTTTTTTTTATACGACTAAGTCGATAAACAAGCATACGGCCCGCCTGATGGTAAGCGGTTACCGTAGCCATATAGACGCTTGCAACACACGAAGAATCACTCACGCGTTACCGATCTTTCCCGATGAGCTCTGGCGACCTTACTCACGCGCAGGAACACAACTTTACACAACATAAAGTTATTTGGCTGCGGTATTCTGTAAGGAGGAGGTACTTCCCCAGTCGAGCTGCTCTTTGAGCGAATAAACGCTATGCTCTACCTCTCTTAAAACTTTTCAAATAAAATAAAATACTCAGGTACAATTTCAAAAAATATTTTTGAGCTCGCGGCCTCTTGGGCCGGGGCCCTCTTGGGTCGGGGGCCCGTGGCATTTTGCCAGCCCTGCCACACTATTGTTACGCCACTGCTTACATAGATGTACAAAGTTGTCTACTTACCATTTATGTAGCAAGTTACAGTATTACCCAACTAATATGGCTTACCGATGTACCTGCGCAGAAGATACATTTTCAATGCGCGGGAAACGCTATTGGTCGGCAGCTGCCGCCATGTTAGCGCGCGCCGTGCGCAGGGCCGTGACTTGCGAGTGAGACGGAACAAACAGCTTCAGTGTATTATGAACCTTATAGTAGTGATCTAAGGTTGATTGTAAGGTTTAAGCATTCTTTCGTTAATCTTCGGGGCCATACTTTCTTTTCTGTGCGAACGAAGATTCACGACGCGCCATATCAGTTGGGTACTACTGTACCGTAGAGTTTATCTAAAACGTTCTGCGATGGTAAGTTAGATGGTAGGTAATGTTTGTTTAATGCTGTTGACTTGAAATATCAATTAGGGTACGCAAAACTGATCACTGAATAGATAACTATTTGTTGATGAAAGCAGTAATAACACAGTTTACATCTAATATTATAATTAGGTATCCACATAATTGTATGTAAGAATAATCATTAGAGTGAAAACGTGTTTGCATTTTCGTAATAATTTCACTGTGTTTTTACCCGACTGACCCGGAAGGAGGGTTATATTTTTCGAGTGTATGTATGTATGTATGTATGTATGTATGTATGTATGTCTATTTCTTTGTGCCGCTCTGCAGCCTAAACGGCTTGATGGATTTAAGCATATGAGGTGTCGTTAGATTCGTCTTGACTGGGGGAGTGTCATAGGGTATATTATTTTTATATAGCGCCTAAGAATAAAAAAATAGGGGGGGTATTAAAAATAAAAGTTTCAATATTATAACAATATGGGTATCAAATGAAAGCTTGTAAATAGACCATTCCACATATGTATATATTGTAATACTTTTATGCTACCATTTGGACATAAACTGCAAAAAACCACGTTTAGTGCAAGGACAGTAGGTACGCTTACCGTACGTAACACACAGAGTTGCGACGGTTGTTAGTGTTACTTTACCGTACCGCTCATTTATTTACTAATACATACAACTCATTCTGTATAAAACTAAAAAGTCTGAAATAAATTAAATTATTAAAAGAAACAAAAAACCCGACTGCGTAAAACATAAATTAACTGAAAAGAGAAAAACAAGCTCTTAAATCTATAGAATTTTGAATATAACTTGAATTTTATAAGGTATTGCAGTCGGGGATAAACAAATATTACAAAAAAATACATACTTAGGTTATTGGTTGTCCCCGATTGCAATACCTTATAAAATTCAAGTTATATTCAAAATTCTATAGATTTAAGAGCTTGTTTTTCTCTTTTCAGTTAATTTATGTTTTACGCAGTCGGGTTTTTTGTTTCTTTTAATAATTTAATTTATTTATTAATTTTATTTTGAACGCCTGACATGAAACAATAGCAATATCATCGATACGAAATATTCTGCTGTTGCACATTTTGCTAACCACTAATACTACTTGGTGATATTATTTTAATCTGTGCTAATACGAGTTCGTTGTTGAAACGTTTTTGTACATAATTATTGTATGGATAAATAAATGTCAAACATTGGGCACGGTCTATTACACGTACTACGTACATCAGCAATAAACTTCTTTTGTATTTTTTGAGAATATTGTTTGCGTACTTACCTATATTTTATTATTGTCACACTGTTACTGTTATTAATAAGGAAACAGCGTATGGTTTTAAATGCTTTTCTATTGATATACGCCTGAAGGGCAATTCACGAAAAAACGCGAATGAAAAAGTATAGCATGGATTAAATATTTATTTGATTAATAATTAATCAATTTCAATATTGTAGGTTTAATACATAATAGTCCTTATTATATTCGTCTCCAATATTAGATAACTAATCCAATTATCCTTCATTCTACTATAACACAAACCACATCTAACTAAATCATTGCCGAAAAATTGTTTACCTACAAAGGTCGTACCTTATTTGGGATTAATTAGCAACGAAAAAGTTATAAATTGATTACAAAATATTAATTTATTTATAATAGCAGATAATAATGTAGGTAATAATATCTATTATTAGATCATTATTCCTCTGATCCCTACAAAAAAGGTCGCCGTGTCGTAGCAACAGGCCTCTCCTAGTGCTGGGACATACATATTGAGTGGGAGGTCTTTTCAGCTCTTTGCGATTAGACTTAGTTGATATACAATCTATAATATACAAAAAAAACTCGTCTGCCGCTGCTATCGATTCACGGCAAGGTTCCCAGCAGACTGGCAGCGTTTCCCCTTTGGATAGCCAAGCTGATGCGTTGGCGGAAAAAGATCCTCGCCCGCTAGTCTCCAGAGGCCTCGGTCAATTTTACTTTGTTTTTCAATAGTAAAAAATTATATTACAGTATTCTTCGTATCTTTAGTAAAGTGGAAAGTATAATTTCTTAAATAACATGAAAATTGTTAATTTTAAGAGCAGGTGGAGAGCATTCATTTGTTTCAAAGAGCGTAAATTGGACTACAGCGAAAAATAACAAAAAAACTCCGTGTTCCTTTTATAATCTTTGTGTGTGCCAATACCCAATATTTACTCTGTATTATTATTTGGTACCTGCAAAATAAACACTTATCGTGTCTTGCAAACATTCCCAATATGAAACGTATAACGTGTATGCTCATTGAGCTACTCCAGGTCCCTAAGGAGGATATAATATCAAAATAATATAATGGTGCCAATTCTGTTGTAAATCGCACTAAACTAATTTTAGTCACATCTCATCTCTTTCTTACGAACATGATTGAAAAAGGATAGAACATATTCTATGTTGTCAAATTAATTTTTGCCGTCTTATTTTGCGTGTATTTAGGCGTAACCGCGACAGATGGCGACTAAATTTATATTGAAAACAAGCATTGGTCTAATTTGCCAGGTCTAAATTTCTTACATCCTTTTCTTATGTTCTTCGTTAGAAAGAGACATAGTGACATTAAAATTAGTTTAGTTGTGAACAACAGAATCAGGGCCAATATCTAGAATCATAGATCTATGATTCATGCGACCATGTCTCATGTTTTCAGAGAGGTAGAGCGTAACGTTTATTCGCTCAAAGAGCTGAGCAGCTCGAGTGGGGAAGTTACCTCCACCTTACAAATACCTGTGTGTAATAATTCCTGCGTGTGATGAAGATCGCCAGAGCTCATTGGGGAGGGGGGAAAGGTCGCTAACGCGTGAGCGATGCTTCGTGTATTCCAAGCGTCCATATGGCTACGCGGTAACCACTTACCATCAGGCGGGCCGTATGCTTGTTTACCGGCGTATATAAAAAAAAGTCTCGGAATATATGGATAATACCAAGGCTGTCACTAGTTTGGTCTACATGAAATGTCGTATCTGCCCACAACTATTCATCTTCTAATATCTGGTTTAACTGTGCGTTAGACTGTGATAATTCATAAACCGGTAAACGCCAATTTGAATAAAAATATTTCATTTCGCGTCGTGTTATCAGTACCCCAAGTGTAAAGAATTTACGTTAATAAACGCTTACTAATGCGTTTGCGTTAACTATAAATTTGTATGGGAGAAATTAGTACCATGAGTATTCCGCTAGAGGCGCTGTGCCGATTCCTATAGAGAAGTGTCGTAAACGCAAACGCGTTAGTAAGCGTTTACTGTTCTGAGAACCTCAGCCTATCTTGTGTGTAGGTATATATTTATTTTATTAAATTACTATTTTAAAAAGATACCTTGTAAGTCCATAGCTCAAGAATTATGATCCTTTTACTTTTTATAACCCTTTTAAATCGTACATAATTTTCTTTCCCGACCATTTATGTAAAGGTTTTCATAGGTACGTTGAAGTTATTTAGATAAGCGTTTATGAGAGAATATTAACTGAGAAACTTACGTTGCTTTCAACTAGGTACTTTTGTATTAAAGATTGTCTTTACGGTTATCTCTCTGTATAAACATAATATAATTAAAACGATGCTAGGACGTTATGATCTATTAAAAAATTATATAATGTTTATTCTATTAATATCATATTTAACTGCTTAACGGATTTGAATGAATATAGGCATATATACAAACCGTTCCGTGGATATATCTAGTATGAAATTAAATAAAAATTGCTTTAAAATACGTTAATGCTCAAAATGTTTAAATAGTAGAAAATCTTATTTAAAAATAATAAATTTGTTCTAATGAATGTCGTTCGAATACGTGATAAAAGACCTAAAACAATTTAATAATATATTAAAACTTTAAGTTGATTGAATATTTACTATTTATATAGAATATTTAGTGAAAAAACGTAGAACAAAACCCATTGTGGCGGCCGTAAGTTCCTTAGCTGGTAACACCGGAACTCTGGCCGGCACCATGGATGTAATATACAAACAGGATTGAGCTCTTGGGCCAAAACCGCGAGCAGAGAGAGATAACGCATACCGAGGCTGTTTATCCCATTCTAATAGGGTGACCAAATTTTTTTATAACAAACAGGAAAGTTGGATTTGAGAGATAATTTGTGTCCGGTTGACACTTCTTCTTCCTAGTCGTGCATTCTTGGCAGAGTGGTCGTGGTCATGGTTAGTCCCTTTCGCGCACAACCGCTGCATTGCAAAGTTCCTCCAATTTTGTCTGTTTGTGGCGTTTTGACACTAGGTAATTTCAAATTATTGTTTGTATTACAAAAATATTAACATTATGTTATTTAAAATAGTGAAATAATAATTTATGGAAAAAAGAAGAGATAAAACCATGATGAAAAACTATAGATATCGAGATACATTTTCACGAAATCCCATTATTTGAAACTGAACATTGTTATGTTCTATGTGGGTGTTGAATCGTGTACACACGGTTAATCAAGATATAAATTTCCAATATTAGCTGACCTCTCATTGTACGAAAATCCTATACAATGCGAGATCAGTTTATACTGGAAATGTATAGCTTGATGTGTAGCCGTGTATACCCATGTTTTTGAGAAAAGTTATGATTAATTTTTGAGTTACGTTCTGTGTCGAATCATCAAATATTACGTATGAATAGGCAAAGGTGCATGCAGAATTTCGTTCCGGGACCATGGCTTTTCCCCTTGCTCTTTTTTCAGTTTGCTCTACAGAGCTGTTATTTGGGAATTAAAATAAAGCAAATGGAAATAAAACTCAATGTGCTTGACAAAGTAGGTATTTATTAAAATTAAACACGGCTAAACAAAATCGTTTTATTTAGTTTCTGCTTTAGGCCAATCTCACTGCCTAAGTTTCTGAATGCATTACATTTCGCGTGGTGAATAGGTACGAATTATTAGTCACTGCTTTTACTAGTTGCAGTTCGTGCGGTTCTTCATCTGTTATGCATTGGAAAGGATGCGGTGGATTAATCAGATGTTTCAATCTTGTGGAAAACATTCGTTTTAATCGCATCAAAATTGCATTTTTGCTTCATTTCTTCTTTCGATGGAAAGCTGTAACAAACATAAAAATAATGCTATTTCAATTATGCGATACATAGGTACAAATAATTTGTACAATAGGTACACATTACAACACACAATAAACATTATACGAATTATATTTAGTTTTAAACAGAATTACACTAACTTTAGTGTCTTCCGTCTACAATTTTTTTTAATAAACCATGGTCAAACTACTTATGACTCACCATTGTTAGTAAATAAAATCATCGTTATTCCTTACATGTGAAATGAAATCCCACAACCAGCATATGATTCACTTTTACATGTCTTGATACAAAAATTTTTCACCATTTTCACGATAAAAAGTATAAAAAACCGTAGATAAAACTTAAAATGCGTTTCCACAAAACAACAGAAAAAGTCGCCATGTCGCCATGACACCATTGATGTCAGATTTCAGTGCTACCAGAATAATTTTATGATAGCTACCAAACAATCATATTATTTTGATTATTTTATTAAATACAATTATTTATTATTATGTACAGATGTAAACCTACAAAATAAAATGATTTAAAACTAGTTTAATTGCAAAAAAATATTTATACGTAATATATTTTACTTGTTGTGGTGAAATATTTTCTACCATCTTTAAAATTTTTATCTTTTGGCAATTGAGGAAAAGGGACAAACGGCCTCGGTTCGGGCTATCTCTCTCGGCTCGTTTTGCCTCGGCTAAGATAACTAACAAAAGTAAACCCTAATGTGCATGACTTATGGTTTATTTTTGTATGATAAAATTTTTGGAGAGTTCAGTCCTGTTTGTATATTACGTCCATGGCCGGCACTAGCCGATACGTTTGGCCGACAGGGTTCGCGCCATAAACGAGACGGTTACTTTTTGACACTTCACAAAAGGTATTACTTGGACTTGGTACGCAAATATTATAACCGTTCTCCACTCTTTTCTACAAATTGTGTTTAATCCTATTACGTATCAGCAAGGTCTGCCATTACATGTAATAGTTTAATTATTATAGATTAAAAAGTTGGGATGATATTAAAGTGTGGTGTAGTATCAAGAAGACAAGTGTTCTTATTCAACACCCCTCTCACCCAACGAACTTAACACCCATAATGATGAAAACAACTTTAGGTATATCTAGTAGGTAATTTTGGCAAAAATCGGACGTGCGACTGAAGTGTAGATTAGATTCACACCGTTTTTATTTTTCCTAACAAAACGGCAACCGATACATCTTTCTTATTACACCGCCCCACCATTAAAATAACGTAAAAGAAGGGATGAGAAATTGGAACAAATCCGGATATACATCGTGATCAAAGCCGATACGAACAAATCGGAATGTAACAATTTGTCATCGGTACTGTAATTTTTCTCGTTATACCAGATAGAATTCCGGGAAAAACATTTAACGCTTAGAAACCCGTATTTGTTACTTTCGTTATTTTATTTTAAAAAATACCGTATTCTCACCGTATTACAGTATTACCCAACTGATATGGCGCGTCGTGAATCTTCGTTCGCACAGAAAAGAAAGTATGGCCCCGAAGATTAACGAAAGAATGCTTAGAACTGACAATCAACAAGGACAAGGATCATAATACACTGCAGCTGTTAGTTCCGTCTCACTCGCAAGTCACGCCCCTCCGCACGGCGGCGCTAACATGGCGGCATCTGCCGACCAATAGCGTTTCCCGCGCTTTCAAAATGTATCTTCTGCGCAGGTAGATCGGTAAGCCATATTAATTAGGTACTACCGTCAAAGCCTTAGCCAAAGTCATACATATTCAATTTAACACCTAAGAGGGCACTTATGAATGTCAAAGCTACAGAAGTTACAGGTAAGAAAGTAAGCAATCAAAATTCAAAAACAAACTGCCTATTCACTTTATTATTTTAAGGAATATGCATTTGTGAACAAATAAAGATTAAATTAGACTAATGTCTCTACAATAATATTATAGTTAATTAATCGTAGTGTAACGTTGTATTCTAGGATACAACTTACGAACTGATAATAAGATAGAATACTGGAGAAGTGAATTTAACTACATAGGTAGGTACATACTAAAATTATTATTACCATTACACTTATTTTACTTACAAACTAAATATTTTTTTTTTTTTTTTTTTTTTATACCACTAAGGTGGCAAACAAGCATACGGCCCGCCTGATGGTAAGCGGTTACCGTAGCCTATGGACGCTTGCAACACCAGGGGTATCACTCGCGCGTTGCCGACCCTGAAGAAACCTCTTCACACCCTTCTTGAAGAACCCCATGCTGTACTCCTTTGGGAAAACCACGGCGGGGAGCTCATTCCACAATCTGAGCGTCCGCGGAAGAAAACTCCTTTGAGCCCGCACAGTTCGAAACAATTCTGGTTTCAATGTGTGAGGATGGATTCCCCGTCGATGGCGAGAGTTGCGATGGTAGAAGGTGGCCGTGGGCATCAAGTCGAACAATTCCTTGGAACACTCCCCGTTGTACAAGCGGTAGAACACACATAAAGAGGCAAAGTCTCTCCTCAGACTGAGGGGCTCTAAACCGTTTGTGAGCTCGGGATCGTCGACAATTCTAGCGGCACGTCGCTGAACCGAGTCTAAAGGCCCAAGCTGGTATCCAGGTGCCCCCGCCCACAGATGACAACAGTACTCCATATGAGGCCGGACTTGCGACTTATAAAGTTGCAGCCTTTGCCCCGAGTATATAAAAGAAATAAAATAAACCATAACTAAGATATATAATACGGAACCCTAAAATATTATATTATTCTTATGGGTTTTGGAATACTTATCTCCGCGTCTGCAGTCTGCGCATCCCTAAAACGTATCGCTGAGTGCGACCGAACGTAAACGAGCGGTGGCGACTGACGGTGCGTCGATTTTGCAACGTCACACCCTCTCTGCGTTCGCGAGCATAAACTGTGTCCTGTGACTTCATAAATATATTTTAATTATTCAACGGCTAATTGTAGTCAAACATAAAATACATGTGTTCTTGATCCCGCTGGGGTGAGTTCATATTATTATTAAAATTAGTGCTGTGCTTGTGTAACTGTTCTCCGCATTCCGAGCTGCTTCTAGTGTACACAAATTAGAGGATACTGGACTTCACTTCCTGACGTCAGGTAGTCTTATACTGTGCTGAGATGCCTTCTCATGGGTTTCAGGATCACCTTTCACCTACTTAACTACCTCGTACCTACTACGTGTCTGAAGAAGAGAAAAGGAGTGACCGGCTGCCAGAGGTCGGCCAGCTGAGAACATTCACATGAAGCCGCTGCAGTAGAAGGCTGCATACTTCCCACCTGGAAGTTCTCCAAGCATCTTCGTCAGGCCAGTATTCCCTATCCTCTTGTCAACCCAACTTGTAGGCGGAAACAAGATTAAAGTGAATTACTTAATTTCAATAGTGGTTTCATTGACCCACACCTATCTCCTTAACTTCTGTGGCTAACTAAGCCTACTGCCACAGTAGATAGGTCTTCATGATACAGCCATTTACCTAGTGTGAAGGTCATAGATATAATTCAAATTTTCAATTCTCCCAGCGATTAGCATGATGTTAAGATTTTAAGAAACTATAGTCATCAACTATCTACCCTGGGTGCCTAGAAAAGATGGCTATCGACAATCATCATCGTTAGTAAACAATCAACCTTTGTATGGGTTTGACATAAGAGATTGTTAAATATCACGTGATATTTCGATTTGAAAGATTTGTCTAGGGGGGCTGTTCTCGATCACTTGGATCGGCTTGTACGCTTCTCCCATTCGTCTCTTCTATCCGTCAAACCAGCATTCAGTCGTTTCCTACCCACATATTTCACCAATCTATCCATCTCTTTTGCTGTCGTCCTCTTCCCGTATGCATCCACTTTCATTTTCATAACTCATTTAGTCACGATTTGGGTATTTGCGAGGTGGATAAAAGGGGGTATATTATTAATTGCACCTCTGTTTAAAAATTATGCAAACTTAAGACTCTCCTCTAATTTACTTATTGCATATCAGAAAAATTACTGTTGTATTGAACTATCTATTCATCAAAACATGTTCTATCATCCAGAACCGACTCGGGGCACTCCAAATACAGTTGGTTAGGTTAGGTTAGAACTGTGACAAAAGCTAGATGATCATTCAGTTCAAACAATTTTGGATAAACCATAAAACTGATACTCAGTTTGATTTATTTAATGTGCGTATTTAGTGTGCAATTCAGTATTTTTGTTGTGTTGGAATAGAGAGAATTAATAGTTAAGGAATTAATTACATGCCGATAAATACCATTCCACCGTGATATGGTCTCCTCACGATAATTTCCTTCACCGTAAGCTTTCGTAGTTACGGTAGCATTAGAAGAATTTGTACGCCTAACGGCAGAACATAGAAAGTACCAACTCTGAAATTTTTTAATAACCTGTGTTCAACAAATAAATATTCTATTCTATTCTATTATTTTCTATGATCTTCGTTTTGGTCTTTGACATCGTTCCCACTTTTCCATCGTATTAACTTATAAATGGCAAAGTTAGAAGACATTAAACTTGAATTAAGTTATACAGTGAAACAAATAGGTAAGTTTATGTAAAATAAACATTGAATACATTAAACTAAAGGTATACTTGAGTTTGTAATATTCGATTCAGTTTTACTTTTAACTCGTAATAAATGGTATTATTTAAATATGAATAACGATGTTTTATTAATAATTTATTAACAAAATATTTGTACAAAAATAACTAAATCTAACATTTAAAGAAAAATAAATAAATTAAGTTACTATGAATAATAATAAATTATCTTAGTATCTAAACATCAAGTATTTCAGTCAATAATCTTACAAAACCAGTTTTATTATTTAAAATTAAGTACTGTGTCAAAACAGTTCATCTTATTTAAAGGAAAACATCTATAGTAAAAATTGCTTTCTAACTCGCTTGGATGACCAAACTTTCGCAACAAGATACTACGTTATTCTGTAGAACAGTATTCACTCTGTTAATCCAAAGACTATATTTTTAATCAGAATATCATGATGCTACTGCGAGCAATAGTTTTTATGTAACTATCTTACATGTATTTAACACGTTCTCATAAACAACGTTACGCTACGTCGTGTATATTTATGAAATGGCGCGACGTTATAATATGTTTTCCTCTAGATTGTCATATTTATTTCGACGGAACACCTTTGGACGTAATATAGGTATAATCTATGGGTATAATAATAGCAAATTCTTATGGCGCATCTCTCCTGCGCCTCAACACATTCGATATTCATAGGTTATACCGCCGCGAGCCTTGAATTGTTTTTTGGTTTTTCTACGGCGTGCGGAGGGACGTCATAAGACGTTGCTTAAATTTTTATGAGAAAAAGCACAGAGATCAGATGAGTGCTCAAAAGTGTTAATATTATGAAACATAACTTACTATATCATCATCTGAACATTGGATTAGTCATGCTGAACAACTTTTACTATGAGACCAAAACTGAATTCTCGAAAAAAATTTTTTGCTTTTTACATTATGATCGAGCTAGGTTGACATTTTGTGAGAAAAGTTATTTTTTTTTTCGAGATTTCACTATTGGTCCCATAGTAAAAGTTGTTCAGTATGACTAACACAACATAGGTTTCGAAAATATGCCATCTTGAAATCTGCACCTGTTATGCTGTGCAGTTTCTTACTGGTGAAAATCTAAGCTATGTATCTGCAATAGGCGTTATTAGGTATATCAAGACCACACATCAAGACTAAGTAAAGTACGTAGGCGAATACATTTTCATATAACCAAATTTAACTGAATATCTTGTTTTGTCTTTAAACAAAGCTTTGAATAACTTTCATTGTTATATCAAACGTTTAGTGTATAATACAAATACAAACATATAATTACTAGAAAATACAGATATTTCACTTTAAATTTTAAGTTATGTTATTTATAATTAATGCCTTAATCTCATCATCACTATTTAGCATAAGTACATAATGTTTAGATGGTCACGGACTTATCGACCATCTCCTTGTCAGAATCAAACAATGTAACATTATTTTAGTTACCATTTTAGATGGACTATTATATATAAGTATATTTTTTTAAATTCTTCGACTGGATATTATCAAGACCTATAAGTACGGTCAGCAACGGAATTACATTAAAATATCCAAAATATGGAAAGATGAATTAAACATGTATTTTTTTAGTGTCTTCAAAAACATACATTACACAAAATTTTAACTTCATACCAAAATTTTGATCCATTCAGCAGCTTATGCTGCTGACCATACCTCATTTCATATAAAATAAACTAAGCAACGGCCCCAGGTGCTGTGATATAAACAGGAGAAGGCGTAGGCCTATGTTTAGGCAGCGCATAGGCCCTGTTTGAGGCCCAGTCCTTTCCGTAGCCTCCTCCAGATGAATACTGGTAGTTGGAGTAGTCTGAATTATAGTCGCTTGTGTCACTGTTGCCGAAGTACGAGTAATGCGTCATGGGGTGATGTTGCTGAGGAGAAAATATGAGTGATAAGTTAAAAAAAATAAAAATCGGCCAACAGTCTAAATCTGACTCGCGCACCGGGGTTACGTGGGTATAACTTCGTATAATTTCTTGGCATAACTAAATTTGTATGTAAATGAATTATGATTATTTCCAAAAAGCTGTGCTAGTTAGGAACATCGTTCTATTTTTCTTGTAATATTTACATCAATTTCTATCTACTATAATTACAGTAGATAGAAATTGGTGTTCAGAAATGTTTCAGAAATAATTATTTCTGATTTTTGGTTTAGTGAACTTCGGAGATAAGGGGGGTTGTAATTTTTCATCATAAGTAAAAAACTACGGTACATAAAATAAAATAAAAACCTGATTTGGATTGTTCAAATGAACCTCTTTCATGTAATAACCCATTTAAACTTGTACTTTGAAATTTCGGTCCCCTATTCCGGACCTTTTTTGCAAAGAAACTAAAAATATTTTTTAAATTTGAGAAAACTGAAATATTCCTGAATTCAAATTAAAAATAACTACCGACTACAAAATAATGTATTTACACAGTGGTTTATGGCAAATACTGTATAATATCCGAGAAAATAGATTTCGAAGACTTTACTTTGATGCCATAAGATTATCTTTTGAGTTTGTATCCATAAGCTCCTGGTTCATGGGAAAACATAAGCTACGTGCATTAACAACAATAACGATTAAGTCACTTTTAAACCATGTTGAGCTCAACCTGTTAAAGTATAAATTGTAAAACGATACTCGAAAATAACGTACGTGCGTCAAGCTCAAGTGATTAAAAATTTTGTGATTTGCGCATTTAGATAGATATATGCTTTAATTTTGAACAAAAAACGTTAATAACGGTTCAAAGTCAAAGTAATTTATTCAATTTAGGCCCTATTCATAGCTGGTCCGGCTACATTGACTTCTCAATTTGGTTTTAAATAGTTTAAAACCCAATGCCATACGTCTCAACCGAAATTCACAAAATTAAATGTATTTCATACATTAAAACGCAATAAACATCTGTTTTTTTTTCAGTACCCCGAGTTTGCGTTAACTGTAAATTTGTATGGAAGAAATTAGTACCATGCGTATTCCGCTAGAGGCGCTGTGCCAATTCCTATAGAGAATATCGTAAACGCAAACACATTAGTAAGCGTTTACTAACATCAATTCTTTACACTCAGTTTACAGAGGACCTTCCCATCGCATTTAATCGCATGGAGAACGTGTGGTCCCCCCAGTAAATGGACCGAAAATAATAACAGGAAGGTGCGAAAAGCGGATACCGGATTTTGTGTTTGACACATTTTTTGGTAAGGCTTATCCGGTAATGGACATCTGTGATGACGAAGATGACATAATTTTATTGATTTAAGAATTAATCAAACTTCTGAAGCAATAATAATGTCGCTGATTCACATTGCTTCCACAAACAAACAAAAAAACTTGCTGAGTTTCTTGCCGGTGTCTTCGCAGTTTAAGTGTATTTCAAACCGGTGGTAAATTCAACTGTATGTAACAAATTAACGTTCATAAGTGCCTTATCAGGGCCTAAACAGAATAAATTACTTTTTGATTTTGATTCTGTGGCGTATCTCACTAAAACATCTTTCTAACAGAAAGGATAGAAAATATTTCAAGCAGTCAAATTAGTCTATGCCACTATCATATTTACGGAAAAATATCTAATTGATATTATTCTATCTTACCCTACTAATCCTAATCCTAACTAATATTATAAATGCGAAAGTGTTTGTTTGTTTCAAATTCACGCCTCAACTACTCAACGGATCATCATGAAATTTGGCATGCAGATAGCCTATGGTGTGGAGAAGGACATACCATGACCATTTTGATGCACGTTGAAAACAAGCAATGATTTTAACAAGAAAAAATTTCTTAGTCAAATTCAAAGCCATTTATTCAATTTAGGCCCCAGAAGGACACTTATGAAGATCACATTTACTGAAGTTACTACCGGTTCGGAACTCGGCCTTCAACTAAGAAGAATCCGGCAAGAAACTCAGCAAGGTTACATTTTTTAAATATTTTTTTATTATGTTTTTTAATTTAGTGAGACTAAATAAAACATGAGAATTTCGTCAATTTAGAATTCCATGGAAATACATAATACAATTCAATGAACATAATATATTTTATCAGCCGATATAAGTGCAGGGATTAATATTCTGTTGAAATGTCTGGTGTTGACCAATATAAGTATGTTGACTGGTAGGTAGTTATCAGTAAAAGCTTGCTTACATTTGAAGTGGTTGTCGATAAACCTTGTTGTTTATTTTGTTATTTCCAGTGTATTAATCACTACTTTGTTATATTGTGTTGGTGCAATTGAATACCAACAAATAAACAAACAAACTCGTCGGCATTGAATCTGGCCCAAGCTCGATTTTTCATACAAAAGATGTGTTTTCAGCAAAGATATTCTCTCCTTTAATGTATGGTTTTGCATTGGATTTGATATAGTTTTAAAGCTTTAAGTGCCAGCTTGCAGATATATTATTTTTGGAAATCCCACACCTGATACCGCCATCCAACTCTCGCCATCTTTTTACTTTTTAATAAAAATGTTAGATAAATCGTAATACAAAAATAAGTCCCAAATTTAACGGACTCCGGGTTGGTAGGTAGTATATGAAAGACCAAATTAATTATCTCCTGACAGGTAATACCTTTACAGGTAGGAAATATCCATTACAGATTTGGCCCATAATTCCATTTCGGCCCAAACCAATTAGTGATTAATGAAACATTTTTTTCTGAGAAGATTTCATTATATCACATTAGCATTAGCTACAACGGTTTTGTATATAATCAATCCTTTTAGACGAAATACGCTTTAGATAAAGAATTGTAACCTTTCAAAATTAAGTTATATGAATTCGAAACGAAAACGTAAGGAACGTAATTGAACTACATTTAATTCGATTCCTATTGGAAGATAATGTCGCGTATCAAACAATTTTGGGAATAACGTTTATCAATGCTAATATGCTACATAAGCCAATCTTAAACGACCTATAAACCCTACGAATAAAAGATCTATAAAACCAATTTAAGAACCCAACAAAATTTCCTGACAATATCCTCTGATCATAAGTAGATTCTTTACAATAACACTAGCTAATAACATTAATACAAAATTATGTGTGGCTTGTCTATTTTATTGTAGCTCAATCGAGTTGTGATAGCACTAAAAAAATTCAATGAAATTTTGCAGATAGGTAACTCTTATTCGGAAAGAATATGTACGAAATCTCCTAATCACGTCTGAAACGAGAGTAAAACCGCAGGCTCAATAGGATATAATAAAACGAAATTTACTCCCGCGCCATTAATTCACATCATTGCCTGCTCTCTTGAGAGTACCTACCTCTGAGAGGTACCTATTAAAGTCATTCAACCACGACTAAGTTCTGAAGCGTTCAGAATCCATTATGTGGTTACTTTGAATCATAAAGTATGTTTTTGTAGTTTATTATTTAGAATATGCTTTAAAAAAACAAAATATGGTTTGATGGAATGTGTTTTGAAATAAGAATTTTTGAATTTCTAAAAAAAGTTGCATAGTGGGATAAAAATGACTTGGCTTTTAATCTCTTTGTGAATATTGCGATAGTCAGAAATTTGTCGAAAAAATAGGAATCGCAATAATCTGAAGTCATAAACAGCTACATTTAGCTTCATTTAACTTTCACTTCTTTCAGTCCGAAATGATCACTAGAAAATGTTCTTTTCAAAAATTATGGACTGTTAAAACAGAAACAAATTACAATTTCGACTAGTTCGACTACTCGAATTATATCTATAACTTTAAAAATTCTGTTAGAAAGTTCCGATTGTTTACTAAAATATTTTAGATTTTAGTTCATTTTTAATGTTTGCATAGAAAACTCTATTTTTACAATTAATACACTTGAGTTTGCCCACAACCTCACTGTTGCAAATGATGATGGGCCAAACACACATATTGAATATGTGTTGGACTGACAACTCAATAACTGACTTTTAAAAACTTGCATTGACTTTTAAACAAACATTACCTTGCAAGCTTTCAGCGTGCTCAGTAGACTTGGGACCAGCAGAGCTGCAACCAACAGCAGCTTCTTTATCAGCAAAACTGCCAGTAGGATGGGTATCAGTAGGAACTTTGTCTTCATTGTAGCCAGTAAGGTTAACAGTGGAATAATTACTGCCAACTTCTTCTTCTTTCCACGAGCTGAAAGTGTTTATTAAAAAGATATTAAAATTTTGGTAAAATATTAAAAGGCCCTCCTATCCTCTCCTAACCTATCGGTGGAGATATATTGTGGAAAATAGCAGAGACCTACTATTTTCCACAATATATCTCCACCGATTTGCTATATTTTAAGGATAGCAAAGCATAGCAAAGACATAGGTCAAGGGTGTATAGCAGGAATAAAGATGATGATGTTATTGATGCCGTTGATAAAAATAAGAATTGTCGGACTGATGACCTGTTTGGATTTTTATTCTATCCTATCTATTATGCTAATTGAAAAGAATAACGAAAGCGATTATGACTGGCCATGTGAAAAGAAACCACAATTGTGATTGGATTCAAACGTTGCTTATTTTTGTAGTTTACTTTTGAAGACAGTTGTACATATTCATGGTTTAATAATTAATTACCTTATATTTACAATAGAAAAAGAAAATGAAAAGCAAAAAGAAAATATAAATAAAATAAAAAAGAAGAAACTAGCCGTTCGAAATAAAAGGCGATTCAAATCGTTGCCAGTTAGTATTATGCCCATAAGAATGCTAGCAACATCGCCAAGCTGTATGGCGATGCTAATCTTAATTAAGCTGGCTCCGGGCTCCAAGGGATAAACGTTAAATCAAAATTATATCATTATAATCATCTATTATTTTAATCATCATCATCTAAACCAATTAAGTATTAAAATGCTGAAACATAAATTAAACAAACTATCAAATAATATGAAGTTCACTCGTAAATTCAAAACAATCATCAAAATTAAGGTCATGAGAATACAGGTCACGTTTTCGTTCCAATTTCATCGAAATTCAATGACCCGATCAATTAATAGCTGTAAATGAGATGAATCAATAATATTCCATTAAATTCTGATTGTTTCCGGTTTGCTATCAGTTACGGGATCTTTTGGGTCAAAACGTGGGACTTAACCTCTTGTAAAGCAGATGACAGCTGAGGCTGATTGCCGTGTAATTGACTTGAGCTCGTGAAATGAGAGCGTTTTGAAAAATACTGTCGTGTAAACAGAGCCTTTGATGAAAATAGTATCAATGTTACAACTTCAAGAATAGTAAAATTCTTGTGTAGTACGACTCTGGAAACCTAAAATACCGATACTAAATTGATTTCAATAACAACAGATAATATAAGTGCTATCACCAATTTAGAACACTTAAAAGGAAACACTGGTGGTGTTTTTTCCATACAAACGTAATCCTCAGTTTCCTCTCTGGATAATGACACTAGAGCAATGATTATTTTACCATGCAATCTGTAGGTGCCACTGTATGTCCCTCGGTTTCGTTTTTCTCCATAAATTAATTATTATAAAAACTAAAAATCTTCTAAAATCACAAAAACTCATCATTTTTAACTGCCCTTATCAGACGTCCAGAAAACAAATATGACGAATATAAATAATAAAAGGAAAACCGACCGACATAGCCAAAGCCCTTCTTATTACTATTCTTGAAAAATAATTAAAATCGATTCAGTATTGGAGGAGGAAACTGGGGATTACGAAATAGCGATTTCGTCAATTTTAAATAGGTATAATCGATCCAAGCTGCAGTTGTCTCTATCGCCTGTATTCGGGCAGGGTTGAGGGAGGAGAGGCTTGGACAAATACATATACAGTCAAAGAAGTGTCGCGTAGTAGTCGATAATATATTATCGATACCTGCTCTAGTGTTGTTCATCGATATCGATATAGTATTACGTCTTTGGTAACCTACATGTAAGGTATAGTGTGCCCTAACCAAGATTGTTCTTTTTTATACTTTTGAGTGATGAAGGATTAAAGAACAAGAAATGTGATCGTTCAAAGGTTATCATAATATCTAATATTTAGTAACCTTTTTCAAAATAACAGGACAAAATATCTATTTTTAATTGACTTAAAAAAAGGAGATTATCAATTCGACACGTATGTATGTATTATTGGACTGCCAAACAATATTATATATTCAAATGATAATCTATTAGGACTTCCAAACAAATATACAACATTTTATAGGTGTATGTATGGTTGTAAGTATGTATATTTATCCACGCATTTCTCGGAAACTATTAATCGGATTGTGACTATACTTTTTAGTTTCGTACCCGAAGGGTGCCAAACAAGGCTCCGCTGTCTGTCCGTGCGTCTGTCTGTCAGTGGGCTGTATCTCATGAACGGTAATAGGTAGACAGCTGAAATTTTCAGAGAATATGTATTTCTATGACCGCTATAACAAAAAATAATAAAAATGAAAAAGAAAAATTAAAGGGGCCGCTCATACAAGAAACTTCTTTTTTTTTGTCATAGCAACGATAAGTTATTTAATATTGTACGGATCCCTCTGTGTGTAAGTCTGACTCTCACTTGGCTGGTATATTTATTTAAAATCGACTTGTTATTTTTTTTTCTTACATTTACGAGGATTTGACCAAAGTTTTCAGATATTTTCCCTTTGACACAACCGACGCCCATAGCTCGTATCAATAAGCCAGCCCGACACACTTATTATTCCATATCTTAAAAACTATTGAACTGATTTTGATGAAACTTCCTCACAAAATTTCAGGCTTCCAAACTAATATACAAAATTTCATAGGTGTATGTTTGTCCACGCATTTCTCTGAAACTATTAATCGGATTGTGACATTTTTTTTTATTGGTTTACATTTACTTCAACTCAGTGAGAGTTTTATTAAAATCGGTTCAGTTGTTTTCAAGATATGGAATAAGTAATACGAGCGGCGGCTTGGCTTGAGCTTGGTCAAATTCTAAATAATACGAAATAAAAAAGTTGGTAATTGAAATAAAAATGTAATTTAAAAAACTAAATCGACTTCAAAATACACAAAAAAAAAGTTTTTTTTTTTATCGACTTCCAAATACACTAAAAAGAATGAAATAACTCTAATCTAACGCTGATTTGAAGTCAGCGAAAGAGCACGACGTATTCCAGTAAAAATATTTCGCTGACTTTAAGACAATGTCAGATTAGAGTTATTTTTAATATTTTGTGAAGAAGTTTCATCAAAATCGGTTCAGTTTTTTTCAAGATATGGAGTAATACGCGTGAAGGCCTGGCTTGATACGAGCTACGTTTTATTATGATTCTATAATATTATTTCAAGGGCTTGTTTTATACGTATAAATAAGCTCTTTCACTAGTAAAAAAAACTACTTCATAATACACAAAAAAATATGAAATAACTGTAAACTGAAAATATCTTAGTCACGAAAGAGCACGTCGTATATATTCAATTAAAAATATTATAGCTGACATCAAGACAGTGTCAGATTAGAGTTATTTTTTACTTTCGCACTGTTCCCTAAGTTGAAGTAAATATAAGGCATTAAAAAAAGAATGTTCACAATTCGATAAATAGTTACGAAAAAATGCGTGGACTGTGGACAAATATAAATCTATAAAATGTTGTATAGGTATTTGTTTGGAAGCCCTAATAGATTATC
Organism: Polyploca ridens; assembly: GCA_951394255.1. NCBI lineage: Eukaryota > Metazoa > Arthropoda > Insecta > Lepidoptera > Drepanidae > Polyploca > Polyploca ridens. The sequence continues at coordinate 3,944,517 of OX596266.1, read as the reverse complement.
ATTATGTGAATATAATGCAGTTCCAATAATATTACATACATAAATGTCGAATATATAATCTATTTTTTTATATCGACTCAAAATACAAATAAAATAACGTATGGTTAGGTATTTGTTCTAATTTCAAAATCCCTAATGTCACTTGGAACAACAGAACTGCAAGCGCTGAAAGGTATATCAACTTGCCAGTCGCCGCGCCGGCCGAATCACAGAAATATAATATTACAAGTAAAGTAAAATCGAGGGGCGGGCGGTCGGTGGGAGCGGTGCGAGCTACGGCACGCACACTTGCACCATGCACAGTCTGTTCACTCACACATTGATTTCCGGGCCACAGCGCGACAGCAATAGATTTGTTAAATACCTATCTTTCAAATTTCTTGCAGCCATCCTTTCATCTTAATAGATTTCAAGAACAATTTATATTTGAATAGAAGGAGTTTAAATTTATTAAAAACTTAGAGATTTAGACTTATCTTAGGGACGTAGAGACATACAATTTTGAATAAAAGGCACAGTACCATTTGTGGAACTAAAGTAAACTAAACCAAAAGTCAGTAACGATTGGTCATAGCCACAGCAATTGTAAGGTCATGGGACTGTTCTTCGTATTAAACCATTATTTTTATGACAAATTATACTCAATACATGCGAAAGATTCATTAGATGCTATACCACTAACAAGCAACAAAAATGATGAAACTATCTAGGGACTTCGGATTTGTCTTGTTGAGATGATTTTAGTTCAATCAATGCACTTGCGTAAATTAAAAATCCTAAACCTGAACACCTTAGTTGAAAATGATAAAAGTGGTAATATTTTAGAATACATTAAAGACCATAGCAAAAATTACGACAGTGATGCATTATTCAAAAACGGAGGTAATAAAATTATAACGAGCGTGACGCTACGTCTTTCGTGTAATGGAGGTTGAAAATACAAAGTGATGAAAGCGATTTAAAGTCCCCACAAATTAAATTTAATTATAAAATAAAGCATCAACGACCCCGGAAAGGGTTTGGTTGCCATTTAAGGTGATGCAATTTATAATATTAGCTTAAAATGATTGGCAATAAAATGGTAATTTAAGTTATAATAACTTTTGGAACCCATGGAGATTTGTTAAAGAGAATTAATTCAAAATCCGCCTTTACTTCGGAGAAAACTAAGAATGAAATAACTAGACAAATAAGAATGAATGTCCAGGCTTTTGGACATCTATATTCTCACGATATATAGTGTAATAAAGGTCATTCAAATATTAGAAATGTCAAACATCTTACGCCTACGCTATGACTATCCTTGAATTTCTCTATTATGTCTTCATTCTTATAGCATCTATGTCTTCAAACTTATGGATCTAGAAGTATAATAAAATTATGCTATGATAAAACTTTTTGCAACAAGATCAGTTGGAATATTATGTAAAAGTTTACGTATTTTTGAGACAACTGTGAATTTGTTTTAGACGTTAAACGGGACGTCCTAGACTTTATGCGAGAACTGGCGGACAAGTTTGTGACAAGACTAACTTATTTACACTACTATTTACTTTTACATGTAGGAGGCAAGTGGTTTTTTAGCTCGAAAGTTTTGGCCATCCTTGGAAGTTTCTAGACTGTATTTGGCAAAAGGGTCAATATTTTTAGAGGGTGAACTTTCGATGTGCTTATAGTTTAGGCTTTGTAGCTGTTAGGTTACATAGTATATGTAAAGACTACATAGATACCCTTGGATGACTGTGTAATAAGTTATGATATTACAATGTGTATATTTCGAGAAAATTCGAAAAGGAAGTAAGTATCTGCTAATATTTAAATATTGTTTTACTATTTATACTGCAAGGTAGTAAACAAGTATACGGCCGGCCTAGCGGTAAGCGGGTACCGTAGCCTAAAGAAAGACGCTTGCAACAATAATATCACTTGCCATCCCTGTGTACACCTTCTAGGTTGTTAAATTGAATATTTTGTGGTTAGAGCCTGAAGTACATACTATTAAATTATTCTGTGCTATCAAGTGGGCTTTTAACTCAAATTACATTAAGAGAGTAGGTGATCCGTTTTTCTTATTGTATATCATGACTTTACCAACCTGAAATTAAATTTTTAAACCAAACAGTTCCTACAGAAAAAGTGAAAAACTGCTCATGTTCCGTTGCACTGGGCTCCTGCAGAATTCAATGCACGTTTGAGCGTCGCACGGAGATATTAATGCCTGAACTGTGACCGGCATGTTAAAGTACCGTACCTAAATACAATTTATGAAAATTCACTCTAAGCTACTAGCTTTTCACCCTACGTTTCACGCGTGATGCCATTTTACCTTTAATTATGTGATAAATAAATGAAAAACTTCAAGGCAATCCGATTTTTCGATACCACCGAAAATCACCGTAATCCACTCATAGCAAGCAAACCCGCCAGGTAGATCCCGAGATGGTCCCATATTTTATCATGATCTGATCACGGAAATTGAAGATATGATGGAATTCCTCAACGAAAAAGAGCAAACATAGCGATTGAAGCATTATGTTCAATATTATGACCGAGGATGCATATCATTCATTAATTATGAATGAATGAGATTTTTCACTGACCGAGGATGCATAATCCTCGGTCAGTGAAAAATCTTGAGAAGTACATGAAATTCAAAATTTAAAATGACACTGTTTTGAAGTCAGCGAAAGAGTGAGTGTTTTATAGAAAATATTTCGCTGACTTCAAAAATGGCGGTTTTTTTTGTTAAAAAGTTATTCTATTCCAGCCATTAAGCTATTATTACTACTTATAGAGAAGCTATCACAAGCAAAAGTTATGTCCCATTATTTTAGAGTCAACTAAAGTTCTCTTTAGCGCTGAAACAATAATTATTCGTCTAAGCAGACAGAAGAAACACGTAGCGCTATCAGATCGCTTTAGGAGTATTTTTCTCGAAAACACCGTGATTTTCAAGATTCTTACGCGTTTCGTTCATCGTTCTACAACAACAAGTGTGGGTCCGGCCACACTTGAATGGAACGTATTTGTGATATGTGGCGTCTTCTCTATACGCAGTAATAAATAGCTCAATTATGCCAGCCACAAAAATATAGAATGTATTAATTTTTTTAAGTACTAGTACTAGTTTACATTATATTGTAAAGACAATAAATATCTTGTCTTATAGATAAAAAACATAATCTTGAATTTAATTCATTAGTTTGGAATAAAGAACATAATTATCAAAAACAAATATTATTTAAATTCTCAATTTACGAACTTCAAAATATTTCGGCAGGCTTAAATTGTTTTGACATAGTTTGTCGACGCTCTCTGTCTGGGGATCTAGTGTTAAAGGTTTTATATACAATTGAACTACTGGCAAGTTATCTATGTAAAGTATTACGAGTACAATGTCTGATAGATACCTAATTCAAATGTAAAATAATCTGTCTATATTAATTGTACCGCATGACGTATTAACAAAATATTATTTATTATATTATATACCTGATTTACTGCGTTTACTTTGTATAGAAGAGGTCTCCCCTATCCAAGATCTAGATTCTAAGCAATATCGAAATGACTTATAATGTATTCACAAAACGTTAAAGTTAAATAACTTGTACTTGAACTTTTATATTTCGCCCATCATTTTGTTGTTTCTTCTTTTTTTTATCTCTACTCTACCAGCTTGTAAGATCCTATCGGTGTGACATAATATATTATATCTAATCTTATTATTATATTAATATGTGGAGAAAAATCTTTTAGATCCTTTTTAGGTCCTATTGCGCTCACTGAAGAGTGAAACTAATATTTTTATATAATAATGCATTAGAAATACCAATATTATTTTAATAAAAACTAAATCATGCACTACCATGCGTTTGACACACACATTGTCAAATTGAGAAAAAATTCAAACAAGTATTAAGAAAATTTAAAAAAAAATACGGTAATATTTCAACCACTTCGAGTCCATTAGTTATTATTATTACCTCAGACCAAGAGCTTCTTGGTCTGAGATTATTACATTATTTATGTACAGCTATTTAATTGAATTTATATGTCTGACATAAGGTAGCAGAGATTGTAGTTGGCACTGCGGTCTATCCCTGCTCTGTTTCCCCGCTATTGTGGGTAACCGCAACTGTCGCTTTCACCCTATTTATCTTATAATCAAAACTTTAAGGTCCGCGTTACCTTGCCCTTAAAAATTTCTTCTCACAACAATTTAGAAATTTCAATGATTGAATTATGGTTGAGGTCTGCGTAAAATTGGTAGAGTAAGTACATGAAATAGATTGGTGGTTTTACTTTTGGTTTTGATAAAAAAGATAAGTTTTCTTTTCTTTTTTTGTGATTTTTCAAGTAACAATGTGGTTTTGATATTGGAGACAATTGGTGCCGATTCTGTTGTAAACCGCACTAAACTAATTTTGATCACATGTCTTTCTTAAAAACATTATTCAAAAGGATAGAACAAATTTTAAAGCTGTCAAATTACTCTTTGCCGTTTTCACTTGTGAGTAATTAGACGTAAGCAATTTTTATGGCGACTAAATTAATGTTGAATAGAAGTAATTTGACAGGCCTAAATTTCTTTCATCCTTTTCTTATTTCCTTTGTTAGAAAGAGCTACAGTGAGACTAAATTAGTTGTACACAACAGAATCATCGCCATTGTACACAATTATATATTCTGGGTGGAAATCGAACTCACGACCTTCAGTGCTATAATTAGTAGTCTTACCAATCACGCTAACTGCCCCGTCAAATGTTGTAGCATTCATCATCATCATCATCATCAGCCTATAATGTCCCACTGCTGAGCACAGGCCTCCTTTCACAAGTGAAGGTGAAAGGGAATGGGCAATACTCCACCACGCATGCCCACTGTGGATCGGTGGAGATAGGCTAGTGGTCAACCTACTGTTGGAATTTTTCAAGCCGCCTAGGAGGCATCCAACTAGCTTAACGACTATCACAATAAAGTGATAACCGGGACCAACGGCTTTACGTGCCTTCCGAAGCACGGAAACGCTCGATTTGAAATACCACTAGGCGGTCACCCATCCAGGTACTGACCACAACAGACGTAGCTTAACTTTGCCGATCGATTAAGAAAGGCTAATCATGCTACACCACGAGCGCTTCTAATAATTCGTTTTATTCTTCTATTAATAATTCTAAATTTACGCCTTTATTACTTAGATCATGAAGTTCAAAGAGGTCACCGCCAGAAGGCTTTCATATTTCACTTCTCCATTAAACATTTTTATGACATCGTGATAAGGTTTACAGAACAACTCGACTTTTTAATTAAAAAGTTCAAATGGGAAATTTCTTCTAGATGTAGTAGTTTATAGTAGTTATCTACAAAACTTTTTGGGCAGTCTGGAATTTTTTAATTTCATGAGAATACTTATTTTCTTCTATAGAATTACTTTTAAGTCATAAATCTTCCCTAAATAAGAGTACGGCTCGCCTTATAGAAAGCGGTTACCGTAGCCATATGGACGCTTGCGACACACTCACGCGTTACCGACCCTTCCCCCCTCCCCAATGAGCTCTGGCGACCTTACTCACGCGCAGGAACACAACATAAAGTTATTTGACTGCGGTATTCTGTAAAGTGGTGCCACTTCTCCAGTCAAGCTGCTCTTTGAGCTAATAAACACTATGCTCTATCTCTATCTATTCTAAAAATAGTACCATATAACGAAAATAGACTGAATGAAAATGACCTTTCCCCCAGCTAATGCTTTGGGATAACAACCATTCCCTAACTGAAGTATTACCAACATCTGAGTACACATATGGTTGAGAAGGTCAAAGGTACATCTTATAATAAATGATCCTGAGTCACTTACGAGGGTACCCACCTAGGGTACCGCTAATGCTCTTACCAGATACTCAATTTAATAATAGGTGAAGTTTTTTATTCTTTAAATATGTATCTTACAAAAAGTAGTTTTAAGACTATTATACAATTAAAAAAAATAATTTTGCGATAGCTTTTTTACTTGTGTTCTTATTATGGAGTTCTTATTATACAGATCGGTTAACTAAAGGTTCATAAATAAATATAGAATGGTCTTTGCATTCGTCCAAGAATTTACTGTGATTACTATGAACGTAACAGCTTTAGTTAACCAAGCTGTATCAACCTCCTTTTTCGATCTTACTTATTACTCCATTTATATAAAACACTGGTTAAGTTATCACATATTTATCGACCACCTTACTATCATTGTCAAACAATATGACCTTATTTACGTGACCATAAATCAGTATATTTGGTAAGTAGCGTTTTATGAAAGCCTTATTATATTATTTCATTCTAAAACCTACGCTAGTAGTAGTTGGGTACCGTGCAACAAAAAAAAACTACGCGGGTGAAACCGCGGGATTCAGCTAGTAGACTATAAATTAGAAATTTTTCACTCCACTTTAAAAGGTATAACTTACTATAAGAAACTTTTTAGTAGGTTGCAGGTAGGAACAAAACTAGAGTGACGTAAGACAGGAAATTAAATTTCCGAAGAAGAGCGAGCCTTTAATTTAGATCAATGAACTTGGATTTATTAAGATACACAAAAATATCTAAGTATACATTTTATTTTCGTCCTCGCTTATCAACTATAAAAAGTAAATACCAACTAAAAAACAACAGCTATCATCCTGGCAGACAACTTTTAGCTCGTAAGTTAGCTAGTTTCTACCCTTTGATCGTTAAATCACATGCGAATGAATTGAATCGGAGTTTTAAATAATTTTGTATTTACCCGTCCACAAACTATTATAAGTATGTAAAAAAATTGATTCCAGGAACTGCTATTCAGGTTATAACTTATTTTTGAGAGTCAAAAATGTTAAGAGTGGATAAGAGAATAGACTTTTCGTTCGAGATCTTTTTGTTCAATATTACATCATTATTATGAAATCGTGTATCATGCAAGACCAGAAAAAAACCTCAAAATATTATTTCCAAACTTACCATCATCATCAATGCCATCATCTTGAACAGTCCTTGCACCTTCTGGCAGATTCACCTTCAATCCCTTCATTTTGAAGAACTCCTGCACCATCTTCATGAAATACTTCGCCAGTTCTGCCCATTCTGATAGAAAACTTCTCGGGTCTGTACTCAGTACTTCTACCTTTTCATTAATCTGAAGACTCTTTATCGTTTCCTCGTCCAAAGGTACGAAGCTGATCATACTACTTGCTTTTATTGTGTCATTGCTCATATTATTATCAAATATAGTCTTCTTTGCTATTTTTAAAGCTTTATATTTGACACAGGATAAAGCTTCGCTTCTAATGAAGCAGCCATCTTTGACGTAGCGTAAGTATCCATCTTCTGTGGAGGTGGTAGTTTGCAGCGTCAGGATAAGGATTGTGATGAATGTTGTTAAGCTTATGTTCATTATGAAGATCTGATCTGTAATAGAGTAAATAAGTATGAATACCTTTTTTGTTATAAAGAGTACCTTAATGGCGAACTTATTTGAGAGAAACAAACTGCCAGGTGATAAGAATGAAAAAATCGAGTTATCTTTATAAATTACTAGCTGTTCCCCGCGGTTGCACCTGCGTTCCCGTGATAGCTATCTGCCTGCCAAATTTCATGAGGATCCGTTGAGTAATTGAGGCGTGATGGTGTAACAAACAAACAAACTCACTTTCACATTTATAATATTAGTTAGGATGCGTTTGGTTTAGATGCGCTTATGTTTGGATGACATTCTTAGCTTGGCACCTTTGGCCTAAAATCATAAGTATGTACACAAAGTATTGTGTGTTTTCTGTAAACGGCTTCGAATTAAAACCCCAATTTCTCAAAAAAAAATCTTTCCCTACTTGTACTTGTTTAAAACTTTTTGTAGAGATGTAGTTTTCATCCCTTTCGGATAGATATACACGTTGTATAAAAAATCTTCACAATATATTAGATACTCGTACCTCCGGGACACAGCTAAACCTCGAGTGCTAGCTAGTTATTTACATAGGCTCCCATCCTATTATAACTTCGATGGCACGTAAACAAAATTCATATTCAAAATCAAAAGCAAACATCATAAATTAAAGTTAAATTAACTTCAGTACACACCCGCGTTATGAAATTATAGGTTATAAAATCACTTGTTATAGTTTTGAACTAACATCATTAATGCTGGATTCAGTGCACTATCAATAATAAAGTTTCAAGCGTCATAACAGCGTAGTTGTATCCGTGGCCAAGGAATAGATGATGCAGATGAGATTGTCCTTATTATTCAAATAAAATATACCATCGCACATTTTAATCTAACATTGGCACGTATAGTATTTTTTCGGCAAATGAATTATTTTCTTTTTTCAGCATCGTAATTATAATTAATTTATTTTTTTATTTTTTGGCTCATGAATTTCCATGGGTAATTTCACATGCGTACTCATTCCCCCATATATCATATTAATTTGAATCCCTTTAATTGGGACCGGGCATCCTAATGTTTTATTCCCGCAAAATCGTAATGGGAAGACTTTAATTTGACTTTTTTTATGATAGATGATGATTTCGGTTTTACATTTATTTTTTAAATTAATTGAGTTTTAAGTATAATGCCAAAACAGAAATCACCCAGATAAAATATAACTAATATTAAATAAAATTTGCAAAAGTCCATTATTGCCATATTTATTTTCAATGGCACACGCGATATTCAACTCTGCATTCTCGATCTCAAGTTATAACAGCGATGCAATAGGAGCGGTTTTCCAATACCGATTAATGCCTTCTCTTAAACTGTCATAATAATATAGTAAGGATAATAAGGCGCTTAAGATTCTAAGAAAATTAAATGCTACTTAGTAGGTAGGCATACCAGCTTTCCATGTCGTGTCGCTTCTTACACTTATAATCTTTGAACAAGACAGATCATTTTCTCTTGGAGGTTCTCCGAGTAAATAATACCTACGTGGATAAATGTACAGCAATTTCACTGAGCGATTTTAAACTTTCAAGTACAATTATTGAATAATATTTTTCTCTGCGAGTTAGTTAGTTATACAAATTGACAATTTATTTTATAGTACTTTTACGGAATTATGTATTTTTCACATTAGGTCTCCACAAAATTGATAGAAACAGAAGAATAGCTAAAACGCTACATTGACACCTACCTGCATGATCAGGTATTGATAAGTGAGCAACTACGTCGAACGTAATAGTACTAGCGTCCGAAACAAGCAATTTCTAGACAACACCCCCTCTGCCTATCCGTCTGCATGTATTTTGTGTATAGCTCTTTAGGCCATACGTTGACTGAGCTAGAAACCACATGATGTTTTCTAGCTCAGTAGAAATACACCGCGATCTACATTAACTCAGTCCAGTTATACATAAGTATAGTGCGTCTAGAATGATAATTAGTTTAAGTGAAATTCTAGTTAGCGTTTCTTACAAAGAAGTAAACAATATGTTAACATCAGGTAAGTGCTCTTAAGTTTTCCATTTAGCATTGGTTTAATTTGATAGCGTTTGAATAGAAATGCACTATTGTTGTTAAGTATTTTATGCTATTCGTTGGTAAGTGCGTCACTTGAGAACAGTAGGAGCAGATTTGGCTTTTGAGAAAATATTCGTTTTAATCCGAATATGGATTATATGGAAAGGAAAAATTTTAAACTCGTCAGGAAAATTTTAAAAAAATTGGGAGAACCAAAAAGTTCTTTTTTATATGCGCCAACAGCGTTTTGAGCATGATTGCTAGCAGACTAGTCTGCTCTTTTGCGAATCACTGCTGCAGGGCTTCGGCAGCAGTGATTCAATCAAATACGAATAATTAAAAATATGTAATTGTACTAACATAGTCTCTAAGTCGCACACTCGCGAGGCGACGACAGAATATCAGCGTTGAGGTACCCCACCTCAACATTAGGCTGAGTCGGCCGCCTTTTTCTTCATACACGCACAGATAGGATATCTATTTATATTTTAATTTTGCTGTTCCGTTATTTTTGTTGTTATTTGTGTGTTTCTGGGAAATAAATTCATTTTCTTCTTCTTCTTCTCTTCTTCTAAATCTTTTATATAACGAACAAATTATGTGTCATTGAGCTTGAAATAAATATATATTATTATTATTATATGAGATGTTTTAATAAACTCTGCTGTGATTAAGCGCCCTGTTGCGTAACAATGGATTTCTTAATTATATAAATTGGTGGTTTTATTCTTGGATATATCTATGCTTAGTGAATATTTTGATAGTAACAATCTTTGTAACCTCCTTGTTTGTTCCTCAGATTTGGTTGACTCTAAACTTAAACATGGCGTGTTTGGTATAATTAGAAGTTCCAATTCAATTTGTACCGTGTTGTTTAAAGCTACCGCAAGTTTCGAGATTGTTGTTGATACGCAGGGTTTGTGATTTATAGAGATTACTTATTCTTTAGACAGATTCTAATATAAAGTTTCAAAGATTTTTGTTCAGAGCCTGGCATACCCATCAGGCGCCATATTATTTTTTAACCGACTTCAAAAAAAGGAGGAGGTTCTCAATTCTGTTGTATTTTAAACCGACTTCAAAAAAAGGAGTTTCTCAATTCGGTTGTTTTTTTTTTATGTTTGTTACCTCATAAGATGTCCGTTATTAACCAATTAGGAACATTATTTTTTGTTTGGAAGGGTACACTTCCCATCTGGTCCCATTATCATCAGATCAGCATTTGATTACTTCTTAGTGTAGGTACTTTGAAGTCGGTTAAGTGTAAGAACATTTTTTTTTTTTACTATTTCTTATTTGGTCCCAAAGTTATTTGTATTTATGAGTACTTTACGAGGTTTCATTTATTGTCGTTTTGTCGTATCTACACTCATACGCTCGAAATATTACTAGTCCTAAAACGTCAAGTTACAGAGTTAATTGCAAAAAAAGATCGATGTTTGACAAATTTTGAGAGAGGTAGAGCATAGCGTTTATTCGCTCAAAGAGCAGCTCGACTGGGGAAGTACCTCCACCTTACAGAATACCGCAGCCAAATAACTTTAAGTTGTGTTCCTGCGCGTGAGTAAGGTCGCCAGAGCTCATAGGGGAGGGGGGAAAGGTTGGTAACGCGTGAGCGATACTTCTTGTGTTGCAAGCGTCCATATGGCTAGGGTTAACCGCTTACCATCAGGCGGCCTTATGCTTGTTTACCGATTTAAAAAAAAAAAACAATAGCCATGAAAAATTACTTATTAAATTATTGTACGCATTCTGTGGTGCTAGAATAGCAATAATGATTTATTATATACCATATATTTTTCAAGTACGCCCGAAAAGTATGCCAAAATCTTGAAACCCTTTAAAAAACAGCTATGGCAATTTTCCTCGAGTACATGAAACAGCTGTTTCATTTCGCGATTTCGTTACTCAAATCATGAGGAATATTTATATTGATGAGTATTTCTCCTCAAAGGTCTGCCGGTGAATGACAAATAAACATGTATAACTTTTTTTATTATGGATAGGCTTACGCTTGACCACAATCCCGTCTGAGATGTAGTCTAGAATGGGCCGCGCGTGCTTGCGTTTGCGTAGGCAATATACTACACTAGCTGTCCCCCGCGGTTTCACCCGCGTTCTCGGGATAAAAAGTAGCCTATGTCCTTCTCCATACCATAGGCTATCTGCATGCCAAATTTCATGATAACCCGTCGAGTAGTAGAGGCGTGAAGGCGTAACAAACAAACAAACTCACCTTCGCATTTATAATAGTTAGGATAGTAGATTTTAGTATTTGATAGGTTTTCTTTGAATCAATTGTAATGTGGCCAAAGATTGGATGCCATAAAAATAAAAGTGTGAGTCTGAGTCTGACTTGCGTACCAAAGGTTATTCTTGGACGTTTATTTCTTGGTTTGGGCCGTTACTATGTAAAAAACAAAACAAAAAAAAACAAACAAAAAAAAGTTTGTGAAGGTACTGAAATGTACGGCTGTGATAGATGAAAATATAGACATTCGGACGCAGTGCACCAAAAGTTCCTTTTTTCTTTTGTGGTCGGAACCTTGAAAATAATTAGTATGTTTAAAAAAGAGATTTTCAAGGTATTAAATTGAATTTAAAATTTGGAATCTTGACAACCCTCATACGGAAACAGCATGGAATGTATTCAGTAATACACCGCTCGTATCTTCAAATTATATTTACCCAACATACAGACCTACATATCATAATTTGCATAACATAATTATTGTACGAGGAAAACACTTTATTAGGAGTTTGGCATAATGTCTATGTACCATTGCCTTCAAAGTTAAGGAAAGTTAATTGGTGTAAGATATTGTTTATATTACATCTCATTGTCATGAATTCCTTCCGGTTTATGTTTCTTTTTTGTAGCCATAGAATAAAAATATTATAGATTGATAGCTTTAACAATATTAAACTAGGGCCTTCCTAATAGGTCACTTTTGAGGAGGAATAATTACATAAACATTATTTTTTCCACGTCCGCAAAAGAGGTTTCATTTATAACGATATACGCTCATTTGTCAGCATTATGCTGGGAATTTATGTGTTTTTAAGCTTAAATATCCTTATTGAAAGATTTATTAGATATGGCAATAAACGTAAATTATAAAATATGATGATTTTGATAAATATATGTTATAAGAGTGTCGAAAACATATCCTGCTCCGATATTTAAAAAAAATAGTAGGGTTGCGTTTTAGAGTATTACTACCTAAAATATTTAAACCGGATTATAGCAAGAAAGTAATTTTTGAATATTGACTATATTTTATACAGTTTTAGTTTATAAAATGGTAAAGGTTTTGAATTAATTTTGATCGAATGATAGTAGGTATTATTAATAGTAATTATGAACATTATTAAATTCAACTTTATTATACTTAACGCAAACTTAAAACTAAAAAAACTTACTTTCAAAATCACAAAACTGTTAAAACACAACACTGACACTTATTCCAAATTCAAAAGATACGAATCTACTGCGCGCGCGCAACTCTGACAGGCCAATGTCAAGCCTCAGCTCCCGATTCGCTATTTAAATGATCTACAATCATTCAAGCAGTGGAACATAATGCGCTCCGGATGACTTGACATCGTATTTCACTTGTACTCAGCCTGTGGTTTTGTTTACGATAAGTTATAAAAATTAAAAAAAAAGATTGGCTATTTTGAAGTGTGCGCAATGTGTGTGAAGCACATTCTTAGGCTCGAACTTTTTGGCGGTAACTTGCAGAGTGACGTTGAGTTTTCGTTTTTATTTTCATTAAATTGTATATTTATGTATTTTGAGTTTCGTTCTTGTGCACTAGTGAAGTGAAATGAAATGAATTATGTGTGTCGTGACTTTTCAAGTTGTCTCAATAAGTCCGTGAAAAGTTTTTGTACTATTATCACCATTGTGCTAAAACATGACTTTTATGGACGGTGACTGACACATGACGGAATGTATGAAAGTAATTTATTTTGTGTTAAAATATTTACCTTTGCCTGCCTTTTGGTGAAAATTAGACAAAAACAACAGCTAATAGGCCCTTTTTGACAAGAGGATGTCAGTTTGTCGCACTATTTTTGTCTCTTTTTGGCTTGATGTATATGCGCTGTCAAAATGGGCCTATTAGACTGTAACGATATTAGTTGTAAATATTTTTTGTCAAACAAGAACCAATTATTTTTAATGTACGCTCATATGATTTCTCTGAGGTTAAACAACCTAAATAATAAATAATATTGAGCTTAAAGCGCCTTAAATTCTTAACCAAACAAACATCTTTTATTTCAACATAAGTTTACACAAAAACACGCAACTACATTGATAAGGATTTCGGATCCAAGAATGTGCGATGTCCTATATTTTTAACTAGCTGTCTCCTGCGGTTTCACCCACGTTCCTATACCTATAATACTTGGGGATAATGTAGCTTCCTATTACTGAAAGAACTTTTCGAATCCGACTGGTAGTTCTCGAGATTAGCCCGTTTAAACAAACAGCCCCTTCTTGTGGAACTACTGAGATTTTATATAGTGGCCACCTTGCCCACCGTTAAGTATAAAATACGGCACACTATACCTGGCAACCCCTTACGAGGCGTTAGTCCGTTTAAACAAAAAAAAACTCTTCCGCTTTATTATTATAATATAGATTTTGTCCTATTCAGTCATAAATTCAAAATAAGGTTCGATTTTTCAACCGCTAGGTAAACCTCAGATTAGCTGTTCCTTGGTAAGTCTATACCAAAATGTTCGAATTTCAAATTTACTGCCAGATATTTATTATCTGTCCATTGAAATATCAACCCTTATCGATCAAGATTAATTCAATCAAAAATAACGCAGGCACTGAACCGTTATTGACGTGATATTGTTGTGAAAGTTTAATATGAGTGATTTATTATAATAGATGCGTTCATTTTCGAGTGTTTTGCGAGTTCATGGAAATGGATCAGAAAATAAAAAAATATATCACATTTCCACATTACATTTCATGAATTTGTCAATAATTAAAAAAGAAAAAAAAAACTATTTCAGGTTGAAAAATTATTTATCCACACACTTCCTTGAAATTCTATTTCCATATATCGAGCGTTATATTTACGTAAAACGCAGATTTTTTTTATTTTGCAGGTTATACGAAACAATAGTATAGATTTATCTGTTTTAGTGATTTTTCAATAGTTTGAAATTAGAACAGTTTTTTTTTATGTATCCGAGGAACAGCATAAACGAGGTTAATCTAATGTTTGAAAAAATACTTAAATCGTGCATATATGTATTAGCAAATATATACCACATCCTTTTCATCTAAGATCAATGTCAGATACCCGTGTAATGCAATATTACTGAAGGTTTCCCTCTGTATGTAATTTCACTTGCATTTTCTATATTAGTTTCGTACTGTACGATCCCTAGGTTGTTGTCCTAAAGGTCATTGACAAGAAAGGGCATAAATAAACACCTACACAGGTCTTAATGATGTATGGAATAAGAACACAATAACGCTAAGGGGATTTCATTTGAATTTTAAACTTTGGTAGATTTGATTTGCAATATTCAGAAATGAAAAATTAAGTTAAATTTTGTATTGAAGTTACTTATTTGTTTCTTGTTTGGCAACCAAATCCAAAGTAGGACTTATTTCTGCCAGTGTCAAGTTATTTTATAATTTCCAGTCACAATAATTCACTTTCACATTAGTCCTCAGACAGTCATCGTCCATAAAAGTTTTACTACAATGGTGGTAATTGTACTAAAACTTTGCATGGGCTTTTTGAGACAACTTGAAACGTCACGATACACATCATTCTTCATTTCACTTCACTAGTGCACATGGATGTAATTCTAAAGATCTTTATTCGATAAAATATACCACCGATAATATGCAATATAGTGTGGAAATCAATGGGGGAGGCCTATGTTCAGCAGTGGACATCCATGGGCTGATATGATGATGATGATGATACGCAATAAAACTCAGAATATACGAATTTATGAAAATAAAAACGTAAACACAACGTCACTCTGCAAGTTCCAGCCAAAAAGTTGAAAAGAAATTATGGCACAATCTTGCTATAACAAGATTAAAAAAAAATCTTAAATGAGGTCAGGGTGTCTGTTTTGTTAATTTTTCGTGGCTATCGTGATGATGGAATTTGAAATTAAAACATGGAGAAAATTTATGAAATAACTGGTCTATAATAAAAAAAAGAAAAACGTAAATCTGTAGTATTTTTATAAGGAGAGAGAGCGGATTTAGTATGTGTTTATATTAAGTGGAGGGTAAACTCCGGATCTACTAGATCCGATTCTGAAAATGTTTTCACTAATAGGACGCCACATTATTCCCGAGTACTATAATAATAATATGCTATTTTTATGCCCCTCGAGAATTCGAAACCGCGAGAGGGAAGCTCGTCTTAATATTTTGATAAATTTGACGATGGAGTTTCACAACAGGTACGTTATTTTATATTTTTTGTCATCGTTACATTACAAGTAATGTGTCGAATTAAATAACGATTAGCCTGAGTTATAAAAAAAGATTCATATTTTGTGTCTGTCTGTGTCATGGTAATGAAAGTATTTTTTTTCTATTCAGCGTACCATTTAGGTATGTAACGTACTTTCATTTTTTTTTAACTTACATTGGAGTCTACAAAAAGTACAATACAGGGTGTAAATGCAATAACGAAAACTGTTACCTTGGATCCATAGTACATAATTTTGAACCCTTCAGCATTAGAAATGTGCGTCTTATATGATAATTTTGATGATGTTTTTTTTTGTTCAGAAAATTAACGCATAAAATTGCGTATCGGCTGACCTTGCCCGTGAACTTAACAGTTGTTCGGCCGCCTACTGATTTTATTAAATAGAAATTTTATTTGAAAAGAGAATGATTTTCGTTTTTTTATGGCGTACATTATGATACATGTGTGTAAAGCTGGGAATTACACGCGAGGTAGTATTCAGCGCGTGAACGCGATAAAGGAGCCGAAAGTGTGATGATCAATGCACACGCGTGTCATACGACGTTTTTCAACACACTTGTGAGGAAAAAAACAGATTTGATTTTTTATGTAGATTTTTTGATACTAATCAATGAGAACGTCAACAAATATAGCACGCAAGTTTTTTTTTTAACAGCGCTTCGCTGTTAAACTCTTTTATCCGTTTAAATTAAGAATGCTTCGTCTACGCACATATCGATTGCATTGAGGTACAAACTTAACATAATCGGGATAATACATGTGCGTAATAAGCTATAAAAACGGTGTAATAAATGTTACTTTACGAATGAGTGTGTTGAAAAATTAATTAAATGAGTGACGCGTATTTCATACGCTTAGGGATTCAGAATCATTACTGAATCCATGTTATCTGTTTTCGTTACGATATCCCATCCAGTATACATTATATTATTATGGCATATTTTAAATATAAACATTTGCTTCAATACATTATTTTATTTTCGAAATATTCTCAAGTATTTTAATAATAAGCTTAAAGATTGTATTCAAGATTTAAATAAGCCCAAATAGCTGTACCTTTTACATTGAAGAGTACGTAATGAGCAGGTATTAACATTTGGAATAAGATTTCTATACAATATCTTATTTGGAAACTACAAGGCATTTTATAAATTACAAACTTGTTATTATTCGTATACATGAGACCTATTTATAATAAAATAAAGATATTGCACTAGTTTCTGCTTCACGGTTTTGCCGGGTTTTTAAAATACATATTTCCTTAGGCCTTCTTTACTATATCTCTATATTAAATATATGTATAATATATAGAGTGAATTTTTCTAATAGGCATGAATGGCCCAAAGTACCTATATGTACTAGCGAAACATGCTCAAAGGAGTCTCGAGACTGATTTTGATAAAAAAACTACTTGAATTTTCAAAGAAAAACTCAAAGATGACTTGATATTTGGTATACATTAGTAAATTAGATGACAATGCAAGTACAGTAAACAAAACGGACTGTCACCAAAAAAACTTGTACTAAAAATATTATTTTTAATAAAAACTTATTTTCAAATTCAATTAGAGATTAGAGCTCAGAAAATTCAGTAATTCCTGCCCACGTTTGTAAAAATCACTGTAAGTATATTATTTATTTTCTATTGTAGGCACTGATTTTAATAAGTATAAAATAAGGCCACGGCCCAATTAATAGCGTCGGCTATGACAGTATACAAAATAAATATATTTTTTAAAGAAACAGTCAAAGACGCTTTTGTTGTAAATTATTAAAATATATTCACAGAAAAATAAATAAAAGTCCATATGACTTTCTTAATTTGAATTAGCTGATTGATTGTTGTAAACAACTGCCTCCTATCCCAGATTTATTACTGCTGGATTAACTAGTTGATACACTTGGAAAACTTGACGGGCCACAAACTAATCAAAACTAAACCAAAAAAATACCGACTTCTTAGTCTTCTTCGCAGGCAAATCTCAAAAGGAAATAAGCTAGCTCTATTTATATTTAATCTACTTTCGAGTTTCAGCTCAGCGGTGAGACGTCTGGAATTTATAGCCGTTTCAAACTTAACGTAAATTGACGCGCAGTTAATTATTATCCAAAGTTAACAATAAAGATATCCTTGAGAACTCAGATATTATTATATTCAAAATAATAGAGAATTTTGGGACTAATATTTTATAGCATATAGTTTTATAATTTAAAGTATCTAGATTTTGGTTACACAATCTTTTGCACATTGCTTATCAAATGTATTTATGATACGTATATATATGAGAATGTCTTGATATTCCCAATACTATACAGGTGAATTATTTTTTCCAGCCAGTGAGGGCAACTTCTGAACTACAGGTCTTTGAGAAAAACGCTGAAAGAAACCCCGAACGGAATTTTTAAGAAAATAAAAATGCCATAATGTGTACCTATGTCTAAAAGTTTCTTTATCTGCTTCTACGTCACAATACGAACAAAATTATGTATGAGAATCTTGATCACATGTTGCTAAAAGTTATCAAAATTTACCTCTAATTGTTTGCCAGAATACTAAGACCTAATTCTTTCTTGGTAAACATATTGAGGTCCCTGCGAGATGTGCTCCACCTCGTCAAACTTTACGCAGGATAAAACCATGGTCAAGGAAAATATAAAAAAATATTTTGGATAACTTCTAGCAACTTGTGAGCAAGATTGTCGTACATAATTTTGTTCATATTGTAAGGTAGAAGTAGAATTCAGAAAATTTTTTTTTTTTAGTTTCCATATCTCCGAACATACTCATTAAAAACATGTCCTACAAAGAAAAATTTTCAAGTACGCTGCAGCAAATTGAAAAGTATTAAAATTCACTGCATTTTATTAAATTAAATGACATGCCAACATATTAACGTCAAATGCTCACTAGACAACTCGCTGTCAATGTGAACACAGCTTCAAATACCGGCCGAAAATTTTACATTTCAATTGTTACGAGACTGAGAATATTTTTGTTATTTTCATTCGTGCCTTTGTAATGCCTATGTGTAGGTGGCAGCCCTAGAACATGAAACATATTGTCGGCATTATCTTTTATTATTAAAATTCTTCATTTAGTCGAAGGTCGGAATGTAAAGGGAACATGAGTTTCAGAAGCATTCGCTTTGTGAATGTAGGTTTTTATTTTGTTTTAGAGGTTTCAGTCGAAAAATTATATTATTTCAGGACTTATCCATATCAATGTCTACCAACATAAATTTACTTATCAGTGTTCATAGAGTCTAATTTGTATTTCTTTAGAATGTCTACCAAATTCATAAGTATCTACAAAGGAATTTAAATAAATTTTATTTTTGTTTTTTTTTATGTTTATCATAATTTATCGAATACCTAATAAAATTAATTATTATTAACTCCATTATAATCACCAATTTATATTCCTAAATGTTCTCATGTTGCAAAATTAAATCCAACTACTAATAAAACAATACAAGAAATGCAAAATATAAACCTTAAATAAATCACCACGTTGACGAAAACAAAAAATATGTCTGCCTACAAAAATCTACGATTCGTTGCCAATAAAATATTCACAGGCATGTTTCCATAAGTTCTTACTACTTATCCTAATAACATCTGCCCTTTGTAAATAAGGCTATTATCCAATGATTAATTGTGTGGTCTAAGTAATAAGATACTCGTATAAAAAGGTTGGCAAAGGTTTGACGTAACAACATTAATGGATCTAATAAACTGATTTTATTGTTTGAAAATCTTAATATGTGATTTGGTTCTCTATTTACGAGGAATCTAACTCCGCAAATAATAAGACTTTTAGCACTGATAAATAACAGTACCAATTAATCACTGCATATAAATATTGAGTGTGTCTGTAACATAGCCAATCAGAGCTCAAATAGATTTCAAATAAAATGAACGGCATTGCACTTCTTTGGGTGATTTTTTCTATGGGTGGAGATTTTGAGGTGGCATATTTTCGAAACCTATGTTGGGTTAGTCATGCTGAACAACTTTTACTAAGGCAACAATAGTCAATTCTCAAAAAAAAAAAATTACTTTCCATAGTAAATGTCAACCTTGCTCGATCATAATGTTTGAAAAGTAAAAAAAAAATGTTGAGTATTCAGTGTTAGTTCCATAGTAAAAGTTGTTCAGCATGACTAACCCAACATAGATTTCGAAAATATGCCATCTCGAAATCTCCACCCAGTATATAGGAAGATAATGCTCGTTTTTTAAGAATATACTTAATTCGAATTAGGAGGTGGAGTATTTAGTACTCTACCAGATAACATAATTAATCATACTAGCTCTGACGATATAAAATCCGAAGTGGTTATTAACGTTCAACAGTCCTAAACCTATGAGTGTTTTGGAAGGTACATACTAAGCGAATGAAAGCGAATGTTCAGTTATACTCTTTACACTCATGGTCGAACGTATTTCTCATTTATTTGTTAGGCTTTCCATACGTTCACTGAATGTGCGGACTCTAAGTAGAGACCCAAAAAAGGAGATTTACATAAAGTTAAAGGTTGATTACCGAACCGGTGGTTACTTCATTAGCTTTGACCTTCATAAGTCTCCTGGGGCTAAAGCTGAATAAATATATGATTACGCTGACTAAAAATATGAGATTGACTAAACAGCATTATAATTTTTAATAGACATCAAAAAAAGGAGGAGGTTCTCAATTCAGTAGATTTTTTTTAAAGTTTGTTACCTCATAACTCCGTCATTTATTAACCGATTTGGAAAATTCTGTTTTTATTTGAAAGGGTACATTTCCCGTTTGATCCCATTGTCATCAGATCAGGATTGATTACTTCTTAGTGTACTTTGAAGTCGGTTTAAGGTTTTTGTAAAACAGTCCAATTATTCTATAAATAGTCGACCATCTTAACCATCAGACCCTAGTAACAGAGTGCTTGTCAGGGCGGATGAAACGAGCCAAGCTCAATGGGGTTGCCGGCTCCATCATCAGATCAACTCCATGTCATAATAATATTGAATTGTTATCCGATTTACATAAACCTACATACATTTGCATACAAAATTTTAGCTCAATCGGAAACCGGGAAGTAGGTCAGATTTAACTTGAAATACTTACTTGATTTAACTAAATTGTAATTATTGATCATAAACAACAAATTGATTTAAAAACAAAAAAATTATAACTTTTTTACTTCTAAGGAGAAAACCAACCAAGTGCGAGCCCGACTCGCACACCGAGGGTCCCGTATAAACGTATGATGTAAGTAGACATTTATTTTCGGATTTTTCCCTACAAGACATTAATTAATTAAAATCTTTTGCCTTTCATGATTCTTCTATTTTTTATTGCTCCGAGGTATTGTAGGCTTGATGATTTGATATTAAATTCAACTTGATACCTCCATGCGTTCTTGAGAAAAAGGATCTCTTGATAGGCGGACAGACGGACAACAAAGTGATTCGGAACCCTAAAAATACTTCTATCTCTTCGTCTTCTGTCGAGCAACAACAAGGGGGGGACGAGACTGCGTGAGAGAGGGTCGCGGCGCGTGACCTCGACGACGAGGTCGGTAACGAGGTGAACGGTCACCGCGATTCGCATCTGTATTTGTATTTTTGCGAGCTTCGGAAGCTGCGAGCTGAGCTAAGGTGATTGGGTCATCGGGCTCGATGAGGACATGCCTCGGCCGGCGGACGTTGGATATAAGGGATGGCGTGTAAGTAGCCGTCTTGACTATTAATGGATTTGAATGATTGACCGCGGTGTCAAAGAATTTGCGTGAGGCGCGTTTCATGAATTGACGGACCATGGGAAGGCCCAGGTCTGATTATACATTCTGCGTTAGCACCTCAAGTACTACAGTATAGTGATGCACCAATTGAATGGTTTATATCGATATTTACCTTAAAAGGACAGAAATAGTCGATCAATTTGATAGGGCGATGGCTGCCACACGTGTCATACTTGTGAACAGGTGCTGCTTGTGGGGGCTGGTCTGCTTACGTTTGCCAGTTACTTATTAAAATATCGATTCAGTCTACTTTGTGGTTTTGCCGCCGCGCTGGGGCATGCAGTTGTTGAATCTAAGCTGGTTTTGAAAAGAGTAATTGCTGAGTTTATTGCCGGCTCTTCTCAGCAAATGCAACCTTCCGAACCGGTATTAGAGTTTTAGAGTCAGACTTTTCATAAGTGCCTGCGAAGGTCTATTTGAATAAATGACTTTGAATTTTGTATTTTAAATGTGAGTTACTTTTTCTCAAAACAACTTGAGTGTGGTAACGAGACATGCAAGTATTACAAAGTACGGTATCCGTTCTATGGTTACCTCACGTTATTTTTCTTTACAGGAAAGGTCAACCTTATTACAGGAACTCGCAAGCTTTGCCACGGCATTTGATTTCACTGTAACTGAGCCATAAATCATTGCCTTCTTCTTAGTTGGTACCCACCTTGTGGCTACTATCCTCATGTAGACAAAATAGGTTAGTTAGCAACCCCTCCCGCCCCCCACTCTACAACGCTGATGGCGACCACCGTGGGGTTTTAGCCGGTAAAAGTCCGGCATACCCTGGCCGCTATCCCTGGGGCGGTCGGGTATCATATGAAGATTTCCCGTAAAAAAATAAAATAAAAAAATAGTTTGCTACCTACCAATAAAAAAAAACATCTAAATTTTATTCACTTCAAACGGTATCCGTTGCACACACGTATCACTTTTAAACGATATTTTTTTAACGGTTTCATATAATATGATACTCTATGGTGTATTTTAAGACTAAAACACTTTCAATATTTTCATATCCTACTATGTACTATGTAAGTTATTGGAGAGAGTTGCTCATAATATTTTATATCCATACTTAGCTCGCTTTATTCCTCCCCAGCAACATGGTTTTGTTAAAGGTCGTTCCACCAATACAAATTTGGCTGTCTTTATGAATGACGTACTGCATGGTATGGATGGAGCGGGTCAGGTTGATGTGGTCTACACGGATTTTGAAAAAGCCTTCGACCGGGTGGACCACATAATCCTACTGCGCAAACTCCAGGAACTAGGTATATGCGGAAACTTACTTAGATGGGTGGAGTCCTACCTGAAAAACCGCAGTCAGGCAGTTGTCGTCGGTGGTTTCCGTTCTAACTTCATAACCATCACCTCGGGGGTACCCCAAGGCTCAATAATGGCTCCTTTATTGTACGCATCCTATTTATACGATATCACGAAGTGTTTTCACCACTCGAATTTCCTTCTGTATGCAGATGATACAAAAATATATCACAATATTAAGAGTATGCAAGACTGCGAGAGTCTACAGGAGGATCTCGGTCGTCTTCATCAATATTATATAGATAATCGTATAAATGTTAACATTAATAAATGCACGTTTATCACTTTTACGCGTAAAAGGCAAGCCGTTACTTTTAATTACCACTTCGATAATGTTTCCATCCAACAAACTAAAATGATCAAGGACCTCGGAGTCCTACTCGACTCAAAATTAACATTTTCAAATCATATCGATCACATAGTTAATAAAGCGTACAAAAACCTTGGTTTCATAGTGCGAGTGTGCAAGGCGTTCTCAGACATAGACTGCTTAAAACTACTTTACTTTACATATATCCGCAGTGTACTGGAATACTGCAGTAACATTTGGAATCCTCACTACATGATATATAAACAGAATATTGAACAAATACAATCCAAATTCCTGAAACATCTCAATTTCCGTACATACTACAAAGCCAGCGACTATGCGACTGCATGCAAGCATCACCACCTCATGTCTCTTGAAAACAGGCGTACCCTACTGGACATGCTGTTCCTGCATAATGTGTGTAGTGGCAGTATTGAAAGCACTGCTTTGTCATCCCTCTTTCTCCAACTTAAAGTGCCGTCAAAACGAACTAGACATACTAGTTTATTTCACACACCACATAGTCATACTAACTACGCTTACAACTCTGTTATAAGTAGGACATTACGTACATATAATAAGGACTTTGACTCTGTGGATGTTTTCCACTGTCCTAAAACATGTTTCAAAAATTACATTACGAACATAATAAATAAATGTGGCTAAATATAAAATATAATATATATATTAAAAACATACATACGAAAACTCATTCATTCATACACACATTCATACTCACTCACATACACACCCCTACACATCCACACCTCCACCCACACACAGTCATACTGTATTATATTATTATTATTTTATGTTTTCAATTTTGTGTCCTATAAATACTCTGCTCATCGGGCACATACTGGTATCTTTCTTACTTTAAATTATAAGATAAGGTAATACATATTGTTAATCCTTAATTGGCTGTAAGTTATATTTAATTAGATAATATATTAGTTTTTAAGAGCTGTGGATTATGTAACAAATAAATAAATAAATAACTATCCCTATATATCAATAGATTATAAAAACTTTATCTAAACCACATTCGTGTCCCGTCACTAAAGAAAATACCTTTCGAGATTATTCGAGTAAACAAGCCAAGTCGATAACATTACCGAGTAACACGTGTGAGATTTCCGAATCCTCGATATATTATTTGATCGCTTTTCGAAGCCACAAAAAATGAAATAAAAGTTATCACCGTTTATTTCTCCTTTTGTTATTCAGTAAGGCGTCAATCCCACAGCAGTCTAGAGTTCTGCGGTCAGAGTTACATGTGCGATCTCCTTGACCGCCGCGGTCGCTGCGTGAAATTATCAAAAGCATCACACTACAGTGAACGCGAAATGCAGAACTGGGGGCCTACCACAAGCTCTTAAAACAAGGTTAAAATAACCTTATTTGTTTTTTGTCCCGTTTTGACGTCGGATGTCAAAGAAAGACAAAAGTCAAATAAGATTATTTTAACTTTGTTTTAAGAGCTTGTGGTTCGCCCTCTGACCGCAGAATTCTAGACTGTTTGCTGTGGATTCGGCGCCAACTATCTTTTTTGTCGTGTTATCGCTGTTTCGAATGGGAGTTTAAATTCATATTTTCAAAAACGCCTTCGCTTCTTTCTGAATCCAAAATTGATTCTTTACATAACGTGATATTTTGTTGTGGTATATTATTGAATGAATTATCAATCAATAAATATTTTTTTCAGTAAATAATTTATTTGTGTAATAAATAATAAACAAGAGAAGGAACAAAAGTATCATCCAAAATAAAGATCGCTCTCTGCGACATTCTTTTGATGTTAGAATTTTTTTTTAAATATGGAGATCTGTAAGTACGATCCCATCAAAAACATTCTGTAAAAAACTAGCCATGTCTCGATGGAGCTGCTTGTTTATCTCTAAAAAGTAATGAAATCTAGACAAAGTCGTGCCAAGTCTAAGGTTCCTTACTGAGATTTCTTTATTATTATAGTTAATGTTGTATGACTTGGCCGTTCATCTCAGATCTTTATTTACCAGAAGCTTCAAAGTAATATTGTAAAAATACACGTTGTTATTGAATTTTACTCCAGCTTGAGATAATAATTACAGCTGAGACAAAGACTGAGTGGCGACCGGTAGAAATACGAAGAAGGACGATGACCGACTAAGCTTTTTAAAGACTACACTATATATATGTTTATACACTGACGAGCAATATAATTAATAATCGGACTCGCACACGGAGGGTTCCGTACAATATTAACCAACTATTTATTTATTTGTTATTATTAAAAGAATACATAAAACTTATACATAAAGTGTGTGTGACATAAACCATTTTTGGTTTTTACGCACAACATCGATTCGTCGGTACAAAAAAAAAGTATTTAGTAAGTAACAAATAACAAACAAATAAACTCAACTTAGCTATGAAAAAAATACGCCAAAAAACGTTTCTTGTATGGATTTTATATCATTTTTTTATTTTTTGTTATTCCGGCAATAGAAATACACATTCTCTGTAAATTTCAGCTGTCTACCTATTACGGTTCATGAGATACAGCCCACTGAAAGACGGACGGACGGACGGACGGACAGCAGAGTCTTAGTAATAGGGTCCCGTTTGGCAAGGAACCCTAAAAAAACCACTTGCAAATTGCCCAAGTCATAAAGTTCTTTCTTCTTACTCGTTCTTTAACATATAAAATTATGTTTCTTTTTGTTTAATGCGTTGTTCAATACAATTGATTGTTGCTTTTCACTTCAAGACGCTATCTTGCGTGGATTAAGAATTATTCACGATTTATGTTAGTGGTTCTTTTATATTGCTCGTCATTGTATGTGATGGTGAGAGGAATGGACGAAAGATCATAGTTACTGTATAGAGTGAAAAGAATCATGGCCAGACCCATACATTGATTTGTACAAAAAAACTTTTTAGAGAGTTTTAATTCACTTCCAATGTTGAGATTACATTATCAGCAACAAATTAATATACTTTGGCTATCCAAAGAGGAAACGCTGCCAGCCTTCTGGGAATCCTGCCGTTAATCGGAAGCAGCGGCAGGCTTGAGGAAATTTTCTATATATAGATTGTATTTTGTACATATTTGTTGTAAATAAAGTCCTATTAAAAAAAATATAAAAATATATATATATATATATATACTTGAAATATTTTATAAACCCGGCAAAACATAACAACAATATAATGGTTTTGGTCGCGATTCGCCGGCATGGCATAGAATGTCGCACTTTTATCCAAGGTATTTTAAATGTCTCAAGTTATTCTTTAGGCACCAAGAATCAATAATAACCTCATTTCAACGTCTCTAAAATCTTTATATTTTTGTACAAATCTCGCCATGATTCTTTTCTGTCTAGGGTATCTTTGTAAACAATGTGGGCAGTGGAAAACCGCCTGAGCGTTAATATAAAAAAATATTCAGTCATATCATAATTTCAAATTGTGTTGCCGATCATCACAAAGCCTTAGGCGACTCTCAAGTGCAATTGGCGGAGCACCCGGTACGTGCTTGGCAAATTATCAAGACTTGAATTATTATGGTCATTTATTACAAATCACGGAGGGTAGATCAAGACTACCCAAGAAACCTATTTTCTAAGAATAAGTGTAAAAATTATAACATAGATCTATTCATCTATTCAGGCTTTAAAATCAAGGGATTGTTTATTGGTACAATCTATCGCATATGTTTATCAAAAACTCGTTATTATTTCTTAGTAACTTTATTACTAAGAAATAATAACTATTTTTGTTCTAGCCGCCAACCCGCAGTGCCCGTGCTCATAAAGACGAACAAATATTCTCTGGATTATAACCGTATTATTATATAAGTATAACCTTTATTTTGTTGTAGCTATTTCTATAGGATTTGTCTGTGGTACACGATCCATAAAATAAAATAATAAAATCCATAAAATAATATAAAAATAATAAATAATAAATGTATTTATTTTCTCCCGTTTACAATATTTAACAAAATATAAGAAAAATAATTAATTACATATATAGGACTTAATTAAATATGTAGCGGGAGACAGGAGTCCAAACTGAGTAGACCCCGTACTATGGATCCCCTGGTCTCCGCCTCTCAAGATTTACAAATTTCTATTTCATTTTCAAAAAAAGTAAAAATAAAGTTTATATTTAAATTACTGGTAAACATAACAATAAAAAATCTAGGGTATTGCTTACAAAATTAAAATAAGATTCTGTATGTATAGTGTTGTGTTGTATAATGTTGTAGGAGTATAATGTAGTAAGTGTATAGGTGTATAATATAGTAAGTGTATAATGCAGTAAGTGTATACAATTGTATGACGTAAGGTGAGTATATAAACATGTGTGGGGAAGTGTTTATGTGTATGTGTGTATGTGCAATATAAAACCAAATAGGTAGGTACCTTCCATCCTGTGAGTGTACCCTTTTGACACGCAAAGTACAAACACTCGCGTCCACTATTAGATTTATATCTGTGTTACAAACTGTCAATACAAATACAAGCCGCCATTTTTCTTTAATGGAACGGATATAATTACATACATATATTATTATTAAACTCTTTTCCCTACAAATTTTCACACTCATTTCGATAAATATTTATATACAAATGTCTGGATTCATGACATTGCATATAAAATTGCTAATTCCAGGTGGAATATTGAACAAATTTCTCTAATATAAATTAATGTGGTTACTATAAATCATGCATTATAAACATACCTATAGATAGATGCTCGTGATTGTGGTTTTATGTATGACCATATTGTTTACTATAATTGTGTTAATTAGTTTAAAATTTAGATATTTATAACAAGCTTGGCTTTTATTATTAGGTATAGAATTTCCAGTTTTTTTTTTTTTTTCTGTTTATAGGCCTGTGTTTGACCGCAATCTCACCATGGTAAGTGATGATGCGGCCGAAGGTGGTAAGCACACAAAGCCTAGAAGGAGCTGGCTCTCAAGTGCAGCTGTCGGAACACATCGAAAGGTGCTTGGCGACAGATTTTCAACTTGAGGGTGGTAGCCAGTCAGACGGGTACCACAAAGTACACTACCACCGTGCTATGGTTTCCTCATGATGTTTTCCTTCACCGAAAGCTCAAGCTCATTGTAGGATTCGAACCCGGGACCTTCGTCTCGGTATCCGACGTCACTACCACTGAGCTATCATCGCCTTAAAATCGCCTTTTTGTTAGTATATAAGCCATATAAGGAATCTATGTTCGAAATTACAAGATTCTTATTATTGTTTTTTTATTGTATTGTTAGATCCCATTATTGTCAAAACAAGATGGATCTAAAAATCTAAATTAGTACCTATATACCTACTCTAATAATCTTAGCTATATACTATTGTTGTTTCACTGTTAGCGCCTTTGCACATTATAAGAAAATGTCTTATGTCTTGTTAGACATGAAAACCGGTTGAGATCTTGCTCGCCGAACTTGTCCGCGTAAGGGTACTAAGGCTAAATTTTGGGCCCGTACCTTCATGTAAGGGACAAAAACAAATTAGACATGTATTATAAGAAATTCAGTCGCACTTACGGTTGGGTTTGTTCCCGGGAATAAACCCAACTTCGAGTAAATTTCCAATTTGGTGGGAAAAAACCCGGGAATTTTCCCATTGGCTGGGAAAATACTCAAATGGTCACATTTACTAGATTTTGCGTATATAGCGAGAGAGACCTTAACAAAATCGTTTGAATAACATTTAACAAGATTTCTAGTAGGGTCATACCACGGTCATACACATATATATCATACAATAAATTTTTTTTTTTTTTTTGTGATGAAGGAGTGCATTGTTTTTAAAAAAGTGACGTTTTGGGGTTGTGGTGGACAGGCGACAAAGCATCTAAAAATATTTTTTTAGGTACAAAAAGCCACATGAGTATTTTCTCGCCGTTCGGGAATTTTTTTTTTTTTTTTTTATACCACTTAGGTGGCAAACAAGCATACGGCCCGCCTGATGGTAAGCAGTTACCGTAGCCTATGGACGCTTGCAACACCAGGGGTATCACTCGCGCGTTGCCGACCCTGAAGAAACCGCTTCACACCCTTTTTGAAGAACCCCATGCTGTACTCCATTGGGAAAACCACGGCAGGGAGCTCATTCCACAGACCGAGCGTCCGCGGAAGAAAACTCCTTTTAGCCCGCACAGTTCGAAACAATTCTGGTTTCAATGTGTGTGAATGGACTCCCTGTCGATGGCGAGAGTTGCGATGGTGAAAGGTAGCTGTGGGCATCAAGTCGAATAATTCCTTAGAACACTCTCCGTTGTACAAGCGGTAGAACACACATAACGAGGCAAAGTCTCTCCTCAGACTGAGTGGCTCTAAACCGCTTGTGAGCTCGGGATCGTCAACAATTCTGATGGCACGTCGCTGAACCGAGTCTAAAGGCCCCAGCTGGTACTCAGGAGCTCCCGCCCATAGATGGCAGCAGTACTCCATATGAGAGAATTTACCCGTATTTTTCCATTATTTCCCGTATTTTTCTTTTCTTCCCATTTTTTTTTCTTTCCCTGCCCATCCCTAGACTGGTTGTTATATGAGACCGTGCATATTACAAGAAATGTCTGATCAGACACGCCCATACATTTTATGTCTTGTGTCTGATAAGACACAAGCAATTTTCTTATAGTGTGCAAAGGCGCTTAGAAAGACCAACAAGGCCAAGCGATCCTTCTACTATTGAAAGTCTGAGTAGGTACTACCAGCGGTTCCCAGCCACGTCGTCGGTCTATCTGGTAAGAAGGCATCCTCACACATTGCATTCTGGTAGATAAGGGCTACTTTTCAAAAAAAAAAATAATCTGTCACTATTTGTCCAAAATGTCAAAGTAAATGAAGAAAATAAATAATGTGTGTACTTATCTCGTACCTACTATGTAAACGAAAGTAAAAAATTTCCCGGGCGGCTTTGCTTTCTACACCAATCATAGATAATAGTAATAAGATCTCAATTTCATCTGTTCGTATTTTGTAGAGCACGTATTATATAAACGCAATGCGTCAGTAATAATCGGTAATTTGTGGGAAATTGTTGGACGGCGTCGTGCGTCATCGAGCAATTCGCAAAATTGTTTGTATCACTGTGGTTATCACTACGATCAATTCTCAAATGGAGAAAATAAATGCTACGCTAAAATCTGACATTTACATTGAACTTTTTCCTATGGCAGGGACTTATTCATTTCACCTCTTAGAGCAGATTGTTCATGCAAAACGAAACGTGCTCGATTTGTGTATCGATATACTTACATCTGCCAAGGAATAATGTCCATCATTTTTCTTTTTAATTATTTTATTAAGACCCTAAAGGGAATAAACCTTGTTATGAATAATCTAGTTTAATTATTGAAAGAAAATAATCGATAACAGATAAATTGGTGGATTTCACATGACTTAGATTTTTTCTTGGGTGGTAGTAACTTCGAAGTTTGGCCCCGCGACTTGAACCTGAAATCTCATGGGTATAAGCTGGCGCGTTCTTTACTAAAACACCGTGTCTTTTTACAGCAACATCAACTCTAAATAAAAAATAGATAGTCTAACAAATACAGTATTACCCAACTAATATGGCTTATCAATGTACCTGCGCAGAAGATACATTTTCAAAGCGCAGGAAACGCTATTGGTCGGCAGCTGCCGCCATGTTAGCGCGCGCCGTGCGGAGGGACGTGACTTGCGAGTGAAACGGAACTAACAGCTGCAGTGTATTATGAACCTTATAGTAGTGATATAAGGTTGATTGTAAGTTTTAAGCATTCTTTCGTTAATCTTCGGGGCCATACTTTCTTTTCTGTGCGAACGAAGATTCACGACGCGCCTTATTAGTTGGGTACTACTGTATCTCCAAAACACGTGACATTTTAGAAACTGTCTGATTCGTGCATAAACATATATTTTTCATTTAAAACAATACGTGAGTCTGTCATACAGAAAAGTATTTTTAGGCCCGTTCAAATGCCAAATAATTTAAATTTGGTACAGATATTGTAAGGATTTATTTGAGAAATAGGAATAGCTTATTCAAAGTTTTTACAGCGATTAAGATGAAAGGATGGCTGCAAGAAATTTGAAAGATAGGTATTTAACAAATCTATTGCTGTTGCGCTGTGGCCCGGATATCAATGTGTGAGTGAACAGACTGTGCATGGTGCAAGTGTGCGTGCCGTAGCTCGCACCGCTCCCACCGACCGCCCGCCCCTCGATTTTACTTTACTTGTAATATGTATTATATTTCTGTGATTCGGCCGGCGACTGGCAAGTTGATATACCTTTCAGCGCTTGCAGTTCTGTTGTTCCAAGTGACATTAGGGATTTTGAAATTAGAACAAATACGTTATTTTATTTGTATTTTGAGTCGATATAAAAAAATAGATTATATATTCGACATTTATGTATGTAATATTATTGGAACTGCATTATATTCACATAATGATAATCTATTAGGGCTTCCAAACAAATACCTATACAACATTTTATAGATTTATATTTGTCCACAGTCCACGCATTTCTTCGAAACTATTTATCGAATTGTGAACATTATTTTTTTAATGCCTTATATATTTACTTCAACTTATAGGAACAGTGCGAAAGTAAAAAATAACTCTAATCTGACACTGTCTTGATGTCAGCTATAATATTTTTAATTGAATATATACGACGTGCTCTTCCGTGACTTTAAGATATTTTCAGTTTACAGTTATTTCATAGTTTTTTGTGTATTATGAAGTAGTTTTTTTTACTAGTGAAAGAGCTTATTTATACGTATAAAACAAGCCCTTGAAATAATATTATAGAATCATAATAAAACGTAGCTCGTATCAAGCCAGGCCTTCACGCGTATTACTCCATATCTTGAAAAAAACTGAACCGGATTTTGATGAAACTTCTTCACAAAATATTAAAAATAACTCTAATCTGACACTGTCTTAAAGTCAGCGAAATATTTTTACTGGAATACGTCGTGCTCTTTTGCTGACTTCAAATCAGCGTTAGATTAGAGTTATTTCATTCTTTTTAGTGTATTTGGAAGTCGATAAAAAAAAACTTTTTTTTTGTGTGTATTTTGAAGTCGATTTAGTTTTTTAAATTACTTTTTTAATTCAATTACCAACTTTTTTATTTCGTATTATTTAGAATTTGACCAAGCTCAAGCCAAGCCGCCGCACGTATTACTTATTCCATATCTTGAAAACAACTGAACCGATTTTAATAAAACTCTCACTGTGTTGAAGTAAATGTAAACCAATAAAAAAAATGTCACAATCCGATTAATAGTTTCAGAGAAATGCGTGGACAAACATACACCTATGAAATTTTGTATATCAGTTTGGAAGCCTGAAATTTTGTGAGGAAGTTTCATCAAAATCAGTTCAATAGTTTTTAAGATATGGAATAATAAGTGTGTCGGGCTGGCTTATTGATACGAGCTATGGGCGTTGGTTGTGTCAAAGGGAAAATATCTGAAAACTTTGGTCAAATCCTCGTAAATGTAAGAAAAAATGAGTGTTGTATGAGTGGCCCCTTTAATTTTTCTTTTTCATTTTTATTATTTTTTGTTATACCGGTCATAGAAATACATATTCTCTGAACATTTCAGCTGTCTACCTATTACCGTTCATGAGATACAGCCCACCGACAGACAGACGCACGGACGGACAGCGGAGTCTTGTTTGGCACCCTTCGGGTACGAAACTAAAAAGTATAGTCACAATCCGATTAATCGTTTCCGAGAAATGCGTGGATAAATATACATACTTACAACCATACATACACCTATAAAATGTTGTATATTTGTTTGGAAGTCCTAATAGATTATCATTTGAAAATATAATATTGTTTGGCAGTTCAATAATACATACATACGTGTCGAATTGATCATCATCCAAACAGGAATGAAGAATATAGTCTGATCTAACCACAAAAAGTGCGGACCAAATTTCAACATTTGGTCCGCACTTTTTGTGGTTACATGAGACTATATTCTTATCTAACCAATTTATTTTATGAATTCTACTATTCTCTATTTTAGTGAGAAAATGATGAAAATTACTGAAGTCTACTGAAATTTACCCAAGAAATATGACAAGTAACGAGCTCCGTGTATTTTATTAAAACAAATAAAATTTATGACGCAATGATTTAGGCATTCTATCCACTGAAATTCTTATGCTAGGATATTATAATTATATATTTATTCATAATAATATTGGTTATATATTATACATATGTAAATTCCCGAGTGTTTAAAAATATTAAACGGAAATGAAAAATATAGAAATTTAACATTTTGATATTGATTAAAAAAAGTCTATAAAGGTAAAGTATTGAAAACACAAGTTTATTACAAGGTAGCCCATTATATTGAAGATAAAGATGTCTGGTAAATAGTATCACTCTGCACAAGTGCACATTGTACAAAATCCAGTAGATTACCTACATAATTATGAACCAGTGCAGGTTATTATTTTTTATTTATTTTGTATGTTGTTTTTTTTTATGTTTTGCGTTTTTATGATTGTGTATCTTCTTATTTTGTAAAACAAAAATAAAAAGTATGTATGTATAATGTTTTGGAAAAAAATAGCCAATATTGTCAGATTTTCCAAAAAAAATATTTAATAAGTGTAACCTTGTTGAGTTTCTTGCGTGTTCTTCTCAGTTGAAGGCCGACTTACGAACTGGTGGTAACTTCAGTAGCTTTGACCTTCATAAGTGCCCTACTAGGGCCTAAATTGAATAAATGGCTTTGACTTTTATTTTGAATGCTTTTCGTCAAAAATGACCAAAAGAATTGGTCGCGGTTCAGAAGTGCGTGTGACACGTGTCACAATGGGACAACGCTTCCTTGAGCATCTTATATCAAATTCATTGACATTCAAATGCCATAATTATAGGCTAAAATTTACAGTATCAAGGGTTTTACATATTGTTCAAAGTTTTTTGTCATCAGAATTGCACAAAATTCTTGCCTTCTTTTGCTGCAATTTTGATGATCGGACTATCTGACGATTTTACACCCTTACGCAGCTTTCCAACAAATATCGCTTTCCATTCGCTTAGCATCGTGCCTGAAGTGAGCAGCACACCTAACATTTCCTATTCAATTGTTTACAATAAGAACATATAAATTTATTATCGCTTCGCAAACGTACCTTACGTTTCACAAGTAGCACTAGGTTAGTTACATTTCAAAGGAAATTTATATCGATATGGACGCTCGTTTGGTGGGTAAAGTATTGCCAAATGCACTAACTGATTTACATATAGCATAACATTTTTGTTCGTGGAAGTCTGTTTATTTTTAACGGACGGGAAGTGAGGATAATGTCTTTACGATTTATGTGTAATGTTCATAAATATAATAGAGTTCAAAGAGGAAATTGCGTTGATGAATGGTGTTCGTTTCGTGTTTATTGAATTATGCACAAATAATTTATATATTTTCATATATACAACCTATACGCTTTGTATAAACTCGGGATACTCGGGATACTCGGGAACACAATTGATAATTGTGTTTTATTGAACTGAGAGTATAGGAAAAATCTAAACAAGGAGATATGGGAAATCATTATTTGGGGCATTTGCCTTTTTTCACTACAGACTTCCATAAAAATTACAATAAAAAATCTCACATTAAAAATAAAAATATAGCGCACTTCTTCATGTGAAAAGACTTGCCCCCTTATTCATAATAGAGTCATCAAACGTTGATTAGGAAATTTGGTGATCGAAAGAGTGAGACGGGGCACACTATTACACTGATTTAGTTAAAAAGCGATTATGAATAAGGGGGTAGTCTTTATGCAAGAACGAATGCAGGCAAACTTAAAGATTTTTATGTTTCATTACTTTATTTTTATGGAGTCTCGCATTGGCCGCGTTTCGATGCGAACGTGTTGCTGAATCTTATAAACCGTGTAGCGCGGCGCAAGCCGTCGCTCGTAATATTTAATCGCGATGAGTCAACTTGTGGCGAACGAGTTACTGGCGTTCCTGCAGCAGAAGCTGGATGTGATGGACGAGGTTTCCGCAATCCAGATCTGTTCAACGAACTTCAGCGAAGAGGATATCGCAGCTTCTAAGCTACTCTTGTTCAAACTGCTGAACAAGACAGACAAGATGGTGTCCCGCCGGCGTGACGGGACGAAGAAAAGCATCCAAGACATCATCACGCTGCTAAAGGAGACCGATCCTGACGATGTGCCTACGTTTGTGGCGAAGGATCTGAACAAGCTCCCTCCCGTCACTTTCGACCACGTCGACGTAACGTGCCTGCTGAAAGACATCGTTTTTCTAAAGGCAAGCCTCGTGGATGTGCAGAAAAGGTTGGATGCATCCCAAATTACCGTCGCTGATTTGCGCAATGAAGTAATAGAGTTGCGTAAGACAGTATCGGTAACTGGGTCACCATCCAATGCATCGAACAGCAATACGCGTCGCGGAGCGGGCCTCGATTTATCGGGGGCAAGCTTCGCGTCAGCAGTTTTGGCTTCGCCGTCACCATCGATCGCTGAGTCAGCAGAGCGCACACTGAGCGCGCCCCGCTGCCCCGCTCCCGCTCCTGCGGCTCCTCTACGCACCGCCCGCGCTCGCGCCGCACCGCCTACCCGATCCGCTGACCCGCCGGCGCCACCGCCGCCGCCATCTACAGTATTGGCGCCTTCTGTGAAGCCCACGCCTGAAAGGGCTGGTGATGACGGTTTCGTGAAGGTGCAAAGAAAGCGCCGGTCAACCAACAAGAACCGTTGTGGCACGCGACCGGTGGAGTCCAACTCAACCATACGTGCCGCGAAGCCGAACACTCCGGTGTACATATCCCGCCTTCACTACACCACTACGGCGGAGGATATCGTGGAGTACGTGCGCCAAAAAATCAAGTACACGCTGAGGGTGCAGCTGCTGGAATCAAGCCGCAACGTCAACTTTAAGGCGTTCGTGGTGCGAGTTCCAACATGTTTTCTGCACCTCGTCATGGAAGAGGACTTTTGGCCGCAGGACGTGGTGTTCCGTCGCTTTCGTGGACAAGTGCCACACGAACGCACAAAGACAGTGTTTTAGTTTAGTGTTTGTTTTACTATAATATTTATGTTAGTTTGTAAGGTATATATCTATGGGCCACTAGTAGCCTGAAATAAATTAATTATTATTATTATTATTACAACATCATACAAGCCTATGGATTTTTTAAAACTATCATAATTTTTATTACCGTAGTAAGTTTTGACGTGGCTGAATTGGTTCGCACACAAAGTCTGAAAGAGTGGATACGTGCCCACGGGTGGGTACTTGGTAAAAGATTTTGATATACAGTATCCTACCGTCGCACAAGAACGCTTACTAGAAAAAAAAACAGTTCTGGTAATTTTAAGTGTGTTCTGTTCAATTAAGGTCCAAATAGGAACCTTGGATAAGATATTCCTTCTCATATAAGTCTTTACAAAAACTGTTTTAATTTAATACTAGCGAACCGCCCCGGCTTCGCACGGGTGCAATGTCGTAATGAGGTGTCAATAGATTTGCGCGCCCGCGCCCGTCTCGGTCCGCCCGGTTACGGTATCGCGAATACTGTTTCATGCTAATCTTTTAAAATATAAATGATAATGATTTTCTGTAAAAACCAAACTGTATCTACATTAACGTCCGTCGTAAATAACTTATAATATACTATCCTAACCTGTGGTGCTACCCCACCCTACCATACCCTACCCTGCCCTGTCTTAAAAATCAGCCCTAAATACAAATTGGAATTTTGGAGATCGATCGAGACTAAATGTTATATCAAAATAATTCCCTCACCTGCTCCTAACAGACATATTTGATGTGTTTGACGTTGAATCTCATCGATCGATGCGTATGCGATGGCCGACGCGCACGTTTCTGTACAAATCCATCCAAACATTAACATTTCAATCTTCAAGGTTTTATGAGGTGTGAAAAGAAATCAAACAGTTTATTTTTGTTTAATTTGGTTTAACGAAGAACAAGCTTTATAAAAGTTCACTCACAGACATACTTCTCAGTGAAACTTGACACATCAAATATGCGTGGGTAGAAAGCGTTAACAAAAGGCTTTTTTCTGTGAAGGAGTAGTTGAACCCAAAAAAACTAGGATAACTTAAAAGAAATCTCGTGTATTTACGATTTGAAA
Source organism: Polyploca ridens (assembly GCA_951394255.1). Taxonomy (NCBI): domain Eukaryota; kingdom Metazoa; phylum Arthropoda; class Insecta; order Lepidoptera; family Drepanidae; genus Polyploca; species Polyploca ridens. Next base: position 3,906,946 of record OX596266.1, on the reverse strand, counting down.
AACCTCTTGCTCGAATTTATATTCACTTTTCCGGAATGTTTGACAATCCATAGGTCTCCTAGGAAAAAGGCTGTATAAAAAATAGAGAAAAAAGATATTATAAACACTTTTTTGTTTCAGCTTGTTTGACCCTGTTCATGTTAATAAATGTATGTTCCGGAAAAGGGTACAGAAAACCAGTGATTAGGTACCCCAAGGATACTTTGTTTTGGGCCACAGATTTTTTTGTGAAAGGTTGTAAGACTTTTGTTGATAACTGCCCATCGGCGTACAAGTAAGTTAAATAGGTATTTTGTTAATTCGCACCGTTTTAATAAATTCCATGTATAGAAGCGATGATAGCGCAGTATAAAGGTACAAGTTCGTAGCCGACTACAGGCAGCAGCAACAGGCGAAGTGTCGCCACGACACTACTTCTTTCTCTTTCGTTTCTATGTTTTACATATGACATGTCGCTAGCTATTATAAATAAATAAATATCCTGGGACATTCCTCACACACGGTCATCTGATCTCAAACTAAGCATATACTCCTTTTTGTTTGTAAATACATACTTAATATACATAATTACATCCAGACTCAGAACATGCAGACATGTTCATGCACACAAATGCATGTCCTGTCCAACTGTGCCAACTGGTCCGCCACTGTGTCCCAATGTATCAGTATGGATTGTATAAATATATGTATAACATAGAAAACAGGAGTGTCGCGGCGACACGTCGCCTGCTGCTGTTGGCTGCAGTCGGCTATAAACTTGCACCTTTAGCGTCGAATGCCTTCAAAAAGATCGTGGGCTCGTGTCCTATCAAACATTTAAAATAAAAATAAAATAAAAAATTCTATTTAAATAATGATTCAGTTTTCTAAGAAAAGTAAATTTTTCGCGAATTCAGAACTTAATTCACAGTAAAAGTTGTTCAGCAAAGTTCTAAATAACCTAACATAGGTTTCAAAAATATGCCATTTCAAAGTACCTTTGCTCTACAGGACCCAGCAAATCTGTGCCCGGAGCTACAACGACGAATACAAGAACTTCGATAATTACTGCTTCATGCAGTATGAGAACTGCAACAGTTGGCGGAGTAAGTCCTTTGACGTGTCTTTTGTATCATCAGGGGTCCTAAATCAACAAACTTGAGTAAGAAACTCTTGTTAAGTGTAAGACATACTCAAATGAAACACTAAAAGAGGTCGCAAACATAGTCTTTTAATGGCTACCTTCTAAACTTAGGTGGAAAATTTAGACGGGTCAGTGAGTTCGGCTACCTCAAGGGTTGAAAATATGGTCATAGGAGACTACTCCTTAATTTTTGAGTAAAAAAAACATCATCAATCAATCAACCGAAAAAATATAAGTTTATTCGATCCTGTTTCCGACAAGGATCAAAAGGCTCTATAGGGCCAAGTTAGGTTAGGGGTGGTTAGGGTACTAGAAACGTCACAAATCAAAAAACTTTACCCATACATTTTGTAAAAGCCGCCATTTTGTAAATTGTCAAATAAATACCAATCCAAAATCTCAAAATCAATGAAAGATGGAATATTTATTTCGGGGGTTATAGGTATTATGTGCTACAATGACCCCATCCTTCATTTACCCCTTATCATGGTTATAATCATCAATCACATGCAAAAGATAACCAATTATCAACAAAACTGTATCCAGCCTTAAATAAACATGCATAAACATAGAATGTTAAAGTTATATCGACATTTAATAATATTAAACGAAAACTATTTATAATTAATTGATCATTTGTTTAAACTTTGTTATAAACTTTAAAACTGAACTGTAATATTTTAGAGACTGAAAAACTCCAATAGAATGGATATTAGTCTCATGAAAACACATAACTCGTACGTAACAAAGTTTTTGGGTATATTTTGGATCCCTTTATTAATTTTAATTTAATTAATTTTGGTGAAGGATAACGAAAGTTTAGGAGCTTTACAGTTTTTGATATAATATATTCTGCACGTGTATATTTTATAAAGTCATTTATAAGTTCATTTATTTATATATGTATTTTTCGCCCCGCCCATTTCACCCATGTTCCCGAAATCCCGAGGGATCATATATTTTCCCGGGATTAAAAGTATCCTATATGTTATTCCAGGTCATGATCTATATGCGTGCCAAATTTTATCATAATTGGTTGAGCCGTTTAGCCGTCATGTGGTTAAATACAAACTCACTTCTGCGTTAATTATTTAGTAGTATAACATTATTAATGACTAAATGAAGCTAGTAACGAGGTGGAACATTTTATAACCAACCAAATTAAATAGGTACAGTAGTACCCAACTGATATGGCGCGTCGTGAATCTTCGTTCGCACAGAAAAGAAAGTAATGGCACCGAATTTAAGAATAACGAAAAAATGCTTTAAACTTACAATCAACCTTATATCACTACTATAAGGTTCATAATACACTGCAGCTGTTAGTTCCGTCTCACTCGCAAATCACGCCCCTCCGTACGGCGCGCGCTAACATGGCGGCAGCTGTCGACCAATAGCGTTTCCGTCGCTTTGAAAATGTATCTTCTGCGCAGGTACATCGGTAAGCCATATTAGTTGGTGCTTTAGTCCAATTTCTTTGGTACTACTTACTGTACACGACGTATTAATGACACTATTTGTGCCGCTAATAATATTATTTTGGTGCATTCTGCGGAAATCCATTAATATTATAATCCTCATTTAGTAAGGTTTCACACGGATGGAGCATTTTAGTTCATCCATATTCATTATGCAGAGTGCAATTTGCATTCTACATTTCCCAATTATAATCTAATTAAAACTTTTTAAACGTGGAAGAATAAATGTTTTGCGAACATTAGTTTGCATAATATGATTTTAAATTAGCATGGACCATTGAGTTACTGCCTCATTTATACTGTGACACTGATATCTCGACTATCATATAGGTAACAATGGTGTTGAATAGCTGTAAAATATAACGACTTTGTCTAGACAGCGATTTACAATTTATGATAGAAAATGTCAGAGAAAGTAGGAATAATTTTCATGGTGACCTATTTTTAAGAATTATGACGGACAAAGTTCGTAGAGTTAGTAAGCTGAAGTGGCAATGGGTAGGCCACATCGCTCGAAGAGCCGATAACCGATGGGGAAGAAAGGTTCTCGAGTGGCGACCACGTACTGGAAAGCGCCGAGCGGGACGCCCTCCCACCAGGTGGACCGACGACCTGGTCAGAGTCGCTGGGCGCCGCTGGATACAAGCGGCCCAGAACCGTTTGAAGTGGAAATCAATGGGGGAGGTCTATGTTCAGCAGTGGACATCCATGGGCTGATATGATGATTATGAAGATGAAAGGAAAGTCGCTCCTATTATTTCTCTCAGCACTATGACTTACGAAAATAGCTCTTCAATATGGGCAACACATTGGTTTTTCGATATAGCCCGTATTAGCTCTCTGGCAATTATTCTTAGGCAGTGGTGATAACATGTTGGGCGACAATTGGCAGAAAAAATGAGAATTTATTTCTCGTAGAAATCGCCTTGGTGCCAAAGCCTAGAACTCTATTTAGAATTTCAAATTAAGACAAACCCCCTTATTCATAATAAAGTTATCAAACGTTGATTAGCTAAAATTCCGAAGTCTTTATCTGACACTTGACATTTGGTGATCGAAAGAGTGAGACGGGGCACACTATTACACTGATTTAGTTAAAAAACGATTATGAATAGTCAGATTGTCCAAAAAATATATAAAAAATGTAACCTTGCTGAGTTTCTTGCCGGATTCTTCTCAGTTGAAGGCCGAGTTGCGAACCGGTGGTAACTTCAGTAAATATGACCTTCATAAGTGCCCTTCTGGGGCCTAAATTGAATAAATGGCTTTGACTTTGACTTTGAATATGGGGGTTAGTGAATTTAGTAATGATAAGTAAATATCTAAGTACGAGTAAATATCTCTCATAGCTACAAAAATGCTGCGTTTAATCTCATTATTAATATTAATATATGAATATTAGAATATATGAATAATTATGCATATCTCACTTCTCACTAATATTATAAATGCGAAAGTTTGGATGTTTGTGAGTTTGTATGTTTGTACCTCAATCACGCTTCAACATCTGAACGAATTTGGATGAAATTTGGATTAACATAGGGTATCTCTTATCCCGGGAAATCATTATATCCCTCGGATACGCGGATGAAACTGCGGGGCGCAACTAGTATCAGCAATAAATCATTACCAGAACATAATAAGTTGTAAATAGAGAATTTGATAGCGATTTTAGAACAATAGTACCTATATTAAAAATAAATACCTAAGTACTTTGTTAAAAAAACATTTTTAATACAAGCTTTTTTTGAGTGACTGTACTTTTTGCTGACTGTACTTGCATTGTCATCCAATACAGTAATGTATACCAAATATGAAGTCAATCCGACCACTGGAAGTGGGTGAAATTCGACCAGCAAGATTCCACCCGAACAAACATACATACATACATTGCAAGTCAAATAAAAGCTTGTAAAAACATTCGAATGAGAAGCGAATGACTCAAATTTCGCGAGATTCAATGCACGAACTTAATTTCCTTCACCTTCAGATGAATGTAAATATTGAATAATTTTCCTCATCAGTAAGGTAAATTCATTTGTTATCTTTTCTCGTTCACCTGAAATGTTTTGAACTTTCATTTTACGTGTTTACATGAATATCTCTTTGATCGCAGAAATATGAATGAGAAACCATACAAGAATGTATGAGTTTCCTTTAGATATAGTGCTTGGAAAAGTGATTCAAATCTCATTATAAAATGAGTAGGAGATACTCTTTTAAACGTACTGAACCATAGCTAAAATTTTACTAAATACAATGCACGAATTGAAAAGAAATATTTGCACCTTGCTTCGCAAATATTAGCGTTTATTCGCTCAAAGAGAAGCTCGACTGGAGAATTACTTCCACCTTACAGAATACCGCAGCCAAATAACGGCCAAGCCACATATTTTTACTAAGGTTTAGTGTTTGTGAAGTTAGAGAGATGTAAACTTTTTGACAGTGTGAGCCATATGGTATCGTATTGCCAACATTTTACATGAAAATGTTTCGGTGGGATTTCACTTCTTTTTGTACGTTGCTTGAATTTTTTTTTGTACCATTTATGTGGCCAACAAGCATACGGCCCGCCTGATGGTAAGCAGTTACCGTAGCCTATGGACGCTTGCAACACCAGGGGTATCACTCGCGCGTGTACTAATACAAGTTTACATACCAAATTTCAGCTTTCTAGGACTTCAGGAAGTACCCTAAGAGTTTAGATGATCATCAGTCAGTCAGTGACGAAATCGTTTTTTAGATATCAATAAAATCTAAAGTATAAGAGCTATGTTATTGAAATTTAATATGTTTAATAAGTTCACTATTGACATCATATCCCGAGAATTTTGTTTATCTGGTATAATCCAAACCCAAGTTATGAGGTTTCAAAAAAACGACGAAGCGCTTCGAGAAAAGGTAGTTAGTGCCCCTGCGATTCACTTGGCTCGTCTTGGCGGGGGGCACTCCCGTGTTTCTACCATTGAGCTATTATTACTACGTATAGAGAAGACGTCACACATCACAACTATGTTCTGTTTAAGTGAGGCCATCCGGCCACACTTGTTGATGTAGAACGATGAACGAAACGCGTATGCACCGTGAAAATCATGGTGTTTTTTGCGAGAAAAATACTCCTAAAAGCGTTCTGATAGCGCTACGTGTTTCTACTGTCTGCTTAGACGACTAATAATTGTTTCAGCGCTAAAGAGAACTATGGTTGAATAAAAATAAATGGGATATAACCTTTGCTTATGATGGCTTCTCTATACGTAGTAATAATAGCTCAATGGTTTCTACACGGACTTTATCACGGAAGCTTCGACTGCACCGATTTATCAATGTATCTAAACAAATATCTCGTATTGCTGTACAGTTGTGAACTTTAATTCGGGGTCCACTTAAGGTTGAATATCGTACAGCAGTCGTATAATTTAGCACTATTTTAGCATGTAAGTGGGCAATGTTATTGCACTGACGTTACTGGGGGAAACTGCTCTCAGATATTGCATATTACTATTGATTTAGTTAGAGCTTTCGACCTTATTGCGTGATTTCATAACACATGGAAATGGCGCAGGAAATGGTTCCTATATGTAAAATCGACGTCTTTAGGCCTATACATTACATACATAATTGTACACATATTAATAACAAAACTTGCAGTTGTAACCACAGATATAGATATACCTAGATATCGCAAGTATTACGATCTGTATGAAAACCAAGCGTGGCATTTTTTGACTACCTACTATGACGTCACAAGCACTAGTTAGTTTAGTGACGGGAAAAACCAATTTAATTCAAGTGCACCGATGCAATGTGAGCTGCACTCCCGCAAGTACCTACACGCGTAGGTGCGTTGACACGCAACATGCAGCGTGGTTCGTGGCAGTGTGTTAACCGCATAAGTCGGGCACTAAATCGGGCACGCAAAGTGGGCGCTCTTGCGTTATCTAGGTATATCAATATCTGTAGTTGTAATTTTAGCCGGGGCAAGTAAATGCAGTTGGTATATTAAAATAAAAACTCCTTAATATAATAATTATATCGCAACTTTTCTTGCTAAAAAGAAAAACTTAATAATGCAGAAGCAAGCTGACACGTTAATTACTCGCCAACGGGTGGCGACGGGTATTAAAATATGGTTTCACTACGACCAGCAGAATTAAAAGTTAATAATATATTAGCTACTTGGTTGTTGGTGTGTCAATTAGTGGGACAATAAATATTCTTTCTTTACCATAGTACCTAAATTGTAGCTACAGTAGATGTTATTATACATGAGGAAAGAAAAGATTATAATCATAGAAAATGTGTTATTACCTTTTGAAAGCAGGTGAGGTGAGAAGAAAAGCATTTAAAATCTTATCTCTGTACCCTCAAATAAGTAAGCCGTGCTTAAGGCGCGGACTGACTACGATTTTAACAGCACTCGTTCTTCACTGGAATAGGGTTGAAAATGGTAAATACGTGTTTCCGGGTTTTCTTTCGATTATACAGAATATACACAGTAAATTGAATAAGTGTCCAGTTAACATTCTAATATAATTCTGTACCTTATATATTCTTAAAAATAAAATTGTTGTCATCGCTGAAAATACGGAGAATTTCGACGCGAAAGATTTTTTTAGACGTAACTTACGAATTTTTTATTGGGAATATCAAAGCACTCTCAAAACCCTCTTCCGTCCACAGTTTTTTTTTGTGTTAGGTATTTCATTGCATTACGTCATACTCGACTCACCTGGCCTTAAACAATGTAATTTCTCTTCTTACGATTATTTTATTATTATTTTATTTTTATTATTAATAATAATATCTGTTTTTTTTTTTAGTTTTATCAATTTTATCTGTTTTATTGTTTTTTGTTTTATCTGCTTTATTTTTGTAACTTGATGTTTTATTTTTTGGAAAGTATTAATATTTTAAACATGTTGTGTTTGCTTTTATATAACAATAAATTTAGTTTTAATTTAGAGTAAGTTTATATTGTTCTCGTTATTAATTTACTGTTGCTAGCAAACCTTTAAATAAATAAATAAATAAATTATTATTAATCTTTTTTGTTCCTGAAAGTCTTGACATACGGACAGATAAGAAAGAGATCGTATAATCGTTCTTTGTGTTTTACACATAACTCTATAAATAATAACATATTCCTTTCTTGAATCTGTAACAAGCGTCACTATTCAGTGTTACCCTCATCTCAAAAGGGAACATTTCAAGGAATCAAGTTACAAATAGCTGAGCATACCTGAATACTTCTCGCTCGGATTTATGAGGTTAACCCCTTCAAAAGATCTCAATTTCTAAGCTCCGTGTAAAAGTATATCTGGGTAGATATCTAGTTTGGTTTCATATAAAGTTTGATTGCAATTTGCTTTGCAAATGGATTCGTGTATGCATTGAAGTGTTCTAAGTATGAATTTCGGATATTGTCAGTTAAAAGGTGAACATGGCGTTATCATAGTAAAGGTTGTTCGGCATTGCAAACCAAATAGGCTTTGAAAAAATGCCACCTGATTGGGAATGATATTATCCTCTTTAGTTACACTTAAGAAGATTCTTGTGTTTAAGAAAAAACAATTCCGAAACCATAAACTACCCAAAATGTTAAACCATCCCGAAACAAAAAATCTTACTGCACCGTAAAACTATCACCCACTGGAAATCCATCTTTAATCGGTTTTTTTTAAAGTATTTTATTTCATTTCAGATTGGAGAGTTTTCAAGCGTGAGAAGTGTTAAGTTAAAGCAAAATAAAACTTAAAATACCTGTTATTGTGTTTTAATTTTAACTGACTAGTACGTTGTTCTGACCGTCCAAGTATTTTGCAAAGATCACATGTTGTGGCAGACAAGCAAAATACTTGCTTTATCGTTACGTTTAATTTTTAAAAATATTTCTACGATAATTCAAAATTCAATCTTGACACCTTAAGTTTTTTTAATCCTGAGACGTAATTTTAAGTTTAACTCATTTTTCAGAACCTCACAGATGCTACCATTATTTGACACAAAATTAATATCACATAATCGAAGAATATCATTCACTGTGCCTGAAATCTAATTTCCCTGCAAATCAGATGGCAGCCTGCATTAGGGTAGCAAAAAACCTTTTTAATTAAATCCGCCCAGGGTAAGGACATTCATAAAATCCAGGAATATTAATTTTGGAGTGTCGTTAAATTGCTGAAACCCTTACGAAATAAAGGTTAATTGCCACTCTGAAGCATTAATAAAATGTAAAAGTTGTAGCTTAGTCTGGAGAAAAGTTACATAATTTTTTCCCAATTCCATCTGATTTCCATTCAAATCGTAAGTATTCGGAAAATCTTACTATCTATCGACAGAAATAGGTACCAACATCTTTTATAAAAAAAAACTGAAGCTAATGATTACCGTCGTCAGTGGATAGTCAGTTTGAGTGCTCCGCCGCCTCTTGCAGAAACCTTTCGGTAACTTTATGATATGCTAGAGAGTCTCTCTACAAATAAATTAGGTAGGTATCTTCAGGTAACATTTCTGCCCATGTTCAATATGTTTATAAATTACAAGATAGTGAAAGTCTCACGGACAATCGACGACAAAAGCTACAACTCATTTGCACCACGATTATTTCGCAATTCTCTCAGCGAACTTAAAAAAAATACAACCAGATAGAAAAGCGCATAAAATCCTCACTTCTCTATCCACTTTAACTGTATTTATTGCAGGTCAACATTCCTTTTTATTGCTCACCGCAGCTGCCGTCCAGTTTTACGGCCCACTTTATTATCTAGCTTTTATACTAACGAATGAGTGCTAACTCCATACTTACATTGTGAAAACATTTAAAGTGAAGAGTAATTATAATTTTAGAGACGTTAGATGTCCATGGGCCCAAGTCCGCTACTACAATTATTGGGCTCCAATGAACTATTAGTGGTGTCAAAGTTACAGATTTGATTGGTGATTGGTAGTCAAGTTCTTTGAACTTTAGAAACATGAAGTACCTAGTTGTAAACCAAAGTGTTGTCCTAGTTAACTTCATTCAACTCCATCTTTAACTTTCTACAACTAAAATGAACACTGTCAACAGAAGAGACCTAAAGTTATAAAGTTTTTTGTTTCAAAATCTAATAACAAATTACAAACTCAGTTATAAGGACATCCTTTTTAAGCCTGTCCCATATTTCAAGGTTGAATGAAAAAGTGACAGTGACTAATAGGATTTTCTGGGATACAACTTTACTTATCTTACCTTATGGTTGTTTTCCACGTAGCTTCAGATAAAGTTGTCGCTACGGGAAAATGTTTGAAAATATTCCATTGTTAAACGAAATATTTTATTTCTAGTATAGGAACTAGAAAAAGTACCAAGTAACGTTTATATTTCCCTAAACCAGGTATGTAGTCTACGTCACTAGGTACAGTCACGGCCTAAAATTGTTTACCACCTTACGATCTATAATCGCTTGCACATTTCTGTTTCATAAGGTTGACCAGAAATAAAAAGACTTTTGATAGGCGTGGATTGTGTTTGACATGAAAAATAAATTCAAAGAGGTGTTATACCTAGTAAGAATTGAGTTCTCTTGATATAGCATATAGAGTTTGCAAATAAAAATCCGCGCTTTGCTGCAGGCTTGCCATTACTTTATTACCTTTGTATTTTTATTGAGATTTTTATTTGCTTAAAAATGCTTGACTTTCACAATATAATAAAAGAAATTTTATTAAATGAGTTTACATATTCAAAAAGGCATTGACAGCCTTTTTGCTATGTTCGATACTTAAAAACATTTCACAATTTTAAAATGTTATTTGTTTGTTGATATGACATATTAGACCTTATTGCACACGGTATGAGATGGAATGGAGTTTGAAAAGTGATAAATATTTTCAGTCCCCGACTGTACATGGAATGAAAATCGAGATTTTTTGCTACATATTCACAGAAATGGAAATGATGGAAATGATCTATACTGTAATAAACCAGCTGTCTCCCGCGGTTTCACCCGCGTTACCGTGTGTCTTTGTCCTTTTCCATATCATGGGCTATATGCATGCCAAATTTCATGGCGATTGGTTCAGCGGTTTAGGCGTGAAAGCGTAAACAAACCAACATACAAACAAAGTTATATTCGAATTTATAATATTACTAGCTGTCCCCCGCGGTTTCATCCGCGTTCCCGGGATAAAAAGTAGCCTATGTCCTTCTCCATACCATAGGCTATCTGCATGCCAAATTTCATGATGATTCGTTGAGTAGTTGAGGCATGAAGGCGTAACAAACAAACAAACTCACTTTAACATTTATAATATTAGTAAGATGTAAGATTTTTGTGTGGGTGGGCCTCATTTTGAGAAATGTCTGTGTTATTTTTATCTTCCAAATGTCATTTGAGGTTTGATTTATCACAGATATTAGAAAAAGTTCCCGCTCTACTCAAGATGTCTTTCTGCAAGAACAGAAAAAACTAATGATTCATCGTTGGAGCTTTCAAAAGTAAAAAAGAAGTAAATATTTGTCCACAATTCCATGCGTTTTTCAAAAGTATTTGTTTTTTGCGAAGGATGAAAGGTCATAATGTTAACAATTATTTTGGCCAACAAAGAAAATTCATTTTCTATATTGTTCATTTATTTAAGCACAAAAAGGTTAATACTATCCTTGTACCTACATATTTAAAAAAAACATAACATTTGCTTTGTTTATAATTTGAGTTGTATTATTCTTAGTAACAGCTCAGAGTATATAAATACTACGTACAGTAACAGAATTTGGAAAATAAAAACACAGTAATGTTTGTACGCGGTATTAACTTTGTTTACAAAAAATATTAAAAAAAAAACAATGTAAATTCTACGTACAGTAACAGAATTTGGAAAATAAAAACACAGTAATGTTTGTACGCGGTATTAACTTTGTTTACAAAAAATATTAAAAAAAAAACAATGTAAATTAAGTCACGAGCCTAGATTAATAAATGTTACAAACATAATTGCATACCAACAATTTTATTCAAAAAATACGCATCGATTGGACCCAATTATATTTTTGTGCCTTTTGCGGTCGAGACCATGGGACCGTGGGGGTCCGAAGCTCGCCGTTTTGCTCGCACCTTGTCATCAAAATTGATCGAGACCTCCGGAGACCAGCGGGCGGGGAGCTTTTTCCGCCAACGCGTCAGCTTGGCTATCCAAAGAGGAAACGCTGCCAGCCTTCTGGGAACCCTGCCGTTAATCGGAAGCAGTGGCAGGCTTGAGGAAATTTTCTATATATAGATTGTATTTTGTACATATTTGTTGTAAATAAAGATATACGCTACATTTCATACCAACTAAAAAAATCATTCAGTAGCGGAAAATGTGTCAGAAAAAATAACATTATTATTAGCTCCTGCCAAAGGTACTTTATGAAGACAAAAAAACGGTATGTGTTGTGATTTTCATTCGTATAGATGCGACTACCTACACGATAAAGTTCACACTCTGATCCATAGATGGCGCCTCAACATCCTGCATCGCGCTTACGATGTTTTATGTCCAACATGTTGGACCGTGGTCCTCAGGCACGATGTCTGAAGCGGAAAATCTTCCCTTTTAAATGGAGGTGTCATCCACCTTGCATAGCCACAGTATATATTGTCCTTTCTTAATGGTGTGATATTAGTTTATTAAAAAAAATATGATTAGTCCGTGTAATGAACTCAAAAATGGTGTTTTTTAGTTGTAGAATAGGCAAATTAGGCGGAACGATTCTGCATTATTCCATTATCGGCATAGAGTAGGAATTATCCTATCCTGTGGCAGTGTATGTAACATTCTTCACATACTCGGCTATATGATCCCAAACTAAGCTGAGCTTGTACTTTGGAAACCAGTTAACTGATATCTATACCATATATTAATAATATAATGATGTATACTAATTTTTGGTCTCCTGCAACTCACGCTGCGCATAAAGAAAAATATTGGTAAATAAATGATTTTTATATTTTTTGAGCATTTATTTTTTGTAGTTTTATAGTATAGAGTTTGTGTATTAATATTATAGATTTAAGCAGTTTATTGTTAGGTACATTTCTATTGCACTACGACTTTTTCAAGCATCAAGTAATTTTCAACCAGATGTTATTTAACACATGTTATTATTTGTTTTTCCGAAGTAATGTAGAATACCTCCATTCTACATCAGGTGGAGATTTCGAGATGGCATATTTTCGAAACCTGTGTTGGATTAGTGCTGAACAATTTACTATGGGACCAACACTAAACTCTCACTTTTTTTTACTTTTCATACTGAAGTTCAAACTTGCTCGAACAAAATGCATGAAAAAACGAGATTTCAGTGTTCAGCATGACTAAAACAACATAAGTTTAAATTGCCAACTTAAAATCTCCACACAGTATATCAAAACGTAATTTTCATAATGTCCAACAAAGTAATTTTCAGCTTAGCAACCTAATATACCAGATTTTTTTGGCTAGCATCTATTTTCAGAAGTAATTTCATCAAATTAAAATTTCGTTTGACGAAAACTCTCATTCAGATTCATTTTTATGTGAAGTGTGGAGTACGAGTCGCATGGCGTGGGTGTTGCGTTGATTACTAAATGTGGGTGTAGTGTAGACGTGTCCTCTATCAGATGGATTCATGGTCTTAGAATTTATCGTACTACTTGGGCTCTGTGACCATCGACAAAGTAACTATAATACCTACTTGCTTTTTGCCTATCAGTTCTACCACAGAGCAGAGAAATACTAGTTTGACCAAAGATCCCCTATTTTACCCCTTTAAGGACAGATGTTACAAAAATCTTTCTTTATCGGATGCCTAATAATCTGTGTTCAATAGTTCAAGTTTCCAAACCCAACGATTTTTGGCGTGCATTGATAAAATTCAAATTCAAATTCAAAAAGCATTTATTCAATTTAGGCCGTGATAAGGCACTTATGAACGTTAACAAATGGCTCTACACCGGTTCCAAATACAACTTGAACTGAGAAGACTCCGGCAAGAAACTCAGCAAGTTATTATAGAAACGTATACATTGCCCCTTGAAAGAGTTAAGGACTTTGCTGAGCTGAGTTAAAGGTACAGCAAGTTTGTGCTTATTTCTAGTGTTCAAACTATGAGTGTCGCTATTCTTAGGAAAGTTATTTAAGTTTTTCCTCATATCTTCTTCTCTCTATGGAAACTTGTCCAGACTGATTGAGCGATCTATCAGTCAGGACATGTTTCCATACAGAGAATAAGACAGATATTAGAGTAATTTTCAATAATATTAGTTTTGTTATTAGATTACATCTCCTGTTTCTCGTCCTAAGCCAGCCTCACCTAGAGATTACCTACTTTCTAGACTAAATAGTTGGACTATTAGGCTAATGGTCTATCAGCCAATCTTCATCCGTGTACAGTAGTATGGCTTACCGATGTACCTGCGTAGAAGATACATTTTCAAAGCGCGGGAAACGCTATTGGTCGGCAGCTGCCGCCATGTTAGCACGCGTCGTGCGGAGGGGCGTGACTTGCGAGTGAGACGGAACTAACAGCTGCAGTGTATTATGAACCTTATACTAGTGATCTTGGGTTGATTGTAAGTTTTCATACTTTCCATACTTTCTTTTCTGTGCGAACGAAGATTCACGACGCGCCATATCAGTTGGGTAATACTGTAATAGGTACTCACAATAGTGACTGTGGTTAGCTTCTTTTTAGTCTTACACCTTAACATGTTCTCTTTCCACCTCCAACTCAACTTTTAAACCGTTTTAAACGAAATCTTTGACCTTCTACATTAAATTTCTTTATTTATTCGGTGGTCCACACAGAATTTCTGGAACCGATTATCTAGTAGTCAGTATATTCTATTTGAATCAAGTGGCATCAAGTATAATATAAAAGGTTTTAACAAAGGTCTGTCCCTTGGATTTTTATATTTCCCTAATATTACAGTCAATCTAGCTGCCATTTCTGCAAACGCCAATAAAGTTGAAAGGTCAAGTGATCATTCTCAATAAGAGGTTGGTTATTAAGCCGATCTTTGAGATTGGTTCAAATTGTGTGTTGTTAGAGAAAGCTGATTTTAGTTTGTTCTTAACTCGGACGAGAGGTATAAATATCCTGGGACATTCCTCACTCACGGTCATCTGATCCCAAACTAAGCAGAGGTTGTTTTATAGAAACCAGATAACTGATATAATATATAAGGTACTGATAAATTAGTGAACTTCCTCTTGAGGGATGATGATGATGGTCATTAGTAATCAAAAAATAATATTAGAAAAGAAAGAGGGAAATTTTTTTTTTCTTTGGCTTGCTTAGTCTCTCCATACAATACATAATTTCACACAGACTCAGGACATGCAGACATGTTCATGCACACAAATGGATGTCCTGTGTGGGAATCGAACCCACGACCTGCAGCGCAATAGATGGAATCTTAACCAACTGCGCCAACTGACCCGCAAGGTATAGGCTTCTTTCGAAGATAATACTTATTTATTAATAATATAATATAATGGTATTAGGTACTTTCTACGAATACATAAACATGAAGATCCCCCCCCTTCATGGCCAACACAATTTCATATGATCATTTTAAATTAAATTTTATTATAATTATATTTCAACGCAAGCATAGCCTAAAAGCTTGTACTTTCATCCAACGTAATGTTTGACTGCGAAAAAAGAGAGACAGTATCAGAGCCGTCGGTTATCAGTGGGTAAATTCCGCTGATCACTCGCGGCCGCTTCGCTAGGTCGTCATTCATGATTTCGCATATCATAAAACTTGTTCCAGGAGTATACTTCTTGTGAAATAATCTTACAAATTTGTGAAGAAAAAGTTAGTTATTTAGAATCTTCAATACATTTGCAAGCCTGGTATCCAAATGTTTTCTTTACTTTTACAATTTATAGGTACATTAGATATGGTCAAAGTTCAGGTAAAATTTGTGCGAAAACGCTGTTTGTCGGAGGCTTTTACTGAATTTGTTTAACACTTTTTTTTATTTTCGCCTAGATACACGGCTAGATATAGTGCACAAGATACTAGTTTGTTTAAAACATCTAACGAAAAATGTTTAACAACGCCATAATAAGTACAGAGTTTTTGTATGAAAAGTATAGCGTGATGACTGCTCCTAAGAAACTACGATGATTAGTTCATGTTCCTTACAAACGGAATAACTGAATTCCCAATAAATTAATAATGTTTATTTTAAGATACTAACACATAATGTTGCTAAACCACAGAGTAGAAAGGCAATTCTAACAATAAGATACTCCTTGGAGCTTTCTAGCGGCATTATCAGACTTTATTACCTATTAGCTCACTGCGGCCGCTAGATATTGCTGAATCTCAGGTGGGCCATTCATTAGCCAACATTTAGCGTGAGTTCCTTGGGGAAGCCTACATCTGACGGAGCGCAAAGCGGCGAGGTTTTCGTTGCCAAATTAAAATCAATATTTCGGCCGTTGTAATAAAGTTGAAAATAAATTTCGATAATTTAATTGTGCCTCGCTTTGCTCTCAGATGCCTGTGGGAGTATTTTACGTTTGCATTGTCGATGAATTTGTTTTTGAAATTAAGAGATAAATATTTTATAGATTTTTGGACAAGTTGAAATTAAGTAACAATTTATTCTTGGTGTCTTAGAAAAAATATGACGCATTTGAAATATTTTTAGAATTCCAGAATAAAAATAATTATGCAAAGATAATAATTATAC
Source organism: Polyploca ridens (assembly GCA_951394255.1). Taxonomy (NCBI): domain Eukaryota; kingdom Metazoa; phylum Arthropoda; class Insecta; order Lepidoptera; family Drepanidae; genus Polyploca; species Polyploca ridens. The sequence goes on along the minus strand of OX596266.1, from coordinate 3,890,638 downwards.
GATGATTAAAACGTATCCAAAAACTGACAGGTTTATGAATTTACTTAATATTTCATGGTGGTGAAGAAATCTCAATAACAATAGAAAATCGAAAACCGTCTCCTTTTTGTACAACTCAATGTATGGGAGAGCCTTAATTTTTTTTATACTACTTATGTAGCAAACATGCATTCGGCCCGCCTGATGGTAAGCGGTTACCGCAGCCTATGGACACTTGCAACACCAGGCGTGTTACTCACGCATTGCCGACACTGCAGAAATCTCTTCACGCCTTAATTAATGGCTTAAATCTTAATCTTGAGAACATCCGAGTATGATATTCCACTCTTCTAGTTATTATAGGCGCTGGCGATCTGTTTTCAACTGGCAGCTGCCGAACAAACACTGGTTTGCGTGCCCCTCTTCGACAACTTGTAACGGCTCATAATTCTAATTTCTTAGGAACCGACATCTTTGCACTGTCCTCTTCCAAATTTAAAAAAGCCATAACGGCTACATTGTCATCGGATGGTATTATTATATAACTTTTATAAGCCTTAGTGGTATAAAAAGAAAAAAAAAAAAAAATCTTTTGCAGTATTGTCCACAATCCATAATACTTACTTTAATTAGTGTTACCTTATATCATGCATATTAATCTCAGTTTGTATTTTCTCTTTTTTTTGCTTTTCTCTATAATATGTTCTTCACCTTAAAAATACTTAACACTTTTTTATAATCTGTGGATAGCGTAGTTGGTTTGACTTGATAATATTTTTATAACTTTGTACCACGTATAACCAATTATTGTCATTATGTTTGTTGTCCTGAATAAAAAAAAAAAAAAAAATTGTCGTATTTAAAACATACAACCGCAGATAAGCACTTCACGACAAACTTGTTAGCTAATCAATAGCCCGCTTGGATACATCTCACTTTGTTTTCACAGTCGACTGGGTATGCCGAAATGTTTTCATAGGTACATTCCAGTTGAGAACTGGCAAGTCTTGTTTACGTTCAGAAATAATCGTAACGTTATGTGGAGATTGGGTAAGTGAATATTTTTTGGCAACTAATATGATTCACAGGTAAAGAATCACGTTCGGGAGCGTGGATATGACTGCAGGCCAGTTGGCGTGGTTGGTAAAGTCTGCCTATCACGCTGCAGGTCGTGGGTTCGATTCCCATCTAGAATAAAAATTTGTGTGAGTGTGAAACATCCGATTTCCACAGTGTATATGTAAACATTGCTGAGACTTTTTGGCGGGAACTTGCAGAGTGACGTAGCATTTTCGTTTTTATTTTCATAAATTCGTGTATTTTGAGTTTTATTGTGTATTTTCGGTGGTATTTTACCTAATAAAGATCATCCATGTGCACCTGTGAAGTGAAATTAAATGACTTATGTGTATCGTGACTTTTCAAGTTGTCTCAAAAAGACCGTGAAGAGTTTTAGTACAATGACCACCATTGTAGTAAAACATGACTTTTATGGACGGTGACTGACTGAGGACTTTATGTGAAAGGGATTTATTGTGACTGGAAACTATAATATCACTCGACACTGGCAGAAATGAGCCCTAATTTGGGCTTGGTTGCCAAACTTAAAAATAAGAAGAAGAAACATTGCTGAGATTATGATAAGCCTATGTGAAAAATGTGCCAGGATATTTATTTACTTATTAAAGAACACAATACATTATACAATTTTAAGAGAGGTAGCTTACTCGTCTGGGGAAGTACCTCCACCTTACAGAATACAGCAGCCAAATAACTTTATGTTGTGTTCCTGCGCGTGAGTAAGGTCGCCAAAGCTCATCGGGGTGGGGGGAAGGGTCGGTAACACATGAGTGAAAGCTCGTGTATTGCAATAGTCCCAAAGACTACAATAGTATACTGGCTAAATCGTCCATATGGCTACGGTAACCGCTTACCATCAAGCGGGCCGTATGCTTGTATACCGACATTGTCGTATTATAAAAAAATTATAATCGCTTATCATTACCTACTCATATTTTTTACAACTTCAAAAACACAAGAAATATTTAACTTTCCTTATTATTACTCACTCCTCGTTTACAGCCCTCTCTAGAATATTACAACCTCTCATTATTTCGTGTCATATTTTATAAATAACGCAGTAATTTTCACGTAATATTCTACAATATTGTCTAACTACAATAGACATAGTATTCTCTGGCAACACAGAGGGATTGATTACATTAATTCAGATAATGATGCTGCACTCCCGTGGTTTTCCCTTGGGAGTATAGCATGGGGTCTTTAAATGCAGGGTAGGCAACTTGTGAGATATCTCTATTATTGCAAGTGTCTGTAGGCAACCAACCGCTTGCTATCTGACGGGTAGGCTTGCTTACCTCCTTTATGATATGATGAAAAATATACGTATTTTGAAGTCTATTTTTTAATTACTTCTTTTTTTATTACTTTTTTATATCGTAATTTTTAGTTTTTCTTACATGTACTAGAATTTGACCAACATTTTTCGAATACGACTGGTAGTTTCGGAGTTTACCGCATCTAAACAAAAATAAGAAAAAACTCTTTAGCTTTATTATATTGGTATAGTATAGTAAATACAATAATTGTCATAAAAATTGCCATTGAACTGAAATTAAATAAATGCTTTAAACTTTTGAAATATGTGCTGAGAACAACGTATTTTGTAACAGACCGACTGCGAGCCGAAATGAAATTTCACTGCAATGTAACTGCTTAGCATACCCAAACTTTTTATATACGTGGCTCTGAAATATTTCACGTGAAAAATCCTTTCATTACGAATATTTTCATGGTGTAACATTAACTAACTGAAAAATTTTAATTGCATAAAAAAAATGCGGTATTCGGAAAATATTTTTACGGTAGTTAATTTCTTGTACAAAAGCTTTTTGCATAAATTTTTTAATGAACTTGTTTGGTTTGTAAGAATATGAAATGAAATGAAATGAAATGAAATGAAAAATTAATTTATTTCCACCAGAACGCACAGAATAATAATATATAGGTACACACAAAATAATAACAATAATAAAGAAAAATAAAACAGTAGCAACAATAATAATAATAGAAATCTGTGCGTCGCGGTGTAAAAAAGGCCCCGACTCAGTATAAAGTTGTGGGAGCTACCCACAACACTGGTATTCTGTCGGCACCTTGTTATGCGTAAGTCACGAACATCGGCGAGTAGGTACAAGAAATATAATAAAATGCAAAAATCAAAGCAAGAAACCAGAATATAAAAAGAAGGTAAAAATTGCGAAAATCTTGGAACAAATAATTTAAATGACATGCAGTGAAAGATTTAAGTGCTGTTAAAATGAAAACGAATAACTTCTATATCAACCACGACAATATGAGTAATCGGTATGTTTTCCAACAACTACTTGCGATTTTTTTAACGGTCGATGCCCTGTTTTGGGTTATGAACTTTATTTTCTACGTTAGAAGGTTGACAGTCAGGTACAAGGTACACCTGATATTAAGAGGACTCAATTCGTCATACTTTTCATACAAAACCTCTGTACTTATTATGGCGTTGTTAAACATTTTTCTTTAGATGTTTTGAACAAATTAGTATCTTGTGCACTTTATCTAGCCGTGTATCTAGGCGTAATTTAAAAAAAGTGTGAAAAAAATTCAGTCAAAGCCTTCGAAAAACAGCGTTTTTGCCTGAACGTTGGCCATATCTAATGTACCTATAAATTGTAAAAGTAAAGAAAACATTTAGATACCAGGCTTGCAAATGTATTGGAGATTTTTTTTCAAAAACTTGTAAGATTTTTTCACAAGAAGTATACTCCTGGAACAAGTTTTATGAATGCGAAATCATGAATGACGACCTAGCGAAGCGGCCGCGAGTGATCAGAAGAATTTACCGACTGATAACCGACGGCCCTGGTGCTGTTTCTCTTTTTTCGCAGTCAAACATTACGTTGGACGAAACAACAAGCTTTTAGACTATGCTTGGGTTGAAGTTGCGCTGGCCACAGAGGGCCGCCTTAAGTAGCTACCACACACAGAGCATAGTAGCTACGTACGTAGTACTGTGAAGAATAGTAGAGCAGTACTACAAAGATTTAGAATATTTTGCTAACCTGAAACAAGAAAGCAAAATTTCTGAAAAAAAGACAGTGATATAGAGAAAATATTTCATAGAGCGAGTTGAATGACGGCGATATGTAGCTCTTACTCCTGTTATTTTCTCTGTATAGTTACATTCATTATAAATATTAGCATCTAATTCACTTTCAAAGATGGATTACGTAGCTGCAATCCAATTTAAAAAGACCGAAGCTATAAAAAACTATCGTTTATATTCACTTTGACAGTGGGCCGTTTCGGTATGGAGCAATGAGGAGATGCGAAAGACAATTAAGTTTAAAAAAAAAGTAGTGTTTCTACGCGTGAGAGAAAGCTCATTTTGTTAGGCCCCGTATGTTGCAAGCGTCCATAGAGCTATGCGAATCGCTTACTATCACGAAGAAAGTAATGCTTGTTTACCATAGTGTTATAAAACAAAAATAAGCAACATTGAAAACTGTTTTACAACAAACTTAAACCGACTTCAAAGTACACTAAGAAGAAATCAAATCCTGATCTAGTGACTAAATGGGAAGTGTACCCTTCCAAACAAAAAAAGAATTTTCCAAATCGGTTCATAAACGACGGAGTTATGAGGTAACAAACATAAAAAAACAACCGAATGGAAAATTTCCTCCTTTTTTTGAGTCGGTTAAAATTTTGACGCTAAAAATCTTATTCATAAACTAGCAATACGTTAATGCTCACGAATGACGTATTACTAATTTTCCTATTAACCTCTCTTACTTTACTAACTTATGTGCTAGTGGTATGAGTCGGTTCACAACAATAGTCCAATGGGTCAGGCAGGATTCGATCTTCCGACCTCACGATCTCTACGCAATCCCTTAACCATTGGGCTATGGAAGCTTCATTATTTAGGATTGAATACCATCTTCATCGCTAGGGCAGAAGCCATCTCCTTTTAGTGGGTAACCTGTAGGTATATTGTAATAGGTAATCTAAGTCTATCTTCTTTTTTTCTGTAGCCCAAGCCAAGTCTAGAGGCTTAAAATTTTGCACACGCGATCCATATACAGGTTGCCCTGTAAATAATTGTCCAAATGATAACTCTCTAAAGCTGAAAGATTTGCAAAAATTAAACGTAAAACTGTATTAAGAGGACTCAATTCGTCATACTTTTCATACAAAACCTCTGTACTTATTATAGCGATGTTAAACATTTTTCGTTAGATGTTTTGAATAAATTAGTATCTTGTGCACTATATCTAGCCTTGTATCTAGGCGTAATTTAAAAAAAGTGTGAAACAAAATCTGTCAAAGCCTCCGAAAAACAGCGTTTTTGCCTGAACTTTGGCCATATCTAATGTACCTATAAATTGTAAAAGTAAAGAAAACATTTAGATACTAGGCTTGCAAATGTATTGGAAATTCTAAATAACTAACTTTTTTTTCACAAACTTGTAAGATTTTTTCACAAGAAGTATACTCCTAGCGAAGCGGCCGCGAGTGATCAGCGGAATTTACCGACTGATTACCGACGGCTCTGATGCTATCTCTCTTTTTTCGCAGTCAAACATTACGTTGGATGAAACAACAAGCTTTTAGACTATGCCCGCGTTGAAGTTGCGCCGGCCGCAGAGGGCCGCCTTAAATCTAGGAAACGGCATACAAAATCAAGTAATAAAAATGTTTCTAAAACCATAAGACATTTATTAGAATTATTTTATTTTTTCGACTAGGGCATAATCTCGAGCACAGGCCGAGCCTACATGGACCACGGATTCGCATAGCATGGACGCACCATTAGCTTTCGAGGTTTTATTTGTAGCATTATTTACAGGACAACCTGTATATAACATAGGCACTACTACCACTAAGGTAGGGTTAGATAGAAAAAAACACAGATATACATATAACTAGATAAATCAAGTATCATGATCTGTATGAAAAACAAGCGTGCCATTTTTTTAATACGTACTATTTCGGCACAACTACTAATTGGTAACAAAAAACCAACTGTAGAATCGCGCCTTTTTTTGACTACATACTATGACGTCACTAGCACTATTTAGCGACCGGAAAAACCAAATCAATTCAAGTGAACCGATGCAATATGAGCGCGATTGTGGCTATGTTAAGCATTTTATGCTTAATTCGGGAACTATATCCGGCACGCGAAGTAGGTGCTCTTGTGTTATCTAGTTATATCTATATCTGTGGAAAAAAGAGACGTTGCAAAATACACTAAGCATTAGCAAGTGTTCTCAAACAAAACGGATTACATTATCAAGACCTCAAAGTCCACGCCAACTACATGTTTTAAGCTACATGATGTTTCATCCATGTTTCACTCCATCCATACGATACGATCATCTATCTTTGTACGAATAAAGTTAGCACACTGATGCGCAGTACTGTTGCAAAATCCGGGATAGTATAAGCTAGCAGTCTCCCATGTTATGAGGGATCTTATGTTTTCGCGGGATAAATGGTAGCCTATTTGTTGTTATCTAGGGTATGATCTATTTATATGCCAAGTTTTATCTAAATCCATTAAGGCGTTACTGAGCTGAGTGGTAGCAAACACACACAAACTTTCGCATTAATAATATTATAATAGTAAGGCGCCGATCCCACAGAGAAGAGTTCTAGAGTTCCGCGTTCCGAGTTCTGCATTCCGCGTTGACTGTATGCTATGTGGGGCCTTTGAAAGTAAAAAAGTGTATGATGTGCGATCAGCAGCGAATATTGCAGAACTCTAGAACTCTCTCTGCGGGATCGGCGCCTAAGCCGTACCAAATTTCATTTCATTATATTAAAAATCTTTTTTGAGCGTAGAAACTTAGCTGAACTGAGCGTAGATTTCTACTCAAGCTTGGTATATTGTAATAAGGCAAACTGCAACTGGCTGCGACATTAATAAAGTAAATTGCGCTAAGCTACGAGGTACGGAAGCAATATTGCATAGAACGCGTGGAGACAATATCTCTTATAACTTTCCTAGACTTTTTAGATTTTATTATACAGCTGCTTTGTGTGAATATGAGGTAATTTTCTTTTATGCTGCCTTATTTAGCTCGCATACAGTAAGTTATTATTGTTTGCTAAAGATTTATTTTAATTTCAGATCCTATTTTAACCTAGTGAGTTTATTTATTTGTTTGTTTGTGACGCTTTCATTCAGAAAGACTCATGTTTTTTTTATCACGGGAGACAGCTAGTCAATATCAGGAGTAGCAGGAAAGATGCGATCTGAGAGGTGAAGAGTGCATACATACATATCGGACAGTTGTATATATGCAGATTCTCGAGGAAACTTCGTAAGCGCGATGCAAGATGTAGTGGCTTTGTAGGCGCGATGCAGGATAATGTGGCGCCACGCCATCTATCTTTCCGTGTGTGAACTATCTCAATGTTACTGATAGATGGTCGATAGATGACGCTACATCTGTAATAACCTTATAACGTAGGCATAGATTAAGGAAGGCTTTTTCTAAATTCAACCTCTAAAAACAGGGAAACGCAGGCGAAACAGCGTGGTAGAAAAATAGTATTGATCGTTTTCGATACAAATAAACGCTGCATCAGTGTATTAACACTACGATGGCCGCTGGAAGTATTCACGTCACCCTAAGCAAGCGTTCGCAATCTTGACACTTCTATTTAGGTCTTTCCCTTGGTAAATTCCCCCTGGCACCTATTAATCTAGATTGGAATTAAACGTAGGCTTTGTTATTTTCCTTGTGTTGTGACATGTTTGCGCTGAATTCTCAGGGTTTTCGAATATCCAAAACAAAGAGGTTCTGCTTGGAAAAGTAAGAGAATGGTGCCGATTCTGTTGTAAATCGCACTAAACTAATTTTAGTCACATCTCATCTCTTTCTTACGAACATGATTGAAAAAGGATAGAACATATTTTAAGTTGTCAAATTAATCTTTGCCGTCTTATTTTGCGTGTATTTAGGCGTAACAGCGATAGATGGCGACTAAAATTATATTGAAAACAAGCATTGGACTAATTTGACAGGACGAAATTTCTTACATCCTTTTCTTATGTTCTTTGCTAGAAAGAGACATAGTGACATTAAAATTAGTTTAGTTGTGAACAACACAATCAGGGCCAATGTATTCCGTTTCTATTTGACTTACTAATTATGAACACATATTAGAGAAGCTATCATAAGCAAAGGTTTTGTCCCATTTTTTTAGAGTCAACCAAAGTTCTTTTTAGCGCTGAAACAATAATTAGTCGTCTAAGCAGACAGTAGAAACACGTAGCGCTATCAGAAAGCTCTTAGGAGTATTTTTCTCGCAAACAGCGTGATTTTCACGGAGCTTAAGAATTTCGTTCATCGTTCTACAACAACAAGTGTGGCCGGATGGCCTCACTGTGGGCTGTATCTCATGAACAGTAATAGGTAGGCGGTTAAAATATTCACAGAATGTCTATTTCTATTGTTGCTATAACAAAATAATTAAAACTGAAAGCATACTAAAAATTAAAAAGGGTCCCCATACAAGAAACATTTTTATTGAACCATTCGTGTGCGAGTCCGACTTGCACTTGGCTGGTTTTTTTAACTACTGAAGTAGCAAACAAGCATACGGTACACCCAGTAGCAAGTGGTTCCCCTAATCTACCACAGATTGCAAACACCAGGGTGCCTAGACAAGATGTTTATCGACAATCGTATCGTTAGTAAACGATCTACGATGGGATTGAAATTTCAAATCGAAATATCACGTGATTTTTCTCTTATGTTAATCCCATACAAAGGTTGATCGTTTAGTAACGATAACGATTGTCGACAACCATCTTGTCTAGGGGGGCTGAGGTACTCGCACTTAGATTACTCCTGCGATTCACCCGTTTGAGATAGGTTAGTGAAATCTACACACAATACATCAATTTGGGAGAAAACAATACTATGTATACAAAAACCTGAATCGTAAAATGAATCTATACTAAAATATTGTTTCATAAATGGAAATCCCGAATTTTCCCGGGATGTCAATAAAAAGCTCTACTTTTCTTTCATGTCATATACAGATATGTATCTTATGACACGAACAGATGCAGTGGGCGTATACCTTAGGGACATAGGGTATTGACACCCGTGAAATGGATATCAAATTAAAGAAGCCATTACAGGCTGACAAAAGAAATGTGACAGCCCTATTATATTTGACACACATGGTTATTTATGGTGTTCGCTTGTTTTTCATAGCTGTGAAACTCGGTGATGAGAGGTCATTAGTTTATATGTTTTTTTTGTATGTTGTCTTTTCCCTGACAATATGTATAGGCGTTAAAAATTAAATAAAAAAGCAAATAATATTTTTTATTTTATTTTTTACATAATTGGGAGCCAATTCTCAAACAATCGAAATTTATAGCTCGATCGAAAAAAGTACGAATTCGAACTTGTATCGAGTGTAAATCACGTTACGTTTTTCTGGCAATTTCGAGGCTGGCAAATTTAGAAGGAAAACCAGTCAACTCAAGCTTTGATTGCGACTGTTCAAATTCACTCCGCCCCTCGAAATTTTACAGTCGAATATGACTCGAACCGTAAGTTCGATTCGATCGTTATTTCTAAGGATGCGAGAATTGGGTCCCAGGTAACAATTTGACGTTATTTAGGTGACACTTAATCAGCTTATTAGTTAAATAACGTAGTTGCTATCTATCGCGGTTACGTCTAAATACCCGCAAAAAAAGACGGTAAAGACTAATTTGTCAGCTTTAAATATGTTCTATCCTTTTTCAATAATGTTCGTAAAAAAGAGATGTGTTGTGACTAAAATTAGTTTAGTGTGATTTACAACAGAATAGGCTACTTTCCTGAAAAAACTAATTAGTCCGTCATTTACATTATCAAAAAATATTAGACACGTATTTTTTCTTTATACGAAGATGTCGTGTGTTGAAGTTCAGCGTGACGTCACGGTGTTATACACTTTTTAGAACAAGTGACGTCACGAGCCCCCACTCCCGAACTTAGTCGCGCATTATCTTCGTCAATAGAGCAAAAATATACGTGTCCAATATTTTTTGATAATCTAACTGACGGACTAATTAGAATTATCATATTTTACCCAGGCAAAACCTCTATTGGCACCAATCTTTACCAACAACCAATATACGTAATTCAAACTAAATAGAAACTGCAATGTACCAAATACCAATAAAGTAGACCCATGCTTGTTGGTAGAGGAAAAATATTTGTTTTTTCCACTTTCATGAACGCATCAACATCGAATAACGCTTCTACCTTTTTTCGTGATATATTTTTATGTTTAATGCCATACTGTCAGCATTTATTTTTATTTAAAACTGGTAGACGCGATAGACGTTGTCCTGTCAAAAATCCCATGGAAAAAAGCACTTTCAGAAACTTTACGGGCAAGTATTCCAATTTTTATTTCTGTAAAACCTAAAATGTAGAATAGCCAAATCTGTCTAGCCTTTCTTAAGTGAAACACTTACCAATGAACTTCATTTCATTTTAATTTATATACAGATCGTTGTTTTGGTCAGCGACGAGCGACTCAGGGTCGATAATACAAATGACACTGGTGCTAAAAAAAAAATTAAAAAAAAACTTTATTTTTTTTGTGTAGACATAATACTCAACGGGAGTACGAGGGAGTAAAGGGGTGGGGCGATGTCGGCTTATGCCTAGCTCTCTTCTGTGCACGTGGCTAGTAACCATACTTTGCGGTAATTTTAATTCAAATTGAATAAGGTATTTCTCAACATATTTACAGTATTTAATGGAATTAAGTTCATTTTTGGGGAATATATATTTTGTACTACCGTTCCTGGGTCGCTTGTCGCCGACCAAAACAACACCCTGTATAGAAAAATATAAATCTGTATAAAAAACTTAAACTATTTTTGTGTTAAACAAAAACTTCTAATAATGTTTATATTATAATTAAAATTGACAGCCAAATGAAACTAAAATTATATTAAAAATTTAAATTTAGAATTCATCAAAAGAATTCACATTGCACTGAACTTTAGACCTTATTACAATATTAAATCAACTTGACGAGACCAAACAATTCGCGAGCATACAAAAGTTATATAAATTAACTTCATACATTACTTGAGACTCGTACGATGGGTATATAAAAAGATGTTCGTTAGTGATTCCTAACAACTAAGTACAAGTTTTATGAATGTATTCATTACTGCTTATGAATGACAGCTTATGTATGAGAGAACTTTAAATTATTCAGAATAAAGTAATAACCAACTATTTGTAATATAAAATATGCAAATATTTGCTGACTTTTGAACTAGGTTTACGTGAAATGTGAAATTAAGAATGCAGGATTAAGCTTTAATTTCAGCTCATAAAATGAGACAAAAAAAGTTAAAAGTATGTACGTTTGAAGTTTTTAGGGATCTGTACCACAGAAGAAAAGAAAACGGAACCCTTTTAGGATCACTTTGTTGTCTGTCTGTCCGTCAGTCAAGACCCTTTTTCTCAGAAACGCGTGGAGGTAAAAAGCTAAAATTAATATAAAATACGCAGATCTGCAATCAATTGGAGCAGTGAAAAAATCAAACTTCTAAGTCACCGCAATCAAAAGATACGGTTTATGCCGAATATTTTGACGCCCGCAGGGGAATCAAAACCTATAGGGTACTTTCCGTTGACCTAGAATCATGAAATTTGGCAAGAAGCAAGGCCATATAGCACAAATAAAGGAAGTAATCCGAAAACTGTAAATTTGTAGTTACAGCTCCTTCTAGGCTTTGTGTGCTTACCACCTTCGGCCGCATCATCACTTACCATGGTGAGATTGCAAACATAATCGGAAAAAATCTTCGAGACTCTTCGATTCCCCTGATGAACTTATTTACAAACCTACAAGTCTTTTTTTTTTTTTTTTTTTTTTTTATACTACTTAGGTAGCAAACAAGCATACGGCCCGCCTGATGGTAAGCGGTTACCGTAGCCTATGGACGCTTGCAACACCAGGGGAGTCACTCGCGCGTTGCCGACCCTGCAGAAATCTCTTCACACCCTTTTTGAAGAACCCCATGTTGTAGTCCATTGGGAAAACCACGGCAGGGAGCTCATTCCACAATCTGAGCGTCCGCGGAAGGAAGCTCCTTTGAGACCGCACAGTTCGAAACAATTCTGGTTTCAATGTGTGGGGATGGACTCCCTGTCGATGGCGAGAGTTGCGATGGTGGAAGGTAGCCGTGGGCATCATCTTAAACAATTCTTCAGAACACTGTCCGTTGTACAAGCGGTAGAACACACATAAGGAGGCAAAGTCTCTCCTCAGACTGAGCGGCTCTAAGCCGCTTGTGAGCTCGGGATCGTCCACTATTCTAGCGGCACGTCGCTGAACCGAGTCTAGAGGCCCAAGCTGGTATCCAGGTGCCCCCGCCCACAGATGACAACAGTACTCCATATGAGGCCGGACTTGCGACTTATAAAGTTGCAGTCTTTGCCCCGATGTGAAGTACTGCTTCGCTTTGTTGAGCACTCCGAGCTTTTTGGATGCCAGCTTAACCTTGTCTTCTAAGTGACTACGGAACAAAACGTCGCTAGTAATGTCAACGCCAAGGATCCCGATGCTTTTAGTGATGTTCAAGGACGCGTTCTGGAATTGTGGAGCCACAGCAAATGGGGTTTTCTTAGCGGTGAACGCGCAGGCTTGAGTCTTGGTGGGGTTGAAATGGACTAGGTTTAGTCGACCCCAATCGGAGACACGAGTTAGTGTACTCTCGATTTCAGACAACAGCCGTTCGCGGTTTTCCTCCACCTCGGAACGAGGGATATTAGCACGGCCCGTGTAATGAGCGTCCCCTGTACTGTCGTCTGCATAACAATGAATGCCGTCAATGGACAGCATATCATTGATATGCAGCAGGAACAGTGTTGGGGACAGCACAGACCCTTGCGGGACGCCGGCATTTATGTCCATGCTATCGGAGCAGCTACCGTCAACGACGGCTCTTATGCATCTGCTGGACAGAAAGCTGGCGACCCATTTGCATAGTCCCTCAGGAAGCCCGTATGCTGGTAACTTCGCTAGAAGACCTCGGTGCCAGACCCGATCGAACGCCTTCGCCACATCTAGGCTCACTGCCAATGCCTCACCTTGACTCTCGATGGCGAGTGACCAACGGTTTGTGAGATACACTAGAAGGTCGCCAGCCGAGCGACTGTGGCGGAAGCCATATTGTCGGTCGCTCAACAAATCGTGATCCTCTAGGTATCTCAAGAGTTGCGTGTTGATCACTCGCTCCATGACTTTGGAGAGAAGGGAGGTGATGGCGATAGGCCTGTAATTCGATGGGTCCGATCTATCACCCTTCTTGGGCACTGGGTGCACGTGGGCAGTCTTCCACGAAGACGGGACTTTCATTTTGGTGAAGGAAAGCGCAAAAAGACGCGTCAGTACAGGACACAATTCAGGAGCACACCGCTTCAGAACCACTGCCGGTATGCCGTCTGGCCCACTCGACTTATGGACGTCCAGAGAAAGCAATTCCCGCCGGACCTCCCGTTGGGTAATGCTTATCTCCGGCATAGAGATGTCACACCGCGGGATGGTAGGCGGTGTGGCGCCCCCGTCATCCAAAGTCGAGTTGGAGGCAAAGAGAGAGCCCAAAAGATCAGCTTTCTCCTTTGCACTATGGGCCAAGTGTCCGTCCGGCTTACGGAGTGGTGGCAAGGACGACTGACAGAAGTTTCCTTCAGCAGCTTTGGCAAGAGACCAGAAAGCTCGACTTCCAGAGGGAAGGCTAGTCAGCCTCTCACCAAACCTGCCGACGAAATCGAACTTAGCCCTGGCAATCATTCGCTTACTGAACCTCGAGGCAGCGTTAAATATGCGTTTCGCATCAGAGATGTTAGGGTCCTGATTAGTTCGGGCCGTGGTCCAAGCCTCATACAAGGTCTGCTTATTTTGTCTAGCATCCTTGCAGGGCCTATTAAACCACGGTCGTTTCTTCACCCCTGCAGCCACTAGCGGGTTTGGGATATAACACTCCATTCCCGCCAGTATCGCCTCAGCAACGGCAGCTGCACAGGTGTCAGGATCGTCTGATGCGAAGCATAGCTGTCTCCACGGGTACGATGCGTAGAAATCTCGCAATCCATCCCAATCTGCCGACTTGTAGTGCCATACACGTCGCCATCCGGGAGGCCGGGGCGAGTCAGGTCGAGCGCATGGCACTTGCGTCCGGACGAGACAGTGGTCTGATGAGCCAAGTGGCGCATCCACTGTCACTGTATAGTTGTCCGGTCGCGTAGTCAGCAGAAGGTCCAGTAAGGAGCTAGTATGGCTCTCAATATCTGGGATTCTCGTAGGAGAAAGAACCAGTTGTGAGAAGCCATAGGCCAGGGCAAAGTCGTGAGCAGTCCTCCCCGCGAAATCAGTGGTCCGAGAACTAAGCCACTCAACGTGGTGAGCGTTGAAGTCTCCTAGTATCACTAACTCCGCAGAGGGGTACTGCTCCAGTACTTTGTCCGTCGTCAGTTGCAGGTGCTCAAATAACCGTTTTGTGTCCACGTCACCGCTATGGGACCTGTAAAGGCACGCGTAAACTTTGGTGTGGCCACCGTGATCTACGCGCACCCACAAAATCGACAGGTCCCGGTCTTCCAGGCCATGGAGACGGCGACAGCAAATATCCTCCCTGACGTACATACATACCCCGGCACGGCGCACAAAGTTGTGCTCCAGCTTGTACCCGGGGTAGTGTAAATACGATGTATCATCAGGGCAGGATATTTGCGTCTCCGTGAGAAATAGCAGAGTCGGCTGTGCAGTCTCCAGATGTTGGTGGATTGCATTGATGTTCGCATGAAGACCCCTAATGTTGCAAAAGTCCATAGATAATATGGACGGGGAAGCCGCTGAGAAACTTTTTCTTTTATTTTTTCTGGCCATTATTTTTAAAAGGAGTATAAGAGATTTTTGAGAGGAGTCGCTATGCCGGCAGCGGAAAGGACAAAGCACAGTGTCACTCCGACAGAATGCTGCTCAGGTGATACAGTTTGTTGGTGCGGCAGCTGGAAGGGCCCCCGGTCCCCCCCTGATACAGTCGGCCGGGTCCACTCCGGTCTCCTCCTCCGGCACGACCAACTGCACCAAGGATTTTGCGCGAGGCGGTGGATCAGCCTCCCAGGGCGGAGATTATGTGATCCCTGGGTTCGGGACCCCTACAACCTGCGGGCGGCCAGCGGGTAGCCGTTTCACCGGGTCTCCCTAGCCGCCGCAACAACACGCCGTGCCTGCACAGCCCTGCGTCGGTACCACACCGCTGGTCCCCACACACTGCCACAAGTCTACACGGAACTCGGTGCACGAGATCGACTCGCACTTGGCCGGTTTTTTCGAACGAGCCCAATGAGTATTCTGTAAGGTGGAGGTTTTTTTTTATACGGCCCGCCTGATGTTAAACAGTTACCGTAGCCTATGGACGCTTGCAACACCAGGGGTATCACTCGCGTTACCGACCCTGAATAAACCGCTTCACACCCTTTTTGAAGAACCCCATGCTGTACTCCATTGGGAAAACCACGGCGGGGAGCTCATTCCACAGTCCGAGCGTCCGCGGAAGAAAACTCCTTTTAGCCCGCACAGTTCGAAACAATTCTGGTTTCAATGTATGTGGATGGACTCCCCGTCGATGGCGAGAGTTGCGATGGTGGAAGGTAGCCGTGGGCATCAAGTCGAACAATTCCTTAAAGTTCTCCGTTGTACAAGCGGTAGAACAC
This sequence comes from Polyploca ridens, assembly GCA_951394255.1. Lineage (NCBI taxonomy): Eukaryota > Metazoa > Arthropoda > Insecta > Lepidoptera > Drepanidae > Polyploca > Polyploca ridens. The sequence continues at coordinate 3,874,832 of OX596266.1, read as the reverse complement.
ACATAAAGAGGCAAAGTCTCTCCTCAGACTGAGGGGCTCTAAACCGCTTGTCAGCTCGGGATCGTCAACAATTCTGATGGCACGTCTCTGAACCGAGTCTAAAGGTCCAAGCTGGTATTCAGGTGCTCCCGCCCATAGATGACAGCAGTACTCCATATGAGACCGGACCTGCGACTTTTTAAGTTTCAGCCTTTGCCCCGTCGAACTTCCCCAGTCGAGCTGCTCTTTGAGTGAAATACCACCATGCTCCACTTCTCTTCAAAATCCCATCTATCTATCCTTAACACTTACTTAACTTTGATTATTATTATGCAGATCTAAGCTTTGCAAGCAATCGCTCAAATTCCGCTAAGACTAATCGAAATAATAAATCAAGCTCTTCCCATTTCGATCTATGAATCTAGGTCGTATTTCAAGCTAACATTAATCATGATGGTGTGACTGGAAAGCTGACTGAAAATGAATCTAGCTTCAATAACTTTGTTATTGATAGCCAAGACGGTAAATACTGTATTAATCTGTTAAACTCGAAAACTTAATTTAATATTTACTAGTCAATAGCAATAACCGCAAATATTAATCGACTTAAAAAAAAGGAGATTATCAATTCGACGCGTATGTATTGTAATATTATTGAAACTGTAATATATTTACACACATATTCTGACACTGATTTGTAGTCAGCGAAAGAGCACGTCGACCATTGAAAATATTTCGCTGACCTCAAATCAGTGTCAGATTAGAGTTATTTCATACTTTTTAGTGTATTTTGAAGTGGATTTTTTTTTTAATTACTTTTTTACGAATGACAGAGGAGCTTGTTTTTCTCTTTTCAGTTATATTTTTAACCGACTTCAAAAAAGGAGGAGGTATTTTTTTTATGTTTGTTACTTCATATCTCCGTCATTTATTAACCGATATAGAAAATTATTTTTTATTTGAAAAGATACACTTTTCGTTTGGTCCCATTGTCATCAAATCAGGATTTGATTACTTCTTAGTGTACTTTGAAGTCGGTTTAAGTTTTTTGTAAAACAGTCCAATTATTTGGGGTACGGAACCCTCTAAATGGTACAACTTAATGAAAAGCCAAGTGTTAGACTGTAAACCGTTTAAATTAACATTCCGTTTCCAACAAAGGTAGTTTAAATTGCTGGAAAATTTCCATGATAGCGTCGAGAAAGTTAGGTTAATTACGAAGTCTAGATTTTCAAATTAGTATTTATCAGGGAGCTAAAATAAAGGGGTACTACGACGAGAGGGCATTGACTCACAAAACTTGTGCCTGAAACAAACGTGTCACGTGTAATCGAAAGAGTATATCCATAAAAGTACGAGACTTCTTTGCTGACCTCTAGCTGCCCGGCGCAACTTCGTTCGCGTGGTGCTTCCCTACCCTGTGGTGCTACCCTACCCTATCTAAACCATCCAGGGAGTTAATTCTACTGTACGTGTGTTTTTTTTTCTCTTGAGTACCAGGGGCGAGTACTCTGGCGGCGTGACCTACCGCAGATGGTCCCAGACGCCTCGTAAGGGGTTGCCTGGTATAGTGTGCCGTCTTTTATGACCGAGAGGTTGGTAGAGGTGGCCACTATAGAAAATCTCAGTAGTTGAAAGGGGTACCCCCGCTACCGTCACATGGGAGTAAGGTGAAAAATGTATTCACTGTTCATTGCTTTTTTGTTATTCAATAGTTCTTATAGTATTGAAACGGCCAAGCCACAAATTTTGACTACGGTGTGTAGAGGTTGTGAAGTTAGGGCTTATAGAGTAATTGCATGTAGTTATAAGCTTGGCTCTACATGAGATCTGATAACTTTTTGACAGTACGAGCCATATGTCTTGGCGGCAACATTTTACATGAAAATGTTTTTGGTGGGATTTCACTTCTTTTTTTTTGTTTGAAATTTCCAAGTTTTATAATTTTTTTCTTGTTTGTGTACTAATACAAGCTTACATACCAAATTTCAGCTTTCTAGGACTTCAGGAAGTACCCTATGAGTTTTGATGATCATCAGTGAGTCAGTGACGAAATCGGGGTTTTTTAGATATCAATAAAATCTAAAGTATAAGAGCTATGTTATTGAAACTTAATATGCTTAATAAGTTCACTATTGACATCATGTTCCGAGAATTTTGTTTATCTGGTATAATCCAAACCCAAGTTATGAGGGTTCAAAAAAACGACGAAGCGCTTCGAGAAAAGGTAGGTAGTGCCCTTTCGCTTCGCTTGGCTGTCTTGGCGGGGGGCACTCCCGTGCCCCCAGATTAAAATGTCATTTTTAAATTCCGAAATTTTCTCGAGGTGACAAGCTCTCGTTCTGGATTAAACATTTTGCGTTGAAATCCTTTGGGATTGTTTGACTTTGTGAAAGCGAAAACGACAAGTACTTATGTCCGATTATTTCGTATATTTAAAAGATATTGCATTACTTTAGAGCGTATTAGAATCTGCATCGTTTAATGCACGGACAGAGAAATTACAAATATTCAAAAAAAATTACATCATGTTTTAATTTTTTTTACTTAGCAGCTTTATTGGCGGTTCAAACAGTTACAAAACCTCTTTCTTTTTTTTTTTTTTTTTTTTTTTTTTTTAAATTAGATGGGCTTGCGTTTGGCCACTGACCCGCCCATAAGGGACGATGACGAAGCCTAAGATGAAACACGCTTACCCAGAAGAAACCTATTCACTCTGGCCTTGAAAGTACCTAGATTGTAAGCGTCAGGAAACACAGACGCCGGAAGCAAGTTCCACTCCCTTGCTGTACGCATTAAAAATGAGGATGCAAAACGCTGTGTCCGTATATTCGGTATGTCAACAACGTACGGGTGAAAATTTTCCCGGCGTCTTGTGGTTCGGTGTAAAAATGGGGATGGTGGAATAAGGTTGAACAATTCCTGCGCACACTCTCCAAAATATATCCTGTAGAAAACCGATAAGCAAGCAACCTTTCTTCGATGGTCAAGGCTCGTGAGTTTCGCCTTAATTAAAGACTCATCTCCAATTAGTCTCCTGGCTCGGCGATCTATTGAGTCGAGGGCCTCAAGCTGGTACTTAGCTGATCCATCCCAAAGATGGCAGCAGTACTCCATGCACGACCGGACTTGTGCTTTATATAGTTGGAGCAACTGCCCAGGCGTGAAGTACCGCTTGACCTTAGAGAGGATACCCAGCTTTCTGGCAGCTGTTTCTGCCTTCGACTCAATAGAACAGCCAAAGTTTATTTTGGCTGTTAATGTTATGCCTAGGAGACCAAGGCGATCGCATATTGGCAAGGATATATTTTGGAAAGTAGGAGCCTGGTTGTAAGGACTCCGTTTGGCGGTGAAAAGACACGCCTGTGTCTTGGTGGCGTTAAATGTGACCAGATTGGCTTTGCCCCAATCAGAGACTGCCTGCAAGGTCACGTTCAAACGCTCTACCATGGCCTCCCGAAACAATTGGATCTCGTCACTAGTGGCTCGTGCGCTGGAAACGTATCTCTCTGCAACAGTGCTGTCGTCTGCGTACCCAAAGATACCGGGTTTTAGCAGATCGTTGATATGCAGCAGAAATAAGGTTGCAGAGAGAACTGATCCCTGAGGAACTCCGGCATTGATTGCCAAGAGGTCCGACGAGCACCCGTCTATGACCACTCGTATAGACCGTTCACTCAGGAAATCGGAAATCCAAGCGCACAGGCCATCAGGAATTCCATATGAAGGAAGCTTGCTTAGAAGGCTGGTGTGCCAGACCCTATCGAAAGCCTTAGATATATCGAGGGAAACGGCAATTGCTTCCCCGTGTCTCTCAATGGCTTCGCTCCAAAGATGTGTGGCATACACAAGAAGATCCCCAGTAGACCGTTTCTCGCATGTAGCTCACGAAAAGTAACGTGTTACTAACCCGTAACGCAGAGTGAAAACCTCCATTTAAATACTACTGCTTGCCTGTGATTAACTGATTAGTAGTTCGAGCTAGTAACTGGTTTCGTGTGATAAGGGCCTTATGTTCATTAACCATTTATTTATATATATAAGCTAATCTCGCATTGTATAGGATTTCCGTACAATGGGAGGTCAGCTTATATTGGAAATTTATAGCTTGATCTGTAGCCGTGCGTACATAGTGTTTTTCTTTAAAAAATCTCTTTTAACCTATCCTTTGTTATAAAATATCGTTATCTTATACAATATAAAATCAATATCCGATTTTAAATAGAAAACAAAGACTCAGCGTGAGCACCTCTTTGACATCGATTACAAAGGCTTCAGGTTTAAGACTTTGACGTAAGGACTATAATAGTGTTATTTTGTAGTTCACTTTTATTATTTTCTTCTTGTTTTAATCATTTTTGATGAAAAGAGGCTAAATGTAGGAAACTACTTACTGATAAATTTAAATCTGCAGGCAACCCTAAATAATAATTCTTTATTTCCTTAGCAATGTAATGTTATAACAATTCCAATATACCTATAATTATTTCAGTAATAACATTTTTGTGACTGCCAGTACTTTTGATTAAAAATCGCTTTGGAATAAATTTATGATATCAAAATAAAATCGGGTGTAAACCGAACGGGTGAGAACCGGAACGGGGGAGTAACGAACTGACCCGATATCTTACTTATTTATTGCATTATGTAATAATACTTTAAAAATAAAAGCATTGCTGTATGTATATTATTATTATTATTATATAAGAAAATATGCCCCATTAAAAAAAAACGTATATTGGATAAATAAGTACGATAGCATACATATTATTTAGTAAAATAAATTAATAAATGTTTGTGAAAAGTAAGTGCATATCCACTTATTTAAGACAATATACAAGCATAGAGCGATAAGAAATAATGGCGCCACATACTTCACAATGATAATAACAATACGCTATCTAAATGGTAATGAATTGTAAACAAAATACAACAGAAGCACCTTAGAATATATCTTTTTGTTAACCCTTCAATCTCCCATTCTATAGTTTCACAATCAAAGAATTAGGTCAAATACATCCCTTCGCGTATTTACGACAAACACAAAATCGCCAGCGGAACGTAACTACACAGTCGCAGATAATTTCACGGGCCTGAAACGACCCGATAGCGTATCTTTCAGTCAGTTTGGTTTCAGCATTGACTGCGTACAGACGCCGCGCGCTGCGCCCTCACAGCCTTACGAAACTTTCGAACAACCCGTTATTTTTATGAATTTTCAAAAACCACCTGAATAACACCAAAGAGTTTTTAGATTCAAATTATTTTGTTTATAATAGTCGTTTTATTTACCAGATATTCTTTTTTGAAATTTGAATTTTGAACAGTTGGAACGAGTATTTTTTCTGATTGTGCATTTTAGTGTTAAAAGTGCAGTGACTGTTTTGAATGTTTGCGAAAGTGGTTGTTTATTAAAATAGGTGTTCTGGAGGAAACTGCGAATAACAGCGAATGGTCAGCGCAGCCCTTGTGTAGTGGTGTCAATGTAAATAGGACGTTATGCTTCTATCACATAAAGCGCATATTGACCGTCCTGATGCCTTTTTATGATGATATGGTAAGTGTACTTCAAACATTTTTAATCATTTTTTATTTAAAATCTTTACCGGTGATAAACATAAAACAATATTTAAAAAACAGCCGTTTTTTGTTAATCATCATAAAAATAATTTATGCTCTTATAAAATTCCACTTAATCTAAAACTTTTTTTCACTTTTTTCCCAAGGATGCTAGGATCCAAAACAAATATTTACTATCGTTGGACAAGATGTTTATCTCAGTTGTTTATTTAGACAAATACGGATATTTATGGAGTATACTGCTACACGTTAAACTGATTTATTCCAAGTTATTTGTTATTGAACTAAAATTAATCTGATTTGATTATTTTGGAACACTTGCTTTTTTGATTTCCTTTTGAGGTACGCTCAAAAGGAAAAATGGAACCTATACAGGTCGTTGTTTTGGTCAGCGACGAGCGACTCAGGGTCGATAATACAAATGATACTGGTGCTAAAAAATATATAAAAAAAATACTTTATTTTTTTTAATAATAAAAATAAAAAAAATAAAACATGAAAATCATGTAATAAGCTAAAGTGTAGACATAATACTCAACGGGAGTACGAGGGAGTAAAAGGGTGGGGCGATGGCGGCTTGCGCCTAGCTCTAGTCTGTGCACGTGCCTAGTAACCATACTTTGCAGTAATTTTATTTCAAATTGAATAAGGTATTTCTCAACATATTTACAGTATTTAATGGAATTAAGTCCATTTTTGGGGAATATATATGTTGTACTACCGCTCCTGGGTCGCTTGTCGCCGAACAAAACAACACCCTGTATAGGGTTATAATTACTATTTATTATTATTATTTTTAAGATAAAAATTAACCATTCCTCCCCTCCCCCCTTATCTCCGAAACTACTGAGCCTCAAAAGTTACTTACTTATAAATTAGGTACTATAGGAAAATCTATAAGAATGTATGGTCTTCAAATAACATGGTAAACCTGTCAATAATACTAATACAAACTTACATTTGCAGTTGGAAAGTATGGCAAAAACATGTTTTTCAACTACAATGTTATGTTTGTATGGAACCCTCTTCCCACGACATCAAGTCGCACTTGTCCGGTATTTTTGTGTAATGAATGTCATTTATTTATGAATTATGTTATACCTTATTTTAATATTAATAATAATATAATATTTTACGAACAAAATATAGCTGACGCAATACCTATAAATATTACATCGATATAAAATAAAATTGTTATAATTATAACGCGTTGCATTGGAAAATGGCGGCTTGTACCTATTTATATTGACAGATTGTATCACAGATATAAATCTAAGTAGATGACGCGAGTGTATATACTTCGCGTGCCAAACATTGAGCTATTATTACTACGTATAGAGAAGCTATTATATGCAATGGTTATATCCCATTTTTTTAGAGTCAACTAAAGTTCTCTTTAGCGCTGAAATAATAATTAGTCGTGTAAGCAGAGAGTAGAAACACGTAGTACTATCAGAACGCGAGCGAACTTTAGGAGTAATTTTCTCGCAAACGCTGTGATTTTCATGGCGCTTATGCGTTTCTTTCATCGTTCTACAACATGTGTGGCCGGATGGCCTCACTTGAACGGAACATAGTTGTGATGTATGGCGTCTTCTCTATACGTAGTAATACGTAATAGCTCTATGGTGCCAAAGGGGTACACTACAACGGATGGGGGGATTGCGTTATCTTTTTAGGTTTTTATCTTTGGATCGTGTACCACAGATGTAGAACTTAGAAAATATTAAAAAAAGCAAATCGTTATCGTTGGATCACATCTATAACTTTTTCAGTTTAACACCTTATTTTTCTGAAGCAATAATATGTTTTTATTTTTGTATATCTAAAAATATTATCAGATAAACATATAAAAGATCATTATCACACAAAACACGATCCTCTGGGGGAATTACGGCACAGTAATTAGGAACACGACACAAACTCACAGAAACATTTCATGTGAATATTCTGAGAAACGATACATAACATAGAAGGTATGTAGGCAAGCAAAAACCTTTTCACCCTACAAGCTCGGAAAGGTTTTGTTTATCAAGAAACAAACGATGATTCGTTCAGAAACTTAGAGTATGTTGATGTAAAGATCCCTTGGTACATTTTATTCTTGTTTTGTATAACATTGAATTAACAATAATACTTACTCCGTTTTGGTTTTATTATATTATTAAGTTCCTTAAATCATACAAAATATAACAAGGAAAATTTTTTTTTGTTGTAAGAATTTCGAACCGCAACCAACCTTTTTAAAATGTTCTATAGAATTCACTTTCCATCATTTAAGGCGCCGATCCCACAGAGAAGATTTCTAGAGTTCTGCGTTCCGAGTTCTGCATTCCGCGTTGCTAGCTATGTGGGGCTTCTGAAAGTAAAAAAAAATTATGATGTGCGATCAGTAGTGAATATTGCAGAACTCTAGAACTCTAGACTGTTTGCTATGTGCACAATAGTCAACACGGAATGCAGAACTCGGAACTCTAGAACTCTCTCTGTGGGATCGGCGACTTATACTATCATGAATCTCTCCCTGCGGTCGTGATTCAGTCGTTAGAATCCTTCACTTACTTGTGATTCATGCATGGCCCTTGCTTTAAATCCGTCCTTTATTCACAATGCATAATGTCATTATTTTTAGGTTGTTATATCATAGGTACAATGAATTTTAATTACTAAGAATAAAACATTGGTTTGTTTTTATTTCCCTTATGGCCGATTCCTATAATTTACGGGCCGTTATCGGTTAAAATTAAGACTCTTATATCTTTACTAATAATTAAGCAATTACCTCAACGCTTTGCATAGCAGACCCTACCATATGAAAGTAGCTATCACAGGTAAAATTTGCGAAATGATCTATATGCCCAGTTTGGCAATAAAAAAACCTACCATTGGTAAGCAAAACGATTCGTTTTTGTTTATAGACCGGGCATTATTAGCAGTAAGAAATAAAAACAATCGTTTTTGCCTACTTTTTTATCAAGAACGTATTGTAATTATATGTTGATAAGAAATTTATAGCGGAATAAAATTAAATCTTTAATATTATGATCAGCGTGGCTACCGCGTAAGTAAAAAAGAAATTGTCTTCATTTTTCAATTTTTTTTATACAACTAATGTAAGTAATCGTAAGGAAGCGCTCGTGGTGTAGCATGATTAGCCGTTCTTAATCGATCGGCCAAGTTAAGCTACGCCTGTCGTGGTCGGTACCTGGATGGGTGACCGCCTAGTAGTATTTCAAATCGAGCGTTTCCGTGCTTCGGAAGGCACGTGAAGCCGTTGGTCCCGGTTATCACTTAATTGTGAATCGTTAAGCTAGTTGGATGCCTCCTAGGCGGCTTGAAAAATTCCAACAGTAGGTTGACCACTAGCCTACCTCCACCGATCCGCAGTGGGCACGCGTGGTGGAGTATTGCCCATTCCCTTTCACCTTCATTTGTGAAAGGAGGCCTGTGCTCAGCAGTGGGACATTATAGGCTGATGATGATGATGATGATGGTAAGCGGTTGCCGTAGCATATGGACGCTTGCGACACCAGGGGTATCAGTCCCGCGTTTCCGATCCTGCATAAATCTTTTGGCCCAGCTGGCTACCACCCTCAGACATGTCTTTAAAAATCAAAAAACATTTGCATCCAGTGGCTCCCAAGTCTGCCCCTACGAAGCAAAATCTCATAACGAAGATGTGTTATTAGCACAAATGTGCGATGCTTCGGTTCAAAGCAGCTTGAAACTCATCCACTTTTCGATCTGAGAATCTTTATTATTTTCTCGCACTTATCAAAATAATAAAACATGTAATAATAACTAACATTAAAAATTACTTGGAAAAATACGTTATCGGCTTAATTATCATGACTATATTATGTGAAAAAAATGTATAACGTTACATCATAAATGTACAACATCCGTCATTCAGTCATTTGATAAAATGCACGCTGATGGATTATTTTCATGAATGAACTAACGTGTTGGGCTGTTATCTTCATTGAAATGTGAAAAGTTGAAATGCATAAATAAGTAAGCCAATTTCGATGCGGTTAATTTAAATTAATAAGATTCAGTCGGATTTTATGATAAATTGATCTATTTAATAATAGGGATATTATTAATTGCACCTCTGTTTAAAATTACGCAAACTTAAGAGGCCGTATGCCAAATTTTGCAGATTTCGCTGATTTACGTGATTTAACAATCGTGATTTTACAGTTAAAATACTGTATTTCTACAAGTTTTAATTCACAACCTAAAATATCATATTAATTATGATCTAATCAATGAGCTACCTTTTCATTTTTATTATTTTATTTATTGCGAGATTTAGGTTGTTTTAAAAGATTTTTTATTGCCAAACTATTGAACTTTTTCAATTTTTTTTTCAGGAAGTGGATTGTTTATTATCTGAAGTTTATTTATGTTCTTATAATTTTAATGAACGAGAGTTCTAAGTAGCCGAAATCAAAAGCAATTCTTCGCCCATTTTCTCAAAAAAATTACTAAGATAAATATTTTTTTACTCAAAATTATTATATTAAAGTGGTAAAATGTGCTGTTATTTGTACACAATTCAATCAATTTTACCTGTAGGTATTTATACTCACAATGAAAAATATAACAAAAGTGTTTCTTTCAGAATCGATTCAATTTATACGAGTAGGTACCATCAATGCCATCAACTGTATGAAAGAGTTCGATTATTAGAATTTCTATTGTCATTCATAACTTTTTTTACGGTTCTCTTCATTTTTGCTGTCAAATTTCAACGTCTGAATGGGTGAAAATGAAATATCTTTTTAATACATTCTGGATATGGAATGAATTTTATTCTCAAACTCCAAACCATAGACATATAAAAATATCAAGACGGAGTGTCACCTTATAAGAAAGCGAAGCAAAAAATTTCCTACGTGTGCGTGAGTAAAATCAGTACTGGCCCAAGCAGGCACAAATGGTACTGAGCCTTATTGTCACTGTAAACTTGAGACGTTTACGGAATGACAACCGAAATTCACAAAAATGGGTTTCTTTGAGAATCGAGTATGACGTAACGTAATAATAATACCTGACACAAAAAATACCGTGGACAGAAGAGGGTTTTGAAAAAAATATTAACCGAATAGAATATTAAAAAGTGCCTTGATATTCCCAATAAAAAAATCGTAAGTTACGTCTAAAAAAAATCTTTCGCGTCGAAATTCTCCATATTTTCAGCGATGACAACAATTTTATTTTTAAGAATATATTAGAATGTTTACCGGACACTTATTCAATTTAATGTGTATATTCTGTATAATCTAAAGAAAACCCGTAAGTAACAGTCCTTTTCATAGAGTCGACACATTTATTATTTACCATTTTCAACCCTATTCCAGTGAAGAACGAGTGCTGTCCAAATCGTAGTCAGTCCGCGCCTTAAAAAGAGCGCAAAACGTTGTTCTGGATGAATACTATGAAAATAGACAAACGAATAAGGAAGCTTAATTGCTTTGTCTTACTCCAAGATAATCCCTCTGAACCCTTCGGGGCTTAGTTCCTTAATAACAAAGATCAACATTTCCAGCGCTTTATCGGATCTTTCATCGTATTACTGTTTCTGAGTTATTATGTACTAGCGACCCGCCCTAGTTTCGTACGGGTGCAATATAGGTACTAATGTGGTGTCAATGGTGTCATTAATAGGTTATTCTCAAAGTTATGAAGTGCATAAGACACACAAAATCTTGAGTAGCTTATGTTATGATAGTTAGAGTACAAGGCAAAAAAATAAAAATAAAAATTTTATTTATTTTATTTTTTATTTTTTTATTTTATTTATTTGGCTCACATAACAGGTACACATCAAATACAAGGCAGGTTACATAAAATAATAAAACAGCACTAGACATGTACCCAAAAACATGTGGGCACAACATGACTAACATAGTAAACAATTATTATCTAATATAATGCAAACAAATATTGAAAACAAGACAAATTAAACTAAAATTAACAAGACACTAACACATAAACAGACAGATAACAATCATGAAAATTTCAAACTTACATAGTTAACTTTAATACATTATTTTTAAATTTAACAGGTCGCGCATTTATAAACGATAATTTCCAAAATAAACCTTACAAAATACGTGATAGTTTTACGCAATAATATTTTTTCTTCGCGACGATAAATAAAGTTATGAAATCGAACTATGAAAACAATGAACGAAGAACAAACGATTTCACGGTAGGTTATCATCTGAACAGATGACATCTTTTGAAACATTGACAGGGGATTATATTCGGTTCACAATAAGATAAAATGTTTTTGCAATAATAAAATCAAAATATATTCGAGGGCTTTATGTCTATTCATATTAAAACGTGTAGGAAATGATATGGGATAATGACGTTATGACAACGAATACATATTTTTGGCAAAATTTTCTTAAATTAAAACTGAAAAAATATTTAGGCTAGTGATTTTGTTTATTTACAGGGGCCCAATTCTGCTATTACAATTGGGTTCGAAAGAACTATCTGTGTATTTGACGTATGCTAATCGTGATAGTGTTTTAATCACTATTACGATTACCATACGTCACGTGTCAAAGGAAGGATGAATGCCAAAATCTTCCAAATCCTTTATTATGAATAAGGGGGTTAGTATATCTGTATCCAGTATCTATAAAACAGGCTCAGCTAAGTTTGTTACCTTAATTACCAACCCATTCATCTCTTCAAGCTACACAAATCTAAATGAAGACAGACTCTAGGTCAACTCTCCAACCATCAATTAACTCCAACTTGATGTTGAGTTAATTCAGCCTCACCCATGTCACAGTCTGTCGTACGATTAATATCACAGGCTGCCGTAGGATTAATGGAAGATGTCCGATATATCGAGGCGTGTAGACCGACCTTTAGAATCGAGGTCGGTTTATTATGGGATGTTTTATGAGTGTAAGATTAAATATTTTAATTAATTTAACACTTGCATGATGGTCTGAAGCCGTTGTTATGGTTACGTGGAGGAACAGTAAAAAATTTAGTAGTGGAATGAAAAAGGTGATAAGATAGTTTTTATTCATAGTTTTACACGAATCGTTCAGCTCGGAGCCGATTCTAAGCATTTAGAGCCCACATTCGAATTCACTTTTTTTCCGAATCACTCAAAACTTGAATCACTTTTGCCACAGACATAGCCATATTTGACATCTTCACATAATAATTATTAGTGTCATTTTATAATAGGTATCGTTCCATTTTTTACAGTAGTACCCAACTGATATGGCGCGTCGTTAATCTTCGTTTGCACAGAAAAGAAAGTATGGCCCCGAAGATTAAAGAAAGAATGCTTAAAACTTACAATCAACCTTAGATCACTAATATAAGGTTCATAATACACTGCAGTTGTTAGTTCCGTCTCACTCGCAAGTCACGCCTCTCGGCACGGCGCGTGCTAATATGGCGGCAGCTGCCGACCAATAGCGGTTTCCCGCGCTTTGAAAATGTACAAATAGTATCTTCTGCGCAGGTACATCGGTAAGCCATATTAGTTGGGTACTACTGTACTGAAATAGTTCTACCACAGTAACACCATGGTAAAAGATAATGTGGCTAAATGTGGTAAGCGCGGGAAGCCTAGAAGGGATCTGGATCTGTGCAACTGCTGAAACACTGTGACAAACTTGAACTCACGAGCTATAATTTGACCATTATGTTTTCCTTCACCAAAACTTCGTTGACGTAACTATCCTTTGCCGATACCAACTTATAATCTCCTTAATAACGAGGCTAACCTTAATAATAACGAGAATAAAGTTCAATATTCACTATATTTCCAGAGTAGACGACTTAATAGTTGTGTTCCTGCGCGTGAGTAAGGTCGCCAGGGTGCCCAGACAAGATGGTTGTCGACAATCGTCATCGTTAGTAAACGATCAATCTTTGTATGTGATTGACATTTCAAATTGAAACATCGCGTGATTTTTAACAATCTCTTATGTCAATCCCATACAAAGGTTGATCGCTTAGTAATGATGCAGAGCTCATTGGGGAGGGTGAAAAGGTCGCTAACGCGCGAGCGATGCCTCGTGTGTTGCATGCGTCCATATAGCTACGGTAACAACTGCTTACCATCAGGCGGGCCGTAAGCTTGTATACCGACTTAGTTGTATAAAAAAAAATTGCGACCTTCACAAGTTTTTTAGGTACCCATAATACTGGTTCCCAAACAAAACATGGCTATCATTATAGCAGTACGAAACATACAGGCCATATTAATTATAATTAAATGCTTATAAAGCGGTTCCGCTGTCTAACCGTGCGCCCTTGTGCAAAATATTCATCTCCATCTGATTATCATACAATAAACTTATGAATAAATATCAAATTACAGTTAAAATATGCCGTGATATGACATGAATACAAATTTTTATTTTATATTAAAAAGATAATGCATCTGCTGATGTATCTGCATTTGGAATGACTGACCAATTATTCCACTTGTGACCTAATATAATTTTTGATGTGAGTTTATTGAAAATTCTGAATTATAAATGAATGCATTATATTATATTACAATAAAGTAGTATAACCTACTACTAGAATATTGATAAAAATGTGTTTCAAATAAAAAATGTATTTAAAAAAATGTATTTCGAATTAGTTTTTTTTTTTAATTAGATTTTTAATTCCTAATATTTAGTTTTTCTTATATGCACTAGAATTTGACCAAGTTAATAAGTTATACAGACTAGAATTGAAAGTTGTCTCTATTACCAAAATACATATAGCCAAAACTTCAACTTTATTAGTCGTCTCACGGTTTTCCTCCAAAATGTAATAAGAGCTTGGCCGCTTCCTCGCAAAATGGAATCTGCTAATGCCGGTTAAAAATGGCAAGTAATATAGAACAAGAGGAGCTCTTGACAGGGTTTCGGTCATCGTTAATGGATCTTGGCAGGCTGTTACACCGTTATGTCACAAGTAAAAGAGTTTTTTGAATGGTGGACTGAGAGATCAACGCAGATTTCAAACCACTAGACATATACGGGGTGGATACGACAATACGATAATAAATGAAACCACGTGAAGTACTCATAAATAAGATCAACTTTTACTAAGGGACCAACTTCGAAATCGAAAAAAAAAATACAGCTTTTCATGCATTTTTGCCGACGGGACATGTACCTTTTGTATGAAAAGGTGTAATTTTTTTTTTCGTTTTGGAGTTGGTTCCTAAGTAAAAGTTGATTGTATTTATGAGTACTTTACGTAGTTTCATTTATTGTCGTATCCACCCCGTATATATAAAATGTATTTTAAAGATCATTTTGTAACGTAGGGGTAAGAAAAGATATGAGGAAATTTATCTCTATTGTAAATAAATTAGAACGAAAATCTGTATTTCTTGTAAATAGATCCAAGAAAACTGCAATTTTCATTAAAATGCGGGGAAAGTCGCGGGGCGAAGTTTATAAATATAAGGGATGCTAAATGTAAACTTGACGCATAAGATATATAGTAAGCTGATTATTGTGCTATTACTAGTAATTATAACGAAAACAAAAAAGGCCCCCCAAATCTAAGTATTTCCACAAAACATAGATTTCAAAATCTTTGAACTAGCTAAGGCTATTCGTTCAGGAAACCAATTAATGAATACATCACATAATAATGATTCCCTACATGCTAATATTAGATTATGAATGATTATAATACTCGCGTTTGATATATTTAACAAACACTGCTTATTTCCATTGAATAATTGGATCTTAATTATTAGGTATAATAGTAATGCATGAATTAGCAAACATTATGGCAATTGACATGGAAATATTATGGCTTCATATTACACACTTTATTGATATTAATCCTAACTAATATTATAAATGCGAAAGTGAGTTTGATCGTTACGCCTTCACGCCTCAACTATTCAACGGATCATCATGAAATTTGGCATGCAGATAGCCTATAGTATGGAGAAGGACATAGGCTACTTTTTATCCCGGGAACGCAGGTGAAACTGCGGGGGACAGACACTTAGTATTAGTATAATATTGTCCCATAAAGATGTCTACACTTCCGAAGATAGTAAATATTCTTCCCAGTTGGGACACTATCACCTTCAAATAAAATGTACTATTGCTTGTTTTGTCATCTGAAAATCAGAATTGCTATCTAAACATAGATACTACAATATTATCATACCACGATGAGATTGTGGTAGCCATTGACCGGACAACAAAAAAATTGGTAAAAAAGATAAAAATATTACTATATCTAGGTGCGAAAAATATTTCTAGATAGCGATAACAATAGAGTTAGAATATGAATAGATGGACTGTACTATACTACGGGCCGTGGGCACGGGTACGGGCAAAATGCCTTGAAACGAAGTGCGCGTAAAAAGATTGAACGACTCAAATACATTATAATGAATGCCAATTTCATGTTTTATCGATACATTTACCGAGATCAAATGACAATTTACATCGATATTGTCTTACTGTAAATCAACTAGTACGTTATATCTGGAAATGCATCTATAATGGATACTTGTTTAGGCCAAAATACCTATAATAATATTAATAGTAAAAACCTACTCATATTGAGTTTCAATGACGAGCCTCTACTTCCCGATTCCTCTCCTTTTCCCACATCATATGTGAAAGCGAGAAAAGAGTTTCGTGAATCTTCGACATACTTCGGCGACGCATCGCCGAACGCGCGAGTGTGAGTGAAATGCAACGGCACGCGCCCCGCAACCCCGCAAAATTTAGTACGAGAAACGCTATAGACCGATATGCATTGAACTCTGTGATTTGTGAACAATTGTGAAATAATAGCAAAATATAGTGCTTATCACTGTGCTGGATTACCATAGGAGTTCCTGGTAAGTCCTTACCTTTATCCTAGGAAGCTCCTCATATTCCAGATAGATATTTTTACCCAAAAACCAACCAATACTCCTCTCGCTCGCACGAGGTAACGTTCTTAGCGCTAGCACTCTATAATATTCTTACTCTATGGCGATAACATATTCTACATTGTTATTGCTGTTTGTTTGTGTTTATTATTCACTACATTCTTTATTTTATTCTGAACCCTACCTGTCTCGCCTATTGACTGACAGTTTTGTTGATTCGTATAAATAAACTACGACTTACTTTCTGTACCTTATTAAAACCCAAGTTGGATCCATCAGGCTGAATAAGTTCATTATGCGAGCAACCTTGGATTAAATAAATGATTTTTCTTTAAATAACAGGTGGAGATTTCGAGATGGCATATTTTCAAAACCTATGTTGGATTAGTCATGCTGAACAACTTTTACTATGGGACCAATGGTGAATTCTTAAAAAATATATTTTCTCTTTCCATAGTAAATGTCAACCTTGCTCGATCATAATGTATGAAAAGTAAAAAATTTTTTTTGAGAATTCAGTGTTGGCCCCATAGTAAAAGTTGTTCAGCATGACTAACCCAACATAGGTTTCGAAAATATGCCATCTCGAAATCTCCACCCGTATAATATAGGTGGATGGACTTGCAATGTATGTATGTTCGGGTCAAGTCTTGCAAGTCAAATTTCACCTATATCTAGTGGTCGGATTGACTTGATATTTGGTATCATGATCATCGTCAGCCTATAATGTCCCACTGCTAAGCACAGGCCTTCTTTCACAAATGAGGGTGAAAGGGAATGGGCAATACTCCATCACGTGTGCCCCCTGCGGATTGATCGCGCTAGGCTAGTGGTCAACCTACTGTTGGAATTTTTCAAGCCGCCTAGGAGGCATCCAACTAGCTTAACGACTATCACAATAAAGTGATAACCAACGGGACCAACGGCTTTACGTGCCTTCCGAAGCACGGAAACGCTCGATTTGAAATACCACTAGGCGGTCATTCATCCAGATACCGACCACGATGGTGGTAGCTTAACTTTGGAGCGGCTAATTATGCTACACCACGAGCGCTTCGCCATTTGGTATACATTAGTATATTGGAAGTCAATGCAAGTACAGTCAACAGAACATACAGTCACCAAAAAAATCTTGTATTATAAATGAAATTCTAACAAAATCTTATTGAATTTATAACTGATATATTTTGCATTTTAATTTATTTGGTACGTCGATTTTCAGCGAATATAGGACGTTATTTTGTGATTCGCGCATAAGAGGCATGTCAATGGAATATATGTATTAATTAAGTTTTAAAAACTATTTTAAACCATACGTTGGTTCCATATCAATAAATAACGGTATTTTTAATTAAAAAACCGATATACTTCCAATAAATTAAAACATAGGAAATATTCATCTAAAATTCCAAATAAATATCTTTATTAGGTTAAATTTTTATAGTGATTTTAATCTTAAAACATAATAACATCTTAAAAATTCAACCGATACAATATTGGATTCAAAGTTTAAAACTTGTTGGAGGTGTTGACATGCCTGATACTTTGTATGAAACTCTTGTTATAAATTTCAAACAAGCTTTGTGAAACAAACTTATTTTTCTCTGGGATTAGAAAATGCAAGGAAGCGAAGCGAGCAATATAATTTGTTGTTACGTAAATAAAAAACTGTCTGGAGATTTCCTTTACGAAATAAAATATAACAACGTGAAACAAGAGACGTTTCCTTAACAAAGTTACGAGAAAAACGGATGACTTAATATAAACAACTGAAACTCGTTAAACAGTACAAAATTGAAAACAAATATTTTAACATTTTCTTAATTTTATTTATCTTTAATATTTAGCCACATATTTTTATTATCAATTAAACCGATTTAAAGTATTGGTCAAAGGAATTTTGATTCATTTCTGATTGCAATTTGTTTTTCGCTCAAGCTGGAAAATACTCAATTATCGTCTTTTTTACAAACTCAACAACCAGCTTTCTGCCCGAGAGATCATCATCATCAGTCTATATCCTACTGCTGAGCACAGGCCTCCTTTCACAAATGAAGATGAAAGGGATTGGGTAATACTCCACCTCGCGTGCCCACTGCGGATCGGTGGAGGTAGGCTAGCGTTCAACCTACTGTTGGAATTTTCCAAGCTACCTAGGAGGCATCCAACTAGCTTAACGACTATCACAATTAAGTTATAACCGGGACCAACGGCTTTACGTGTCTTTCGAAGCACGCAAACGCTCGATTTGAAATACCACTAGGCGGTCACCCATCCAGGTTCCGACCACGATGGTGATAGCTTAATTTTGCATGGCTAATAATGCTACACCACGATAATTGACAATCGGGCAGAGCGCAGCCGATCGCGAGACGATTGCTCGTTCGAGGCTCGCAAGTCCGTCCACGCTACGTGAACATTGAACGAATCCTGTTCGTTCGTGGCTCGGCTCGTAGTCGCTTCGCGTAGCAAGGACGCACCATTAGAAACTCTTTTATCATGTCATAAAAACTAGTAAACGCAACGTAATCTTGTAAGATTCGACAGTATTCAATGTTATACTAGATAATGTGATTCCTTATCATTTATCTACAAAATACTTAGTTATATTGATAAGATGAATCTTCAGACGATGAAGATTATTATTATAATTCAGTGAACGTTAAGAAACTAGAAAATTTTATGATATAATTTTGGTACCCATAGGCGTACAGTAGCACCCTGTAGCTTGCTTAATTTGGGTGAGGCAGTATTATTTTTATTCGGTGCAATAAAAGCTCCACAAGAAATCTGAAAATGGAATGTAAAATAAAACATTACTGTTATTATTTGTGTAATTAAAATGAAGTATTTTGAAAATTACATAGTAAGCTTGTTTAAGAAAAAAAAATATGAAAAAAGCAGACACAATTATATTTGGTAACTGATAATTATATTATTATAGTTTAGTTTCACTAATAGGACAATTGGGGTCTTGAAAAAAAAACGTCATAAATCCAAAGATTAAAGATATAAGTTTTATTAACTATATTTTTTTCGCCGACAGTTAGTTTGAGAACAGCACTCGTGACGTCACAATGTTAATTTCTACTCACCATTACATGCAGTTGATACAGTATTACGTTTATTATCGTTAATATATTTATAATTTATCAGGGCCAGTAGTCAACATGGTTATCGACAATCATCATCGTTAGTAAACGATCAACCTTTGTATGGGATTGACATTTCAAATCGAAATATCACGTGAATATCTTATGTCAATCCCATACAAAGTTTGATCGTTTACTAACGTTAACGATTGTCGACAACCATCTTGTCTCCCTAGACAAGATGGTTGTCGGCAGAGATGTCAAATCTTAAAAGTTATCGTGCTTGTTTCGTACGATCGTGCCTACAGTTTTTTTGTTTCAAATATCCAATTGTGGCGATTTCTGAACATAAAATAATTATATTTGTTTTTATTATACAGGTCGTTGTTTTGGTCATCGATGAGCGACTCAGAGTCGATAATACAAATGATAGTGCTGCTAAAAAAATATTAAAAAAAAACTTTATGTTTTATAATAATAAAAATAATATTAATTGGAAAATCATGTAATAAGCGTAAATAAAAAAATAAATAATAAAGTGTAGACGTAATACTCAACGGAAGTGCGAGGGAGTAAAAGGGTGGGCACCGCACCTAGCTCTAGTCTGTGCACGTGCCTAGTGACCATACGTTGCTGTAATTTTATTTCTAATTGAATAAGGTATTTCTCAACGCAATTACAGTATTTAATGGAAATAAGTCCATTTTTGGAAAATGTATGTTTTGTACTACCGCTCCTGGGTCGCTCTGGACTTTGAAATTATTCCTAGATATATTCTACTTTTTTTAATTTTCTCATTTTATCACATCATAAAAACAGATAACAATTAATAAAGCAACACGTCAAGTGACCTATTAGTGCTATAAAACTGCTGATAACGTTTAGATTACAACTAAATGACACTGGAGAAAATATAGGCGTAACGTAATACTATAATGATGACAATACAATAGGTACTGATAATCGTATATAGAACTGATTAAATAACCTATTAGGTAATAGATAAATCATAACTGATGACAATTAGGTAATTTTAAAGACAGGTGATAGCTTTCTTCAAGAGACAAGGAAAGACAAAGAAGAAAAAGAAAAGGTTGTTATAGTGGTGTTGTGCTGGGACTATCTTCCATGATTTTTTTTACCATTTGATTTAAACTATACAACAAAAGCCACTTTCTGTCCGAGGCACTGTTTGCGGAATGTTTATTTTGTATAGAAAGTGACTGCTGCAAACAAAGCCCACACAAAATTCCGAATTCTGCTTGCGGAAAATGTTACGTTTGACTTTTGCCTAGACCTACAGGCCAACTAAAGTAATTACAGTACAGTAAATATCTAGCTACAAATCTAGGCCGAAATGTTAGGATAAGCTGAACACTTACAGAAAATACTGGTTTAATATAAGAAGCAGAAGACAAACGAAAAAGGTTTTATTCCAGTAGCGCGATAGTACAAGTTAATAACAAACAATAAATACATACTATCCACTGTAATAAGACCGGCCACTGAGAAGAAATTCAGAAATAGTTAGCTAATTTTGTAGGTCAGCGAGACGAAAAGGTTTTAGTTAGGATTTTTATATTACTAAGGTAATAAACAAGCATGATGGTACGCAGTTATCCAAGCCTATAGATGCTTGCAATACGCCGAGAGTGCAGCTGCTAGAATAAAGCCGCAACGTCAACTTCATGGCGTTCGTGGTTCTTGTTCCAACACATCTAACACGTTTTTCGTTTTCCACCTCATCATGGAGGAAGACTTTTGGCCGCAAGGCGTGGTGATCCGTCGATCCCACGGACAAGTGCTACACGATCTTATTAAGCTTTTATACTAACAAACTGTTTTATTTTAATATAATGTTAATTTGTAAGGTATCTATGCCAAAGTAGCCTGATATTAAAGAATTATGAATACTAGGTTTATGTCTCACTTGTTCCGAGAGTTTGAGTGAAGTCACTGTATCGGCAGCGGAAGAGAAAGCGCAGTCATTTGGTCCCCACACTGCCAGCAGCAGAGTGTACCTACCTCTGGCAACCTTATTCAAGGCAGGAACACAACATTACATTACAGTTATGATATCTTCGGAAGTGCTCGTGGTGTAGCATGATTAGCCGTTCTTAATTGATTGGCAAAATTAAGGTACCACCGGTATGGCCGGTACCTGGATGGGTGACTGCCTAGTGGTATTTTCAAATCGAGCGTTTTCTTGCTTCGGAAGGCAAATAAAACGGTCATTAAGGACCTCTGGAGGCAGCTTGAAAAATTATAACAATAGGTTGACACGCGTGGTGGAGTATCTGTCCAGTCCCTTTCATTCCAATTTGTGAAAGGAGGCCTGTGCTCAGCAGTGGGACATTATAGGATGATGATGATGAAAAGGGTTAAAAACGTGTTAGGGTTAAGGTTGTGCTTACAACAGACAAAAGACAGAAGTAAAATCTGTTTTCAAAAGATAACCGCTTTATTTTGGATATTATCGTGATTGAACACCTGAGATTTAGCCTAAAAGCCGCATTTGACAGCATGTCCATCCATATACTTAAAATAAACAAAGAAAGCGACACAAAAATAGATACGATCGTGTCAAATTCTGTTTACTTAAATGTAACTGATTTTCCTGTTTATATAATTTAAAAAAATAGTATATTTACCAAAGAAATAACATCAAATTATAATAATTTCACGTGCGATAACTTTATCTAATCTGTGAGTATTTATTGACGTAAACATGGTAAAATAGAAATCAAATAGTAGGTGTTGCTAAGAAATTGTTTATTTCGCAAATACTGAGAAAATTCGGTTTAAAGTGGAAATGTCAGAGAAAACACTTGTTCCTTCTCAAAAGGAAGAAAATATCCTTATTAAGACAAAATACACTCGAGGCCGTGACATCTAGCAATGTTTTCTTACTTGTAAGGCAATTAGAATGAGACAAAATATAATTAAGTTAAAGTGGACAGCGTTGGTTACTCAGTTGTAATAAGAGGGTATTTAAAACTGAATTATGAAAATTTTGTTTCATTTTACTTTATTTCATTTTTGAATCTGTTTTTCACAGACGTAAAAAAAGTCTTGACGATGTCGACGTAGTCCGAAAATTTTATTCGATCTAACCTCCGTAGAAATATCCTTTATTTTGAGATTGTGGACAGATATTGTGAGGCTATTTATGAAATGTAATGTCAAAATATCAATCCACAATTTCAAAATAAAGGATAGTTCAAGTCTCGAATATACATTTCAGGCATTATACGACATTGGAGCATCATATTTCTTACGTGTTTGAATAAAATCAGCCTACTGGTACAAGCAGGCACTGAGTCCTACACTGTTGCTTCAATACAGAATGACAACCTATCGGCATACTATAATTTACCTACAATTGTGCGTGAGGCTTGTATTTACTAATGATTTACAAGAAGGCAAAAGGAGACAGCGCAGTATGCCGATACTGGCTGTCACTACTTTGGAATATGGTGACACTCCGTCCAGTTATTTTTAGTACTTCTATGCTAACGTTCAGCCCCCCTAAACAAGATGATTGTCGACAATCGTCATCGTTAGTAAACGATCAACCTTTATATGGGATTGACATAAGAGATTGTTGAAAATCACGTGATATTTTGATTTGAAATGTCAATCCCATACAAAGGTTGATCGTTTACTAACGATGACGATTGTCGATAACCATCTTGTCTACGGCCGCTGATTATTCTGAAATGACGCAGAGTTAGTTTGAAACTTGCGGGTATGAATCGTAAGTTGTTTTTTCAGTACATGAACAAAAACAATTAACTATTCTTGGCTTAGATTAAAGTCCACTGCGCGTGAGACTGAATGTGGAACCTATGATTATGGCATAAGGTTTATTTCAATTAACACAATCTATCCTTGAAACTTCTCATTCATACAGGCCTAAAACTACTTTTAGCTGACGAATACAATCTAACTAGATTTAACAAGTAACAGATGTGATACTTTTTGTTATCTTTTTGCTCTTGTTGACATTTTTGTAATAAAGGTTTCGATAACTTTAGAGGTCGCAAACATTTTATCTGCAAAGTTTCCAAGAATGCAGTTTTTTATCTTAAATAAAACAAAATTATCAAAGGTGAAAAGTCAGAAGCATCACTTGTTTTAAAAAGGGTATCTATGTTCGATATGTTATCGATATTACTCAATAATATCGAATGGTATTATAATCTATGCCACAGATTTAGGTCCGTGTATAAAACATCAATTAATGCTCAAGTCAAGTTTTGAGTCGACATCAAAACATCTGGAATTTTTCAAACAAAGAATTTTTCAAATCGGTTAATAAATGACGGTGTGAGTGAGAACGACGGAAACATAAAAAAAGCATACAATAGAATTGAGAACCTCCTCCTTTTTATGAAGTCGATTAAAAATAGATAAACAATTATTTGTTCGTTGTAGTTTCTTTTATGAAATTTCCCAAAGTTTTCAAAACAGATGTTAAACAAAACAACAGATTATTGTAACGTTAAACTTTTCGGCACGGTAGAGCTACTACATTGCATGTTCTCAAAATGTTTCACCTCCATTTGACTCTGATTTACATAAACTTTGAGAAATTATGCGAGCGTTTTTGTGCGCGTTACCTTATCTGAGGTTCTTTATTCTTAGGGTTGTCAACTGCCGTGAATAAAGCAGACAGTGAAATAGAAAATTAAATTTCAGGTTATTTTTTCTAACACTCTTTGACGGATAAAAGATGATTCAATTAAAACAAATAAGTCAGAAAGCATACTTGAATGTATTTTGTATTCACTTTTAAAGCATATACGAAATGTCCGAGTCTTATACCGGTTTGAAAGCTTGCCTATTATTCCATATAGATGTATTCTTCTATATGGATATCGAGCTATTGCTCGAGAAGATTTCTGGAGCTCTTCACGGCTACACATAAAATAGACGCATCTTATCGTATAACAAAAAAAAAATTATTATATTTTTTTTCGATCTTGATACCTAACTAAATTCATTGATGTAAAAGCAAAATTGACAACCATATGTTATAAACCACTTTATTAAGACCCGTACAACGGGCCTGACCTAAATAAGGATTTACGTTACCTACATGAAAAGTGAAAATTCTGATTAGGGTTTTATGCTTTTTTTTGAGTGATTCAGTGAGGAAAACATTTTGCTTTTTTATTTTCGTCCCTTGCCGTAAAACGTGACCCTTTTGGGGTATTTTTTTAATGTCAATATTTTGAAAGGGCTTTTTTATATCAAAACATAATGTGAAGGACATTATGCCAAGAGCTGTTATCCTTTACAGTTAAATCAACGTAGGTTTTTTTCTCTTTGTGTTTATACTTAATATAAAAATCCAAAATTCAAGTCCAAACATACATCTAACTTTTATGTTTTTTATACGACTAAGTCGATAAACAAGCATACGGCCTGCCTGATAGTAAGCGGTCACATAGACGCTTGCAACACACGAAGTATCACTCACGCGTTACCGACCTTCCCCCACCCCAATGAGCTCTGGCAACCTGACTCAGGCGCAGGAACACAACATAAAGTTATTTGGCTGCGGTATTCTGTAAGGTGGAGGTACTTCCCCAGTCGAGCTGCTCTTTGAGCGAATAAACGCTACACTCTACCTCTCTCAAAACTAACATCTAACGTCTTTATGAATCAGTCATGAATGAAAAATTATCATTATTATTACTATTGCATAATCATAATAATTATAACCCTAATGCTACAATCCAATTGAAAAATCATTACAAATACCAAAGATCTTATACACAGATACAAGTTAAACCGCGACAAAAATAAGTGTTTGGGGTTTTGCATGGGAAAAATAAATAAATATCACGCTATATAATGTCACCGTATTTTTGTGAAAACCATTAGTTTATAATCTACCTAGCGAGATTATAAACTCCTCGATATATTGTAAACTGTACCATACTGCTTACAAAATAACGTATTCATTTTCGATTGACAGATTCGACACAAAGCCGATGCATTCCGGCTCACTTGTTAGTCCGTTCATTACTAGGCTTTGTGTACTTTGTCCATTTAGCCACATCATTACCTTATTAACATTATGGTGATACTACAAGCATATCTATAAAAAAATCTATAGGAATAAATCCAGAATTTTAGTTCCCAAGGTGCGTGATTTCACAAGCGAATTCAACCCGTGTTTTGCTAACAATGAAATCGAAGATCCGTGGTTGAATTAATGACGATGAATTCACAGTGAAACCTTCAAAGCACGACGGGGGCACAAAATGTATTTATTGAACTAATTTCGGAATAAAAATAAAACAAAACTTAAATAATAAACACTACTTACTCTTAACTAAACCTACACTGAAAAAAATAAACTACAGTGTCTACAAAATTTCATTTAACAGTAACACAAAATTTGACGACCATTAACCTAAACAGAGTGACTTGCGAACTAAACTTACCAGTAAAAAAACTAGTTTTTGTTTGTTACGAATTTTTTTGATTAAATGTAACTAAAGTTAGTTTCCCGACAACTAAAGTTAGTTTCCCGACAACAAAACGTCATCTTACATAACTAGTTTTGTAGATCATTTTTTTCAGTGTAATCTTTAAAAATAAAAACTATTCTAAATCTGTCAGTGGGTAACGTTCCCAAACACTGGCAGCATTGCCACGTTGGATGGCAATGCTAAGCTGCTGACCGAAGTATAAGCCAGCATCCTGGGAACGTGTCGCCTCAACTAAGCGTGCTGCAAGTTCTTTATATATTTTATTGAACTAATTATTATCATAGTGATATCGTGATGGTCAACCTTTAATCAAAACCATTTACTTGTCCCCTTTATTTAATGTTTATTTTCGGTTAGCAAATATTATACACACAATATCCAAATAATACTTACAATTACGAACAATGGTGCCAATTCTGTTGTAAATCGCACTTAACTAATTTTAGTCACATCTCATCTCTTTCTTACGAACATTATTGAAAAAGGATAGAACATATTTTAAGTTGTCAAATTAATCTTTGCCGTCTTAATTTGCCATATTTTGCGTTTATTTAGGCGTAACCGCGATAGATGGCGACTAAATTTATATTGAAAACAAGCATTGGACTAATTTGACAGGACTAAATTTCTTACATCCTTTTCTTGTGTTCTTTGTTAGAAAGAGACATAGTGCCAATATCACATTAAACTACACAACAGGAATAATATTTCTGAAATGTAACGTGTTTGTTTAGGTATCAAAAAATTTTCACGTCCGCGCGTCCGCTACGTTGTCCGAAAAAATATGTCAGAAGTATAAAATCTTTAATTATAAAGATAAATAAGTGTTTCCACATAAAACTTGGAAATAATTTTACGAAAGAATATTGGCCCGAACTAAATTAGTGGGTGGAAGTATTTACGAGTATTTAGATAGTTATACAGGATGCTTGGGAAGTTATCCGGTATTGATTTAATTTAATAAAAATGATAATACGACCGGTAAATTACTTTTTACATACAGACAAAAAAGAAAGAACACAGAAAAGAAAGTATGGCCCGAAGATTAACGAAAGAATGCTTAAAACTTACAATCAACCTTAGATTACTACTATAAGGTTCATAATACACTGCAGCTGTTAGTTCCGTCTGACTCGCAAGTCACGCCCCTCCGCACGGCACGCGCTAACATGGCGGCAGCTGCCGACTAATAGCGTTTCCCGCGCTTTGAAAATGTATCTTCTGCGCAGGTACATCGGTAAGCCATATTAATTTGGGTACTACTGTACTTACGTTATCATCTTATTGTTTATATTTATTGCATAAAAAATTAGAGGAATGTTAAAAAATTTAAGAATGTTGAATCACAGAATATAACTTCAACTTGCAAGTAACCTATAACTCTTATTAATTTTCCATTTATACTGGATTGAAACTGAAAATTAGGCCGTTTCTATCCCTCCTTTATATCAGCCTAAACTATGTATAATAAAATGAGGATTAAAACACTAATCCGGGTCTAAAATATATCTGTGTATTTAGGATTAAGTTTGATTAAAATCGGATCGTCAAAAGAACACTCTGTATAACATTTAGTACGGTTTTATTTAAAGATCAGTCGTAACCTTGTTCTGATTGTTAAAAGCCGTTATCTCATCTTATTTCGTAAACGCATTCTGTTTATTTTGTATTTTACTGGTACCTTCCTTTGAACTACAGATGTACGTTATATCCCTTTGGAAGCCAATATAGTTCAGTGGTAGTGACGTCAAATCCCGTATCGAAGTTTCGGTTTCCTATTTTTCTGATTTTGCGTTCTTGAGTTTTCGGTGAAGGAAGACATCATGAGGAAACCTAAGAACGGTGGTACGGTACTTTGTAATACCCTCCTGCCTGGCTGACGACCTATACGTTGAAAATCTGTATCATACAAAAAAAGAGCTGTATGATACAAAAGGTCAACGTCTCCTCCGCGTACTATTTTTTTTTATGTTTGTTACCTCATAACTCCGTCATTTATTATACGATTTGGAAAATTATTTTTTTATTTGAAAGGGTATACTTCTCGTTTGGTCCCGTTGTAATCAGATCAGGATTTGATTACTTCTTAGTGTACTTTGAAGTCGGTTTCAGTTTTTTGTAAAACAGTCCAATTATTTATTTAACATACAATATTATAAATGCGAAAGTGAGTTTGTTTGTTTGTTACGCCTTCACGCCTCAACTACTCAGCGGATCATCATGAAATTTGGCATGCAGATAGCCTATGGTATGGAGAAGGACACAGGCTACTTATTATCCCAGCAACGCGGGTGACACCGCAGGGGACAGCTAGTTTAAAATAAAAGACCCCTCAAATATATGTCTTGTATATCAAAATTAACACCTACGAGCGTAAAATACCCTATATAATATATTTTGACGGGTTATCACGGTTAAAATTATAAGATCATCATCATAATGTCTCCCAGTTTTGAGCACGGCCTCATTTGACAAATTAGGGTGAAGGGGTATGGGCAGATACTCCACCACGCGTGCCTACTGCGGATTGATGGAGGTAAACTAATTATCAATCTACTGTTGGAGTTTTCAAGATGCTTAGGAGACCTCTAACTAGCTTAGCAGCTATCAAAATTAAGTAATAGCCGAGACCAACGGCCATACGTGCCTTCCGAAGCACGGAAAACTCGAGTTGAAATAACACTGGGGGGTCACCCATTAAAATACACTCCATACCGTTGGTTGTTTAACTTCGCCGATTGATTAGGAACGGCTTATTATGCTGTACTTAAGATATTGGACAATCTAACTGCCTAAGTCATCAATTTAAGAACAATACAAGTAATAACAAGAATAAAATAAATTGGTTGATATTTGTTGATCAATCACATCGTAATAGAACGTATTTTCTATCCTATTTTGTATTTGGATTTAATTTGGCACATATTAGACCATAGTACCTTGGAATAAGACGGTATACATTTTTGCGGAAAAGCATTAGATTGCTTGGAGAGAAACATTTTTACCACGTAATACCTATCGTAATACTTGCCCTGAATTTTCCTTGCCAACACTAAACAACAATGAAAAATAACCGGATTTTTTAAATAGAACACCAATCGTAAGCGTGGTAGAATTCGCTCCAGGTAAATTGGTTTACATACTATACGCTTTCAGATGGTTTATTTACGGGCCACGTCTTACACCGTATCGTGTGATTATATTTTTCAGAAATAGGGATCAAAGTATTCGTAATCTCTTTCTGGATCATAAATTATCTCTATCAAAATAAACACAATCCGTTTGCTATGTGAAATAAGGATAAACCAAAAAATAGGGAAGGGAAGTAGGGATTCCAAGTAGTTACAAACATTTGTCTTCTTCCTTCCACATCATACCGATTTCCATATAGCATCATCATTATTCAATATTCGACATATTTTTATTTAGGATTTACAATATTCTAATAACATTGTATTTATAACAAATTAATTATGTATACTATATTGCGAATATTAATAAAAACACTTCTAAACACACGATGCTTTTTTAACTCAAATCAAACCATCATTTATTGCAATCATGTGTAGGTACAGAGGATGTTCAGAAATAATATTGAGTGGTCCCATTTTCCAAACGTATAAAATAAAATTGTTTTAATTTTACGCAATGGTGTTACTAAAAATAGAATGATAGCTGTCATAAAAACATGTAGAGAATTTCTATTTGCAGGGGCATTCCAAAAAGTTCAACGCATGAAACGTAAAGTTTAAAATGATAATGATCCTTTGCTCAGAAATGTATACATTTATTTCGCCGGAAGCGGGTCGCAACGTTTTCTGTAACTAATCCCATAGTCCATAAACTATTCTATACCAAATACTACGACCATTTGTTACGATGATTCATCATTTAGTTAGTATTAAACATTTTCTAAAAATATATTTCATACTTTATTTTTCTCAACGATAAAAATCACTAGTAGGAAATACGCGTCGGTGTGATAAACGGCTGCGTTCATAATGATTTATTCACCACGAGTGAACGTTTTGATATTATTCACATTCCTCTACTTTCATACGTACTTTCAATGGGGTGTTAAAATTCGAGTTTCAATATTAAACCGTAATAAATGGTTGGTTGATTTTAAATATGATTTTATATTTCTGTTACTTCTAATTTCACGAATTATGCTCGTTATTTATAGGTTAATAATAGCTAGAAATGACAAGTGTTTAACTAACGCGTTTGTTCGCGTGGGGGCTAAATACCCAGGATGCCAAATAACAAGTCAATCACAAGTCGTAGACTCCGTTGCCGTCTAGTAAAATGGTATTTGTGTGAAATTTCTGGATGTAAACCCAGTACCTTTGAATAAATCAGAATCTAGTTTATGCATACCTACTTGTTTACCTACCTTACCCTATCTATGATACGACTTTAAATGATCTCTACAATTCCAAATCTGACACAAATCGTCGCGTTTAGATCTGTCTCTGTTTATCTTAGACATACAAGATCTTTGGACGAGCCTGTTTCTCAAGAAACATTTTTCGGCCGCCATTTTTGTATTTTTGCGTCATAAAGCAGCATATTTTGGTTTTGTTATTCCTAAAAATACCAAACTATCTAAGATTTTTCATTATTATTATTATGATCATACCTTCATAGCCAGTTATTATTTTTTCTCCAATAAAAATAATCAGTGCCGTAACTATATCGCCCACTCTTTCATAACTTGATACAGTACAGATTGCTCTGATTATGTTGGATGATTTTCCAGCAATTTATTAATGGAGCTCTGTTTATATTTTGATTAATAGGGTTTAAATTAAGAAAAAAAACTTGTTTTTACTCATTGAAATTTCACAATTTTATATTTGTAGTTGATTGGTTTCACGCTCAATAGTTAGTCACCCCCTTATTCATAATCGCTTTTAAACTAAATCAGTGTAATAGTGTCCTCCGTCTCACTCTTTCGATCACCAAATGTCACCTGTCAGATAAAGACTTCGGAATTTTAGCTAATCAACGTTTGATAACTTTAACTTATAATTTAGGTATTAAGTCTAGAAATGTATTATAAGTGTATTTTAATTATTATGTAGGTATAGCTAAATTGTTTTTCCTTACGGGGGTGACATGTTCAAATTGATCAAAACCCTTTTTTTGCAAATAAAGATAAAAAAAATAAAGGGGGTAACTCTTAATACTGATTCGGAAGGTTGCATTTACTGAGAAAAGCCGATAGTCTTCCCTTTTTACAAGCTTTTATTTAACTTGCAATGTATTTATGTAACTATGTTTGTTCGGGTGGAATCTTGCAAGTCGAATTTCACCCACTTCCAGTGATCGGCTGGCTTGATATTTGGTATACATTAGTATATTTTACTCAGAATTATTCCTACTTATTTTTGTATCTTTCTATTTATTAATTATATATATTTTCTTTTAAATCTACGTATTAATGTATATAATTGTATTTATATAAAGACTTATATAATTGTCTGTATGTATATTTATTTATCTATTTTAGTTATAAAAGTATACACCACCGTCTAATCATCATCATCATCATCATATCAGCCCATGGATGTCCACTGCTGAACATAGGTCTCCCCCATTGATTTCCACTTCGAACGGTTCTGTGCCGCTTGCATCTAGCGGCGCCCAGCGACTCTGAGCAGATCGTCGCTCCACCTGGTCGGAGGTCATCCCACTCGGCGCTTTCCAATACGTGGTCGCCACTCGAGAACCTTCGTCTAATAACGTGTCTAAATTCCTCTCCATCCTAAGGTTGTCTGAAAGACATCGCTTCTTAGCGATAAGACCGCCTATTGTACTTACAGTAATTTTTAACCTTAAGGTGGCCCTCTGTGGCCGGCGCAACTTCAACGCAAGCATAGTCTAAAAGCTTGTTGTTTCATCCAACGTAATGTTTGACTGCGAAAAAAGAGAGACAGTATCAGGGCCGTCGGTTATCAGTCGGTAAATTCCGCTGATCACTTGCGGCCGCTTCGCTAGGTCATCATTCATGATTTCGAATTCATAAAACTTGTTCCAGGAGTATACTTCTTGTGAAAAAATCTTACAAGTTTGTGAAAAAAAGTTAGTTATTTAGAATCTCCAATACATTTGCAAGCCTGGTATTTAAATGTTTTCTTTACTTTTACAATTTATAGGTACATTAGATATGGCCAAAGTTCAGGCAAAAACGCTGTTTTTCGGAAGCTTTGACTGAATTTGTTTCACACTTTTTTTAAATTACGCTTAGATACACGGCTAGATATAGTGCACAAGATACTAATTTGTTCAAAACATCTAACGAAAAATGTTTAACAACGCCATAATAAGTACAGAGGTTTTGTATGAAAAGTATGACGAATTGAGTCCTCTTAAGCATCTATTTTATACTTTTTGTACAATAAAGAGTTATCTATCTATATTGGATGACAACGTAAGTACAGTCAACCAAAAGTAGAGACACCAAAAAAGCTTGAATTTTTTTATTAACAAAACTTTTTATTGGAGGCGTCTACCAAATAAATACATAAATACGTAAACAAGTTATCATCTTTTATAATTTTACCCAGATACAGTAAAGACAACAATTTTAATTAAAAAGGCGTTAAAATATTAATTAAAATGGGATCCTAAATAAATAAGTACAGGTCGACCGCACTTTGAACGTACATTGTAAAATTTCGGCGAAACCAAATGTACATGAGGTTTTTTTGGTTTTACCACAATCTCACAGAAGTAAGCAATGATGTGGCCGAAAGTATGCACAATAAGTCTTAAAGGATCCGGAAAATTTGTGGATCTGGATCTCAAATGCAGCTGCTGAGTTAAACTGAGTTGTATTTGATTTATTCCAATTAACATACATGTATTTATGCAGTTGTATCAAAAATATAGATATGTCAGTTTTGGTAGTCTTCTAATTCATCAATAATTATGCATTTAGTCAACAACACACATCGGCTCAATAGCAGTGGAGCTATAATGGGGTCGTGTCAAAATGATATTTTTGATTTAAAATAGTAGATTTGGCCACCAGACAGGTACTTCTATGGTTTCCTCAAGATGTAAGAGGCTGTGGCGCATTCAACAATGGAAAAAGATAAACAAATTGATTTCGATTAGTTCAGCTCCTACAATGTCAGATTTCTACAAATTTGATGTTAGCCGTTGCACACTCAGGGTGTTGTCGCCCTATAATACATAAAATAAAAGCATATTTTAATAATGAAAAGTAATATGTATGCTAATATTTAGATGTATTAAAACGATATTTATGTACGTATGTATTTAACTAAAACATTTTAATTAAATTAAAAGGATACTGATTAATTGGATGATGGTTATGTGGTTTTATTGGCGCGTTTAGAATTTACATTTTAATAAGAGTTACTTATTAATAAAGCATATTAAAAACATTTATGAATGAGCTTTCAGTCCGCGGTTTCACCCGCGGCACCTTCTTTACTCCTTATTTATTTAAAACATAAGAACCCCGTTAGGGGTCGAAACCCAAAAATACGTGTTTCTTTATTTTATATCCGAAGTATTAGGCGCCGATCCCACAGAGAAGAGTTCTAGAGTTCCGCGTTCCGAGTTCTGCATTCCGCATTGACTGTAAGCTATGTGGGGCCTTTGAAAGTAAAAAAGTGTATGATGTGCGATCAGCAGCGAATATTGCAGAACTCTAGAACTCTAGACCGCTTGCTGTATGCACAATAGTCAACACGGAATGCAGAACTCGGAACTCTAGAACTCTCTCTGAGGGATCGGCGCCTTAATGCCAAGTTTCAAGTTAATCGGACTTTAAAACCCTCTAAACCACCTTTTATCATTATTGGTTTTTCAAATCTACCCCGATTTGAAAACTAATAATGATAAACTTTATTATTTATTTAGGTTAGTAATCGTGCTATGTTTCAAATTTAGAACCCCAAGGAATAATTTTTCATACAAACAAAATCCCCCTTTTCATCTCATTAAAGGTTGAATTTCCAGAAACCCCTTCTTAGATGCCTACGTTATTTTTAAATTCATTCAAATCTTCCACTAAATAACATATCATTATTATTACCAGGATCCTCTTTTCATTTCATTTCATTTCATAAAAGTAATCACCTACCTCATAATGTTATACTACGTAAATATGCCACAAATGTACTCTTGAGGAACACTTCAATACTAGGTCAAACGGCTCTTCAGACGCTGCTCGATGGACTCAATGATTCTCTCTTATCAGTTTCTTGTACGAAAGGTCTCATGACTACGCTCCTACGCTCTAAAACTGGAAACTCAACCTTTTCTCAAGGACTTGAGTACCTTTTTTGGGACATCGGATCTTTTAGCGTTTGAAGTCTCGTTGAAAATGTTATTAGAGTTTACACTACGTTAGTAATTTTTATTACTTTATATTTAAATCTCCCCATTGGTTCTCGCGAGGGACGCGCGTCCTATAACAATGGATGTCATTGTTATATTTTCAACCGCGAGCCAAAGTATTATATGCAATGCAACGATTGTGTATTTCTGTATTTTTGTGTGTTTTACAATGGAAGTTCCAAAAGGGACTAGTAACGCGTGTCTAGCCAAGTTCAAGAAAAGAGAACTGGCGAGCAGCACCGTGTGTAATATTACACGAACCATTTGGAGCCACTTTTGATCCCTTCATAACTCAAAAACTATTTAACATAAACACACAAAATTTTGATCATATATTGAGACCCCCTAAATAAAATAGTACCCCAAATTTACACACCCTTACAGACGTTACGTTACAGACCCTTCCCCAATGAGCTCTGGCAACCTTACTCACGCCCAGAAACCTAACATAAAGGTATTTGGCAGCAGTTGTGTAAGGTTTCCCCTTTTAAAAATAAATCTCTGTTAAATTTTTAAGTCAATCCAGTCTACCAAAGCCTGGAAGCTCAGGCTCTCAAAAGCAGGTGTTTGGAACACACCGATAGGTGGTTGGCAACTCATCATCATCTCATCATTCTCACGATTATTTCCTTCAACGTAAACTCAAGCTTATTATAAGATTCGAACTTGCGTCACTACCACTAAGCTATCGTCATGTCCGATTGTGATGTTCGGAATGTCTAAGGGGGTGAAAATTTGACTAAAGACGAAAATTCGGTATGTAATGTTTTACTTTCGGAATGTTACATGGAATAAAAGGAATACAAAGGATTTCTCGTCTGATGCCCAAACAGCGCGTCAAAAAGGAAATATTGGATCTTAAAGCCTTTTTCCCATTCGATACTTCGCAGAATCAAGAATTTGTTTCTTTGTAATGTGACATTGGTTTTGCTCTCCAATGATTTATATCGAGGAGAAGACCTAAAATAAAAAAAGCACTTTGTTTGAAGCTTTTTTCTTCTGAACAAACACTTTCAGTATCGCATTACCATCTTTTCGTTTTGGATATTTTTCATCTATTGAAGAGTAGTATCCGAAGTTTATTTTTTTAATATTCTCATAAAAACTAATTCCTTTCATTATTAAGTCAGAGCCAAAGTTATCTTAAGCACAAAATTGGTAAAACATCTTACCAGTAAAATTAAATTGGTAATAAGGTCGGTTCATAACAACCTTGTCATACAAAAAAAAACTTGTAGCTAAATAAATTATAGCTGCCTTACACCAAAAAATAGCTATAAAGTAGCTAAGTTGGCAACACTGCCCAGAAGGGCATGTGCCGTTGAATGAGGGTCAAATTTACTTATGTTACTACCTGTTCGGAACTCCGCCTTCAACTGATTGATATCTTATGACAAACAAATGAATAGTTGCCAAAACTATAAAATCTATCAATTTTGACACCACTGATGGTTCATTGGACTACATTCGTCATAACAGATTTTACTCCCAGGTTGAACACACACTTTTAATTAGTTAAAGTCAGCTAAATACCTCCAAGACCTATTTTCCCAATAGCATTGAACGTTTAACAAGATTAATTCCAAAATATAAAGAATTTCCCCAAAAGATACGCAGGAAAATGTGCCCTATTTCTCTGAAATTAACCTAGAGGAATGTTAAAATTGCCTGCAGCCAATCCCGGCGCTCATTTTACGGTTTACAACAATCATTTTTTGCTCCGCATTGAATGCCCGCAGCGGACAAAGCCAGTAGTACAACGAGAGCTTAAGTAAAACCTGAGGGTAGACGGAAAAAGAATGAATTTTGTACGAGAAGATGAAAACAGAGATTCTTTGTCTAAATCCAAGTATGTTTTGCAAAAAGATGACTTGTAAAAACGTAACGGTCTAATTTAAAGAAGGCATTATTGAGAGCATATTGCTGCTTTTTTTATAAGCGCCCTCCGTTATCTCGCACGTTCCCCAAGGATCTTTGGTATTTCCGGGATAAAACGCATCCATCGTCTTTATTTACAACAAATATGTACAAAATACAATCTATATATAGAAAATTTCCTCAAGCCTGCCGCTGCTTCCGATTAACGGCAGGGTTCCCAGAAGGCTGGCAGCGTTTCCTCTTTGGATAGCCAAGCTGACGCGTTGGCGGAAAAAGCTCCCCGCCCGCTGGTCTCCGGAGGTCTCGATCAATTTTGATGACAAGGTGCGAGCAAAACGGCGAGCTTCGGACCCCCACGGTCCCATGGTCTCGACCGCAAAAGGCACAAAAATATAGTTGGGTCCAATCGATGCGTATTTTTTGAATTTTGAATTTTCCGCACTGGCCGCAGCTGCCCCTGCAGCTTTACAAGTCGCCGGTAAGTGAGATGGCGCGAGTGTATCGACACATGTGGCATCCCACACCAGCGACTTGCCGACACTCCAAGGGATCAAAGACATACCATCCTATATATTAATCCAGAATGTATTCTATCTATATCCCAAACTTTATTCAATTCCGTTCTTCTGTTTATGCGTGATTAAGTCCCATGCATCCAAACTTACATATTCCAAATATTATTGTGATTAGTGAGATGAGATGATATTAGATGAAACTAGTGAGACAAAATGAGATTTATATGAAATGAGATTTCTCTCGTGTGTCAGCCGAAGGTCCCGGGTTCGAATCTTACAATGGGCTTGAGCTTTCGGTGAAGGAAAACATCGTGAGGAAACCATAGCACGGTGGTAAGGTATTTTGTAGTACCCATCTGGCTGGCTACCATCCTCAAGTTGAAAGTCTGTCGCCAAGCACCTATCGGTGTGTTCCGACAGCTGCACTTGAGAGCCAGTTCCTTCTAGGCATTGTGTGCTTACCACCTTCAACCACATCATCACTTACCATAGTGAGATTGTGGTCAAACACAAGCCTATACGCAGTAAAAAAAGGCTGTATAAATGAAATAATTGCAATTGTCGATATAGACTACAATACATCAATCTAATAACACATATCGAATATAATACAAAAAGGTTTCCAATAAAAAATATTTTAGTTTACTTGTTTTTTATCATAAAATCTAATAAAAAATGTCTTAAAAGCTTTTGTCACAGATGGTTATATTCATTAAGCAGTGTTTTAGGATAGAAAGAAGGTATAAATAATAATGGAAGCTAAAAGTTTGTTTTTCGAAAGTAAACCTTATTGTTACGAAACTTGCAAGGCAAGTAATCACGCCTAGAAGGGGAGAGAATTTATTTCTATGAGCAAAGGATTTTGTTGTTCTCTAAAATATTTAAGTTTTCTTCAAGACTAAGACCTAAATTATCAAGAATAGATCGTGTTAATAGAAAATAAACCTAATATCAGTTGTGCAGGTTACAATTTTTTTTTAATCTCGACTCAAAACTTGACTTGAGCATTGATCCACGTTCTAGAGTACCTAAAATATAGTCACTCCAAGATAACAAGATAGTTAAATTAAAAGATGTCTAATAACATAATGAAAGTAAAAAATGATCGAGACCTCCGGAGACCAGCGGGCGGGGAGCTTTTTCCGTCAACGTCAGCTAGGCTATCCAAAGAGGAAACGCTGCCAGCCTTCTAGGAACCCTGCCGTTAATCGGAAGCAGCGGCAGGCTTGAGGAAATTTTCTATATATAGATTGTATTTTGTACATATTTGTTGTAAATAAAGATTTTTAAATTCAGTAAGAAAAAAAAATTAAAGTAAAATACATAAAGTCCGTATTTATCTTTTGTCTTGGCAAACTAAAAAGAAAGCTAGATTAAAAGATGCAATTAAAGTTGTAATGTGCCGCAATCTTAACAATTTAATAGTTCGACTGAGTCCCCAACGGATTGCATTTGACCCAGTTATTACTGAGATGAAAGACAGATCAAAAACCATCCACTGTAACTTGTAGGAATGAAAAATCCATCTAGAATGGCTGAATGGCCCACACGGAACGGCATTCAAATTGGCAATTAGTTTATGCAGTATGTATAGATATAGGCGCGCAATTCATTACCATGATATAGAGGGAATTTCCAAAATAAAAGCTGACACTTTTGAGTGGCTACATTTATTAATATTCCATAAACACCAAGACTATTTACAATACGCTGACAAAGCATAGCCGCAAAACAACACAACACATAGGCCTACCATAAAAGCAACACAGACACAACCCGAAAAACACAGAAGGAGCACATACACAACACACATGCAACATAGAGCAACACAGATCCAACATAGTCGCAAGATAAACACAACACATACGCTTCAAAGACACAGCGCAAGAAACAATAAAGACCTAACATAGATGCCACATAGATATGTCACCGTATTTTTGTGAAAACCGTTACTTTATAATCTACCTAGCGAGATTGTAAACTCCCCGATATATTGTAAACTGTACCATACTGCTTACAATATAACGTATTAATTTCCTATAAGTTATAATCTATCCATGACAAACCGTCATATTGTAAACTGGCATCATACTTGAATGCGTCGGAAGTGTCGGAACGCACCTTGCGCCGCTAATTAGTTAAGAGTGCGTATAAAGCAAAATAACATATCTTAGAATTGAAATTTACCCAAGTAAATAGTATTTAAATGAAAAAAATATTTTTATATGGGTATTTTCATTATATACGCGAGGGTTCTATCTGAGCAAAAACATAATGGAATGAAAATTCCTCGATAGAAAAAAATCACAAAGCTACCTCTAATAATAATGAATTTTCGTTTTTATTCGTTCATGGTGTATCTAATTAAGACAATAATCGATAAATAATATCACTAACATATGACCTAGGGCTGCTACTAACGATTTTTTGAAATATTCTATACTTTACTAGTTATTTAGATAAGAAGCGCTTAGTTCATTTTTGTTCCGCGAAACACGCTATCTTCGTCTCATGCCACGCGAAGATTAGACATTAGTTTGTTTCATCTGGCATTGCCATATTTTTCTGGCTTTGTACGCACTCTTAAACATCATGTGTCCCGCGCCACCATCTTTGGCGATACGTAACGTAGTTGATTGATGTTGATTGACAGGCAAAACACAGAGGTACCTTTCATTTATTTTAATCACTTAGTAGTTCCTAGAATCTGGGCTCACCAAGACCTGCCAGGCGAAGCGCAACTGCACTACCTACGTTTTCTCGAAAGGCTTCGTCGTTTTTTTAACCCTCATAACTAAATGTTGCCAAGACGAGACCATATCAGTGGTAGTGACTGATACCGAGACGAAGGTCCCGGGTTCGAATCCTACAATGAGCTTGAGCTTTCGGTGAAGGAAAACATCGTGAGGAAACCATAGCACGGTGGTAGGGTACTTTGTTAGTACCCATCTGGCTGGCTACCACCCTCAAGTTGAAAATCTGTCGCCAAGCATCTACCGGTGTGTTCCGACAGCTGCACTTGAGAGCCAGTTCCTTCTAGGCTTTGTGTGCTTACCACCATCGGCCACATCATCACTTACCATGGTGAGATTGTGGTCAAACACAGGCTTATAAACAGTAAAAAAAAAATATGGCTCGCACTGTCAAAAAGTTATCAGATCTCATGTAGAGCCAAGCTTATAACTCTACACGCCCTAACTCTACAAGCCCTACCTTCACAAACTCTACACACCGTAGTCAAAATATGTGGCTTGGCTATAGGTCTTCGAGTTTGTCAGACTATTGACGAGTAGGTATTATGGTGAGCTCCTTAGGAAAATTAAGAAAAGATCCCATTTTAATGTAATTACAAACATCTCTTAATGTAACCTGATTTAACAATTGACATCAGTGGGGTGACTACGTAACTAAATTTCAATCATTTTCGAATTGAAATCGGTTCAATATAGCGGTTTTCTGATAACTTTTTTACGTTCTGATAACTGCAAATACAAACAGTGGTTCATTAGAAATGGAACCATTTCCAATTTTGTAATATTTCTACCGATTCAGAGGTTATTTCAATCTGAATTTAATTGAAATCAAAGTTAGCTAATCGCCCTACAGATCCATTTATCTGCCAACTTAAATCCTACATAGCCTTGTACTAAATATATCTCCTACACAATAAGCCCTTTCCCTCTCTCCCTACATTGTAAAAAGAATGTGGAATAAAAAGCATGTTTTTTATTATTGAAGGTCGCATCTCATAAAGTACTTACAACACCAATAAAATTATTAACAGGCAGGCGATAAAGCTTGTGAGCAACGTGTCGTGTGCAATATAAAATAGGCTTTTATCATGGAAGTTGTGACGTCAAGCCTTTGCCGTATGATGAACGCTGTCGTAAATTGTATATAGGTTCATTTTAATAAATATCTTGTTCTAGGAACTGATTCGTTTTCTTCTCTTATGTCAAATATCAATCCTCGTTTCCATTATCCAATTCGGGTGTTATTATTAAGAGATACGCGAGTACCGAACCTGCTCACAAAATTTCACAAGAATCAGTTGAGCAATGTCCTGTAGAGGAGAACAGTCGGACATACGCCGGACATTTGGACAGAAAAAGCATTTTTGTCCAAGCAACCACTGCTGATTATCTGATATATTGTGATATCCTCTGTTTCATTTCGTCACACAATATAGTTGTGGCCTCTACCAGATAACCGTGTTTATGTGTTACGACTCATAAAGACATCCTAAAGTTGCGGTGTGCTGCCTTTTTTTAATAATGAGAACTGTACACTTGAGGGCATTGAAGAATCAGGTCACCAAATATTACTTTCATATATTTAGTACTTGCTGAGAAAAATCTAAATAATTGCCACCAAAAGCTAAAATGCGTCGTCTTACTGTGAAGCGAAAGCAGCTATGCAACGAAATTCATTGGCTATTAAAAAAAAATAAAAAAAAAGCCTTTTATTTGTTCTACACGCTTTTCCAGTATTACAAATCATCATACATAATTTTCTTTTTTATTTAATTAATCAATTTTACATAAGTACTACAAAAAATATTGTTAAATTGTATTATTATTTTTACATTATTATTGCCTATATTTGTATAAATACATTTTTGTTCAGTTTATAGTTTCTTTAAAGATATCTGGGGGCACGGAAGTGCCCCCGGCCAAGACAGCCAAGCGAAGCGAAAGGGCACTACCTACCTTTTCTCGAATTTTCTCGAAGCGCTTCGTCGTTTTTTTGAACCTTCATAACTTGGGTTTGGATTATACCAGATATACAAAATTCTCAGGATATGATGTCAATAGTGAACTTATTAAACATATTAAGTTTCAATAACATAGCTCTTATACTTTAGATTTTATTGATATCTAAAAAACCCCGATTTCGTCACTGACTCACTGATGATCATCAAAACTCATAGGGTACTTCCTGAAGTCCTAGAAAGCTGAAATTTAGTATGTAAGCTTGTATTAGTACACAAACAACAAAAAAATTATAAAACTTGGAAATTTAAAACAAAAAAAAAACATAAGCAGCTTACAATAAGAAGTGAAATCCCACCAAAAACATTTTTATGTAAAATGTTGCCGCCAAGACATATGGCTCGTACTGTCAAAAAGTTATCAGATCTCATGTAGAGCCAAGCTCATAACTCTACATGCACGTACTCTATAAGCCCTAACTTCACAAACTCTACACACCGTAGTCAAAATATGTGGCTTGGCCGTTTCACTACTACAAGAACTATTGAATAACAAAAAAGTTATGAACAGTGAATACATTTTTCACCTTACTCCCATGTGACGGTAGCGAAACGGCCAAGCCACATATTTTGACTACGGTGTGTAGAGTTTGTGAAGTTAGGGCTTATAGAGTACGTGCATGTAGAGTTATGAGCTTGGCTCTACATGAGATCTGATAACTTTTTGACAGTACGAGCCATATGTCTTGGCGGCAACATTTTACATAAAAATGTTTTTGGTGGGATAATTATTAGTAATTAATTAGTATTAGTATTAAATTTGTTATATTATTATTTATGCATGCAAAACCCCCGTTCAGGTAAAGGCCTCCTCCAGTATTTTCCAGTTCTCCCTGTGTTTCGCGTCGAGTATCCAGTGCGCACCAGCGACGGCACGGACGTCGTCAGCCCAGCGTTTGAGCGGGCGGCCCGGACGGCGCTTGCCTCGTTCTGGTCCTCGCCACTGGGTCACCTTCTTTGTCCACCTTCCATCTTCATATCTGGCTAAGTGGCCAGCCCATCTCCACTTTAACTTTCTAATATGCACTATGGCGTCTTTTATTTTTGTGCGTTTTCTTATAACTTCGTTTCTGTATTTGTCTTCTAATTTAATGTTAAGAGGAAACGCTGGTGGCATTTGTTCCATACAAACGTAATCCTCAGTTTCCTCTCTGGATAATGACGCTAGAGCTATGATTATTTTACAATGCAATCTGTAGGTACCACTGTATGTCTTTCGGTTGTGTTTTTCTCCATAAATTAATTATTATAAGAATTAGGAGCCTTCTAAAATGACAAAATCTGACCAGTTTTACTGTCCTTATCAGACGTCCAGCAAACAAATTTGACGAATATAAAAAATAAAAGGAAAACCGACAGACATAGTCAAAGCCCTTCTTATTATATTCTTGAAAAAATAAAATAAAACGATCCAGTATTGGAGGAGGAAACTGGGGATTACGAAATAGCGATTTCGTCTATTTTAAATAGGTATAATCGATCCAAGCTGCAGTTGTCTCTAACGTCCCTCATACATTTATATCCCAGCAACAGCGCGACAGCAATAGATTTGTTAAATACCTATTTTTCAAATTTCGTGCAGCCATCCTTTCCTCTTAAGCAGACTTCTCTCCATCGCTCTTTGGCATATAGATATTTTATTTGCGTTAAGTTCTGTTAACGACCAAGTTTGACAGCCGTAAGTAAGAGTTGGTAGGATGCAGGTGTCCATTAGTTTTTTCTTATGTGTAATAGGCATAGTAGATTTGAATAAGTGTTTTAGAGCCCAGTATCGTTTCCAAGTTGTTGTGATTCGACGCTCGATTTCCTGTTTATCTGTTTGTCTAAAGGAAACTAGCTTACCGAGATAAATATAATCGTCCTTGTATTCAATAATTTCTTCTTTGATTTTAATTGCAATTTTAGTATGATTTGTCATTACCTTAGTTTTTTCAAAATTAATTTCTAGTCCCACTTGTTCGCTTAGTTGGTGTAGAGATTGCAACATACCTTCTAGTCCTGTGGCGTTATTTGAAAATAGAACGATATCATCAGCGATTCTCAAATGGTTTTAGTATTTGTCGTCTATT
This sequence comes from Polyploca ridens, assembly GCA_951394255.1. NCBI lineage: Eukaryota > Metazoa > Arthropoda > Insecta > Lepidoptera > Drepanidae > Polyploca > Polyploca ridens. Next base: position 3,831,157 of record OX596266.1, on the reverse strand, counting down.
TTGATGCCTGTATGGGTCCAGTTGACGTTCTGTAAGACTAGTTCTAGCACCGCTATAAATATTTTTGGCGATAACGGGTCACCCTGGCGTACTCCTCTGCCTATTTTAAAAGCTGGGCCAGTTCTATCCAGTCTTACTCTACTATTACAATTCGATTGGCTATTAGCTCTTTTAGAAAAGAGGTAATCCAAGAGATACATGAAAGAACATTTAATTTATATAGTTTTATTTTAGAGATTAGGTTTAGTCTAGAGTACTGTTTATTATTATAGTTTGGTTCGATTTAAAATTTATAAAGCAACTTCTACTTTATTCAAAAATAAATTAAATATTTTGCAAAGAAAGCTTACACCATAAAAAAACAATCTTAAATAAACTTTCCTCCAAATCTAAGTTCAAATGTCACAGTATATTTCTGCTATACATCCACCTGAACACCTGAACTCAGTATATCAATAAAGCCTTTGGAATCCGCCTTATAAAGATTTACCGTCCAATATTTTTCACTCAATTGACACATTTATTGTGTTCAAAGCTTCCTTTTCTCTTGAGATGAAGATTTGTTTGTTTTGTGATAAGGGGGGCAACCACTATATTATAAATAACGCGAACCTTACTGGTTTTCTGTCCGTTTAGGGTTCCGTAGCCAAATGGCAAAAAACGGAACCCTTATAGATTCGTCATGTCTGTCTGTCTGTCTGTCCGTCCGTATGTCACAACTATACTGTTGAAACTTGGTAAGTAGATGTATTCTGTGAACCGCATTAAGATTTTCACATAAAAATAGAAAAAGACAATAAATTTTGGGGGTCCCCATATTTAGAACTGAAACTCAATTTTTTTTTTCATCAAACCCATACTTGAGGGGTATCTATGGATAGGTCTTCAAAAATGATATGAGGTTCCTAATATCATTTTTTTCTAAACTGAATAGTTTGCGCGAGAGACACTTCCAAAGTGGTAAAATGTGTGCCCCCCCCCCTCCCCGTAACTTCTAAAATAAGAGAATGATAAAACTAAAAAAATATGTGATGTACATTACCATACAAACTTCCACCGAAAATTGGTTTGAACGAGATCTAAGTACGTAGTTTTTTTTAATACGTCATCATTCGTAATCCGCAATTTACCGTTCATTCCTTATTTTTGTCGTTTTTTTTTTTCATAGCAGAGTTAGTTAATATTACACGGAACCCTCCGTGTGCGAGTCCGACTCGCACTTGGCGGTTTTTTTAAACTTGGAGAGTCGAAGAAGGACCTCACACAGGTAGGATTATTAATATTGTTTAAAGAGACGGTAGGGCCCTCTGTATCTAGGTCCGTAGTTTTGAGTTAGATTGATACAATGAGACTAACTCTCATTAATTTGGCTCTGTTATTTAATCTTTTTGAAGAGCATACAGTTCTGTAGCTACTGCCAATTAAAATATGATAAAATATTGGAATATGTTAATAAATGCCGTAGGTACTGGGATCGTAGAAACAGAGAGATACAAAAAATCATAGTGGAATCCATTCCCAAACATTGATAGTGTACAAAAAAGCTTGTTTCTTAATTAACTGCTTCAAAATGTAATACGGTTTTTTTTTTTAATTTAGTTCATAATTTGAAGAAAAAATCGAGGCGTCATTATAACCTGTGAAGTTATTATAATTAAAAATACAAATCATAAAATAAATAATCAGTTCTGACATCACACATTTTTATTCAGTCTGTTATACCCATAGAGATAGAATATTAATAGAGACCACTGTACAGTAGTACCCAACTAATATGGCTTACCGATGTACCTGCGCAGAAGATACATTTTCAAAGCGCGGGAAACGCTATTGGTAGGCAGCGGCCGCCATGTTAGCGCGCGCCGTGCGGAGGGGCGTGACTTACGAGTGAGACGGAACTAACAGCTGCAGTGTATTATAAACCTTATAGTAGTGATCTAAGGTTAAGTTTGAAGCATTTTTTCGTTAGTCTTCGGTGCCATACTTTCTTTTCTGTGCGAACGAAGGTTCACGACGCGCCATATCAGTTGGATACTACTGTATTAGAGTACGGGTCTGACTGTAAATCAGCTAATATATCTGTGAATGCATCTATATGGAAACTGCTCACGCATCACAAGGTAACGTTGTTAACGCTACCACGCTATAAATAGTCTAACTTATATAAGTTATATTTAATAATTAACTAACTACATTTATTAACTATTATATTACCTATGTGTGTCGAAATAAATGTAGCTCATTCTTTCTTTTTTCTTTAAATACAAACCTACGTTGAATAAAGTATAAGATACAATGGAATTACAAGAACAAGAAATTCGATATAGACTAATATTATTGTATTACTGCTAGGTGCTGATAGAACTCAATTCAATGTTCTCTCAAATTAGATATAGATCATTCATATGATATTTATTTGGTTTTAACACAATTTGAGGTGTGAAATAGACTGAAATCCTTCTCTGTGGAAAAATATATTTTGTACAAGCATCTTCGAATGAAGCGTACTCATATAATATCGACCGAACTTCACTTGATAAGTTCATTTGATCGTATGATATAACGATCAAAATAGCAAAACAAAAAACGATCTTTGATTTTGATGTTATTTGGTGCCAATTTTCTTGTGAAATAGTACGTCAGTAAAACCTCGCACCATTGGGAATCGACGATTAGAATCTAAATATCCTTAAAAAATTCTACGTCAAAAAAGTTATCAATTTGACCAGCAATAACAGAGGGCGAACCACAAGCTCTTAAAATAATATTATTATAACCTTATTTGACTTTTGTCTTTCTTTGACATCCGACGTCAAAACGGGACAAAAGACAAGTAAGGTTATTTTAACCTTGTTTTAAGAGCTTGTGGTAGGCCCCCAGATAGTTTTTATTGATTAAAATAAAAAAACACATAAATAAAAGTAAAGCTGACTCTGGACTTCGTTTTGAACCCTTTTAGGTCGTACCCAAGGGTTGCAAGGGTCGTCATCGTTAGTAAACGATCAACCTTTGTATGGGACTGACATAAGAGATTGTTAAAAATCACGTGATTTCGATTTGAAATGTCAATCCCATACAAAGGTTGATCGTTTACTAACGATAATGATTGTCGACAACCATCTTGTCTACTGGCCCAGGTCCTTATTACTAAGCCGTCGCTATCCGCGCGTCTGTCCGCGTCCGTCCGTCATACCGTCCGTCCGTCTATCTGCCATGAACCGTAATAGGTAGACAGTTGAGAGTTTCACAGAATGTGCATTTCTATTGCCACTATAAACCCAAATAATTAAAATTTAATTTAAGGGTTGCGAATTTAAGCAAATAGTTCCGTAAAGACTTTTCTAGTATAGGGGCCGCCATACCAGAAATGTCTTTACGGAATCATTCGTGTGCGAGTCCCACTCGCGCTTGACCAGTTTTTCTGTTCTATTACAGCCCTCACCTCAATTTGAACACAGAATAACTAAGTCTGGATTCACTAGAAGGTAATTTATCTAGATTGATTGATTTAGTACCGAGGATTTTGTTTTATTGGATTTTCTCATTACATCCATTTGTTTGTATTAGCCGCTATACCTGCAATTATTGACTACGTACCGCCTGGGAGTTCCAATAAAGGATCAAGTTTAAATCGATTCATTTAATCGAAATAAATCGATTATATCGATCACTGTCGCTATGAAATATTGTTTGGTTGCTAAACTTCAAGTGATTAATTGGATTAAGTATCTCGATTCGTATCAATTCATGTTCATTAATTAGTTTAAAAATATCTTTTTAATGTATCTTAAGTACCTTTTTATATTTCGTAATGAATTTGAAATCAGCTCATGTTCGGAATCTCGCGTTAATTTCAATGCAAACGAAATGGTGCGTAATCTTTTGAACGTAACTTGATTATTTCTAATCGATTGGTCAATTTCCATCATCCCCCGCTAATAAGCATCAAATAATAGGTTTAATTCTGTACTGAAATCAACCGAGTTCGGAATTAATTTCCAAAATTAGCGCCATAATGTTTCCACACATGTATATTGGTAGCGATGGATATAAGAAAGGGAATTTTAACGCAACTTGCAGCTAGATGTTCGACCTACCAATACATTTTTAAATTATTCTAATTAACGTAAATTTGATGATATAATGGTAATTTCACACAATTAAAATTGTTGAGAGAGTTAGAGCATAGCGTTTATTCGCTCAAAGAGCAGCTCGACTGGCGAAGTACCTCCACCTTACAGAATACCGCAGCCAAATAACTTTATGTTGTGTAAAGTTGTGTTCCTGCGCGTGAGTAAGGTCGCCAGAGCTTATAGAGGAGGGGGGAAGGTCGGTAACGTGAGAGCGATGCTTCTTGTGTTGCAAGCGTCCATATGGCTACGGTAACCGCTTACCATCAGGCGGGCCGTATGCTTGTTTAATGACATAGTCGTATAAAAAAAAAACTTCGCTTCGTGAGGCGATTGTGTAAACAGAAATTGTCAACCAAATGGCTTATGAAACTCTAAACGTTGCCAACTCAACCCCGTCTTTTCGTCAATTAACAATCGTCCAGCAGGAAGCTGTCAACATTAATTTAATTTTATAGATTCACCAAATGACATCGATTTAACAAATTGCGCCTCTGTGAGCTTTTATTTTTCCGTCTATTTACTACAATACTACCTTACCTTAGATACAATGAAAATAGAAAGATACGGTTTGGTTTTTTGAAAGTGGAGCTCTTAACCCGTTGTTTCTCGCGAGGGACGCGCGTCCTATTATAACAATTAATGTCATTGTTATATTTTTAACCGCGAGCCAATCGATTAAATTGTGTGCATTGAACGCAACCTAAAATCTCTATCTCTTACTACAATTATAAAGTATTATTATAAAGTTTTGCTATCTCTATTTATCAATAACATAATCACATACTGTATCTTCCTTTTGCTTTGATCTGAGACTGAAGCTGCCTAAAATCAAAACATTTACAGCTCTTCAATTCTCTGTTTGTTTGTTTAGGCCGAACCTTTCAATCGATTTCTACTAAACCCAAATACATTACATTAATTGGGATTCGAATGATTAAGTAACTGAATTTTCCTAATGTAACATTCAATTTTTTTTCTATATAAATCCGCAGAGTGGTTTTCAGTTAAAATGTTCACACACTTTCTATGTGTGAGCTTTTATTTGACCGTGGACATTATCCCCCTTATTACAAAAATAAACCCAGGTTTTAAAATAGCCTCGTCTCTTTTGGTTATATGACATTAGAAAGTGACCGAGTAACTGGATTTAATGTAATAAAGGGTTATTTGTCTATCTGTCTGCGCCTACAAAAGAACACACAAAGTAGTTTGGTTTTTATTAAGTACATACAGGATTAGCTTCGCTAAAAAATAAATTTAACCATCTATTCCTTTTAAATATTACTTCGGTAATTATTATGACAACTTCATAAATATATAAGATTTAGGGTCCAATAATTAAATAAATTCAATTTCTTTTACTGCCTCGCTCTGTTGAGCACTCCGAGCTTTTTGGATGACAGCGTGTTCTGTATTTGTGGAGCCACAGCAAATGGGGTTTTCTTAGCGGTGAACGCGCAGGCTTGAGTCTTAGTGGGGTTGAAATGGACTATGGTTAGGCGATGATAGCTCAGTGGTAGTGACGTCGGATACCGAGATGAAGGTCCCGGGTTCGAATCCTACAATGAGCTTGAGCTTTCGGTGAAGGAAAACATCGTGAGGAAACCATAGCACGGTGGTAGGGTATTTTGTAGTGCCTGCCTGGCTGGCTACCACCCTCAAGTTGAAAATCTGTCGCCAAGCACCTTTCGGTGTGTTCCAATAGCTGCACTTGAGAGCCAGTTCCTTCTAGGCTTTGTGTGCTTACCACCTTCGGCCGCATCATCACTTACCATGGTGAGATTGTAGTCAAACACAGGCCTATAAACAATAAAAAAAAAAAAAAAACTCGATTTCAGAGACAAGCCGTTCGTGGCATTCCTCCACTTCGGAACGAGGGATATTAGCACGGCCCGTGTAATGAGCGTCCCCTGTATGTCTACATACCAATGAATGCCGTCAATAGACGTTCATAAGTGCCTTACTAGGGCCTACTTTTTGATTTTGTTAGTTTACTTTATTAAAAATATGCTATCTTTAGCTCCGACAAAAAAATGCGTCTTAAAAAGACAGCAGTCGTCAATCATGAATGACTAAGAAAAGTAATGTCGAAAATCACACCAGTTAAAGCTAAGTGCTATTAAAATTCTAAGAACATTTTGCCAACTTAATTCTACCGCAACTTAACCGCCTTACAGGCAATAAAGGGCATGACAAAGCCCTCCGGGAAAACGCGTCAAGAATAGTCAATTTAGGACCCGCTGAATAGCCCTAATTTCTTTAGCGTTAGCCAATTACATTGACTAATTACTAGGCTTCAGAACCTATGAAAACTTTGATGACTTTTATTTAGAGATTCACTATATTCTAGAAAAGTGTTATTGTATTTTATGACGTCAAAAGGGGTTCGAAGATTTTTTACTGAAGCCTGGCATACTGGCCTACCACAAGCTCTTAAAACAAGGTTAAAATAACCTTATTTGTCTTTTGTCCTGTTTTGACGCCGGATGTCAAAGAGGGACAAAAGTCAAATAATATTGTTTTAAGAGCTTGTGGTTGGCCCTCTGATCAGTCGTCATTTTGTTTTTATTTAAAGGCGACCCACGATGCAACCTGTATATATAGATTGAGGACATTCATACGAACAAAAATATGACTAGGGTGTCTAATGTCTTGTCCTATAACGCCAAGTTACAGAGTTATTTGCAAAAAAATCGATTTTTGACAAATTCAATAACCGTGAAAAATCACTTATTAAATTATTGTACACATTCTATGGTGCTAGAATAGGTAAATTAATTTATTATATACCTACCACAAGTCAAGAAATTTCATCAAGCGCAGCCATTTAACTAACATTTAAGAATGGCGCCCGAAAGGTATGCCAAAATCTTCAATTACATTTACGAACGTATTTACTTATGACCAATCCTTTGAAACAACCCTAAGCTGAGCGAACATTGACAGGCAGTTCCCAACTACGATGTTTGAACTGCAGATTCTTTAAGCCTTTAGCAAAGCTCGTTTTGACAGACAGGCTACGTAGTCCAGAGAGGGTAAAGCTGATTTTGTGATGTATCTGCGTCGTACGAACTTCTGTCGTAATTTCAGGTTTTGCATAAGACCGTTACATGAACCCTTGTATAAACTCTGTTGTTTGCCTGCTTATCTACATGCACTTTAGCAAATACCATCGAACAATTAACCCAAAGAAGCGTAATGACGTTCATTTTTTTTATATCTATTCCGCCAATTTCCCACCACCGACAATGCACTCTGATTGGCTAACTTAAGGAAATGCAGTGATTGGTCCTCACTGTTCAAAATCAGTGCAAATTCACTGACTAGTTGCGGAATTTGATTGTTCGGTATTACTACTTTAAGGGATTATTCCTCGATGGCAAATACTTAGAAAATAAATCTGCAGTTAGCATAGCTAGGAACACGCTTCAAATTGAAAACTTGCATGCAATTGCTTGCAATTTCTTAAACTCAATTAGCCACTCAAGAGCTTTTCCTCCTATTTATTGTATTTAATGTATTGATTGTATTTAAATTTAATTTATTAAGTCATTGATTATCTTGAATGTTTCTGTCCAATAAGTTTTGATGTCCTTGTTATTGCTGTGTATTAATTTAAAATTTCACGACCGAAATGTTGAATATAGTGAATCCTATGTATTTGATATCATCTTAATGTACCTATGTTCTCGCAAATAAACATTCATTCATTCATTCATATGTTTTCTATGGAATAACTTGAGGGATAAACAAAGGCTCGCTCGTGTTAACTAAGCTATTGATTATTAACTAAACTATTTATAAAGTTCATTATTCCTTAGCAAAGTTCCAGTTCTTGTTATCAAACACTCAATATCAGTTGTTATACAAACAACGGGAATTTCGCTCCTAACAGGTCGAAATACATGAAAGGAGTTTTTTTGTCGATCGACCCTTAACTTTAATACCCTTTGTGTTCACGCACGTTTGGATTATATAATGGTGCGTCCATGCTACGCGAAGTAAGTATGAGCGGACAGGCCCCCAATTCTCGCGCTTTGGACATCTCTGTCGAAAAGACATTTGGCGAAAAACATGGCGGTCTTCTGTCAAACGTATGGATTTTTTATGATATACGCCATGTTTTTTGGTAAATGTCTATGCGACATTAATGTTGAAGATGCGAGAATTGGAGCCCAGGAATCGTTCGTTGTTTGCGTAGCGTGGACGGACTTGCGAGCCTCAAACGAGCATTCGTCTCGCGCTCGACTGCGCTCCTCCCGATTGTCAGTTTTTTCACAAACAAAGGGATTCGCATCGCGCTCGTTGTAGGTTCAACATTTGACGCGAGTAACGAACGAATTCTGTTGGATCGTGGCTCGCCTCGTACTCGGTTCGCGTAGCAGGGACGCACCATAAAAATTCTTTCGTTGTTATATTGTAATGTCATTAGAAGGGCCCTGAAAGACCAAAGTAGTTTATGTAAGGGTATATTACTTTACATTATTTGAATGATTTTAAATAGTGTTAAGTGTAGAGTCCATATTAACGTCTTTAAGTGTCTGAATTGAAATGAAATTAAATAAATATTTTCTGATTTGGTTTATAATCAGAAATTTAATAAATAAAATCCAAATTTTTATATATATATCAAAATTTACCTTGGCCACGGTATAACTTGAGACGGCGATTTGATCCATCTTTTTCTTAAAGGATCTTATTTAAGAAAACTTAACGGTAAAAACCGCGGGGTGCAACTAGTGTAAGATAATTTTGGAAAATATACAGGGTGTTGTTTTGGTCGGCGACAAGCGACCCAGGAGCGGTAGTACAAAATATATATTCCCCAAAAATGGACTTAATTCCATTAAATACTGTAAATATGTTGAGAAATACCTTATTCAATTTGAAATAAAATTACCGCAAAGTATGGTTACTAGGCACGTGCACAGAATAGAGCTAGGCGCAAGCCTCCAGCGCTCCACCCCTTTACTCCCTCGTACTCCCGTTGAGTATTATGTGTACATTTTAGCTTATTACATGATTTTCAAAAAAAAAAAAAAATATATTTATTATTAAAAAAAATTAAGTATTTTTTTATATTTTTTTTGCACCAGTATCATTTGTATTATCGACCCTGAGTCGCTCGTCGCTGACCAAAACAACGACCTGTATAGGTTTACACTATTCTCCAATAAGAATTGTATTTAACTTTTATTAGTATCGCGTTGTCTAGCCCCAGAAATATATAATTATGGGTAAATTTTATTAATTTAACCTACTCGGTTTCAAAGTATGAATCAAAAAAAGAAATAAAAACGTACGAGACGTAACGTTTTGGGTACGGAACACTAAATGCAGTGGAAAGTATCTAATACTTATTTGATGTTAATTTAATTAAGGGGTATTGTTTTCCTATAGTAAAATATACACCACAAAATTCAAATCCTACTACAAACCTGTGCTATTTACATATAAAATCAGTTCAGTTGAAGTAACTTGACGACAATTATCGCCAATTTACACAAAAACAGTTCCTCATGAATTACTTCGAGTGATGCCCCTGGTGTTGCAAGCGTCCATAGGCTACGGTAACTGCTTACCATCAGGGGGGCCGTATGCTTGTTTGCAACTTAGTGGTATAAAAAAAAACTTCGTCCATTTGTGACCAATGAAAAATCTTGAAAATAATTTCGATGAATTGAAACCTTCTTTTGAATACATATAAAACTACTAGGTCCTTACATACCAAAAACCTTTGTGTTACGTCCTTTAACACAATGATTTACAACAAAAGATTAATATTTTCCTTATTTGATGCCAGAAATAAGCCTTTTCAGTTGTGTACCAAAACATTCGGGCTTCTCTTTTCATACAAACCAACCCATTGAATTAAATAACAATGAATACATTTTATATGTCGTGAGTGTACGCACGGCTACAGATAAAGCTATACATTTCCAATATAAGCTGACCTCTCGTTGTACGCAAATTCTATAATAATGCGAGATCAGCATAGACTGGAAATGTATAGCTTGATGTGTAGCCGTGTGTACGCGTTTATCAATGAATGGGTGTTTCCTATTTGAATTTTATATATTGTTGCGAAAAAAGGCAGCAGAGGATATTATGAACAATTTCACGTGAATTCAATGAATATTACGTAATAATAGTAATTTGAAGGCTGGTAATATCAAGCACGCCGTAATAAGCTTCAGTAGACCATAATCTCTTTTGATACATGAGCCGCGTATAAACTGGCGATAATAAAAGCATACCAATTAAAAAAGGAATTAATTTTAAACCATATTGGTGCCGATTCTGTTGTAAATCGCACTAAACTAATTTTAGTCACATCTCATCTCTTTCTTACGAACATTATTGAAAAAGGATAGAACATATTTTAAGTTGTCAAATTAATCTTTGCCGTCTTATTTTGCGTGTATTTAGGCGTAACCACGATAGATGGCGACTAAATTTATATTGAAAACAAGCATTGGACTAATTTGACAGGACTAAATTTCTTACATCCTTTTCGTATATTCTTTGTTAGAAAGAGACATAGTGGGATTAAAATTAGTTTAGTTGTGAACAACAGAATCAGGGTCATTATATCCCCTACTTACATCATCATAATACTTACGGTACAGTAACCGGCATGAGTCGTGAGCACAACCTGCGCAGTTGTTAATTTTTCGGTCTGTTTGGCGGAATTAAGAAGGGGGGGAGCGCCGAACTGTACGCTATACACGATTGGTTCGTCAGTCGATGCTCTTTGACTATTGGATTCTTGCGTGTCATTTGGTTACTGTAATTTGCCTATCTGTGCTCACGACTCGTGCCTTATACTGTACTTGGATTACATTTTCAGGTTGAACACGGTGTTATCAAACGTAACCTGGGACCAAATTACGATGATAGGAGTAGTATGTCAGCACTAAATTTAGTCTGGTGATGATAATGGTGCTACCGTATATACATACATGCTAGATATCAGGAACATTTCATATATAAACATAAATGTCCCATGTAGGTCACCACGCTATTCAAAGATTACTGAAATACTCTTTATTAAATGTTGCAACAAGAGAGACGAAAACTTTAAAAAAATATACAGAAGTCGTAGCACAATACATTTAAACCATGCTCAAAGTTTAAAAATGTACAGAACATCCAACTCAACCCAGGCCCATTGTATTTTTATCTAGAACGCAGTAAATAATATCATTTTATAAGTGAAACTGGTGCGGTCTTCAAAGATTATGTGTGTTCAGACATTTTTAAATCCTAAAACAATTTCTATTTTGTTACAGAGGCTGGAACCGAGCATGAACCTGACGTTAAATGCGTCAGCAAAATGGCTTATAGAAGCATCAAGAGGCATACAGGATCCAAATATACTTCTAGAGAAGTTTTCACAAAACAGAAAAGTCGACGACCCCACTAGGTCTCTCCTCCTTGCATTTTATGGCATACTAGTAGTTATAGGAGCTGTTGGAAATGCCCTTGTTGTTATATCTGTAAGTATTGGTTTTTAATTAATAAATCATTATTAGGTATTATGTATGCTCTTGAGCATCCAGCAGTTTTCAGTATTCATAATGCTGATCTCTTAATTATAATCCTACGCCCTACTCGCGAAATGGGCGAATTGTCACACGACGTCGCCCCAAGAAAAGAATAAATCAGGATTAAGGCAGCTTACAATAGTAAAGGCTGCAACTTTATATGTTGCAAGTCCGGCGTCATATGGAGTACTGTTGTCATCTGTGGGCATCTGGATACCAGCTTGGGCCTTTAGACTCGATTCAGCAATACGTGCCGCTAGAATTGTCAACGATCCCGAGCTCACAACAACAGGACAACGGACAGTGTTCTGTAGAATTGTTTAAGATGATGCCCATTGCTACCTTCCACCATCGCTCACCATTAACTCTCACCATCGACGGGGAGTCCATCCTCACACATTGAAACCAGAATGGTTTCGAACTGTGCGGTCTCAAAGGAGCTTCCTTCTGTGGACGCTCAGATTGTGGAATGAGCTCCGTCGTGGTTTTCCCAATGGAGTACAGCATGGGGTTCTTCAAAAAGAGTGTGAAGAGATTTCTGCAGGGTCGCCAACGCGCGAGTGATACCCCTAGTGTTGCAAGCGTCTATAGGTTACGGTAACCGCTTACTGCCTGTTTGCTACCTATGTAGTATAAAACAAAAATCTTAAGTATGAGATCTTACTTAGGAATAAAACAAAGGATATTTTATATCCCATGAAAATATTAGATCCCTCGAGAAGGTGGGTAAAACCGGGTAGAAACTTGAATACTATTAAGCATCCTTAATTAGCTATAGATGATCAGATCCCAAAAAATCTCAATTACTTTGCAACAGTGAACGCGAAAGTTCACGCGGGTAGAAAATTGAGTTTGGCAAAATTATTTTTTATTGAGGTAAATTTTGCATTTCTTCGGGTTTGCTATTTATTTGAAGAACTGTATCATTCTTCAGTATCAATACAATCTATGTTATCAACTAGTCGTCAGTCAATTTTTAAGCAAGAATTCTATATACATGTATGAGAATTTCATTCAATATAATATTATCATACTTATTTTTAGAGGATTTGTAATGCGATAACAACATTATTCTGAAGTATATTATTCCTGTATTGGCATGTCCATCGTTATCATTAGATACCATAATTCTATCGACAAGCGAAATATTTATTATTCTCTTCTATCTTATTTCAAGAAATATGTGTAGTTTGGGAATTTGTATCGTGTTTGAAAACTTTAGCTCACTGGTCTCATCAGGTATACTTGCAGGCCCCAAAAAAGTCCCTTGTGGCACGCTATGTTCAAGGATTTAGTTCAGCAGAGGTCATTTTCTAACTGATTATAATATAGTGTTATTAATATTAATGATATTATAATGACACTCGTCAAGATAGTATGATAGGGGGCGTCACAATTGATAGAACAGTATCCGCCGTCTGACATTGGCTGGTCATCTGTTTGACTATCAAATTGCTAATTTTGGAGTTTAATATTGTTGTTATTTCGTCTGGTGAAATTATCAGTGTAGTAGTATCATATTCAATGTTTTTTTGTCAGTGATCTATTTGGCAACCAATCTAATCGTACTTGTATTGCATATTTTGATTGTAATGAATCAAATAGAAGCTGTCATCTTATATTGGCCCTTATTCTGTTGTTCACAACTAAACTAATTTTAATATCACTATGTCTCTTTCTAACAAAGAACATAAGAAAAGGATGTAAGAAATTTAGTCCTGTCAAATTAGTCCAATGCTTGTTTTCAATATAATTTTAATCGCCATCTATCGCGGTTACGCCTAAATACACGCAAAATAAGACGGCAAAGATTAATTTGACAACTTAAAATATGTTCTATCCTTTTTCAATCATATTCGTAAGAAAGAGATGAGATGTGACTAAAATTAGTTTTGTGCGATTTACAACAGAATCGGCACCATTGTGAATGATATTTTATTTGTGTATACGAAAAAATTTATAAGTACCAAAACAAGATTAGACTCCCAATTATCGCGCTTTCGACATCGATTTCGAATAGACATTTGACCAAAAACGTATGCAACATTAATGTCGAAGATGCAAGAATCAAAGCCCAGCATCTAAGCTCTAGTTCTCTTTATAAAATTAAGAAACTGATTTATTTATTTTCATTTCCAGGTTGTAAGAAAACCAGTAATGCGAACAGCAAGAAACATGTTCATCGTCAACTTGGCAGTTTCTGACGCATTGGTCTGTTGTGTTGGCACACCGTTGACCCTCATGGAACTTTTGACCAAACATTGGCCGTTACCAGATTGGCCAAGCCTCTGTAAAGCTTGTGGAGCTATACAGGCTATATCAATATTTGTTTCCACTATATCCATTACAGCGATTGCTTTAGACAGATATCAGGTGAAAATTGATATTATTATCATGTCTGTGTTTGCTTTGAAAATACACTTTGTGTTTTTTGCATTATAGTATATATTTAAGTGTAGTTAGAGTAACCTTTATATTGCATGGTAGCATTTTAAATGATGCATCTTTTCACCCTTCATACATTTCAGTATCGTAATGTGGTTAAGGTTGTATAATTATTATTCGGTGTTTAATCATTATGTCCCACTTTCCAATGGCCCGCAGGTTAACACGCTCAATAATTGCAAATTTTTAATATTTATAATTTCAAGGGTTGTTACATTACTTATTATTATTATTTTCATCTTCAAACACTGATATTCCTTATGTTGTATGTATTTCAAGTATTCAAGTAACCTTATTTTGTTTCTCATACCTTGTTTGGCGTTTCAAGCATACGATATCTTCAATCAAAAATCCACCAACAACTGCTGCAAATTCTACAACAAAAATAGCTTCTGCCACATCAATTACCTACCTTATGATCCCATGTCAGTGACTCCAGTACTCTCAGAATTCATTACTCCTTTACTGTAAACATAATATTTTTTAAATCACATAAACCTACCGATGATTTCTGGATTCAACAGACCGTAGGTACGTTTGAATTAATCGGACGGTCTACGTAAACACTACTAGTTTCAGAATTGAAAATAGAACTTTGACTATTCTATGACGTCAGTTGCACGTTACGTCGAGTACAAAGGTGATACGCAGTGCATAATCGTTTTTTTTCTAGTGTCTTTAGGTATCAAAGCTTTTATTATTTTAAAAAAGATGCTATATCAGATAAAGTGGCTTTGAATTGATTAATTGTAGCATAAAGGTCTCGTTGGTTGTTTTTTTTGTTTATATCTCGAAAACGATGCGTAATAGGAAATTTTATTTTAAAAAAATAGCTTTCCTCCGAGGCTTGGGGAGTTTTAAGTATGTTTGTCTTCTAACTAGTCCAAACAAAGTTCCGAAGTCAAACTTTCTGCTTTCGACCTTTCCATCCACACCCCCCTTGTGAGCACTCATTGACCAAGCTAAAAGTACTTATAGAGATGCAATATACCAAAACTGTCCCATCAACAAAACGCTGCACTATAACTAGATTTAATGAATGCTCGTCCAATTAGTACGTAACAGATCCATGCATTTAATTTGCTTTGTACTAAACATTTGAACAGCATACATCCACGAATAATATGCTTCTGTTTAACCACAATCGCTGAATTTGATGCTCTGGAATTAATTCTGCTGAAGGGAATTCTATCAATTTAACTAATGTAATAAATGCATCATTTTTATCTTTAGGATCAACATCATCATCATCATCATCATTTAATTAATCATTCACAGTTAGAGGAGTTTTATTTCTATCAAAATGTGTAAATACTATGTATAGTAGCAGCGTGTTTGAATTTTAGTTTATTGATTGATAGTGTTTGACCGAGTAATGCGAATTAAGTATGCTATAATAATATCATATTTTAAACATTTTTTTAGACGGTGAAAAATACGCGGGAGAATGCGTAACCAATTTGAGTGACGCGCCAAACAAATTGAAGTTGAAGATTAGGGAGCAAAATGCCCAATACTTTTTTTTATACCACTAAGTTGGCAAACAAGCATACGGCCCGCCTGATGGTAAGCAGTTACTCGCGCGTTGCCGACCCTAATTCTAATTCTCCATAATTGTTGTAAATGTGACCTTCATAAGTGCCCTTCTGGGGCCTAAATTGAATAAATGGCTTTGACTTTGACTTTGTTAGCTTCATACAATACCAATTTAGAATTAATAAAAAAAAACGTTAATAATTTGCCTCAATTGTGCGATGATTCAAGATCCCTGTTACAATAGCCGTAATATAAAAAAAATATACTAGCTAGACTAATATCATATTTATCTATAAAAACAAAGATCAAACGAAAATCACAATATAAATAATCTGTCATCCGTAAATGAAATGTTTGCAAAGAAACAACGTCAAGCAAGCGTATTGATGATTTCAAACATTTAGACATTTTGTTTTCACTTAGCGTCTGCATCTGCCGTTTCAGATATTGATTTCGATGGAACTCCATCATTTATCAGTTTATCACTCGAGGGTTTCGCGTAATGAACCTAACACCTAAACACTAGAGAATTGATAAGACCACTTTATAGTTCTCTTGATAACGTGACTGTCTATAAAACACGAAAAAAAAAACAATATTTTACACGTGTGCTAGTATTAAAAGTAGCGGATGCATCCTTCCCAGTGTCGGGGTACTCTTTCTTTATCACCGCTTTTCTTTTCTTTTAGTCAGGTGGCTTAAATTCGTTATCAATCTTCTGGCAAATATAATGCACCTGTTTAAGGGTGGGTCTAAAGTAAAATCATATATATTCGGATTGAATTTTACCCAAGTTAATATAATTTAAATAAAACTAAAATTATATGGGTACAACTAAGACAAATCTAATAATATATATAAAATGCTTTTGTGGGTACGTAAATACGCAGTTTTCTCAATCACCACCAACCCCAATCAACTTCCCGTTGGGGTGGTAAATACCCCTTGGTCTCCAGGTGGTAGTAAGGGAGTTTGGTCGTGGTGGGTGGAAGGGGATGGTTGTGGGTGGCGAAAATGTTAAAACATATATTGCTGTCCTTTTCTAACGCATGAGGACTTCTGAAAAGATTTCAACATTTCTGGAATGGAAAGTTCCAAAATGTGTAAAACGGTTATAATCGATCTGGAATGTTCTAGAAAGTTCAACAAATATCTGGAATGATCTAGAAAATTCTAGAGTGAATGCAAACTATTATAATCAATATAGCATGTTTTGAGAAAGTTCTACAAATTTCTGGCTTCATCTAGAAAGTTCCAAAATGTCCAAAACTGTTATTATCGAGTTAGAATGTTCGAGAACGTTCTAGAAATTTCCAGAATGATCTGGAAAGTTCCAAAATGAGTGCAATTTATTATGATCGATTTAGAATGATCGAGAATGTTCTAGACATTTTCCGAATGATCTGAAAAGTTCCAAAATGAGTGCAATTGATTATGATCGATTTAGAATGTTCGAGAAATTTCTTGAATGATCTAGAAAGTTCCAAAATGAGTAAAACGGTTATAATTGATCGGGCTTCATCTAGAAAGTTCCAAAATTTCCAAAACTATTATTATCGAGTTAGAATGTTCAAGAACGTTCTAGAAATTTTCCGAATGATCTGGAAAGTTACAAAATTAGTGCAATTGATTATGATCGATTAAGAATGTTCGAGAAATTTCTTGAATGATCTAGAAAGTTTCAAAATGAGTAAAACGGTTATAATTTATCTGGAGTGTTCTAGAAAGTTCAACAAATATCTGGAATGATCTAGAAAATTCTAGAATGAATGCAAACTATTATAATCGATTTAGAATGTTTGAGAAAGTTCTACAAATTTCTGGCTTCATCTAGAAAGTTCCAAAATGTCCCAAAACTGTTATTATCGAGTTAGAATGTTCGAGAACGTTCTAGAAATTTTCCGAATTATCTGGGAAGTTCATAAATGAGTGCAATTTATTATGATCGAGAATTTTTGGTTTGGTCTGGAAAGTTCCAAAATGTGTACGAATGTTATTATTGATCTATAAAAACCAAATCGAAGTGATGTACATCTAAATATTCTAGAGTGATCTATGGACATTTCGGTATATAAATCGAAATTCAGTGACTTTTCGTCAGTTCAATTGTGATTGCAGTCGAGTAAAAAAAAGAACAAACTATTTGAATGTTCTGGAAAGTCTCTCAATATCGAAAATAGAGATCTATAATATGTTACAAAATTTATCCTTATATATTTTTTATACCATTAAACATGCGATATATTTTAACCCGAGCAACGCCGGGTTTCGCTGCTAGTAAAATATAAATAATATCACTAACGTATGACTTAGAACTTTTACTCCCGACGAATCCCGTCCGTACGAATTTAGCATTATTGGTCTCAACTCATTAATATGTATAGTAAAGGTAGCCTAATATATTAAAATATTTCTTGTTCTTACCTATAGTAGATACTTTTATTAGAAATAATGGAAATAATCGAAAAACATCAGCTGATTATTTTTTATCTTACAAAGTTCACGGGCAAAAATTATCACAAGGTCTGCAACAAAAAACCTATACCGTCCGATTTACGTAATCCCAAAATAATAATGCTATTGAAAGCGTACATCCAATATATCATAGAAAATAATAAAACAAAACGTCGAAACGGTAAAGTTGTATTTATTTGAATCATTGAATTCATAAATATTCTACACGGCTTTTGAAATGAAATTTCTTTTGTACGTATCATTTCTTTTTATTGAAATGGCTCAAAGGCTTGGTAACAAAATATCTAGGATTGGTTTTGTACACCTATACTCAGATATTTAATGTTCAACGTATAAAGATTTATTGAGATGTGAACGATTCTTTCAAAATATGATTCTGGGGTTGCAAATTAAATTCTTACGTATCTTTTTATTTCTGCCATGTAATATATTTTTCATATTCATATTCATACAGACTTCTACCTATGTGATTGATAAAAACGAAATAACTAAAATTCTAAAAAGAAATATTTTACTTATTGATAAAAACAGCTTCCTTAATTACATAAACCCCATGTGCTTTCGCGTTAACTATGTTATCTGCTCTATTGAAAATCCAAAATCAAACTCAATACAATGTTATTAATTGTAACCACTTGTATCAAAAGATGAACTTATTTTTTATTTTTTGTTCACAGTTGATCGTGTACCCAACGAGACAAGGTCTGCGAACAATGGGTGCACTAATCACAATGTTCTTCATTTGGGTCACAGCATTCACTTTAGCATCACCTTTATACATATTCAGAAACCTGAAGATGCATAAACTCGGCCTAATTGGCATGGACTCATTAAGTTTCTGCATAGAAGACTGGCCAATTGATGACGGACGGGCCATATACTCCTTATTTAGTTTGATCTTCCAATATCTACTACCAGTTCTAGTCGTTATCATTGCTCATGTACAAATACATAGAAGGCTGAGGGGACGAAGACGAACCACAAGAAAGACTCCAGCTATCTTAATAGCAATAGCTGTGACGTATGTGATAAGTTGGTTACCGTTAAACGTTTTCAATTTGGTCGCGGATTTCAGTTCAGCGCCATTTATGGATGAGAAAACAATGACAATAACGTACGCCGTCTGCCATATGTTCGGAATGTCTAGCGCCGTCTCCAATCCCTTGCTGTACGGTTGGCTGAACGACAATTTCCGAAAGGAATTTGAAGAGATATTATGCTGCTGTAAAAAAAGGCAGCTGAAGAAAAATTTTAGGGTAAAGAATAGAAAGGATACGGAATTGACGGCTTTAGCCCAATTGGAGCATACTGTGACAGCTAACACAAAGACGTCGCAGTGTTCACAGATTTTCTGACTAAAGTCTTGCTTCAAATAGCATCAACCGACCAGTATTGAAATGCAAAGCATCTAAATACGTTCAGTGTCAATTTCAGACTTTTTTGTTAGTGTTACAGACAGTGTACAAAGTTCCTTTGTTACAAAACCATACCAAAACAATAATTGTATAATAGTTATGTTACGTTTAATATTAATTTGATTCTCTCTTTGTAAATATTATATTAGTTTAGATTTAATTATAATATTGTACTTTACGTTTTTCTGAGCCCGAAACGTATAGTTACAATATTTTATAAAATTGCAGCCTTAAAGCTAATTAGTTTTAAGACCTTTTTTTTTATTCAATAAAATTCTCTGAAGATGACGATTTTTTTAAGCCACCCAACTTTTATATTCAGTATGGCATGGTATGGCTTACGTTGAAGCGCTCGTGGTGTAGCATATGATGCCACTTCAGCTTACTAACTCTACGAGCTATGTGGGTCGTTTCCACCAGCTCTATTATAACCTTATTTGACTTTTGTTTTTCTTTGACATCCGGTGTCAAAACAGGACAAAAGACAAATAAGGTTATATTAACCTTGTTTTAAGAGCTTGTGGTTCGCCCGCAGGCCTCCTTTCACAGATGAGGGTGAAAGGGAATGGGCAATACTCCACCATGCATGCCCACTGCGGATCGGTGGAGGTAGGCTAGTGGTCAACCTACTGTTGGAATTTTTCAAGCCGCCCCCTGTGTTCAGCAGTGGAACATTATAGGCTGATGATGATGATGGCTTATGTAGTAACTATTTAGTAATCTGTGGTATGGCTATGTGTTTGACCAGAAATACAACATAGCAAGTGAGGATGTAGCTATAGGTGGTAAATAAACAAAACCTAGAAGGGAGCTGGCTCTGAAGAGCAGCTGCAGGAATATAATTTTTGGTTGATAGACTTGAATTTTTTTTATCCTTCGGGATCGCTGGCCAACCGCGAGGCAAAAACCAGTGTTTTGATATAATTACATGTCTCAAAACAACATATATAAAAAAAAAAAACAAAAGCCAGTGTGACAGTTAAGATTTTAGCAATGAAAATTCCCTTTGTCATCACAATAAATATACAAAAGGGTGTGTGGATGATGTGGTTCTATGGCCCACCTATGGTCTGGCACTCCCCTGATAGACTTGTACGTGCCACGAAGGTGGAAACCGGATCCGACGCAGGTGCATGGTCGTCACGGTCTAGTGGCAGATGTTCTTGCCGTAGCTAGAATCCTCGATGATGGTGTGGCGAAACAAAAAACTGAAACATATTCTTTCCATTCATGAAATCCTTATTATCACAAACTGCAGGTCGGTTAACGGAATCTGGCACGTTTATACGTTGCGCTTGTGTAGTATCTGTGAATAAGCGCGCGGCGTGACGTCGCACTGCATTCGCATCATGAGAAGTTTGTCCATCTCTCTCACGTGCGGTCAAGCTTATGGGGACATGAAGGAGACAGCTATTATTTTGCTTTTACTGCTCATAAATATAGAGTGGTATTTTTTTGCATTCGTCCATTAGAATTTATGAACATACTGATTTTATGAACATACTTTATCGTGAAATTGCATATGAGTACTAAGAACGTGCCAGCTAAAGTTACTCGACCCGAATTACAAACATAATCACGTTTTATCATAATTGAAACGCATGGTAAATTTTGGTTAATCCATTTAATTAACTAAATGTAATTATAGACGCACATTCCTAATTACGTTATCTAAAAGGCATTATTACTCGTTTCGGTAATTTAAAACTAAATTGAATGTTACATCGTTACATCAAAGAACGATATAATTTAGCATCAATTATTAGTTACTGAACAGATGGAAAGGAAAACTTTGATGATGCTTTAATTAAACAGGATAAAGAAATGATTAATGATTTGTTAATGGTAATGAAAGTAAATACAATATTGTTATTAGGTGAGTTTGAATATTATATTCATCACTTTAATTAAACAAAATTTATTTTAAGTACTGAGAATTCTATCAAAATCTATATAGCAACAAAATAATTAAGCATCGAATAAAATAAACGCAGTATGTGGTGTAGAATCTGATCAAAGCGAAATGCCCTTGTAATAAATAATGATAAAATTATGTCAAATAAGTTAACTCCTGTTTTTAATTTCTTCTCGAATATATTAGGGAAAACTGTTTATTTTAATTCTTGTCACGATGTGGCTAAAGTAACATATTCAATAATTTCCCCGTTTTACTTCTAGTGATATTAAAAAGTTAACTAATTATTTTTAATTTGAAAATCAATATTAATAATAGTAACAACGGGAGATCTTCATCAGATGCGGCAGCAAAATTATAAAAGCACATCAATGAAGCCTTAGTAAATTCGCAATAGCTTTGCATTTTTTTTGGATTTTGATAAGGCCTTTGACTACATTTATCATCGTACTCTACTGCTAAAACTTGAATATTGTATTATAATAATATTGTATTCTTTGAACTGAAAATATTATTGTTTTATGCTATAAAAGTAAACGAACAAAAGATAGGAACTAGTGGTACAAAATCCCACTTCACTTTAGTAAAAATGGGGGTACCACAGGGTACTTCGGCCATTTCTGTGTAATATATATATTTTAATGACAAGCTAGGTCTATAACTCGCTTAGTGAGAGGCGGAAGGGCCGATTAGTGATCGAAAGATATATTTACATCCACAAAATTTTAAAGTGCATAAAGATCAATTTACAATGACGTATTCAAGCTCTTTAGTGATTGGGTTCATCATTATCCATTCGCGAGCTACTCAAGTATAAAAATCAAAGTCAAAGTCAAAGTATTTTATTGTGGAGCATAGGTAGGTACAGACGTAGGTACAGTACAGATATTATATATTTTTAAGATTCAACTATGTCCCGCCTCTTAGGCATACAATATTAAATTTACACACACACAATACAATTAAAAATAAAATTAACATAACATAAAAAATAATAAAAGAAACATACAATAATTTCAATGCATTACAATTATTCCATTATCATTATATCATTACATTACAATTCAATACAATAGTTTTAATATATAACGTTGTAACAACGGTGACTGACTTTGAATTTGCAGTAATAGCATGTCGTTGTCAAGAAATTGACTATGACGACTCAGACGCAGCTCGACCAATGCCACCAGAATTGGAGACCATGTTTACTAATAAAACATCTGAGGAAATGTTTATGGAGGAATGTATGGATGAATACATAAAATGTATAAGCACTACTATTCAAAGGTATAATTATATTATATGGTTATATCACGTCACGTTGTCAGAAGGCTGACAAGCGGGCAAACGGGTAACCGTAACAATTAAAAAGATATTAGCAATACCACCAGGGGGCCAAGTCTGCTATTTTAAATCAAAAGGCCATTTTGATGCAATCCCATTACAACTCCGTTGCCATTGGGCGTTGATTAAATTCATGATAGTTTTAGACGCCTGAATTAGTAGACTATCAAAAATGCTATATCTGTTTTAGATACCACTGATAGTTTATTGGAACATTGTAATAGCAGACTTGGGCCCTGAGTAGATTGCCAATGAGTTGCCGATCGAACCTGGGCGAGCAATTGACTCTCAAGTGCAATGATGAACTATACCGGTATGTGTTAGACGGCAGATTTTCAACATGAGGGTAGCCAGCTAGACCAGTACTACCAAAGAATCCTACTACAGAACATTCAAATACTTGATCGATAATACAAGGTTTTCTACCAGTTATTTATTTAAATAAAATACCTGTGCTTTTTATTAAATTAAAAGTTGTCCTTCGGGGTTCTATCTCCATCATCCAAAACATTTATTTACCCATTTATATCAAAATCGGTTCAGAAGTTTACCCGTCATAAAAAACAGACAGGCGGTAAAATAAACTCAAGTTGTAGTCAAAGTCCCTCTCATATCATAGTCAAAGTTCACCCCATGAGTTCTCCTCTCCCACTTTCTCGAGGGTTCTTATGATTTCCAAAGATAAAAATTATCCTAAATAATATTTCAAGCTTTAATGTACCTGCTTATCAAATTTCATTACGAGTGGCGGTGTCGTCGATGGTTGTAAAAATAAAAAAATACTGACAAAGATTTTGCCGATTTAAATGAATTGAAATTTTAGGTACTCAACTAAAAACCAAGAAACGATTTGCTCATACGATGGAAAAAATGATAAGAGGACATTCAATAATCGTTGTGAAATGATTTATCAAAATTGCAAGCTTCATGGTAATGAAATGTAATTTTTTGTCAATATAACTGGCCAAAGTAAAAAAGATAGGTTACCCCATACACTGACCACCAAAGATACTTGAGTTAAAACTGTGCCTTTACAGCATTACTTATAAAATGTCAACTAATATAGGTACTGATTAAATGGTCACGTAAATAACGTCACATTGTCTGACAATGAATGTAATTAGATCGATAAATATGTGACAACGTTTTAAGAGTACGGGTGATAATTTATAAGTTACGGATAAAAGCAAAAGTGGGGATACATCTAGATTTAGTCGGCTACAACTAGGTGCAGCCGATTGCAGTTGGTTACCATCAAGTCTCCATCAACTCCAGGCAACTAAAAGGCAAATATCACAAAATTGATTAAAACATTCAGATTCTAGTCAAGTTTAATGAAATAGGCTCAGCTACTTTTAAAAATATCATGGAAATTACAAATAAATAGGTAAACAGCGTACCTACTTAGACAAATAATTATGAGAATAGAGTAGTCCCTATATAACACCAGTAGCTCTGTGAGTTGTAGACCTCGCGAGTCTCGATGATGAAAAGGAAATCCCTTTGTCGATAAAAAAAAAACATATAATTATAGAACTCGCTCACCAGATGAGAAATGCGACCTGTAGAGTCACACAACATTAACTATTATAATAAAGAAATCGCAATAAGGAACCTTAGACTTGGCACGACTTTGTCTAGATTTCATTACTTTTTAGAAATAAACAAGCAGCTCCATCGAGACTTGGCTAGTTTTTTTACAGAATGTTTTTGATGGGATTTCACTTCTTTTTGTAGAAAATGAAGCGGCCCACCAGGTTGAATATTTTTTGTAAAGGCGGTATGTCGATCTCTAATAGTTTGGTTGGGCTCTTGTGTTTTCTAATCAGGGTCACCAGGTACTCCAGATCTTCGATTATACTAGTTATTATAGTTTTCCCTTTATGTGGTCATTAAACCCTAACTCTGTACCAAATTTCAGCTCTCTGAGTTTATGGGAAGTACTAATTCTATTCTGATGATCATGAGTGAGTGAGTGAGTGAGTGTCATAAATGTGAAACTTTGCTTTCGCTTAACCTCGGAACTAAATGACCTACAGACTTGAAATTTTGGATTTTAAGTATGTGATTATAGCTTACTGGATGACGAAAATTTCTGCGTTCGGGTCTTATCCAGAGGTTCTCAAATAGGGGCCTGAAAATGCGGCGAAATGGTTCCAGTAAAGGATGGTACGGCAGTGTTTGCTTCGCGCTCGACTCGGCGGGGGCACTGCCGTGCCCCCCGATTTTCCTTAGTGAAAATGGCAAAATAGGGATAATGTTTTAGAAGTGGTGGAAAAACAATAATAACCACAGAGATCGAATTACATACATTCATAAGTTCATAATAAATAAGTCTTAGTTGAAAAATTCACATGAAATGTTAACTTTATAGGCATAGCGCATAACTGAGTAGGTTCCTGCGTATCAGAACTGTCTCGCTATATAATTAAGTTCATTTTAGTTCTCTTTTGTCATTTGACGTAATGAAACCACCCTCCCGCACCGTTCCACTACCGCAGGAACCTACTCAGCTCTGCGCGCCAAGCCTATATATAATATTGTATGTCCTTTTTTCGAATTACTGATTTGGTACCTACCATAGTATAAGTTGTTGAGCATGAACGAATCACTCAGTCACTGTTCATTTACGTTTATTCATTTCGCAGAATCTTGGAATTACTTGCACGATGGAAGTTGTTGACAAAAGCTTTATTAAAAACTTTTTCATTAATCCTGCAACTTGGACTTTGAATGGACACCGAGTACCATTGAAAAGTGATCTTGTTTTGTGAAACTTTAGAATACAATCTTCGATGTTTCAGAATAAAATTCTTTCTTATTCCTTCACTGGTAGTTTTAATTAGCAACATATTTTTTTACACAGCTGTGTGTAAAAAAAAAAAATCTATAATAAAAAAGGAACTGACTAAATGGCATAGGCCAAACTAAGTCTACAAACATGAATGGACACAGTGGTCTTAACGGGAATATAAACCGTAATATAAAGCGTTTTTCAAAATTCATCTTCTCTCATCTCTCTCTTCACTCATCTTTATGCACTTCTTCAAGTCTGTGTAGGTGCTAAATAAAAGACGCCAGAAACAAGTGACCGATATTCTGTTTCGGTATATAGGTAATCAATACGATATAAAATAGCTTGTACGGGCGCCTAAAGTATTCAATGAGGAGTTTTCTTTCCATAGAGTTTTATAGAGTTTGTTTGAAAATACCTGTCAAACAATGTTGAACCTTATGTACACGATTTGACAGGTATTTTCAACAAACTCTATAAAACTATGGAAAGTAAACTCCTCATTACGGACTGACAGCATAGGCAGGATAAAAATATACCTATACATACTTTTACCGTGGCATAGGTTAGGGTACGGAAATTAGACAAAAGTATTAAAATTAATTAAATATTTATTTTTGGTACGTGTAATACATTGACTTTATATTAATGAGTTTCCTTAGAGATTAATAAATTATAGTAAAATCTAGTTCTTAAATCTACTTTCCTATAGCCTTCGCTTGTCCAACTACTGCGATCGCTGGTCCGGCTTTGATGACACCATTGCGAATGTTGCGGCCCACTTTTTCCTGAAAAAAACCATGCGGTCATTATTATAATATTACCCTGAAAAGTAGAGACTACACATCTTTAATTTATATATGGAAAATGTTGTTTGTCAATATGTCTATATCGAGTACCGAAAGATATGGATTCTAGCTATTGGTAAAGGTTATCCAGTCGTGGATATCTATAGGCTGATGAGCACAATCTCATCATCATAAGCGATGAAGTGGGCGAATGTGGTAAGCACACAAAGCCTATCAGGAAACTTGCTCTAAGTGCAGCTTGGCGACAGATTTCAATTTGATGGTACAATAAAAGCGACACAGGCATACATAGTTAGACAGTTATATTAGGTAGATAGACATATTTTCAATGGACAACATTAGAATGCTATTTTAATTCAAATAATTGAACCAATAAAAAAAACAAAACACTTACAATCTTCTTAAAAATCTTCCATCTGGGACTGGCTGAAACTGTTGACATAGCCACGAGGCAGGCGAAGACGAAAAAGAATATTCTTAAGAAATTCATTTTTTTAATTTGTATTTTGAAATTAGAATTATGATGTTTGATTTATTAAACACGGTTAGTGGTCACGATGTGAATGATGCTCTACCAAATACTCCCTTCATTTTATATACAATTATCTAAAACTGACGTTGCATAGCCGGTGTATAAATGTTGACCTTATTGTGTACGGAGTAAAGTTCATTTGTATTTCTACGTCACATGCGACTGCAAAACGTTTCTGATAAGTGATGTTTCTTCGCGTCGCGCTTAGGGAATATCCCAGGTATGTTAACTCCCTAGTACACATGAATTGTTTTTATTACATATATTGATCAATAAACATAAAATGTGACTTTGGGATTTTTAAAAGGTATTAGTTTCTTCAAATATAATATATTATGTTACAAAAATACTATATTAAAAAGTAGTACTTAATTTAATAACATTGTAATAACTTGCATTATACTATTTAAGTACAAGTATTATTTTTTATTATCCTATCGACCCTGTACGTATTCAGTTGTAAATCTTGTTTCATGTAGAGATAAGCGAATATTATATACGGTTCTTTCTTAGCGTTTCCGAAGCTTGCGTATACTAAAATAATATGCACACATTCGTAGAGAAACGGTCATTATGTGATTGAATGATGTACCTATTATTTTTGTTATTTCCAGACAGGATTTCAGTTTAATTGTAAAAGTTATAATTTCGACACCCCCAAGTAATGACATGGTATCTCGTTTTTAGCCAATTTTGAGTTACATTAATATTTTGTTAGTTATACAGATTGTGGTTTTGCATTTCAGGATTGATTATAGGTACTCATTGAATAAAATATGAATCCGTCTATAAAAAAACATTTAAAGCATCGTGTGATTCCTGCACTTATTATACGCTTTTACATGTAGAAATGTACTACTGCATGCGGGTTTATGACACACGTGCTATAAAATATTATACAATACTCGTTACCTACCGCTCGCCGCTATCTAAAATTTGAAATTAAAACTGACCTACACTACTAACTTCGAACTTACATAATATACAATAATATTTGAGTCCTGGATCATATAAGATTTATTTTCACAGTACAGTTGTTTGTAATTATATTTACCTATATCTAGAAACTTTATACTTAGCATAGAGATTCCTAGAAGCCTTTATTTTAGTTCTTATGTCATCATGGGACAACAGTTTTACCATTAATCCCGAAATTACATACACCACAATAGCTGTGTCAAAATGACATAACATGGGGGGATGTAACTTAGGATTAAATGGTTAATATAATTACCCAGGTTGACGCAAGTGGACGTAAAAAGTTAAAATAAGAGGAATGAGAGAAAAGGCTGGATTCAGAAGCGATTTCTCTACAATGAATCATATTCATGTCTTAAAACAAGTTATCCAAAAAAGTTATGAGTATGGAAAAACATACTATTTGGCGTTTGTAGATTACAACAAGGCATTTGATTCACTAAAACATACACATATATAGGATCGCTTTATGGTCACAAGGATTACATCCAAAATATATCAAGATAATTAAAAATATATACAAGGAACAGCAATAATCCAGACTGAAAGAATAGGTTTGGCATTCAAAATAAAGAAGGGAGTACGCCAAGGTGACCCTCTCTCGCCAAAGCTATTTTCGGCAGTATTAGAACATATATTCAGGAAAATGGATTGGGATACATTTGGACTAAATATAAATGGCGAAAAACTCAACCACTTAAGATTCGCAGACGACCTGATTTTGCTTAATGAAAACCAAGAAGGCTTGAAAATTATGCTAACACAACTAGAGAGGGAAAGCAGAACTGTAGGTTTGACTATGAACATAGACAAAACAAAATTAATGACAAATCACGTAAGAACACCTATTTTGCTAAACTCCAACCCAATAGAATATGTTGACCAATACACATATTTAGGACAAATTATTGCACCGGAAAACCAAATACAGAAGGAAATAGACAACAGAATAAGCAGCGCCTGGAAAAGGTACTGGTCCCTCAAAGAAGATATGAAGAACCCACACACACCTAGAAAAGACAAGATTACAGTGTTCAACTCATGCATACTGCCATGCTTAACTTACGGATCACAAACCTGGGCCCTTACTAGAAAACATAGCAGATCACTTAGAATCTGTCATAATAAAATGGAGAGAATACAGAGATCGAGGGAGAGAAGCACTCTGCCTGTAGGCCACATGATAAGAAACGGGAGAAACAAGTGGACAAAAGATGTCACCACGTGGTACCCTCGTGATGGGAAAAGAAAGAAAGGTCGTCAAAAAATAAGCGGGAGGATAAAATAAAAAAAAAATGCTGGCACAACATGGCCAAGAAAAGCCATGAACAGGAAGTTATGCCAAACCCTAGGGGAGGCCTTTGCCAAAGGGCAAACTGATACAGACCTGTATCAGTTTGCCCGATGTCTAAGATAAAAAATAAAGAGTAGAAAAATATAATAAATTAATGCATTGAAAAAAATATTTATAGTTATTGTAATTTAATTGTTTTTCAATTCAATAGTTTAATTAATAATGGTTTAAAGGAAATATATGTAATAGAATAATAGTATCAGAAATAAGGGCTAATTGAAATTGAATAAGAGCTTAGGAATTAGGAGTAAAATGAGTGCGCTTGTCTTTTAAATTTTTACGGCTAAACTATGAAACTGAATTGATGAAGTACCGAATTACTTCGATCCTGAGTAGGTACGCGAGTGAGACCGTGGAGGACAGATAATAAAGAATATGTTGTTTTTACTACCTCAGGTAATTATGATAAATTCCAACTTACACGTCACTAGACGTGAGTCATTTATTCAGAGGGATTATTCAAGAAAATTGGCACGGCAACTTTGATATTACTTTAGGACTGAACTTTAGCTTTCCCTTGACTATATTACATTCTGAAGAGATTGTCAAAGTAATTTCTTGAAGAGTAAATTACTTTTATCATTATTTTATAGTTTTATTAGGTACGAGATTCAAATTCAATTGTTTTAATCTTTACTCAAAATTATACTTACCTATGTTTTGATTTTCATTATTTGTTACGGACCTTAGTCTTTATTTAAATATAATTTCAAGCATTAATTGTAAAAGTTACAAAATACTCTGACACAAACAAACTCTTACACAAAAACGAAAATAAGCAATTTCATATGCATTTTATCAGTATATTAAAAAATAACTACGTAATATGTTTAAATAGGTTTAATTTTCTTATTATTATAGCAATCAACACCGGTTCCTCTTGATCATACTCCATTCTGAAATATAAATTAAGGTAATTATATCTTCACATTAATGTGAGTTAATTTTCCATCTTAGTACCTATAAACGGAATATTTAATGCAAAAAAATACAAATCGTGTTGAACTAAGCAGGTCTTGAACTAAAGAAGCTAGAAAGCTGATACATTTGTGTTGAATATAATAATTATGTAGTAGAATTACACCTCAGGACACACCCAGAAATAAAACTTACTGTTCCAACTATTGCAATTTTCATATTCCATTTCGCAGTAGTTAGGGAATGTCTGGTACCCGCCATCGTAATGCCGTGCGCAAATTACGGTTTGCCTGTAAAAAAAAGGGTAATGAGGAAGAAAGTCATAAGTCACTTATCGGCTTAATTACTTCAGGTTGAACGCATACGGAAGTACAAGTCAGTGATAGAACATAGTAGGTAGCGTAGTAGGTTCCTACCGTAGATTCTTTTAGACCTTTATTTATAGCTTATAGTGCAAACACATTTTTATATGATTTATTTTCCTATGTCGAAGTTTCAGTTATCTAATATTATTATTATCTATTATTCTGTTCTTTGGTAAGTGAATCCCATGACAACAGCTGCAACGATTTGGGATTTTTATTTAATAAGTTAGTAATAATAACTTCAGTAGCTTTGACTTTCATAAGTGCTTAAATTGAATAAATCGGTTTGACTTTTCTTCTTTGTCTTTGAATTCGAGTAAGGATATTATGGAAAGAAAATATAGAAAAAATCCCGGAATAATCGAAATGTGGGAAAAACTGAAAGCTTCTTTTTTTACTGGAGTGTGTTGAATCTGCCTTAATACACACAGATTCTGTCACCTTTCTGTCAACACATGTCCAACCTCCAATTTTGTGTTCTATATTGGGGTCTCTATTAAATATGTAAACCATAAAACAATCTCAGTCCACGTGCAATTCGTATTGTTTGTTCAATTTTAGGGAGAAAAGTATATCTCAAGGATACTGTTTTACATCGATAACTAGCTTCCGTCCTTCGATTTCGTCTCTAATCCAATTTTCTTCGGATAGGATTAGGTATGTAATAGCACAGCCCATAAACTCTGATGCTGATGTCTCTATACTAGGTGGAAAAACAGGGTATAACTAGTATTATGTAGGTAGGTACTAACCCACCAACCTTTGATTTCGATATTTAGGTTGTCATTAATACGTTATAAAATCACTTGTAAAGTCGCCTTCAGTTTTTATTCACAGCACAGGTTGGAGTACGGCAATTAGACAAAAGTATTAAAATTAAATTAAATATTTATTTTTGGCACTTGTAATACATTGGCTTAATATTATTGAGTTTCCTTAGAGATTAATAAATTATAGTACAATCTAGTTCTTAAAACTACTTTCCGATAGCTTTAGCTTGTCCAATAACTGCAACCGCTGGTCCAGCTTTGATGACACCATTGCGAATGTTGCGGCCCACTTTTTCCTGAAAGAAACCATAAAGTTTTTATTATGATATTATTGGTTGGAGAAGATAGTGAGAGAGAATAGATGATGATGAGAGTTCTTTTACTTGGTTGATGAATGGTCTGCGAAATGTAGCAGGTAACGGATAATTGTGAATAGTCGAGTACGGGCAGATATGGAATGGTACAAGTTTTCCATTAATGTCTATAAAGCCCAACTACATAGTAATTATCGATAATTATATAAACGACAACATGACTTATGAGTACAATAATTAAGGTGTAAATTAGACCTGTGTAAAAGGCAATATTTGAAAAAGGAATGGCATTAATTCAAATACTATAATTTAAACCAATACAAAAAATAATACTTACTATTTTCTTGAAAATCTTCCATCTGGGACTGGCTGAAACCGTCGACATAGCCACGAGGCAGGCAAAGACGAAGAAGAATATTCTTGTGAAATTCATTTTTTAAATTAGAGTTTTGAAATTAGAATTTTTAAGTTGGATTTGTAATCACACACGGTAGTGGTCACGATGTGAATGATGCTCTACTAAATACTTGCTTCATTTTATATACAATTACAGATGTAATACAATACACGGGCGTATAAATGTCTACCTTATTATGTATGGAGTAGAGATCATTTATATTTGTGCGTCATACATAAGACTGCAAAACGGTTCTGATAAGAGATGTTTCTTCGCGTCGTTCTTAGGGAATATCCCGCGTATGTTAAATCCCTAGTACTCGTGAATTGTTTTTATTTTATATTTATTTAATAATAAATGGAAATTAGGATCAGTTGGGGATTTGTAAATTAAGGTAAATTGGATTCTAAAATTATTAGCTGATAAAATATGATACAAAAACCATAAAATAATAACTATTTTCAATGGTAGGTATATGAAAAGAGTAAAAGTACTGGGGAATGTATTTTTTTTGTATTCCCTTACGCTAGTTTTGATATATACAGTCAGCGTCTAGAAGATCTAATCACTTTAGTATCAGGCAATTATCAGTTTTCATACAAACTGTGAAGCAAATATCAATTGATTATAAATTAACTTTTTAACAAAAAAATAAACCGCCTTCAAAGTACACTAAAAAGTATAAAATAACTCTTATCTGACACTGTTTTGAATTGAGCGAAATCGCATGACGTATTCTATAGAAAATATTTCGCTGACTTCAAAACAGTGTCAGATAAGAGTTATTTTATACTTTTTAGTGTACTTTGAAGGCGGTTTATTTTTTTGTTAAAAAGTTAATTTATTTTTGAATTTTTAGTTTCATTATATACTGAATACATCTGAGTAACGTTTTCGAGTGTACAGGCCTGATGTTTTGTTGTGTGATTGCATAAACATTGCATATTTATGCGATAGCAGCAATCGTGGCTGATTTACTGTAATTTTTTTAAGAGTTTCGTTGTCTATCTCCGAAACTCATCATCAGATCTATATGAAATTTATATGGGACCATTTCGGAATATACCCCTTTCGAACAAAGAAAGAATTTTGCAAATCCGTCTATATATGACGGAGTTATGCCCGAACATACATAAAAAAAAAAAATATAAACATCCGAATTGAGAACCTCCTCCTTTTCTTGAAGTCGGTTAATTATGAAAGGGTACTAAAATGCCAACAATCTACTTTTGACGCTGACCGTACCTACAGATCAGCGTATCTATTAATGTATGTGTTAATATTCATAATAACTATCAGCTTTAAATCGACACCTGCAAGGAATAATATGGTATTTCACTTTTAGCCAATGTTCATATTAGGTAAAAAAGAAAAATCTCCTGTAAAGTAGTAAAAAGCGAGATACCAGGATATTTCCTGAGGGTGTTGAAATATTTGCTTGCAATACCTTACTTACTTACTTGTAGATAGAAGGGCATTCTTTAATAAAAACTGGACAACCCCGATTTATGAAGTCAGATTTTTTGAAAACTGTCTTCTTTGGGTAAAACCTCACAAGCCACGGTTTTGGGTGAGAAATATTCACATAGAGAGCCGTTGATGTTGTTATTGCTGTAACAAGGAGTTGCTATATATAACGAGTAACGGAAAGAGTATATCCATAAAAGTACACGACTTCTTTGGTAGTAGGCGGACAGATCGCGAAAGAGAAAATTTGATAATTATATTAGCCAGCTCGTGAAAAGATAATAACCCTCGTTTAAAGGTGACACGTTGGCTATGATTTTAATTCAGTAAAATTATTTTGATTTTAATTTTATATAGGGTCGATTAGGGACTATACCTGGATCCCGATTATTCCCCATGCGTTGGTCTGACTAAATTACGCTCCACACTAGACACCAATGTAGTATGTGTTGCTGTGAGGATAGCAGAAGACAGAACCAGATAGCAAGCAATGTTCTGTGATTACAGGCAGGTAGACATACCATCCATGGAGGACCCTATACAGAACTCTTTTCTGTTTTTAACATTAATTTAGTATCTGAAGTATCATTTCCCATTTATGTTTATTGAATAGCTACAGAAATAGGTTCAAAGATTAGTTAGTAGATTAATCCCCCATTAACTTCTACTTCGAATGGTTTTGGGCCCAAAACCGTTCGAAGTAGAAGTTAATGGGGGATTCCTATGTTCAGCAGTGGACATCCATAGACTGATATGATGATTGATTGATCTTTGATGAACCACCGGCTGTGTCAGAAAGGGTGTTTTGAAATAAACTATAATAAAGGCGTAACTATGCTGTAAACGTAACCACGGTAAGTAATAATGAAGCCGAAGCACAATGTTTAAATTACTTGAGAGCTAGCTCAATTGCTACTGGCGACACATCAATAGGTGCAAGGCTACATGCTTTTCTAGTTAGCTAGGTAGGTACTACAAAGTACACCATTACCATGTAATAGTTACCCCGCCATAGTTTTCTTGACTGGAAGATAAGTAGGATACGAGACCATCGAACACCACGATATCAAAAATACCCTAACAGCCTTGAGCCTCCGGCAAACAGAGCCTAGGCATTGGCGGTCGCGGTAAATAAATTAATATCCTGGGACAGATAACCGTGTATGAGGAATAGATGGTTATCTGATCCCAAACTAAGCAGAGCTATGGAAACCAAAAAACAGAGACCCAATTCTCGCGTCCTTCAATATTTTGAACCTTCAAATCGTACTTACGGTTCGAGTCCTATTAGACTGTAAAATTTCGAGGGGTGGAGTCAATTCGAACGGTCCCGAACAATCAAAGCTCGAGTTGACTGGTTTTCCTTCTAAATATCCAGAAATTGAAATTGCCAGAATAACGTTACGTGATTTACACTCGATAAAAGTAAACTACTTTTTTTGTAAATACATACTTAATATACATAATTACACCCAGACTCAGGACATGCAGACATGTTCATGTACACAAATACATGTCCTGTGTGGGAATCGAAACCACGACCAGCGGCGCGATACGTAGCATGAGGCATAAGACTTTTGACTATTAGAACTGATCGCCACCCCACCGCGACTTCCACCGCAGACGGAAACAAAGTGTTTTTAAATTATAAATAAAAATACTCACAAAACAAAAACAATAAAATTATTTTGCGTAACATATTTTAATCTTCTTACATTGATGTTAAACGCGAATGTGAACATTATGTTGGAAACTCAATAAAAATAAAGTAAAATGTGTTTTCGTCATATATGTGAAATGGAGTTAACAGAGTCTAGTACAATTTCAGACTGGCAATAATATAACTGAAATAAAAAGGAAAATAAATAGTGCTATAAAATGTGATCATGATATTAAAATTTAAATGTTTTTATTTATTATGAGTGTGTATTTGACAATGAACTCACATAATATCCAAAGAATACTTGCCCTAAAAATATTGATGTAATCAGTTCTTTTTAGAAGAGAGAAAATTTTAATATAGTTAGTTGCATTACGACTAACAACTAAAATACTAATCATACAGTTTCGCCAAACTGCACAACCCAGTTTATTGGCGAAAGAGGTGCTCGGATTTTACACACGCATTTTTTCTTCATGTCCTGTTTATTATAATGAAATTACATGAGACAAGTTCTGTTGCGGTGCGGTTTCACCCGCGTTCCCGAGGTATTATACATGTTAATCCAGAACATATTCTGTCTGTGTGCTAAATTCCATCCAAATCCAACAAACATCTTTACAAATCACATCCATACAAACCTTCACATATATTTGAATATTGATAATAAAAAAAGTCATCAAATCGAATAATTTATAAACAGCGGGCGGGGAGCTTTTTCCGCCAACGCGTCAGCTTGGCTATCCAAAGAGGAAACGCTGCCAGCCTTCTGGTAACCCTGCCGTTAATCGGAAGCAGCGGCAGGCTCGAGGAAATTTTCTATATATAGATTGTATTTTGTATATATTTGTTGTAAATAAAGCTTGGACCCATTTATTTATATAACTTTCCCACTATTAAATTTATTTTTTGAACATTTGAAATTACTATTTTATTGCCATAGGAAGATAAAACGAAATTTCAGTTTAATAACATATTTATTATACACACAAATTATTATCATCATTTAAAAAAGATCAAACCTTGCTCGATTAAAAAGTACATTTTATTCGCATTTTCAAAGTTTATTAATATCACATTTTAGCTCATGACTATTTAAATAAATCTCAAAAGTAACTTGAGAAATGTTTTATTTTACATCACAAAAGTTTAATTATACTCTTAATAATTTCATATTGCATCTTAGAATAAACCTAATTTTAACTACTTTTACCATACAAATAAGTTTAAAATAAATTATTAAGAATATTAATTCTTTGTCAATAATACCAAATAAGTTATGAACACTATTTTATCAAAGCCATTTATTGAATTTAGGCCCCAGAAGGGTACTTATGAAGGTCACATTTACTGAAGTTACCACCAGTTCGGAACTGTTCGGAACGTTTTATGGAATCGTAATTGTTTTTGTTCAATTAGTATTACAGAAATAACTCATAAAATTATTTATAAAACAATTTTTATTAATAGAATATAATTTAAGCTTTGCACGCACTATTCCTAACCTTGCCGTGACTGTTATCGTATCGTTTTATGCAAACAATCACGCTAATGAACTTTCAGACATTTTTTTATAACTCACATTACCAAATTAGAATGGAAGCCCACATTGCTCCTAGCAATAACTGATACGCAGAAAAGGCTCTTATTTCTATGTACACTGGCTCTAATTTGCAGTTGACAGAACATATTGATATAGCTGTATGTTTATGGAGGTGCAACATGGATGACACCTCCATTTAAAAGGGAAGATCTTAAACGCAGATCACCGAATTAACATTGTCAGCGCGACGCAGGATGTCGTGGAACCATCTATCTTTCTTCGTGTACTATCTTAGTGTTACTGTCGCCAAAGCTCATTAGATCACGGCATTGCTATCTTTGTCATTTCTCGCATAATCTAATTTTTATCTTCATCGCTTCCTTTGACCAAAGATCTTGCTTTTTCAAGAACATCGATGGCTGGACCTGCGCTGATGATTGCATCACGGACCCTTTGGCCGGCACCTTCCTGAAATAAGACAGTAAATGTGAAATTAGCATTTAATTGAAATTATTGATAAATTACATTTACTATGTAGCTTTTAACAATATTGGCATAAAAAAGGTTTTTGGATATAGTATTTCTCCAAATAAAGAGGTGTATAATTTATTTTCGATTCTAAATAAAGTGATAAATATTGCGCGTGAAACTGATTACGATCGATTACATAATAAATAAAATTATGCTAGAAATAATAGAAAAAAATATTTCCTAGCTAGGTTGAACCACAAAACACCACATAAATAAAGATACACAGAAATCTGGAACAACTTTTTTAATTGTAAATATTTTAATTATATATTTTGTTTAATAGGATTTTCTCTTAATTGATATTTTATTATTTATTTGTTGTAGGTTTATAAAATTAAATATAAAAGAGAAAAAAAATACTCAACTGAAAAAAGTATACAAAAAGTAGACAAAATAAATTTTAAAAACTTACAATTTCTTTGAGGATATCAAAAGCTGATACTGTCGCCAAGACCATGACACAAACGAAGACGAAGAATAAAGTTCTTGAAGAAATCATTTTAGTTTTTTCTTATTATTATTATTTAAAAGATGCCAAAAATCTGATGTGTTCACACTTGCGTGCTTTTCTTCAATGGGGCTCAACACGGCAAGATTTTATTTAAATACTATTCTTTTACAAAAATAATTATGCCGTCAAATAAGTGCATTATTTTGCTTTTTGTAAGAAAATAGTCTTTATTACTTAAATGCTAAGAGTCGACGTGATTTTCCTTATATCTACGTAATAGCAACAATTTCAGATAATAAATTCGTCGGGTCATAACAAAGGTCTGTACAGTCGGGTAACTTCCCTGCGGTTTTGATAACGGTTAAGAACCGGCTCCCAATATTGTTTTTATTATGATAAAATATTAAATTGAATATTATTTAAATACAATAAATATGATATCTTCCAAACAATGGATGACTCCTTATATTATATTATGAGAATATGTACCTACTATGTGTTTAGGAGTAGCATGAATAGCCGGTCAATATTATCAAGGTACCGACCGGTATCGGTTAAGATTTATTAAAATTAAGACTCTTATATCTTTACTAATAATGAAACAAAGACCTAACATATCAGACCCTTTCATATGGAAGTAGTATCACAGGTAAAATTAGCTTACGAAATGATCTATATGCCCAGTTTGGCAATAAAAAATCCTACCATTGGTAAGCAAAACGATTCGTTTTTGTTTATTGAAACCGGGCCTTAATCGATCGGCAAAGTTAACCTGGCGGTCACCACCTAGTGGTATTTCTACTCGAGCGTTTTCCGTGCTTTAGAAAGCACTTAAAGCCGTCTCGGTTATCACATTGTTAGATATATTTTGACATTACAAACAGACACATCAATTTTATTCATCCATATTCATTCATTCATGTATGTTTGTTTGTTACGCTTTCACGCCTTAACTACTGAACCAATCATTATGAAATTTGGCATGCAGATAGCCTATGGTATGGAGAAGGACATAGGCTACTTTTTATCCCGAAAACGCAGGTGAAACCGCGGGGGACAGCAAGTTTGTTATAGATGCGAAAGTGTATTTGTTTGGTTGTTTGTTTGTAACTTCTTGACGCCTCAATGGCAGATCAAATCGTGATAACATTTGAAACACAGGTAGATCATAGCTTGGGATAACATATAGGATAGTTTTTATACCAATAAAAACATAGATCCTACGAGAACGCGGGAGAAACCGCGGTGCAAAAACTAGTTAATAATATAAAAGTTAATTCTGCAATAGAAAATGTTGTATTAATTCCAAACATGACAGGTTCATACAGCTTAGAATTGTGTAAAGCAATGTCATCATGATTTAAATCATCATCATCATCAAGCCTATGATGTCCCACTGCCGAGCACAGGCCTCCTTTCATTCAGGGGATTTTGAATCGTATTTACTTGAGATGAAAAACGGATCCTGTACGGTATTCGGAAACACTTATCGTAATAGTTGAACCCTGTAGACCGGCGAAATCCTGCCCCAAGCGAAAGTTAACCCAGAAAACGGTACTGGTAAATGTCTGATGGACCAGTGCCGGTGTCATCCACTACAACTTCCTAAGATCTGGCGAGACGATTACGGCAGATCTGTACTGTCAACAATTGCAAACCATGATGGAAAAGCTAGCCATTAAATAACCGAGACTGTACAGTATTACCCAACTGATATGGCTTACCGATGTACCTGCGCAGAAAATACATTTTCAAAGCGCGGGAAACGCTATTGGTCGGCAGCTGTCGCCATGTTAGCGCGCGCCGTGCGAAAGGGCGTGACTTGCGAGTGAGATAGAACTAACAGCTGCAGTGTATTATGAACCTTATAGTAGTGATCTAAGGTTGATTGTAAGTTTTAAGGTGCTATATTCAGAAAAAATGATATCTTTGTGTGCCTGTATCTTAATTAATACAAGGGTTGGGGATCCGAGATTTTATTATATGATTTTTGAGATCTTAATTGAGTATTACCTTGAAGGAAAACACGTTTGACAGAAATTTTCTCGATAAAGTTTAATTCCAAAGTAGCCTCTAGATAAAACTCTTTTACACTATAACTCCGTCAAACAGGCGAATTTTACAGTGAAATTTAATGCAAAAAATTGGTAATTCATTCTTCTTATACTGTGAAGAACAGATTTTCTATACATTGCATGGTTATTTTATAAACAATTTATATTTGGTTTGGGACTTACGTCGTTTATTAAAACCTGCGGGTTGCCCAGGCAGAGCACTATACACATCTCTTTTTAGCACATACGAAATCACGGTGAACGTATTTATTGTACTACTCTTGCATCGCTAGGATCATTCGGCCGAGGCCTTTGTCGACGACGGACCTACGCTAGTTTTCGCGGCCGGCTCTCGTAGTTTTAAACATTAAATATTTTCGTAGCATATTCTTTATTGTCTTCAAAGATAGTATTATAGTTTGTAATATCGTATTAATTTCAGTTTAGTGTGATAACCTAGTTCAATAGTGCTTGTAAATATAAAGTCAGTTGTGTAGTTTTGTTTTTATTATTTTTATAGTGTCAAGTTTAGTGTTAAAGTTGATTTTAATATAATTTCACGACATGGGTAATAGAATAAAGACCAAGGAAAAACAAAAAGCAGCATTTGGAGCAAATGAGAGCAAAAAGCTCGATACATGACAAAAATTTAAATGTAAGTATTAACAATACATATTAATATTTTTTTATTAATCGTTAATAACATAACTAACGATAACTTATTTAATTATTTTAGTAATTATATATTGCAGTTAGATCATTATCAGTTTATCGTTCACGTACCGGATAGATTTATACGAACTTATATATAAGTTCGAGTCCGAGTCCGAGATCAGAGAGATCATGAAAACTATGATAACAACTAATTTGTTATTATATTTGCGGATTATTATTCTCTTACTTTACATTACATTTTATTACCAAATATAACATGATTTGATTATTATAATTATTTATTATGGTGTATGGACAAATACATATTTTAATGCCTAAAAATTTTATTAATAAATTTTGTAGGTGCTATAAATTAGTATTTAAAATAGGCTACAGTTTACAGTGTATTTCATATGGTGTACTTAGGACAACTATCTCTTTTTATGTCTTATCTTTTTATTAATAATATTTGTAGGTGCTATAAATGAAATAAAATATTTATGATTCACAGGGAACAATCTCCACAAAAAAGTTACAGTCGTGAAAAGATCATGGTAGAACCCACAGAATAATTTTTGACTTCCTTGGTAGCGCCGCTGGCAGCTTATGATGTTGTCGCAGATAATGAATCAACGTTGTTTTTCGAAAATTTGGATAAGCAGCAGTCAAGTGAGTATGTATATTGTACACCTACTTAGGTCTAGCATTATCCGTTAGTTTTTAGTATCCGGATAAAACAAATATTATTTTTTTAGAGGTAAAACCGGTTAACCGGTTTTAATACCGGTTAACCGGTTATTTAAATGTTCACTCGTTTTTTTTCCACGTTATTTCTATAGCTCGAATTATAGATAATAACCGCGCCAAAGATTAAAAAATCGTAAATAGGAATTATTGTCAGTTAAAGTTAATAGAGTGGGTATAAAATAAACATCAAATTCATTAACATTATCATCTGGCTGCCCTGTTCCCAATCATTTGGGGTCGGCGCAATATCTACGTTTTTTCCATTCGTTTCTTCTATCCGTTATACCAAAATTCACTCCTTTCTTACTCATGTCATCTTTCACAATATCCATCCATCTCTTTTTCATCAAATTGATAATAAAGATAAATCTATAGAGTTAAATAAACTATTATTTCCATGGTTTATTTAACTCTCTTTATATAGACTACGCGGTTCGTTGCTTTTGATTTTATTTTGAATGACATCATAAAAACTTATTATTTGTTTGGTTTTTAATTGCTATGAGATATAATGATAAAGTCATTATATCTCATAGCAATTAAAAACTAAAATGTTAAATAAAAATTAGATCAGTAATGAAGAAACATTTATTAAATTATGTTTCGTACGTTATAATAATCATTTCACACGTAATATTATGTTACATAGCATATTGTAGCAGCACAATAACTTGCGTGTACACAAACACGTGATTATTTTTATACGAATGTTTTCTTGCCTGTTCTTCTCAGTTGAAGGCCGACTTACGAACTGGTGGTAACTTCAGTAGCTTTGACCTTCATAAGTGCCCTACCAGGGCCTAAATTGAATAAATGGCTTTGACTTTGACTTTCCTTAGATAAAAAAAACATTAATCAGTCTTTGTTGTCGTGCAGACGGTTAAAAAATAACACCAATCAGTCAGCTTGCTATCTGGCAGATACATAAGAGCTTTTGTTGACAGTAGTTGCTCCGACAGCATGACATTAATGCTGGCGTTCCACAAGGCTCTGAATTATCCCGTACACTGTCCTTCCAGCATATCAATGATATACTCTCTATCAGGCGGGCCGTACGCTTGTTTGCTGCCTAAGTAGTATATTTTTTTAACATTTTTTATACCTATCATAAAAAAAAATATTATAAAGTTATTTTCTAACCAGCTCAACACTATACGCATCAACACACTTCAATACATCACAAAAATCCTCACTGCATTGGAGTCAGTTTAAAAAACGGCGGCTAATCTTCCTTTTTCCAAACAAAGAAAGAAACCGAAAAAAATCGAAACCGTTTTTTTTTGTTGTTCAAAACCATACCTAATAACCGGTTTTCGATTTTCGGTGAAACTGGTTTGCATTCCCTAATGTGTGGAATGTTGGTACGACAGACGAGGCGGTATTAAGGCGAACGCGATAACAGAGCCGAAAGTGTAACGATCAATACACACGCGTATCATACGACGTTTTTCAACACACTTGAGAGGAAAAAACAGACTTGTATTTCTTGGAGTAAATTTTTGATAATAATCAACCACACAATGAAAACGTTAACAAATATGGCGCGCAGCTTTTGTTTTTTTTTTTACAGCTAAGCTCTGTCAAACTATTTTACCCGTTTAAATTAAGAATGATTCGTCTACACACATATCAATTACATTGAGGTACAATTAGGGCATCGGAACCGGGAATTCCCGGTTCTGAGGGTTGCAATAAGAACCGGTTCTTAAATATAAAGAACCGGTTATTTCGGGTCTTTCGGTTTCTTTCGATTAATTTTAAAAGGTCGTTTAGGATGGATCAGTAAATTTCGTAGAACAATCAAAACACACTATAGGTGGTTAGTGTCGTAGCATGAAGCTACTTGTAGCGATTAAATAATGTTAATAAAGCAAAACGGCAGCTTGTGAAGAGCCATTTAACGATTTTTAATTGATTATGTGTATAATTATTAACTATTATTAATTGATTATGTGAATTATTATGTATCATTGAAATTCCTATTATGTTCCTAAAATTTAATAATACCTATAAGTAATTTATTGTTCATCATCTACATATCCTGTTCCCAGCTATTTGTGGTCGATGCAATATGTTTGCTTCTTCCATTTTGCCTTTCTATCCGACATAATAGCATTCACTCCTTTCTTATTTACACTTCCCGTGTATCCCACCACTTCCATGTTCATAACTCTATTACTCACGTGGCTTTCATTCCTCCTCATAACATGACCATACCGCTACTTTCAAGCTTCCTCTTATGTACTCATTATTTATCATATCCATTCTTGTCACTCCATACATCCATCTCAACATAATCATCTCAGCTGCATGTCTTTCATTAATTTTCTATACCTAATGCCCAACATTCTGAACCATATATTAAGACTAAGACCTGTCATCACGGACTATATATTTGTTTGACCTTGGATCACATGTTTACTTTGTGACCTGTCGTCATTTCATCCAATCTACATCGTTCTGCATTTGTGAACCGAGGTACCAGAAGTCGTAGAAGACTGGTACTGAAACTCCATCAAGTAAAATAGACGCGAAAATAGAAATACTGCCAAAATCGCAGACATGAAGCAATATTGCTTCATGATCGCAGAACATATGTTCAGTTTTAGTTCAGCTAATTTTCAAGCTCTCTCCAGCTCTTGTAGCCATTTTAACATCTACTCTTTCAACGACAAATCATCCATTACCACCAGGAAGAGATAAGGCATCATAGCAGACCCTTAGTGTAAGCCGCCACCTAAATTTAACGTATCGTTATCTATAAGTACAGTAGTACCCAATTAATATGGCTTACCGATGTACATGCGCCGAAGATACATTTTCAAAGCGCGGGAAACGCTATTGGTCAGCAGCTGCCGCTATGTTAGCGCGCGCCGTGTGGAGAGGCGTGACTTGCGAGAAACGGAAACGGAACTAACAGCTGCAGTGTATTGTGAACCTTAGATCTCTACTATAAGGATAGTAGAGATCTAAGGTTGATTGTAAGTTTTAAGCATTCTTTGTTGGAACTATTTAGTTTATATTGAACCTTCTTCATATTTATATTATTGATAGGCCACTTATTGTTTATACCTTTGTTCGCTGTCACTTATATTTTAAATATTGTAAA
The DNA here is from genome assembly GCA_951394255.1 of Polyploca ridens. Classification (NCBI taxonomy): domain Eukaryota; kingdom Metazoa; phylum Arthropoda; class Insecta; order Lepidoptera; family Drepanidae; genus Polyploca; species Polyploca ridens. Next base: position 3,786,900 of record OX596266.1, on the reverse strand, counting down.
ATCATCGCATTAAATAATTTTATCAAGACAGATCATATTTTATTTAGAATTCAGATAATTCCACATTAAAGTTATCAAGATCCTTTTGGTTATGGGCCCAGAGCTCTAAAAATCTAAATTTTTTGTAATAGTATGTTTCAGTGACTTCAGATTGTCTGTACTTCGAACATAAAAATGGAAGGCGATTCTTGTACTAAACCTATTTCTGATACAAATGCAAGTAATCCTAGTGTAGCATCCTATGTTTCAACTACACATACAGTAAGTACTCCATCTTTTAACAAACTAGAAGGACGTTCGAACTACGTGACATGGACATTTTCAATGGAGATGATGCTAATTGATTGTGGACTATGGGATTGCGTGAAGCATCCACCTCAAGAGAATAGCTCACAAGAAATGCTACGCTGCGATGATAGAGCTCGCTCTAAAATTGGCTTATGTTGTCACGAAAAAGTATTCTCCAAAATAATGGGAGCTAAATCTGCATTTGAAGCTTGGAATAATTTAAAAAGGGCATACGCAGACAGCGGACTTATTAGAAAGCTCACGTTAATGAAAAAATTAATGAACTATCGATACATTGATAACATGGAAATTTACGTAAATGAGATTATGTCAACGCATCAACAATTACAGCAGATTAATCACAAAGTAGATGATTCTTTTCTTGCAATTATACTGTTATGTGGTCTACCAGAGCAATTTAAGCCACTGGTTATGGCATTGGAACATTCCTGCTCAGAACTAACTTCAGATAATGTTATTGCTGCACTTCTGAAAGAAGACAGCCGTGGTCTAGTTACCTGCAGTGACACGCGTGAAGATAGTGCTTTAGTTATAGGCTGTAATAAGTTAAATAGAGACACTAAGATATTTTGTAATTACTGTCGTAAGCCAGGGCATATAAAAGCAAATTGCAGAATTCTCAAAGCCAAATCCCAACAGGAAAAGGCTGATATTTGCGATGTAACACTTATGGTTGATGATCTCTCAGTAAGTAATACTAATTTTGGTAATCCTGTAGTTTGTGAAACCTTTGTAAACTCTTTTGTTTGTAAACCAATTTCTTATAAGTCGCCTCCTGTAAAGAGTGATGATTGGTTTATAGATTCCGGAGCTACGAGTCATATGACTAATAGACGTGATTGGCTACATGATACTGAACCTATCACGAAAAGTATTAGAACAGCTAATGATCAAATAATTCTTTCAGATGCCATTGGTACTGTAAAACTGAACACTTCCAATATTACCGATGTTCTACATGTTCCCAAACTGTCAACAAACCTGCTTTCAGTGAACTCATTAGTAAAGAAAGGTAACGTCGTACTCTTTTCGAAATCTGGCGGAAAAATTATAGATGGCCAAACGTGTAAGGTATTCGGAAAAGTTTTATGCACAGCCTCAAACGTCAATGGTATGTACAAACTTAATTTACCTATTGCTCAGGCGAATTTAACAGAAGTTAAAGATAATTCGGCTGATTTATGGCACAAACGCCTCGGTCATCTGAACTTTAGATCTATGGAATTACTAAGATTACACTTAGCTCTTGGTGTCAAGTATTCAAAACCTGTTGGATCTATTAAAGATAACTGTATTGCTTGCGTGGAAGGTAAACTTTCAAAACAACCTTTCAAAATGTCAGATTCAAAATCGTCAAATTTACTGGAAATTGTTCACAGTGATGTTTGCGGACCTATGAGTACCCAATCTTTGGGAGGTGCTTCATATTTCGTGACTTTTACCGACGATTTTTCTAGAAAAACATTCACCTACCTGATGGTACAAAAATCAGAAGTCGTTAAAAAATTTCGCGAATTTAAAAATTTGGTCGAGAACCAAACTGATAAAAAGATAAAAATTCTGCGTTCTGACAACGGTGGTGAATATTTGAATTCGGAAATGAAAGAAATCTTGAAACAGTCCGGAATACTTCACCAGACGACTGTACCTTACAATCCAGAGCAAAATGGTTTAGCTGAACGGGTCAACAGAACTTTAGTTGAGAAAGCAAGATCTATGCTCTCGGAATCTGGTTTACCTAAGACTTATTGGGGAGAAGCCATCAATACAGCAACTTACTTAAAAAATCGCTCACCGACTAAGGCTATCAGAGGGAAAACTCCTGAAGAAATCTGGACTGGAAGAAAAGTGAATCTCTCACATCTTCGTATTTTTGGATGCAGAGTATATGCACACATACCTAAAAATCTTCGAAAGAAATTTGATACTAAGGCCAAACTGTGCATATTTGTAGGTTATTGCACTGAAACTAAGGGATACAGAGTAGTTGATCCCGAACACCCAAAAATTCTTATCAAGACGAGAGATGCAAAATTTTTTGAAAATGACTTTCTATTCAAATCAAAGTCAACTGGTCAAAATAATATGGTCGAAAAAGTTGAAACACAAATATCAGAATCCGTTCCTATTACGATTCAAGAAAATTCTGAAAATATAACAAATGAGGTAGAAGTTAACAAAATTATTTCTGAACCTGTCATTCAGGACACTCAAGTCTTCGACACTGAACCTTTAACAGGGGTAACGGAACTCAATGTACCTGAAATTGACAATACTGAAGAGGAATTTTATGACAGTGCTACGGAGATTCCAGATAATACAAACAATCAAGTTCTTCAACCTGTAAGAAGATATCCATTGAGAAATAGAATCCCAAAAAAATGGTCAGACGATATCGTTTTATACAAAGCTGTAGAAGATGATATCCCTTCAACTTTTAAGGAAGCCATTTATTCTGATGATAAAAATAAATGGCAAGAAGCTCTTCTAAGCGAATATGATTCACTTGTAAACAACAAAACTTGGATCCTTGTAGATAGACCTAAAGATAGAAAAATAATTCGATGTAAATGGGTATTCAAGATAAAGAAGAATGAAAAAGGAGAAAACATACGCTATAAGGCGCGATTAGTAGCCAAGGGTTTTACACAAACTTATGGCATAGATTATGACGAAACATTCGCACCTGTTGCACGTCTTTCAACAGTTAGATTACTTCTTGCTTTCGCAGCACAATGGAATATTACAATGGATCAAATGGATGTTGAAACTGCCTTTCTCAACGGTGATCTAAATGAAGAAATATTTATGGAGCAGCCTGAGGGTTTCATCAAAGAATGCAACAAGGGGAAGGTATGTAAGTTAAAGAAAGCACTTTATGGCCTGAAACAAGCGCCTAGACAGTGGAACCTCAAACTTAACGAAGCAATGATGCAACTTGGAATGAAAAGGTCTGAGCATGATCATTGCCTATATTATAAAGTTGAACAAACTTACATTTTAATTGTTGCAATATTTGTTGATGATTTCTGCATTCTCAGCAACAATGCTGACATGAAAGAAAACTTTAAAAATAATATTAAACAATTCTTTAAGGTCAAAGATTTAGGAAACATAAAACATTTCTTAGGAATGAGGATCATTAAAGAGGAAAATAGGATAACCGTTGATCAAGAAGAATATATTAAAAAGGTTCTTGAAAATTTTGCTATGACTGATGCAAAATGTGCTACAACGCCTGCGGATCCTAATTTGAATTTAGTGAATCCTTCAAATGAAGAAAAAGAGGAGGCTCAAAATTTGCCTTATCAAAGACTGATAGGATCTCTGATGTACCTGTCAGTAGGCACTAGGCCAGACATTACACATGCTGTAAGTGTGTTAAGTCAGTTTAACAGCAACTTTGGGACAGTTCACTGGAATGCAGCAAAAAGAGTTCTTCGATATTTAAAAGGGACAATGCATCTTAAACTCGAATTCCAGAAGAAAGATATGTTTGCACTTACGGGATATACTGATGCAGATTATGGTGCATGTCTTAATGACCGGAGATCTTACACTGGATATGTATTTTATTTGAATGGACCTATTTCTTGGGAATCTCGTAAACAACGAACGGTCGCCTTGTCAACAACTGAAGCTGAATACATGGCACTTAGTGATGCTGCTAAAGAATCCATATATCTCAAAAACATATTAAAGGAAGTGTTTGGTTTGGACAATGGTGTCTGTATTTACAGTGATAATCAGGGAGCTCAAATGCTAACTAAAAATAACATCCATCACTCACGAACTAAGCATATTGATGTTAGACATCATTTTATAAGGGATACTGTTGCTACCGGTATTATCACTATACAATATATTTGCACAAATGAAATGAAGGCAGATATCTTAACTAAGTTTCTGTCGAAACAAAGACATCAGTGTTTAACAAATGGATTAGGTTTAGTTTAAAATTTATGATGGCCTATTTATTACCTATTCAGAAGTAGGGGAAGTGTTGGAACTATTTAGTTTATATTGAACCTTCTTCATATTTATATTATTGATAGGCCACTTATTGTTTATACCTTTGTTCGCTGTCACTTATATTTTAAATATTGTAAAATCATCGCATTAAATAATTTTATCAAGACAGATCATATTTTATTTAGAATTCAGATAATTCCACATTAAAGTTATCAAGATCCTTTTTTCTTTAGTTAATCTTCGGGGCCATACTTTCTTTTCTGTGCGAACGACGTTCACGACGCGACATATCAGTTGGGTAATACTGTAATTTGTTATGTTAGGTACATTTTTATTTAAGAAAATCTAATATAAATAAAAAAACTGGTTTGTTAAAAGACTTGATTACATTTATGTTATTTTAATCAAAAGCTGTGATTCAGAAATCACTGTTTGATTGTCATTCTACGACATATTCGAACATAGAAATCTATTTTATTGTTATTATTATACTACCTATAATGTTTTTGATCATAAATTAATTAAAAGAACAAAAGTTTATATCGAATAATTAATGGAACCGAAAGAACCGGGTACCCGGTTCTGGATTAGAACCAGAACCGAAAAAACCGGTTCTCAAAATATGGCCGGTTCTCGATGCCCTAGGTACAATCTTAACATAATTAATAATAATAATACTACATTGCCTGTGTCACAGAGCGCATTGACTTCTTGAAGCAAAAAGTTCATGCATATGCAGGGTACGCCGTATTCGCCGCTACAGAGAGCGTGTGGATCGATTCCAACAGAATCACTTCTTCCAGAGTGACCAGAGGAAGGTATACCGAAAGTGGGAGGGAACCGACCAACGTGTGTTGGATGGACAGCTGCCAAGTGCTACTGCCATGATTAATTTCTGGCGTAGTATCTGGTCAATGCCTGTCCAACACACCGAGGGTGATTGGATGAGTGTTGTCAAACGTGAGTGTGAGTCCATCGAACCAATGGAGGCCATTACCATCAGCCCTAATGACATAAGTTGTGCAATCCGCACGACCCAGAACTGGAAAAGTCCTGGGCCGGATGGATTGCACAACTTTTGAATAAAGTGGTTTCGATGCTCACACGAACGGTTGGCAACGCAATTCCAACAAGCTCTTGAGTTTGGTTCCCTGCCAATTTTCCTTACAACCGGTGTTACCTCCTTGTGATAGTACCACGGAAGCGAAAAACTATCGACCCATCGCGTGCTTGCCTACACTATACAAGCTCCTTACATCCATTTTGAGAACAAAAATTAATACGCACATTGTTTCGAACAACGTTTTGGCCTCCTCTCTAAATGGATGTAGGGTTGGGTCCCGTGGTACCAAAAAGCTCCTCCTCATTGACATGACAATTTGCCAACAGGTCCGCGGGACAGGTGAGCCGTCTCGGCTGCCTGGATTGACTACAAGAAGGCATTTGATTCGGTGCCTCACTCATGGCTGGAGAGGATCTTGGAACTGTATAAAGTTGATACAGCTTTAAGATCCTTCTTAAGCGCATGTATGAGGCAGTGGATCACAGTCCTTCATCAACCAGGTGGTGGTGATGGCACCTCTGGCCCGCAGGACTTTATAAGGATTCAGCGAGATATTTTCCAGGGTGACAGTTTGAGTCATCTGTGGTTCTGCCTAGCTTTGAATCCGCTCAGTACTCTGCTGAAGGATTCAGGACTAGGCTGCCGGCTTCGGAGAGGTGGTGAGAGCATTTCTCACCTGTTGTACGTATGGATGACCTTAAACTGTTTGCACCAAAACGTCAGAACTTGTTGGAGCTACTGAAGATTACAGAAGTGTTAAGTAGCGGCATCAAGATGGAATTTGGTATAAATAAGTATGCGGTCATGCATGTATAGCGGGGGAAAGTCGTAAATTCGAAAAATTTACAGCTTTCTGAGATAATGTCTCTCAGATCTCTCTCCGAAACAGAAACCCATAAGTACCTTGGTATGTCACAGTCGTTGGGTATTGTGGACGGGGACATAAAGCGGGCGGTGAAAGAGCGCTTCTTCTGTCACCTGACAAAAGTACTGAACAGTCTATTATCGGGTGGCAACAAGGTGCGCGCCTTCAACGCCCCTGCTCACATACTCCTTTGGCATACTAAGGTGAACTCAAAGTGAGCTAGACGCCCTGGATAGAAGGGCCCGTCTTCTGCTCACAACTCATCGCATGCTACACCCACGCTCGTCTGTTAAGAGATTGTACATCCCGCGTAAATGTGGAGGCCGTGGCTATTTAAACGCCAAGGACCTCCACAACCGCGAGGTGTGCAGTCTTAGGAAGTATTTCCTTGACAACGAGTGTGGGATGCATCGCGATGTGGTGGCAGTGGATAGGAGCCTCACCCCATTATCCTTGGCAAACGAGAACTGGCACAAACCAAAGGTGCTAAGTATCGAGGACCGCAGGGACGTATGGAAGAGTAAGGAGCTACACGGGCGGTTCTACAGGGCCCTAACAGTGCCCGATGTAGATTTGCTCGCGTCAGTGAACTAGCTATGCTTTGGTGACCTATTTGGGGAAACCGAAGGTTTTGTCTGTGCAATTGCGGACGAAGTTATCAAGACGAATAACTACCGAAGATATATCCTGAAGGACGGTACGGTCGACATCTGTCGAGCATGCCGCATGCCGCTCCGGGACACCGTCCCAGAGATTCACTCAGGCATATTATCTCCGGCTGTTCTCATCTTGCTAACGGTGAGTACATGCACGGACATAACCTAGTAGCCAGAATCATTCACCAGCAACTTGCTCTTCGATACGGCCTTGTATAGTCCGAAATACCGTACTATAAGTACGCACCTGCGCCAGTTCTCGAAAATTGTCGTCACGCTCTATTGGGATCGATCTATAATAGTACTGTCCGTGATGAGAGAGCACGATATGAGGCTTATTAGCCTCATATCGTGCTGACAGATCGATCGAAGCGCCGGGCAGTGCTCGTCGACATCACCATCCCCCATGACGAGAATCTCGTGAAGGCCGAGAAGGACAAGCTCAGCAAGTACCTTGACTTGGCTCACGAGGTAACCGCCATGTGGGATGTTGATTCGACGATCATTGTTCCGATAGTTGTTTCGGCGAACGGTCTCATAGCGAAGAGTCTCGACCAACATCTTAAGAGGCTTTCGCTAGATGGCTGGGTCAAGGGTCAGATACAGAAGGCGGCACTCCTGGACACGGCGCGCATCGTCAGGAGATTCCTCTCTCTGCAGCCCTAACCACCGGTAGCTTGGGCCCTACCCCGCTGCCGGCGGCACACTAAGATTAGGTTTTTTTATAACATTGTTAGATTTTGTATAGATATTCTTTATAATATTTTTAGATTATATTAGATTTTTTATAATATTTTTGATATTTTATACTAATGTTATAAAAAATATATTTTAAGAATCAAAATAAATTAAGTGAATAATAATAATACACAGTTACAACAGTTCCCATAATACTATCATCCACTGGTATAGTACCTCATACTTTTCACACCAGGCTAAAAATACTCGGAATCCATAAAATGACATACATCCAACTACAAAAAGCCGTTACCTTGAACACATGTAGGATAGTCCGCAAATTCTTGACAATAGACCAATAATATCACACAACAAACAAACACACACTCATGAACACTTTACCCATTTTTTTCTTTTGGCCAAAAGCCCGCGATAAAATGTAAATACCCTACCAGTAAGTAGGAGAAATTTAAAAGAAAGTCTAAAAATAATAATAATACGTATTACCAAAATAATTGTTTACAATTTTTCTTATTTAATTGGGATTATACCTATCATAAAACTGTGCGGTAATGTAAAGTAAAAAGCACTAGCTAGTGCGTAATAAGCTGCATTCAGTTACTAAAAACGGTTCAATATTTGTCACTTTACGAGCAAGTGTGGAAAAATAAATTATGTCCCCAGTCCTCACAGCTCATATATTATATCCTCATTGCTGAGGTTTGAACTTCTCCTTACATAGAACTTAACGCCATTTTTAATAGACTAGTTAGCCTTCGTTTTAAATTTGTAATGAATATTGTAACCTTGTTTCAGAGTACATTGAAAACTTCAGTAAGTTCAGTCACAGATTTGTTGAAATACAATTATTTTCAACGAACTGTTGAAAATTTCTAGGCATGAGTCAATGCTTCATTGTGGCTTCAGTACTAATGTGATTATTTCAGAATAAACATCAGGCCTTACATCGATTTTTACGTTATGTTGCTCACTATGTAAAAAGACTTAAGATACGAAATACCTCCAACAACTTAGATAAAATGGCAGTTGCTGGAGTAGTCACTGCAGGTTGTGAAGCTGTAAAATTAAACCAATTTTCAGCTGCTCTTGATCTAACACTAATGTCAGAACTGAATTATAAAACAGCCCAAGATGATAAATAAAGATAATTAAAATACATAATTCGTTTTTCTCCTATCCTATCCATAGGTACCTATCTACGACACAGACACTGATGATTGCACTAGTATTTGCTTTTATTTCAATAAGTAATAACTTCGGGAACAGGGTGAAAGCTAATTTATTGAATATTTAAAATTTATAGTATAGCATTTACCTCTAACAGATTTTACCTAAATAGTTTATTTCATAAATCTATACAACGTGTTACAAATAGGGTATATATAACTCTCCGAAAAGGGATAATTACATCAGGTAGTTAGGTATTTAGGTAGCATTCACACCAATTGAAAAATTAACTGAAAAGAGAAGAACAAGCATTGTAACCTATAGAATTATGAATATTCTTGAGTTTTATAAGGTATTGCAGGCGGGGACGTGTTATTATATATATGTATATATTTATATGGAAATGACTACAAGCTTTTAGGGGAAAGTGGGGGGGATTCGTACACTTTCCACTTCGAGCCCTATAGCAGAAAAAGTAAACGCTATTTGAAAACAATTTGAGCATTGCTAGATTGCTTGTATATTTGCCTACAATATTCCCTTAGACGACTAGCTCATAGAAAGAAGTGTGGCCAAGATATGACGATTTAAAAAAAAAACGTATGTATGTACCCCCACACACGGGGTAGCTTCGTACATGTGTTGGGGTACCATAAAAATTAAACTTTGTACTCAGTAGGATTATATTTGGTAATCACATGACCATGAAAAAGTCTGTCAAACACTATGTTTGACAGACTTTTTCTTCTCGAACTTCACTAGAATAAAGCCTTTCTCTTTCACGAATTCAGTTATATTATAACTAGAGTTTCGTTCTCCACATCAGATCCTTCAGCAATCTCTTCAATGGGAGGACAGGAAATTTCTCTTAAACTCATGTCAGTCTCATCTTCACTTTCAGTATCTGTACTTTGCTTCTTAACCAAAATTTAACGTACATTATAGGTATATTCGTACAGTACGAATCCACCCCATTCGAACCTGTACGAAGCTACCCCAACCAAGAAATTCAATTAATATTTTTTTTATTTATCCTAGGTTACACCTTCTTTAGTGTTCCCTATTCATACTTCAATCTAGCCTTAATATTAGGCTAATAAGTAATTTAAATTTAACATAAACTTCGATATTGACCGTAATTCAACTAATATATTGAAAATAACTGCTGACATTATCTTCAAGTAAATGTCGAAATAATAAACTTAAATATGTACCCAAACAGCACAAAGAATCAGTTTAATACACTTATAGAGATAAACACGTTTAAAGTTGCATCCAAAAATTACTTTCGCGAAGCGAAACCTCGTAACATCCTGTCACATCGAAGCCGGCGGCCGCATTGGCAAGCCACTCCGCGGTTAGATTATGTGTGTGAGTGGGCATTACACACACAGATACGAAGGCGCCACTATGTTGCGTATTCGAATTATGGCCATTGCACGAATGCTATATGCTAATTGCCCGGTGTACGAATCCCACCCACTTTCCCCTATTTGATATCCATATTATAATAATAATGAAAAAAAACTTCCTCTCGTTTTTTATTAATAGATACCACATAATATAATAATATATACTCGAGTTAGGGCATCGAGAACCGGCCATATTTTGTGAACCGGTTTTTCGGTTCCAGATCTAATCCAGAACCGGGTACCCGGTTCTTTAGGTTCTATTATTAATTCAATATAAACTTTTGCTCTTTTTAATTATTTATCATCAAAAAGATTTTATTAGTTCTTTTAAATAAAAATATACCTAACATAACAAATTACTTATAGATACCGATACGTTCAATTTAGGTGTCGGCTTACACTAAGCATCTGCTATGATGCCTTATCTCTTCCTGCTGGTAATGGATGCTTTGACGTTGGAAATAAGAAGGAGGTACCCTGGTACATGCTTTTAACCGATAACATTGTTCTCGTCCGTGAAAATGGATTTAATGTCCATAGTAGGATGATGAAATGGCAACAAGAACTGGAGAAAGCTTGAAAATTAGCTGAACTAAAACTGAACACATGTTCTGCGATTTTGGCGGTCTCTCTACTTTCGTGCCTATTTTAATTGAGGAGTTTCAATACCAGTCTTCTACTACTTCTGGTACACATGGCCACACATCAAGCTATACATTTCCAGTATAAGCTGATCTCGCATTGTATAGGATTTCCCTACAATGAGAGGTCAGCTTATATTGGAAACTATAGCTTGATCTGTAGCCGTGCGTACCTCGGTTCACATAATGCAGAACGATGGTAATACTAACAGTGATATAAAGTAGTATATCATCTCAGGTTGGATGAAATGATGACAGGTCAAAAGACAAACATGTGATCCATGGGATCTCTGAAGCTAAAGGGGAAAATATATAGTCCGTGATGATAGGTCTTAATATATGGTTATGGTGAGAGAACCCGTCAATATGTAGTTCCACGATTATACAATAAGTACCGTGTATTGAGAGATGCGAATATTAAAAGTAAACTTCTATTGAAACGGAAAACAAGGGAACTGTTGTTGTCAAAAATTGTTTGAATTCATGTGTAAAATAAAGGATAAACTGTGTTATGGTTAATGAGAAAGGTAGTGAGTAAATGTACCTACTTATGTATATAATCATGTCATTGTAGTGATTGTGTTGCAAGGACATGCTTAGGTCATATATGTGTCAAGAGCGTTACGCCTACAAACTGCATTAGCAGTTTGGCGATTTTGAACATTGTAATTTTGGTGATGTTTGGGTTTAATAAATGTTTATAAAAAAAAAAAAAAATTGGGCATTAGGTAAAGAAGATGGATAAAAGACATGCAGTTGAGATGATAATGTTGAGATGGATGTATGGAGTGACAATAATGGATATGATTAATAATGAGTACATACAGAGCTTGAAAGTAGCGGTATGGACATCGGACATGTTATGAGGAGGAATGAAAGCCACGTGAGTAAAAAAGTTGAATTTGGAAGTGGGTGGAGTTATGAATATGGAAAAAGAGATGGATAGATCGTGAGAAAGATGATGTAAATAAGAAAGGAGCGAATGCTGTTATGACGGATAAAAAGGCAGAATGGAAGAAGCGAACATATTGCGTCGATCACATATTGTTAGGAACAGGATATGTAGATGATGAACAATTAATTACTTATAGGTATTATTACATTTTAGGAACATAATAGGAATTTCAATAATTGCATAAACATAATAATTCACATAATCAATTAATAATAGTTAATAATTATACACATAATCAATTAAAAATTGTTAAATTTCTGGAGTTTGGTGTCGCTACGCTACACACCAACATGCTCGCCACAAGCTGCCGTTTTGGACTATTAATAATATTTAAACGCCACAAGAAGCTTCATGTTGCGACACTAACCACCTATAGTGTATTTTGATCGTTCTACGAAATTTACTGATGCATCCTAAACGACTCTTTAAAATTAAATGAAAGAACCGAAAAAACCGAAAGAACCGGTTCTTTATATTCTAAAATCGTTTCTTATTGCAACCCTCAGAATCGGAAATTCACGGTTTTTTTGGAACCGGGAAAATACGGTTCCGATGCCCTAACTCGAGTCCCACAGTTAAAACGAATCTAACGACACCTCATAATTATGTTTAAATCTATCAAGCTGTTTAGGCTGCAGAGCGTGCCAAAGAAATAGACGTATATACAAAAACAAACTCAAAAACATATATAAAAGTGTTATGTCACCGTATTTTTTTGAAAACCGTTATTTTATAATCATGATTATAAATTCCCCGAAATAGTGTGAACTGTACCATACTGCTAACAATATAACGTATTCATTTTCGATAGTTTATAATCTAACGTTGTCAAACCGTCATATTGTAAACTGGCATCATACTTGAACTTGAATGCGTCGGAACGCACTTTGCGCGCTGATTGGTTAAACGTCATATACCCTTTTTGTTACCTGCAGTATATATACATTGTATAAACTCGTATTGACATACAAATATACTCATATTTGTATGTCAATACGAGTACATTTCATTCATGTTCATTATTATAGCTTTTGGTAAAAAATCGTTAATTGCAATCTAATCATTATATATAATCATTGCATCAAAATCTAATAAAAAAAATAAACTTATACTGCTCTCCAATAAAATATACTCTGTGATTTAAACGATGGCGGTTCGGCCTTCGTGTTTCTGCCGGCGTCGCCCGAGTCCGCCCGAACGTATCTTGTTGTGGCGCGATTTTTTAAAACTTTGATAGTTCTCTAGGGGCAGTGCCCCCCGCGCGGCCGCCTAGGCCACGCCTTTCAAGGAACGATTTATTTCAACTATATCCTCTTAAGCATTCTTTCGTTAATCTTCGGTGCCATTCTTTCTTTTCTGTGCTAACGAAGATTCACGATGCGCCATATTAGTTGGGTACTACTGTACTAGCCCACCTTTTTTTTTTATACCACTATTGTGGCAAACAAGCATACGGCCCGCCTGATGGTAAGCAATGGAGGTATGGACGCTTGTAATACCAGGGGCATCACTCGCGCGTTGCCGACCCTGAAGAAATCTCTTCACACCCTTTTTGAAGAACCCCATGCTGTACTCCAATGGGAAAACCACGGCGAGGAGCTCATTCCACAATCTGAGCGTCTGCGGAAGAAAACTCTTTTGAGCCCGCACAGTTCAAAACAATTCTGGTTTCAATATGTGAGGATGGACTCCCCGTCGATGGCGAGAGTTGCGATGGTGGAAAGTAAGGTGATTCATTATCATCATCATCAGCCTATAATGTCCTACTACTGAACACAGGCCTCCTTTCACAAATGAGGGTGAAAAAGTATGGGCAATACTCCTCCACGCATGCCCACTTCGGATTGGTGGAGGTAGACTAGTGGTCAACCTACTGTTTTTAAGTTTATGGTCGGAATAACGGCTTTACGTTCCTTCCGAAGCACGGAAACGCTCGATTTGTAATACCACTAGGCGGTCACCCATCCAGGTACCGGCCACACTGGTGGTAACTTAACTTTTCCGACCGATTAGGAACGGCTAATCATGCTAAACCACGAGCGCTAAATTGATTAATTCGAGATATATTCGACACATTACCTACCGATAAGTTGGAAGGAAGTTTGGAGATTTCGGGTGGATCAGTGGGGCGGAAATCTAGTTCCATACAAAGCTTAATCGGTAAAATGTATGTATGGTAGGTTAACATGTGGTTAACCACATGGTAGGTGTTGATAAATTAATATATCTCCAAGGAAAGTACGGCAATTGTATATAGGTCTGCCTACATCTATTCAATATTTATGTACAATGTTAATAATGACATAAATTTACAGTTTACATTTAGGGAAATGTTACTTATGGACTATGACATAAGGCCTGGAGAGCAGTTACACCTACCAAAATCAAATGAAATAATAAGATTGTCAGTTCGCTTTTAAATTGAACGTATAAATGGAACGAGTCTTCAGTACAGAGTACAATTTCTCAACGGATTCTCATTTGACTTTCTGATTTGAAAATCGAACAATATTCTTCAAAATGAATTTTTCAAGAATTTTCTTCTTTGTTTTCGCTTGCGTCATGGCTTTGGCCACTGTTTCGGCGGCACCAGCGCCTGGAAACTTCTTCAAGGAAATTGTAAGTAACTTTTTAAGCGTTTGTAAATATTTGTTTTCGTTTCTAAGAATATCGATTTCGAATTATTCAATTCATTTATTCATTGCTTCATGTTTCCATCCATTATTTTAAAGTTTCATGAATATTTTTGCTCCATTTTATCTACCATAAACTCTTCAATTGAATAGTAGCATTTTTAAAAAGGTAATCTTTCAATTTATTTTTGAATGTTAAATCCTTGACTTCATTTTTAAGATGATTTGGTATTTTATTGTATATAATCTCAGAGTACCTATACATATAAATACTCATAATTATATACTCATAATAAATTATACGTATATAATTATCGATTTATAATATGGGCCATTTTGATACATTTTGAGTTTAGATTCCAGTATTATTAGTTGATTTTTATGGCGCACATTTTTTGTCGTTTCAAATTACTAATATTGCAAAAAAATCTGAATCACAAGAAACAAATAAAATATATAGAATAATTTTCTTCTTTAATAATTAATTATATTAAATGATTTTAAAAAGACATTTGCCAATTTGAGTTACAAAACCGCTTCGTAATCTCTACGCTTTTTTTACCCATACACCGTTACTGCTTTTTACCGCCAGACTTGGCGGCTTTTTCGTTGGCAAATATTTTTTCAAAAATTTTGGAAGCTGAGAGTTATTTTAATTCTCTAATCCTTTACCAGGACAACAAATATAATATGTGGTTTTATTCCAATAGGCTATAATTATTGTCTATTTATTAATTTTATAAAATATATATAGAGCCAAGTATAAAGCATGCCGACTATAGTTACCTAATTATTCATTAGTTAGAAAATACAGACTTAAGTAATAAAATTATGAACTAAGTTGTTGCCTTAACATCATTAGTATGTAGGTACTATATTAATATCCAAATTTGGACACCACCATGTTGGTCTTCTCGGAGATACTTTTAAATCGAGGAAAGCTTGTCTTCAATCACCCACCAGGTAACAAGTACCTACTCTAGAAATAAAAGCAAAATTTTATAACCAATATTTTGCTATTCAGTTTTTGTAGGCTCTTCACATAATAATATTTCTGATACCTTACGTTACGTGGGTATATTACTTCACGCCTTTAGCAAACGGCTTTAGATAAAATGCAATAAGGTTCAATATCGTTTATTAGTGACGCCATAATTAACATCCTTTGTGCAAGAAGTTTCTGCTGAACAAAGGCCTTCCCCAATGAGGAAAATTGTCTTAATGACCCAACTTGGCAAGTTTGTTCGTGATCACAGTGAACTGATTATATTGTTAAATGATTCATTATATTTAGTATCTTATAATCTTATTATAGTAATATACAAACAGAGTTTTATCCCGAAAATGCGAATTGAAAACGCACGGCCAAGTTGTGTAATGCTCTGCTGGACAACGTGTTTCCAGACACATACAACATGGGTTTATTCAAGGCCAGAGTGAACATCTTATGGGTACGCGCGGTCCACCCTAGACTACATTATCGCTTACCTTCAGGCGGGATTGCCAAGCGCAAGCCCAATAAATACAATATAAATTCGCTTGTGAAATAGGCGAAACTATGCACCGTTAGAACATACTTTTGCATGGCGCTTTGTCTATAAATGGTATAGGTTTTAGAATGAGCCCGGTGTGGTTTTCTCATGGGAGGGTATACCATGGAGATCTTTAAAAAGGTCGGTAACGCGCAAGTGATACCCCTGATGTAAATGTACTTGCGCTACGGTAACCGCTTACCATCAGGTGCTCACCTTAGTAGCATACAAAAAAATCGAGTCTTAATTAGTACTATTACATACAAGTGTTGTGTTGATTGACGAACGTACCTACTTTTTCCAGGAGAGAGCTGGACAAAGGATCCGTGATGCTGTCATCAGCGCAGGACCAGCTGTAGCAGTGGCAGCCCAGGCTACTGCCTTGGCTAAAGGGAAATAGTTTCTAAAGCTTATACTTAAGGTTGATATTTCTACAACCATTTATTTCAAGTCATTTATTGTTCATAAACGAATTAATAAATATTTTTTTATATTTACTTATTTTTTTTTAATAAAAACCCACCAATAATTACTTAGCTATTAATTGAAGTACCTATCTAAGAACAATAATAATAAAGGAAATGATTTTTTCTGAGAACTTAAATATTCTTTTAAATAATTGGACTGTTTTACAAAAACCTTAAACCGACTTCAAAGTACACTAAGAAGTAATCAAATCCTGATCTGATGACAATGGGACCAAACGGGAAGCGTACCCTTTCAAATAAAAAAAGAATTTTCCAAATCGGTTAATAAATGACGGAGTTATGAGGTAACAAACATAAAAAAAAAGAAAAAAAAAAAAAAATACAGGCGAATTGAGAACCTCCTCCTTTTTTTGAAGTCGGTTAAAAAATCAAAGCTGAATTTGGATTACAATACATTTAATAAATAAGCACTAATGCTAATAATAAATTACATAGTAAATGCATGGTTATCATTAAAATTTGAGCTTTGGTCGGTTGGGGATATATATCATTTTCCTTTGTAAATAGAAGCCGCTTGTCCAACAACTGCTACAGCTGGGCCAGCTTTGATGACACCATCCCGAATGTGTTGGCCAATTCTTTCCTGTAAATAAAAATAAACCTTAATAAATCACAAAAAGGATTGTTTTGCTGTGGCACTTTTAACACTGAAGAAACTTTTAACACTGTTTTGGTCTTCCGAATAAAGGAAATAAATAAACATAAGACTAATCTGTAAATAATATACCTAGGATATTTATTACCCGGGAACGAGACTAGAACCGCCGGCACG
Organism: Polyploca ridens; assembly: GCA_951394255.1. NCBI lineage: Eukaryota > Metazoa > Arthropoda > Insecta > Lepidoptera > Drepanidae > Polyploca > Polyploca ridens. Next base: position 3,769,736 of record OX596266.1, on the reverse strand, counting down.
GTAAAAATAGGCGCGGATAATACTAGTAAAGTAATATTTTTGGTAATTATTATTAATAAAATAAAAGAAACAAAAAATCCGACTGCGTGAAACATAAATTAACTGAAAAGAGAAAAACAAGCTCTTAAATCTATAGAATTTTGAATATAACTTGAATTTTATAAGGTATTGCAATCGGGGACGACCAATAACCTAAGTTTTCAGTTAATTTATGTTTCACGCAGTCGGGTTTTTTGTTTCTTGTTTTATACAGAAATAGTTGTATGTATTAGTAAGTAAATGAGCGGTACGGTAAAGGAACGCTAACAACCATCGCAACTCTGTGATTTACGTATGGTAACGGCTCAGTACCTCCTGTCCTTGCATTAAACGTGGTTTTTTGTAGTTTACGTCAAAATGGTAGTATAAAAGTATTACAATATATACATATATGGAATGGTCTATTTACAAGCTTTTATTTGATACCCATATTGTTATAATAACGAAACTTTTATTTTTAATAACCCCCTATTTTTTATTCTGAGGCGCCATTTAAAAATAATATACCCTATGACACTCCCCCAGTCAAAACAAATCTAACGATACCTCATATGCATAAATCCATCAAGCCGTTTAGGCTGCAGAGCGGCACAAAGAAATAGACATACATACATACATAAGATAATTACATATAATATATTTTGTACATACATACATACACTCGAAAAACATAACCCTCCTTGCGGGTCAGTCGGGTAAATAGAAAAGAACTTGTTCTAGAATTTTATTCAATGGCCAACCTATTACTAGATGCCAGAATATAAAATAAAAATTTATATCCCCCTTGTACTTTTTATACCAAGCAACCTAACCTAAGTCAAACTTGTAAGGTAAAGAAAATGACTTACCAATTTCTTAAACGGCTTCCACCTAGGTTCAGGTGCTGCTGATACCACAGTCAAAGCCATAATGCAGGCGAAGACGAAGAATAAAATTCTTGAGAAGTTCATTTTTAAAATTCAAAATTAGAATTATCTTTGGAATGAAACGCTTTGAATGATGCTCTACCTGAGAAATGCATCGCTTTTATAGTAAAAGTAAGGTAAAAGTACCATCTTGTTTACAACGTTATCATAAACTGTTCAAACAAATCTCGACTTTATTCTTCGATGGTATAGTGACTCATCAGCATTTAGTTAAACGTACGACTGCAAAAAAATATTGTTAAGTTCGTGTTAACGGGATTCTAACTCGGCGATTCTCGAGGGAACTCCCGGAGTCCCAGTAGATTGTGAAAAACATAAATCGTCTCCGAATGTATTGCCATCTCTGTCTGCCTCGTACTTTGTATGGTCTATCTCCATCATGGCAATTATATTTCGATAACCTTTATTGACTTGCAATATTAAAATAATATAGAAGATCAACTTTTTGAACAAAGCAGTTAACTGTATATAATTTTAATTAGTTTTATTATTATTAGTTTTATTATTTTATTATTATTGAATAATGATAGTAAGTAATGACTACTAAGTAAGTACCAATATTTATAAATAGAAATAAAAAAACACTTTTGTGGCGATGAATTTCATGGAAGTGACGTCATGGTTAAAATCGTACAATGAGCTTGAACTTTCGGTTAAGGAAAACATCGTGAGGAAAACTGCCAGCTCAGCGTCTCCTCACGGAACTCTGTTTACACTGTGAGTAGTATATGTGTGTGTCTCCAATTAATAAGTTTATGGAACGCTGGTAACGGATGAACCAATTATGTTCACAATAGCAGCTAAAAACAAATTATTACCTAATATAAAATTACAAATGCGCTAACGGGTGAAACCGCGGAGAAAAGCTAGTATAAAATAAAAAAAATATGATTGTAAGTAATTATCTTAAAGAAATAAAAAAGTTGCTAATTTGATGGCTAGGTTAGTTGGATTTCATAAATTACTAGATATTGCCCGCCGCTAAATTACTATTATTCGTCCGCATGTTGTCTTTGATTGTAAAAAAAATAGTACCCCCGCTGAAAAAATATTATTTATTAGTTAATTATTATTTAAAAAAAAATATTTATCTTTAGATCCCATCATTATAGTGAGATAAGAAAATTTTCATTTAAATCGGTCTGTGGGTTTTTGCGTAAGACTAAAAAACATAAAATATGACTAAAAAATCCAGATATGTTTTGGAGTCGGACATCTAAAATTCATATCATAACTTTTTGTATATATATTTACATAATAATATATATAATATATATATTTACATAACTTATGATAATAGTAAAGATATATTTTCTTCTAACCATCCATCACTTACATCACATTATCAAGATTACCAAAACAATATAAGTGTCCGTCAATATACCAACAAAAGCAATCATAAACAGATATAACTCATTATTATCATCTAAAATTTCGTAATAAGCGAGATTATGCACTTAACATACTAACATACAATGTGATAATTTTATCTGTGTTTACTCGTTTTTTATAAGTGCGTTGTACAATAGTCATACCACTCTAAATAAAAGAGCCTAGAAGCATGAAGTTTTGCACAAGAGTTCGAGTAACGTAGGTGAGCTTTAAGAAAGGATTTCCCCAAATTCGACAACAAAGGGAGTCCCAATTATGTGAATACTTGTCATCAGTCATCACATCAACAACCCTAGAATAGAATATTCCATGTTCAAGATAAACTACATCCATAAATTTCACTGAATTAACAATTCTAGGCAAATTGTATTCAGCTGCTCGTATTAACATTTCAATTAATTATAAACTATCAATCGCGTCTAATCTCATTGCGTTTTGGAATCAAAGAATTTAAGCTAAGAGTGTATTTTCACATCATTGCCAACCACTAGACATTATCCTCATCAACACTATAAGCTATGTGTCCTTTATAAACCAGACTAACTACAGACGAATATTATTTATTTCACTAGATGAAGTATGAAAGAGTATTCTGAACCGGTGGCAGGCCAACAGTAACGTTCATAAGTGCTGAAAAATGACTTTTTTAATTTAATATCTTGTCCATCATTATGTAAGACTCAGAATGTCTCATCTTGCATAGACTAATGAGTTGACAAAATTACGAGGGGAAGGAGATAGAGGTTAATAATAATAAAGGTAGCTAAATCGATGGGGTCCCCAACCTATTACGTAAGGTGCATTAATTAATCCTTTATTATTTTTATACTAACCTTTAAAAAAAAGGGAAATGTTTTTTTTTTTTTTTATAAAATGCATATTATTTAAATAGGTATAATGGAGTATTTTTATTGTATTTTATACTGAATACCTACAAATTAATAGACATATTTTATATGTAGGTATATAATTGGGGTACCTACCACCTAAGTTATGAATCTATTAATCGATCCATATCATAATGAGACGGAGGTTAAAAACCAACATATTAATAGAAATAAAACAATACCAATGAACTTTAGTATAAATTTAAGAAAATGCTTACAATAATTGTAGAAAAGATAAGCCAGTAATATAACTCAAGCAAAACACATTTGGAACCATAAAAAAGTACATTTTACCTTGAACCAGGGATTTAACGTTAACTCCCGTCCCGGTACATTCCCTGAGGCAACAAAGAATTTCTTATCAGAAACGCTTCGCAGCGAATATGACTCACATATTCAAATGAACCGTATTCTACTAGCATTACAGTTGCAAGTTGTATAACAGCTTTGTAATACGTGTGATTAAACGGTGTCTTCATTACTGGATATAAAATGATGCGAATGTTTCGTAGAGCATCATTCACTCACACCTCTGCCAAGTGTAATAAGCGAATTTTAAAATAGTAATTCTAAATTCAAATTTCAAAAAATGAATTTCTCAAGGTTATTTTTCTTCGTCTTCGCCCTCCTTGTGGCTTTGTCGACCGTTTCAGCCAGTCCAAAATGGAAGGTTTTCAAGAAGATTGTAAGTATTGTTTTTTTATTTTATTGTTTAAACTTTCTAATTTCCTAAGATCATAGGATCTAAATGTTACAAGCAAAAAGCAAAGCATAACTTTTTTAACTCATTAATTCAATAGTAGCAGTTAAGTTATTTTAATGTGTCTTCAATCTATTAAGTACATTAACAAGTATTTATTTATTTTTTTCATTTTCAGGAAAAGGTTGGCCGCAATATCCGCGATGGTCTCGTCAAAGCTGGCCCAGCGATTGCAGTGGTTGGACAAGCGAAAGCTATAGGAAAATAGATTTAAGAACTCCACTTTAAAATTGACTGATAATCTCTAAGCAATCTCAATAATATTAAGACAATGTATTAAGTGCCAAATAAATATTAATTTATCTCTACTTTTCTGTTTTTTTAAATTCCTTCTACATACAAACCCTACTCAAAATTATTTTATTAATATTATAAAAAACATGTAATTGCATAAAATAATCAGCTGAATAACATCATAACGGACTAGCTGTGCCCCGCGGTTCCACCCGCATTTTACCCATATTTTTTTTCCTCAATAATCGAGACATGCAAAAATATTTCCTCAATTTCCACCAGTAATTACTGAGAAATACTTCAACTTTATAATAATTACTAAATATTTAGAAAAGAAAGAAAGAAAGAAAAGCATTTTATTTTTGCGCGCCATTCGACGCAGACATTAAATAACATAATTAAAAACAAGAAAAAAAATATACACACAAAATACACACTCTTTTATCATAGTTAGTTATAAACTATAACTAACTATGACTATTTACATCCAATAATAATTATGATGATGCCAACCTATCAAAATACCCAGTTAATTTTATAGCTACTTCTAAATTTTATGTTGCCATTTTGGCTACTTTTTAGCTACCGCGAGAATGGTACAGTTGGCAACACCATCCATATAAAAATAAACAAAACTTCATTCATTCATGATGATTTGTGAGCGAATAATAATAAACAATTTTTAACTTAATTAAAGGAAGTACGAATTAAAAATAAATAAAACAATATTGTTGTAAGTTTGTGCGTCGTATGTGCGCAAAAATGAAGGTTATTGCTCAGCATAATGCTGTGACTTAGGATTGACCTAATATCTGCAGCGCTAATTTTCAGCAATAACCGATGAGTGACGCAATTCCTGTTTTTTTTTGAAAATTCCATTCCCATTCCATTTACTGAAAATGATAATTTTCCTAACAAGTGTACTAATAAGTATAAGTAGGATAATAATTACTAAATATTTACTGAAAATGATACGAAAGTTTTGTGTCCCAAGGTGGTAAGCGCACAAATCCTAGAATGGTACTGACTCTAAACTTCAGCTCGGAACACAACAGATATTTGACCCCAAATTTCCTTGAGAGTGGTAGCCAGACAGGCGGGTACTACAAAGTACCTACGACCATGCTTTGACTTCCTTAACATTATTTCCTTCACATAGATCACGATGAACTCTCATGATAAAAGAGAGCTAGTATTGCAAGCATCTATATGCTACGGTAACCGCTTATCATCAGGAGCGCCGTATTCTTGTTTGCCTTTGTTCTGACTTGTCACGACCCTCAGTCTTTATGGAAATACACGTCATGGCAATAACCAAGATTTTGTATTATACATAGCACGCTTTTATTTGTACATATGCTAATAATGTTCATTGATATTAAAATTAGACAGGGGTACGCTATTTCATTTTCACTGATGGCCAAATGTCACTTGACTTTCTACAGATTGACTCTTGTAAATGCGAAAGTGAGTTAACGCCTCATCGGCATAATCACTCGTGATAACATAGGCAAGGAGGTATCCTATAGCATGGAGAAAAATACCATTTTTTATCGCAGTAACGCGGCTGTAAACGCTGCGTGACGGTTGTAAACATTTACCATATTTTTGAGTTCTATAAAACGTTCAGTTAAATATTTATTTATGTAGCAGGTACAATAGCTAAATAGACTTGATATATAAAGTGGCCCCTCAGTCTGAGGAGAGACTTTGCCTCCTTATGTGTCTTCTACCGCTTGTACAACGGATAGTTTTCTATAGAATTGTTTGACCTGATGCCCGCGGCTACCTTTTACCATCGCAACTCTCACCATTGACTCCCTGCCGATGGTGAGAGTCCATCCTCACATTCGAACTAAAATACTTTCCAACTGTGTGGTTTCAAAGGAGCTTTCTTCCGCGGGCGCTCAGTCTGTGGAATGAGCTCCCCGCTGTGGTTTTCTCAATGGAGTACAGAATGGGTTTCTTCAAAAAGGGTGTGAAGAGATTTCTGCAGGGTCGGCAACGCGCGAGTGGTACCCCTGGTGTTGCAAGTGTCCATAAGCTACGGTAACCACTTACTATCAGGCGGGCCGTATGCTTGTTTGCTACCTTAGTGGTTTAAAAAATATAAGCACAAAATAACTCTATACTCTATATACCTAAATAATATGACGTTTGCAAACGCTCGTATCGATAATAACACGAATATAATAGCTCAGTGATAGTGATGTCATATCAGAACATATTCCATGTGCCAAATTTCATCCAAATCTGTTCAGTAGTTTTTACGTAAAAGAGTAACAAACATCTTCACAAATCGCATCCTCACATGCATAAAAAAAATCACATTTATAACATTACTAGCCCTTCGCGCGCCTTATACAGACCGTTTGTGTTTAAGGGGAACCGCGGCCATTGTGCGCCACTGTGATGTATAAGACATAAGGTTTAATATTAACTGTCATTTAGTTACTGTTCCATATAAATTTTAACTCTAGCAGGTCTTTCTTGTCTGGTCGTGCGCGCGACCAGCTAGCTGTTCCTCGCGGTTTCACCCGCGATCCCGGCATACAAAGCTTATACCTAATACTCGGGGATAATGCAGCTTCCTATTGGTGAAAAAATTATTCGAATCCGACTGGTAGGTCCTGTAGTAACTATTGAAAATCTGGGCCATGCACTTACTGGTGGGTTTCAGCAGCCGTACTTTTGAACTAGTACCCTAGGTTTTGTGTGCTCATCACCTTCGACAGCATGGAATGGGTACTTTGTGGAACTGTCCTCGTTAGTACCTAATACCCTAACGTTGAAAGTCTGATGCACATCCATGTACTTACTGGTGTGATTCGACTATTGCGCTAGAGAGCCAGTTGACTTTCAGACTTTTTATAATCGCCAACACACTGCTAACTCCCCTAGATGAATACAAAATGAATGAAAAAAGATTTTATTTGGCCAAGATTTTTATTTTTGGCATTATAAATAGATTTCTATAACATAAATATTTTGAAAATAGAGCCCAAATCTTAATCTCAAAATAAAAATATACCCAGGAAATTCTAGTTCACATTGTCCTGAGTATAGTTTTAATTTAGCATACATTTTTGAATTACAAGAATCGATCGGTAATTCCCGCTGAAAATGGAGTTTGCACGCTCGAGTCAAACGTCGCGAGTACGCGACCTAGCCGCTAAAATCACCTGGGTACCTTCTTTAGGTAAATACTGATGAATGGTGTTTTGCGAGTCGCCAAAAAAAATAAGAAATATGAATAAGAAGTAATGGATGATAAAATTATTGTTAAATAAGATCGAAGAAGGAAAACCAGCAATAGGAAGAGCTGAGGGTCTTTTCCCGGATCATACGGATCGCAGAATAAAGAAAAGAAATAAATAAAGTAACAATTATTTTTATAATAAATTAAAAAAAGCCAAACTTAGTCAGATTGTCCAAAAAACATTTAAAAAATTTAACCTTGCTGAGATTCTTGCCGGATTCTTCTCAGTTGAAGGCCGAGTTCCGAACCGGTAGCACTTTAATCTGTGCCGGTAGTAACTTCAGTAAATGTGACCTTCATAAGTGCCCTTCTGGGGCTTTAATTGCATAAATGACTTTGGCTTTTGACTATATTAATTGAAAATAATGATAAATAATAATAATAGGTACATTAATTTTCATAGCAATAAATGTCTATTGTATTGTATAAGATCAATGATGGATCGAGCTGCATAATTATGCAATATTTTAGTAAGCAGGTTACAAAAAAGTGGTTACTGAAAATGTTAAATAGTGTCCAACACTTACATAAATACACGATCAACACGCGCTTTACTGATCTTATTAATAAACGATAAAAGATAAGACTAATAGTAAACATTGCAGATAAACTTGTAATTAACGTAAAAAAAAAAAACAATTTACAAATACTAGGGAGTTTACACTTGCGGTACGTTCCCGTAGCACAAGTTGACGAAACATCTCTTATCAGACACGTTTTGCAGTTACCAAAGAGACGCACAAGTTCCAATGATCTTTACCGTATTAATAATACAGTTGAGATTCGTACTACAGCTTTGCTTTGCGGCAGAGTCATTATTATTGAACTTTGTATTCGTTTTCTGAATATAAAATGATGCGAGTGTTTCGTAGAGCATCATTCACAACCTAGCCACTGCTAAGTAATAAACGAATTTTAAAATAGTAATTCTAAAATTCAAATTTAAAAAATGAATTTCACAAGAATATTCTTCTTCGTCTTTGCCTGCCTCGTGGCTATGTCGACGGTTTCAGCCAGTCCCAAATGGAAGATTTTCAAGAAAATTGTAAGTATTTTTTAATTCTTATGAATTAATTATGAATTATTTGTTTCATTTATTTATTCAAAACAGATTATTATTCTATAATTATTTTTCCTTGTCTTCCTTAGTTTGTTTGAAATATAAAGAAACCGAAACCTGCTCTATAATAGGAAAAATTGTCTATTCTAAATCTGGATAATAATAATAACTGTACCTATGCTTTTTTATAGGAAAAAGTGGGCCGCAACATTCGCGACGGTGTCATCAAAGCCGGACCAGCGATCGCAGTAGTAGGACAAGCAAAAGCAATAGGAAAGTAGATTAAGAACTAGATCCTACCTACTATAATTTGTTAATCTCTAAGGAACCTCATTAATATTAAGTCAATGTATTACAAGTGCCAAAAATAAATACTTAATTTTATGTAAACTTTATCTTATTTATTTTCATTATTATTAAACTACCAAATAACTTACAATAAAGGCTGGCGTCAAAGATCCGAGAATTTAAGATGAATTCATAATTCATAATCAAAATTAAAGTCATTTATGCAGTTTAGGCCATGGTAAGGCACTTATGAAAATTTGAATTTACCACCAGTTCGGAATACACTTAAACTGAGAAGACTCCGGCAAGAAACTCAGCAAGGCTTTTTTTGTGGAAGATCTTTTTATATTACATCTTTTGTTCCAAATACAATATACATTATTATGCTTACCTATTCATACAATTGTCACATAGCCAGGGGGGATGCAAGTGCAGAGAGAAGCTACTAATTTGATAATAAGCCTGTGCCTGCTTCTTCAGATTGATTAGTGAGTATCTAGTCTCATGGGAGTGAGCCTTAATTTAAACAATGATTAATTTTACTAAGTTAAAATAATTTATTCGATGGTAATATTGACAATGATATAAAGCAGAGAATCTGCTCAGTTTGGATGAAATGGCGACAGGTTACAGTAACAATATGTGATCCATGGATGGTTCTAAAGCCAAAGGGTAAAATCTAGTAGTCCGTGACTAGACCCATCTTAATGTATGGTTCGGAATGTTGGACAGTAAAGAAGACTGAAGAAAGACGATTGCATGCAGTTGAGGTGAGGATGTTGAGATGGATGTGTGGAGTGACAAGAATAGATAACGAATGAGTACATAAGTAAAGTCACATGACTAACGAGTTATACATGTCGGAGTCAGCGACAGCCAAGCGATAAAATACCACGATTAGGGTTCAGTGGTATCGGGATTCGGTGGGCGCAGTGCAGGCAATAAAACAACGTTATACCATGCTTCGTAAAAGTCCCGTATGAGGAGAAGAAGCGACACAACAAACTCCGCATGGGCCCAATGTGTTTATTGTCGGAATATTTTAATTAAACATGTGCAGTCTTAAATAATGATAGTTTTCAGAACCGGGTGTAACAATGATTGCGCTGAGATGTGTACAGCTCGAGCGCTTGTGATAAAACTAACTGTTCCAAAAGCAATACCCATACCCTCATTAAGTCTGCTATTTACGTTATAGTCAAATCAGTGTTCGTACGCATAGGTACCCTCATTAAGTCTGTTATTTACGTTAAAGTCAAATGAGTGTTACTACTATTTCACCCAACCCTTATACCGCGATAATATCATAATCCAACCGAGTCCGACCAACGATCTAACTCTCCGACATACATACCATGAAAGTGAACACAGAAGTTTTTGAAGAACACAGGGATTCGCATCGCACCCGTTTTGTAAGCTCGTTGTACGCGTACACTTGAAATCGCGAGCAACGAACGAATAGAGACTCGGCTCGTGCTCGGTTCGTGTATCGTGGACGCAACATAAGGTCTACGTCACGTCGATTGGATTTGGCAAACATAACAGATAATTATAACCACAAACACATTAGTTTGGGATCAGATGACCGTGTGTGAGGAATGTCCCAGGATATTTATTTATTTATTATTTATTTATGAAGAAAATATTATGCAAAATAAGTAATATTATAAATATCTAGTTAACAGCGTGAGGTTTTCTTAAGACGGGCTGCGAACAGTCCCTATTTTCTTCCTTAAGACGGGAGTTGGGCTGCGATTATTCCATACAAATATATTCCCCTATTTTCTTCTTTAATAATGCCTCTAGAGCAATCATATTTTTTTATATAATCAAGGTCTGCTTTGGACGCGTCCCTGTTATTTCCTTTTTTTCAGCCATCACACATTGATAACTCGGTTGTTCGTAGCGCAACGGCAATAGTTTCTTCAAATATCAATTTTTCAAATTCCTCGCAGCTAGGAACCCCTCTTAAACATTCACGAAAACGATCACATCTATTGAGAGTCTTCTCTTGTAGTTCACAAGTTATAGTTAATGAACTTTGCAAACGAAAGGTCTATGATCTATGAATTAAAAGTACCTACTACGGAAGTCTCCGCTATTATTTATTGCTATCCTAGAATCAATAATGAGGAAATTGGATTGGGATATGTACGGACTTAATATTGACGGCAAGTACCTTAGTCACCTCCGCTTCGCTGATGATCTAGTTCTGTTGTCAGAAACAAGCACACAACTACAACTCATGATATATTCACTGAACGAGGCCAGCAAACATGTCGGTTTAGAAATGAACCTGTCAAAAACAATGCTAATGACGAACAGCACAGAAACAAGCATATCAGTCGACAACGATGTACTTACGTACACAGCAAACTACATCTATCTTGGGAAACAAATAGGTTTTGACAAAAATAATAATGAGCTAGAAATAGAACGAAGAATACAAAGATCTTGGAATAAATACTGGAGCTTAAAAGAAATATTTAAAGGTGACATGGCAGTAAATATAAAATCTAGAGTAATGAATACATGTCTCCTACCATGCTTAACCTATGCCTGTCAGACCTGGAAATACACTAGCAAAGTAAAAACCAAACTCATCAGCTGCCAACGCGGGATGGAGCGCAGTATGCTTAATATCCAAAAAATACAAAAAATAAGACACACAAAAATTAGAAATATTTCAAAAGCTACTGACGCTCTTAACCATGCTCAAAGACTTAAATGGAAATGGGCGGGACATGTAGCGCGACTACAGGATGAGAGATGGACTGGGAGAGTAACGTCATAGTTCGGCCCTAAAGGGAAACGCTACAGAGGAAGGCCCCACGCGAGGTGGCAAGACGACATCACAAGGACGGCGGGACCAGGTTGGTTACAAGTAGCAAAAGATAGAGACCAATGGAATTCTTTGGAGGAGGCCTTCACCCGAGGAGGGGTTCTTGCAAATTAAACGCACCAAGTAGTACTAAAATATTAAAACATTATCGTTAAGTTAAAAATATATACATATACTAATACGAACGTAGAATAGAGTACTATATAAACATTATTTAATATTATATACAAAATAAAAACATTAACTTAACAGTTACTTTAAGTAAAATAGAAAAATAGATAAAAAATAATAGATAAGTAAAGATATATATAAATTAGATATAATCATAGGTATATTTAGATATATAGTATTAGATCATTCACTGTTATTTAGTTTCAGTAAGAAATAAAAGGCTTTTTTATTTTTATTTTATTTTTATTTTTATTTTTATTTATTTCTTTATACTACGGAAGTCTGTATGTATGTATGTATGGTCCTACGTACTACAGGAACTTGGCCGTTTTTTTTTTTCATGTTTTAAATTTTAGGAGTAAGTAGGTAAGTGTACTAATAACGATACTAAATAAGACAGAAGTGTAAGTAAATTATTTATTTTTGCCACTTGTAATACATTGGCTTAGTATTAATGAGGTTCCTTAGAGATTAATAAATTATAGTACAATTTCCTACTGCCTTCGCTTGTCCAACTACTGTACGCCTTTGATTACACCGTCGCGAATGTTGCGGCTCACTTTTCCCTGAAAGAAAAACATATAGTTTATATTATCTGTTATATTGTCTGTATTATCATCCAGATTTAAAATATGAAATATATTCATAATATATATTAGGTTTACGTATAATTTCTATTCCAAACAAATTAAGAAAGATGGGGACAAATCATTAATTTAATCTTCTTAGTGATTTTTTTAATAAAAAATACTTACAATCCTCTTAAGAATCTTCAATCTGGGGCTGGCTGAAACAGTGGACATAGCCACGAGGCATGCGAAGACGAAGAAAAATATTCTTGAGAAATTCATATTTTGAATTTGAATTTAGAATTACTATTTTCAAACACGCTTACTACACTGATTAGGGTATGAATGATGCTCTACGAAAAACTCGCATCATTTTATATTTAGTCAATTAATGCAAAGGTCAATAATAATGATGCTTTCGCAAAAAAAAGCTATAGTACGAATCTCAACTGTATTATTAATGGAGTAAAGATCATTGAAACGTGTGCGTCATGTTTGCAACTGCAAAACGTTTCTGATAAGAGTCATCTTATGCTACGGAAAGGTACCGCAAATGTAAATTCCCTAGTTCTCGTAACTAGTTCTTTGCATGTCGTTAGTATCGTGACATGACCATAGCACGGTGGTAGGGTACTCTCTAGTACCCGCCAGACTGGTTAGCACTTAATAGATGATTGATCTAACTGCTATTGCAAGATAACACTTGAAAACTAGAAAAATACTGTTTTTACGGCTCCTAACGTTGGAGTTATAGCAATAAATTCCTCCCTAATAACTATGCTAATTCAAGCAAATATAAAATGTAGTCTTTTGAATAAATACAATTAACAAATATCAACAGCAAATAATTTATTTTCTTGATGACTTAATTTAAATAAAGATAATAATAAATATCCTCGGACATTCCTCACACACGGTCATCTGATCCTAAACTAAGCAGAGCTCGTACTATGGAAACCAGATAACTGATATTATACATATAGAGGAACTACTTTTTGTTTGTAAATACATACTAATTACATCAGGACATGCAGACATGTTCATGCACGCAAAGGCATGTCCTCGGTGGGAGTCGAACCCACGACCTGCGGCGCGAAACCGCGCCAACTGGCCCGTCAATTTGACACCAAACTATTGACCTGATGAATACATGTATTTTTGTTTCGATTCTGGGTGTAATATTTACACCCGGAATCCACCAAAAACTTCATCATAAGTAGATTATCTTGCGTATATTAATATAAAAAATACGATTAAAGTACAGTAGCACCCAACTAATATGGCTTACCGATGTACCTGCGCAGAAGATACATTTTCAAAGCGCGGGAAACGCTATTGGTCGGCAGCTGCCGCCATGTTAGCGCGCGTCGTGCGGAGGGGCGTGACTTGAGAGTGAGACGGAACTAACAGCTGCAGTGTATTATGAACCTGAGTGTAGTGATCTAAGGTTGATTGTAAGTTTTAAGCATTCTTTTGTTAATCTTCGGGCCATACTTTCTTTTCTGTGCGAACGAAGCGCCACTAATGTAACGACTACATAAATTCATAGCCATGTGCATAGCTGTTGTAGATTTAATAAATGATCGACTAAGGTCACGACCGCTAATAATTGAACTATGATAACGGGTTCAAAAACTCATCGGCAAATCGGGGAACTACCATATCCATCAGACATTATTACTACAATAATTGCTTTGCAATTATTATTAATAGTTTGTAATAATAACTTTACATTTTGTGTTTGGTTTTCCTGGTTTATAATGCGTTGAGAGTTTTGATCTTCCAAAGGATCATAGCGAGATTTGTACAAAAAAATAAAGATTTTTAGAGACGTTGGAATGACGTTATAATTGATCCTTGGTGCCTAAGGAACAACTTGAGCCATTTAAAATATTTTAGAACCCCGGGATAAAAATGCGAATTTCTATGGCATGCCGGCGAATCGCGACTATTTGCGACCAAAACCGTTATGTTGTTGTTTTGTTTTGCGGGGTTTTTAAATATTTCATGTATATTAAGAGGCCGTACCCTAAATTTTGTCGATTTCGCTGATTTACAGACGTGATTTTACGGTTTAAATACTGTATTTCTATAAGTTTTAATGCACAACATGAACAATCATTTCAATTATGATCTAATGAACGGGCTACTTTTTTATTTTTATTATTTAACTAGCAGCGAAACCCGGCGTTGCTCGGGTAAATACATCGCATGTTTAATGGTATAAAAATATATAAGGATACATTTTTTAACATATTTATAGATTTCTATTTTCGATATTGAGAGACTTTCCCGAACATTCAAATAGTTTGTTCTTTTTCACTTGTGAAAATCACTTGTTATCTTTTTGTAACTGTTTACTCTTTTACTCGACTGTAATCACAATTGAACTGACGAAAAGTAACTGAATTTCGATTTATATACCGAAATTTCCAGTACCAGATCACTCTAGAATATTTAGATGTACATCACTTCGATTTGGTTTTTATAGATCAATAATAACACTCGTACATATTTTGGAACTTTCCAGATCAATCCAAAAAATTTTAGAGCTTTCTAGAACATTTTAAATAGCTTATAATAAATTGAACTCATTTTAGAATTTTATAGATCATTCTAGAAATATTTAGAACTTTCTCGAACATTTTAAATCGTTTATAATAAATTGCACTAATTTTGGAACTTTCCAGATCACTTGGATAATTTCTAGAACTTTCTCAATCATTCTAGATCGATCATAATAAACTGCACTCAATTTGGAACTTTCTAGAGCATTGCAGATCAATTATAACCGTTTTACACATTTTGGAATTTTCTAGACCATTCTAGAAATTTCTAGAACTTTCTCGAATATTTTAAATCGCTTCTAATAAATTGCACTCATTTAAGAATTTTCTAGAACTTTCTCGAACATTCTAAATCGATCATAATTAATTGCACTCATTTTGGAACTTTTCAGATCATTCGGAAAATTTCTAGAACTTTCTCGATCATAATAAATTGCACTCATTTTGGAACTTTCCAGATCTTTCGGAAAATTTCTAGAACGTTCTCGAACATTCTAACTCGATAATAACAGTTTTGGGACATTTTGGAACTTTCTAGAAGAAACCAGAAATTTGTAGAACGTTCTCGAACATTCTAACTCGATAATAACAGTTTTGGACATTTTGGAACTTTCTAGATGAAGACAGAAATTTGTAGAACTTTCTCAAACATTCTATATCGATTATAATAGTTTGCAATCATTCTAGAATTTTCTAGATCATTCCAGATATTTGTTGAACTTTCTAGAACACTCCTGATAAGTTATAACCGTTTTACTCATTTTGGAACTTTCTAGATCATTCAAGAAATTTCTCGAACATTCTAAATCGATCATAATCAATTGCACTAATTTTGTAACTTTCCAGATCATTCGGAAAATTTCTAGAACGTTCTTGAACATTCTAACTCGATAATAACAGTTTTGGATATTTTGGAACTTTCTAGATGAAGCCAGACCAATTATAACCGTTTTACTCATTTTGGAACTTTCTAGATCATTCAAGAAATTTCTCGAACATTCTAAATCGATCATAATCAATTGCACTCATTTTGGAACTTTCCAGGTCATTCGAAAAATTTCTAGAACATTCTCGATCATTCTAAAACGATCATAATAAATTGCACTCATTTTGGAACTTTCCAGATCATTCTGGAAATTTCTAGAACGTTCTCGAACATTCTAACTCGATAATAACAGTTTTGGACATTTTGGAACTTTCTAGATGAAGCCAAAACATGCTATATCGATTATAATAGTTTGCATTCACTCTAGAATTTTCTAGATCATTCCAGATATTTGTTGAACTTTCTAGAAAATTCCAGATCGATTATAACCGTTTTACACATTTTGGAACTTTCTAGACCATTCCAGAAATTTTGAGATCTTTTCAGAAGTCCTCATGCGTTAGAAAAGGACAGCAATATATATTTTAACATTTTCGCCACCCACAACCACCCCCTTCCACCCACCGCGACCAAACTCCCTTACTACCACCTGGAGACCAAGGGGTATTTACCACCCCAACGGGAAGTTGATTGGGGTTGGTGGTGATTGAGAAAACTGCGTATTTACGTACCCACAAAAGCATTTTATATATATTATTAGATTTTGTTTAATCGACGTTTAAACGGATGGCTGTTTCTGAATTTTTGCTGTAAGAGGTTTAGAATATCACATATTTAAGAATCGTCTTGACGTCTAATCGGTACAAAAAAATTACAATATATTACTATGAAAGTCGTCTATAAAATAAACGAAACACTTTTTACCACTTTCATATAAAAATCTTGAGTAAAAAAATATTTAACTTAGTCAAATTGTAGAGAATTTGGGTTAAGTATTGCTTTTGATTTTGGCTACTTAGAACACTCGTTTTTTAAAAATAAAATAACATAAATAAACTTCAGCTCAAAATCAAACCATGTCCTGAAAAAAAAGTTCAAAAAACTAAAAAAAATGGCTTTAAAAAATATTTAAAAACTACCAAAATCGCGCAATATAATACTCGACGCAAGCCTCGAGTCAGCAGACCGCGCCGAGCGCTTCCAGAGGGTGGACGTATCGCTCTGCGCACCGAGTTGACACTAGGGAATGCAAACCGGTTTCACCGAAAATCGAAAAACCGGTTATTCGGTACGGTTTTGAACAACAAAAAAACCGGTTTTACATAACACCAAAACCGGTTTTTCGGTTATTTTCGGTTTTTATATCAATGTTTGGAAATACTAAAAAAGGAAGATTTGCAGCCGTTTTGTAAACTAAGTGCAAAGCAGTGAGTATTTTGTGATGAACTGAAGTGTGTTGATGTGTAGTGTGTTGAGCTGGTAAGAAAATAACTTATAATGATTATTGTTTTTATGATATAAAATATGTTAAACTTTGTTTTACAATACTTATGCAGCAAACTAGCGTACGGCCCGCCTGATGATAACCAGTTACCGTAGCTTATGGACGCTTGCACTGGCAACATAACGGTTATCTCTCGCACGTTGCCAACTCTCAACCTTTTTGAAGCGGGGAGCTCATTCCACAACCTGAGCGTCCACGATAGGAAGCTTCTTTGAAACCGCACAGTACGAGACCATTTTGGTTCCAATGTGTGTGGATGGACTCCCCGTCGGTGACTACGATGGTAGAAGGTAACTGGCAATCAGGTCAAACAATTCTTCAGAACACTGCCCTTTGGAAAAGTGGTAGAACTCACATAAGAAGGCAGTGGCCCTGATTCTGTTGTTCACAACTAAACTAATTTTAATGTCACTATGTCTCTTTCTAACAAAGAATATAAGAAAAGGATGTAAGAAATTTAGTCCTGTCAAATTAGTCCATTGCTTGTTTTCAATATAAATTTAGTCGCCATCTATCGCGGTTACACCTAAATAAGACGGCAACGATTAATTTGACAACTTAAAATATGTTCTATCCTTTTTCAATAATGTTCGTAAGAAAGAGATGAGATGTCACTAAAATTAGTTTAGTGCGATTTACAACAGAATCGGCACCAATGTCTCCTCAGACTAAGGGGCTTTAAAACACTTGTGAGCTCGGGATCGTCGACAATTCTAACGGCACGTCACTGAACTGAGTTTAAATACCCAAGCTGGTATCCAGGTGCCCACAGAAGACAGAAAAACTCCATTTGGGCCAGACTTGCAACTTATATAGTTGCTGTCTTTGTCTCGATAAGAAGTACTGCTTCGCTCTATTAATCACACCGAGATTTTTTGATACCTTGTAGATGGCTTTGGAACAGAACGTCTCGCTATAAATATTATCACGAAAAGCATTTCGAAGGATCCCAATGCTTTTCGTGATCTTGAGGGACATGTTCTAGAAATGAAGAGCCACAGCAAATGGACTTTTCTCAACGGTGAATGCGCAGGCTTGTGTGTGACTTAGTGGTGTTGAAATAGACTAGGTTTAGTCGACCCCAATCGAATCCACTAGTTTGTGTACTCTCGATTTAAGACGTAAGTCCTTCGCGCCTTTTCTCCAATATAGAACGAGGCATATTTGCACGGCTCGTGTAATGAGCGTCCCCTGTAATTTTATCTGCATAGCAATTAATGCTGGCAATAGAGAGTATATCATTGATATGCTGGAGGAATAGTGTTGGGGATAATTCAGAGCCTTGCGGGACGCCAGCATTAATGTCATGCTATCGGAGCAACTACTGTCAATGAAGGCTCTTATGTATCTGCCAGACAGCAAGCTGATTGATTGGTGTTATTTTTTACCCGTCTGCACGACAACAAAGACTGGGTAATGTTTTTTTTTTATCTAAGGACAACATCGTATAGTAATAATCACGTTTTTGTGTACACGCAAGTTGCTGTGCCGCTATATTAAGCCATGTTCATAATATTACGTGTGAAATGAATATTATAACGTACGTATCAAAGGCGATGATAGCTCAGTGGTAGTGACGTCGGATACCGAGATGAAGGTCCCGGGTTCGAATCCTACAATGAGCTTGAGCTTTCGGTGAAGGAAAACATCGTGAGGAAACCATAGCACGGTGGTAGGGTACTTTGTAATACCCGCCTGGCTGGCTACCACCCTCAAGTTGAAAATCTGTCGCCAAGCACCTTTCGGTGTGTTCCGATAGCTGCACTTGAGAGCCAGTTCCTTCTAGGCTTTGTGTGCATACCACCTTCGGCCGCATCATCACTTACCATGGTGAGATTGCAGTGAAACATAGGCCTATAAGCAGTAAAAAAAAAAAAAAACGAAACATAATTTAATAATTGTTTAAATAAGTACTTCTTAATTACTGATCTATTTTATAACATAAAGTCATCATATCTCATAGCAATTAAAAACCAAGCAAACGGTCTATGTTTTTATGATTTCATTCGTATAAAATAAAATCAAAAGCAACGCACCGTGTAGTCTATATAAACGATCTCTGATGAAAACGAATCTACAGAGTTAAATAAGCTATTATATCCATCAATTTGATGAAAAAGAGTTGGATGAATTGTATGAAAGATGATCACGGATAGAAGGGACGAATGGAAGAAGCGTACATATTGCGCCGATCCCAAATGATTGGAAACAGGGCAGGCAGATGGTGATGATGTTTCTTTTATACCCACTTCATTACCTTTAACTGATAATTATTCCTCAGTTTGCGATTTTTACATCTTAGGCACGGTTAGTATCTATAATTCGAGCTATAGAAATTACGTGAAAAAAAATGAGCGAACACAAAAAAAACCGGTTTAAAACCGGTTAACCGGTTTTTACGTCTCATAACCGAAATAAAAACCGGTTTTCATTTTGCCACGGTTTTGCATTCCCTAGTTAACACTCTACGTACGACGTGCCGACACCGTCAGGTTACAGACGAAAATAGTGCGACCGTGAGTTTGAGAGATTCTTTGGTAATTTATATTATTTATTATTATTCCAAATATTTTGTGATGATTTCAACATGCTTTCTGGCCGTGTTTGGCCTTGTTAGAATTGTCATGAGATGAACTTTGACCATATATGGTTTTCAGGGTCTGATGATGGAGAAGAAGGGTAAGCACTGGAACTCCATAGTGGAGCATCGTATCCTAGCCGTGTTTGGGTTTGTTGGAATTGTCGTTAGATGAACTTTGATCATGTATGATTTTCAGGGTATGATGATGGAGTAGGAGGGTAGGCATTGGAAATCCATAGCGGAGCAACGTATCCTGGCCTTGTTTCAATTGCTCTCAAAATCGATATTTGAGAGGAATCTTTTCTCAGAATTTTGAAAAAGTGTCCGACATTTTATGTACTGGTCAGATTGCTCTCAAAATCGATATTTGAGAGTCCTCGGGGTCACAAAACAAAAATCTATTATCAAAATTTTGAAAAAGTGTCCGCCATTTTGAACTTTTTAGATACTGGTCCGATTGCTCTAAAAATCGATATTTGAGAGTCCTCGGGGTCACAAAATAAGAATCTTTTCTCAGAATTTTTAAAAAGTGTCCGCCATGTTGAACTTTTTAGATACTGGTCCGATTGCTCTCAAAATCGATATTTGAGAGTCCTCGGGGTCACATAACAAGAATCTATTCTCAAAATTTTGATAAAGTGTCCGCCATTTTGAACTTTTTAGATACTGGTCCGATTGCTTTCAAAATCGATATTTGAGAGTCCTCGGGGTCACAAAACAAGAATCTATTCTCAAAATTTTGATAAAATGTCCGCCATTTTGAACTTTTTAGATACTGGTCCGATTGCTCTCAAAATCGATATTTGAGAGTCCTCGGGGTCACATAACAAGAATATATTCTCAAAATTTTGATAAAGTGTCCGCCATTTTGAACTTTTTCGATACTGGTCCGATTGCTCTCAAAATCGATATTTGAGTCCTCGGGGTCACATAACAAGAATCTATTCTCAAAATTTTGATAAAGTGTCCGCCATTTTGAACTTTTTAGATACTGGTCCGATTGCTCTCAAAATCGATATTTGAGACTCCTCGGGGTCACAAAACAAGAATCTATTCTCAAAATTTTGATAAAGTGTCCGCCATTTTGAACTTTTTAGATACTGGTCCGATTGCTCTAAAAATCGATATTTGAGTGTCCTCGGGGTCACAAAATAAGAATCTTTTCTCAGAATTTTTAAAAAGTGTCCGTCATTATGAACTTTTTAGATACTGGTCCGATTGCTCTCAAAATCGATATTTGAGAGTCCTCGGGGTCACATAACAAGAAACTATTTTAAACATTTTGATAAAGTGTCCGCCATTTTGAACTTTTTAGATACTGGTCCGATTGCTCTCAAAATCGATATTTGAGAGTCCTCGGGGTCACAAAATAAGAATCTTTTCTCAGAATTTTTAAAAAGTGTCCGCCATGTTGAACTTTTTAGATACTGGTCCGATTGCTCTCAAAATCGATATTTGAGAGTCCTCGGGGTCACATAACAAGAATCTATTCTCAAAATTTTGATAAAGTGTCCGCCATTTTGAACTTTTTAGATACTGGTCCGATTGCTTTCAAAATCGATATTTGAGAGTCCTCGGGGTCACAAAACAAGAATCTATTCTCAAAATTTTGATAAAATGTCCGCCATTTTGAACTTTTTAGATACTGGTCCGATTGCTCTAAAAATCGATATTTGAGAGTCCTCGGGGTCACAAAATAAGAATCTTTTCTCAGAATTTTTAAAAAGTGTCCGCCATGTTGAACTTTTTAGATACTGGTCCGATTGCTCTCAAAATCGATATTTGAGAGTCCTCGGGGTCACATAACAAGAATCTATTCTCAAAATTTTGATAAAGTGTCCGCCATTTTGAACTTTTTAGATACTGGTCCGATTGCTTTCAAAATCGATATTTGAGAGTCCTCGGGGTCTCAAAATCGATATTTGAGTGTCCTCGGGGTCACAAAATAAGAATCTTTTCTCAGAATTTTTAAAAAGTGTCCGTCATTTGGAACTTTTTAGATACTGGTCCGATTGCTCTCAAAATCGATATTTGAGAGTCCTCGGGGTCACATAACAAGAAACTATTTTAAAAATTTTGATAAAGTGTCCGCCATTTTGAACTTTTTAGATACTGGTCCGATTGCTCTCAAAATCGATATTTGAGAGTCCTCGGGGTCACAAAACAAGAATCTATTCTCAAAATTTTGATAACGTGTCCGCCATTTTGAACTTTTTAGATACTGGTCCGATTGCTCTCAAAATCGATATTAGAGAGTCCTCGGGGTCACAAAACAAGAATCTTTTCTCAAAATTTTGATAACGTGTCCGCCATTTTGAACTTTTTAGATACTGGTCCGATTGCTCTCAAAATCGATATTAGAGAGTCCTCGGGGTCACAAAACAAGAATCTTTTCTCAAAATTTTGATAAAGTGTCCGCCATTTTGAACTTTTTAGATACTGGTCCGATTGCTCTCAAAATCGATATTTGAGAGTCCTCGGGGTCACAAAACAAGAATCTATTCTCAAAATTTTCATAAAGTGTCCGCCATTTTGAACTTTTTAGATACTGGTCCGATTGCTCTCAAAATCGATATTTGAGAGTCCTCGGGGTCACAAAATAAGAATCTATTCTCAAAATTTTGATAAAGTGTCCGCCATTTTGAACTTTTTAGATACTGGTCCGATTGCTCTAAAAATCGATATTTGAGTGTCCTCGGGGTTACAAAATAAGAATCTTTTCTCAGAATTTTTAAAAAGTGTCCGTCATTTGGAACTTTTTAGATACTGGTCCGATTGCTCTCAAAATCGATATTTGAGAGTCCTCGGGGTCACATAACAAGAAACTATTTTAAAAATTTTGATAAAGTGTCCGCCATTTTGAACTTTTTAGATACTGGTCCGATTGCTCTCAAAATCGATATTTGAGAGTCCTCGGGGTCACAAAACAAGAATCTATTCTCAGAATTTTGATAAAGTGTCCGCCATTTTGAACTTTTTAGATACTGGTCCGACTGCTCTCAAAATCGATATTTGAGAGTCCTCGGGGTCACAAAACAAGAATCTATTCTCAGAATTTTTAAAAAGTGTCCGCCATGTTGAACTTTTTAGATATTGGTCCGATTGCTCTCAAAATCGATATTTGAGTCCTCGGGGTCACATAACAAGAATCTATTCTCAAAATTTTGATAAAGTGTCCGCCATTTTGAACTTTTTAGATACTGGTCCGATTGCTTTCAAAATCGATATTTGAGAGTCCTCGGGGTCACAAAACA
Source organism: Polyploca ridens (assembly GCA_951394255.1). Classification (NCBI taxonomy): domain Eukaryota; kingdom Metazoa; phylum Arthropoda; class Insecta; order Lepidoptera; family Drepanidae; genus Polyploca; species Polyploca ridens. The sequence continues at coordinate 3,746,577 of OX596266.1, read as the reverse complement.
AGAATCTATTCTCAAAATTTTGATAAAATGTCCGTCATTTTGAACTTTTTAGATACTGGTCCGATTGCTCTCAAAATCGATATTTGAGAGTCCTCGGGGTCACATAACAAGAATATATTCTCAAAATTTTGATAAAGTGTCCGCCATTTTGAACTTTTTCGATACTGGTCCGATTGCTCTCAAAATCGATATTTGAGAGTCCTCGGGGTCACATAACAAGAATCTATTCTCAAAATTTTGATAAAGTGTCCGCGTAATTTTGACTAACGAACATCAATTCATTTATATATATAGTTATGTAATAAATCTAAAATGTTTTTGAAAATAGTCATTGCTGAGTTTATTACCGGCAATTCTCAGCAAATGCAACCTTCCAAACCGGTATTGATGATTTTGATTTGATTTACTACCAAGACTTTTTATTTCAATAGAAAAAACCAAAAAGTAAAAGACACGTAAAAATATCAATGGATCAAAACCATTTTATCGCCGGATTGACCATCAATGACTCCCGGACTCACGCACACACGCGACCGAGCGTTCCCGCGTGTGCGTGGACGTGTCAAATACCTAATTCGGCCCGTTTCGATATTGATAACGGCCTCTTAACATGTTGCTGGTAATGGAACATTGGAAGTGATTCAAAACCCACTAAAATGTTTTTTTTTTGTACAAATCAATGTATGAATCTCGCCATGATTCTTTGTCTGTAACAACAATAAATTTCTCTATAATATTATTATCTCTCTGATGTGCCCTAAAATTGTTAGTCATGTAGGTATTTCTAGTACTTGCAATTAGTCATTACGTCTATCTCACACAACATATAACCAGTAAAACAAACGCTTCCGTCTAAAAATATATGATTAACCTATATTTTTTTTTTCTTTTTCAGAAGAAAGTTGCTTGGGTTGTTAGCAGAAATAGCAGTGGTATGTTTTGCAGAAGAGGTCTATAATCTAACGTTCCTACAACAACTGAGCTTCGATATTTTGTTTAATTGAAATGCTTTTTATATAATAAAAACTTATCAAATATATTATTTTTAATCCATATAACCTTCATATTAGGATTTAAATCTACCTACATAGAAATAATCTTTCAACGCATATGTATTGGGCTGAAATTTAGCACACGACAGTTATAGTAGGAAACCGCTGAGAACGGATTTTTGAAAATTCAAAACCTAAAGTCATTGAATTATTACACATAGAAACAAAGTACACGCGCGAAACATAATCCATTCAATTGGAGCCATAATGGCTCCAAATGACCGCCGCGCTGTCAGTGTACTGACTGGCGTTTTAGTGAGTGGAGCTCTCAGAAAAATTTTAAATATGACGGTTTGTGCAGTAAAATTGTGTCATAATTCATCAGGGAAGAAATATTAGAATTCTGTTGTAATATTCCACAGATAAGCCACTAATTTTATTGCGTAATTCATCTAAAATAACAAAATTCAGAAATAAAAATACTTCACTCAGATTTCGAGCTAAGTGTTGCCAGCTGTTTGTGTGCGAATTTGTGTTGTTTTACGTAATTGATACTGATTTTGTTAGAGTAGGAAGTAGAGTAAGTAATTGAGTCCGATAAGTTGTTTCTTTTACTTATAGCTATTATAACTGACTAGCTGTCCCCCGCGGTTTCACCCGCGTTCTTGGGATAAGTAGCCTATATAATACTCGGGATAATGTAGCTTCATATTAGTGAAATAATTTAGAATCAGACTGGTAGTTTTACACAGTAGTAGTTTTACAGGTAGTTTTTTTTACAGAGATTGACCCGTTTAAACAAAAAACTCTTCCGGTTTGTGGTATTATAAATATTAATATTATATTAGTATAGATTCAGTTAGATATTATAAGAATGTATAGCTATTCGTCTTTTATACGATAATGATAATTAAATACCTACATTCTTCTTAATCTTCTTTTTCTATACAACCTATCATATATGAAACCTATCATTACCAACTATACCTACTACAAATTGTACGATCGTTCATAGCTTTGCACATTGTCTTGGTTTAGAAAGAAAGAAAGAAAAAATATTTATTGACCCACAAGGATAAGATGTTTACTATGTTAAAATATCCGACATAAGTACTATGAAACATAACCATTAAACTAGTAATAAATAAATAACAGGCCTGTGTCTATGATAAATTATTTATCTAAGACGCAGAACATTTTAAACTATTTAATTAATTTTATGAATACTTACTTCCAATTTCATTCACTAGTATCGGAAGGTTAATTTTACCGAAAAATTTCGATTAGCTTGCAACATTACTCGTGCGCTTGTGTGCGTGTCAGCGAGTGTAATTATATGGTACTCACGCACATATTGGTTGTCAAGTGGCCTACGAGTCGCGAGGATTTTTGTTCGATACTTCGCTTCTAAGCGTAATAATTCAATGCCTAAAGTGGTGTAACGGTGGTTCAAAATTTGTATGGAGAAATTATAAAAGATAGATGTATCAATTCGAAAATTCGCAGTATTACTCCTATCAATAATTATATAAACACGCGTTTTCCCAAATTCCTATCCTATCCTATTATGTATATAAAAGGAAACCGTGAATTCAATCTTGGTGCGAGGCGAACGATTCTTCGAAGTTCTAACGCGTTGATGTTTTTTGATTTTGATTTTACGTGTAATTTATAAATTACTAGCTAATGCCCAGGCTGGTTTGCAATATTTTTTTCTGCCAGAAACCATCCAATAACAATACGACAATTCACTAAAGTTTATCGAAATACCTAGTACCTATGTATGGTATAGAAACGCAAAAGAAAAATAAACAGTTTTTTTTATATAGATTTTTCCAGATGATTATTATTATTCGAATTCGTATGATCATCTTTAAAAAGCATTATTTATTATCATTTATTTTCTAATATTATTTTTGATTACTAATGACTTATACATTCATCCCTCAAGAGGAAGTTCACTAATTTATCAGGACCTTATAATAATAAATAATATACTGGTGTTCACGCGTAGAACGGAACGACCACGACGGCGCCTGTCATCATCGACCAATAAGAACGCAGCATTCAAAAACGTTCACCCCTATATAAGGGCTGCAACGGGCAAATACCGCTCTCTGTTTAAATTTGAATATTATCCTGTAAACATACTGATATACGCACAATAAACCTGTTATAAACTTTGGAAGTGGTCTAATTTCGCATTACTGGAAGACACAATAGTCAGGCTGCCCACCATCCGAGCCCTGCAATCAACACAAGGGTTGAAACTGCATACCTGAACCAATATTTGGACCTTCGTGCGCCGGATCTACCAACAACCAGCAACTGTGGGCCGAGAAACTTCAACGGAACATCCCATCTACAAGAGGATATTCCAGCATCTGAAGCGCATTTTGGTGAGACGAGCCAGCCAGACTATCCTAACCCAGTGTCCATCCCTTTGTGAAACACCGTGCTTAATTTCAGAGTTCTCCGTACATTGGGTCGCGCAGATTCCAGTAGCTGTCCCAGCAGTGTCCCACGAGATCACTGCCAGCTCGACAGGAATCACCTTTGTAACTGTGAGTACTCCAGATTTCTATAAGCCATCATTATGCCAGGTGATAATTTACCATTGCCTTAATTGCCTAAGTCCCCTACGCCTAAAGACAGTAGTTCAAGTAAGCAAGTTACTGACCTTAATAAGCAGAGAGGTGTTGTAAAAAGCCGGTTAACTAAGCTAGAATCTTATGTAAATTTATTTGAAAATCAAGCTATAAGCCGCAGCAAAAGAGCTGAACTCAAGCTACGTTTTAAAGGCGCTTCTAGTTTACTTACAGAGTTTGAGTCAGTACAAGCAAAATTAGATGAAATTCTTCCGGAGTCAGAATTGCAAGAGCAAATTAATATACGTGATTCATTTGAAACAAAGCTATACAGCATACAAGCACAAATACAGTGTATTCTTGATGAAGATGAGGTCGCTGATCAAACTCAGTGTTCAAACAATAAGTTGCAGTCCGTTAAACTACCTACGATCATTTTACCATCATTCAACGGTTCATATGAGCACTGGTTAGAGTTTAGGGATACTTTCATGTCACTAATACATAACTCTCGTGAAATCAGTAACATTCAAAAATTTCATTATTTAAAATCATCATTAAAGGGTAGCGCAGAGTCCGTTATTGATTCACTTGAGTTTTCGGCAAATAATTACTCGGTTGCGTGGGAGCTATTACTGAACCGCTATAATAATAGTAGGCTGCTCGTGCATAATCATGTCAAGGCACTATTTTCTATACAGAATTTGTCTAAGGAATCACCGGCTTTATTACGTAAACTAATTGATAACATTTAAAAAAATATCCGTTCATTGAAATTGCTTGGCGAACCCACCGAACATTGGGATACACTCATCATATATTTGGTTGTTTCTAAGTTAGATTCAGTTACCGAACGCGAGTGGGAACAATATAAAATCACACAACTTTCTACGATAACCGATGATTCCAAATCCAAAGTGAAGGTAGACGATTTATTACGATTTTTGAGAAACAGGGCCGATATTCTAGAAACGCTTGTAGTTACACATAGTAAAGGTACGCACGAGATTAAGAAAATATCTAATAATAGCTCACAACCACAACACACATCAAAATTATTATGTCATCTTGGTACTGAGAAACGCGATCGAAAACCCAAGAAAACCATGCATTAAGTGCAACGCGGATCACCCGTTGTACTCGTGCAAGGCATTTCTTGACGTTAGTTTAGACGAAAAGCTAGTACTAATACGTAATAATCAGTTATGCGAAAACTGTTTGCGCTCTGGACATACAACAGACATTTGTAGATTCGGGCCTTGCAGAAAGTGTAACGAAAAACACAACACGCTTCTACACCGCGACAATACAACTGAGAGTCATAAGCAGGCTAACCATAGTAGCCAAGCTTCACACTCACTACATAAAGAACCAATGTCTTTATGTTCATACGCATCACACAGTGACACGGGCACACACGCGCAGCCCAATTCATTGCAGGTAGATCATGTACATACACACGACACACAATGCACGCAGTCGTCTGTACAGTCTGTTTTGTTATCTACAGCGTTAGTGGAGATCCTTGATAATTTCGGTAATTATCAGGAAGCGCGAATGCTCCTTGACAACGGTAGTCAACGCTGTATTATAACGAAATCTTTATGCAATAGATTAAATACGCCATTAATACAGTCTGCTCATACAATCGAAGGTATAGGTAATTCAGTCACTCAATGCACACAAACATGTGTAGTTACGATAAAATCAAAGATCGACGACTACACGACTCGCTTACACTGTTTGGTGCTACCTAGCATAGCGACGTTAACCACTTCACCTATCGCTAGACCTCATTTACACATACCCGAACATATTACTTTAGCGGATCCCGATTTCTATACATGTTCAACTGTCGACATTCTTTTGGGTGCAGATAGGTTTTGGGATTTGCTTTGTGAAGGAAAAATGCGTCTAGCTAATGGCCCTTTTCTTCATAACAGTAAACTAGGTTGGATTTTATCGGGTCCTATCCTGTCTGATAATCGCTATAGAACACCGATACATTGTCATTTTACACAATCCATAGACACGCAATTATGTAAGTTTTGGGAAATTGAAGAGATTTCGGCAAAAAACAATTTTCAATCTGATGATGATATTGCTATCGAAAATCACTTCAAACAAACAACGACACGTACTCCAATTGGGCGATTTCGGGTGCGCATCCCTTTTAAGGAATCGCCAGAGTCATTAGGTGACACTTATACATTGGCAGAACGTCGCTTCTTATCTTTAGAAAAACGTCTCAATCGCTCATCTACTTATAAACAAATGTATTCAGATTTCATCCACGAGTACATAAACTTAGGTCATATGAGTCCCGCACACACGCACAAGACACCACACTACTTTTTACCTCACCACGGTGTGATACGCGAACACAGCAGCACGACAAAACTACGCGTAGTGTTCGATGCGAGCGCACCGTCGACTACAAATAAATCACTTAATGACATTCAACGAGTAGGACCTCCCATACAAGGAGATTTATTCTCAATTCTTTTAAGATTCCGTGAGCATAAATATGTGGCATGTGCGGACGTAGAAAAAATGTATCGCCAAGTGGGAAGCTGGAGTAAAATCCACGCATAAACAAAGTACACGCGCGAAACATAATCCATTCAATTGGAGCCATAATGGCTCCAAATGACCGCCGCGCTGTCAGTGTACTGACTGGCGTTTTAGTGAGTGGAGCTCTCAGAAAAATTTTAAATATGACGGTTTGTGCAGTAAAATTGTGTCATAATTCATCAGGGAAGAAATATTAGAATTCTGTTGTAATATTCCACAGATAAGCCACTAATTTTATTGCGTAATTCATCTAAAATAACAAAATTCAGAAATAAAAATACTTCACTCAGATTTCGAGCTAAGTGTTGCCAGCTGTTTGTGTGCGAATTTGTGTTGTTTTACGTAATTGATACTGATTTTGTTAGAGTAGGAAGTAGAGTAAGTAATTGAGTCCGATAAGTTGTTTCTTTTACTTATAGCTATTATAACTGACTAGCTGTCCCCCGCGGTTTCACCCGCGTTCTTGGGATAAGTAGCCTATATAATACTCGGGATAATGTAGCTTCATATTAGTGAAATAATTTAGAATCAGACTGGTAGTTTTACACAGTAGTAGTTTTACAGGTAGTTTTTTTTACAGAGATTGACCCGTTTAAACAAAAAACTCTTCCGGTTTGTGGTATTATAAATATTAATATTATATTAGTATAGATTCAGTTAGATATTATAAGAATGTATAGCTATTCGTCTTTTATACGATAATGATAATTAAATACCTACATTCTTCTTAATCTTCTTTTTCTATACAACCTATCATATATGAAACCTATCATTACCAACTATACCTACTACAAATTGTACGATCGTTCATAGCTTTGCACATTGTCTTGGTTTAGAAAGAAAGAAAGAAAAAATATTTATTGACCCACAAGGATAAGATGTTTACTATGTTAAAATATCCGACATAAGTACTATGAAACATAACCATTAAACTAGTAATAAATAAATAACAGGCCTGTGTCTATGATAAATTATTTATCTAAGACGCAGAACATTTTAAACTATTTAATTAATTTTATGAATACTTACTTCCAATTTCATTCACTAGTATCGGAAGGTTAATTTTACCGAAAAATTTCGATTAGCTTGCAACATTACTCGTGCGCTTGTGTGCGTGTCAGCGAGTGTAATTATATGGTACTCACGCACATATTGGTTGTCAAGTGGCCTACGAGTCGCGAGGATTTTTGTTCGATACTTCGCTTCTAAGCGTAATAATTCAATGCCTAAAGTGGTGTAACGGTGGTTCAAAATTTGTATGGAGAAATTATAAAAGATAGATGTATCAATTCGAAAATTCGCAGTATTACTCCTATCAATAATTATATAAACACGCGTTTTCCCAAATTCCTATCCTATCCTATTATGTATATAAAAGGAAACCGTGAATTCAATCTTGGTGCGAGGCGAACGATTCTTCGAAGTTCTAACGCGTTGATGTTTTTTGATTTTGATTTTACGTGTAATTTATAAATTACTAGCTAATGCCCAGGCTGGTTTGCAATATTTTTTTCTGCCAGAAACCATCCAATAACAATACGACAATTCACTAAAGTTTATCGAAATACCTAGTACCTATGTATGGTATAGAAACGCAAAAGAAAAATAAACAGTTTTTTTTATATAGATTTTTCCAGATGATTATTATTATTCGAATTCGTATGATCATCTTTAAAAAGCATTATTTATTATCATTTATTTTCTAATATTATTTTTGATTACTAATGACTTATACATTCATCCCTCAAGAGGAAGTTCACTAATTTATCAGGACCTTATAATAATAAATAATATACTGGTGTTCACGCGTAGAACGGAACGACCACGACGGCGCCTGTCATCATCGACCAATAAGAACGCAGCATTCAAAAACGTTCACCCCTATATAAGGGCTGCAACGGGCAAATACCGCTCTCTGTTTAAATTTGAATATTATCCTGTAAACATACTGATATACGCACAATAAACCTGTTATAAACTTTGGAAGTGGTCTAATTTCGCATTACTGGAAGACACAATAGTCAGGCTGCCCACCATCCGAGCCCTGCAATCAACACAAGGGTTGAAACTGCATACCTGAACCAATATTTGGACCTTCGTGCGCCGGATCTACCAACAACCAGCAACTGTGGGCCGAGAAACTTCAACGGAACATCCCATCTACAAGAGGATATTCCAGCATCTGAAGCGCATTTTGGTGAGACGAGCCAGCCAGACTATCCTAACCCAGTGTCCATCCCTTTGTGAAACACCGTGCTTAATTTCAGAGTTCTCCGTACATTGGGTCGCGCAGATTCCAGTAGCTGTCCCAGCAGTGTCCCACGAGATCACTGCCAGCTCGACAGGAATCACCTTTGTAACTGTGAGTACTCCAGATTTCTATAAGCCATCATTATGCCAGGTGATAATTTACCATTGCCTTAATTGCCTAAGTCCCCTACGCCTAAAGACAGTAGTTCAAGTAAGCAAGTTACTGACCTTAATAAGCAGAGAGGTGTTGTAAAAAGCCGGTTAACTAAGCTAGAATCTTATGTAAATTTATTTGAAAATCAAGCTATAAGCCGCAGCAAAAGAGCTGAACTCAAGCTACGTTTTAAAGGCGCTTCTAGTTTACTTACAGAGTTTGAGTCAGTACAAGCAAAATTAGATGAAATTCTTCCGGAGTCAGAATTGCAAGAGCAAATTAATATACGTGATTCATTTGAAACAAAGCTATACAGCATACAAGCACAAATACAGTGTATTCTTGATGAAGATGAGGTCGCTGATCAAACTCAGTGTTCAAACAATAAGTTGCAGTCCGTTAAACTACCTACGATCATTTTACCATCATTCAACGGTTCATATGAGCACTGGTTAGAGTTTAGGGATACTTTCATGTCACTAATACATAACTCTCGTGAAATCAGTAACATTCAAAAATTTCATTATTTAAAATCATCATTAAAGGGTAGCGCAGAGTCCGTTATTGATTCACTTGAGTTTTCGGCAAATAATTACTCGGTTGCGTGGGAGCTATTACTGAACCGCTATAATAATAGTAGGCTGCTCGTGCATAATCATGTCAAGGCACTATTTTCTATACAGAATTTGTCTAAGGAATCACCGGCTTTATTACGTAAACTAATTGATAACATTTAAAAAAATATCCGTTCATTGAAATTGCTTGGCGAACCCACCGAACATTGGGATACACTCATCATATATTTGGTTGTTTCTAAGTTAGATTCAGTTACCGAACGCGAGTGGGAACAATATAAAATCACACAACTTTCTACGATAACCGATGATTCCAAATCCAAAGTGAAGGTAGACGATTTATTACGATTTTTGAGAAACAGGGCCGATATTCTAGAAACGCTTGTAGTTACACATAGTAAAGGTACGCACGAGATTAAGAAAATATCTAATAATAGCTCACAACCACAACACACATCAAAATTATTATGTCATCTTGGTACTGAGAAACGCGATCGAAAACCCAAGAAAACCATGCATTAAGTGCAACGCGGATCACCCGTTGTACTCGTGCAAGGCATTTCTTGACGTTAGTTTAGACGAAAAGCTAGTACTAATACGTAATAATCAGTTATGCGAAAACTGTTTGCGCTCTGGACATACAACAGACATTTGTAGATTCGGGCCTTGCAGAAAGTGTAACGAAAAACACAACACGCTTCTACACCGCGACAATACAACTGAGAGTCATAAGCAGGCTAACCATAGTAGCCAAGCTTCACACTCACTACATAAAGAACCAATGTCTTTATGTTCATACGCATCACACAGTGACACGGGCACACACGCGCAGCCCAATTCATTGCAGGTAGATCATGTACATACACACGACACACAATGCACGCAGTCGTCTGTACAGTCTGTTTTGTTATCTACAGCGTTAGTGGAGATCCTTGATAATTTCGGTAATTATCAGGAAGCGCGAATGCTCCTTGACAACGGTAGTCAACGCTGTATTATAACGAAATCTTTATGCAATAGATTAAATACGCCATTAATACAGTCTGCTCATACAATCGAAGGTATAGGTAATTCAGTCACTCAATGCACACAAACATGTGTAGTTACGATAAAATCAAAGATCGACGACTACACGACTCGCTTACACTGTTTGGTGCTACCTAGCATAGCGACGTTAACCACTTCACCTATCGCTAGACCTCATTTACACATACCCGAACATATTACTTTAGCGGATCCCGATTTCTATACATGTTCAACTGTCGACATTCTTTTGGGTGCAGATAGGTTTTGGGATTTGCTTTGTGAAGGAAAAATGCGTCTAGCTAATGGCCCTTTTCTTCATAACAGTAAACTAGGTTGGATTTTATCGGGTCCTATCCTGTCTGATAATCGCTATAGAACACCGATACATTGTCATTTTACACAATCCATAGACACGCAATTATGTAAGTTTTGGGAAATTGAAGAGATTTCGGCAAAAAACAATTTTCAATCTGATGATGATATTGCTATCGAAAATCACTTCAAACAAACAACGACACGTACTCCAATTGGGCGATTTCGGGTGCGCATCCCTTTTAAGGAATCGCCAGAGTCATTAGGTGACACTTATACATTGGCAGAACGTCGCTTCTTATCTTTAGAAAAACGTCTCAATCGCTCATCTACTTATAAACAAATGTATTCAGATTTCATCCACGAGTACATAAACTTAGGTCATATGAGTCCCGCACACACGCACAAGACACCACACTACTTTTTACCTCACCACGGTGTGATACGCGAACACAGCAGCACGACAAAACTACGCGTAGTGTTCGATGCGAGCGCACCGTCGACTACAAATAAATCACTTAATGACATTCAACGAGTAGGACCTCCCATACAAGGAGATTTATTCTCAATTCTTTTAAGATTCCGTGAGCATAAATATGTGGCATGTGCGGACGTAGAAAAAATGTATCGCCAAGTGGGAAGCTGGAGTAAAATCCTGCAAACATCATCTTCGACGCGTAGTAGGAAATGCACATTTAACATACGAGGAATTCAGCACGGTGTTAACACAAATTGAAGCTGTCCTGAACTCCCGTCCATTAACTCCTATGTCCGCAGATCCACTTGACTTTGTTCCCCTTAGCCCTGCTCATTTTCTGGTTGGCCGTCCACTGACCGCTCCTGTCTTCGCTGTCATGGAAGACAAGCAGATGCACCAGCTCACACGTTACGAGAGGGTGGAGAAGATACGACAGCATTTCTGGACCCGCTGGTCGAAGGAATACATTTCAGAACTTCAAACCAGGACGAAGTGGAACAACAACAAAGAGGACAATTTGCCGCCATTAAAATGGCTTTTGGGCCGCATTATTAATACTGTTCCAGGCAGGGATGGTATATCCAGGGTGGCTGATATCCAGACATCATCAGGAGTCAAGAGACGAGCATTCTCCAAGATCTGCCCACTTCCGGTATCCGATGACCAATCAAACTAACTTCAAGTGTTGGAAGACGGAGCTTCCAACGTCCGGGGGCATGTTCACGCGTAGAACGGAACGACCACGACGGCGCCTGTCATCATCGACCAATAAGAACGCAGCATTCAAAAACGTTCACCCCTATATAAGGGCTGCAACGGGCAAATACCGCTCTCTGTTTAAATTTGAATATTATACTGTAAACATACTGATATACGCACAATAAACCTGTTATAAACTTTGGAAGTGGTCTAATTTCGCATTACTGGAAGACACAATAGTCAGGCTGCCCACCATCCGAGCCCTGCAATCAACACAAGGGTTGAAACTGCATACCTGAACCAACAACTGGTTTCAGATTGAGTTACGCATATGAAATTATTCCGGATATCTGATAGTTTCGGATAGTTTCAGTTACGGATATTAGTTTTTTAAGGAATTTTAGAAAGAAAATACATATATTGCATTATTATTATTATATATTGTTACATTGAATATTATTATTATTGCGCTCCGCCTCGACCCCGGCGCAGTGGTCGCGCACGTCACACCCCGAAGTATTGAGATATCATTTGACCTGGCTCCCGCTACTTCCCCTCCTCTCCATATTTTAGATTAATATAGTAACATATAGATTCAAAGGAAGACAAAGATTCTTCATCTAACTTAATTATTTTAAGTCATACATTACATGAGTAGGTACAGCTTAGATGTTTTTTTAATAATGATTTTACAAGCTTTTATTTAATTTGCAATGTATGTATGTATGTTTGTTCGGGTGGAATCTTGCAGATCGAATTTCACCCACTTTCAGTGGTCGGATTGACTTGATATTTGGTATACATTAATATATTGGATGACAGTGCAAGTACAGTCAACAAAAAGTACAGTCACTCAAAAAAAGCTTGTACAAAAATGAATTTTTTAACAAAGACCTTATTATTTTTACATAACGTTGAGTAAAATTTTACAAAACAATATTTACATAAGTCAATTGTATTTAAAATGTCTGAATGCCGTATTTTAGATATCTATATGTACAAGTAAGATAACGGGTTGATCTCATTACTTGTTGCATGTACTCATTTGTGATGTAAGTTATGTAATTTGTCATATTTCAACAGTTGTTCTCTATCATGTCTCCATTTATATTAATCTTAACTATATTATTTTTTTGTGTTGTAAGCGGTATGTATAATTGCCATCTATTTGTTTATGTTATAAATAAATAATTTCTTTTGATTTCGTATTCTTTCTAATCAGATGGAAAGAAAAGATATAGATCTGACTATAAATATCTCAGTGAAATAGATGCATGGTTAAAATTTCAAAAGATCCCAATAGACTGGAATGAAGCGAGACTCAGATGTCGTTTGGAAGGTAAAATATAATTTTTATAAACGTTTTTAGTTTTAGCTTTTTTTAATTTGAATGCTGCAACTAAGATTTTATTTTAATAGCAGAATAGCAACTTGTGAGAGAGCTATTTCATCAATTTATACATTTTATATTGTTGTGAAAAACTGAAACGCTTTATTTCCAACAAATATGTACCACCATGGGACCCGAAGCTTGTCCTTATCTCTATTCTCTGGAGATCAGCAGGCGGGGAGCTTTTTCCGCTAACGCATCAGTATTAATTAAATTAATTATTAATTATTGTGCATATTAATTGCGTATTAATTGTGCATACATGCACAATTAATAACGGTGAAGGCATATCAACGCTTAGGTTTTGTGTTGCGTAACTCGAACTTACTGTCAATAAATGCTACTCGGGTTTTATATGCAGCTTTGGTAAGAAGTATACTGGAGACCAATACAGTGGTCTGGAGTCCACATGAAAATAAATATATTCTTATGTTGGAACAGGTCCAAAAGAAATTTCTCCGAAACCTTTATAAAAAAATATACCACTATTATCCATATTTATACCCTACATTATTTCTCCAAGGTCAGTTAGGATATGATTCACTTGAATTAAGGAGAAACGTCCACCTTGTGAGATTCTTCGTAGGCTTAATAAGAAATAGTGTAGATTGCATGGATCTGTTAGCTAAGACACTGATGTTATTTGTGCCTAACAATTACGTGCGGGCTCGCAGACACCGGCTGCTGGCGGTGAGCGCGCCGCGCACGCTCCACCGCCGACACTCGCCCGTGCACAGCGCAATGCTTTTTATAAACTCTCTGCTGGAGGACGCACCTCACTGTGACTTGTTTGTGACAGGAATGGTACGATTGATGAATGAATGGAAAAGAATGTTAGAACGATGAATGGAATATTTTAATGCTATATATATTTTATATATTTTAATGATAATGTTTTTTTTTGTTCTTGTAGCGTTTTGGCTGTTTTATAATGCTGTTAAGCTGCAAAACTAATAAATAATTAAATAAATAAATAAAATAAATAAATCAGCTTGGCTATCTAAAGAGGAAACGCTGTCAGCCTTTTGGGAATCTTGCCGTTAATCGGAAGCAGCGGCATTTTCTATATATAGATTGTAATGTGAAAATCTAGTTAAATTACCTTGGTATAGGCCGATATAAATAATGAGGTCGATTGATATAATTTATAGTATAATTTCCAGGTGGAATCATAGCTTCGCCAACAACAGTGGCTCTTAAGAAAGCAATGATAGACTTGTTAGAGGAGAACCAGGTAGAATATGCTTATACTGGTATCCATTCCTTTTTCTCTGATGGAGACTATTATTCCACTGAAGGTTTGTACATAATTGCCAAATCAGGCAAATTAAAGAAAATAATAATTGTTTTTTAATCATGTAAAGGCTTGTTTTTAACTGCTATCTCATTATAATTGTTACTCTCAAAATGTTACTGTAGGATTGAAGCTTTGTATCAAATCAACTAATAATTAATTAAATGCAATATTTTTCTAGGAATTCCTTTACAACAGATACCGTACAATTTGAGTGTCAATCAAATGGAGTATAACAGAGACAAAAAATGTATTGTAATATATAAGGACGGAACATTGAATGTATTTACATGTACTGAACTTATGCATTACATATGCTATAAGAAATTTAAAAAGCATGACATCTTGACTTCATGCGGTACTATCGATCCGGGTGAGTTCAGTATAATGTTCCTTTTTTTTTCATTCATATATTTAATTACTAAAAACAAGACATTCATTATTTGCTTGAAATACAGCAGTGGTAAGTACCTCAACGTATAGAGAATGAACGCTGACAGCGATAACAGATACAAGCTTAAAACATCACTCTATCTATCCACTCATCTCAGACCTCAGGTCCAACTTCCATAGAGATTTGACCCGTAGTGATTTTCAATTTTTTTTCAGACTATTACCTTGATTCTCGCACTGGAAACTGCTATAAATTCCATAAGACACCAAGAACATGGTCACGTGCATTTATGACTTGTTCAAGTGAAGGTGGCTACCTTGCCATTATCAACAGTGAGACTGAGGCACAAGTCATCAGAGATATATATCCTAGAAACCCGGATGATAGTATTGTTGGGATTACACTTCTCATGCGAAGAGACGTTGCCTTTATTGGCTTCAATGATTTGTTTGAGCATGGGGATTGGTTGACTGTACAAGGTCTTTTTTTATTTATTTCATTCCATTTTTCAAGTAGTAGAACAATAAGTTCCATTGTTTAAAAATATTATTCTTTCAAACCAGTATTAACCCAAAGAAGCGCAATGACAATCATTTTGGTTGAAATATATTCCGCCAATTTTCCACTGCCGACAATGCCCTCTGATTGGCTAAGTCAAGGACACATGCACTCTGATTGGCCAAATCAAAAACACATGATGCAGTGATTGGTACTTACTGTTCAAAATCAGTGACAAATCACTGACTAGTTGCGTAATTTAATTGTTCAGTATTACTTTTGTAAGAGAATTTTTCATTGTTGTAAAGTCAGTTTTATTTGTCACACAATAAAATGAACTATAAGCCATTGCTATAAGTTTAATTTTGATGTTTTTTCCTGAATTAAGATTTTATTTTAGGTGAAACCTTAAAGGAAGCTGGCTATGACAGTTTTACATCGGGTGAGCCGAACAACACAACATACGGTGAATTCTGTGGTTCAGTAACCCGAGATGGTTTGTTGAACGATTTGTGGTGCGACAGTCCGTTCCCGTTCATCTGCGAAAAGACTCCGGATAGTCTTAACTATGGTGATGAAAAATTTTAAGACATTTTTTTGAATAAAAATTATAATAGTAAGAAAGCATTTTTTATCATCAAATACAATTCTGTAGTGTAATAATATAATAAATACAGTGAAAAAACGAACCGAGCCATATTAAATTGCCCTACAGCCTTGATTATTTATAAGTTTATTTTCTACATATAGATTGTATCTTGTATATGTCACCGTATTTTTGTGAAAACCGTTAGTTTATAATCTACCTAGCGAGATTGTAAACTTTCGATAAATTTTGAACTGTACCGTGCTGCTTACAATATAACGTATTCATTTTCGATATTTTATAATCTATCCATGTCAAACCGTCATATTGTGAACCGTCCCTAATTGGTCTATCTTAGCAGTAGTTCGTTCTGTTTCCATAGAGTTCGAAAACAAACATAGGAGTTAAATAAAAAATGTTTATTCCATTTAATTGTTTGAGATCAAAATTAAATATGTTAATTTATATATTTTCTTAAGAAACAATAAAAACAATCAACAACGTTACGTATGGCCAAAGATGGCGACACATGACGTTCAACCAATCAGCGCGCAAGGTGCGTTCCGACACATTCAAGTATCATGCCAGTTCACAGTATGACGGTTTGTCATGGATAGATTATAAACTATCGGAAATTAATGCGTTATATTGTAAACAGTATGATACAATTCACAATTTATCGGCAGTTTACAATCTCGCTACATAGATTATAAACTAACGTGTTCAAAATATTACGGTGACATAATATGTGAATAAATAACTGTATTTATAACAAAATATGTCTAAAAATAATACAATTTATCATTATATCGTACTTGTTGTACAATATACAACAGCCATTAAAGTATCTTATGAGATAATGTACCGCGTCATTGAATTATTATGTGTTTTGTTTATTTCTTGTACTGCTTGTACTTCGCAGTTTCGCTCTAGCTTTATGAAAATGAAGTCCACATTAACATATCTTGTGCTGTTATATGGTGTTGGTTTATTAGGTAAGTTTGTATTTTATTTCTCGAAGAAAATAAGGTGTTGTGAGGTAAAATTCTTAATTCCAAGACAATATTTATAGTTCTAAATTGTAATTGTATTTTGGAGTAAAAAAATTGTTTTAAAAAAATCTGCTTCTAAATAATATTCTTTTTTGGTTACTTGAAGTCGTACGAAATTAATTATGGTCAATTAACTATCTTTTTATATGCGACCTTTGTACTATTGTCCAAATGTATACCATATACAAATTCTATAAATGCTATCAAAATTGAGTATACCAATGACAAAAAACCAATAATAAGAAGTATCAAACATTAATTTTGATATTGGAAATTAAATCTTATACCTAACATCTAGGATTCAGATTCAACTGTTTCAAGCTTGGCTCTGTTGATTGATATTGTCGCATGGAGCCCAGTTTGAAATTGCATTTTTTTTTTTATGTACAAAACGCTCCACACTTCTTTTTTTAATAGGTGCCAAACGTTATCGATGCGACTACACATATTTCAAATCGATTGACACATGGTTTAAGTTTCAAGAAATACCGGCTAATTGGGACGAAGCAAGACTAAGATGTCACCTGGAAGGTAAAACTTCTTAAAAATATTTTATATTCGACTGGCTAATGTATAGCGTGCTTTGCAACGCTATTTTTTGACAGAGATATTGAGAGCTTGCGTAAAAGAACTCACCAAAGATTCATCGCAATCGGATAAATGGTATAGGAATGCATACATTACAGACACATGAATATTGATTATTATACACTCACCGGCATAGAAGCTCGAAATTTCACACAATATAGGTGTTTTCAGCAAAAGGTACCCAGAATATTTCTTGAACTTTTTATTTAAAAAAACCAGAATGTTTGCTATAAAATAAAATGTCTGTTTGTTTTTACTTTATCCAATATACTTATTATTTATCTCGGGATCGAAGGTTAAATAATATATTAAATCTTTTTCATCGTCAAGTGAAGTCAAAACATCACGTTCTTTTATCAGAGTAAGATTGTTTTAAAAAAGCCGTTCCAATACAAGTTGGACGCGGTTTCACCCGGGATGAAAACTAGACATTTTTTTTCAGGGATGAAATTTCGGATCCGGATATATAATAAATAAATAAATAAATATGAATAATATATTACCGGTTTCAGATACGGTTACGGATATGAAATTATTTCGGATATCCGATAGTTTCGGAGAGTTCCATCCGATATTAAGAAATTTTAAAGGGGAAATACAAAGCTCCTTTCCGTAATTATTCGAAACCTTATCAGATTCGATGACGATTTTGAATAGATTTTTATTTCGGATATCCGATAATTTCAGTTACAGTTATGATTACGAAGCTCCATAACATCTCTGCTTTTTTCTATGTAATAAGCTAACTGCATGCCAAGTTATATCAAGATTTTTTTTTTTTTATTAATGGGCTTCATGCCCGTCCATAAAGGACGATGACGAACCGTAAGATGGAAAAAACTTACCCAGAAGAAACCCTCTCTGGCCTTGAAAGTCCCTAGATTGTAAGAGTCTGGAAACACAAATGCCCGAAGCAAGTTCCACTCCCTTGCTGTCCGCATGATAAATGAGCATGCAATTGCTGTATCCGTATTTTTGTTAAGTCAACAACGTTCGGATCTCCCGGCGGCATATAAGCAAAATCTACTAACTGAGTTTTGAATGTGGCTTCTGATTGGTCATTATACTCCCATAGTCGACTTTTTCTACAAAATCCACCAATTTAGTATGTGGTAGGTTTTTTTCAATATTTAAATGTTTTTTTTTTAAATATTAGACGCAACGACTGCTTGCGTAAAAATGTCTTAAAATCTTCCGAGTTTCTGCCTACGGTTCTAAGAACCCGGAAACCAACTCCCCATAATGTTGGTAACGCTAAGTTTCATTAGTGACATCACATCCTACCGCTCGCCAAGGGCAGAGATGCAACTGATCTCACACTCCTAACTAAAATTCTTCAGGGTGCCATTTAATCATCTGATTTATTGTCTATTATCCAGATACAACTACCTAAATTGAGATCGAATAAACAAACTCACTTTTGCATTAATATTAATGTATCCGTCTATAAAGCTGGAAAGAAGGAGAAAGGAAAGGAGGAGACGCAGCTCACGCAGCAAGAATGCTCGCTTAACTTTTTATATAAGACGTTCCCATATGGGACTTATCTAAAGAGAAAATTGTGTAAATTAAATTTCAAACTTTTGATATTTGTTGACTAATATAAAAATTCCAGGTGGAAACATGGCTTCGCCTACAACGCCAGACTTAAGACAAGCAATGATGCAGTTATTGAGGCAAAACGGAATTGATTGTCCAACGTACACTGGAATCCACGCCACTTTTTCAAGAGGAGATTTTTATTCGATTGAAGGTTTGAACATTTGTAGCAATATACAAACCACTTTTTGAATCAAAACGGAAAAAAAACTAACTCGGACTCGCTCACCAGGGTGCCGGCCTTCCTTGGACGTAATATATTTCTTGGTATAAAACTGTGCTAGTAAATGTTGTTCTATTTTTCCTATAATATTTACATCATTTTTAACCGACTTCAAAAAAAGGAGGAGGTTCTCAATTCGAATGTTTTTTTTTTTTATGTTTGTTACCTCATAACTCCGTCATTTATTAACCGATTTGGAAAATTCTTTTTTTATTTGAAAGGGTACGCTTGCCGTTGGGTCCCATTGTCATCAGATCAGGATTTCATTACTTCTTAGTGTACTATGAAATCGGTTTAAGGTTTTTGTAAAACAGTCCAATTATTTATTACTATTAGATACTATTTCAGATTATCGAAAAGGGATAGTATGTTTTTTGCCACTGTCACCTATGGACATAAGTAATACAAAGGATTAAAAAAATATATAATTTCAAGTGTCACAATCATTACTTAGATGGAGAATCGGTGAAGGTACGTTAGTCAATAGGCAAACTACTGTCGGAGTATTTATAGGACTTAAGTGGCTTCCAACTGGATTCACGACTATCACAATGATGGCCAGAACCATTCGTTTCCGTTCTTTTCGAAACCACCCATCAGGATACCGTCCTCACCGGTGATTACAAAATTGTTAATCGATTAAAAACGGATAATCCACAAGTTACAATAGATACGTTTCTAGACTATAATTTAGATTTATTTGTATATTCTTTAGAAGAGAAAAATAATTATTTTCAGGTGTACCCCTTCGAAAGATAAACTACACTTGGGCGAAGGGTGAACCAGACAACTACAACAATAAAGATAGCTGTATTGTGATTCTGCCGGACGGCACATTCGCAGACTACAATTGTGATGAAACTCTTCCATACATTTGCTATAAAAAGTTGAAGAAAACTGAGATTATAACCGAATGCGGCACTATTGACACGGGTAAGATTAGGATGATTCCATCACATTTTTTCCTTTAATCTGTTGAAATAGTTAAATGAGAACATGAATGTAAGCTATCCTTATTGAGAGTCGAAACGTGGTCGAAACTAAACGATGTCGTATGGAAATATGCTATATATTCTGCTAATTCCATGCCCAGGCGAGAACACAGAAAACATTATGACATTGCCAAATAATGTGAAATATATTTTCCAGATTATACTCTGGATCGGCGTACAGGAAGCTGTTACAAATTCCACAAGGAGCCAAAAACCTGGTCACATGGTCAAATGGCCTGTTCTGCTGAAGGTGGCTACCTCACCATCATTAACAGCGAAACTGAAGCTCAAGTCATCAGAGAAATCTGCATTAAAAACCCTCCTGAATCCATACTAGGATATTTTCGGAAAGATATTATTTTCGTTGGGTTTCATGATTGGAGGGAGCGTGGGGAGTGGCTGACTATTCATGGTAATATATATCATCATCATCATCATCATCAGCCTATAATGTCCCACTGCTGAGCACAGGCTTCCTTTCACAAATAAAGGTGAAAGAGAATGGGCAATACTCCACCACGCGGGCCCACTGCGGATCGGTGGAGGTAGGCTAGTGGTCATCCTACTGTTGCAATTTTTCAAGCCGCCTAGTAGGCATCCAACTAGCTTAACGACTATCACAATTAAGTGATAACTGGGACCAACGGCTTTACGTGCCTTCCGAAGCACGGAAACGCTCGATTTGAAATACCACTAGGCGGTCACTCATCCAGGTATCGACCACGACAGGCTATATATACTATATATATTTTTTTAATTAGGCTTGTGTGGCAGCTAGGCATATTAGATTAGAAGAGTGCTAAGCTTATATGAAGCTTGGACCATGGCTCGATCTAATCAGGACTCTAACATCTTAGATGTGAAACGCAAATTTAACGCTGCTTCGCATATCCCATCGGGAGGTCTATCGAAGTTACTTTCTCTGGACGTCAATAAACCAAGTAGGCTAGACGGCGGCGGCAATAAGGCGGTTAACACACAAACACGCGTGTGCGCATGTTTCTCCACATGTAGGTGCGTGATCTGTATGAACGCGCGTGGATGCATTTTCTGTGTTGGACTGTGCGTCTTTTCTATACAAACGGAGATACTTACAAGCAACGTTAAAACACGCATTCACGCGCTACGCTGCGTGGTGCGGGGCAGTGTGTTAACCGCCTTAACCGCCTAAGTATCGCCAACCCTAGATGTGGTGAAATCATTCGATCGAGGCTGGCACCAGGGTCTTCTTTTAACGAAATTATCAGCGAGCGTTTGGACTTAACCCGAGGGGTTAGGCAAATAGGTCGCTAGTTTTTTGGCCAGAAGATGGATAAAAGTATTGATTTATTATTTGGAATAGTTTTAAATATTTCTCATCCAAACATATTGCAAACGAAAAATTATAAAATATTTTTATTTTCTTTGCAAATGGGGCCGTAGTGGGAAACCGGAATTTCAAAGTAGATATGGCTAAACATTTGAATTTAAACCATTTATTTGTTCATAGTGTGTGAATATCATAATGAATTTACAAATGAAGCCCTCATTTAGAAATTGCAAAAAAGGTTTTTATTTTCCAAAATATGCGTAGCTTTTGATTCATGATTTGAAATGACAAAAAAATCTTATCTCTGAAGTTCGCTATGCGATAACAATTATTTAAATATTAAAGAAAAATAGAGCGATATTTCTAACTAGAACAGTTTTTTCGAAAAAAAGTACCGCTTTTCCTTCACAAATAAACTAAGTAATGCGGTCGTTAAAATTTTGCAAATTAGCTCACTTTAGTTAAGAGTCGCGTCAGAGCGTCAACACCAACTTTATAGATAGGCTTCAGAACCGGGTGAAACAATGATTACACTGAGATGTGTACAGCTAGAGGGCTTGCGATAAACTGACTGTCCCAAAAGCAATACGCTCCGTTATTCACGTTATAGTCAAATCAGTGTTGTTACTATTACGCATACCCTCATTAACTCTGCTATTGACGTTATAGTGAAATCAGTGTTGCTACTATTTCACTCAACTCACGATTAATCTACGGTACAAACCATGATAATATCATAATCCAACCCAGTCCAACCAACGATTTAACTCTCCGGTACATATATTAATAATAGCCTAATAGAAAACATATAAATTATTGCTAACCGCCAATAGGACAAGCTCCTTACAAATTTGCCCATTGTCCATTAGAACAAGACTGCTCGCTCGCTGTGTGTACAGTAGTGAACGTGGAACTTGGAACTCAGAACTCTAGAACTCTTCTCTTTAGGATACTGTCATTGTCAAACAGCCTTATCACCCTATCGCGATGCGGTCAAGTCGGGGAACAAGCTCTCAACCGGAGATTGGAATCGGACTCAATTTATTGATTACACACAATGATATTATAAGTAAAGAGGTACATAAGTTACGTACACAAGATTTGAACTTCATGAATGGCACACTGTCATAATGACGTGTCGTTGACTCTCTGTCGCGACTCGTAACTAAAGTGACCTAACTAGCACAGTATTAAAGTGCCCCTCGCGGAGCGCTTATAACTTATCTACCTCTTTTACTTAACAACTTACATAGCGTTTTATGAGTAAGAAGCTTATTAAATATTTTTTGTCCTGCAGGTCAAACTCTCGCCGAAGCGGGCTATGCAAAGTTTGGACCAGGTGAACCAAACAACGGTACGACTGGTGAATATTGCGGTTCAATCTACCGTTCGGCCTTGTTCAACGACCTTTGGTGCGAAGATAGTTTCAATTTTATTTGCGAGAAGGATCTGGATAGTTTGCTCTGCGATGATGATTTATGAAAGATATACGTGTTTTGAAGAATATAAATAAAGTTTAATATGGTAGTGAAAGCTATTTATTCAATAAAGTCCCATGAACCATTGATGGCCAAAGCTACTGAAGAACCACCGGTCTCCTGTCACCTCAGTATTTTGAATAAAATAATAAAAGAAATATATCCCATGACTGAATGTGTTAAAGCTAGTGCAATGGTTATGATTGTGACGCAACTAATTCAAATCCAAGATTGTATCGTAGGGCTAACTCATAATTACTTATTATTTTTTCTTCATGGTGTTGTGGCTGCTCCTATAGTAAGCGGAAGTTGTTTGTGTCCAGCAGCTTCCAATCCCACGATAATCTTACATACACACATACAGAACACACACACACATGAATAAACACGTATACATACATCTACACGCACTGTGTGCGTTTCGTATTTTTCCTTTCAACATATCGAGGATGAAATAACCTGGAAGACCTCAACACGAGCCAATTTTTGCTTAAAAGGAGATCCCAAAAAACGATTTTAAGCTAAACTTTTGAAAACAACTTCATATGTAAGGCGGTTAATACTCTGCCACACACCACGCAGCGTAGCGCGTAAATGCGTCTCTTAACTTTGCTTGTAAGTATCTCCGTTTGTATAGAAAAGACGCATAGTCCAACACACAGAAAATGCATCCACGCGCGTTCATGCAGATCACGCGCCTACATGCGTCTCGGCCCGCACCTACGTGCGTAGGTGCGCGGCGAGACGCAAGGTATGGCACACCGAGTCTCGTAGTGCCGTGCGTGATTTTGTATGGAATGAGTCAGAGCGGTGAATCCACAAAACACAACTACGCGCGTGAGTGCGTAAAAAACCCACACGATGATGCAGATCTGCACTCCCGCAAGTACGCGCGTAGGTGCGTGTCACGCTGCATACTGCTGCATCTGTGGGCGGGAGCACCTGGATACCAATTTGGGCCTTTAGACTTAGTTCAGTGACGTGCCAATAGAATTATTGACGATCCCGAACTCCTAAGCGATTTAGAATCTCTTAGTTTTCAGGAGAAACTTTGCCTCCTTGTGTGTTCTACCGCTTGTACACACGGCTACCGATCAAGCTATTATTTCCAGTATAAGCTGAGCTCCCATTGTACGGAAACGATGTGTAGCCGTGCGTACATAGGAGTGTTTTCAAGAATTGTTTGACCTGATACCTCCTGTATTGTGTGGTTTCAAAGGATCTTCCTATCGCGGAAGCTAATGTTGTGGAATGAGCTCAAAAACAAATTCTGGGAATCAAACACTTTCAAGAGTATACAGAATGAATTTTTTTTTCTAGCCGGTATGGGCAAGTTAGAAACAGGTCTTAGAGAAAAACTTTTAGTGTAAAAAGTAAAAAATATTTTTTATAATTCTGTGTGCCTGACTAACCTCGGAAATGTGCCATCTCGAAATCTTCAACTTGTATAATATTCTGATAATACCTACTTGAGGGTGGTCTTCGTTGCCAATTCCATGTATATTACCTCATTTCCGCTTCCGGCCTCGTTTGTATCCCTACTCAATGGATAGACAATCTGCTAATGGTCTGTTTTATAAGGAAGCTTTATAATATTTGCGATTTGTAATATAGATATGTAAGACTATCTAATACATAATAATTAAACTTAAATCGTATGGAAGCCAATATTTGGGAAATTTTGGTATCTCTATTATCTATATAATAATTGTGTTTAATATCTGTTTCTTTTTTCAAGCGTCACTCAAAAACTAAAAGAGCGATCGCGATGAAATTTGCCGACACTTCGTTCACGTCATTCTGGAGTACGAGGGAGTAGCTGAAGAATACGCATCCCAGTGATGAAGTTCCGCGAGGCCTGTGGTCATCTCAGGAGAGCCTTGCACTTTTGGTTGGAACTAGGCTAGCCAAACTTTCACCAAAACCTTTTTGGGCTCTTGGGTCACATGCGGCCTATTTGCAGAAAGAAGAGCGTACAGTAAATACAGTAAAACATGAGTTTTACTGTATTTACTGTACGCTCTTATATTATACTCGCCTCTTTTATCCGGCCTTCGATCAACCAAACCTCTACGTTATCCGAGACAACGGACTAATCCGAGCACTCCGCATTAATTGAGGTTCATGCTCGAATAATACTGAAAAACTCGGATAAAATGGATGAAGCTACTATACGCGCTTAGTATTTTGCGATTGCTATATTCTTTAGTGATTTTTTATTACCTTTTCAGATACATAAAGAAACAATTAAAATTTTAGCTTTTTTTTTATTTCTTCCGTATCTGAGTTTTCAGTTAACCGAGGTACCTCCTTCCCACACTAATTCGAATAAACGAGGTTTTCTGTATCATCATCATTTTGCCATTTCCCTGATTATTTTGTAAAAAAAAGTAAGCTTCTATTCAACCCTTCTATCAGCATTTACTCCTTTATTACTATTTTTTTCTGTTTTCCTCTTACCTTATATCTGTCACCGTATTTTGTGAAAACCGTTAGTTTATAATCTACCTAGCGATTATAAACTCCTCGATAAATTGTGAACTGTACCATACTGCTTGCAATATAACGTATTAATTTCCGATAGTTTATAATCTATCCGCAACAAACCGTTATATTGTGTACTGGCATCATCATCATCTCATCTGATTGGTTAAATGTCATGTGTCCCACGCCGCCATCTTTACCTAGCTGTCATTTGTTATCACCGAACGTAAACAAACATATTTTTTGCGATTTTAATAGATTTTGTGTTTACAATAAGTGAACGTTATCATAAAGTTACAA
This sequence comes from Polyploca ridens, assembly GCA_951394255.1. Taxonomy (NCBI): domain Eukaryota; kingdom Metazoa; phylum Arthropoda; class Insecta; order Lepidoptera; family Drepanidae; genus Polyploca; species Polyploca ridens. Next base: position 3,720,742 of record OX596266.1, on the reverse strand, counting down.
TTATTTGTGAAAATAAACTAGGATTTAAATAATAAGTCAAGTTTCTGTGAAAAATAACTGTTAGTAGCCGAACATAACCTGAGTTATACTTTTCATGTTTTAATATTCTCGTGTCAGTGTTTTCTGAAATTATATTTTGTTGATTTGTGAAACTATATCCAATTAAAAATGTCGGATATAGAGTCTAGTATTCTACAAAACGCTCTTCCGCCAAGAATAATCAATCAGGGACGGTTCACAATATTACGAGTGGTAAAATCGGACAGATTGTGAACCCTGTCGGCAAGTGCAGGTTCGTTTGCAATATGACGGTTTGACATGGATAGATTATAAACTATCGGAAATGAATACGTTATATTGTAAGCAGTATGGTACAGTTCACAATTTATCGGGGAGTTTACAATCTCGCTAGGTAGATTATAAACTAACGGTTTTCACAAAAATACGATGACATATCCATCGACTTTCATATTCAGAAAGTAACAAGTAACTTATTTAGTTATGTACTGCTTTAATCTGCTCCTTGAATAAAATCTTAATTTGTCGTAAAATGTTATCAAACATAATAATAAATCTATTATTTGCGTGTCTTTTTCCTATTTCGCGAAGAGATTGGTATCAAAAGCAATAAAGTATAGCGTAGTAGTTTTAATACATACTTACTTTATAATTTACTGTTATTTTTATAACGTAGCATTTACTGACTTCGTTAGAATAACACAAAATTATACTTTTCTGACATGTTATTTTTGGTTCAAATTATTTGTTATGTAAGTTATGTCTTAATCAAACGAGAAAGACTAAAAAAACTTTTAGAGTATCCTTTTTTGACCACAGAATTTGAATATGAGAACTCTCCCGAAGATTATAGCTCCAAATTCGCCAGATTCTGCTATGAACTTTATGAAGTCATTTCGAGCCCAGACTATCCCTTTTTTAGGTGACCTCAAAATGTGCCTATGGTCAAAGCTATGGTTGTAAACAAACTTCATCAGATTAGGTAACAGGTGAACATTGCGTGATCATTTAAAATTTTAGGTGACCTTCGTGAACGACTGCAGTAACCAAAATTTTGATGAAAGATTACGTTTTACGATTCCTAAAAGTGACGTAGGCTTACTTATCACTTTATATATTAATTATGATCGGAATCTTTATTATTATTTATATACCTACAATATTTTCTATAATTAAATACACTTTAATTTAATTGTTTACTGGCTAACTTCGGGTCTCCAGATTTATAGTTTTAAGTAAGTATTGTCTAAAACAAATTGTACACCGGCTCCAAGATGTGGGGACTTTGGGACCTTTGATAGTCCTTAGTACGGGTTCCAGTCTGCTTAACTAATTTTTAAGCATTTATAGGGTTTTATGACATTCTCACCTTTTGTGTAGATAAATATAGATCACCTATCATTGGTATAATTATTTTAATACTTTGGCTCGCGGTTAAAAAAATAACAATGACATTAAATTGTTATCATAGGACGCGTGTCCCTCGCAAGAACGAATGCCAAGCTTGATGCGCCATCTGTTACAAAAAACTTAAAACTCTGCAAAAAATACTTGTCCAATATTTTTTGATGATCTAGGTATCTGATGGACTTAATAGAATTATATTTTTGTTACCCAGGCCATATCCCTAGTTACCAAAGAAGGGGGATCTACTATTTTATACCTAGGTATAATGATACATTTTACTCAATTTATTTCATATTTTTTTCAACACACTTTCTCGTAAAGTGTCATTTATTGCACCGTTTTTAGTACCTTAATGCAGCTTATTACGCACTAGAGCTTTTTACTTTACATTACCGCATAGTTTTATGATAAGTATAATCCTGTTTATGTTAAGTTTGTACAAGTACTCTGTGCAATTGATATGTGTGTAGATGAAACATAATTAAATTAAACGGATAAAATTTTGAAATCGCGTCGCTGTTGAAAAAAAGAACTTGCGCGCCATGTTTGTTAACGTTTTTATTATGTGGTTGATTATTATCAAAATATCTACTCCAAGCTTAATACCTCCTCGAGTGTAATAACTTGCACACATGTATCATAATGTATTTCAGGCTATTTTCAATAAAACCTTTTAAAAAATAATCTTTCTCTCTAATATAATCAATGGAGCAAAAGAAAATGCATATATAATTCCAATTATTATTATATGTCTCATTTAACACGCTCTGATGTACTCCGAAGTAAATAAAGTTACTATTTCAAGGTACGATTGTTTCGCGACGATAATGACTAATAATACATGCCCATTGTATGGTAAATACACAACACATACCGTCCGTCTGTGGTTATGGTATAGTTATTTGCTCGAATGGTCTGTTGCGAACATAATAACTTTGTTAACTATAACAAATCTTGTTAATAAATCGGTTGATAAGTTTATAGTCAATTGATACACTGTAACAAGGTTTAAATATAAATATTTGGGAACCCAAGTAGATATAGTGGTCGATGGTGTTCAGGTATGCTGCAGGCATCGAGGAAATATCCCTTTAGAGTAGAAACACTGAACAATATAATTCCAAAACTAGTCAGTGATTTGTCACTGAATTTGAACAGTAAGGACCACTCGCTGCGTCGTGTGTTTTTGACTTGGCCAATCAGAGTGCATGCGTCCTTGTCTTAACCAATCAGCGCGCATTGTCGGCGGTGGGAAATTGGCGGAATTTCTTTCATCCAAAATGAACGTCATTGCGCTGTTCGATGGCTGCAGGTCACATTTGCTTCCCGGTTCGATCTACTACCATTATTTTGGTTTTTGCCCTGTTGACTGCGAGACTAATGCTACAACTTTCAAGCTCTACTCTTTGGAACAACTCTTTCATAACTTCAATGGCTGTTGCCAGTAGAACTGTATCATTGGCATATCGCAGATTTGGGCCTTTGCTTGCGGCGGCGTCGTGTGACGGGTCGCTCACTTCCCTCCAATATGGCGAGGAGGGCGATCGCTGCCACATGCGTCATACTTGTTAACAGGTGCTGCTTGTGGGGGTTGGTCTGCTTAAGTTTGCCATTTATTTATTTAATTATTAAATATAGATTCAGTCTACTTTGTAGTTTTGCCGCCGCGCCGGGGCACGCAATTGTTGTCAGTGCGATTAGAATGTAAATATTATGTAATGAATCTAAGCTTGTTTTGAAAAGAGTAATTGCTGAGTTTATTGCCGGCTCTTCTCAGCAAATGCAACCTTCCGAACCGGTATTAGAGTATTAGAGTCAGACTTTTCATAAGTGCATGCGAAGGTCTATTTGAATAAATGAGTTTGAATTTAGAATTTTTAGAATTTTGAATTTTGATATTCTCTTACCGCCTATATATATGAATAAGAAAATTACAATTATCATTGCATGAAGCTTTTATTGTGTTTCAATTTGAAATAATTACCGCGTAATTATATTGTTTGTATGTATGTTAACGTGTTTTACTTATTTATTGTCGAACATGCTTATACTTTGCAGTGTCGTTCTGGCTTCAAGAAAATGAAGTCTACAATAAAATATCTTGTGCTGTTATTTGGCGTTGGTGTATTAGGTAAGATTGTATTTTATTTCACGATGAAAAATTTGTAATTTGAGGTATTAAAAAAATATATTTCAAAATTTAAATGTATCTGCATAATTCTAAATTGAAATTTATTTGTAGTGTGCAGTGAGCAGTATTTTTTCTAAAAGAAATAAATTTCCATCACGACTTGTAGTTTGAAATAATGGCAGTTAAAAAAAATGTATATGCCATCTTTGCTACCATTGATTAGAATATATAATTTAGAATTCAAACTCAATTGATTCAATCTAGACTCATGCGTTGATGGACATTGTATACGGAGTCGAGTTTGCAACTGCTTTTTTTTTATAAAAACCTTCAAAATGCGCTTTTTCCACATTTCTTCGATCTTGTATTTACAGATGCCCATTCCTATCGATGCGACTACACATATTTCAAATCGATAGACGCATGGCTGAAGTATCAGGAGATACCGGCTAATTGGAACGAAGCGAGACTAAGATGTCACATGGAAGGTAAATCAGATTATTGAAAAAAAAAACAGTGGTGCCGATTCTGTTGTAAATCGCACTAAACTAATTTTAGTCACATCACATCTCTTTCTTAGAAATATTATTGAAAAAGGATAGAACATATTAAAGTTGTCAAATTAGTCATTGCCGTCTTCATTCGGGTATTTAGACGTAACCGCGATAGATGGCGACAAAATTTATATTGAAAACAAGCATTGGACTAATTTGACAGGACTAAATTTCTTACATCCTTTTCTTATGTTCTTTGTTAGAAAGAGACATAGTGAGATTAAAATTAGTTTAGTTTTAAACAACAGAATCAGGGCCAGTATTGTTTTATTTTGGGATGGCTAATGCCTAGCGTGCTCCGCAACGCCAATTTTTTTACAAACATTCTCAGGCCTACGCAATCGGATGAACAATATAAGAGCACATTTCAACATGAAAGTGCCGTGTTTTTTTATAGATTTTGGGATATTCTTTCGTCTCGCGGGTTCACTCTGGAGGGATATATTGCTTTTCCAGAACACGTTATCTGTTTGCCTTTCATCCAATCCCAAATTCAATCCTTGCGAGTTTCTTGCCAGAGTCTTCTCAGTTTAAGTGTATTCCGAACCGGTGGTAAATTCAACTGTATGTAACGTTCATAAGTGCCTTATCAGGGCCTAAACTGAATAAATGACTTTTTGATTTTGATTTACGCAAAATCTACTGAATGTTTTCAAAATCAAATTCATTCAGTAGATTTTGCGTGACAGAGTAACAAACATCTTCACAATTCACATCCTCATCTGTTCAAACTTTCATATTTATAATATTAGAAGGAGAGTAAGTTAAGTAGGATTATTAGGAAAGGATAGGATAATAATTATTGGGGTATATATCGAAGGTTAAATACCTGGATCATGCAGAAAAAACCTATATAAAATTTCAATGTTTTGTTTTTTGACTAATATAAAATTCCAGGTGGAAACATGGCTTCACCTACAACTCTTGGCATAAGAATTGCAATGATGGAGTTATTATGGCACAATGCAATTAAACGTCCAATATATACTGGAATCCACGCCACTTTTTCAAGAGAAGATTATTATTCGATCGAAGGTTTGAAAAATTCTACCAATTTATGAAACATATTTAACCAAAACGAAGACTGGTAAAAAAGGGTCAACTAAACTATCATTCGGGTCGCGAGCAGTCTAGGTCCGGAATGCCCATAATCGTTCCCCTCCACAGAGCCGATGGCAGCCTATTGAGTATTTGATACCGCCTGTTTACAAGAGGCATCATTTAAATTATGCATAATCATTACATAGGGCATACTACTTTTGGAATTTTCAAGCCGCCTAGGAGACCTCCAACTAGCTTCACAACTATCACAATTACCGGGACGTATGACTTTACATGCCTTCCGAAGCACGGAAAGTTGAAATACCACTTGGCGGTCACTCATCCCGATACCGTTTACACCGGCGGCGGCGATTGCTTAACTTTGTCCATCGATTAAGAACGGCTTATCAAGCTACATCACGAGCTCTTTTAGATATATGTGTTGTAAATATTGTTAGTTAATTCGTTTCAGGCATAGCCCTTAGAAAGATAAACCACACTTGGGCGAAGGGTGAACCAAATAACTACAACGATAAAGAAAGCTGTATTGGAATGCTGGCGGATGGTACATTCGCAGACTACAATTGTGCTGATACTTTTCCATACATTTGCTATAGACAGTTGAAGAAAACTGACATTGTTAATGAATGCGGTACTGTTGATCCAGGTAAGAATATAAATGATTCCGTCACATACTCTCTATTTACAGAAAAAGGCATTATTTCTGCTAATTCTATCTCCACGGATACCATTTTATATAAAACTAAATATCTTGCAGGATACATTAGGAAGCTAAGAAAGCAGAAAACTTAATGACTGCCAATTCAAAATAATGTCAAATATATTTTCCAGATTATAGTCTGGATAAGCGAACAGGAAGCTGTTACAAATTCCACAGGGTGCCAAAAACCTGGAAACATGGTCACATGGCCTGTTCTGCTGAAGGTGGCTACCTCACCATCATCAACAGCGAAACTGAAGCTCAAGTCATCAGAGATATCTTCATTAAAAACCCTGCTTCATCCATGATAGGACCATTCTGGAAGGATATTGCTTTTATTGGGTTTCATGATTGGAGGGAGCATGGAGAGTGGCTGACTATTCACGGTAATATATATTTTTTAAATAGGCTTGTATAGTGTGATGAATGTGGATACAAAGGCCAGCCTGCTAAGCAGGTATGCTTAGGGTAAAAGATATAATAAGGATTCTAGCTTATCTGATCGCAAAATTTACACTGTTCAGTAAGCAAATGATTGCCAGGGCTAAGTTTGATTTCGTCGACAGAATTGGTGAGGGATCTAACATGCCTGGGAATCTTGCTTTCTGATCTATTAAAGGGAATTTTTGCCAATTATCCTTGCCATCACTCTGTAAGTCGGACGGTAACTTGGCCCATAGTCCTACGAGAAACATATTATTGACACTATAGTCTAATTATTTTCTTTTTAGCTAAAGGTTTATATTTTCTTTTGTCCCGCAGGTCAAACCCTCAACGAAGCGGGCTATGCAAAGTTTTCAGGAGGTGAACCAGACAACTCAACGACTGGTGAATATTGCGGTTCAGTCTTCCGTTCAGCGTTGCTAAACGATCTTTGGTGCGAAAACGTTTACGCTTTTATTTGTGAGAAGGATCCAGCTAGTTTGGTTTGTGATAATGATGTATGAAAACGTGTTCTAAAGAATATAAATAAAGTTTAAAGTTGAAGTGAAAACTGTATTCAATAAAGACCCTAGAACTATTTATGATGGACCTTCACCTATCGAGGTAAAAATTAAATCATGATGCAGCTGAATAAAAAAGGCCAAGAGGACTTCCACACTTTATAATGCATTCTGAGCTATATCTTTCCACTGCTAAGTATATCCCTATAGTATCCCTTATCCTAATTATTTTTAATCTTACGCTGACGTAATTTCAAATTGAGGCCGTAACAAGAACGAATTTTGTTATATGATAATTAAACCATGACTTGTATCGTATCAAGGAATACAATTCGCTCTCTGTTAAAATATTTTATTATTTATTAATGAGTGAAATAAATCGCAAATGATAATCTATAAAATAGGTTCAAAAATCAAATTTGCGTTTATCAAACATGAATTATATGATGAGCCAACTACCATCTCTTAAAACAATAATAGAACGTAACTTGTCTTCTGCCCTCTTTTACATTTACTGACTTAGGCCCGGTTTCAATAAACAAAAACGAATCGTTTTGCTTACCAATGGTAGGTTTTTTATTGCCAAACTGGGCATATAGATTATTTCGTAAGCTAATTTTACCTGTGATAGCTACTTCCATATGGGAGGGTCTGCTATGCAAAGCTTTGAGGTCTTTGCTTCATTATTAGTAGAGATATAAGAGTCCTAATTTTAATAAATCTTAACCGATACCGGTCCGTAAATTATTGAAACCGGGCCTTAGTAGGCATACAAAAGGTAACCGGTAACTAGTGCTTGTTGACAGATTTTCAACTTGAAGATGGTCGGTATACTTCAAAATACCATACCACTCAAGAGGTCAAGCTCAATACAGGATTCTAACTTTTCTAACCTATGAACTGCGCCGGGGAATTTGACGTCACTACCACAGAGAGTTATATCCGCATAAAGTTGCAAAATGAATTGCATCTTCAAAAAAATCTGAATATTTGAAATGCAAAATGACTGATTGGCAACAAAAACTATTGCTTCTGGTTATCAGTAATAATTTGACAGTAGAGTGAAAGGCTAGTTGTGTTATAAATTATAGATGGGATGCCTAAAAGAACTAGAATTAGATAAAACATATCCTGTACCAACAAAAAACCAAGTGAAACTTTTGGCGAAAGCTAGGAAATGTCATAACAATAACAATTTCACTCAATCAAAATTAGTTATGTATATTAAATCATAAAATAGTGTCGACATGTGCCGGTTAGTGTAAATAATAATATAATATTACAGGCCGTCACGGTTCTCTGGTATATGGTATTGTCATGGGGAAATTATGGTTCTGCATGCCATTATACGGTCCGTTGAAGCGATTTATTCCGACTACAGCCAAGGAGTAAATAATATGTAATAATGAGCTTGTTGTTTGATGTACTGCTGGTGTCAACTACGAATCAAGACCCTGGCCGAATTATCAACTCTTATTGCGAACCAGAGCTGGCTACATTGGATGTTCTTTATCTTAATCATCAATATCTTCGAGATTCACAATTAGTTTTTAGGTATTATCTATACATGGAAGAGATGGATGAATTGTGTGAAAAATGATATGAGTAAGAAAGGAGTGGATGCTGGTATGACGGATAGAAGAGATGAATCGAAGAAGCGTACATATTGCGCCGACACCAAATAATAATATAAATAATATATCATCATCTGATGTCTTCCTTGATCGATTACAGATTATAGATATACATTTTAAGTTATAAGAGAGGTAGAGCATAGTGTATATTCGCTCAAAGAGCAGCTCGAGTGGGGAAGTAGTTTTTATATGGTGAATCACTTGCTGTTTCCCTTGATATCTCCCAGGCTTTCGATAGAGTCTGGCATGACAGCCTGTTAAGTAAGCTTCCTTCGTACGGAATATCTGCTGGTTTGTGTGCCTGGATTTCAGATTTCCTGAGCGAAAGGTCCATTACGAGCAACAATATTGGCAATTAATGCCGGAGTACCTCAGGGATTTCTCTCCGCAACATTATTCTTGCTGAATATCAACGATCTGCTAAACCCGGGTACGGATCTGCTAAAACTGCGTATCTTTGGGTACGCAGACGACAGCACTGTTGTGGAGAGCTATTTTTCAAGCGCACAGGCCACCAGTGAAGAAACCTAGATGTATTCAAGGCCAGAGTGAATAGGCTATTTCTGGGTAAGCGTGCTAAAAAAAAAAAACCCACCACCACCTCCACTTACAGAATACCGCAGCCAAATAACTTGATGTTATATTCCTGCGCGTTAGTTAGGTCGCCAGAGCTCATCGGGGAAAGGGTCGGTAACGCGCGAGTAATGCCTCGTGTGTTGCAAGCGTCCATATGGCTACGGTAATAACTGCTTACCATCAGGAGGGTCTTATGCTAGTTTACCTACTAAGCAGTATAAAAAATGTCATGAATGTAATATTGAAGCAGTGCCAGCAGAGACTGAGAGACAAATTTTCCGTAATAGAGAATATTATGCACGTATTTTTTGTTGCAAATACAAGTTACAAGCTGGCCACCCCGGTTTGACTCGCGTTCCCAGGATAAAAATTTGCCTATATTATAGGCTACTTGTGTACCTTAATTTCATTACGATTAGTTGTGTAATCAAGATGGTCACTTTCGCATCCATCAACTTTTATTCATAACATATCTCTAACGGTTATTGACTAGTTTCGTATTTATATGGGCGCCGACAACTAATTCGTATCGATTCTTCCACGGGCCCAAGTCTGCTATTAAAAATTGTGTTCCAATGAACTGGTGTCACAATTTTGACACCACTGAAAGTTATTTGGAACACAATTGTAATAGCAGACCTGGGCCCCTGGTCATGGCGTGAAACTACTACTGGTGTACCACAAGGTGGCGCCTTGTCTCCGCTTCTCTTCTCAATATTTGTTTCAGATTTAATTGACACAATATCTTTTCCATAATGTCTGGTTCCAGTACCATTACTCATAAAACGCTATTTAGGTAAAGACTGATTAAGTTGTCACATAAGAAACTATTATAAATACCTCACCTATTAAATTAGTGAAATAAATAATCATTTTAAACAATATGCTTTCTTAACTCTCTGTAACAATATTGATTCTTTTGAAATAATGAGGCACTTGTACTCGCAATTATATTATAAATATTATAAAATTATAAACACACACAAAAATACTGAATATATTACAAACCTTTGATAATAAAGAAAAATACTGAAGCAATGAGAACAAATTGGCTTGTTTTAAACAACAGTATTTCAGCGGTTATTTAAGCACTACTAAGACAGTCAATAGAGTAAGCATTTTATATAAAAAACTAACTTTCCGCCCCATGGTTTTACCTCCGATCCCCTATTTTCCCCTATCCAAAAATCTGGATGCCTACGTAATAAAAGAACCTGTGTGATAGACGAAAGAATGTCTTAGAATATTTATTTATTTATTAAATTTAAAAGTTTTATTTATTTCGCTTTATAAACGTTACAGTCCACGTGTTACAAAGCTTTTTCGTAGCTCCATGGTAAGTGATGTTCTTTTCAAACAAACAAACGGGAACTCGTTTGAGACCGGGACTCCGGGAATTTCAGAGAGAATGCACCGGGAAATTGCACAAACTACCATTTGTTGTGGTGTGGAACGGTAATATATCCAGGTAATGGGCTTAAAGTCTAGCTTTTTGTCGCGCTTAAATTTAATGGTATTTTGGAAATCCCTGGTACTTTAACCCGTTGGTTCTCGCGAGGGACGCGCGTCCTATTATAACAATTGATGTCATTGTTATACTTTTAACCGCGAGTCGCTATGGTTGGTACGTAACGTATAGGTGTTGACAACGCGTGAGTGTAAATTCTGTTGTCATTTTTGCTTGGCCTTTCGGGCTCGTTTGGTAGTAATCTGGTGGTCCAAAATATATTGAAATTCCAAAAAACATAGTAGAAAAGCGTGTTGAATAGTTGTGATTTTAAATGTTTGTGGTTTCTACAGTTAGTTGAAAAGTAATATTTGGTATTTTTTTTAATCTCTTTGATAATTTATTTGTGAATTAATATATTTTGTGGTTTCTACTGAATATAATGTTTTTTTTTGTACTTTACGTATAGTCATTTTTTTATATTGTTTAGAAACCTGAGGTCCAACGACTATTCTTAAAGCAATATTAGGCGCCGATCCCACAGAGAGAGTTCTAGAGTTTTGCGTTCAGAGTTCTGCATTCCGCATTCACTATTGTGCACACAGCAAGCAGTCTACAGTTCTGCAATATTCGCTACCGATCACACGTCATACACTGTTTTTACTTTTAAAGGCGCCGCATAAATTACAGAGAACGCGAATCACAGAGCTCTGAACGCAGAACTCTAGAACTCTTTCTGTGGGATCGGCGCCTCACGTATCTAAAACACGGGCCCACGCAATTGTTGTGAACAGCATGCGCAGCAGTGGGACAGCGCCTTTATTGTTACTAGATATGGTAGCTATATAGTACCACCCCTAAGGCTTCTTCTAGACTTGAGGAACAAAAATGATTTACGAAAAAAGGTATGTTGGGGCCAAGCGCCTATATTTTGCATGAAGATTTTTTGTTTGTCAGTTGCTAATAAACACCCGTAAAGATCACACATCAAAGCAGTTTTATTCATCTCGCCAACCAAAATTGAACCTTAACTCATTAACATATGGTCCTTAGTCGAGCGGATGTGATTAGTTGGGTCGAGATCCTTATCGCTATATTCATTCATCGGAATGTGCGTGCGGCCGAGACGCGGCGACGACACCTGCATTCCACAGTGAGCGAAGTGCAATAACAACTTGCTATTGACTAATTACGCGTTAACTTAATAAAAAGAAAGTTTTGTTTATTATATGGTTTTTAAACATTATGGACATTATTAAAACAGTTGTATGGTGTTAAAATCAGTTCTATGCAGTGATAACCAACTAAAATGGAAGAATTAAAGACGCAATTAGAAGATACTTATCATCTGATTAAAAAAGCAAGTGAGAATTTTAAGAAGTGTCCTAAAGCAAGAAAAACTATTGCTTATATAAAAGTGCGTGTACAGTGTATCGAAGATTATTGGAGTACATATAAAAACAATCATGTTGCACTTATTAAGATATTACCGCCGGAACAAAAAGTACATGTTACGAATTATTATGACTCGTGTGAAGAACTATACCTTTCTTTAAAAACGGATTTACTAGAAGTACTCGAGTCATTAACGTGTACTAACTTAGGAAATACCTCAAGTGCAAGTTCACATCATTATGAAGGTGTTCGTGGTGTCGATGTAAGGTTACCGAGAATTGATTTACCTAAGTTTACCGGTAGTTATGAAGAGTGGCAAACATTCGAAGATACATTTACATCATTGATTCACAATAACAAGGCGTTAAGCGACGTACAGCGACTGCACTATTTGAAGTCATGTTTGTCAGGCGAGGCAAGTGCGACACTTAAATATTATCAAATCACAGATGATAATTATCAACCTGCATGGGATACGCTCAAGGCACGCTATAGTCATAAGCGATTGATCGTAAATGCGATACTCAAGAGGTTATTTTCGCAGAAAAAGGTACTAACTCAATCTTCAACTCAATTACGAACGTTAATTGATACAACAAGAGAATGTTTGAACGGTTTAGATAAATTAAAAGTACCAACGCAGTCCTGGGATCCCGTTATGATATTTCTTGCAATGCAGAAATTAGATACCGACTCGCATAAAGAATGGGAAGATCATGTGAGTAAGGAACACAGTAGCGAGCTACCGGAACTACGTCATCTTTATACCTTTCTGGAAAATAGAATACACACTTTGGAGTTGACAACGACAGCCTTGAAACCTGCGAGAGAACGAGTATTTCACACGACTGCACCATCATCCTCGTCAATAGAGAAGATCTGCGTGTTATGTAAGGAAAATCATGCACTTTGTCACTGTAAAAAGTTTAGTAGTTTAAAAGTAGATGAAAGAAGTGAATATGTAAAAAATCAAGGATTATGTTTTAATTGCTTATTATCGGGACACTCTGTACGCTTCTGTAAACAGCGTGTATCTTGTAAGGTTTGCGGGAGACGTCACCATTCTCTTTTACATCAACTTAGGAATGAGGAAACTTCAGGTAGTAGTAGTGAGGTTTTAAAATCAACTGCAGTTTCCAATCACACAAATGTAGAAGAGAAGGAAGTAGATAAGTTAGAGAATCAACAAATAGAAACAGCACCAGTATCGTCATACTTTACTATGAGTGACTCACCTGGGTTACTAGCTACAGCGTTAGTTCCAGTTAAAAATGAATCAGGTATGATAACGATATTGCGAGCATTAATAGATCAGGGTTCACAAGTGACGTTAATTAGTGAGAGAGCAGCTCAGTTACTTAAGGTAAGGAGAACACCAGTAAGAGGAAGTATTACAGGCACTGGTTCAACGAAGACAAAGGTAAGTCAAGCAACTTATATTGAGATTCTGTCAAGGTGGGATAAACAATTCAATCTCAAAATAAAAGCGTATATTATGTCAACGCAACTTACGTCATTGTTACCATCAAAGTCGGTTGCAAGTACTTGGTCACACATAAATGGACTCTTCCTGGCCGACCCAAATTACAGTCAGCCGGGAAGAATTGATTTATTATTAGGTTCTAAGGTTTATGCCAAGATATTAAAAGACGGATTAATTCAAGGTCCTCCAAACACCCCGTGTGCACAAAACACAAGTTTAGGATGGATTCTTTTCGGAGATTGTGAGGAAAATGATCATGAAGAAATAATAACAATGCATCATTGTATAGATCTAGACAACATGTTAAAAAGTATGTGGGAAATTGAGCTATCTGAGAAACGAGTATGGACTGAAGAAGAGAAATTATGTGAAGAAATATATAAAAATACACATGCTAGAACCGACAATGGAAGATATGTAGTGAAGCTACCAATGAAAGTAAACCAACCATTATCATTGCATGGTGGTACAAGAAATATTGCATTAAAAAGATTAAATCAATTAGAAAGGCGTTTTCAGAAGGAAGAAGATTTAAAACCAAAATACACAGAAGTAATTAATGAATATTTACAGATGAATCATATGGAGAAAGTTCCAGAAGTTGAGAAGAATAATCCTGCGATATATTTACCACATCATGCGGTCATAAGAAATGACAAAGAGACCACCAAACTAAGAGTCGTGTTTGACGCCTCGAGCAAGGGATCAAATAATATATCGTTGAATGAAGAGATGCTTGTAGGACCGCAGTTACAAGAAGATTTGAGAAATCTGATACTGAGATGGCGCACTAAACGAGTTTGCTTTGTAGCTGATGTACAGAAGATGTACCGTCAAGTTTTAGTCACCAAAGAAGATACAGACTATCAGCGTATTCTATGGCGTGATAGTACAGATGAAGAAGTACAAGATTATCGGCTTCTACGAGTAACTTTCGGTACAGCTTCCGCTCCATTCCTCGCAGTACGAACCTTAATGCAGATAGCAGATGATGAAGGACAGGAACACCCTGTTGCAGCTCAAATCATAAAAGAAGATTGTTTTATGGATGATATAATGTCAGGATTAGATTCAGCAAGGGATGCTATTACTACAGCTAATGAAATAAAAACGATATTGCTTAAAGGTGGATTTGTTTTACAAAAATGGGCATCTAATAATACGGAATTTATGCAACAAATGGAACCATCAGAAAGAAGTTCTAAGGTGAATATTGATATCAAACTAGATGGAACCATCAAGGCTTTAGGTTTAACCTGGAACATTGGAGAAGACTTATTTCAATACAACCTTAGTATTCCCCCTATCTCTGAAAGTATAACTAAGAGGAATATTCTAGCAGATGTTCAGCGATTATTTGACCCGTTGGGATGGCTAGCACCGGCTATAGTACCTGCAAAGATGATGATACAAAAACTTTGGTTACAAGGAACAGGCTGGGATGAAGAGGTTGATGAAACAATTGAAGAAGAATGGTTAAATATACGCGAAAGCTTCAACCATCTTGATAAAATTAAGATTAATAGGTGGCTGCATACTAAACAAACTAAAATGAACACTGTTACAGTACACGGTTTCTGTGATGCTTCAACCAAGGCTTACGGTGCCGTGGTATATATGAGGGTTCAAACAGATAAAGGAGATATTAAAACAAGTCTTCTAGCGGCAAGGACGAAGGTAGCACCTGTGAAACCTGTATCGCTTCCAAGACTGGAACTATGCGGTGCTGTACTTCTATCACAGTTGCTGAAAAGAGTAAGAGAAGCAATGAGATTATCAAATGAACAGATATTCGCATGGTCGGATTCAACTGTTGTACTGGCGTGGTTAGTAGGAAGTCCTGGAAGATGGAATGTCTTTGTTAGTAATAGAGTAGTTGAAATATTAGATAACATAGGAAACCAGAGATGGTACCATGTGAACACCGAAGACAATCCAGCGGATGTAGCAAGCAGAGGTCAGCTTTTACCTGAATTGGTTAAAAACAAGATATGGTGGCAAGGACCCGCGTGGCTGCAAACTCCTAATATACCTGCAAAAAGAATAAATAATAATTCGACGAACCTGGAACAAAGAAAATGCTTTTATACAAATATAAATGATGACAATGAAGACAAAAAGATTAATTTTGAAGATTTTGATACACTAATAGAATTACAAAGAGTAGTCGTTCACGCAGTAAGATTTTTGAAGCACACGAAGACACCTGAAACAGAAAATAAAGATAAATTAATTACAACAAATGAACTAGAAGATGCTATGACAAGGATAATAAAGATAGTACAAGGTGAAGAATTTAATGATGAAATAATAAAATTAAAGTCAAGTAAATTAATTAGAAATAAAAGTAACTTACGATCACTCAATCCAATACTTGATGAAAATAATATTCTCAGGGTGGGCGGCAGATTGCGACACTCAAACTTATCTGAAGACAGCAAGCATCCTATAATTATTGGTCATAAAAATAGATTAGTATTTCTTTTAATAGCAGATGCACACAAGAGAACGTTACATGGTGGAACCCAATTGACACTTACCTTTTTAAGATCACGATATTGGGTGTTGAGAGTAAAGAGTCTAGTTCGTTCCTACATACATAAATGTTTTATTTGTGCTAAACAAAGGGCTATACAGAGAAATCAAATTATGGGAGACTTACCAAAATGTCGCGTCACGCAGGCTCGTCCGTTTCTTCATGCTGGTGTGGATTTTGCAGGCCCACTGCAAGTTTTAACTTCACGAAATAGGGGTGCCAAATGTACCAAAGCATATATTAGCATATTTGTATGCATGGCTACAAAGGCTTTGCACCTGGAGCTGGTTGGTGACCTCTCATCGTCATCCTTTTTAAATGCTTTCCAGCGTTTTGTGTCTAGAAGGGGACGATGCAGTCATATTTGGAGTGATAGAGGCACAAATTTCGTGGGCGCAAATAAGGAGCTAGCAGAATTATGGCAAGCAGCAAATTTAGATCTTCCTGGTAATTTAATTGATGTTTTGGCAAGGGATGGTACACAATGGCATTTTATTCCACCTTACAGTCCGAACTTTGGCGGACTCTGGGAAGCCGGAGTAAAATCGGTAAAATTTCACTTAAAAAGAATTTTAAATACGAACCTAATATTTGAAGAACTGACCACCGTGCTTTGTCAAATCGAAGCTGTTTTAAACTCCAGGCCACTTTGTCCTATTGATAACTCGGATACAGAGAACTTAGAAATTTTAACGCCTGGTCACTTTCTTATAGGTGAACCCCCTACTAATGTTCCAATACCGGATTTGACTCAAATAAACATAAATAGACTCTCACGATGGCAGATGACTCAACGCATAGTTCAAAATTTTTGGCAACGTTGGCATACCGAATATTTGACTAGACTACAAGAAAGACCTAAATGGCAACGTCGCGCTAAAGAGTTTAAAATTGGGGACATAGTTCTTTTAAAAGATGAAAATCTTCCACCGGGGAAATGGGCTTTAGGTAGAATAGTAGAAAAACATCCGGGACATGATAGTATTTGCAGAGTGTACAGTATAAAGTGTCACGGTAAGGTAATTAAACGTTCTGTTTCAAAGCTATGTGAACTTCCTATCAATGATGATTAAGATTTCTTTATGTTTAAAAGTTAAAATCAAAAATTGTATTTTAAGTTGTATTCTTGCATGCTTTAAAATCAATAATGTTTGCTAAGATTATGCTTTACCAATATTTTAAGTAATTTTGTGTATAAGTATCTTACAACCTATTGTAACAGCAAGTATTACATCTTGTATTGTTTGTATGTTCAGGTAAATTCTAGTAAAAGTAAAACTTTGAGTAAGGTAAAATATATTTACAAATGTTAATCAAACCTTTAGTTAAACAGCATGTACTTGCATGATAATAAATGTCTTGTTGGTATTGCCTACCATTTTTCAATGTGATAATCATTGCGAAAACCGAATTAGGTATATATTTTTAGTAATATAAGTACTTAATGATTTTGTGAAAAAACGATTGTTTTTGGTGGGCGGCATGTTGGGGCCAAGCGCCTATATTTTGCATGAAGATTTTTTGTTTGTCAGTTGCTAATAAACACCCGTAAAGATCACACATCAAAGCAGTTTTATTGATCTCGCCAACCAAAATTGAACCTTAACTCAATAACAAGGTACATTTTAAATAATTATTATTCAGCAATAAATAACTTTTGTTTTACCTTCTAATAAAAACAAGTCATCTCATCAGCCATCAATTTATGGAACTTTTGACGGGGACGAGGGTATGAAACCCTTGCCAAAAAATGGCTATTTACATACCCTTGATGGTCCCGTAGGTTGTATGAGTAAGCAAACGCAGACGCCCGGAAGTCAATTTCATTTGTTTGCGGCCGCCTACACTTTCGAACTAATTTGATAGCATGATACGCCACTTTATTTGCATGTTTTTTTTTCGTTTATAGGCCTGTGTTTGACCGCAATCTCACCATGGTAAGTGATGATGCGGCCGAAGGTGGTAAGCACACAAAGCCTGGAAGGAACTGGTTCTCAAGTGCAGCTGTCGGAACATACCGAAAGGTGCTTGGCGACAGATTTTCAACTTGAGGGTGGTAACCAGCCAGGCGGGTACTACAAAGTACCCTACCACCATGCTATGGTTTCCTCACGATGTTTTCCTTCACCGAAAGCTCAAGCTCATTGTAGGATTCGAACCCGGGACCTTCGTCTCGGTATCCGACGTCACTACCACTGAGCTATCATCACCTGTCATCTAGGTATATATATATATAAAATTCAAAGTCTTGACTGACTGACTGATTGACTGATATATCAACGCACAGCCTAAACCACTGGTCCTAGAGACATGAAATTTAGAGACTATATTCTTTGTGAAGAGTAGGTATCCGGTAAGAAAGAGTTTTTCGAAATTCCACCCCTAAGGGGGTGAAATAGGGGATGAAAGTTTGTATGAAAGTCCGTCAGTTTCGATGTTAGGATCTTCAAATTTTGTGTTTAGGCTGAAGATTGAAAATAATGTATACGTGTCTCAGCGTTTTTAATAATTCCACCCTCGAAGCGGGATGAAGATGTTTTGTTTTGTTTTATTGTTGTAGAAAAATATGTCATTTGATTTCTGTAGACCACGCGGGCGAAGCCGCGAGCAGAAGCTAGTAAATAATAAAGTAATTTTCAAAATTCAAACTAGTCCTAAATCCTAACGTCTCATCCTAAGATTTATCACAACTTGCATAAGTCGAAATAATACTATATATTCGTTTCTTCATATCTTACGTCAGAATCAAATGGATAACGACCTAGTAAGTTATTTGATTTACTTACCCTTTTCGATTTCCTGTGGGATTTTGTTTAATAGAGGTAACTCCCATAGGTAAGCCCTTTCTTATACGGGACTTGTGAGATGGCGATTTGATAAGGTTTGGGAATAAGTCAGTGGCACCGACTTAAATGGATATTGTGACTTTTCTACCACGTTTGTTTTGCATAAAGGGGTGTAGTCAGTCATGGATTCTTTAGGGCAGTGTTTTTCAATCTTATTGATTTCGCGACCCCCTTACAGGTTGAAAAATTCTGGCGTCAGACAGCCAAAGAATTTATAAATTAAAAGACTACGATAATGATTTTCTTTATTTTGATACCTTTACTTATTAGTCTGCAAGAAGCCGCGAGAGGCAACTAAGTAAGAGGTAAGTTGGACGCCCGCTTGCGCGAAGTCTACCTTGCCTTTTTACTTCTGCCCCCCTAGGGGTCGCGACCCACAGATTGAAAAAACACTGCTTTAGGGAATCGAAACGTGTTCCTTTACAGCCAGGTTGTGTAGGCATCCTGGCGTCCACACGTGAACTGGCACTATTATAATCTCTCTCCACAGACTAGTTCGGACAGTACTCTCGCTAAGATTAAACTGAGGCAACCTATTTATGTGTGTGTGTGAACTAAGTAAGATTGAATTATTAATTTACCTAAGAAACGTGATTCCTTGTGTTTTTTTTTCTCAGGTCACTACGGTTTTTACACCATTTCACTACACAAGACATGCTGAATTTTAATATTTTTTCGTTTGCAGTTTACCCGCGTAATGGCCGACTAATGTATGAGTGTGCGTGCCGACTTGTACGTACAGCGAGGTGGCCGACTCTCAGCGACACAGTTTTTTTGTAAGCGAGTATATGTCCGTTGTCTCTCTCTTCCAATCAGTCGCGGAAGCGCGAGCGGCTAGGTATGCCAGCGATAGTTATGAGCATATAAGCTACCCGGCCGCGCTCGAGTTTAGGTATTTGCCAGCGCCAAGCCGAGTCAACGCGGGACAAACATTGGTGCGGCTCCTCCGCCAACATACTGCGCGCGTTATTATTTTGATACTTCAGTATGGCTTCATGTCGATGTAAAACTATAATATTATAAACAAGGTATCTGGTAGGTTGAATTAGGTTATAAGTATGTAGTTATATAGTACAATGTACTGAATATTTTTTTTTACACTAGTAAACAAAGTAGTTCAGGTACCTATATACCCAATTTATCTAATTAAACTTTTATTTGGTTTTCTTAAAATAATTAAATTTATTATTAATATAATTATAATAGCGACCCGCCCCGGCTCCCCTATGGGTATGAATAATAGTTTAAGTCCTATCCTCAGACCTACCGAATATACACACAAAATTTCATAAGAATTGTATGACAATTTCCATTTATAATTGTTTCGTTTTTACTGAATAATCATTATAACAACTAAACAATTTGTTTTATATAAATAAAGGATTCGAACCTGCTTCACAGCAGTCGACGTCACAATCGCTATCATGTTACTAAATGAGTAATAGCACAGAATAAATAATAGTACTAAAATAGTTTCAATTTGCTGAAACCTATCAAATCCCTTCAATCTAAATTAAACCTAATAACTCAAGGAACAAAGTGCTTAACAATACACAATTTACGATGCTCATTTGTCATTGAATTGTACTCGAAAGCCTACTTTACTAAAGGTTGACTACAAAATATATTGAAATAAATGACTACCATTTGAATCTGTGACAACAATGAATGATTTACCTTACTACTGAATCCCACGGCATCACCCGCGTTTCTTTAAAAAGCCCTGCACTAAAAAGTTTTAAATAATTATAAAATTAAACCTAAGTATATTATCTGTATATCCCGTAAGGGCCTAAATGTAAGCAATTTTTGTTATTAAGTTCAATATTTGAATGAAAAAGCGTGGGGCGTTTTTGCGCGTGTTAAGCGTGGGGCGGAACTCTAGAACTCTCTCTGCGGGATCGGCGCCTTATCTTTGTAATTTTTTAATGATTTGGTAAAGCAAAAAATACGTGTCCAATATTTCTTGTTTTTTTTTTTTTTTTTTTTTTTTTTTTATTGTTTATAGGCCTGTGTTTGACCGCAATCTCACCATCGTAAGTGATGATGCGGCCGAAGGTGGTTAGCACACAAAGCCTAGAAGGAACTGGCTCTCAAGTGCAGCTATCGGAACACACCGAAAGGTGCTTGGCGACAGATTTTCAACTTGAGGGTGGTAGCCAGCCAGGCGGGTACTACATAGTACCCTACCACCGTGCTATGGTTTCCTCACGATGTTTTCCTTCACCGAAAGCTCAAGCTCATTGTAGGATTCGAACCCGGGACCTTCATCTCGGTATCCGACGTTACTACCACTGAGCTATCATCGCCTTAAGAGGACTCAATTCGTCATACTTTTCATACAAAACCTCTGTACTTATTATGGCGTTGTTAAACATTTTTCGTTAGATGTTTTGAACAAATTAGTATCTGGTGCACTATATCTAGCCGTGTATCTAGGCGTAATTTAAAAAAAGTGTGAAACAAATTCAGTCAAAGCCTCCGAAAAACAGCGTTTTTGCCTGAACTTTGGCCATATCTAATGTACCTATAAATTGTAAAAGTAAAGAAAACATTTAGATACCAGGCTTGCAAATGTATTGGAGATTCTAAATAACTAACTTTTTTTTCACAAATTTGTAAGATTTTTTCACAATAAGTACACTCCTGGAACAAGTTTTATGAATTCGAAATCATGAATGACGACCTAGCGAAGCGGCCGCGAGTGATCAGCGGAATTTACCGACTGATAACCGACAGCTCTGATGCTGTCTCTCTTTTTTCGCAGTCAAACATTACGTTGGATGAAACAACAAGCTTTTAGACTATGCTTGCGTTGAAGTTGCGCCGGCCACAGAGGGCCGCCTTAAATCGTCTTGATAATCTAACTAACGGACTTTAGTCCGTTAGATTATCTTTATTTTTGTTTTATCACCTTAATTTATTAAGGCGGCCCTCTGTGGCCGGCGCAACTTCAACGCAAGCATAGTCTAAAAGCTTGTTGTTTCATCCAAAGTAATGTTTGACAGCGAAAAAAGAGAGACAGCATCAGAGCCGTCGGTTATCAGTCGGTAAATTCCCCTGATCACCCGCGGCCGCTTCGCTAGATCGTCATTCATGATTTCGCATATCATAAAACTTGTTCCTATATATATATTGTATATGTATACTTCTTGTGAAAAAATCTTACAAGTTTGTGAAAAAAAAGTTAGTTATTTAGAATCTCCAATACATTTCCAAGCCTGGTATCTAAATGTTTTCTTCACTTTTGGTACATTAGATATGGCCAAAGTTCAGGTAAAATTTGTGCAAAAACGCTGTTTTTCGGAGGCTGTGACTGAATTTGGTTCACACTTTTTTTAATTTCGCTAGATACACGGCTAGATACTAATTTGTTCAAAACATCTAACGAAAAATGTTTAACAACGCCATAATAAGTATGAGGTTTTGTATGAAAAGTATGACGACTTGAGTGCTCTTAAGGTAATAAATAGCAATAAATAAGCATACATTTCTCTAAAAACTTGCAATACGAATTCAATTAAGTAATTCCTGCACTTGCAGACGGTACGGTGGCGTATAGAGAAGTCGTGAGAGAACTTAGCAAGCATCTTCGCCTTGGCACTAAAGTTTTTCTTCGCTCACCGTCTGGAATCGTAATGGCGCATTTGCAAGACTTGGAAATAAAGTGGGTGAATAAATTATGATTATTTGTATGGCTATAAAATCGCGGTAGTATTGCAGAATCTTTATGTTTAAGAACCAAGGTAAGATGGTAGGTATAAAATTTTTTGTTAATATGGGAGGATTAGATTAGATTGAGACAAGGGAATAACGGAGACATGTAAAATATGTTTGATCTCTGGAATAAATAAATAAGTATTATATGTGATACATATTTCGGCATTTGAGGAAAAAAATTGAAAACCCTCTTAAGGCGCGGACTAACTACGATTTTGACAGCACTCGTTCTTCACTGGAATAGGGTTGAAAATGGTAAATCATAAATGTGTCGACTCTATGAAATGGACTGTTATTTACGGATTTTCTTTAGATTATACAGAATATACACATTAAATTGAATAAGTGTCCGGTTAACTATCTAATATAATTCAATGTCTTATATATTCTTAAAAATAAAATTGTTGTCATCGCTGAAACTATGGAGAATTTCGACGCAAAAGATTTTTTAGACGTAATTTACGATTTTTTATTGGGAATATCAGAGCACTTGTTTAATATTCTATTCGGTTACCATTTTTCTCAAAACCCTCTTCTGTCCACAGTATTTTTTTGTGTTAGGTATTTTCATTGCGTTACGTCATACTAGACTCTCAAAGAAACCCATTTTTGTGCATTTGAGCTTAGACCTGGCCTTAAATATTATCTTTTTGTCATAGGCGTGTAAAAAATACGCACGGAGCGTCGCGTTATACGAAATGACGCACTCCAAGTATGCCGCGCCGCTTTTAAAGACAAGCCTTACGCACACATGTACACAATAGTATGTCGATCACTTGTCATTCCGTATTGAGACATCGACAGTGATAATAAGGATCAGTATCACTTGTGCCTGCTTGTGCCATTACTGATTTTACTTACACATACGTAGGAAATTTTGTGCTTCACTTATAAGGCGATGCTCCGTCCAAATTTTTTTGTACGTCTATGACAAAAAGATATATTATTCGGAGAATTAATTTTTTTTCTCCTACATGGTATCAAATTGATATGAAATATTTCACAGCAGTACCAGCAGTTTTTGTTACATTTTGTCTGTCATAATATAATATTTAACATAAAATATAACTGTTTTTTGTACAAAATAATGTAATAATCCGAGTACTCCGAAATAACTACACATATTTAAAAGAAACCATAACGATAGAAATCTAAAAACAAATTGAGAAATATACACTATTAATCATGCCAAAATCAGTTCTCTTGGAAACACAAGACAAAAGAAAAGAAAAATGATACAGAATACTAACTGAGAATAGCGAAATGGACAAATGGCCCCAATCGACAGGAGAGATTAATTAGGTTTATTTTAGATATTTTTAAATCTAGATAGTAGGTACCATATGTACAGGGTGGAAATTTTAGACGGGTCAGTAAGGGCAGCTACCTTAAGGGTTGAAGCTACGCGAATTTGGTCGTATGTGACTGTCCTTTAATTTTAGATTTATTGCAATCGGCATTTACAGATTTTTTTAAAAACTGTCAGCGATAAAATGGCAATTTTCGAAAAATATTTTTATTAGCTTAATCGATCCAGTCTCTCACAAGGATCCAAAGGCTCTATGGGGCCAAGTTAGGTTAGGGTACTAGAAATGTCACAAATGGAAAAAACTTTTCTCATACATTTTGTTAGGAAAATGTATTGTAACACAGTAATGCAAACTGCCCGACAAACACGTTACAAATTTTAAATTCATCCTAGTACTTTATTAGCTGCTACAAAATCATAAGGGTTTGACAGAGAGTTAACTTGGTAACTTTGACATTTATGTACATAGTGTATTTTAGCTAGCGTTGCAAAGACTGATCAACGTAGCGAAATGAAAAGTACAATATTCAAACAGGAACTCATTAAAACAAAAGGGAAACTCTATGCTAATCAAATTTTCACTTTTCGTAACAGACAGACGTTACATCAACTTATATTATTATTATCATTATCGTACATGATCCGATTGCTAATGACGCCAGAATTGGTCGGGTTTTCACTTTCGCTATAGTGTTTTCGAAAGTCGATGGTTTTTGTATCGAAGTATATAATCAATCAATAAATATCATCGAGCTAATATGTATGTCAGTTATCTCATGATAATTTTGAATTTAAAAAAAAAATAAGTGTTTTAAGTGTATTCCGAACCGGTGGTAAATTCAACTGTATGTACCAATTCAACGTTCATAAGTGCCTTACTAGGGCTTAAACTGAATAAATGACTTTTTGATTTTGATTTTGAGTTGCAAATAGACATAGAATAATTGAAAACTGTTTTACAACAACTTAAACCGACTTCAAAGTACACTAAGAAGTAACCGAATCCTGACTTGATGAGAATGGGACCAAACGGGAAGTGTACCCATCCAAACAATTTTTTTTTTCCAAATCGACGGAAATATAAATGTCGGAGTTATGAGGCAACAAACAAAAAAGACAACCTACTTGAGAACCTATTCCTTTTTTGAAGTCGGTTAAAAAGTTATCGTTATTTCGCTTCAACTGATAGATTATGTTTGTTTGGATTGAGATACAGTGAGAGAGAAACAGTAATTGAAATTATCACAAAGTATCGCACATATTTGATGATACCACCAGCTAAGCGATGGCTTCTCTAGCCTATCGTAATCAATGTAGTCGAACAAAATCTTTTTCCTCACGGCATTCAATTCCATAAAAAGGAGAGACAACTCTACGGCTCTCCTTTTTGGCCTTTAATTAAATAGACTAGTCAGCAAAATATGTAGGCAAGTTTTATTTATCGATTGTTAAAGAACTGATGTTCTACAACACTATTTCTCAATACCATAAGTATAGTCTCGTAGACATATACCTACTGTTTGGTAACAAACGTTATGCTTGCAACAGTAAAAATAGTATCTTTTAAAATATCGATCTTATAACTAAACTCATAAAGCTTAATGAGCATTTTATTACGTGCAAAAGAAACTTTGTCGATGCCAATATCTACAAATAATTTGCGGATAAGAATGTTGTGTGTATTCGAAATTAAGCTTTATTACAAACGATGTATAGCATAAATAAAATTTAGTGTTTTTTAAAGTATGGTATACTTAGCGTACCCAAAACCGAAAACATATAATGAACAGATAACTTTCCTTTGTGAAATTTCTTTATTACACACTCACATCACTTTACTTGACATCTGCCATGATGACAACGTCACAGTCCAATAAAGTGAAATAAGTGCATTGTGAAATATTTGGAGATTTTGGTATCGCAGCATAATCTTGATGATCATTATACGAGGTACAGTACTACTGACTACTACCCAACTGATATGATATCTTCGTTCGCACAGAAAAGAAAGTATGGCCCCGAAGATTAACGAAAAAATTCTTAAAACTTACAATCAACCTTAGATCACTACTATAAGGTTCATAATACACTGCAGCTGTTAGTTCCGTCTCACTCGCAAGTCACGCCCCTCCGCACGGCGCGCGCTAACATGGCGGCAGCTGCCGACCAATAGCGTTTCTCGCGCTTTGAAAATGTATCTTCTGCGCAGGTACATCGGTAAGCCATATTAGTTGGGTACAGTACAGCATAACTTTCACTCAAAGAGCGGCTCCAAAAAACCTTACAGAATACCGCAGCCAAATAACTTAATATTGTGTTCGTGCGCCTGAGTAAGGTTGCCTGAGCTCATTGGGGTGGGGGTGGGGGTAAGGCTAGGTAACTCGACAACGATTCCTAGGGTGTTGCAAGCGTCTATATGGCTGCGGTAACCGCTTACCACCAGGCGACCGTGTGCTTGTTTGTCGAATCAGGCAGATAGTACGATATTCTTCGTTTATCGATTTGGCCACAGCAGTACATTACCCCATGATAGTATAGTTTACAACAGCTATTCTCGTTTGTCAACTACGGGGTTAAAAACGAAGAGTTGCGCAATATTGCTGAAAGGAATTCATTTCCCGAATTCCCAGCAGATCTGACGCAATTCCTATAAATTTTGGTAAAATAGTCACTAATTTCATGCAATTCAATTCATTAGCTGATTCTAATTTGATATTAATGTTACAACACCAAAAATAAAAAACCGTACTTTACCGGTAAGTTTTTCTATTATCATTTTTATGTCGTAAGAAAGAACTAATAGAGCATTCACGTATTAAAATTATGATCTTAAACATTTGTAACTATAAAACGTTTATATAACTGAAATTACGTATCTAAAATGGGAATTTATAAATGATTAAAAAAATATTTTCATCTTCGACTGGTAATAATAAGTTTGCTAGTCTATGGTCGGTCGTTATATATTTTACATACGTATAGGTAGTAAATAATACTAATTTCTTTTGAATTTTATCAAAAGTACTCAAATAAGATGAATTCCGTCATTATTTAGTCTAAATAACGGATTATTATGAATAAACAATCACGTGAAATGTGCAGGGAAGAAAATTTCTGTGTAGGACAAATAACAAGAAGAAACATTTCGTTCGTTCGTTATAAAGACTTTTTAACTTAAAAAAGCCGAGTATTTGCGAAGACAAAGGAATAATTGCATAAATATCCTCTATACATGATAAATCATTATGAGGATATTTCACCAGAGTTCCATGTTGAAGTTTCTAGTTTTATGAGAGTGAGTTCGTAAATATCATCAATGTAGCATATTCCCAACCTAATCTCAACAAAAGAATATACTATTATTTCTATTTATACCATAAATTATGGAATTATAAGCCCCAAATAATATGTTCAACAGAAACTAGGATTTTTTTTATATGAAACATGCAATGCATGTGAAGTGCATAACTAAGATCATTATTAACTTCCCCTTGTTAGATAGGTAGTGGTAGGTTAGGTAGATGATACCTGCTATTGATGATGTGTAAACAATAATATAATCAACAAATAATATTACTTTCAGGTTATAAATTACCCGAAGATAAAGATAATAATTGTACATGGGATTACCAAAAGGATATTTATATTATAATTACTATGGCATCTGTCATCATCATGCTGCTAATGTTATGGGGAAGGACCACAGAGAATTTGGGAGTTGGCGTTGCTATCATGCCTTAACATTACCTACACTAAACTATAATGTTGATAATACTGTAATAAAAGTTACGCTGATTTATTTACTTTTGTCTTTTATTTACCCTAAACAAACAAGTAACCCCTATGTGTATCTTTTTGTGTCACTGTGACTAGTCTTTGGCAATATATACCATCACAGATATATATGTATATATACTCTAGTAATACCTTTGATAGAAAGTAGATCTGCGGATATAATTCCTCAAAACCCTAAAGCTTATTCTATCAAAATTTAAGCTGCAGATCTTAAAGCTTTTTGTTATTATTAGTTAATTTCAAATAGATTATAAGTAGGTATGTAAGTAATCATTATAAAAAATCAAATATATAAGAAACTGACTGCATGACAGATGCACGCACAGCTCAAACCGCAGAGTACAGAGATACTTGAACTTTTGCACACAGGTTCCTTATAACATAGGCAACTAATAAGGTCTTTTCAAAATTCAACCCCTATGGGGATAAAGAGGGGTTTCTGGGTGGAAAAATAGTATAATATTAATCATGTAAAAATTACGATGGTACTATGTTAGGTTATCACAAAATTGATGGTAAAAGAACTTTATTGGTAGCCAATAGCTTTTAACATTCCATAAAATGGTTTATGGGTGTTAGAAAAACCTCGAAATTCCCCCATTATTCATTGATTTTCAACAAAATCTCTAAATTGAATTGTAATAAGTTGCTCCTCGGTATCCTCTTATGATTCTACTGTTTGACACAAAAGCAATTCCTATTTAGTGAGCCATTTTACGAATCTCCATAGAAAACTGTCAAAAAAATGAATTGCAGAATTAGAATCGTATTGAGATCATATTCTGAATTGCCTACTAAGTGACCATTTTGCGATTTGTAATTCAATTCCTAATGGGAACTCAATCCCATTCGGCGTTTCCTTCCTTTTTAGCCCCCCTAGTCTCAGCGGATTACCTTTATCAATAGTATCCAACCTTAGCTTCGTCTTCGGCTAAATCTTTGGCTTCAGCCAAAATGGACCGAACTTTTGGCCGTAGCGAAGGTTTCTGGAAAGCGCCGAAAATGAACGAATTGTGTATGCGCGAGAGATTATTATTGACAAGTTGCAAGTTAATTTTACTCATCTCGATAAGATCTTCATATAAGTACCTCAGTCTTTATAATCTTTTAAATATCATTATTTAGTTCAGTTTTAGCAAATCTGGAACTATTAAGAGGAAACGATGGTGGCGTTTGTTTCATACAAACGTAATCCTCAGTTTCCTCTCTGGATAATGACACTGGAGCAGTAATTATTTTACCATGCAATCTGTAGGTGCTACTGAATGTCCCTCGGTTTTGTTTTTCTCTATAAATTAATTATTATAAAATCTAAAAATCTTTACTGTCCTTATCAGACGTCCAGAAAAAAAATTGACGAATATAAAAAATAAAAGGAAAACCGGCAGACATAGCCAAAGCCCTACTAATTACTATGCTTGAAAAAAAAATTTTTGTCTATCCAGTATTGGAAGAGAAAACTGGGGATTACGAAATAGCGATTTCGTCTATTTTAAATAGGTATAATCGATCCAAGCTGCAGTTGTCTCTATCGTCCCTCTTACATTTATATCCCAGCAACAGCGCGACAGCAATAGATTTGTTAAAAACCATTTTTTTTTTTCAAATTTCTTGCAGCTATCCTTTCCACTTAAGCCTCGACTTTCGATCGGACACGATTTATCAACGAATGATATAAACTGGTTTTGAGATGGACTAAAGCCCGTACCTACAACGTGTGCATGTTTAATGTATAACCGATTACCATCAGACGGGCTTTATGCTTGCTACCTTCGTTTTATGAACGAATTGTCAAGCAATAAGGATGCTGATGATGAAAGGGCTGTGTTTAACCTGAATCTCATTATGGTCCAGAATTATGACAAAAATTAAGTGGCCTATAGTGGTAAGGTTAGAAGATGCATCCTATTCTTATGTTTTGTATAATAATGGTGCCGATTGTGTTGCAAATCGCACTATACTAATTTTAGTCACATCACATCTCTTTCATACAAACATTATTGAAAAAGGATAGAACATTTAAAGCTGTTAAATTAGTCTTCGCAGTCTTCATTTGCCGGTATTGAAAACAAGCATTGGACTCAAAATCAAAATCAAAAAGTCATTTATTCAGTTTAGGCCCTAGTAAAGTACTTATAAACGTTAAATTGGTACATACAGTTGAATTTACCACCGGTTCGGACAAACACTTAAACTGAGAAGACTCCGGGAAGAAACTCAGCTCTTACAGCTTTTTTCCAAATACTTATACAATATATATATATTATTATTATGCTTATTTGTACAATTGTCACTTAGCCAGGGGGATGCAAGTGCAGAGAGAAGCTACTACAATACATTCTTGTCTTCCACGTAATGAACCACCTTATAGTAGGCTTTGTCAATATTTGACTAATTTGACAGGACAACATTTCTTACATCACTTTCTTATGTTCTGTGTTAGAAAGAGACACGGTGAGACTAAATTAGTTTAGTTTTAAACAACAGAATCAGCACCAATGTCAACCTAAAAATCTATATGTAGAAGTGTATAGTCTTCGGAGAAAGTAGATTCGCCTTGTTTTCGCGTATGCAACGCATAACATTCGCGAAAGCCAATAAAATTCTTGTTGGGACATCTTTTTTGAATGCCTGTGTAATTTTAGCTTGCAGACCTTGCCCTTTTCTGTATTTAAGTGGGCAGTTATTTTTGAATTTACTACATAGAAGGGAAATAATAAAAAATGAAGATTCGCTTTTTAAAATATTTTTAGAAGGACTGGAATAAAAATATTATAAAAGTGTATACTAATGTAAAAGCGAGGATAAAAACTACTATTTTTGTCGTGGCAGATTGTATCAACTGAATTATGTGCGACGTTTTTAAATTATACCTAAATATCTTGGATCATTCTTCCCACACGGGTATCTGACCTCAAATTAAGCAGAGCTTGTACTATAGAAACCAGATATCTGATACATAATACTACTTTTCGTTTACGTTACTTTATTAATTTTATTACAACTACAATAAATATACCGAACTTACATCAAACTAAACTAAATAATAGAGAAATAAAAATAAATATGATACCTATATATATATATTCATGTATACACCTGCGTGACAAGTGGAATCTTAACCAACCACGCCAACTGGCACGACGAAATTTGAAAAATTATTTATTTATTGAGTGCTCCTTCACACCGCTGTAGACTAAGATTTTATGAGACTAAACCCACCTGGTGATAAGCGGTTACCGTAGACCTATGGACAATGGTGATGGATATTCCATCACAAGATTCTCCTATAGATGGGGCAATGCAATCTCGCACTGAGGTATCATCCCACAAACTGAAGCGAAGTGGGAACCAATATAAATATTGGAAGATATTTAATACACAATTATTTTTCAGTACATGTGACTACGGACAGAAACATCTTTAATATTAGTATAAATAATTACAAAAGAGTAGATGTTTGGTTAGTATAATTATTATGATAGAAAATTTATTATAAAACCTGAACCTAATATGAAAGAAAATAATAAAAGGAGAATGAAATGAGAAAAATGTTATAGTACAGAAACCTGATAAAAAATATATACCTGAATATTTATAGCAAGCAAGGTTAGGCGAGCCCCTAAACCATTAGGAATCGTTTAGGGGCCGTTAGGGTGCCTGTCACGTAAGCAGGTCTAGGTATAAAGCAGTAAATCCACTACAATAAGTAATTAATCTAGATAGTTTGGAAAGAAAAACTTGAGAGAGAAAAGATGCCTGTTTGGACAAAGAGTATATAAACCAGCCGAGTTTGGAAACTATGCATGCATATAATCGACAATCCTTTCGAAATATACTTTTCAATTTTCTTTTACACAATTTTTCATTGATAAAAAGAACTGAATCTGTAGAGGCCCGGGATTCTCATGACGAAAAAAGGCTAATTTGGTCACCTCTTTTATCAACGCCAAACTTTTTTTTAAGTTTGATAAATGGTATCTTGTCAATGGTTACTGACAATTAACCAATTGTAGAAGTTGAGACTTTTTAATTTTTAAACTTCCTTTCGTTAGTATTAGCTCAGAGTATATAAATACTACGTGTATTAGTTACTTTTGTTTCTTAGTCATGCTTTCATAAATGCTTATTTTTTATAGCTTCTCGTCTCTACTTTTAATGGAAAAAAAAGTTCATCGAATAAGAAATCAGGGTACCTATTTGAGGATAAAGTAGGAAAACGCCCCCGTGGTCAAAGTAGGCTGTTTAAATATTCTTCTCTTGACTTCATGAAAATTGAGGTTTCAGATAATTTCCCATAATAAAACTTTCAAAATTAAAAATCTGTTTAGTATGGTCTATCCGTAAAACTAGAACTAAGCAAATCCCGCGTAGAAATACTGCGATTCATTAATTGTTTTTAGTCCGATTATGACACAGATATTAAAAAAACTATTAAGGAAGCAAACAAACACAAGGCCTGCTAGGTAATCGAAGCCTATAGAGCTTGCTTTATATTTTTTTTTAAGTTTGCTTGATAGCGCTATTAATCGCGCGTTGCCAACCCTGCAAAAATCCACAACGAGGGACAAATTCTATACTGTACACGAAAAAAACAGAACTTATGTACCTAATGATAACCAGATTATAGAGAACTCTTATACCGGATATACTGTTTCATAAATAATTACACCCAGAACCAGAACATGCAAACAAATCTTGTTTATCTTGAATGTGAATCAAACCTTATTAATATACCTTTGACTATTCTTGGTTTATTAATTCCACCACGCGGTCCCCCTTAGAGCAGGAATTTCCAAAAATCCTTTATAGCGCGTGTCATCAAATTGATTTGGGCTGATAGCACAGTATTAGGATAAGTCATTTTATATAATTATATAATGGATCATTAAATTTTTGTCACATACTAATAATGGTGCCGATTCTGTTGTAAATCGCACTAAACTAATTTTATTCACATCTCATCTCTTTCTTACGAACATTATTGAAAAAGGATAGACCATATTTTAAGTTGTCAAATTAATCTTTGCCGTCTCATTTTGCGTGTATTTAGGCATAACCGTGATAGATGGCGATTAAATTTATATTGAAAACAAGCATTGGACTAATTTGATAGGACTCAATTTCTTACATCCTTTTCTTATGTTCTTTGTTAGAAAGAGACATAGTGAGATTAAAATTAGTTTAGTTGTGAACAACATAATCAGGGCCATTATCTGTATTATTTGGTCCATGATCACCTCATTTCTTATAACAGCAGCTACATTAAACTGAGTATAAAATGGTAAGTCAGTTTTCTACAGTTGAAAAATATATCTTCAGTACTTAAACAAGATTATAGTTCTTTGAGTTTCATGTCACGTTTATATAAGTTGTAATTTGTTTTAGTAAAATTATGAATAATGGCTTAGTAGGTTTCATTTTGCATACCATACAGGGTGTATTGGTATTGTGGCATGGTAACGCAAACTTCGCGAAAAGGCTACACCTAATGCCACTAATCAAATTGTGAAAGTCATTCACCTCGCTAATGATCGGTTATAGAAATTGTCATTTTCGAGCGCGCAATGTATTGTGAACACCGCGATTTAAACGCGCGATAACGTTGTGCCTACGTAGTATGTCGCTGACTGCAGGCGAATATCGCCATAAGACACAGTTTCTAGTTTTATTTACATTGCTACTTTTAGTGAAAGTAATGAATTAATAACTTATTTATTTTAAATCTCTTTGGGTTAGGTAAGAATAACGATTATGAACAGTCTAAAGTAAAAAAAAAATTAAAAAAAAAATGGGAAAAACCAACATGGGGGGATCCAGAATCATGTCCTGAACCCATGGTATCCGTTTGTGCGGCGATGTCCCTTACACGCTGTATAGGTATTAGAACTAAGAATAAGGATACAGGAGATACTCGTGGCTTATATAAAATAGCTTAACTTAGAAAACGTTAAGCTTTTTTATAAAATCCTTTGTCATTATCTTGGGCCATATAATATATAGGGTGACTGGTAATTAGTAAACGACACTTAGACACATGATTGTACTCATGATAACAAACAACTTTCCCAAAGAAACATTTTTTTTAATTTATTTACCACATGAGCCCATAATATTTAGTACCTAACAAGAATTAGAATACACCATCAGCTTTTATTTAATTTAGTTATTTATCCCTATTTGTTTCTTTGGGAATTTTGTTTGTTATCATGAGTACAATCATGTGTCTAAGTATCGTTTACTAATTACCAGTCACCCTATATAATACTAGTTCCCGAGGGTCCTGTTTATTCCCGGGCTGTAAAGTACCCTATAGTACCCTATGTGTCAATCAAGAAATATGTTTGCCAAATTTCATTGAAATGCGTTTAGTAATTTTTGCGTGAAAGTTTCAAACATCCATACATTCTTACAGACCTTCGCGTTTATATTCGCTTGAATTGATCAAAATCAAAAAGTAATTTATTCAGTTTAGGCTCTGTTAAGGCACTATAGGTCCATTCAGAATACTCTGCCACCGGTTCTGAATACACTTAAACTGAGAAGACTCCGGCAAGAAACTCAGCAAGGCTTTTTATCTTTCTTGTTCCAAATAGATACTTATACAATATACATATTATGCTTATTCATACAATTGTCACTTAACCAGGGGGATGCAAGCGCAGAGAGAACTACTACAACCTACTTCTACTATATTCTTGTCTTCCACGTAATGAGCCACCTGATAGTAGGCTCACAATATTACAATCATTACGACTGTAATATTGTGATGAAAGAATAATATGGCCACGAATACCTAGAACATAATGTAATAATATGTAATTATTAGGTGACGTATATACTTTTGCGTTGGGATCAATAAAAATGCTGTAGATGAGAATATGAGAATTTACAGAAACATTTTTATGTCCAGGGTAACTATTTTATGACCTTGGTAACTATTTTATGAGCTAGGTAACTATTTGTGACTGAGGTAACTTTTATCATTAGTTCGTTTCATTTCATGTGCCATCTACAGCCTAATAAATGAAGATAAGGAAGGAAACATTGTAATCGGATCTCATTTTGAGAAAGCTTCTCGTACAACTGACCTAAAATAACGCAGATAAGGTTGTGAATTACAGTCTCCTTGTTTTAATAGAATTTATGGTTTAACTCCTCAGTTTAAACATTTTAGCGTAATGATTAAAAGGAGAGAGATATGCAAGATTGCAGACTTATGTAAAACATGAGAGGATTTGGGAGCAGCCAAGTTTCTGCGCGTGAGCAATGCCGCTAGAGCTCATTGGGGAGAGGGGAAGGTTTGTGATGCCCCAGACACCCGGGTATTGCAAGCATAGGCCGAGAGTTAAAAAATATAATATTTTTTTGCATGATAACTTTACTGTCCATTGATTTTGATATTTTAGTTGTATAATAAAAAAAAACAATAAAATTTTATATGTAACAAATTATATTTAAAAGTTCACTAATTTATTAGGACCTTATATAGACAGTTTACTTGGCACAAAATCAAACGGTCGATAACCAAACAACTTACTAATTGAATGCAAAACAATTTAATTAAATTAATCTCCACAACAAAGGAACGAAAACTCAAATAACCTCTTGGGAATAAAGACTTGGAATTTCTTGTGGTATGGAAGTGACATTTAACCCTTTGACTAGGAACGTAGATAAGAGACACCATTAATATATTAGTTATTTATTATTGAACAATGTAATAACGGTCAGAGTTTGTTTAAGATTCTCTCAATGGCGTCTATTCATAAGCTAAAATAAATTGATCTTAAAGTGAAACGTTCTTAGCCTTCTGTTGCATGTCTCTATCATTTTGATGATCTTCAGTGATTGTAAATAAAACGTAAAAAAATTAGCTGCTGTACTATTATTAGCATTCCATTCAGGTTAGCGATTTGAACTTTGCAAATTGTTCAGTAATACTGTTGAAGGTCCCGAATTCGAAGCCTACAATGAGCTTGAGCTATCGGTGAAGGAAAACATCGTGAGGAAACCATAGCACGGTGGTAAGGCACTCTGTAGTACCCAGCTAGCTGCCAATCTCAAGTTGAATAATCTGTCGCCGCGTATTGGTGTATTTAGACAGCTGCTCTAGGTAATCAGTTCACTTATTGGTTTGAGGTGAAACCGTGAAATTGTGGGCAAAAAAAGTTAAAAGTAAAGTTATCAAACAGGATACTTCTTATCTTCTCTTGTGCAGGGGCCGAGAAATAACTCGGACACTTCGACACATTGGAATCTATTGTGGTCCCCTAGATAACTTAATCCTCCCCAGTCTCGTTGAAAACTCTTTTCATGAGTTTTACAACGAGGCTAGGAGATATGAGCCTATAGTCTTCTGGTTTTGGATATCCGATCCCTAGGAGACTCATTCGCTTACCAGCCAGTGCATCGCATGTGCACAGAAGGTGCTCCATGCGTTCCGTATGTACCCCACACAACCTGCACATGGGTGTCGCGGTTAGACCCATCTTCATGAGCATGTCATTGGTTCCAAAGTGCCCAGTAAAGGGC
Source organism: Polyploca ridens (assembly GCA_951394255.1). NCBI lineage: Eukaryota > Metazoa > Arthropoda > Insecta > Lepidoptera > Drepanidae > Polyploca > Polyploca ridens. The sequence continues at coordinate 3,684,650 of OX596266.1, read as the reverse complement.
CCAAGCAGGTAGCGGATTTGCCTCCTACTCATATTCCAAATGCATTCCCGGATCAACAAGATACATAGTAGTATCTATTGCATGAAAAAACACAAGAGATCCATTAGATCTATTGAATGGACCATCCGTGATTTAACAAAACTGGTTATCCGGTAAGTTCATAGCCAATTTGAGTTCACGATCATTCACCACGCTAATAACTTTCTATGCATCGAGAGAATAGCTCAAGAGGTGTGTAACTTTCATAGCTTACACTTCTATGTGTTTATTATTAAACCGGTTTTCTTCTGTTTGTTTCACATGGTTTCGCTCAGGTGAGGAATGACCTATTGTAAAATATCTTAAAGTCTAAAGGTGCTGGTTCGCAGCTGACCGCAGGCAGCAGCAGCAGGCGACACTGTTGCCGCGACACTACTTTTTCTCTTTCGTTCCTATGTTATTTATTACTACGGGACGTGTCGCTAGGCGGAAGGTATTTCATAGTACCTAATACATAGAAACCAGTAGTGTCGTGGCGAGAGTGTCGCCTGCTACTGCTACCTGCGGTCTGCTGCGAACAGGAACCTTTAGTTGTAATTTGACAATTGTTGTTATATATATTGATTTTTGAAGTTTTATTTCTTGAACGATTAGAGTAAAATTTCAAGGTCGAATTTGTATGAAATGTTTCTGACGTAAAAAGGACGGAAATAAGGTATTTGGCCACGTTGAAAGAAGACAACTATAGTTTCTCTTCTATTACGTGGTAATGGTAAGTAAAGGACTTAGATGTAGACAAAAAAATATAATTATTGTTCAATTATCTATTGATTTCTAATGCAAAGCTTCAGAAATCTAGGACATATTTGAAAGGTCAGTTAATATCTACGATGCAAAATTGAGCACCAAAAAAATAATAAATCATCGAAATCGTATTAATGTCCAACAAATATATGATCCGTAAAAATGCTTCTATAAATTTTGAAATAAAAACACATGCCGGAAAATATGCTCACCGGTATAGAACTTAGAAGCTTCTAGAAGGGAATGAAACTGATAAATGATAACCGGGTAATAATCTAGACATGAATTATATTTGATCCAAAGATTAATTAGTAAGAAGCCATTCATTGGTAACAAAAACAAAAGAGATTAAGAACCTATTGCCACTGAGAAATTAAATATAAATTAAGATATTCTCTACTGGCAATTCAGTCCTCTATTTGCTATAAGGTCTAATCTTTTATTAAGTAGGTATACTATTGAGAAATAGGATAAAGAAACTAATCGTGTATAGCAGATTACTTCTGTTATATACGAGGTCTGTAGTTGAAAGATCAAAAGATTAATTATATGTGTGGAAGAAAGATCCTAATGGATAGAGTCTATAGCAGTGATTCCCAAAGTCTAACAGTCTAAGTGATCCAGGTGGACACCCAAGGGGAGACTCAACGAGGGCCTACGTTAGTTAGATCTAATCTACAAATTTTTTGCAGAATTTTAGGAATATGGTAGAAATGTAGCAGCGTCCACCGAAACCAGAAAATTTTAAAAGTGGTCTAGGAGAAAATAAGTTTGGGAAGCTCTGGTCTGGAGTCTCTAAATCTATATGAAAAGGAGAAACTGATAGATTGACAGGTGTACCGCCAGGTCTAGAAAGTTGAAATGTTGATCAAAAGGTATGAAATGTCTGAATTGTTTTTCGCGATTTCAGATTTGGTTCAAGTAGTTAATATTTATGGCATTTCCACCTCTTAAAGCATTTGTTAATTACAAGTAACCTTGTATAACGGAGGAGTTCATAGAAGGAAGAAAAAATTGAAATTTTGCCAAACCGTTGGGCTGGAAAGCTAATTATAATTAGGTATAGCTACGAGCGATATAAGAAAGTTATTTTTTTTTACTGAATTTTAGGAGGTGAGGTGTCAAGGTATTAAACAAATAAAAAAAAAACTCACTTTCGCATTTATTATATTAGTAGAATAGAATGAATAATAAATTTTGACTCGAATAAACCAGATACAGGCTAATAACCGTCTAGTTCTATCGTCAAGCATCCGGTGTCTTCTGGCAATCACACTTGAGACCCAGTTTACTTCTTAGCGTCTGGTAAAATTATGCACTCAATAATATGAAATTGTGGTACGGGTCAGAGAGGTACAGAATGCATAGCGTTATTTCGCTCTGTAGCGACTTCTATCAGTAACACTGAGATAGTTCACACACGGAAAGATAGATGGCGTGGCGCCACATTCTCCTGCATCGCGCCTACGAAGTTTTCTCAGGAATCTGCATATATACAACTGTCCGATATGTACAGTTGGACCGCGGTCCCCAGGGACGATGACCCAGCCTGGCGGAAGATCTTCCCTTTTAAATGGAGGTGTCATCCACCTTGCACCTCCATAGCTCAAAGAGTAGCTTGACTGGGGTAGGACCTCCTACAAAATAATGCAGTCAAGTGTCCCTGCGCGTGAGTAAGATCACGAGAGCTCATCGGGGAGGCAGGAAGGGTCGGTAACCGCTTACTATCAGGCGGGCCGTATGCGTATTTGCCAACTTGGTCCATAAAAAAAAAACAATTTGCTAGGATTTGATACAAAAGCTAATGAACCCAGAGTTTGGCAAGGCAGTGTCTAGAATGATTATAATTATCACTTGGTTGAAATGAACTCATCGCAAATTGGATCTATTGGTTGAGAACTATATAGCTACAGCGTATTGTAGAGCATAGTAAACTTTTGGCCAAATAATCTGTGGTAATACATACTGCACCTGCCCCAGCTTTGCCTGGGTGTGATTGTAATTATTAATGCAAGTTTTATTTTTATTTGGAGTGATGGATTTGATATGATTTATTTTATCAGTAATCCATAGAAAATAGACAGACTTTTCTGTTGTTGCAGACTTTTTTGTGGTCTGAGGCCTACACTTCTGAAGTAAAGTATAAAAGTCAAAGTCAAGTCAATCTCTAATAGTTAAGTCAGCGAAAGCTATGTAAGCGCCGGAATAGCGACTTTTTTAAAGAAGACATGACTCTATCTCTTCTCAAATAAATCGCTATTTTTCTCTATTTTCTATTTGATAGAGAAGCAAATTCAGAAATCTAGAACCGTGACCTCCAATAAAATAGTTTGTATATTACCTATTGTAATACCGCAATTGCCTCTCCAGTAAGTCGCATTCGTTACGGCTGGCAAGTACACTGGCTTGCCACAAGCCTAGTAATCGGTCAAGAGCGTTCACCTGTCTGACCTGATGAAACGCAACTATTGGAACTCACTTGTTTCTCGGCAGGTTTTACGAATAATCCTTAGTTTATGTTTTACCATTTTCTGTTTATGACTGTTACGTATTTACCGACCACTTTACTATTTGCGTACAATGTGACGTTGCATGTATTATACTAGACCATTTATGGCCTATAATTAACGGACCGTTATCGGTTATAAATAAAATAAATAAATATCCTGTGACATTCCTCACACACGGTCATCTGATCCCAAACTAAGCAGAGCTTGTACTATGGAAACCAGAAAACTATATAATACATATACCACTTTTTGTTTGTAAATGCATACTTAATATACATAATTACACCCAGACTCAGGACATACAGACATGTTCGTGCACACAAATGCATGTCCTGTGTGGGAATCGAACCCACGATCTGCGGCGCGTAAGGTGAACCTTAACCAACTGCGCCAATAAATTATTATTATTATTATTAAATAAATACCTAAGACACCTACCTTGAGAAAGTCGCAATCAAAACGAAAATGAGATCTGACCGAGTTACACATTCGTAGTAGCACATCGGCGCGAGCGCATCGAATAGACACAAAACTATTCCGTGCTTTATACACAACAGCATTCACCAAACAAATCTCATAAAGAACACGCGTCTCTTCGAAAATTAAATTTGATAAAAAACATATCAATAACAACATCGAAAGTTGAGTTTGGAACACGCAAGTTTTTTTCCGTGTCAGTAAAAGTATCATGGTGGGGGTTTAGTGCTATGCGACCGTGACAGTGGCAAAGAAACCCAACGCTGTACCGTACATACGTTGGATGTCCATACGTCGGAAAAAGGATTAACTACATAGAGAAGTGTGAAGTGTTAAACGTTTTTAGTGTAGTTTTGTGCAGTGATACAAACCAGTTTGGGCACATTGTCCTCAGGTAAAAGGTGCTAGAAAAAACATTGACGCGAATTTCTCTTCGCGAATTGGATTTTTCGGTAACAGTGACCAAAATGGATTTCGTTTGTTCTGTTATGTGAGTATCTAGACATTTAGTTTTCTTTTATTTTTGCTTTTTTTTCCGTTCCAATTTGATACATTTTGAAAAGATTCCTTTTTCAAAACTATTTAAAAGCTATAGCTAGAACAAATCAATTCGATTAATAAATAAATGGATTGCCTCGATTGTTGTGAAATCATTCGTGTCGTGATATCAGACCTTTCATTATGTGACGTCATAACTCTCTCTACACTGTGAATCGAATGTGAAAATAGTCTTTATTAACAGTTTAATAAGGCTTATATACTTATTGGTGATTTTTCATTCAAGCGAATATTCGTTTTAGTATTATTATTTAACAAGATATATAAGATTTTAAACTCACCATTACTTATTTATTAACATAACTTAAATAACATGAAAACTTTACACTATTTTTGTAATGAATAAAATTAAATATTAACGAGCTCCAGATTATAATTACATTATTTATAATATTTATATATTATAGTTTTTGTTATAATAATTAATACAATTTTAACTACCTACGAATAACAAATCAAGTGATTCTTGAATAAAAGTAAAGGATATGCAATGGTCAAATAATATAAACATCAAAATAAGTAATAAACATATACCTACAATAATTACGCTACATGCTTCGATAAAATTGTCATTGTTAATTTAAAGCTTCATGATGGCAAATACAATTAATTAATTATTTACGCTTGAATTAATTAGGTATACAATACACTACTACTAATACGTCACGTCTACTATATAATAGTATATAATATACGAAGCACGTTCTCAATGAATTCTAGATTTTCTTTTTTTTTTATTGTCTGATTTTGTTGTCAACCAGTCTTTCAACGTCAAATACAAAATATTTTTCTGTTATAATTATTTTGAATTTAGAACTACCTCGCTTCTAACGGACTTTATTAGCTATTGTAATACAGGTACGGACCTGGGCGTACGATAGTATTACAATATATTTACCCCCTTATTCATAATAAAGTTATCAAACTTTGATTAGCTAAAATTCCGAAGTCTTTATCTGACAGATGACATTTGGTGATCGAAAGAGTGAGACGGAGAACACTATTACACTGATTTAGTTAAAAAGCGATTATGAATAAGCGGGTTAGCTATTAAAGTCCGTTAGAAGCGAGAGAGTTCTAAATTTGAATTAGTTTTAGAATAATGATTCTAAAACGTCAATCAATGTCAAGTTTTGAGTCGAGATTCAAATAATTTAATTTAGAACCTGCACCAGTGATATTAGGTTTATTTTGGATAAGCACGATCTATTCTTGATCTGAATTTTGATCTCGTACTATAATACAAAGTTTTTCCTTTGATATTGTAAATTTTCCAATCGTAAACTTTCTTCATAAATCGAAAAGAACAACTTAAAATAAGTAACCCAAGTCCTGAACAAGTTTAGTATGAAACCACTTTCTTTCAACCTGTTCTTGATGTCGTCGACTTCGAAGGTATAGGGCGACCTACTCGTATTTTTAACTTATACAACCTAGTTCTGAGGAACCTACCAAATCATTGAAAGATCGGGTCTTAAGGCAACCAATTGGAAAAACAGCATTGGTTTCTTTAAAAAGGGTTGCAGGGTTGACAACGAACGAGCTATACCCCTGGTGTTGCAAGCGTCTATAGGTTAATGTAACCGCTTACCACCAGACGGAACCGTTTGCTCGCTAGTTAGGTAGTATAAAAATTTCTTCCCATAGAATGGGTTGCCCAGACCAAAAAGACTATGTTTTTGGTCTGGGCAACTCGACCCACTGTAAAATCGAACAAACGACATTCATAATGTTCCTAATTTGAATATTAATAATGTTTAGAATATTTAGAATGATATTTGAATTAGTAGTTTTTATTTATCTGATCATGGCGCTTTCACTGTCTTTTTCGACGCGCGTATATTAATACCACAGACTACGGAGGACATATTCTCGCTAACAAAAAACTGTGTCTATGGAGTCGGCCACCTCTCACGCACACCTTAGTTGGCTATTCCGCGGGAAATTAGACTCTGTCGCCGTTTACACAGAGTCGATTACTCGCGCTCAACTAATGTGTGAATGTGTGCGTGCCGGCTTGTACGTACAGCGTAGTGGCCGACTTGAGTGACACATTTTTTTGTTAGCGAGAATATATCCGACTTTTTTTTATATCTGTGATTAATACCAACTTATTTTTAAATTAAAAAACAAACTATTCAAATATGTACACGCATTTCACTTTCCAAATGAATAAAAAAATCAGGTAAGTGACCTGTGTTTTTATGCTTTATTGAACTTGTATGTATTTATAGAGATAACTGGCAATATACAAGTTGAGGAATGTTATGCATCAGTGTTTTTCAATCTGTGGGTCGCGACCCCTAGGTGGGTCACGAAACCTTAGTCGGGGGGTCGCCGGCAGAAGGAAAAAGGCAAGGTAGACATCGCGCAAGCGGGCGTCCAACTTACCTCTTACTTAGTTGCAAACCTCTCGCGACTTCTTGCAGACAAATAGTAAAGGTATCAAAATAAAGATTATCTTAGTCTTTTAATTTATAAATTCAGTCTGTCTGACAAGGGATCACCAGAATTTTTCAACCTGTAAGGGGGTCGCAAAATCAATAAGATTGAAAAACACTGTATGCATCAATAAACTTAATAACAAAAACTTAATTCCGACCGCATTAGTTTAAAAAAATACGAATTCTTCTATCGTCAAAAATACATTTTTGGTCAGTCTGGTGTAATCTCTTCCATTAAAAAGTTAAAAACTAAATTAAAATGCAAATTGATGTTTTGAATATTTTATTCAATGTTTTTATAAACAGTCGTTATCATTATTTGAACATAATAATTTATTCATTGTTTATGAGAGGGTGAATATTCTAATAATTGTGATAATTTATTATATTTTTAATTGTTTCTTGCAACTACGCAAAGAATGTATAAAATATTTTTCAAACAATTAAAGGACCTGAATAAAATATCAGAAGTATTTTTAGTTTAAAAGAGAATGAAATGTAATATATTTACAAACAAAAACATGATTTTTCATTATCATCATATTCAGCAATAAATTGTCGTATAAATAATGAGAGTTTAAAAACATAAATTGCTTCACAAAAACTTTTTACATTTATTAGGTCTTCAAATAAAACTTATATTTCCAATCATTGTTTTAAGATTTCTTTGTAAATTGACTTTTAAACTTAAAAATAAATTATGTATACTGTTTTTAGACGGCTTTCGTGACAATACTAAACATTTTCCTCCTCGATATAATTCCCGGGAAAAATAATGTAGTTCAATAGGTGACTAAAAATAAAGCAAACAAACAAGCAGACTCACTTTAATTATATTTGACTAGCTATCCACCGCAGTTTCACCCGCGTTCCCAGGATAAAAAGTAGCCTAGTACCTAAAAAAAATAAACTACAAGTGAATACAAAATATTATTTAGCAGTAACACAAAATTTGACGACCATTAACCTAAAAAGAGTGACTTGCGAACTAAACTTACCAGTAACAAAACTAGTTTTTGTTCGTTACTAAATTTTTTGATTAAATGTAACTAAAGTTTGTTTCCCGACAACTAAAGTTAGTTTCCCGACAACAAAACATCAATTTACATAACTAGTTTTGTAGATAATTTTTTTCAGTGTATAGGCTATCTGCATGCGAATTTCATGATAATCCGTTGAGTAGTTGAAGCGTGAAGGCGTAACAAACAAACAAACAAACTCACTTTCGCATTTATAATATTAAAAGTTAGGATTAGGATAGTTAGGATAAGTAGAATACTATAGCAACCAGCTTTCCGCCCCATAGTGTCTCCCACATCCCCTATTTTTTCAAATTTCTAGTCTCTGTTTTTTTTAGTTCCTAGTTTTGGGCAGTGTATCAGTTACTGCTTTTTTGTCTACTAGTGGTCGCCCAGAAGTCGAAATACGAACGTTATTCATTATTAAATCAACCAATTTATCAATTACTCATTTAATAAAAAATTAAATGTATTTGTTAGAAGTTTTATATCTGCCAACATTTGTTTCATAAATGTAATTTCATCATCATCATCAGCCTATAATGTCCCACTACTGAGCACAGGCCTCCTTTCACAGATTAGAGTGAAAGGGAATGGGCAGATACTCCACCACACGTGCCCACTGCTGATCGGTGGAGGTAGACTAGTAGTCAACCTACTGTTGGAGTTTTCAAGCCGCCTAGGACCTCCAACTAGCTTAACGTCTATCACAATTAAGTGATGATCAGGACCAAAAGCTTTACGTGTCTTCCGAAGCACGGAAACGCTCGATTTAAAATACCACTAGGCGTCCCACCCAGGTACCGACCACGACGGTAGTAGCTTAACTTTGCCGATCGATTAAGAAGGGCTTATCATGCTACACAGTTTTCTCTTCAAGTATCAAAACCCATTGCAGTAACATAAGTCACAATGGCCCTGATTCTGTTGTTCACAACTAAACTAATTTTAATGTCACTATGTCTCTTTCTAACAAAGAACATAAGAAAAGGATGTAAGAAATTTAGTCCTGTCAAATTAGTCCAATGCTTGTTTTCAATATAATTTTAGTCGCCATCTTAAATAAATAAATAAATAAATAATAAATTTGGTTTATTTTTCTTTCACAAAAGGTTATACACTAATAGCTTATTAATAACATAAAATACAGAAAACCTGTTTTGTGAAAGACTGGTGCCTGAGATAGGTTTATAAAAACCTGTAATACAGGTCACCAGTGCCCCACTCCACGGATTGGCAGTGTCTTATGTGTTATTTCGAGCCAAGAACCAAAAAAGAACATAAACAATTTATAGTAAAAATTAACCACAAGTACTTTAACATAATTTTAATTAAGTAAACAGCTTTAAAACAAAGTAAAACAGAAAAAACATAAAAAATAGAATAAAAAGGAAAGTAAAAAATACTACAATTATGGACTGATTACATGTGTGTGAGTGTATATGTATGTTTGTGTATGAAAGGTGATTTGAATGGGCGTGTTAATAAATGTAATAGTGTATGTATATACGTGGATTGGTTGTGTGAAATTGTGACTGATTGTGTGAATGTTCAGGTAAGTGAAAAGTATGAGGTAACAAGATTTTTGAAAGTAGCATACATTTTAGGTACCTATAAAATCAAGTTTGCGGAGACAATAAGTTCTCAGTTTCCTTATAGTTTAACGACTTTAGCCATTTCGTTGTTAACTTTTTGCAAGAGGATTTAGTTAAGGAGTAAATAGACAACTTTGCATTTAATTGATTATAAATGTAAGGCCCAAGGAAGACGAAGAAATTGTGCGATAGACTAGTGTGCTGGCATTGAGTTCTACAGACGGTGCCTTTTCTGCGCCTATCACTCACTAGTTGGGCATCATATTTGAGTTGGGTGTGTTTTTTTAGTACGGTTTGTAGCAAGAAGGTTTGCCTAACAGTAAGTACATCCCATATGTTATAAAGGTCCGTTGTAGGAAAGCGATAGGGCAGACCGGCACTGACCTTAAGGATGGCTCGCTGTGCCCTCTCAACCTCAATCATATGTGACTTTGCTGCACCACCCCATGCGATGATGCAGTATTCCAAGATAGATTGGCAAAGAGCAAAGTAAACCATTCTTATTGTCCCACGGTCTGCTACATGTTTAAGTGTTCCAAATATATAAATGAGCTTTCGCAGCCTAGTAACAAGTATATCAATGTGAGGCTTAAAGGTAAGGGTCTGGTCGATCGTAATGCCGAGGTATTTTATTGTGTCGGCTCTCTCTATAGATGGGCAGGGACATAATACTGAAGGTGGAGTACAAGTATGGGCTGTGATGGTAAGAGACGGTGGAGGAAGAAGGTTGGATCTGCAAGCAAACACCAGATACTTTTAATCTATCGCGGTTACGCCTAAATACACGCAAAATAAGACGGCAAAGATTAATTTCACAACTTAAAATATGTTCTATCCTTTTTCAATCATGTTCGTAAGAAAGAGATGAGATGTGACTAAAATTAGTTTAGTGCGATTTACAACAGAATCGGCACCATTGTAAACTGAAGCTAGACATAGAAAAATAGTTGTGATGACGTTTCCGTCCCAGATAACTGGAAACACGAGCGCTATAATTCATTCTCCGCATGAACATCAATCTGGGATCGCGCCGCATACAGATAAAGATGGATTGGGTATTCTATGGTGTAGTTTATTTTGTAACAGTAGCAAAACTTAAAAAAAAAATACGATATACGTTTTTTTTTATACCACTAAGGTGGCAAATTAGCAAACGGCCTTCCTGATGGTAAGCAATTACCTTAGGCTATGGACGCTTGCAACATCAGGGTTATCACTCGCACGTTGCTGACCCAGTCTATTATTTGATGAGTCTCAACACAAAAGTCATGACTCAAATCAATTTAATTGTTATCAACTCAAAACATGACTTATTACGGTTTCGATTGACGTTTTATAATACGGAGTTAAAAGCCGGATTCCTTCAGTGGTCTAGGGCCTAAAGGTAGACATATTGAGAAGCTGTATCCCTGCGATCAATAAGAAATATTTCATAATGGAAAAAATAAAGATGAAAATTCATTTCAGGAAATAAACTAAAGTCGTAACCTAGTGATCGCATATCTTGTTATAGGAAAGTTACAAGTTTTATACTACATTTCATTAAAACTAATCGGCGAAATTTGAAGTTGCCCTACTGTTTGTATTGTAACTGACTTACATATAGCAACATGGATCTACAAACACATCCAGTATCGATCCCGGTACTAATAACAAACGGTGTAGCTTAATTAATAGCTCTAGTTCTAGATTTATTACTAACTAACATACCTGAAATGTAAAGGTAACTTCATGTTGAAATTACTGACTTTGAAAATTGTGAGAGATGCTCAATGCTTCTAAAACGTATAGATCAGAGGACCAAGCAAATTTAGGAAGAAAAGCGGCTCCAAAACAATACCAAGAGTCAAACAATCTGTCTCTATCTCTAAGAACTTAAATATGTAGATGGTAATAGCAAAGAATAGAAAGATGAGACCCTCACCACCTCGCCAATTATCGTCCCCGGATGTAGGAGTAGGTTTTCTCGTACCGGCCCGTACCGGGGTCACAAAACGTGTGCTAATGATCCAGCCGGTGATTCAGTAGTGGTAGGTAACTGTGCCCATTTATTTGAAGTGCCGGTTCTGGTAGGGCAGCGAAGCGATGCTTACTCATCATCTAACCTTCTTGGCAAATGTAAACGAGGAGCTAAAGCAAATCATACTGAGTAATCTATCTTAACTTTGTCCAGAAGTGTGCCAGTACCTAATAGGGAGATGATAATTTAGAGAACTGGTGCCAAATGGAACGTTCATGCTTTGCCAGCAAACATGCTTCGCATTCCAACTTATACATGTACACGCTTTATTTTATCTACATCTATATTTCTGAACATTTTACTTTGTGCATCGTTGAATTTCTCCTGATTTTTGGCAACAATTTCCGCCTTACCGGTACACGTTCCAAGTTGTTTTACAAGTCGAACGCTATTTCGCATCTCGATGCATTTCTGTATCTCTTATTTAACTTCTTGGTGATTTTACGTGCCAAAAGTGTTATAAGAAGTTTGAAATAATCCAACACATATAGTGTAAACAGACAAAGGCAAAAGCTTCTTCTAAAGCGCGCTTCTTTTTCTGGTTCATTATAATCCGAATCAAGCCTAATCTGGCTACGTTTTTGAGATCTTCCATATAATAAATTTAGCTGGCAACCTACGCTTGTCCATAAATGCCGCTGTTTTCCAAAATGCTAATCAGTGATACCATTTCTGTCATTAACTTTTAGGTTACGAATCTTCTCAGGTTTGTAGATAGTGTTGCCTGGCATCTGGCTTTAGCTGGACCTATTCGGCTTTACATTTGTTCGACCGGCAAAAATTTTGGAAATCCAGCTTTTGGACCTGTATAGCCAGCTCAATCAGGAAGCAAAAGCCGTCAAAAAAAGAACCTCTACGAGTAATATCCTGTAGGTTCCAACCTCTAACTAAGGCTGTATGAATAACATCGCCATAATATTACGATTCAAATGTCCACCATATTCAATGGCAATTTTCCAGCCAAGCAAAGAGTTGATAATGCGCTCTGCAGTGATTGTTCCTTACTGTCCAAAATCAGCGCAAAATCACTGACTACTTGTGGAATTGGATTGCTCGGTTGCTCGATGCCTGATAACAAGGAATATCAGAATCATTTGCCATTTTCTTGCGTCGATCGACAAAAGGAAATCACTAAGTCCGTTTGATTTGCGATCAGAAATACAAGCGAGTATTTTTTTGTTTTATTTATTTGTTTGTTTTTTTTGTAACACACGCGTCAGTAAACATTGGTTTCGCACAGAATTTATAGGGAAGGAAAATATTCTTACATTTTTACTAAACTAGGCTAGCAGAGATAATATTTCTATCCTTTTTTGGGCTTTCATAATTTCAGCGTGTCTAAGGTTCGTTAGGTTTTGATGAAATACCTATTTGGTTTTCGGGGGCGGTAAATTGATCTAGCGTCAGTTATTTATAGCCCACAGATATAATTCTAAATAGATGACGCAAGTGTATGTACTTTACGTGTCAAAAGCTATGCCAAAAGGTAGAGAAAACGCTTCTTTTGAAATTGTTTCGCGCAGACAGGGAACTTGCGTAAGGCTGCATGTCCACCAGAGATGTGTAGCGAGGGATATGTTTAGCTCACAAATAGGATCGCTTCATTTTCACGTTATAGCTCTAATGCCAGCCTAACTAAAGCGCTCTTGTGACATTATGGTACGTAGAAAAAACTGACACGCTTGGTATTCATACGGATGGAGGACTTGCGGTATCTATTTAGATTTATATCTGTGATACTGCCCTGATACCCGAGTAGCTTTCCTTTTTCGAACACTATCTAACTATCTATTACGATGAAAGAGTAGGTAAAATTACGTAAATTCAGATGTTACAATAGTACCCAACTGATATGGCTTACCGATGTACCTGCGCAGAAGATACATTTTCAAAGGCGAGAAATAGCTATTGGTCGGCAGCTGCGGCCATGTTAGCGCGCACCGTGCGGAGGGGCGTGACTTGCGAGTGAGACGGAACTAACAGCTGCAGTGTATTATGAACCTTATTGTAGTGAGCTATGGTTGATTTTAAGTTTTAAGCATTCTTTCGTTAATCTTCGGGGCCATACTTTCTTTTCTGTGCGAACGAAGATTCACGACGCGCCATATCAGTTGGGTACTACTGTAACAACCATAAGATCTTCATGCAGGTCCTCTCACATAGAGGTCTTCATTTTACGGCGTTGGTAGCTTAGTTTTAGTGACCTCGAAATACGTAGCGAAGGTCATGTTCAAGGTTCGAATCCTACATAAAATTATGGTACAAAAACTTATGTAAGCATCAAGCAGTAAAGTCCGACAAACTTTATTTATCTCTCTAACTTTACCGTACTTAGGAACTTAGATTTATTACTTATCCATGTAGTTTTTAGGGTTTCGTACAATGATATTATAATAAAAAGAGGTAGATATCGCATTAACGCACGCTAATTGTTGCAGACAAATTCAGACAATTGTCGTAATATTGCTTAGCGGCTACATAGAGCTATCTCTTCCTGTACCATACGTTCCGTATTATCTATCGCATTCACCTAATTCAACAATAACTGAACGACGCTTATTACGAGGGTAGCATATCTCTATTATAATATCATTGGTTTCGTATCTCAGAATCGCTTTGGTTTGGGGTATCAAGTTAAAATTAATATGGCATACTACGGTTTATAGCATCATCATGCTTTTATAACAGACATTTTCTACTTTGGCGTATTAAAAAAAATACAAATGGGATTTTCGAAGAGTATGATACAAATTCCACTATCTTACTCATACAAGCCTAAAAGTTTATTTTCGATGATCTCAAAATTGGTCTAAAAATTCACGATTTGATTTTTGAATCAAAAAGGAAATCCGTTCAAAACCTGTTTGGAATCATTACGATACAAACTATTATTTGCTGCAATTAGCAGTTCTATGCAATCATACAATGTCATGCACGGAACCCCGTCGAATAAGGAGTTCTAATTGCACTTTACCTTTATTTTGCTTTTGTCTGAAAAGTTACCATGATTTATAAAGTTAATAGATTTGGTATAAAATCTAAATACAAAAGATACACTTTACATGAAATTCCTCAGAAGGAAAATATTAGTATTTCTATGCTCTGTGGTAAATATACAACAAAATGTGTACGTGCAATATTACCAACCAAAAACAAGAGATAATATTTCTAAATTTTGCTAGGTTGGGTTTCTTTGTTTACTTTTTCCAACGTAGTTTTCACCCAGACATTTTGCAAAACTGCTAATTTTATAGTTAAAATGTGACGTGCGCTGTAACGGTCATTGCATTACCGTGGTAGTGGCAATCAAGGAGGGTGGAGTCTTAGTACCAGCGTTGGAATAATGCCATTAATTATTTTCAAAATAACTAATACGCTAATTATATCTTTGGATGTTTGATGCACAAACACCACGTTACAAAATTCATTGACATTTGACACTCGGTTAGATTTATGCCCTGTTTTAATTTTATTATTGGACAACATTATTTTTTTTGTGAAAGAAATCTTGTGCTTCATATTAGTGAGAGTATAAAGTGCATTTTATAAATAGAAAAGACAGTAAAAAAAATAGTAAAATATTTTTTTCTTAAAAATTCACTAGTACCGCTGCGTTTGATTCAAAACAATATTATACGACGCTCCATAAGACCTTCTTGATTTTAATAAAAATCACTGATTACTTCACAGATAATTGTTATTTAACGCTTCAATGTCGTCTTGGCATTACGATTATTGTAATTTACCGCCAGTTACAGTGGTCGTGCGTCGATTACCATTGTTGTGGTTAATAACGTGAGATAAAACCGCTAATGCAATATAAATCTATGTAAGGTTGGCTATAACTAATTTCAACAGATTCTTTCCAAATATATCACGCCAAAAAGTATTTAAATTCCTCGCAGGTATTTTCAGTTTTGAAGGAGAAGCCATGCAATATTTTTAAGTACCTAACTTCAATTGCTTATAAAATTTAAGTGATGATTTAGCCGAAGATGGTGTGGACACAAAGCTTAGAAAGGGACTGCCTCTAAAGTGCAACTACTGGGTCATATCGGTAGTTGCTTGGTGACTATTTAAGATGTATTTTTACCTTTAAAATTAAGTTTTACTATAATATAACTAGGTTTTTTTTTGTTACGTGCATACGTACGTATGTACGTACACACAGGTGAATAATGTTCATTCAAGTTACAATCTCTTACAGTCAGCCCCCACCCTTTGTCTTTCCAACATCTATTAACACCTAATCGAGTTAGAACGTTGACCTTCGGTTAATTAAACGGGAGTGTTATCTTAACTATGGAAACCATACTTCAGGATTTGTTGGGACATGCTAGGAAAATTCCTTAAGAGTGAAAATTAGAAATCAGGTATAAGGTACCTAGGGATGAGTAACTAAAAAAAATACTACGTAAAGATAAATTTACTTAAGTCAGTGACGTTAGAAATTGAAAATTTCTACAAACATCTTATACAAAACGTCTCTCGTCTACCTCAATGGTCTAACTTAAGTGCCTGTCCAGAAAAGGCGAAATCGCGGCGAATTGCTGGTCACCAATTCATTGCATCCACAAACATCGCGCAATTAAAAATACGCGAGTATTTTAAATTCGTGTGATTCTTGTAGACGCAATGTATTGGAGACCAGTACCTCGCCGTACGCGCGTACCTATATATTCGCTTTGGAGAATCGCGGCAAATTCGTCCTCTCTCGACAGGGTCTTAGATGCCCTCAAAAAATCAAGTATTTATGCAGTTTAAATAGAATTAGTCATGGTTACCCTAATCTTGTATCGTTGTACCTTTGAGCCATTTTCGGATTGGTTAAGTTCCATTATCGTTGTTTTGGGTTCGGTTAACTTAACTTTTTGTTTACCATCAAACGTTTACTTTAGGAAATTGGATCGAGTGAATGGCTTCGAGAATCCCGTTAAACTTTTTAGTTTAAAGAGCTTTCTCACACGTGAAGTAGAGAAATAATTACTTAATTAACTATTTAATGAAAATCAGAAGTTCAATATAACTTTTGGCTGAAATGTTGATAAAGAGACACACTCTCAGGCGTTATTATAGTTGGTTGGTTGGTTATGATACATATATTTAGATTGGATACTCAGAATAATAAAAATAATTATAAAATATATGACGCACTTTTTATCGCCACATTTCTGCTGCTGCATGCTGAAAACACCTATGAAATTTCAAACTTGGGCCAAATTATATTTAACACTAGCTTCTGCTCGCGGCTTCGCCCGCGTGGCCTACAGGAAACAAATGTTTTTTTTTTCTAAAACAATAAAACAAAACAACTTCATCCCGCTTCAAGGGTGGAATTATTTAAAACGCGGAGACACATACATTAATTTATGCCTAAACACAAAATTTGAAGATCCTAACTTCGAAACTGACGGACTTTCATACAAACATCCCCTATTTTACCACCTTAGAAAAAAACTGAGGGAAAAATATAATTTTTATTCTTCGACTTATGGATGAGTCGGGTATGGAGTCTCTATGCAAGTCAAAGAAAAAAAAACTTTTTGATTTTTTTCTAATATTATTTTTTGATTACTAATGACCTATACATTCATACCTTAAGAGGAAGTTCATTAATTTATTAGGACCTTATACTTAGGTAATGCAGATAATTGAGCAATCAAATTATAATTTTTTATTCTAACTATAAAGTAAGAGTCCCAGATAATTTCAGTAATAATCCAACACTTATTCGTTCGAAAATTGCAATTAAATTGGGTTCAAACATGTTAAGCTTTCGGAATATCTAAAATATAATCATTAATCACTATGAATTTCATCATGTCATCGAAGAGCATTAATCACGAGATATTTTAGAGAGACTTTCTCTATTGAATAGTCGATGGTAGGATATGTAAAGAAAAAAACATAAAACCAATACTAACTTTGACAAAGTTTAACACGAATATTTAAAAGGCCCCGAGATAGAGCGTCTTAAGGCCCCAAATGTGAAAGAAATCTTTCCGAATTACCATATGTTAGACACTTCCTTGTTATTTGGTGTTTTCGATTCTGATCTCGGTTTTCGTTTGACCAGAATCACGGGTTTTGTGAACAAACAATAGTTTATGAAAATTGCTAAAAAGGTTTCTTAGACATTTTGTTCGGGACCAAAAGATAACAGGATGTTTTTAGGTTCCTGTACTGAAATGGTAAAACGTAACCCTACGGTTCTTTTGGGATGTAAAAAGTTTAAACTTTTAAGTTCTACGTTCTTAGAGTCTGGATACAATAAAGTAGTATATACACCCTGACTTTTTATTCGTCTTAGAAACGCAGCCCCAATAATGTAAAAGGTAATGTAACCAAGGAATAGGTACAAATAATTAAAAAAAATTTTTTTTTTTTAATATTCATATAATTAAAAAAAAAACAAATATTAATTATGACGAATGACGTAGTTTTAAACACCCTGTTACGAGCGCAGTCTACTCGACTCGTGCTTTGGGTTGGTATTTTCTACCATTTTATACGTTAACTTTAATTTTTTAACTCGATTTGTCATATCTAATAAATTTTAATATTTTTTTAAACATACAAATAATCAAAAATTTTTTTTCAAAATTATTAGTACCTATTCATTGGGTACATTATGTGGGCTGCGTTTCTAAGACGAATAAAAAGTCACGGTGTATAGTATATCAGTAATCTGGTTTCCATAGTACAAGCTCTACTTAGTTTGGGATCAGATGACCGTGTGTGAGGAATGTCCCAGGATATTTATATATTAGCGATGAACCTAGTACCAAAAATACTGCGCTTTATCCTTTTGCTGCCGGTACAGCGACTCCTCTGTGCTACCCCTACTGTTATTGCATTCGGCTACGGTAATCTCTTACCATCAGGTGGGTAATCACTGTAATCATAATTACGGTAATCATAAGCTTGATTGCTACTTAAAAGTATGAAAATAGCTATTTTCAATAACACCCAATAAATAAATCTCTCTTCAAACTGGTACGCTTCGTTTCTACGTGACTTGCATGATTGAAGAAGCTCTACAAATTGATAGCGAATATCCGGGCATCTTAACGCCAACAAAATATTAGCTATAATTGAGATGTTTGACTTTGAATCTTGAATCTACAATGTAAATCTTATTTTCGATTAACAAAATCTATTCAGACTTAAATGTATGATTCTCACAGTGTTGGTAATGATGGATTACCAAATTATAGCCGAAGTGAATAAGAATGATAATAATATTATTCATTAAAAGCTTTTATTTATTATTATTTGGAATAAAAAGCCAAACATAGTCAGATTGTCCAAAAAATATATAAAAAAATGTAACCTTGCTGAGTTTCTTGCCGGATTCTTCTCAGTTGAAGGCCGAGTTCCGAACCGGTGGTAACTTCAGTAAATGTGACCTTCATAAGTGCCCTTCTGGGGCCTAAATTGAATAAATGGCTTTGACTTTGACTATTAAGTTTCACCAATTCCGATGTCTGTCTGTAATCAAATCTTGCAAGTTAAATGTAACCGGTTTCCGATTGAGCTGAAAGTTAGTTTTTTTTTTAATCGGATAACAATGCAATATTGCTAAGGCATGAGCTGTCCTAATGATGGAGCCGGAAGGTGGCCATGGGAACTTTGTACTAAAACAACGCAACCCCATCGAGTTTGGGCTCGTTTTATCCGTCTTGGCAGGAACTCTGGTTCTACGGTCTGATGATTAAGTTGGTCAACTACTAGTAAAAAAAACTTGTTTGAAAAAAAAGTTTGTTTATTTAATACTAGCTTTCTCCATGCGGTTGTACCTCTTCCTGATGATTTCTTGGAATATAAGTATCCTATATATTCCAAGTTTAGGCCCCCTACCACAAGCTCTTAAAACAAAGATAAAATATCCGTATTTGTCTTTTGTCCCGTTTTGACGTCGAATGTCAAAGAAAGACAAAAGTCAAATAAGGTTATTTTAACCTTGTTTTAAGAGCTTGTGGTTCACCCTCTGACCGACCTGCGTTGTTGCCTTTGATGCGTCAACGAGGAAACAAACAAACGTACTTTCTCATTTATTATATTAATGCTACTAATCCCAGTACAATAAAATCATTTATCTAAATAATTAACAGCCTAAACTTCGTGATAGTTATTAACCAGTAACCAGGTCACTGAAATAACATAAAACAGATTTCCAACCTACGCACCATGTTACCTATAGAGCCTCTAACAATGTATTCGAAAATCGAGTCGAGCTTCATATGAATAGGACCCAATTTCAAATGAAACGTTGACCTCTATCACAATTGCGACTAATTGACGAGAACGTGATGATTTTACAGAAATGTTTAAGACTGGCTGTCCTCCTCTAGCTATAAAGCTTTGGATGAGATATACTAATGGTTTTTCTGCGATGAAAGAGATGCCTAGTAGTTTCACATACATTGGAGTAAAAAAAAAACTTTCTATACACTTCACTGCAATAAATAAAGGCATTTTGGTATAGTCACGTGTTTGTGGTAGCCTATGGACGCTTGCAACTAATTAATAGCGTCGAAAACCATAGACAACGCACATTGGCTCAATGGCAATGGATTTGTAATGGGTCGTGTCTGGTCGTGTCAAATGACAGTTTTGATTACAATTTTGGAATCGTGGCCAGTGTTTCTTTCAGGTACTACTGCGGGGGGGCTTTGCCCCTCCCCCCCCAAATAAAAATTGTCAAATTGTGGGGATATTGCGACGAATATCCCCACAATTTGACAAATTATTAAAACCTGGTATCATTTTAGAGCTGGAAACCCTTTATTGACGTAACGTGGCACTCAGTCAGCCAATCAGGATTTGAGTAGTGCATGACACATTAAATTAGCCAATCAGAAACCAGAATAGCCCCTAGAAAGAACGACACACTTTCGAGAATATCTCCATTCCTTTTCCTCTAACGCTATCCCATAAGGCTCTTCCACCCTACTCCGCCCCCCCAGATCTCTTAACCGCCCCCCTGGAGAATTTTGCCCGAAAGAAGCACTGATCTTGGCACCCTGCCTTATACCACGGCTTTAATGTTACCACTTCTATCAAATGGACCTTCCGCCTGCCTGTCTTTTATAGAAAAGTTGTCAAGTATACTACAAACATTCATAGCATCTTGTATTGTAGTGGAAATAAACCTTTATTCCTTCGACCGTTGATTTGACCATTCATGCTTATGTAAGGCATCTTGAAGGTCAATTCTCAAGTTGATCTTGACATTAACACTGTCCTAGCCTTGACTTAGTGCTAAACCCATTGAGATAGAACATTAATAGACCGACTGTACTAGAGTATATGCCGTGAGGAAAGCGTGAGGACATACCCAAGTGCAACTTGACACGAACTGTGCGTTCATAGTATGAACGACTAAATACTTAAATTAATGCAAATTTCACATTTTTTATCTCAACTTTTTTTTTACAGGCCATTTAGCGCAGTTGGCTATTGCGCCGCAGGTCATGGGTTCGATTCCCACACAGGACATGCATTTGTGTGCATGAACACGACTGTATGTCCTGAGTCTGAGTCTGTAATCTTAATATATAAAATGATAAACTGATTGTTGATATATCAGCCCACAGCCCAAACCGCTGGACCTAGAGATTTGAAATTTTGCACAAAGATACCTTATACAGTGGAGGCATCCACTAAGGAAGGATTTTTGGAAATTCCACCCCTAAGAGGGTAAAATAGGGGATGACAGTTTGTATGCAAGTCCGTCAGTTTTGAAGTTAGGATCTTCAAATTTTGTGTTTAGGCTGACGATTGAAAATTAATGTATAGTTATCTCAGCGTTTGAGTTAATTCCACCCCTGAAGGGAGGAAACGGGGGATGAAGTTGTGAATGCAAGTCCTCCAAATCAACAGTAAACTTCACTAAATGTATTATTATACAGTGTAGGCATCCACTAAGGAAGGATTTTTGGAAATTCCACCCCTAAGAGGGTAAAAAAGGGGATGAAAGTTTGTATGCAAGTCCGTCAGTTTTGAAGTTAGGATCTTCATACTTTGTGTTTAAACTGACGATTGAAAATTAATGAATAGTTATCTCAGCGTTTGTGATAATTCCACCCCCAAAAGGGGGAAATGGGGGATGAAGTTGTGAATGCAAGTCCTTCAAATCCACAGTAAACTTCACTATATATACTATTATACGGTGTAGGCATCCACTAAGGAAGGATTTTTGGAAATTCCACCCCTAAGAGGGTAAACTAAGGGATGAAAGTTTGTATGCAAGTCCGTCAGTATTGAAGTTAGGATCTTCAATTTCTGTGTTTAGGCTGACGATTGAAAATTAATATTTAGTTATCTCAGCGTTTGTAATAATTCCACCACCGAAGGGAGGAAAAGGGGGATGAAGTTGTGTATGGAAGTACACTAAATTTATTATTTAAGCTTATGGTTATAAACTAACGCAACGAATATCGGTGTTGTTGGAATTTGAACCCTTAAGGAGTGAAAAGGGGGATTAAATTTAGTATATGAAGTTCTTTATTTTCGGAGTGAAAATTTTACAATTTATTATTTCGGCTTATGGTATTGGCGTATTGAAATGACTCGCCTAAACAACATCAGGAAAAAGAGAGGAACAAAAATCCGGTTAATACGAGCATTGGTATTCCTCATTTTCATGTATGGAGTGGAAGCGTGGACTATACTGGCCCGAAAAAGAAAAAAGATTGATGCATTCGAGATGTGGTGCTGGAGACGGATGTTGGAAATACCTTGGACCGCTAAACGCAACAATGTATCGATCCTATCGCAGCTCCAAATTAAAACACGATTGTCCACCATATGCCACCAACGTATTTTTTCGTATTTCGGCCACATGGTGCGCAAAGGCGATGAAAGTTTGGAAATCTGATCATAGTTGGGAACACGGAAGGAAAACGACTACGTGGTCGTTCACCAACAAGATGGTCCGATCAAGTAAAAGACTCATCGTCCTCCAAGTTTTACAGAAACCAGAAGACAGAAACCAGTGGAGGCAGATCATTCGCTCTAGAAGCAAACCCGATGTTGATCACGATCCTCAGACATGAGGGAAAGAGAGATAAGGCCTCCAAAATTATGCTGTGGAACTTAACTACAAGTAACAGCTCTCCGCCGCAATGTTATTGAGGTCAAAATATTTACTGGTTCTGCTAGAGGAGAAACAGTCTTCTTGCCACGTATATTATTGATCCCAAATCACCTTCCGTTTGAATTTAAAAGATAACAGTTCCTAATTAAGGTTTGTAGTCACAGGGAAAAACTCTGAAATTTGCTAGAGTTGATTTGCGGCAGGACTGTTTCAGTTTTATGTGGCATCCTCGCATATGAGCTCTTAATCTACCTGAACTTTTGTCAATATCACACGTAGTGGCGGACAATAGCCATGAACAGAGCTCTATATTGTTACAATGATTCATATCTAGATAAAAGAAATAATCTACGCGGACGAAGTCGCGGGCTATAAAGCTAGTCTTAATATATAAAATGATAAACTGATTGTTGATATATCAGCCCACAGCCCAAACCGCTGGACCTAGAAATTTGAAATTTTGCACAAAGATACCTTATACAGTGGAGGCATCCACTAAGGAAGGATTTTTGGAAATTCCACCCCTAAGAAGGTAAAATAGGGGATGACAGTTTGTATGCAAGTCCGTCAGGTTTGAAGTTAGGATCTTAAAATTTTGTGTTTAGGCTGACAATTGAAAATTAATGTATAGTTATCTCAGCGCTTGTGATAATTCCACCACCGAAGGGAGGAAAAGGGGGATGAAGTTGTGCATGCAAGTCCTTCAATTTCAAAGTAAACTTAACTAAATGTATTATTATATGGTGTAGGCATCCACTAAGGAAGGATTTTTGGAAATTCCACCCCTAAGGGGGTAAAATAAGGGATGAAAGTTTGTATGCAAGTTCGTCAGTTTTGAAGTTAGGATCTTCAAATTTTGTGTTTAGGCTGACGATTGAAAATTAATATATAGTTATCTCAGCGTTTGTGATAATTCCACCACCGAAGGGAGGTAAAGGGGGATGAAGTTGTGTATGCAAGTCCTTCAATTTCAAAGTAAACTTAACTAAATGTATTATTATACGGTGAAGGCATCCAATAAGGAAGGATTTTTGGAAATTCCACCCCTAAGGGGGTAAAATAAGGGATGAAAGTTTGTATGCAAGTTCGTCAGTTTTGAAGTTAGGATCTTCAAATTTTGTGTTTAGGCTGACGATTGAAAATTAATATATAGTTATCTCAGCGTTTGTGATAATTCCACCACCGGAGGGAGGAAAAGGGGGATGAAGTTGTGTATGCAAGTCCTTCAATTTCAAAGTAAACTTCACTAAATGTATTATTATACGGTGTAAGCATCCACTAAGGAAGGATTTTTGGTAATTCCACCCCTAAGAGGGTAATCTTAATAATAATCTTAATATATAAAATGATAAACTGATTGTTGATATATCAACGCACAGCCCAAACCGCTGGATCTAGAGATTTGAAATTTTGCACAAAGATACCTTATATAGTGGAGGCATTCACTAAGGAAGGATTTTTGGAAATTCCACCCCTAAGAGGGTAAAATAGGGGATGACAGTTTGTATGAAAGTCCGTCAGTTTTGAAGTTAGGATCTTCAAATTCTGTGTTTAGACTGACGATTGAAAATTAATATATAGTTATCTCAGCGTTTGTAATAATTCCACCACCGAAGGGAGGAAAAGGGGGATGAAGTTGTGTATGGAAGTACACTCAATTTATTATTTAAGCTTATGGTTATAAACTAACGCAACGAATATCGGTGTTGTTGAAATTTGAACCCTTAAGGAGTGAAAAGGGGAATTAAATTTAGTATATGAAGTTCTTTATTTTCGGAGTGAACATTTTACAATTTATTATTTCGGCTTATGGTATTGGCGTATTGAAATGACTCGCCTAAACAACATCAGGAAAAAGAGAGGAATCGGTATTAAAACAAAAATCCGGTTAATACGAGCATTGTTATTCCTCATTTTCATGTATGGAGTGGAAGCGTGGACTATACTGGCCCGAGAAAGAAAAAGGATTGATGAATTCGAGATGTGGTGATGGAGACGGATGTTGGAAATACCTTGGACCGCTAAACGCAACAATGCATCAATCCTATCGCAGCTCCAAATTAAAACACGATTGTCCACCATATGCCACCAACGTATTTTTTCGTATTTGGTGCGCAAAGGCGATGAAAGTTTGGAAATCTGATCATAGTTGGGAACACGGAAGGAAAACGACTACGTGGTCGTTCACCAACAAGATGGTCCGATCAAGTAAAAGACTCATCGTCCTCCAAGTTTTACAGAAACCAGAAGACAGAAACCAGTGGAGGCATATCATTCGCTCTAGAAGCAAAGCCGATGTTGATCACGATCCTCAGACATGAGGGAAAGAGTGATAAGGCCTCCAAAATTGTGTTGTGGAACTAGACTACAAGTAACAGCTCTCCGCCGCAATGTTATTGAGGTCAAAATATTTACTGGTTCTGCCAGAGGAGAAACAGTCTTCTTGCCGCGTATACCATTGATCCCAAATCACCTTCCGTTTGAATTTAAAAGATAACAGTTCCTAATTAAGGTTTGTAGTCACAGGAAAAAACTCTGAAATTTGCTAGAATTGATTTGCGGCAGGACTGTTTCAGTTTTATGTGGCATCCTCGCATATGAGCTCTTAATCTACCTGAACTTTTGTCAATATCACACGTAGTGGCGGACAATAGCCATGAACGAAGCTCTATATTGTTACAATGATTCATATCTAGAAAAAAGAAATAATCTACGCGGACGAAGTCGCGGGCTATAAAGCTAGTTATGTATATAAAGTGTGTATTTACAAACAAAAAGTTGTATATGTTATATCAGTTATTTGGTTTTCATAGTAGCTCTGCTTAGTTTGGGATCAGATAACCGTGTGTGAGAAATTTCCCAGGTATTTTTTTTACCGAGAAAAAATAACAAGAACTCATATCGACGTTTTTACTGACAGTAAATCAACTAGTGTACAGTATTACCCAACTAATATGGCGCGTCGTGAATCTTCGTTCGCACAGAAAAGAAAGTATGGCCCCGAAGATTAACGAAAGAAAGCTTAAAACTTACAATCAACCTTAGATTACTACTATAAGGTTCATAATACACTGCAGCTGTTAGTTCCGTCTCACTCGCAAGTCACGCCCCTCCGCAAGGCGCGCGCTAACATGGCGGCAGCTGCCGACCAATAGCGTTTCCCGTGCTTTGAAAATGTATCTTCTGCGGTACATCGGTAAGCCATATTAATTGGGTACTACTGTACAATGTATTTATGCAGAGGCATATGCAAACTGCTCACGCTTCGCACGGTTATGTTGATAACGATAAATCACTCTAATATTATTCTTACTCTATGGTTAAACAAGGGTTAGACCCTTAATTACTTTGTACTATAATAAAATTGTGAAAGCAACTGATGACGAGCAATTAGCAACATGCCGGTCATAACCTATCTTTCTCCAAAGTTGAAAATTGCTAACACAAATTGTTTAAGGAAAAGTACAAAAAGAATAACGAAGCATGTTTATAGTTACTTATGGTTAACGCAAATTACTGTGATTAGGTGACTTGCTGTAATTCAGTGAAAGTCGAGTTTACCGTGTAATTTGTGATATTGCATCCGTTTGTTGGTGCAGATTGACCTTTAAAGCTTAGACTGGTTAATTTAAGTGCCGGATGCAGACCGAGAGGTTGCAGATTTAATTCCCACGTGTCTATGAAGTACAGACATCTTGATTATTATCGATAAAAATTACCAAGAATTACTATGATTATTAAGCACTCAAGTTACTATGATTATTAAGTATGATATTTATAGGTGAACTTTCTGTAGTATTATCATGTCATACTCTTTTGATACTTTCGCCCGAACGTTATTTAAAAAAGTTAATTTTATTAGAGATGTAGAGCGTAGCGTTTATTTGCTCACAGAGCAGCCCCCTTGACCATATGGTTGTCGACAATCGTTAGCGTTAGTTACAAAGGTTGATCGTTTACTATTCCCCAGTCAGAGTTGGCTCAACTCTGCCTGGGGAAGTACCTCCACCTTATAGAATACCGCAGCCTTTAGTTAAAATAACTTTAAGTTTTGTTCCTGCGCGTGAGTAAGGTTGCCAGAGCTCATTGGGGAGGGGGGAAGGATCGGTAACGCGTGAGTGATGCCCCGTGTGGTGCATCCATATGGCTACGGTTACCGCTTACCATCAGGCGGGCCATACGCTGGTTTATCGACTTCGTCGTATAAATAAAAAATGTTTGACAACCCTGATTACACTCAAGTAATTTCGGTAAGAACTAACTTTAAATAAGTCTTTTGACGCCGAAAAGTGAAAGTGCCATACCGAAGTCGAATTGTATTCTATTCGAGGATGAAAGTTGAACGAAATACGCGGACGCAAGATTACGATAGCGGGAAATTAAAATGTTGTATGGTCACGTCACGATTTCATAATATTATTATTTTTGAAGAGTTTTGAAGGCAATAAAATAAAAGTATCAATTCAGAAATACCGACCATGTGCGAATCGGGCCTCGCTCTGTAGCGTTCTGTACATAGTAACCAAACTACAAAGAATCGACGTTTTGAGTATTTTTTGTATGAATAGAAACTTCTTACAAGTTAGGTTTTTTAAACCGATGTTAAACTGGCATCAGATGTCACGTGACCCTGATCGAAAATTCGGAGGGAGAGTAGTTGCAAATTAGACTGTATTTATACTGGGGTTATGTTCAAATTCTTATAATATTCTCTAGCTCGCTGGAAGGTAGGTACCATGTTTGTTCCCATTTTAAGTTACATAAAAAGTACATGTATCATGTACATGTATCTTGAACTAGCTTTCCCTTGTATAAAAAAAAACACTATGTGAAAAATGTCTAGTTTCAAAAAAGTTTTCACTTCTGCCGGCACTCCCGGAGTGCAACTCGTTGTTTTTTTTTTTTTTCTAAAACTTTGTCAACTTTGATTTTTACTTATTTTTTTAAATAATTGTATTATTCTGTATTCTAATTATTCAACATTGTTATACCTCTTGGCTGAAATATATTACGGCTTCTTTTTCATGTATGGGGCTTTTTTCTAGTGACCCGTGACAAACGGGTGGACAAACAAACAGACAGCAATAGATCTCCGTTTACCCTTTAAATACGAAACCTATATTCGGCGAAATGTAATAAAAACATCAGTCTTACAAGACTACACGTGCCTTCATAAACCAAGAGTTCAAATATGTCCCAAATTCCCTGTTGCCATATTACATATCAATTTAATAGACATGTTTTCATTTGTTACTCCTTCAATATGATAAACATTTATTTGTTTATTCTCATGTTGTACACGAAGCGGAATATAAATATATATTTTATTCTGTTATGTTATCCTTATTTCTTCCTTCAACTTTATTAATAATATGTACATGAAACTGGTTGTGGAATCCAAATTTCCGAGAAATGGCATGTTTTGTTAGTAATGAAGGAGTAGCTGTTTAATTAGATGGTAAAATATAATCCAAGAAAAATTCAGTATCATAGCATTTTTAAAAGAAAAATACCAAAAACATCCGCTTTTGTTTGGTATCTGAAAAGTATTAACATTTTGATAAAACATAAAAAACTGAACTTAAGCGAAATAAATCCAATTTTTGGAAGACAAAACAAAATCATGTTCAGTGACCAATCTGAAGAAGCATTGAGAAAAGAATTTACATTTTACAAGCAATGTATGTATGTTTGTTCGGGTGGAATCTTGCAAGTCGAATTTCACCCACTTCCAGTGGTCGGATTGACTTGATATTTGATATACATTAGTATATTGGATGACAATGCAAGGACAGTCAACAAAAAGTACAGTCACTCAAAAAAAGCTTGTATTAAAAATGATTTTTTTAACAAAGAACTTCTAAAACCATTTCCCAATCTACATACAAATTGGTAATGTAAAACAGTACATTTCCTGGCAAAACGTCATCGAACCCGAGTATACAATCGATAAAATATTCAGCCAATGTTCACATACCGTCTTTTTATGTAACAATCGGAACCGATCCTCGTAAAACCGAGCTTGTCTACGGAGAGCAATGTACTAAAAAGGTATAATAAAACCTTTGCTATGTATATGTTTATCTCTTTAGGATTCTGTACTCCAACGAGACCCTATCACTAATGCCCGGTTTCAATAAACAAAAACGAATCGTTTTGCTAACCAATGGTAGGTTTTTTTATTGCCAAACTGGGCATATAGATCATTTCGTAAACTAATTTTACCTGTGATAGCTACTTCCATATGGGAGGGTCTGCTATGCAAAGCTTTGAGGTCTTTGCTTCATTATTAGTAAAGATATAAGAGTCTTAATTTTAATAAATCTTAACCGATACCGCCCAAGTAGCAAAATTTGGTCCTTTAAGTGTCCTAGGAGCATGTATTTTTTGTCCTATAGAACTCTTGAAAACGCTTATAAAGCTGGATTTGGGCGCAGGTTATAAGATTATTACGCCCTTTAGTCGTTTTGTAACAGTCCGGTAAAGTGCAATACAATTTTATAATTATCTTATTAGGTGCAGTTACAAGATAACATGTCCTATAAAGATCCGGTAAACGCCCTGAATACGCGCGATTAGTGCTCTATAGATCTGGAGATCACCGCTACTGGTGTAATTAATCCAACAGTGATCAGCGTGATGCTATTACTGGAGCATTCACTTTTCATTCTTATTGTTACGGTGCCATTCTAGTGTTTCGACAAAAAATATAATATTTTCATTATAATACATTATAATAACTATTAGCATAACATACGTAACTTTTGTCTTTTGACTGTTGTATAAAGAAGGCCTACTCATCTTGCGAAAATAATTTTATTGATAAAGTGTTCGATGATAATAAACATATCTTCATGCCCCTTCACAACTAAACATATTTATTATATCTTCGATATATTTTTATTCGATAATATTAACAAATACTGAGACCGCCATATAGGATCGGATCATGTCCGATTGCTGCATTTATCAAAACCTTTATAAGACTATTTAGTCAAATTTAACTACTACAGGACATACCTACTTCGCCACCATATTGGTTTTAGGGTTCTTTTTAACAAAATGGCCGATTACTCTAGTAATAGCAAATATAGGACACATATAAGTAGAAACTTACATATAAAAATCGCTGGGCATGCTAGTTTGGTGCTAATAATCTATTTGAAGTCACGACTAAGACAAATTAATCCTATAATACCTTTACCTATAGCAGCTACACCGAGGACATTTATAGAAACTCATGTCTTATAGAATAATGAAACAAGACGCTAACAAGAGTAACTAATCTTATTAATTACGCTTATAGGATCAAAAGCCATACTTTGCTTATTAGTTTTATAGCATGCGCTTACAAGATTGTAATAATTACAAGTTCTAGTAACTATCTTATAACATTATCTTGTAAACGTTTATATCTTATGTAATAGGATCTAAAGTACTTGTAGTGCAAATCGTCGTATAAGATGTTGTTGTGAGAACAGTGATCTTACTCAAAGCGTCTATTAGACTCTTAAAAGATGTTAAGTCTTATAGGTCGATTGCTGTAGGACTATTTTGCTACTTGGGCGGTCCGTAAATTATTGAAACTGGGCCTAAGCCTACGTCCATCTGTAGGTATGTTACAGGGCTGTATTTTGTAGACCGTAAAATAAATAGCAGCATTTGTATTTCTATGGCATCAAATGGCCACCATGACAAAAATTCAAGTAAAATCGGGGAGGTCTTAATACAAGTAAATTAAAAAAAAATATTTTTTCAGTTTTTTTTGTTCCCACTAACTTTTGTCTGATTCTACTTTAACTAATACTATATATAATTTACCTATTTATTCCGTTTTTTTATACCACTAAGGTGGCAAACAAGCACACGGCCCGCCTGATGGTAAGCAGTTACCGTAGCCTATGGATACTTGCAACACCAGGGGTATCACTCGCGCGTTATCACCCCTGCAAGAATCGAATGAAATTAAATGAAAATATATTTATTTTGAATAATATACACAACACTACAAAAATATTATGAATACAAATGAAAAAAATAGCACATTGACAAAAAAAAGCAAAGAGTAGTGTTGTGTGATATCAAAATTGGTCAGCGACTCAGTATTACACTGTTATCCCGAAACCGGGTAACAGCACTCTTCACACCCTTTTCTGATTTCTGTAACTATAAAACAAGTATAAAAATTAAGTCTACGTTCTAAATAAATTATTATAAAAGGCCTGTAATACGATGAGAAAAATGACTTTTGATCATAATTCTTTGTCAAGCGCTACCATATTTTAGCACTTTTTTCCTTAGAAAAGCAGTGGAGAAAAATTGAGTTACTGAGTCACAAAAATTGAGTTGTTTTAATAATTATTGTACCGAACCCACCGTGCGCGAGACTCGCATTTGGCCTGGATTTTTTATTTATTTACTGTTTTGAAAAGTATTTTAATTAAAAAATATGATCAGGAAAGTCAGACATAATTTAATTTTATCTAAAATGTATAATTTATTTTACCAAGCATTGATAAGCGACAGTTGTACTTGAGATTGAGTTTTTTATGGTTAGTCTGTTTGTACCAATAATTTTATTTTATTAATTATTATATTTTTTTTTATTAATTATTCATTTCTAAATTTAATTAATTACTACTACTAAATGTTTGACTTGGGTGGAAATCGAAGCCCTAAAAAATATCATCATTTTTCATA
This sequence comes from Polyploca ridens, assembly GCA_951394255.1. NCBI lineage: Eukaryota > Metazoa > Arthropoda > Insecta > Lepidoptera > Drepanidae > Polyploca > Polyploca ridens. The sequence continues at coordinate 3,653,443 of OX596266.1, read as the reverse complement.
GTAAAAAAAGGTTTAGCTTTTGTTGTCTGTATCGCAGCAAGACAGTGCAGCATTTTTGTATTGCTTCTGGTAAACGTCATTGTTTTACACTTTCCAGAATATACTTGCACAATTAATTGTATCAAGAAAATTACCGTAAATAAAGTCGTACAGTAGTACCCAACTGATATGGCTTACCGATGTACTTACCTGCGCAGAAGATACATTTTCAAAGCGCGGGAAACGCTATTCCGCAGCTGCCGCCATGTTAGCGCACGCCGTGCGGAGAGGCGTGACTTGCGAGTGAGACGGAACTAACAGCTGCAGTGATCTAAGGTTGATTGCTGTAAGTTTTAAGCATTCTTTCGTTAATCTTCGGGGCCGTACTTTCTTTTCTGTGCGAACGAAGATTCACGACGCGCCATATCAGTTGGGTACTACTGTACTAAATTTCTAGCCAAATAGCAATTTTTATCGACCGTTTCCAAGACCTTTAACTTAATAAATACCTACTTGAAACAAAAGAGAACATGATTGTAAGCTTCTCAAAGTACCAACGGATAATAAGTAATAGAATTTCTGGAAAACAATGGCAATATATCTTTACAGGCCAACACATTTTCAATCTAGAAACGGAAGACTTCTATTTGAGTCAGTTCACTGAATTGGGATTGCCTTTTTATTTGCGGGCATAAAAAAATCATACACTTAAATGCCTGTCTCAGAATGTACAAATGCCCTTTTATATGATACCCCACTTAAACTTGTAGTTTTATTTTGAAATTTCGGTCCCTCAGTCTGGCCCCTTTTGCAAAGAAAGAGAAAATATTTTTCATATGCAATAAAGTTGGAAAAGCAACATTTAAAACTATTCCATGTTTCAAATCAGTAGCATTAGTGGTTATACCGCTGTGACAGATGGACAGACAAAAGGACGGAGTCGCACCATGAAGGTTCCTTTTTTACCTGTTTGGTTCGGTAGCCAAAAAATAGCGTGGGTTTTAACGAAAACATGCGCTAATTCTTCGAGTGCAGATTAAAAATTTGCAATTTTGTTTTTTTTTATTTGTTAATCAAAACGAGCTTTTTGCCTTCTATATAAATGTTCTATGTAATTAAATGTACCCTGACTTTATTGTGGACTTGAAGTGTCTAGACAACTCTTGAGCACTATAGTTCAGAGCTTAGAGTAATAAACCTTATATTTTATTGCAAAGATCAGCTTTGATATATTATATATAATAGATTCGAACGGCTAAAGTAAATAGGATTTTCAGGGTTTAAAAAACTCTTTATTGAAGTCAAAAGCCCTACGTTTTATCTATGTATAGTACAAGCATTTTTTTTTTAAATACGTTTCCCTCGCAGAGTGTCTAGTGTCTATGTATAGGAACTTTGTATTTTCACGATAGCTTTCTTATATAGGTACCGAAAAACATACTTCACACAAAATCTTTTTGAAAGAAGCGATTTTGTTTGTTCATGCCTAAAAATATATTTGAGGAAGTGATAGGTTTATTTACTCTCTTGTTTTTTTGTTCAAGCCCGGCTTCGCCCTGGTGAAATTCCCGAATTATCCATATCCATAATTCGGGATATCTGGTAATGGTGGATGTTCCAATAAAAATCATTCATACAAACCTGATTATTTACGAACACACAAAAAAACAGCCAAATTGATCGAGCCGTTCTCATGTGATGCTATTACATAGTCAAAGTCAACGTCAAATTCAAAGTCAAAGTCAAATCAAAGTCAAAGTCGAAGTCAAAGTCAAAGTCAAAGTCAAAGTCAAAGTCAAAGTCAAAGTCAAAGTCAAAGTCAAAATCAAAATCAAAGTCAAGTCAAGTCATACATGTGGCAATCGATTTTTATCTATAAAGAATGCAACCACAATCTCTATTTTAAGTAGTTAAAAATAGTTAGCACAATAAAAATAGAATAATGCATATCATGTGATAGAACAAAACAAAAGTGTCAACAAACAAAGCAAAATTGTAGTAGATACTTGCTAAGCTATATCCATGTGCTTTTAAATTTAAATATCTTCTATGCTCTGGTAATTTTAAAAACGTGTCTGTCTTTGTCAATGTTTATTTTGAATATCTGTGGTACCATAATTACCTTTGGGGATGCAAATCTCAACAGCGACAACCAGACTTGACAGTAGGATGAGCAAAGCTTTATTATATTACTTATCCTTTATTATTTAAGAAAGCATTTTTAACGAATAAAATATGAGTATCTGTGTGATAATAAATAGTTTTAATCATTTGTTCCAGAAAAAAAGATCTTCAGCAGTATTTTTTTACTAACTTTATCTGACTTCAGTAATTACATCAATGATAATAATATCATCACAGATGTCAAAATATTCGTTGTAGTCGGAAAGATTGAAAAACAAATGATTCTATTTGGTCATCAGCATCAATAGCAGCCTTGAAACATCCACATCTGGCCACACGCGTTTCTCATGGATCAGTTTTACTCCCAGGGCCTTTTTTTTGTATGGGATTGATATTTCAAATCGAAATATCACGTGATTTTAACAATCTCTAATGTGAATCCCATACAAAAGTTGATCGTTTACTAATGATGACGATTATCGGCAACCATCTTGTCTAGGGGGGCAGAACTCCTAACCAGTTCATCAGTCCATCTGGTGAGCGGCCCATGAACTCAATTCCCAATTCTAAAATCGTGATACATTTCTTAAAAAAGTGTTCATTTGGCAAATACAGAGTGTTGTTTTGGTCGGCGACAAGCGACCCAGGAGCGGTAGTACAAAATATATATTCCCCAAAAATGGACTTAATTCTATTAAATACTGTAAATATGTTGAGAAATACCTTATTCAATTTGAAATAAAATTACCGCAAAGTATGGTTACTAGGCACGTGCACAGACTAGAGCTAGGCGCAGGCCGCCATCGCCCCACCCCTATACTTCCTCGCGCTCCCGCTGAGTATTATGTCTACACTTTAGCTTATTACACGATTTTCAAAATTTTAATTTTCTATTTTTTTATTTAAAAAAAATAAAGTATTTTTTTATATTTTTTTTAGCACCAGTATCATTTGTATTATCGACCCTGAGTCGCTCGTCGCTGACCAAAACAACGACTTGTATATTCACAAATTAACCAAGGTAATATTCGGCATTATATTAATCCAGAATATAATGGTTCTACTGGGACCACGTAGCATGTAACCGAGTTATAATCGGCAGATTGCATTAACGAGGAACATGACAAAATGTGAACGGGTCTTCAGTGTCAGGGGAGACAAGTTACAATTCATATTAGCGGGCAGCGAATATTATTATTGCTAGTATGGTATTAAAGCTTTTGAAGATGATAGGTCAGTGGAAGCGACATCGAAGCGGTGACCATGGTCATAGGCGGCAAGCCAACAGTAAGGCGCCGATCCCACAGAGAGAGTTCTAGAGTTCCGAGTTCTGCATTCCGTGTTGACTATTGTGCACACAGCAAGCAGTCTAGAGTTCTAGAGTTCTGCAATATTCGCTACTGATCGCACACCATACACTTTTTTACTTTCAAAGGCCCCACATAGCTTACTGTCAACGCGGAATGCAGAACTCGGACGCAGAACTCTAGAACTCTTCTCTGTGGGATCGGCGCCTGAGCTGGAGACTTCAATGATGGATAGAACACTTAATCAAAGTACGGTAGTAGTGTTTTGAAAATATGTCGCATAGTATTCACCGATGTGTTCAGACAGCAGATGCTCATCAGAGCCAATTGCATTGGCGATTCTCGTGGTAGTCCTAATTTATTTAGGTAACGGTAGCCACTTATATGTATATATTTCATATTTTTATATTGGCGGCGAACTTCGGAAATAAGGGGGGGAATGGGTATTTGTTTTGATATTTTTCATCATAACCCAAAAACTACGCAACATAGGGGGAAACTAAAAACCTACCTTTGAAATGTCAAAATTGAAACCTTTCATATAATACCCTAATTAAACTAGTAACTTTTAAATTTCAGTCCCCCATTCCGGTCCCTTTTTCAAATAAAATAAACATTGTTTTTTATTTTTTTATTTGCCAATATTTGAGTTAATTTATAAAAAAAAATGAACTATTCCAAATTTCAAATCAACAGCATTAGTTTTTGCCGACATTACTGTGACAGACGGATAGATAGATAGACGGAGTATCACCATAAGGGTTTCATTTTTAACACGCTTTTTTACCCTTTATGTTCGGAAACATAAAAACTACAACAATGAAAGAATATTCCCAACAAAAGACAATAGATACCTAACAAGCAAAGCAAATAACTGTAATATGAATAAACCCAATGTCTGTAATGATTTTCATTACGGACTATAAACATAATGCCAGTCAGTTATCACGTAACTCCAGCTTTGCTGCTAAGGTTTGTAACAAGGACGGAGTATTTGTGATAATAAGTCAAAAGCTTTAGGGGAAATCTTAGAAGCTACCACGGTTACTATGAAATAAAAATTACTTATAATTTTAAATGGTCCCGTTCCATGGTTTAAAATAGGCCTAAACTCCAAAACTGTTTTAATAATGATACGATTCAAATACTCAAGAAACAGAGTATACCTATTTGATGAAACACTACAATTGTTTGTGATTATTTAAAAATAATTACTGAAAAATATCAACGCGGATGATTCATTAGAGCAACAGTAGATTATATTTTTTTCAACACACATGCTCGTAAAGTGACATTTATTGCACCGTTTTTAGTATCTTAATGCAGCGTATTACACATTAATGCTTTTTACTTTACCGCACAGTTTTATGGTAGGTATAATCTCGATTATGATAAGTTTGTACCTCATTGCAAGTGATATGTGTGTATACCAAGCATTCTTAATTTAAATGGGTAAAAAAACTTGCCCGCCATATTTGTTAAGGTTCTCATTGTGTGGTTGATTATTATCAAAAAATCTAACCAACTTTGCACACATGTATCTAGAATCCTATACAGGGTGTTGTTTTGGTCGGCGACAAGCGACCCAGGAGCGGTAGTACAAAATATATATTCCCCAAAAATGGACTTAATTCCATTAAATACTGTAAATATGTTGAGAAATACCTTATTCAATTTGAAATAAAATTACCGCAAAGTATAGTTACTAGGCACGTGCACTGACTAGAGCTAGGCACAAGCCGCCATCGCCCCACCCCTTTACTCCCTCGCACTCCCGTTGAGTATTATGTCTACACTTTATCTTATTACATGATTTTCAAAATTTATTTATTTTTATTTTTATTATTAAAAAAAAAAAGTTTTTTTTTTTTAGCACCTGTATCTATTGTATTATCGACCCTGAGTCGCTCGTCGCTGACCAAAACAACGACCTGTATATCTATTATTACCTACTATTATCTTCATATGTAAAAGAAATTATGTAGGGAGATTATCTGGATTAATGTCCAAAAATATGCAGTAGGTATGTGGTGAAGGAATCCCCTTGAGACATTCATAATTAATTTTGAAAATGTATCGCCAAACTAATTATCATGCACTGAAAGAGGTATAACATCATTTTGCTGGATTTACTCCGAACATACTACCAATGTTCTGCCATTTTATGTAATTTATTTAAAAATATAAAGGTACATTATTAAAACGATTTATTACCTCAGAATAATACTAAGCGACCTTATAAACAGCTAGAACGTCTAAATCCAGACTTTATTAAGAATTTCCATTTATTTTATAAACGTGTTTATTATCCTTATTATCCGGACCTTGGGTGAATATTTAAATGTAACAGGTGGATTACAAACATCTGCAGTATAAGTAACGAAATCAGAGGTTTGCACATGATTTTTCCTGTTTATAATATGAGAGGGGGTTTCTTTTCCTTTATGGTAATATCGTTTGGGTCAGTAAACAGATTTTTATGTTTTTACTACGAAATACTGTATTATTAACCGACTTCAAAAAAAGGAGGAGGTTCTCAATTCGAATGTTTTTTTTTTTTTTAATGTTTGTTACCTCATAATTCCGTCATTTATTAACCGATTTGGAAAATTCTTTTTTTATTTGAAAGGGTACACTTCCCGTTTGGTCTCATTGTCATCAGATCAGGATTTGATTACTTCTTAGTGTACTTTGAAGTCGGTTTAAGGTTTTTGTAAAACAGTCCAATTATCTTTTACGTAATTCCTAGAAATTTTATAAAAGACTTGGTAATTGCTTGTTCTTCAAGTAAATAAACATATTTCAGTAAAAGTAGTTCCTTGAAAAAGATCTGTGAATTCGAGTAAAATACTCTCCTCTTAAAATCTTCGAAGTGGAAATGAGGATTTTTTTATGAGGTATATTTTGAATCAATTATTGTATGTGACACACTGCAATATAGTTTGACAGATACATATCCTATAATATTAAACGAGCAATATTAGTATTATTTATGTTTTGAGTTCTCGGAAACGATTTCGATGAAAAAGTGTTATATCAGGATTTTGGGGGCGAAAAATCGATTTAACGCAAATGCGTTATACCGAGTTTTCGAGCAAAGCTCGGTCAGTTATATTTTATTAATTCATTGAGCCTATAAAATGATTATTTTCCTCTAGAGATGAGTCCACAGTCACAGTTAACCCACAAAGAACATAGCTTTAAGAGCTCATATAAATTAAGCCACTAGGTAAAAATATACTCTTAACTAACATTATGCATTTATACATATTGTCTTCAGATTTAATAAACCACCGCAAGTTCTCTAGACTCCAACTAAAATAAGCTTACGAAAAAATGTGAAATTCATCAATAAACCAACGAAAAGCTCCAAAGTTACACAAGTCGGGTAAAAAGTTTCTATAATGTCATATTTCAGTCATATATGCTCAGAACATAAAAGCAAGGATGTAGGTATCTGTGATGAACATGAATTAAATTCGCTTTTTAAAACGTAGAAGTTTTAAAGATTAGATTTTTAAGAAGAGTTTAATTAACTCAAGTATATGTTTTTAAATACGAGCCCCAAGTATCACTACTTTAAGTATTGTGCGAGTATGTTGTCATAAATCAAATGAAATTCTTTAATCAGCTACATAAATTAAAAAAATTGCACGTTGGTCCATTTTTCCTTTAGTTGAAATATTAGATAAAATCTCAATATGTATATCTATGAATACTAGTATTCTTTATAAAATTAAGGTCAAGTCAAAGCCATTGATTCAGTAAAGTAAGACCCTATGGAGGTCGAAGCTACTGATGCTACTACCAGTTCGGAAGTCAGCAATTTTTCTCAAATGTTTTCAAAATAATATAAAACACAAAAAAACCTGTACTATATTTTTATAATAATAATTGCTTGTTTACCGACTTAGCCACATAAAAAATATACGAAGACATTACTCACTTTAGTACACACGGCTACACATCAAGCTATACATTTCCAATATCAGCTGATCTCGCATTGTATAGGATTTCCTTATAATTATAGGTCAGCTTAAATTGAAAATGCTTGATCTGTAGCCGTGCGTACAAGCATAAACAACTCTACCTACACTACGATATTATTATCCCTGTAATTCTCTTCTCCATATTTTTATGAGCATCTTGCCTTGAAGGTAAAAGCCAGCGTTTGTCGACAGACAGACCTTGGAACTGTCCCAAGAGATGTACCCTAAAGTGAAGACAAAGAACATCTGCGTCTAAGTCATAAGATATTACCACAAATCGACGTTATGTTGGTTGAAGCTAATGCAAAAACTTTACCTTTAATGGAGCGCCGACCTTTCCTTTATTACCTTTATTAAATTACAAAACAGGAAACCCACTTAATATGATGGTTCTGTAGGGACTATGGTACGATTTTCCTTACAGGAGTATGACCGTAAACGGAACGTATAGTATTTTCACCAGGCATGTCTAATGCCTAGTAGCAAACGTATTTTAATAAATAATCTTTAACAGAAAATAGATATCCTAGGACATTCCTCACACACGGTCATCTGATCCCAAACTAAGTAGAGCTTGTACTATGGAAACTAGATAACTGATACCTATATAACTTTTTTGTAAAATACTTTAAAAATACTTTTTTATATAATACTCGGGGATAATGTAGCTTCATATTAGTGAAAGATTTTTTCGAATCCAACTGGTAGTTCCAGTTATTAACCCGTTTAAACAAACAAAAACATAAAAAAAACCTCTTCCGCTTTTTATATTATTATAGTATAGAAGATAGGTATGAGATAAGAAGACCTAATACAGAAGGGATAGTAAATCTTTTATACTTGTATACTGCAGTGCAAAAAAAGCGGTATAAAGCATCAAGGGATTCACTGTCAAAACTTTTCCATTTGAATTTATTATCCAATAAACACGTAATCTAAAAACATTCCTTATCAAAATGCCCGCGCTACATTGCATTTTTAAAATTCAATCACGTTTAAATTTTCTGGTTTCTTGCAAAGTTTAATTAAAAAAATAATGTTGAGGCTGTCTTCTGAGGTAAATTTTTGATCGAAAATCTAACTTTGTAGGATTATATGATTTATTTTGATTTTATTATTACTATTATTGAATAAATGCCATGTCTGTAGCTAAATAAAAAATAACCACTTTGTAGGATTAGAATATTTTTAGTACATAAAAATAAAAGATACTGTAATTTTTTTAAAATTTAGCAATTGCTAAGAGATAAAAATTACAGTATCTTTTATTTTTATGTAACCAAAGCGTTCTTGCTAATTAGCAAGAACGCTTTGGTTTCCATCCTGTTTACCTTCCCAAAAAGCTAAAGCCAACTGTCGGGTTCCAAACCACAGTCTTAGCCACGGCATTCGCCGTCACAGACTGTTGGACTGTATAACCTAAGCTATCACGTGACAGTTTAAAAGTCAATAACATTATTGTTATGCTGTAAACAAAAACTCCACTGGGCTGGGCAAAAACGCTGCTGGGCTCCGCTGAAGCGTAGAAGTTAATGGGAGAGGCCTATGTTCAGCAGTGGACATCCTTACGCTGATATGATGATGATGAAACAAAAACGAAAAATTTACGTCAGTTTTCACTTCACACGTGCGAATAGTTTTACTATTCGGTGACGTAAAATGTTTAGTGTTACCTTTTGTCACTGAAATCAGCATGGGTATGGAATTGGAGCAATGTCGAAACCAAGAATTTTGCAGTCAGACAAATATTATGATAGTAGTTAGGCAGGCGGTATAGCACCGTCCAAAACCTAAAATTGTCATGGATTGAAACCCGGGTCCCAAGTCTGCTATTACAATTGTGTTCCAATGAACTATCAGTGTTGTCAACATTTACATTTTTTACAGTTTTGGTAGCCTACTAACACAATAGCGTCATAATGGCGCCATAATAACATTCCGATGATTTTCCACTGAAACTATAATCGTGCCACAATGATCTTTTAGTTGTCAGTTTTAACAGTTTTTGTACTAAAATTCTTTTCATTCATTATGAGACCATTGTGAATTAGTAGACACACATCGGCTCAATGATAATGGAATTACAATAGTATCGTGTCAGTATGACATTTTAGCAGACTTGCCCCCTGATGATTGAAATTGGATGATTACGATGGATGTCAAAACGTATTTTTATTTTCCCAAATTCAAGGGTTTACCATGATGGATGGGACCTCCGATGTCATGCGTCATTCTGCATATATCTTGTGCCAAATGAACTACCCTCCCTTGGGCACAGAAGCTATTCTCAACGCCATTCATTGAGCTATTATTACTACGTATAGAGAAGCTATCATAAGCAAAGTTTATGTTCCATTATTTCAATTATGTCAACTAATGTTATCTTTAGCACTGAAACAATAATTACTCGTCTAAGCTGACAGAATAAACAAGTAGCGCTATCAGAACGCTTTTAAAGTATTTTCTCGCAAACACCGTGATTTTCACGGCGCTTACGCGTTTCGTACATTGTTCTACAACGACAAGTTTGGCCCCGGATGGCCTCACTTGAATGGAACATAGTTGTGACTTGTGATGTGTGGCGTCTTCTCTATACGTAGTAATAATAGCTCAATGACGCCATTGGCCCTGATTCTGTTGTTTACAACTAAACTAATTTTAATGTCACTATGTCTCTTTCTAACAAAGAACATAAGACAAGGATGTAAGAAATTTAGTCCTGTCAAATTAGTCCAATGCTTGTTTTCAATATAAATTTAGTCGCCATCTATCGCGTTCACGCCTAAATAAGACGGCAAAGATTAATTTGACAACTTAAAATTATGTTCTATTCTTTTTCAATCATGTTCGTAAGAAAGAGATGAGATGTGACTAAAATTAGTTTAGTGCGATTTACAACCATTGAATGTTTTTTATGAAGACGTGAGCGCATAAAAGATTAAAATTTGAATAGCCTATAATGAATATTATTATTGACTTTTTATATGATGCAATAATCGCTTGCAAAAAGCCACAACCCGAAAAATATTTAACTTTATCACAGATTAACGACGTTAACTTTATTGCTAAATGGAAGATTGCATCTATCAAATAACTATTATTGCGTGAAGACGAATCTAACGGCATTACATTGGCATTATAACTATGCAAATTTACAAACACTACAAAACTTTTACTATTCACTTTTTTATACAACAAACATGAGGCCCACCTAGTGGTAAGCGGTTACCGTACCCTTATGGAAGCTTGCATCTTACCGGCCCTTTCCTTCCCAATGATCTGTGGTGGGCGACCTTACTCACGCGCAGGAACACAACATTCAATTATTTGGCTACGGTATTCTGTAAGGAGGTAATTCCTCTGTTGAGCTGATCTTTGGGTTACATAACGCTATTCTCTTATTCAATTCCTACATCTTTTTATAATACCAGTACTAGCGCCATAAGACATCATTTAGAAACAGTTTAATGAGCATCTTTACTTTTGAAATCACTGATTGCACTGCTTAAGAGGAAAGGATGGCTGCAAGAAATTTGAAAAATAAGTTTTTAATATATCTATTGCTGTCGCGCTGTGCCCGAGCTATCCCGCCAAAGGGCGATAGAGACAACTACAGCTTGGACCGATTATACCTATTTAAATTAGAGGATATTTCGTAATCCCTGGTTTTCTCCTCGAAAAATGGATCGATCATAATAAGAAGGGCTTTGGCTATGTCTGTCGGTTTTCCTTTGCTTTTTTTTTATATTCGTCAAATTTGTTCGCTTGACGTCTGATAAGGGCGTTAGAAATGGTAAGTTTTGTGATTTTAGAAGGCTCCTAATTCTTATAATAATTAATTTATGGAGAAAAACACAACCGAGGGACATACAGTGGTACCTACAGATTGCATGGTAAAATAATCATTGCTCTAGTGTCATTATCCAGAGAGAAAACTGAGGATTACGTTTGTATGGAACAAACGCCACCAGCATTTCCTCTTAAGGCGTGGACTAATAAGACGTGCATCAGTATTCTTCAGCATGCAATTGTCAGTGAAAGTAACGGCACGTTTCATGTAGAATACATCTGAGTGCACGCGCAGACGGTTAACGACTTCAATTGAGCGAGAATTTGGTATTTTTCCTCATTCTACAGCTGCCACTTTCGCTGGGACTTAGTTGTTTGAAACTTTTTTGATTTGGTAAGAATTGTTCAAATCCTAACTTTACTTATCTTGAATGGAATTACGTTTAGCGAGCGTCAGCATTAAATGAAGCAACGTGTGTGGTGAAATTAGTTCATTTTAGTGGTTGGTAAGAACTAAATGGAAGCTGGACCGTTCGTTGTAGAAGTCCATAGGAAAGTCCAGGGTGGATTCTAGGCTGAATAAGATATGATACAAAATATTGTATGAAAAGGTGATTCAGAAATATTTTCTGACTGATGATAATTCATTTTTTCTATGATGATCAATCATGTTACACATGCAATTATTCATGTTTGTCTGCGCATAAATAAGTTTGTGTACGGCAATAAATGATTATTAGCAAGAGTCATTCTATGTCCAGATAATGAATAAAAAATATTTAAATAAGTTTGTGCACGGTAATAAATGATTATTAGCAAGAATCATTCTATGTCCAGATAATGTATAAAAAATATTGAAAAGATGAAATACATTGCTAGTAGCGGATTGGCTTTACAACTTTGTGTGATGATAATTCTGCTACCCTTGATATTATCGTGACTACTTGGAACTACAACCTTTCACTCTTCACCCATAACGTGGGTCCGTTGTCACAAAACTGCTCAGACACTCTGAGAATATTGCTGTTCACAATTTCAATTCAGTTTTTATTGGTATTGAAATGTTATTTACCCTCACAATGTCCAGAAGCGGAGTAAGGAATGCAGGCCATGGGCTATGGCCAAAGAGCTCATGTAGCATTGATTCAAGAACCAAAAAGGTTAACCTCATGATTGGCCTTATATAACGTAATTTTAGTCAGTAATTTCAAACGGCTTCCACGAATTTGTCTCATAAAACGCTATAAAGAGATTCCAAGTAAGTATCTTCAAAGCATTTTATGCTCACTTATAACACTTAATCTTAGCTCTCATTATTAAAGCTTTATTTGTTTCAGCCGACTTAGCATTTAGAACGATTTTTATTTATATTACCTTCGGGTGTCGTTCACAGTCGTATGTACATTTCGCCTGTAATTATTATAAAGTGTTTTATAGCTTACAGTAACATAAACAAATGCAGTTTAAATATTCCTAAGCGGCTTTTGCTTTAGAGCTTTGATACCAGGGTGGTAGTTTGCCCTACCCTGGGCATAGCTGAATGAAGACCGATGTAGAGACAGACTAAAGAGTTCAAAAGAATGATGAGCATAATACGTAACCTTAATGTATTTACCATATATTTGTTGTTATCAAAATAATATAAATGCGAAAAATTTATCAAAGTTTTTTCTTACATTATCTACTACCAAACTAATTTCTAAAAATATTATCTCCTCACTCAGATCTACTCAATCCGATTGGTACAAAATATTTTATTTATGGTAATGCTATGTTGTTCTTATCTTTATTAACCACGATCGACTGCCTTATTCCAAATGGAAATTCAAAATCGGAAAATAGGAGCCATTTGATTCAGTAGACTACAAATAGCTTAATTAACCACCTGCATTGGATCCTCGACCGAGTTCTGAATAATTCCGAAAACACTACATTATAGACTCTATAATATTATATACCTATAAACGAGATTTTTAGATGATGATGAATATTACTTGTGTAAATCGGGATATAATTTATTTCCCAATTATTTTTCAAAGCCCTAATCCCAAATGCAGCCCTGTACGAAATATAAAACGGAACAAAGCAACTAATGCTATTGTGAAAGCTTGCTAGACTAGACGATACCCTAGAGAAACTAAAGGTTACCACTATATTTCTCATTTCAACATAACTTCGCTTTTACTTACCTTTTAATTTAACCGTATATCTTTTGTAAATACATATAGAAGATTGTTTATTTGTTAAGCTTTATTTTTTCACTTTAATCAGGCAGGTGCCTACAGTAGCCTCTTATTCTTAAGTGGACCGCATACCATCAGTTAAGCCGTATCCTTGATTGCTGACGTGTCATAAAAAAACTAATACAGAGTAAAAAAGGCATCCAAGTAGATCCATATCCCTTCCATCCTTGTCAGCGACATTCCCTTCACATTTGCCAGGAAAGGTTTCCGTGTCAGTGAGCCCACTAAAGAGTAAATGATCCCTGGCTAAACAATCTATTTCGCGCACGATTGTCCCTTGTTCACGGTAATTTGAAACATTTTTTTCGGCACACCTCATTGACTATATTGGGTAGATACTTTTGCCGAAATTATATTCCATAGGTTTTTTGAATACTCCGTGGATCCATTCAGATATCACTGAACTGAGTGGTAACAAGAGTAGAATAATCACAGACATAAATCTAAATAGATAACGCAAGTCCCTCCATCCGTATGAAAACCAAGCTTGTAACTTTTTTGTACATACCTACCATAATGTCACAAGATTGATTTAGTTAGGCTGGCATTAGATTTTTAACGTGAAAATAAAGCTTTCCTATTTGTCAGCTAAACATATTCCTCGCTACACATCTCTGGTGGACATGCAGCCTTATGCGAGTTCCCTGTCCGCGCGAAACAGTTTCAAAAGACGAACATTGTGCCCTATTTTTGCACAGATTTTGACACGCAAGGTACACACACTCGCATGATCTATTTAGATGTATATCTGTGAGAATTGAAGTAGGATAATATCATTTGTAGGATAAAGTACATGAGCCGTAGTATTCAGCAAGACGTCCAGTGCATGAAGTTAAATCAAAGTATCAATTCGCTATGCCGTGAAAGTTGAGTTGCTAATGAGAATCTAATGCACACAACAATTACTTCATTCGAGATAACAGATGACAATCATGAATGGAATGTTTTTATATGTTATGGGAAATTGCGTCCATATTATGCTTGCAGGATTTATAATCTTAAACCTCGAGTATTAAAGCTTAAAATTGCATCAAACTTGGAACAATGCACAATTGTAGGTGGAAATGCAAGATTGGTTTTGTGGTTATTTCAAACAGGAAATATTGGGTCCAATAGACGATAAAACGTAAAGATATATCCAAGAACAAAACATTATTTAAAAAAAAATTGCATACGTACTGTGTTTTGGGAATAAAGAAATCCATGCGCATTATTTTCATAACTTCATCGCTTTATGTGAATAAAGATACTAACTAAATAAATAATATAAACTCGAAGAAATACTAAGATTGTCCTCTTTTTAAAATTCCTCTTAATACTGAGCTTGTTGACATCAACAATTCAACAATCCTCTTAGATTTAGATTACTTTAAAGTTTAAATTATTGAACAAAGAAAAATATTTATACAACTGGATTACTGCGAATAGCCTGGTCTAAACGGAATAAGTAAAATCATTTTACTCAACTACTTACAGTCCATTTATTCTCTAACAGCTGCTCAACTTCAACCTAGCACCTTTCGGTGTGTTCCGACAGCTGCACTTGAGATCCAGCTCCTTCTAGGCTTTGTGTGCTTACCACCTTCAGCCGCATCGTCACATACCATGGTGAAATTGCGGTCAAACACAGGCCTATAACAGTAAAAAAAAAAACAGTTTTAAAATGAACAGCAAGCTTCTTTCTCGTTTTACGCATACTTTATTTTTCATGTTACGAATTCGTACCTGAGAATGTCATGTTTTTTTGCGAAGCAATTGTTAAAAGTCAAAGACAATTCAATTTAGGCCCCAGAAGGGAACTTATGAAGGCCACGTTTACTGAAGTTACCACCGGTTCGGAACTCGGCCTTCAACTGAGAAGAATCCGGCAAGAAACTCAGCAAGGTCTACCTATACGCATACTTTGACTTTTTACGAATTATTTTGGAAAAATGTTTTGTTTTGATGTAACTGGGTGTTGGAAATAAAATACCTCTAAATATCTGTACAAGTATATAGAAACGAGACACGTGATCACCCGTCTCAATACTCAGCGGACTGCATAGTTCGCTTGTAGCAATCATACATGGGCAGCTTAGGAACTATAATCTTCTACTCATTGTTATACTAGACTCTTTGATTAGTCCAACGAAACCACATCAAGCGGACAGCAAAATGGCCAACTGTATAATTAATTACTGCTATAGTGATCCGCGTATGCCCATTTTATGTGTAATGGTATTCTTATGTCAGCAATTTATTCAGGAATTATTTTTTATCTCTACTTTTATCATAACATTGCTTAACTTGGTCGTATTTAATCATCCCTGAAGGAGCTTCATAAAATTAGTTGACTGTACAGACTTACAATACTGCTTCAGGTCGTACGTACTGTGACGTGGCTTAAGACTCATAGTACATACACGTGCAGTACATTTTCTTTATCTCTCTTTCTTTAGTCGACTAATAATATATACTTAATGTAGCCTTGTCCTTTAGTTGTAACTAGTGAAGTGAGTTATTTATTTTTTCTGTTTCTTTATTTTTACTCGCAAATAAATTTTAGTTAGTGTTGGAACCCTAATGTGCCTGAGAGACGGCGACATCAATAGTAATATTTAGGTCCTTAACACCCTAAGGCGATTAACACACTGCCACGCACCACGCTGCATGTTGCGTGTCAAAGCACCTACGCGCGTACTTACGGGAGTGCAGACTGCATCATCGTGCGGGTTTTTTACGTACTCACGCGCGTAGTTGCATTTTGCGGATACACGGCAGCTCTGACTCAATCCATAAAAAATCACGCACGGCACTACGAGACTCGGTATGCCATACATTGCGTCTCGCCGCGCACCTACGCGCGTTAGGTGCGGAGCGAGACGAATGTAGGCGCGTGATCTGTATGAACGCGCGTGGATGCATTTTCTGTGTGTGAAAAGACGCACAGTCCAGTGCGTCTTTTCTATACAAACGGAGATACTTACAAGCAACGTTCACGCGCTACGCTGCGTGGTGCGTGGCAGTGTGTTAACCGACTAAAGGTGCCGGTTCGCACCCGACCGCATACAGCAGCAGCAGCGACGTGTCGCCGCGACACTACTGGTTTAACACACGATAAAAAATATAGGTACACAAAATTAAATTAGGCAGGCATCACATACGTAATATTTAATTTTGTATGAGGAAACATAGAAGCGTAATTTGACTTTTAATCGGTACACAGCCTCCGGTAGTATTTGAAAAAAAGGGCCGGAAGTGGAATGTCCTCATTATGGTTAGCTGAGCCAAACCCTTGTTATTACTGGGGAAGGTCGCGTTGACCTTAAAATTTCACAATACCGGAATTTTTACGACCCTTCAAAATGTTTGGTGGTCTTGTTTTGCAGGTTTTTTTTAATTAAGGTTTTAGAATGAACTTCATTAAGCAGAATTCTGGCTGGACATCCTAGAGTATTAAATCAATCTGTAGTAGGTACTTACAAGTTTAGATTTAAACCTGCCGGTGTTTTTTTTTGCAGCTGCACCGTGCCTCCCTTATAAATCCCCCCTGAAATTCAGATGACGCAATCCAAATGTAAATTAGTTCTTTGCTAAAAAAAATATTTTGAATACAAGCTTTTTTTGAGTGACTGTACTTTTTGTTGACTGTAATTGCGACAAAGTACTCAAGACGAATCAAACGAGCCTAAACTCGATGGGGTTATGCGGTTTTTTTACGGAGTTCCTATGGCGTTCCAGCTCCATCATCAGATCAGCTCCACGTCATCATAATATTGCATTGTCACGCGATTTGCATATTCGTGCAAAATTTCAATCGGAAACCGGAAAGTGGGTCTTTAACTTGCAAAATTCCATTACAGACAACGAAG
The DNA here is from genome assembly GCA_951394255.1 of Polyploca ridens. Taxonomy (NCBI): domain Eukaryota; kingdom Metazoa; phylum Arthropoda; class Insecta; order Lepidoptera; family Drepanidae; genus Polyploca; species Polyploca ridens. Next base: position 3,636,161 of record OX596266.1, on the reverse strand, counting down.
CTAATGGCCGGTTGCTAGAACGTGTATGAAATGTCAAATCAGATGACAAACCGTCATAATTAGCAATCTGTTGACAGCCTTTAAGTTGCCGAAAAGAAAAATTTATATAAATTATCTAATTGATTGTCAACGGATGATTTATTTATTTCATTCACTTTCATTCACTCCTTTGTGTTTTGTTTCTGTCTCTCGCGTAGCACTGTCCCTTTCATTGTCGTTGTTGTTGTTTATGATATTCGCCAAAAGGCAGGCACAGGTTGAGCCATACAGCCTAGTCTTATTTTCATTTATTCATCAAATTCAAAAAAATCTTTGTCTTATTTTGACAATATAACCATACACATATTATGGCTTACAAAACAGCCAGTGTCATGTTGGTTGTTCCAGCCATTTTATTTCATATCAACCAAGATGACCCTGGCAAGTTCAATCAGTTCGTTTATTGCATTGTAAAATAGCTTTTCATGCAAAAAAGTACTTAATTTAAGGTTTAAAATTAATTTTATATTCAGTTTTTATATTGAACTGCTTTAAAACCTATTATTTATCACAACAAACACTTTAATTTTCGAATAATTGGTCCATTATCTCCAATTAGCTAACTGACAATGTGACAAGGCGTTGATATGCGAATAAGCTTTCCAGAAACCCAAAAATGCGATAATTGACGAATTATTGGAGATTTGACACTTGGAATAACAAACTGTTGATAGATTGTTATTTGCCTCTTTCAGCAACCCAAAACACGATTGACTGGAGATTGATAGCATGTTGCGTAATTTTTCGATAATTTTGGTTTCTAGCAACCGGCTGTAAAACTTGCAAAATTCCATTACAGACAACGGGACAGGTGAAACTAAATAAAAGCTTGTAAAAATATAGCGTCTTTTTATAACAAGCAAAATGTATACTATGATTGATAACAGCCAAATGCAACATATTGTACGGAATATTCCAAATTCTGTTCTGAAATAATTTTCAATTCGCAATATGAACGGTTCAAATTTTATACCTGAACAAAATAATGTAACTAAAGGTTGTCTTTGATAATGTTTTATATTTTATTGATAATGGAGGTAGGTACAGGCGATAATTTAATTATTGTGAAAATACATTTTGGCAATGGTAATATTTAATCTCTTGTATCGTGGTTTTATTTGCGATCCCCTACTCCCCTCTATGAACCTCTCTTCGGGGTTGAATTTTATTAAATCCTTTTTTAATACACCTCTCAGGTATAACAAGATATCCTGCTTTCTGCGTTGATCAGTAGCCTTTTTAACCGACTTCAAAAAAAGGAGGAGGTTCTCAATACGAATGTATTTTTTTTCTTTTTTTTTTTTAATGTTTTTTACAACTCCGTCATTTATTAACCGATTTGGAAAATTCTTTTTTTATTTGAAAGGGTACGCCTCCCGTTTGGTCCCATTGTCATCAGATCAGGATTTGATTACTTCTTAGTGTACTTTGAAGTCGGTTTAAGGTTTTTGTAAAACAGTCCAATTATTCATTATTTATACATTATATTAAATATTTAGATTTTATTAGAAAACCACTCATAAGAATCTGAGAAGAATCCAATGCGTCAGTCATATTGCGTCCCGGATTCAGAATTCCTCAGTCAAGGCCATCGTGTCATGTCAATATTAGCATAAACTCTCTTTTTGAATATTGTAGTTTGCTTACGCATTAGCATAAGCACATAAGCAAGCTTTGTAGAAAATCTAGTCGACTATTTTAAATAACAAACCCACAGAGAAAATCAATGCATATTAAAATACTTTTTGACCGACGTCAAAAAACGAGGAGGTTCTCAATTCGGTTTTATTTTTTTTATGTTTGTTAACTCATAACTCCGTCATTTATTAACCGATTTGGAAAATTCTTTTTTTATTTGAAAGGGTACACTTCCCGTTTGGTCCTATTGTCATCAGATCAGGATTTGATTACTTCTTAGTGTACTTTGAAGTCGGTTTAAGTTTTTAGTAAAACAGTCCAATTTTTGTTTTTATAAATGCTCTAATCAGCGTTTTCTAATGTTCGTCAAATAGGAAGCGCTTTAACGTTCGCGTAGTTTTCTACTGTCACCAGCCCCCCTGGCTCCGATATCCATCCTCCAAGATGAATCTCGACAACTGTCGATACTAGACGATTAACCATTGAATGAATGAATGAAGTGAATGAAATATTCTTTATTGTATACACTGACATAGTAAAAATAACAAAAGTATTACACATTAGGGAAGTTATACAATGTAGGCGGCTTAAGCGATCTCTTCCAGGCAACCTTTGGCAACCATTGTATGGGATTGACATAAGAGAACGATAAAAATCACATGAAAATTCGATTTGTAATGCCTTTAAAAACGTTACGACGTCCATCTTACAACCTGTCAAACAAAGCGCTTGTAGCAGTAGGTACGCAGCGCTAGAACGCACTTTCTGGTTTTTAAAGAAAAGACTCGTTGTCCAAATTCTGGTCCACATACATTTGGGTATAATATTAACATAGAGATGGGTTGAAACCGAAGCGTAGAAAGCAGTGACCGGCGCGCGAGTGATTCATTTACATTCATTTGCACCGCCTTTGCTCACGCGCCATTTCTCCGCTGGATCCAAGTTATTAACTAATAGCTTTTAAATTGGTCAGGTGTTCATCAAATTTTTTTGCCTTATGCTCAAATGTATTTATGATTTTGGTAGGAGCAAGCTATCTACTAACTGAGAATTTGCAGAGAGACACTTTGGAGATAAAGCGACGCAACTATAGTTAACCAGAAATCTCGGTCGACTTTAGTTTTGCAAATTTACAGCTACTAAATTACTCAGGGATTCTAACCTAAACGATCCTGATTAGATTTTCAAAATAAAGATTACCATTTTTCAAATTCAAAGTCAAAACCATTTATTCAATTTAGGTCCCAAAAGGGCACTAATGTAGGTCACACTTACTGAAGTTACCACCGGTTCGGAACTCGGCCTTCAACTGAGAAGAATCCGGTAAGAAACTCAGCAAGGTTACATTTTTTATATATTTTTTGCGCAATCTGACTATGTTTGGCATTTTTTTTTCAAATAATTAACAATAAAAAAGGAAACATATACCTAGGTACAATAAGCATAGATACAGATAAAAAAGAACAAGAAAATAATAAAAAAAAATAACCTTAAAAAAACCCCAATTATTGACCTACCTACTGGCTTTCGTATAAGCACGGTAAAGAATATCTTTACCGTGGTATAAGCATGAGCAAGGTGCACTTATGCAGAATGCAGCTACTTACTTACCAGACATCTTCATCTTCGATATAATCAGCTACTTTGTAATAAGCTCTTTCTTTCAGAACTTTTTTATTTGTGATTTAATTTTAAAATCTGTCATCTTGGTAACCGAAACCGTGGTTGGTATTTCATTATTATAAAAGCGCCCACTATTTCCAAGAATTGGCTTATGAAACTACTATTGTATTGTCAGTAGTAGGTATAATAGTTCACATGCACACATGAATCAATTAGCATAATCGCTTTCGCGTGTAACTTACACACAGCGTACGTCACTGGGCGAAAGTAGCGGACAGTGAGTCGCGTGAGTAAATCCTTTATTATTAATATGTATACAATTGGCGGTTTCATCTGCCGTCATTGAGGCATGAGAGTTTCTGAAGAAGTAACATCTTGGATAAGCGATCTTCCACATTACATCATAATAAACTATTTGTCTTCAAACGGTCTTTTACTGAGATAAAGAATCTCTCATTGATCTGATAATCTAGTTACGTAGTCTGTTTTCTTAAATTTGGACGTTTGCCTTAACATACTTTTTCCAATACTGGGCCCCTGCTTGCAGCAACAGCGCCGCAGCAGTGATTCCTCTCCTTTCCCCTAATCTTTCCTGATTTAAACGAATCACTGTAGCTATAGTCTAACACGAAACGTGTCTCTGCTGGGGCGCTGCAAAACGACGAGATGATTGCGACGACCCTTTTAGGGTTTCGAATTTTCTGCTGCGCTAAATTTGGAAGTTAACTTCTTTCATCATTAACAACTCTTAATCCTTCTCCGTTAGTTTGAATGCAGTGCTTGGTCGGTACCGTTATTCATCAATGCAAAAACACTTACTAGTTGCGAAATTGGATTGCTCAGTATAACTACTCTAAAGGCATTTTTTCTCTATGATAGGTATGCATGCTTTAACTCAGGAGTTAGCAGCAATTTTTAGCCTATACCACATTATCAACTTCCCGTATATACCAAAGTTTAACAAACAAATAGTTTGTATGCGGAAGAGCCTCATTATGTTTGTTAAGGAAGGGATCCTTAGATCAAACACAAATTGTTATTATTAACCAAGAGAATGTTTACTCGACTGAACTTAGATTGGATTGCTTAAAACAATTACATCATCATATCATATCAGCTACACGCACAATTGTGTCTATTTTATGTTATATTATGTAACCTCAAGTTTCTTGCCAGTTCTTATAAGTTGAAGTTTGATTTCCGAAGGTAACTTTAATAACTTCGACTGTTATAATTAGGTACCTACTATCCTAAACCTAACCTAAGAGATCTTCCAGAATATTTATAATTATGTGACATTCGCACTGAGCTAACGTACTATGTAGAGGCCTTTGTCTTCCTCCTTAGATGAGGTTTTCACAACCATTGGAAATAAATTGATAAACTATCGATAACTATTATATTTAGCTTCCTTGTACCCTATCCTGGAATCCACACTGGTGCTGATTCTGTTGTTTACAACTAAACTAATTTAGTCTCACTATGTCTCTTTCTAACAAAGAAAATGATGTAAGAAATGTAGTCCTGTCAAATTAGCCCAATGCTTGTTTTCAATAGATTAGTCGCCATATATCGTGGTTACGTCTAAATTCCCGCAAAAAAAGACTAATTTGACAGCTTTAAATATGTTCTATTCTTTATCAATAATGTTTGTAAGGAAGACATGTGATGTGACTAAAATTAGTTTAGTGCGATTTTGGTACAACAGAATCGGCATCATTAGCTTACTGCTTCTTCGTAAGTCTAATAGCATTCTTCCCCACGACGACATTGAAGACTTTGTAACCTTGGTTACTAGCTTTGACTAATGATATATCCAGACGGAGCTACGAAGCTGTTTACGCGTAGATAAAAAAAGCCCCTAACTGTTAGGGGCTTAATCATTTTCCCGTCTTCAGTGTCAGTCGAGACGTCACTGGGACACAACCAAATTCACCAAAATTGTATTGTTTCAAAATGTCGTTTTGTGTGATAAAAGTGTATAAAAACTACATGGGTCGATCTAGACCAACGAAAAAACTCACCTATCATCGGTAAGTAACAATATTTCCTATTAGTTTCTGCAATATAAGCCATTGAAATGTTTCGAAAATAAATATTTTGAGTAAGCGCCATTTTTTATGTGTTGCCTGTGCTGCCAGTTTTTGAACTCAAAACTCCCATGGTAATATCAGTCAATAGTTAAATACGAGTATGTAGATACTGATATAAATCAAAAGCGACGGTGGACAAGTCGAATTTTTGAGTGGAAAGTCGAATGTTTTTTTTTAATACTAATGACGATTATGTCATGTAAGATAAGTAGTCGCTTCAGTAATGAAAAAATCAAAATGGGTATTAATTTAAGATTTTCCTCGAGCTAATTACGAATATCATTTTGAATTTCAAGATGGCGGACCTATTTTTTTTAAGTTGACGTGTTTGTCGTTTTCGGTTTTTCCATCATAGTCAGTGATGTATATAACCATGGATGCGGTCACCGGAACATTTTGTAAAATACTTCTTCATACAAGTAAACTGTACAGCCATCTGTTTAAAATCATTTGAACTACGTAGTGCCGCGTTGCATAGGCGTACGATGTAAACTTGTATATGTGCGTACCATGCACATTTTGTTTATTACATTTTTATTTAAGTCGGATATTACTAAATTAAAAAAATAAGGTTATTCGACACGCGTGTATGTAATATTATTGGAATTGCAAAATATTCACAATTTAAAATAGTGTCCGCCATATTGAACTATTTAGTTATTGGTCCGATTGCTCTCAAAATTGATATTTGGGAGACTCTTGGACCATATAACATGAATCTTTGCTCAAAATTGAAAAAAAGTGGCCGCCATTTTGAACTATTTAGTTATTGGTCCGATTGCTCTCAAAATTGATATTTGAGAGGCCTTTGGAACATAAACCATGAATCTTATCTCGAAATTCAAAAAAGTGGCCGCCATGTTGAAGTATTTAGTTATTGGTCCGATTGCTCTCAAAATTGATATTTGGGAGACTCTTGGACCAAATAACATGAATCTTTGCTCAAAATTCAAAAAAGTGGCCGCCATATTTAACTATTTTGTTATTGGTCCGATTGCTCTCAAAATTGATATTTGAGAGACCCTTGGACCATATAACGAGAACCTATGCTAAAAATTAAAAAAAGTGGCCGCCATTTTGAACTATTTATTTATTGGTCCGATTGCTCTCAAAATTGATATTTGGGACAGTTTTGGACCATATAACATAAATCTTTGCTCAAAATTGAAAAAAGTGTCCGCCATTTTGAACTATTTAGTTATTGGTCCGATTGCTTTCAAAATTCATATTTGAGAGAGCAATCAGACCAGTAATGAAATAGTTCAGTAGGGCGGCCGCTTTTTTCAATTTTGAGCAAAAAATTATGTTACATGGTCCAAGGGTCTCTCAAATATCAATTTTGAGAGCAATCGGACCAGTAACTAAATAGTTCAATACGTCGGCCACTTTTTTCAATTTTGAGTAAAAATGTATGTTATATGGTCCAAGGTTCTCTCAAATATCAATTTTGAGAGCAATCGGACCAGTAACTAAATAGTTCAATATGGCGGACACATTTTTTCAATTTTGAGCAAAGATTTATGTTATATGGTGCAAGAGTCTCCCAAATATCAATTTTGAGAGCAATCGGACCAGTAAGTAAATAGTTCAATATGGCGGACACTTTTTTAATTTTTAGCATGGATTCACGTTTTATGGTCCAAGGGTCTCATAAATATAAATTTTGAGAGCAATCGGACCAGTAACTAAATAGTTCAATATGGCGGCAATTTTTTTCAATTTTGAGTAAAAAATTATGTTATATGGTCCAAGGGCCTCTCAAATATCAATTTTGAGAGCAATCGGACCAATAACTAAATAGTTCAATATGGCGGATACTATTTTAAATTGTGAATATGTTGCAATTCCAATAATATTACATACACGCGTGTCGAATAACCTTTTTTTTAATTTTGTAATAACTGACTTAAATAATAAGACTTTTTTTACAGAATACCAATTGATCCAATTTTAAGAAGCCAATGGATAGACATCATTCGGAGAAGCCGTAGTGAAGATCTCTGGACCTAGCCAAAAAAAATGTTTGACTTGATTTAACTCGATTTGCTTGTTTTGACTCAATTTCACTTGATTTCACTCGGTTTGACTGGATTTGCTTGATTTGACTTGGTTTGACTCGGATTAACTCGATTTGACTCGGGTTGACTCAATTTGACTGGATTTGACTCGATTTGACTTATTGACTCGATTTCACTCGGTTTGACTCGATTTGACTCGATTTGACTGGATTTGACTAGATTTGCTTGATTTGACTTGGTTTGACTCGATTTGACTCGGTTTGACCCTGTTTGACTCGATTGGACTCGGTTTGACTCGATTTGACTTGATTTGACTCGATTTGACTCGATGTGACTTGATTTGACTTAATGGCGATGATAGCTCAGTGGTAGTGACGTCGGATACCGAGATGAAGGTCCCGGGTTCGAATCCTACAATGAGCTTGAGCTTTCGGTGAAGGAAAACATCGTGAGGAAACCATAGCACGGTGGTAGGGTACTTTGTAGTACCCGCCTGGCTGGCTACCACCCTCAAGTTGAAAATCCGTCGCCAAGCACCTTTCGGTGTGTTCCGATAGCTGCACTTGAGAGCCAGTTCCTTCTAGGCTTTGTGTGCTTACCACCTTCTGCCGCATCATCACTTAACATGGTGAGATTGCAGTCAAACACAGGCCTATAAAGAGTAAAAAAAAAAAAAAAAAATTGACTTGGTTTGCTTGATTTGAAACGTCAACGCAAATAATTACTGTTCGTTGACATCAAAGTAAAAATAATAAGTATTAATTTATATCGGCGCCATTAATCTTATTCTTATTATCATGTATTATCCCGATTCCACTTTTATTTTCGGAGTTTAAAAAGATATCGACACCGTAATATATTTTTCCCCATTTTCTTGGATTTTTTTCAAGAACTGGTAACTGATATAAACGTCACTATGACAAGCAGAATGACGTAACGCGAGGATAAGATGTAGCAAAGTTGGCCACTTTTTAAAAGTCATGTAGTATGGGGATACTCTTTCTAGACATATATATTTTCTAAGGTTACTAGTATTTAACCTTTAAATATTTCACAACAAAATAAATCCAGCCGTTCTGATCTTTAAGCTTTGTTGTATAATTTAAATACAGAAATCTTTGCTTTGATCATGCAGCCCGAAAATTACTTTGTCTCAAACAATACCCTAGACCTTTACCTTTTGAAAGTCATATTGTTAAGTAGTTTAAGATTAAGAAAAGGATAAATTGTACGTTGAAAAATATAATTAATTAACTGTTTCTTAAGAGTAAACACAGGGTGTTATACAGTTCTTAAAATGTTTGGTGATTTATGCACGCACGCTATCTCTATAGCACTAAAAAACGCTGTACCTACCTATTACTACCTATAAATTCCTTCATTCGTCTCGAAATATAAAAATAAAACAGTATTCAATCTATGGCCTGGTAAAATTGGACACGCAGCTATAATCATGAGGAATTGCGAATATAAAAACTAACGTACCTAATGTTTATTGGCAATAAAATAAATCGCCCTAAACTAATTTTAATTACATCACATCTCTTTCTTACAAACATTACTGAAAAAGGATAGAACATTATTTAAAGCTGTCAAAGGGGATAGAACCTTTGTGGCATAGCTAGCCGCCGCCATTTTAGTTTTTTTTCAATGTCGCGGCGCACGATGTAACTGGTATATATGGATAGAGGATACTTATACAAACAAAAAATGTTAATCAATATGGTGGCCTAAAGTGTCACGTTTCCGAGATATTTGGAGGTAAAGATCGCCATATGAGAATTATGAAAATCATTAAAAATTAACTTATTACGTGTTTATATGCATTCGATTGTATTCAAATAATAGTTCCCAGGTTGATTTATAAATTTTTTTGAATAGAGTAAAACTAGGAGCACGAAAAACAATATTTTTAATTACTTACCTACTAAACAGCATCGCGTTCATAGCGAATATTATCGCTATGAACCACAATATTGTCAAAGTAGTTCGGATCGTGACTTGTTTTCCATCTTTTCATTATTATACAAACAAAAGTGACAATACTTGTCCTAAAATCTATGTTCCCAAGTTAATTGGAACTAAAGATCGCTAAGTAATGCTCCCTGGGAGCTAAAATTGCAATAGCGTCGTAAATAAATAAAAAAAACCCGGTCCCGTGGCCGGCCCGACCTAATAAAACTTCCACCTAAATGAAAGTCCCGTCTTCGTGGAAGACTGCTTACGTGCACACAATGCCAAAAAGGGTGATAGATCAGACCCGACGAATTACAGGCCTATTGCCATCACCTCCCATTCTCTCCAATGTCATGTAGCGAGTGATCAACACGCAACTCTTGAGATACCTAGAGGATCACGATTTGTTGAGTGACCGACAATATGGCTTCCGCCATAGTCCCTTGGCTGTGATGGGTTTATGTTATACACTAGAAGGTCACCAGCCGAGTGGTCACTTGCCACCGAGAGTCAAGGTAGCGAAGGCGTTCGATCGGGTCTGGCACCGGTGTCTCCTAACGAAGTTACCAGCATATGGGCTTCCCGAGGGACTATGCAAATGGGTCGCCAATTTTCTGTCCAGCAGATGCATAAGAGCTGAGAGATATAAATGCTGGCGTCTCGCAAGGGTCTGTACTGTCCTCAACACTGTTCCTGCTGCATATCAATGAAATGCTGTGTATTGACGGCATTCATTGTACACAGGACGCGCATCGCCCGCACCGCACCACCTACTCAGCCACTGACCCACTGCCTGTGTTTACTACGTCAGCACCTTTTACGAAGCCCATGCCTGAAAAGGAATCGAGGCGGGCTTGTGATGATGGTTTTGAGATAGTGCAAAGCAGGAAGCACCGTCAGAAAACGAATAAGAACCGATGCAAATCATGCGTGCTGCCATGCCAAACACTCCGGTGTATATTTCTCGTCTACACTACGCACCAAGGCGGAGGACATCGTGGAGTACATTCGCCCAAGAATCAAGTACTCGCTGAGGGTGCAGCTGTTGGAATCGAGCCGTAACGTCAACTTCAAGGCGTTCATGGTGCGAGTATCAACATGTTTTCTGCACCTCGTCATGGAAGAGGACTTTTCGCCGCAGAACGTGGTGTTCCGTCACTTTCGCGGACAAGTGCCACATGATCGCACGAAGACATAGTGCAGTGCAGTAGTGTTAACTAACATAGGCTTTAGTGTTTTATACTAACAAAAATGTGTTATTATACTATTTATATTAGTTTGTAAGGTATAGGGTATGGGCCACAGTAGCCTGATAATAAAGATTTAATATTATTATTGCAAATATTCCTCGTTTCGTGGTGGAGGAAAGCCGCGATCGGCTTGTGTCTGAAATCGAGAGCTCATAACTAGTGTCTCCGATTACGGTCGACTAAACCTAGTCCATTTCAACCCCACTAAGACCCAAGTCTGCGCGTTCACTGCTAAGAAAACCCCATTTACTGTGGCTTCACAATTCCAGAACACGGACACCAGTGAAAGCTTCGGGATCCTCGGCATCGACATTTCTAACGAAGTCAATAGCCGTCTAGAAGACAAGGTTAAGCTAGCATCCAAAAAACTCGGAAGTGCTCAACAGAGCGAAGCAGTACTTCACACCGGGCAAAGGCTGCAACTTTACAAGTCGCAAGTCCGGCCTTATATGGAGTACTGCTCTTACCTGGATACCAGTTTGGGCCTTTAGACTCGGTTCAGCGACGTGCCATTAGAATCGTCGACGATCCCGAGCTCACAAGCGGCTTAGGGCTCCTCAATCTGAGAAGAGACTTTGCCTCCTTATGTGTGTTCTACCGCTTGTACAACAGACAGTGTTCTGTAGAATTGTTTAACCTGATGCCTACGGCTACCTCCTACCATCGCAAGTCTCGCCATTCACGGGGAGTCCATCCTCACACATTGGAACCAAAATAGTATCGAACTATGCGGTCTCAAAGGAGCTTTCTTCGCTTACAATCAGGCGGGCCGTATGTTTGTTTGCTACCTAAGTAGTGTAAAAAAACCTTTTATTTAAAGGTTTGAGGTCACGGCTTGTTTCTATTATGTGTTTTATTTTATTTTTAAAACCGTAATGCGATATTATTTGACCACTATTGCTTAAAAACAAGAACATATACTGTACTTAATCAACATTAAACTATTCTCATTCGTCTCATATTATATATACATCGATATTCCAATATCTCGGTAAAATGATATTTTAAGACAAGTTTTGTCATTTTTGGTTAATAACGGCGACATGGAAAACAAGTTAACCACTACGATCCGAGCTACTTGACAACATTGTGTTTCATTGCGAATATTGCGATGCGGTTTAGTAGGTAACCAATTAATGAATATTGTTTTTTCGTGCTCTTTGTTTACTATATTCTAATAAATAGTTAAATCAACCTGGGAACTATTATTTGAATACAATTGAATGCATATAAACACGTAATAAGTTCGATTTTAATGATTGTCGTAATTCTCATATGGCGATCTTTACCTCCAAATATCTCGGAAACGTGACACTTTAGGTCACCATATTGCTTAATATTTTTTGTTTATATAAGTGTCCTCTACCCAAATATACCACTTACATCGTGCGCCGCGACATTGAAAAAAAATCAAAATGGCGGCGGATGGTTATGCCAGCTCCCATACAAAAATGTTCGTACCCCTTAGTATTTGATGTTTTCATTTGCGGGTACCTAAATAAACATAATCAACTGTGATGGCGACTTACGTTGGACTAATTTGACAGGACTGTATTTCTTACATCCTTTTCTTATATTCTAAATTAGAAGAGTGAGACTAAATTAATTAAGTTGTGAACAACAGAATCAGCACTAATATCTATAAAAGGTTGAGAATGGTTTGTAATGCATTAATCTTATTCTTATCTTATTCTTCCCCTCAATCTTATTCCATGCGGATTGTAAATGCTAAACACTCTGTATACTCTCTTATTAAAATAATAAACATTTTGCTTCTTGCAGATTTAATAAGGTTGTGCCGCTTATCCAAATATAAAAGAACGAATTCAGAAAAAAAAAATCCTTGTAGTTAAAACATCGTATCGTCATTCGGTTTATGTAACGTCCAATATCGTGCTTTTTTGACCTCTCTGTATCAAATATTTTTAAACTTGCCTAGTTATATATTAATTTAAAAAAAAACATAATTTAGAAGAATGTTTTGCAACAAATCCGAACCGGTGGTAACTTTGACCTTCATAAGTGCCCTACTAGGGCCTAAATTGAATAAATGGCTTTGATTTTAACATTACTGTATGCTAGATAGCGATGGGCGATTGTTACTAAAAACAATCGAATTAATCGATTGTCCAATTTATTCTAATCATTCGATTAACAATCGACATCTTTCGATTGTTCATAATACGCTTCATGCGGCACCGCATGTGGCCTGTGCCGTGCGCTGGTTGTCCGTCCGCCGATTGAATGAATCTATTCGCCTCTGCGCTCAACCGTCGATTGTGCACACTATTGCAGCCTGCGTTGCGTGCGTCAGTTTTCATTCGAAAGATCGATTGTTTATTCGTTAGAACGAATGAATCGACAATCTAATATACAGTTTTACAATTGTCGATTCTTTCGATAACTTTTTTTGGAACAATCGCCCATCGCTATGCTAGAATATGCTAGGAACCTCTAAAAAGCATAGCGCCCATATTATTTTAATAATAATATTAGTTTTTGAAGGAGAAATTTTAATAAAAATTAGATTTTTTTCATGTGTATTGCATTTTGTTAAAAGCCGTTTGAATAGATTTAGACAAAATATTATAACGCTTACAAATAAAAACATTGTTACTTTGCCCGTTCAATTTATTTGCCGTTTCAGTAGAAGGGAAACAAAGAATATTTGCAATATAAAAATATGTTTTGGTATTGCTCCATAAATAAGTCTTTTTATGTTTGTCGTCGCAATAAAGTTGCCTGAGATTATATCGTTTGGTTTCGAAGCACATTTTAGTAACTTTATCGTTTCTCTAATCTTTAACGTTGAAGCTACGTACCTACGTGATATCATTTGATAGGTGTATCGCTTTTGTCAGTCTTTGCTTTTGTAGCCTGTGAAATTCAAATGTTCTTGAGTGTATTGCAATTTGTTGCTTTATACGAGTGTTTTGTTATTTCATGAGAATTTTACACGGGTGTTAGCTGTCTTTCTGCCAAGTCTTCTTCTATAGTCGCTAATCACCCCCTGGCATGTTGTGACAGTTTCACGCTTTGTGTGCTTGCCACCTACGGAGAAGATGTTTTTATTTAGGTAATTTTCAGTTTGCCATTTATACACCGTGCCTTTTTATTCGTCTTAGAAACGCAGCCCACATAATGTACCCAATGAATTGGTAAAAATATTGAAAAAAAATTTTTTCAACATTTGTGTCAATATAAAAATGCAAATATTATTCATTATGACGCATGACCTTGTTATAAACACCCTGTTACGAGCGCAGTCTACTCGACTCGTGCTCTGGGTTGGTATTGTCTACCAATTTATTCGTAAACTTTAATTTATTAACTCGATTAGTCGTGATACTAATACAATTTAATATTTTTTTCAATTTTTAATCAATTTTTTTTTCTTAATGATTAGTACCTATTCATTGGGTACATTATGTGGGCTGCGTTTCTAAGACGAATAAAAAGTCAAGGTGTATAATATTCCACCTTTTGGTGGCCCTGTCAAATTCTATACAAAACACGAGCAGGCTTTGTTGGCAAAAATAAAAAAGCAAGCAAGCAAGTACCATAGTATATATAACTACAGTAACAAGACTGTGATAGTACTGACCATATGAAGCTATTTTCGTACTAACCATATAATTTAATCGAGCAAACACTAAGTTTCATCATTTTGTTCACCATTATAGTTTGTTGGACGTGCTTCCTGAAAGTTTCAGATGCGGATATAAATTATGCACTGGAAAAGTCTACCTACAATTGATAAAGATTATTATTATTTAGAGTTACCCTTGCTACCCTTAAGGTACACTGAAACCAGAATTGTTTCGAACTGTGCGGGCTAAAAGGAGTTTTCTTCCGCGAACGCTTGGACTGTGGAATGAGCTCCCCGCCGTGGTTTTCCCATTGGAGTACAGCATGGGGTTCTTCAAAAAGGGTGTGAAGAGATTTCTGCAGGGTCGGCAACGCGCTAGTGATGCCCCTGGTGTTGCAAGCGTCCAGAGGCTACGGTAAACGCTTAACATCAGGCGAGCCGTATGCTTGTTTGCCACTTAGTGGTATAAAAAAAAAAAGGTAGCCGCCCTCATTGACCCGTCTAAAACCACCCTGTACCATTTTTAGTATATTATTCTTATAGCATGGGGTTCTCTAAGGGTTTTTCTGCTTGGTTTTGCAAGTTTCCATAGGCTACGGCAACCGCTTACCATCATGCAGGCTGTATTCTTGTTTTCTAACTAAGTGGTATAAAGGTATAAAGCTTATCTAGAGTAAAACAGATTCATACGAAAAATGCATCAATAAAATTAGTTAACGATGAACGATAAATAGTCTGTTCGATGCATTTTTATAAAAAAAAAATTATGTTCATGAAGTTGCCGGCCCTAAATTTGGCCATAGCTAGCACCCTTACGCGGCGAGCAAGCTCTGAAGGCGAGTAGGCTTTAATACCTTTTTCTTTTGGTTATGGATGAAAGTTGAATGACGTCATAAAGATAACATTATAAAAAAATTAACATAAAATTAATGTAACGGGGCTAAAGATTTCAGTTTCATTTATTTATGATAATAATATGAATAATATTAACAACTGGGCTATGCATATTTCACAGACAACGTTAAGAGATTCTTATAATTATTTTTTTAATTTTTAGTAGGTCAAAGTCAGCAGTAATTTATGTTAAAATATTAACTTCTCACATGTCTATGAATAATTTAAACCTATTTGTATACTCATAATAGTAATTAATGTTTTCTTCTATGTTCCAAGAAAGTAGGGTGTGTCACTCATGACATCACGACTTACTTTCGATGGCTACCTCTTAAAATATTTCGAGTTTCTGCAGAGAAAGTGAATTTTACTTTAAGAGATATTTTAAGACTTTAATCTTTAAACCTTAAATTATATCCCGGATATTATTTATAAATCTAAGCAAAGCATGTCAAACTCTAATTATGGGTTGACAGTGTCGATTTTAGATCAAAGTCTACATGACTTTGATCAAGATCAAAACCGTTCCTCATTAAGCGGTCGTCGTGTAATTAAGATAATATATTTCTGCGTGCCAAAATTGCGACATTTATCTTTGCTTTGACGTCTGTCTCCCAGGTTCCATCTTTTTGTCCTTAAGGGTCAGTTCACACTGAGTCGCGACGCGACATGAACGCGGCGCGCACTTTTTAATATAGCGATACAATGGTGCCGATTCTGTTGTAAATCGCACTAAACTAATTTTAGTCACATCTCATCTCTTTCTTACGAACATTATTGAAAAAGGATAGAACATATTTTAAGTTGTAAAATTAATCTTTGCCGTCTTATTTTGCGTGTATTTAGGCGTAACCGCGATAGATGGCGACTAAATTTATATAGAAAACAAGCATTGGCCTAATTTGACAGGACTAAATTTCTTACATCCATTTCTTATGTCCTTTGTTAGAAAGAGACATAGTGACATTAAAATTAGTTTAGTTGTGAACAACAGAATCAGGGCCAATATAAAACTTAATTCAGTAAACAAAAAGGTATACATTCAGTGACAGATATCGAATACGACTAGCGGACGTCGCGAGAATAAGTACTGAAGAGCTCTCAAATCCCTACTGTCAGTAGCTTCGAAGCCTACAATGTGCTTGAGCTTTCGGTGAAGAAAAACATCGTGAGGAAACCATAGCACAGTGGTAGGGTACTTTGTAGTACCCGTCTGGCTGGCTACCACCCTCAAGTTGAAAATCTGTCGCTAAGCACGTTTCGGTGTGTTCTGACAGCTGCACTTGAGAGCCAGCCTTCTAGGCTTTGTGTGCTTACCACCTTCGGCCGCATCATCACTTACCATGGTGAGATTGCAGTCCAACACAGGCCTATAAACAGTATAAAAAAAAGCTGCCGGAACACTGATATATGTGTTCTGCGACTGATTTTCAAATTGTCGGTGATAGCTAGTCAATTACTATTCCACCAAGCTAGGATTTCTTACTTCTCTTCTTCTTCTCTTATTTTTCCTTCACCGAAAGCTTTGGCGACCTTCCCCACCACTACCACTGTTTCTTGGCCTAACGTTTGAACCGTAAAGCTCAACATGCACTATACACTCAAATTATTCATTCAGTCTATTCCATGTCCCATAACTCTATGTTGTTGACGTCCATTACGAGGGGTTGAGAGCAAAACTGCGAATAAACGGGAGCCGAGAGTGCTTAGCATAACGACCGAACTTACAACACTTTTTAATTTAGCCCTTAAAAGATTAAAATAGTGTCGTAGAGTTAGAATATTGTAGAGTGATAGCGCAGCATTAAGAGGAAAGGATGGCTGCAAGAAATGTCTCTATGCAAGTCAAAGAAGTTTTTTTTTCCCTCGGATTATTTTTCTAATATTATTTTTTGATTACTAATGACCTATATTCATCCCTCAAGAGGAAGTTCACTAATTTATTAGGACCTTATATAATGTTCTTAGCAAGATAATTACGTACTTTGACCGACGACCCGAGACTAATAGAGAAATCAAGTAATATGATTAACGTCCACAATATTTCTGTTGAAATATCGAAAGCAAAAGTTATTTGCGAACCCATTACGAATGCCTATTTACATATGGCCGATAAAATATTGTACAAACATGTTTGTATTGGCATTGACATTACTTTCTTTTGATATATTACCGGATACGTGTTCAGTAATACTGTACCTGCTTACGTAGATGATAATAAAGTTATGTACTGTTTTTACTTTTGACAGTGTTGTTTGTGACCAATATTTTTTTAACCCATTAGCTCGCGGATGGCACTATAACTACATAATAGGTTACTTTCTTGAAAAAAACTAATTAGTCCGTCATTTACATTATCAAAAAATATTAGACACGTATTTTTTCTTTTTTTTGTTTTTTTTTTTTTTTTTTTTACTGTTTATAGGCCTGTGTTTGACCGCAATCTCACCATGGTAAGTGATGATGCGGCCGAAGGTGGTAAGCACACAAAGCCTAGAAGGATCTGGCTCTCAAGTGCAGCTATCGGAACACACCGAAAGGTGCTTGGCGACAGATTTTCAACTTGAGGGTGGTAGCCAGCCAGGCGGGTACTACAAAGTACCCTACCACCGTGCTATGGTTTCCTCACGATGTTTTCCTTCACCGAAAGCTCAAGCTCATTGTAGGATTCGAACCCGGGACCTTCATCTCGGTATCCGACGTTACTACCACTGAGCTATCATCGACTTCTTCTTTTGTCAATTAAACAAAAAAATACGAAGATATCGTGTGTTGAAGTTCCGCGTGACGTCACGGTGTGGTACACTTTTTAGTAACAAGTGACGTCACGGGCCCCCACTCTCGAACTTAGTCGCGCTTTATTTTCGTCAATTGTTAATGATTTGGTAAAGCAAAAAATACGTGTCCAATATTTTTTGATAATCTAACTGACGGACTAATTAGAATTATTATATTTTTACCCAGGCAACATCCCTATTATGAAGAAAATAGAATTCCAGGAACTGCAAGTCAACTAATTAAGGCTTCCTAAACCTTAAAGGACGATGACGAAGCCTAATGAAACGGCGTCAAGGTAGAAGAAATATCATCAGCCTAGAAGAAATTTTCATCAAAATCAAATATACAAATCAACAAGCTGACACCCGAGTTCCCATTACAGTTTAAAAAAATGCCAATGTATCTTTTGCGTACATGAACTAATTCTCCCTTTGTAAAAGTCACATCGATCCATAACTCCGTTGCTCCGTGAAATGAAAAACCAACATTAGCACTTTCGCATTTGTAATAAAAGCAAGTAATTAAACATAAGATCCTCACATAATCAAGTAGCAAAATAACTCTTTGAACTGTATTTATAATGCCTGATTCAGCATCAATGACATCATGCATGATTCACGTATACTTTCATGTATTTCCCATAACTTTCACTGATACGGAATCTAACGATAAGCATATTAGACTATCTTTATGACTCACGACCAAAATTCTCAAGAGACTTCATAAAACCCTTTGAACGTCTAACAAGTTCCTTATAAAGGTATTTTTGTATCACATGATCTAAAGTACTTAGGTGTAGGTGGAGAAGTACTAAGGAATTTGGAAATTGGTGGATAATGTGATTATACTGTCTACTAATATCATCATCGTCATTATTGGCCTTCCCGATAGCCGACACATCTTTCGTTGCTCTATTTTCCGCACCGCCTGTCAAATTTCGCAGGTCATCAGTTCACATTGTGGGGGGACATCCTGCTCTTCGTTATGCCCATAGCCTATGCGTGATCTCCAATCAAGAACCGTTTACCTCATCGGTTATTGGTTCTGTGATATGCCCACTGCCACTTCAGCTTGCTTATTCTCAGGGCTATGTCGGTTAGTTTAGTTCTCCGCGGGATCTCATCGTGACGAATTATGTCCTTGAAAGAAACCCTGGACGTAGCTCCTTCCATTGCCCGCTGACCAAGGCCAACTATCACTAGCAGGGGGCCAAGTCTGCTATTACAATTCCACTATACTATTGCAATTCCTCATTGAGCCGATGTGCGTAGTCTACAAATTCGTAAGGTCTCATAATGAATGAAAGAATTTTAGTACAAAATCTCATCGGAAAGCTATTATGGTGCCATTATGACGCCATCATGACGCAATTGTGTTAGTAAACTACCAAAACTGTAAAATGTGTCAATTTTGCCATCTCGAAATCTCCACCCAGTATAATAAATAGGACGTGCTAATAAAATAAATGCAAAAGTGAATTTGTTAGCTCATCACGCTTCAACGGACCAACCAATCTTGATGAAATTCAACACGTAGGTAGATCAGCATCATCATCATCAGCCTATAATGTCCCACTGCTGAGCACAGGCCTCCTTTCACAAATGAAGGTGAAAGGGAATGGGCAATACTCCACCACGCGTGCCCACTGCGGATCGGTGGAGGTAGGCTAGTGGTCAACCTACTGTTGGAATTTTTCAAGCCGCCTAAGTGGCATCCAACTAGCTTAACGACTATCACAATTCAGTGATAACCGGGACCAACGGCTTTACGTGCCTTCCGATGCACGGAAACGCTCAATTTGAAATACCACTAGGCGCTCACCCATCCAGGTACCGACCACGACATGCGTAGCTTAACTTTGCCGATCGATTAAGAACGGCTAATCATGCTACACCACGAGCGCTACGTAGGTAGATACATAAGTGGAATAACATATAAGATACTTTTTATCCCGGTAAATAAGATCCCTCGGGAAACTAAGGGGCGTAAACTATCTCTAATGTGGCAACTTCAAACGCCAATGAAGCACAAAAGTGCTTTGTTCATGTTCACACATACGAATTAATTGAGATTCAATTGATATTCGGAAATTAGGTCAAAGACAACGTATTCTATGGAAATAATGAATATATGTTCAACTCAAGACGTGCATAAGAACACTGACGCCGCAGTACCATAGTACCCAATTAATATGGCTTACCGATGTACCTGCGCAGTAGATACATTTTCAAAGCGCGGGAAACGCTATTGGTCGGCAGCTGCCTCCATGTTAGCGCGCGCCGTGCGGAGGGGCGTGACTTGCGAGTGAGACGGAACTAACAGCTGCAGTGTATTATGAACCTTATAGTAGTGATCTAAGGTTTATTGTAAGTTTTAAGCATTCTTTCGTTAATCTTCGGGACCATACTTTCTTTTCTGTACGAACAAAGATTCACGACGCGCCATATAAGTTGGGTAATACTGTACTATTATCTATTATGTGACAGTCTGACATATTTCATAATATTCGAATAACAGCCATCATTTTGTAACCAATTTAAATTCAGTTATCAACAGAATAATATCATTGTTTATCTTGTAATAAATTAATTCAATATTATTTAGGTTTAAAAAATGGTGCCGATTCTGTTGTAAATCGCACTAAACTAATTTTAGTCACATCACATCTCTTTCTTACAAACATTATTGAAAAAGGATAGAACATATCTAAAGCTGTCAAATTAGTCTTTGCCGTCGTCATTTGCAGGTATTTAGACGTAACCGCGATAGATAGATGAAGACTAAGGCCGGCCGCATACTATAAGAAAATTTCTGTCAGAAAATTTCTGACGCCCGCCGGAAAGCACTTTCCTCATACATTTTGTTCTAGACCCCGCATACTATCCGAAAATTCTGACGTGTCTGACGTCCAAAAATGTATGAGCAAGCGGGCGTCCGAAAATTTCTGACAGAAATTTCTTATAGTATGCGGCCGGTCTAAAATATTGAAAACAAGCATTGAACTAATTTGACAGGGCTAAATTTCTTACATCCTTTTCTTATGTTCTTTCTTAGAAAGAGATATAGTGAGACTAAAATTAGTTTAATTGTAAACAACAGAATCAGGGTCAGTATCATTTATTTATAACTGTCCCCCGGGATAAAAACCTTCCTATTAGGGTAAGAATCCGACCGGTTTTTCCAGAGATTAGCGCGTTTAAACAAACAAAAACTCTTCATCTTTATTGTATTTTATGTAGTAACAATCGAAAATGCAATATAGTAAATGTAAGTAACGTTAAAATTTATTAATAAACTTATGTTAGGTAATATTTATTAAAAGTAAAAGTTAATTTTAAGAACGAAAATTGTGATTCCGTTTTAGTAAGCCACCAATCTAACAGTATTTTGGGAGTATCACAAAGCACCTAACTTCGCAGAGAAATTCGGAGTTACACTAAACTAATTAAACCCAAACTAAACTTATCCTAATTGTTCCTTAATCTATATTTAACAGCTTACAATTTCTATTGAGAACTCGAAGACAGTGTTTAATGCCTCCAATTTAACTTGGATCACCTATTTGATGGATTTTATCTCATAAAGTACTGTAATAAAGTTTATTTCAATTTATTCTTATTGCTTTGCCTTTGATACTACATCCTAATTTACTGTTTTTTGCAATTTTTTGTTGTTTTTGGGTTTTATACTGAGTTGTCCACCTTTTCGTTTTACGCATCTCTATTAGTGCCTCAGATCGTGCACTGATTTTGAACCAATCACTGCATCGTGTGTTCTTGACTTATCCAATCAAAGCGCATTGTCGGGAAAATGGCGGAATAGATTTCGAGCAAAGTGAACGTCATTTTTGGGTTAATTTTTCGTTAACAAAGTTTATTTTATTTGAATCAAATTGACACACCTATAGATCATATTACATGGGTGCAAATTTTATTAAATCCGTTCAGTTGTTACGTTATCTTACTAGCAACCACCGCAACACATGTAACGTTTATCATTGCATACTTATTATATCTATCAACAATCTATATAACTGTATCATGATTGTCTTGTATATTAATATTGCCTTCATTATTTATTTACACTCTACATATGATTCACAAAGCATAATCAGACACTAATTACAAACTAAGGCGGTTAGCACACTGCCCCGCACCACGCAGCGTAGTGCGTGAATGCGTCTTATAACGTTGCTTGTAAGTATCTCCGTTTGTTTTGTATAGAAAATACGCACAGTCATATAATATAATGTAGGGAATTTCAAGGCCAGAGTGAATAGGTTCTTTCTGGGTAAGCGTGTTCCATCTTCGGCTTCGTCTTCGTCCCTTATGGGCAGGTCAGTGGCCAAACGCAAATCCATTTAATTAAAAAAAAAAGTCCAATACAGAAAACGCATCCGTTCATACAGTTCACGCGCCTACATGCCGTGCGTACATGCGCGTAGGTGCGTGCGACGCACCGACGCACCTACGCGCGTAGGCGCGTGGCAATGTGATAATCGCCTTATAGCTGAAAGTAAGTCTGGTTTTACCCAAAAAACATGATTAATATTATAAGCAGTTATAAACGTAATAAATGAGGTCCATTTTCGAGTACCATTATGCTACTTTCGATGAATTTGGTTTGAATGGAAATCGATTTATCTAACAAATTGAGTGGACTGATTGAGTCGTCTTTTATAACAGGCTCATTGAAATATCATTCTATTGATATTTTCATTTATTTTAATGGTATTAGGGCTTCATTGGATGATACTTCACGCGGCTTCTTTATAAAATGGATTGGTAATGATTTATTTAGCAATCTCTAAGAGGTTCTTAATGCACCATTCAGACGTAATAGCATCTTGAATGCTTTTCATTGATGGCAAAGTAGATAATAATGATTTGAACAAGTAAAAGTAATCAATCAATATTTTTTTTCTATGTTGAATGGGCGTATTTTGGGCCTTCGACTGACCCCAGAGGGAGTTATAACAAGGCCGAGAATGTAGCACGTTTACCCAGAAATTGCCTATTTACTCTTTGAAGACATCTAGGTTAAAGGTGTCGGGAAACAGACCCCGTAAGAGTTCTACTCCTTTGCTGTTCGCATAAGGAATGAAGAAGCGAAGAGGAAATTCTCCCGGCTTATTGCGGTTCGATGAAAAAATGCGATTGGAAAACTCTGTGATACAAAATAATATCCTATAGAAGACCGTCAAACATGAAACCTTACCTCGATATTCAAGGCTCGTTATCGCCTAGTGAAACACCTCCAACGAGTCTCCTAGCACGACAGTTGAGTCATGAGCTTCCAGCTGGTATTTGGCAAATCCATTCCAGAGGTGACAGCAGTACAAGCACGAACGGACTGTGCTTTGTACCTAATATACTCCCTATAAAAAACTAAAGATTAACTTACCTGATGGTTTCCTCTTATTCGATAGTAACTAGCAACAAATATAACATTTTCAATGTCAGCAATATAAACCTAACGTAATATAATATACCATTTACTATAAAATACAAAGAATTGGGAGTTAAGAAACTTAAATAAAAAAATAGAAGTACAAAGAATGTTAGCCAAAGGCTCTTAAGAACAATAGCTAACAAGTTTGTTCAGACAAACAAACAAAAGGACTAGTGAGCACTTTAATTTAACTTGCCTTGTGAACAATACGGGACCCAGTACAATACCCTACGGCACTCCTAAGCTCTATAAGATTGCACTTGCATTTACAAATATTTTTTACTATCTCTCTGTTTGTACATTCTAATTAATTGGACTAACTCAAAACTTGGTCTTTTAATTAACTTTATTCCGAAATTCAATAATTGTTTGATAAAATATGAGTTACATGGTCAACAGCTTAATCAAAAACCAAGTGTGTAGATATATTATATTTAATAACATAACTGACCTTTCTAAAGTTAAGCCAACGAGATGAGATAAAGAATGTAAACAACCTGACCTCTACTGAGTTACATTACGATAGCGAGCGATGTATCTCTTGCATGCAATAATGACGTCAGTTGGTCGACGACAGCTGTCGTTGTTTGATTCATGGTACAAAAAAGCGGTCGGTACAACAGCTATCAACATTTGATCCGCACTTTTTATGAACAAATTTATTCCTGTTTGGATGAATGGTTAATAATAAATAATAGTTTTGTGATCAATACGACTGAGTCGGACTCTTCTAACGAATCACGCTGCCGGTAAGTTTAAAACATCCGACCGGCCAGTTGGCGCAGTTGGTTAAGATTCACCTTACGCACCGCAGGTCGTGGGTTCGATTCCCACACAGGACATGAATTTGTATGCATGAACATGTCTGTATATCCTGAGTCTGGGTGTAATTATGTATATTAAATATGTATTTACAAACAAAAAGTAGTATTATATGTATTATTATTAGTTATCTGGTTTCCATAGTACAAGCTCTGCTTAGTTTGGGATCAAATGACCGTGTGTGAGGAATGTTCCAGGATATTTATTTATTTATCGATAAATTAGGTTTTTTATCAATATCAAGTCTTTCCAATAGAGTTAAGTCAGATTTGTCGACTAAAATCAGTCGCAGTGCATAGTTTTCTAATACTGACGACAACGATTAGAATAGAAAGTTTAAAATTTGTATAAAATCTTGAAATAAAAATATATGAACTTATTGTTTACATTTTTTATCTCGTCTCGCTGACCTTACTTTAGTGTAGGTTTTAAAAGATATAAAAACAAGTCGTTTTAGCTCTACAGTTGTTCATATTTCGTGTAATTATTGCTTGCTATTTTACTTTATTATTACTTAATATGAGAACTTAACGAACAAATGACGCACCATTAGGCACCCTTAATGAAAGAGCAACCCTCTTATGGGGTATTAAGCCATAGTTTTCCCGCAGATATTATTATTATATTGCTATACGTTACGCCATTAGAAGCCAAGAGAGTGTGATATAATAACCAATAACAAACAAGGGAAGGACTCACGAACATTCAGTAATTACAGTAGATTTTAAAACGGTTTATAAATATCATTTATCTATTATGTCCATAGAAAGTTTGAGAATAATCCTCGTGAATATCAATAAATTAACTTTTTAACAAAAAAAAAAATCGCCTTCAAAGTACACTAAAAAGTATAAAATAACTCTTATCTGACACTGTTTTGAAGTGAGCGAAATCGTATGACGAGTTCTATAGAAAATAATCGTCGGAATAATCCTCTTTCGAACAAAAAAAGAATTTTGCAAATCCGTCTATATATGACGGAGATATGCCCGAACATACATAAAAAAATAAAAACATACAAACATCTGAATTGATAGCCTCCTCCTTTTTGAAGTCGGTTAAAAATACTATTAAATTCAAAAAAGCCAACTTTGTAGCTACGTATTGATTTTAGTTTCAAATCAAATCAAATCAAACATATTTATTTGTGACAAAAAATAAAAAATACAGTATAAAATAACAAAAATTAATAAATTAAGATAGTCACAAAACGGTCCTCCAACTCAGCATAATGTTGGCTATACGTGATGTACATATTAACCAACTCTGATCTTCCGTTGGGGCCGGCAAGTGAAGACACAGTAGGCTCACTACAATAGCAAGATAATAAATATACAAAATAAACTAATAATACTAATAATAGTTTCATATCGTAGACTTATAAAAAAAGTTGTATATTATTATATCAGTTTTCTAGTTTCCATAGTACAAGTTCAGCTTAGTTTGGGATCAGCCCCCCTAAAAAGGAAGCTAAAGCAATATTGCTAACGCAATTCATTTTTTCGAATTTACGGCAGATCTTATGCAATTCATCAATTCCAAATCTTTTATTGAATTGAATTGTATATGATGAGTGACTAGTATACCAAAAAATATTGAAATTACGTAGGATCTGCCGAGAATTCGAAAAAATTAATTGCGTTAGCAATATTGCTTTCGCTTCCTTTTTAGGGGGGCAGATAAGCATGTGTGACGAATGTCTCAGGATATTTATTTATTTATATAAATCTAATTTTAAAATTTAAAGCACTATTATAGTTAAAAGTGACTAAAAATAGTCAAAGAGACAATAAATATATTTTCGATTAAGAAACATCTCAGGACCATTTCTTAAGCAGTGTAACATGGGATTATCCGAAACTGTGTAGTTTCCAAAGAACAGATTCAAGTACTAGTAAAGTTTTCCATTGAATACAGCCTGCGACCGGATATTCTGAAAGGACCGAGACTACAGAAATCCAAGTTGGTAAAGTTGGTAAATCTACTTGCATTTACCTGATTTCACAGAATCTCTTGAAGCCGTGAAAATTTGAAAAAAAGAAATTGCTATTATAGAGGCCATGATAGCACTATTCTGTGAAAATTGGTTAAAAAGATACAACCTGGGACAGACAAACGAACTGATAGCGAAGTCCGATTAATAATTAATAAGGTACCGTTGACACGTTTTGAGTACGGAAGCCTTATAATAACAAGGAATGAGCGTTTCTTCATTGGGGCGACACGACACGGCACCGGCCACATGCCGTCCACGATATCAGTGGATGCATAATTCTATGAGATTGTACTGCACGCTGTCCCACTGTCGTTGCCGGCGGCGACATGTCGTCGGCAGCAAGTCTCCCGTGTCGTGGCGGCATCTTTATTTAAGCTTCCATGTAGGCGTGCGAGTGAACGCGCCGCCCGCGCCTCGCGGCTCTCATTATTACCGCGTCGTGTCGTGTAGTGACGTTCCAATGAAGAACGTAGCTGCCGGAGTCGCCCGACGACATGTCGCCGCCGGCAACGACATGTCGTGTCGTGTCGCTCCAATAAAGAAGCGCCCAATAGAAGGTACTTCTGGTATGTTTTAGATTCCTATGTCCGGATTCCGGAACCATCTTGATCCGAATAGTTGGCTAACTGAGTTTATCTGACCATAAGATGTTAATGTAAAGAGATTTATCCTCGATAAAGTTGTGGTTGCCACGAAGTTAGCGGCATTTCCGAATGTTGCTTCATAATTTAGATTTGATGACATCTTCATAGTTAAACTGAAAGATAAACTTTGTGAAATGGTTGGGAATATACAAGGGTATTTGGAAATGCTTTGATGATAATAATAATAATATATAATATAATATTCTTTATTAGACCACATTAGATACACTCAATTAAATTGAAGTCTCTGACACTTAAGGTAGGCAAAGCCTGTATACTAAGAGTCAGCTCCTTCCTATATATATATAGTTGACAAATTTAAAAGTGTTCAAAAGTTAAGTTAAATCAAACAAATAAATTTATGAGAGAAAAAAAACTGTCTTATATCTAAAATCTAAATGTCATGCAATTAACATCATCAATTTATGTGTGATGAATGTAAATAAGTGTATGTGTGGGGGTGTGTATGTGTGAGGGTGTGTATGTGTGGGGGTGTGTATGTGTGTGTGGGGGGTGTGTCTACGTGTGTGAAGTTGATGATGGGTAATAAATAAATCGTTATTGTTAATATATTACAATATGTAGTGTAGCATGCTAATACATTGCTATCCAAAATATAATATACTTTTATAAGGATAAAAAAAGAAAATTGTACGATGTTCTAAGTCTATTTACATAAAATGTTGTCGATGGTTTTGGTGATCTAATTTTGTTAATTCAAATAATTTTTACACTAGATGGGTTTGTGATTTACCATTATATCACCGTAGGTGATGGTTATGTGGTTAACATATAAAACTAAATCACGTTAACTGTTATTGGCTAGAAATAAATTAGATAGGTACTTATACAAAGAAAAAGAGGAAGGAAGATAGACAATTTTAAAGGACCCACATTAAAAGAAATACAATAAAATAAGTTATATTAAATTAACAGTGTTAATTTCGATTTGAAAATCAATGATAGTACGTAAATAATAACATGTTTTACAAAAAACTTAAACCGACTTCAAAGTAAACTAAACCGTAATCAGATCCTGATCTGATGGGACCAAACGGGAAGTGTATCCTTTCAAATAAAAAAAGAATTTTCCAAACCGGTTAATAAATGACGGAGTTATGAGGAAACAAACATAAAAAAAAAAAAAAAAAAAAAAAAAAACATTCGAATTGAGAACCTCCTCCTTTTTTTGAAGTCGGTTAATAATAAGAAATGGAGCGAGGACCTAAGATTTGGGCATTTTACGACTTGAATAAGATTTAGACGTATTTTAGAGATTGGACGTTTTACGACTTAGACATTTCCCGCCTGAGCGTGATAATCAGAGCAAAAAACCGTATCAAAATTAATTCACTGTCGTAACTCAAATTGGGCTATTTTCTTATAAAGGTCATTTTTAAGTTCCGTAATTTACTTAACCATAAAAATGAAATAATAAAAATTGCTAACAACACTCTTTCATCGAAACCTTCTATAAGTGTGGTGTTTATTGGAAATATCAAAGCATTAGGCATGGACATACCTATATTGGGACATATAGTCGTAAAAGTTAAAAGCCACATTCGATTGTAGAGCAGAGTTCATACAATTGTATTTTAAACTTTTATTTGATTTGATATTCGGTCTATGGTACTATTGCTTTTGTATTAACAACATCAAACAATTGAGGCTATAGAAGACAGACATTTACATCAGCCCCGTAAAGTTTGGTTGGTTAGTTTATAGAGTTTTGCTTAGCAAGTAGGTCTAAAAGAGCAATATTTGTATATATGTTTTGAGATTTCGAAAATAGCTCTAACAATTTCAACAACTGATGAATTTGGGGCGAAAAGCTAATCTAGCTAGGTCTTATCTCTGGGAAACGCGTCTTTCTAAGTTTACAAGGTCACCCAGGTACGATATATACTATGGTTACAAAACCCAGGATGAAATCTTATCAAATACTCTCACATACGAGTAGTGAAATTATTTAAAACAAAAACTTTCGTGGCAACTAAGCTTTAAGTGATAAAAACCTCCCTAACGGTCATATCTCCCCTACGTTAATGCACTTACCGACAGGTACTTAACCCGATTTTTTACGTTAACGGTCGATTTTGACGTCGCTACGGGCAGGAAATATAAAAGAAATGTTTTAGAGCCTCAACATGGCATTCTCGCATCGACTTTTTGATGTGGATTATCTTCGACAACTACAGCTTGGCAAAAAACGTAACTATAGAGATTTCCATCAAATTGGTCCATTTCAAAATAGCTCAATTCAGTTGCGCTGCATTGCAAATTTTTCACTTGATTTACTTGCAATGAGGTGAAACGGCCCGTATTTTTTCTGCCCTTGTGTTCGAAAATTGTTTATTCACTCCTGTGACAAAATAATAAAAATCATTCCAAAACTATGATTCTAAATGTGATGAGAATTATATAAATGGCCATGAACGACATCCAAATTCTGCTTTAATAACTTCATAGTTATCTAAAGTCATGAATACCATTATTTTATATTTATTTATTTTAAAAAACAGCATATTTTTCTATCAAGTTAATAAGTTAATAAACTTACTGCATTGTAGATGTAGCAAAATTTAATTATTCTAATGTGACCTACTATCTACCAGAACGTAATCACTTATTTTCCAACAACTTTCATCACTGATATCATTGTTTCCACTATTACAGTCACAATGATGAGAATCAACATACAAACAATTAATTCAACTTTTATTCTTGTTCCAGATTCAATCAATGAGAATACAATCAAATATAGAAAACCATCGGACGGTGATGAGGATTGAGATAAAACAGATACAAAATGGACAGAAAAACTCAAAGAAATAACAGCAGACGGACAGAGTGGAGGTTCGGAGATGGCCCATTAGTCATATTGTACATATTCCTTCTTGTAATACAATGTAACTGCCAGACTATCCCTAAACAATCAAGTCAAGAAACCAAAAGAGAAATAAAAAATGTAGATAATAAATTAGATAACCATTGCCATAGCTGTCATAGTAGTAATTTTGAAGATAATAATAAAGAAGACATTACAAATACAAATGATGACGATGTATTTGGAACGCTAAGTACGCTCACAGAGAAATATTCTTTAGTAAATAAAACTATAAATTACTTAGAAAATAACCTTGAAGATGTACTTGACAATGCAATGAGTACAGATCGTTACACGATTGTTGATGGGGTTGAAATCATATCTCTGGTTAATTCAACTGAGCTAAATAAGAAACAAGAGAATTCAACTGAAATTGAAGATAGAAGTGAAAAAGAGGTGACTGATGGAAGAGCACTATTTAGCAAGTACACTTATGAATACAGACTGTTCCAGAAAATCAAAACGTTTTTTGAAACACACGGTCTTTCAATAAACCTACCAAAGGCAGCTAAAATGATAGCATTTCGATGTAAGTATAAATACTATACTTTAGTAAGAGCTTTCGCAGCAATTTCCTGTTATGTTAATGATTCCAAGTACCTGTTCTTGCTTTAAAATTTCTTTTGATACCATCTTTACGCATGTGAAGTCTCTAAAAATAATTAATACATTAAGAACAATTCTAGGAAGGATTTTCTTTAAGTAATCGAAATAAAAAAAAGATCTAAGAAAGCGATAAAAAATTACCCACAATTCGTTGCCCACAAATAACCCTAGAAAAAGGACTTACCTACAACAAGGCCATGCTTAGTCATGTTTGACAAGAGGCTGTCTATCCTTGCCGCGCTATGTTTGTCTCTTTTTGATACATAGATGTATTTGGGCTGTCAAAGTGACATATAGGAAGGCCCTAGTTTACTATAGCAGTCAATTAAAAATTAGGGACTCCCAATTACAACGATTTTCTTAAAAGCTCATATAAGAAAAACACAACATCCCATATACCAGAATGTTATGAACTTATGATCTTGTTCAAATCATGGTGGTGGAATCATCTATTCGCGTAGGAGTATCGTGTTTTTATTCTCAGTCCTACCCTACTCCCGGGTATGATAATTTTTAAAAAAAAAAAAACATTTTTATATACTTACATTAATGTATGATATCAATTGGCCCATGATTGATTCGACGACATCCTGCACTATGAAAAATTACAAAAATGACAAGCAATTTTCAAATGATAGATGAAATGTCAAGAATATTTCGATCCCTTCCGCTTCTGAAAAGAGCTATTTGGGTCCTTTTATAGATTACTTTACGCCCTGTCACTCGTAAAAAACAGAAATAAAATACTTTAATGTTATCGTTTTAAACTTTTATGATTTCACATTTTTTCATTATTTCAATTTGTCTCGGCTTAAACTTTTTGCAACAAATATATTTGATGACAAAACTTTATTGTAGGATTTAAATGTCACGTAAATATTTAGAGAATTTCATAGGTACTATTTCTTAAATTAAAAATCCAAACACCCCTAAGAAAATTTTTCAGCATCAACAAGCACAAACTTACATCAACCTATACTAATTACAAATCATTATTTTCTAGCTTTCGGCCTGAATAAATTCTTGGTACCGCTGCTAATCGGAGGACAAGTGATCCTCAAGTCGATATTCTTCGCAATGTTCCTGCCGAGTATATTAGGCAGTTTCGGGAAGATACTTGGAAAAGGTAAGACAATCACAAACTTTAGTTAGCGAAGAAAGTTGAAAAAAAAAACAGTATAAATAAGAGCGGGATTATATTCGGCTCAACCGATAGAGTAGACAGTAATATTATGGTTGGTGATTTCGTTGTTTTTAATCGCTTGGCTCGCGGTTACAAATATAACAATGACATCAATTGTTATAATAGGACGCGCGTCTCTCGCGAGAATCAACGGGTTAACCGACTTTAAAAAGGAGGTTATCAATTCGGATTTTTATATATATTTTTTTTATGTATGGTCGGGCATATCTCCGTCATTATACAAACGGAATACCAAAAATCTTTTTTGTTCGAAAGAGGTTTATTCCAAAATGGTCTCATTCAATTTCATATATATAGATATTATGATAAGTTTCGGAGACAGACAACGGAACTCTTCAAAAAATCATAGCAAATCAATCGCTGCTATCGCATAAATCTAGCACACAACATAACATCAAGCGGTTTATTGTTTTGTTAAAAAAATAATTTATTTTAAATGTAATGAAATAATTTATAACAAAATATCCGCTATACAGGTCGTTGTTTTGGTCAGCGACGAGCGACTCAGGGTCGATAATACAAATGATACTAGTGCTAAAAAAATATAAAAAATACTTTTTTTTAATAATAAAAATAAAAAAATTAAAATATTGAAAATCATGTAATAAGCTAAATTGTAGACATAATACTCAACGGGAGTACGAGGGAGTAAAGGGGGTGGGGCGATGGCGGCTTGCGCCTAGTTCTAGTCTGTGCACGTGCCTAGTAACGACACTTTGCGGTAATATTATTTCAAATTGAATTAGGTATTTCTCAACATATTTACAGTATTTAATGGAATTAAGTCAATTTTTGGGGAATATATATTTTGTACTACCGCTCCTGGGTCGCTTGTCGCCGACCAAAACAACACCCTGTATGTTTATTATTCGATAAATATAAATATTAGAACGTAATAAGATTTAGTAACCGATAGCGGACGATATTGAATAGGTACTGTTTAAAATCCACCATCCAACCATCTTTCAGTTGAATCGCAGTTTCAAGTGATCCAACCAACTTATGTAAACCCTCCCTAACTTCCAGTCAAAAGTTTTTCTCGGCTTACATCATTGCTTAACTTAACTTTTGACTAACAGCCGCTTCTGCAAGAACGGCGTTTCTTGTTCCTCGTTTTGTTAATGACATACGGGTGATTTCTTTTGTCTGAGTCGACTTTACCTGTTTGTTTCAGAGAATACGCGAGAATACTTTTGTGCTTTAGTTAATTATCTTTATGTGTGGTTTTACTTTCTCGACTTTACGCATTTGATCTGTGACTTGAATAGACAGAGATGCTTCAATTTTGTATTTGAACTTTTTACTTACTTAAATAGCGTTACATGATAATATTATATTTTTGATGTCTGGTTCAAGTAAAAGCTTGGAATATTTCGTGATCTATTTAAAGAATAATAATAATCAATCTCCGTAAAAAAATCCGAAACTGTACATCACAAAAAAATCAAAAATAATTAAGCCATCTCGGAATCTCCACCCGGTAGGTATAATGGAGTCCGGGGGCCCAAATCTGTTATTACAATTGTGTTCCAGTGAACTATCAGTGGTGTAAAAATTGTCAGGTTTGTCAGTTTTGGTAAAAAATGGTAATGCAGTTGTCGTTTCATGTAAGAATGTAGTAATGTAGAATGTAACTGTAGCAAATATGTCAACCTTAAGTTATTTTGGTGTCCCAGTATTCTTGTTGACTTAGCCAGGGCTTCCCAAACTGTGCGTCGCGACGCCCTTGGGCGCCGCAGTATTATCCCAGGGGCGTCGTGAGGCGATCTAAATAGTTTGGCCACAGATTTGATTTGGCTGTCTGTGTCGATGCGACCGAGTCGAGTGAGTGCCATGCGCATTTTGATGCGGGAGCGGGCGGCCATTGCTTTATCTTTTTCAAAAATTTTGATATACAGGGTGTTTTTTTGGTCAGCGACAAGCGACCCAGGAGCGGTAGTACAAAAAATACATTTGCCAAAAATGCACTTAATTCCATTAAATACTGTAAATGCTTTGAGAAATACCTTATTCAATTTGAAATAAAATTACTTTTATATATATTCATTATTATAGTAGTTCAAAATATGTTATTATATAAATTAAGCGTACGCGATGTTCGGCTTACTATTATTTATTAATTACCTAAGCTTGATTGCTTGTTAATTCAGGAGATTTAGATCAGATTAATTGAATACATATATTCATGAACGCTGTGGTTTGATCGTTATTTATTGATGTATGAAATTAACTCGGAGATACAAGATTAGCTAATAGTTAACTAATATACAAGGTATGTACAATATACAAATTGGTACCAATGTATATATGAAAGCTTCATCAAAGTTGTCGACATTGCTGTTCGTCGGCAAGGGCTAGCAGTGTCTCCTCATCGGATGGCCAAGCAAATATGTTGAAAAAAAATACCCGTAATTTAGGGGCAGCATAAATTTTGTAAGTGTAAAGAAACATTAGACTGATAGAAAACGCATAGAATTAACCAGTGGACGACAGATTAGAAAGGAGAATATACTCCTTGAGGACCCAAGGGTATACTAAAAAATGTACCCCTACGGGGATTCATTATTGAATCGCGGGGGTAAAGCTAATTCCACTTTAAATTCCTGCATTCTCAAAAATAATATTTCAAAAAATACCCAAAACCGTTCATTCCAGGTATTTCCCAACTATCAGCAGCGTCAAGCCAAGCCAGCTACCCACCAGCCCAGATGGATGACCAGAGCGCTTACAACAGTGACAATAAGGACTTCATGGGCTACGAGACCAACCCTGCTGGGAGCTACGCGTACCCTCAGGATGACATGTACGGGCATGTTCCTGATGCCAATGATGTCAATGATCTTTCTCAAGTTGATATGTCACGGTTAGTATTTTTTTTATACTACTTAGGTAGCAAACAAGCATACGGCCCGCCTGATGGTATACGGTTACCTATATGGACGCTTGCAACACCAGGTGTTACTCACGCGCTGCCGACCCTGCAGAAATCTCTTCACACCCTTTTTGAAGAACCTCATGCTGTACTCCATTGGGAAAACCACGGCGAGCTCATTCCACAATCTGAGCGTCCGCGGAAGGAAGCTCCTTTGAGACCGCGCAATATATTTAGTATATTTCATATTGGTTATATCATTAGCTCATGTGTTCTGGAGTTTAAGCTTTCCATCGATAGGCAAAATAATATAGAATGCTTTATTTTTAAGCGGGCAAAGTAGCCTATTGACCCTAGCAAAAATCTCTTTACTTACACCCTTCTTCAATCTATTATATTATAAATTCTTGGTTAGAGTATTTCTTCTTAGTTAATTTAGCGTAACGTTATAATAGAATAGAGTAGAGTAGAGTATCTTATAATCTAATCTAATAATATATATAAAATGCTTTTGTGGGTACGTAAATACGCAGTTTTCTCAATCACCACCAACCCCAATCAACTTCCCGTTGGGGTGGTAAATACCCCTTGGTCTCCAGGTGGTAGTAAGGGAGTCTGGTCGCGGTGGGTGGAAGGGGGTGGTTGTGGGTGGCGAAAATGTTAAAACATATATTGCTGTCCTTTTCTAACGCATGAGGACTTCTGAAAAAATCTCAAAATTTCTGGAATGGAAAGTTCCAAAATGTGTAAAACGGTTATAATCGATCTGGAATGTTCTAGAAAGTTCAACAAATATCTGGATAAATAATGATCTAGAAAATTCTAGAGTGAATGCAAACTATTATAATCGATATAGCATGTTTTGAGAAAGTTCTACAAATTTCTGGCTTCATCTAGAAAGTTCCAAAATGTCCAAAACTGTTATTATCGAGTTAGAATGTTCGAGAACGTTCTAGAAATTTCCAGAATGATCTGGAAAGTTCAAAAATGAGTGCAATTTATTATGATTGATTTAGAATAATCGAGAATGTTCTAGAAATTTTCCGAATGATCTGGAAAGTTCCAAAATGAGTAAGATATTTAGAAAGTTCAAGAAAGTTCTAGAAAATTCTAAAATGAGTACAATAAGCGACTTAAAATGTTCGAGAAAGTTCTAGAAATTTCTCGAATGATCTAGAAAATTCTAAAATGACGCATGAGGACTTCTGAAAAGATCTCAAAATTTCTGGAATGGTCTACAAAGTTACAAAATGTGTATATCTGGAATGATCTCGAAAAATCTAGAATGAGTTCAAACTATTATGATCGATATATAATATTTGAGAAAGTTCTTCAATTTTTCAGGCTTCTTCTAGAAAGTTCCAAAATGTCCAAAACTGTTATTATCGAGTTAGAATATTCGAGAATGTTCTAGAAATGTCCCGAATGATCTGGAAAGTTCCGAAATGAGTGCATTTTATTATGATCGATTTGGAATGATCGAGAAAGTTCTAGAAATTTTCCGAATGATCTGGAAAGTTCCAAAATGAGTGCAATTGATTATGATCGATTTAGAATGTTCGAGAAAGTTCTAGAAAATTATAAAATGAGTGCAATTTATTATAAACGATTTAAAATGTTCGTGAAAGTTCTAAATATTTCTAGAATGATCTAGAAAATTTTAAAATAAGTGTAATTTATTATAAGCGATTTAAAATGTTCGAGAAAGTTCTAAAAATTATTGGATTGACCTGGAATGTTCCAAAATGAGTGAAATTTATTATGATCGATTTATAATGTTCGAGAAAGTTCAAGAAAATTCTAAAATGAGTGCAATTTATTGTAAGCGATTTAAAATATTCGAGAGAGTTCTAGAAAGTTCTAGAAATTTCTAGAATGATCTAGAAAGTTCCAAAATGAGTGAAATTTATTATGATCGATTTAGAATGTTCGAGAAAGTTCTAGAAAATTCTAAAATGAGTGCAATTTATTATAAGCGATTTAAAATGTTCGAGAAAGTTCTAGAATGATCTAGAAAATTCTAAAATAAGTGCAATTTATTATAAGCGATTTAAAATGTTCGAGAAAGTTCTAAAATTTTATGGATTGATCTGGAAAGTTCCAAAATGTGTACGAGTGTTATTATTGATCTAACTAAAAGAACCCAATCGAAATCGAAAATAGTAATTTATAATCTGTGTTTATAATATCTGTTAAAAATTGTATCCTTATATATTTTTTATACCACTAAACATGCGATGTATTTTAACCCGAGCAACGCCGGGTTTCGCTGCTAGTAATATATAAAATGATAAACTGATTGTTGATATATCAGCCCACAGCCCAAACCGCTGGACCTAGAGATTTGAAATTTTGCACAAAGATACCTTATACAGTGGAGGCATCCACTAAGGAAGGATTTTTGGAAATTCCACCCCTAAGAGGGTAAAATAGGGGATGACAGTTTGTATGCAAGTCCGTCAGTTTTGAAGTTAGGATCTTCAAATTTTGTGTTTAGGCTGACGATTGAAAATTAATGTGTAGTTATCTCAGCGTTTGTGATAATTCCACCACCGAAGGGAGGAAAAGGGGGATGAAGTTGGGTATGCAAGTCCTTCAATTTCAAAGTAAACTTCACTAAATGTATTATTATATGGTGTAGGCATCCACTAAGGAAGGATTTTTGGAAATTCCACCCCTAAGGGGGTAAAATAAGGGATGAAAGTTTGTATGCAAGTTCGTCAGTTTTGAAGTTAGGATCTTCAAATTTTGTGTTTAGGCTGACGATTGAAAATTAATATATAGTTATCTCAGCGTTTGTGATAATTCCACCACCGAAGGGAGGAAAAGGGGGATGAAGTTGTGTATGCAAGTCCTTCAATTTCAATGTAAACTTCACTAAATATATTATTATACGGTGTAGGCATCCACTAAGGAAGGATTTTTAGAAATTCCACCCCTAAGGGGGTAAAATAAGGGATGAAAGTTTGTATGCAAGTTCGTCAGTTTTGAAGTTAGGATCTTCAAATTGTGTGTTTAGGCTGACGATTGAAAATTAATGTATAGTTATCTCAGCGTTTGTGATAATTCCACCATCGAAGGGAGGAAAAGGGGGATGAAGTTGTGTATGCAAGTCCTTCAATTTCAAAGTAAACTTCACTAAATGTATTATTATACGGTGTAGGCATCCACTAAGGAAGGATTTTTGGTAATTCCACCACTAAGAAGGTAAACTAAGGGATGAAAGTTTGTATGCAAGTCCGTCAGTATTGAAGTTAGGATCTGCAATTTCTGTGTTTAGGCTGACGATTGAAAATTAATATATAGTTATCTCAGCGTTTGTAATAATTCCACCACCGAAGGGAGGAAAAGGGGGATGAAGTTGTGTATGGAAGTACACTAAATTTACTATTTAAGCTTATGGTTATAAACTAACGCAACGAATATCGGTGTTGTTGGAATTTGAACCCTTAAGGAGTGAAAAGGGGGATTAAATTTAGTATATAAAGTTCTTTATTTTCGGAGTGAAAATTTTACAATTTATTATTTCGTATTGAAATGACTCGCCTAAACAACATCAGGAAAAAGAGAGGAACAAAAATCCGGTTAATACGAGCATTGGTATTCCTCATTTTCATGTATGGAGTGGAAGCGTGGACGTGGAAAGAAAAAGGATTGATGCATTCGGGATGTGGTGCTGGAGGCGGATGTTGGAAATACCTTGGACCGCTAAACGCAACAATGCATCAATCCTATCGCAGCTCCAAATTAAAACACGATTGTCCACCATATGCCACCAACGTATTTTTTCGTATTTCGGCCACATGGTGCGCAAAGGCGATGAAAGTTTGGAAATCTGATCATAGTTGGGAACACGGAAGGAAAACTACTACGTGGTCGTTCACCAACAAGATGGTCCGATCAAGTAAAAGACTCATCGTCCTCCAAGTTTTACAGAAACCAGAAGACAGAAACCAGTGGAGGCAGATCATTCGCTCTAGAAGCAAACCCGATGTTGATCACGATCCTCAGACATGAGGGAAAGAGAGATAAGGCCTCCAAAATTATGCTGTGGAACTTGACTACAAGTAACAGCTCTCCGCCGCAATGTTATTGAGGTCAAAATATTTACTGGTTCTGCTAGAGGAGAAACAGTCTTCTTGCCACGTATACTATTGATCCCAAATCACCTTCCGTTTGAATTTAAAAGATAACAGTTCCTAATTAAGGTTTGTAGTCACAGGGAAAAACTCTGAAATTTGCTAGAGTTGATTTGCGGCAGGACTGTTTCAGTTTTATGTGGCATCCTCGCATATGAGCTCTTAATCTACCTGAACTATTGTCAATATCACAAGTAGTGGCGGACAATAGCCATGAACAAAGCTCTATATTGTTACAATGATTCATATCTAGAAAAATGAAATAATCTACGCGGACGAAGTCGCGGGCTATAAAGCTAGTAATAATATAAAATACATAACCTTTAGTGATTTTTAAGTTGATAATGGCACAATTTGGCATTTTCAAGTTTACTACGACACGAGTTGCTACTGCGATAACACTCAAGTCGCAAACCACAGTAGAAACGCGTCAACTTATTGTTGTTGGCTGAGGCCCGGTTTCAATAATTTACGAACCGGTATCGGTTAAGATTGATTAAAATTAAGACTCTTATATCTTTACTAATAATGAAGCAAAGACCTCAAAGCTTTGCATAGCGGACCCTCCCATATGGAAGTAGCTATTACAGGTAAAATTAGCTTACGAAATGATCTATATGCCCAGTTTGGCAATAAAAAAACCTACCATTGGTAAGCAAAACGATTCGTTTTTGTTTATTGAAACCGGGCCTGACTCCACCTACATATCTGAAATACAAAACTAGAGGGCTCACAAAAAAACTGACAACTACACAAATATAAATATAATAAATATTTAAATTACCTTCCTTGTAAGATCAAAAGCTAGATTAAAATTGCTACATAAATCCATCTCTTCTAATTAAGTATTCCCTTAACAGATTGATTTGCCAAGTTCATTGGCTTTAATATTAATGATGGAAGAATGTACTTTTATAATTCTTCATGAAACTTTGTATTTTCGTCAAGAATTTCAATAGAAATTTTACAAAGGCCCTTTTCTTTGTTAGTCCGTCAAAAAACTAAGCAAGGTATTTTTAACTATTTTCAATTAAGTATGCCTAATTTCCCACTTGAATTCACAAAGAGGGAGCTATTATAATGATTCTTGAAACTTTCAGACGACAAATTCCCAAAATATCATATTGAGTCAATACAATAACAAACAGCTTCCGTAAATGATATTGGACAAAATATCCTGTCGCTTCGAAAAATTGACGCATATTTTTTTCTCATTCGATTTATTGAGTTATACGCACGCGAATGCAATGAAGGTGAAGGCAGCCAATCGACTGGTGATTCGATAAAGAGAATTTGTCTACGGCCAATAACTAAGGTCTCTGCTGACAATTGAGTTTTGTTGCTCACTTGTATTTCAATTTTCGTAACTGAATTGATAAAAATCTGCTTGTTATGAATAAAACGATTATTTTTATGTATTTCTCGACAGTTTGGTCTTATTTAAAGTGACTTGCTTTTTAGGAGATACTTGTCTTATATCAATTTATTGTTCGTTTGATGAGATTCAAATCTATTTATTATGAGACCTTCTTTATTGTACTAATGTGACTTAAATATAACTAAAAATTTGCTGCCTTGGCTAATAATAAATTGGAATATTTTTATTTTTTATTTTTCTTTTATGATTGGCTTGAATTTTCATTACTGTAAGATGTATAATACTTTTAGTTTAAACTTATAATAAACTCAGAATATGACATTTTCGAATTAGTGCATGACGTGGTTTCCTTTTACGATGCTACTCAGTACTTCCTTTGAGTCTTCTTGTTTTTTTCTTATGTTTTTACTAACTCTTAGAAAATATTCATTATCGTTAGTACTTCATTTAGTAATTAAAATAAATTGGTTGTTTTTTCAGCTTTGGGATGGGTGGTCAGACATACATGCCGACCAAAAATGGCTACTATAAGAATCAAATGACATCTGGCAATAATTATAAGGTTAGTCTACTTTTTTCTATCACATATATTATGAGCTATAGTGGTAACAGCATCTTCAAGAGATTCTTCTATTAGTTT
Organism: Polyploca ridens; assembly: GCA_951394255.1. Taxonomy (NCBI): domain Eukaryota; kingdom Metazoa; phylum Arthropoda; class Insecta; order Lepidoptera; family Drepanidae; genus Polyploca; species Polyploca ridens. Next base: position 3,595,644 of record OX596266.1, on the reverse strand, counting down.
ATCATCATGTCTTTAAGCATTATGATATTTTCATGTTGCATCATTATTTTATCTATTTTTGACAACCCTTAGGGTTGCTGGGTTGCTTCAACTCTCTTTGACGTACGAGAAAATGGCGTTAACAATCGCTAACACAAATTCCGGGTTTATTACGAACTTTCGGTTCTTTTCTCTCCTTTATTCTTCTTTAAACGAAACAACGCATTGTGCAAGGTCCATCAAATACCGTACGGTATTCTACGTGATTTAAAGAGAAATACAGGAGAAACTTTATTATTTCAGGTGTTTCAGAAAATCCCTGCTTCTTCAATGATACTCAGCAATTACGATCCGTTTTACTCGCCTCTACTATCGCGTCTCGATGGAATCTTTGCAAGACTTGGTAAGACAATTATTATACTTATGGATATTATATATCGTTCTAATATTATTAACGCGAATGTTTGTGAGGATGGATGTATGGATGTGTGTTATGCTTTCACGCAAAAACTATTGAATGGATTTGAATGAAATTTGGCACATAGAATATGTTTTGTATTAAGAGCACTCAATTCGTCATACTTTTCATACAAAACCTCTGTACTTATTATGGCGTTGTTAAACATTTTTCGTTAGATGTTTTGAACAAATTAGTATCTTGTGCACTATATCTAGCCGTCTATCTAGGCGTAATTTAAAAAAAGTGTGATACAAATTCAGTCAAAGCCTCCGAAAAACAGCGTTTTTGCCTGAACTTTGGCCATATCTAATGTACCTATAAATTGTAAAAGTAAAGAAAATATTTAGATACCAGGCTTGCAAATGTATTGGAGATTCTAAATAACTAACTTTTTTTTTTTACAAACTTGTAAGATTTTTACACAAGAAGTATACTCCTGGAACAAGTTTTATGAATGCGAAATCATGAATGACGACCTAGCGAAGAGGCCGCGAGTGATCAGCGGAATTTACCGACGGCTCTGATGCTGTCTCTCTTTTTACGCAGTCAAAAATGACGTTGGATGAAACAACAAGCTTTTAGACTATGCTTGCGTTGAAGTTGCGCCGGCCACAGAGGGCCTCCTTAACACATAGGATACCTTTATCCCGGGAAAACCTTAGTTCCCTTGGAAATGCGGGTGAAACCGCGAGGAGAAAACTCGTCTTTAATATTATGGTTATATGGATTACACAGTGATAGTGCCATTGAATTGAATCAATTGGATCGTTCTCGTTGATAGTTAGTGGCAGATATGTGATACATAACTTGAAACTGTTGCATAATGAGCCCATTATCCGCACTATGACACCATTATAGCGTAATTAATCAAAAGCTTGTAGTGCATAAGTGTCTTTTAATTTGTCATTATTTTCACGAAAATATAGGTATGTTATACCTACTAGAATCAATCAATGCTAGTCCACAATTTTTTATTTATTAACGGCCTTACTCATAAACGCTATTTAACTAAATCTACTGAATAAATGGTCAAATAAATAACGTCACCTTGCTGTCATTGTCAAATAATTTGACGTTATTTAGGTGACCACTTAATCAGCTTATTAGTTAAATAACGTTTTATGAGTAAGGGGGTTAATGTTTCAAAATTAAATCCTCAACATTTTGATCTCCTTTCTTGTGGCAATCTAAAAGAATTATCAACCATAAAAGCAAAGCTTTTCTCTAAGTCCTCACATTGTCAAATGTACTTACTTAAACCTCAGCCTCTACTACCAGCCGAATTAAAAATATCCGAATTGATAATCTTAATGTACCATTACATTATTTCAGGTCTAGCCCCAACGGAGCCTTCCGAAGACATAACAATGCAAATAGGTGGACAGAGCCTCAGTGACGTAAAGCTGGAAGCTTGCAGAGAACAGCTGATCTGTCTCATGTACTCTAGTCCAGCTAAATATGCGCCTTACAGCAACTTGGTGTCAGCACAATTGAGCAGGTTTGTTTATCTATTGACTAAGTTATTTTAGCAAACCTCTTCAGGGTAGTATACTTTGAGTATCAGCGATCACCAATTTTGTGACTGCTTCGATACTACATCGCGACTCTAAGATGCAGAAAAATATACTTTTCCTTCGTCTATGTTCTCAAAAAATATGACGCGAGCTGGCAATTGGGTATAATCAATATTGCGCCGCGATTGATACTTTTGATTTATCAATAAAACTAGAAGCAGACAGATTCGTCAGAATCCATGGTAATGGTGTAGCTGTGTGACTAGATCCAGTCTAACATTGAGCTCAATTGTCGTTCACTGGGAAGTTTTTTTTTTTACTGTTTATAGGCCTGTGTTTGACCGCAATCTCACCATGGTAAGTGATGATGCGGCCGAAGGTGGTAAGCACACAAACCCTAGAAGGAACTGGCTCTCAAGTGCAGCTGTCGGAACACACCGAAAGGTGCTTGGCGACAGATTTTCAACTTGAGGGTGGTAGCCAGCCAGGCGGGTACTACAAAGTACCCTACCACCGTGCTGTGGTTTCCTCACGATGTTTTCCTTCACCGAAAGCTCAAGCTCATTGTAGGATTCGAACCCGGGACCTTCATCTCGGTATCCGACGTCACTACCACTGAGCTATCATCGCTTTAAAGTGAGCCCCTTAAAGCGCCTTAAAGAAGTGTGTCAAAAATTCGATTACAGATACCTACCGGACAGGTGAAACTAAATAAGCTTGTTATAGATTTCTACGAACTTGAATACTCAAGTGATTAAATTAGCAAAGGCTGTTAGTCTAGATTTTTAACAAGAACATTTAAACAATATAATTTTACTATTGTAAGCGTAAATAATATCACCATTTCAAAAGACTTGTATGTGTTGTTATGCACAATTAATGCGATCTTTGTGTACTGAAAGACCGTATACAAATAAAACATGAAATAATTAACATCATTTCTATAGTTTTACACGTGCCATTAATATATTTTGTTTACCACAAGCTCGTGCGACCTACATTCAATTGATTGTGTAAACTTTCCTTAATCGACTAAACTGTATTTTTGAAACTACGAATTTCATATTACAATTTTGAATTGAAACAACTTTATTATTGGCTAAATCCACGGGGAACAATTCTGTCACAAACAATGTTATGAATTCCCCGGATAACAATATTTATCTAGCTGGAATATTCGTACATTATATCGGTATAGTTAGGCTCTATAATATAGGTACACAACCGAACTGCCTCCTTATCAAAACTAAAATATTTTAACTACAACATGAGTGGATAGAACTTGAGTTTTGTGAATTGTAAAACATCGTACAGTAACAGTATAAGCATGATGAAAAACTTTCACGTACCAGTTGAAGATTTTGGGGGCAAATAGTATTCAACATTATGGTAGAAAACATGGTGGATATCTGTCAAAATACACACACGTGTCACAAGACCCCGGGAAAATTTTCACCCGTACGTTGTTGACATACCGAAAATACGGACACAGCGTTTTACTTCCTCATTTATAATGCGAACAGCAAGGTAGTGGAACTTGCTTCCGGCGTCTGTGTTTCCTGACTTTTACAATCCAGGAGAACTTTCAAGGTCAGAGTGAATAGGTTTCTTCTTCGTTAGCATGTTCCATCTTAGGCTTCGTCATCGTCCCGTATGGTCGGGTCAGTGGCCAAATGCAAGCCCATTTAATAAAAAAAAACATAGATATCCACCAAACGTAAACTCCTAGTCGGAGATCAACCTCATGACTAACTTGCTGTTTCAATAATGATACGAGTCTAGCTAAATAAATATATAGAATAAATATGATGCAATGAATTAAAACTTGTTTTGAAAAGAGTAATTGCTGAGATAATGCCGGCTCTTCTCAGCAAATGCAAGCTTCAGAAACAGTATTTTTCGTCAGACAAGCATACGGCCCGCCTAGTGCCAAGCGGTAACCGTAGCCCTTGCAACACCCAGGGTGTTACCGCACTACGGTTATCGCACCGGTTACCGGTTACGGTTACCGCATCACTCATGCGCTACCGACTCATCCTCACTCCCCAATGAGCTCTGGCAACCTTGCTCATACGCAAGAACAAAACATTTTGGCTGCGATTTTCTGTAATGTGGAGGTACTTCCTTCTTAAAATGTTAGTGCCTGCGAAGGTCTATTTGAATGTAATAATTTCAATTTGACCAGGAGATAATGAGTACAAAATATGTTTTTCCAGAGAACTGAACGAGCTCCGTCGTCCAGTGTCGGATAACCCGGAGATCCTCAGGTTCTTCAGGTACATGAGGGCGGCGAGGCAAGGCCAGGAAGGCACGGAGTGCATGCAGGCGCACCCCGCATGTACCACCAACACGCAGCCCGAACACACCATGATCGCTGCTTACCATGATATTAATAAGCTGGTTACTGCCAGGAAGCTCAATTTGTGGGGATGGTAAGATTTTTTTCTCAACTGCATTTTCTGTAATTATACAGGGGTCCAAAGTTGCTATGACAATTTGTGTTCCAATGAACTATCAGTGGGGTCAAAATGTATCGATTGTTACAGTTTTGTTAGTCTTTTATACCACTAAGGTGGCAAACAAGCATAGGGACCGCCTGATTGTAAGCGGTTACCGTAGCCTATGGACACTTGCAACACCAGGGGTAGCACTGGCGCGTTGCCAGCCCTAAAAATTGCTAGTCTAATTCAAGAGCGTCAAAAATCATTATGAATTTAGTAGACATTGGATCAATCATAATGGAGTTGTAATCTCATAATGTAATTTTTTGTTAGAGATGGCTCCTTGGTTATGGTTTTGCATTCTGTGCAATATTTATGGCATAAATAGTCAACGCTATGTAATATGTAATAGTGTATTATATAGCAGCGCGACATTTTTGCGACGAGAGGGACTGACATAGTACACGCAAAAATATCAGATGTTATTTTTTGTAAACCGTTTGGTTTATAAAATTTAATAGTATGCTATAACCCATACAATATTCTATTTAAGGTACATATAAACAGTATCCCCCTTATTACAAAACATGGTTTAAAGTAAAACCAGGTTTTAAAATAGCCTCGTCTCTTTTTATTATATGACGTTAGAAAGTGACCGAATGACAGTAAAACCTGGGTTTGCTTTAAACCATGTTTTTGTGTGTAACAAACTAAGAAAGTTTTGTGATCTAGATCTATTGATTCAACCATTTTCTTTTCTTTTCAGGCAATTAAACTTATAAGAAGCCGAGATATGAAAATAATTTGTACTGAGATTAAACTGGGATTCTGGAAAAGCTAAGAAAAAACAAGACATTGTTTATGGTGCATAGAACCTCAATCAAAGCATAAATCAACTTTATGAGTCAAGATTGATACAATTGAATATGATGAAGATGAAGATTTATTTTCAATTATGTATTATTTTCTGATTCTCGTTCTATATTAACGGGCCTTATACTAAATCTGTGAATTGTGAACAATAAAAAGTGAAAATGCAGTAATGTTAAGTGTTTTACAATATATTGACTGAACAAGATTTATGATTTTTGTAAAAAATACATTTTAAAGAATGCATATGATGTGACCATTTTATACATTAAGTTTTTTTATCTTTTGTATTTATGTTTATTTTCAAATGTATGATTGTAATTTATTGTATGAATGTTGAATGTAAATTAGTATGTAAGACGACTTAAGTTGTTTTTATTTAATTTTTTTCAGAAAAAAACCTTTTTGCTGTATTGTATTTATGTTATAACTTGTATAACTATTTTTGTAAAATGTTATAATTTTTCGCAATTGTTGAAAAGGAGGAATGAGTTACGGATCAACAAAATTAACCGTTTTTATGTTATTAATTGAAACTGTTTGTACGGTGTCGCAATAATGACATTCTTACTCAGTTTAGTCTAAAAAAAAATTGAGCAACCGACTCTACTAAATAAAATATATAGTTGCCTCAAAACGTACCTACGTCTCAAGGTTTTGCTAAACCGCAAGAAAAAGCTTTGTGAAAACAAGGTTTCATTTAATCTGTGGACAAAGTAAGTGATAAGAATTTCTTTAGCTTTTTCGGACTATCCAATCGGACCGTGGACCGAAACTCCCCCTGTTCATTAGTCGTTTCGGTCCACTGCCAAAACGAATAAAAACGATTGTATTTTTCAATGGTCCTGATGGCAAGAAAAGTCTTAAATTGAGATAATATATATATACATTACTTATTATTGACGGGCCAGTTGGCGCAGTTGGTTAAGGTTCACCTTAAGCGCTGCCGGTCGTGGGTTCGATTCCCACACAGGACATGCATTTGTGTGCATGAACATGTCTGTATGTCCTGAGTCTGGGTGTAATTATGTATATTAAGTATGTATTTACAAAACAAAAAGTAGTATATCAGTTATCTGGTTTCCATAGTACAAGCTCTGCTTAGTTTGGAATCAGATGACCGTGTGTGAGGAATGTCCCAGGATATTTATTATTATTAATTTTATTAATTAAAAAAAATATATTGATCTAACTAAATGATAAATTGTGTATTTTGAAGAAGATAAAAAAAATGTTACGTAGTCTTTTTTCTACGTCGAAGTGGTAAACGGTAGGAACTTTGTTTATTATTAGAATGTTTTAGTCATATGTTAGTAGTTGTTATAAGGAAATATAGAAGAGTTGAAATTAAATAATGCGCATTTGTTTTAATTTTATTTTCCTTTTATAGGTAAGTACTAACTTTTCACTACCTAATAAAAAATATGGCTTAACTAGGACCATATCATCAATTGAGGAGAGTTCAGGAGAGGTTTTTTGGTTTCAAATGAAAGAATTCAGCGTGACGCAACCAACGGTTAAGGTATTTTTGGTTAGCAACCAGAGTCAAAATTATTTGTTTGACATTTCGTATATTATTTATGAATCAGTATTTTTTTTTAATTTATCAACATATTTTTTTATACTACTTAGGTGGCAAACAATCATACGGCCCGCCTGATGGTAAGCAGTTACCTTAGCCTATGGACGCTTGCAACACCAGGGGTATCACTCGCGCGTTGCCGACCCTGAAGAAACCTCTTCACACCCTTTTTGAAGAACCCCATGCTGTACTCTACTGATATTTATTTTGAATGCTAAATTCCGCAGATACAGTTCATATTTTTTTATAGTTTACAGCAACATACTTAAACCTTAAGTTTATTATTATTCAATGGATAGTTTAATTATTATGGTAATACTACTTTGATTTTAGTAAAATTAGTATAATTTTGCACGGTGTCATGGCGGAACACAAGGAACTAGGTACATAACATAACAAATACTAACATAAAAAAATCATTGTTAATACAAGCTTTACTTGCATTGTCATCTAATTTTCTTGCCGGAGTCTTCTCAGTTTAAGTGTATTCCGAACCGGTGGTAAATTCAACTGTATGTACCGTAACGTTCATAAGTGCCTTACTAGTAATTATTTCAGCTCAATCGGACACTGGGAAGTGGGTCTTTTACTTGCAAGATTCGATTACAGACACCTGACAGGTGAAACTAAATAAAAGCTTGTAATAAAGAAAAAACCGTGTTTCAAGCAAATAAACGATCTATACCCACATGAAGTGTATTCTGAGCTTACAGGAGTGAAATCTGAACCAATACTGACCTCATAATCTAACATCTACGTTTATACATCCTACTGCGTAATTACGTATCTAAACGATGCTGACACCAATTTCAATCTCCCTGAAAACATGGTTTTCCCAATTTGCGTCATTCCATATCCGCCTTTCGTATCTAAGCACTTCCCGCCTTTTACAGGTCATTGAACTCCCGTAGGATGAATCACACTTGATCAGTGCAGTTTGTGGGCGGCTACCTGATTGTTATCGAATTTTAGTTATAGCCATTATTTTGTTATTGTTTTGGTATATTGCACTAAGAACTCCTTAAGAGATATAAGAGTGTTAAAAATGCATTACAATGAGTGATAATAATCATCATATTTTACTCTGGGCATTTTACGCAGGGACGCTTTCTTGGATGGCAGGACAGAGTAGGTACATTTTCCTAAATAAATAAGTAATAAATAACCCCCTTATTCATCTGGGGGCACGGAAGTGGCCCCCGCCAAGACAGCAAAGCGAAGCGAAAGGGCACTACCTATATTTTCTCGAAGCGCTTCGTCGTTTTTTTGAACCGTCATAACCTGGGTTTGGATTATACCAGATAAACAAAATTCTCAGGACATGAAGTCAATAGTAAACTTATTAAACATATTATGTTTCAATAACATAGCTCTAATAGCTTTCGTCACTGACTCACGAATGATCATCAAAACTCATAGGGTACTTCCTGAAGTCCTAGAAAGCTGAAATTTGGTATGTAAGCTTGTATTAGTACACAAACAACAAAAAAAATATAAAACTTGGAAATTTCAAAAAAAAATCATAAGCAAACTTACAAAAAGAAGTGAAATCCACCAAAAACATTTTTATGTAAAATGTTGCCGCCAAGACATATGGCTCATACTGTTAAAAAGTTATCAGATCTCATGTAGAGCCAAGCTTATAACTCTACATGCACTTACTCTATAAGCCCTAACTTCATAAACTCTACACACCGTAGTCAAAATATGTGGCTTGGCCGTTTCACTACTACAAGAACTATTGAATAACAAAAAAGTTATGAACAGTGAAAACATTGTTCACCTTACTCCCATGTGACGGTAGCGAAACGGACAAGCCACATATTTTGACTAAGGTGTAGAGTTTGTGAAGTTAGGGCTTGTAGTTATAAGCTTGGCTCTACATGAGATCTGATAACTTTTTAACAGTATGAGCCATATGTCTTGGCGGCAACATTTTACATAAAAATGTTTTTGTTGGGATAATAAAGTTATCAAACGTTGATTAGCTAAAATTCCGAAGTCTTTATCTGACAGGTGACATTTGGTGATCGAAAGAGTGAGACGGGGCACACTATTACACTGATTTAGTTAAAAAGCAATTATGAATAAGGGGGTAAGTCTCCTCCAGTCTCCTCGATCTAAGATGAATGAAGGCTGTATTCATCCAGCTGATTCCAGTTGTCTACCCTGGTTGGGAGATCGTCAGTCAAGAAACTTTCGTTATCGACTCTCAAACGATAATAAGTCTAATATATGTTTATAATAAAGAACAAGTTCCCTCGTCAAGGGCTTCTCCATGATAAATAGATGCCAAAAAATAAAATAATAGGCTGCATAATAGACAAAAAGAAATTAGAATCTTAAAAGCAAATATACGACATTTAGTTCCGTGAAACAGGTACTATGCAGTGCAAAGTCATAGGATGACTTACACACCGTTTCCGAGTACTTGTTACATGTTAAAGTGTACAGGAAATAAGGGTTTTGATACTTTGAAAATGCTTCGAAGTAAAAACGGTCTCATAAAATTGCATTTGAACGTATAAAGAAATATTACTAAATAAAGCGTCAAAGTAAAGAAGACAAAGTAAAGAGTAAAGTGAAGCGCTCGTGGTGTAGCATGATTAGCGGTTCTTAATCGTTCGGCAAAGTTAAGCTACGCCTGTGGTGGTCGGTACCTGGATGGGTGACCGCCTAGTGGTATTTCAAATCGAGCGTTTCCGTGCTTCGGAAGGCACGTAAAGCCGTTGGTCCCAGTTATCACTTAATTGTGATAGTCGTTAAGCTAGTTAGATGCCTCCTAGGCGGCTTGAAAAATTCCAACAGTAGGTTGACCACTAGCCTACCTCCACCGATCCGCAGTGGGCACGCGTGGTGGAGTATTGCCCATTCCCTTTCACCTTCATTTGTGAAAGATGGCCTGTGCTCAGCAGTGGGACATTATTTATTTATTTATTTATTTATTTATTTATTTATTTATTTATTTATTTATTTATTTATTTATTTATTTATTTATTTATTTATTTATTTATTTATTTATTTATTTATTTATTTATTTATTTATTTATTTATTTATTTATTTATTTATTTATTTATTTATTTATTTATTTATTTATTTATTTATTTATTTATTTATAGACGAGCAGCTTGTAAGCTGATGTGTCTATTTCACACACCGTTGAAAGTCTTTCCGCACTTATACATAGTTCACTTTACAAGTTTTTTAATCTTTGTCCAGATGTCCAATTTGTTTTTAAAACTGTTTATTGAGGTAGCAGATACTACTTCCTCAGGTAATCGGTTCCAGTTCCAGACCACTCTATTACTGAGAAAGTGGTGTGCAGTGTTTGATTTAGATGGTGCACGATTGATTTTGTATTGATGCCCACGGGAGGATTTAGCACACACATTCATTACAAATATATCTTGTAAGTGAGGAAGGTTATAGTTTCCCGTGAGGATTTTGAAGGTCTCAATGAGGTCACCACGAAGGCGTCTTTCTTCAAGAGTAGTGAGGCGCAAAATGCGAAGCCTATCGTCATAGGACTTATGTCATAAGGCGGCTGGTATCTTGGTAGCTTTCCTTTGGACGCTCTCAAGCAGATCGATATCTTTCTTAAAGTAGGGGCTCCAAACCTGGAATCCATATTCTAGCAAGGGTCTTATAGGCTCCGTATCCGTATTATAGGCTGATGATGATGAAAGAAGACAAAATGTCCCCCAACATGACGCCAAACGCCCCATTTACGTGACACTGCAACGTTGCCCTATTTCCCGCAACATTTTACGGAGATATGGTCCTGATTCTGTTGTTCACAACTTAACTAATTCTAGTCTCACTATGTCTCAACAAAGAACAGAAGAAAAGGATGTAAGAAATTTAGTCTTGTCAAATTAGTCCAATGCTTGTCAATTTCAATATTTTAGTCGCCATCTATCGCGGTTACGTCTAAATGCCCGCAAATGAAGACGGCAAAGACTAATTTGACAGCTTTAAATATATTCTATCCTTTTTCAATAATGTTCGCAAGAAAGAGATGTGACGTGATTAAAATTAGTTTAGTGCGATTTACAACAGAATAGGCACCATCTTGTACATTTTAATTGTCTCGGGACAATCCACGTAGTTACTAAGGGACATGTTCATTTAATTTAATTTAATTTAATGGAGCAACATGTTGCGGAACATAATGGAGTCCATTTGCCCCCTAGGGTATATGACACTTTAATTCCGAAAAGAAATAAGACCTTGGGTATCGGGAATTTAACGGTCACCGGTGAAGTCTAATTTCTTATCGCACCGGTGTAAAGGTCTGATTTACTATACAACACATCTCTGACATGAAATACTCTGCAGACATTTTTAAATCTAGTCTATTGTTTACGCCCAATTCTTTATCTATCAAGGTTAAATAAATACCAAAACTTGTGAGTCAAGCTACAATTGCAGCAGACAGAGATCCGGTTTTAAGACTTCCCCTACTACTTTCTCAGTAGAAAGTTTGTCCGGTTTAACTCGCACTTTCAAACAACTTACAACATTACTGCATTGTAATTGAGTGTAATTTTGTTTAAATTGTCATTTATTAATCATCTGTGCATAATATTTCGTAATATGTTTGTATGTTTTTCGGTCAGTAGTGTTAATATTAAAATACTTGAACTCGTATGAAAACAAGTTTATAAGGTTGTTGACTTTATTCTTATGAATTAAAGACTATTTTAATATATTTATCTTAGAAGCAAAGAAGAGGCTTAAGCAACCAATAAAACGATCCTAATATCAAGAATTTATTTAGGAAAAATACAGAGCTAACCTACTTAGTTTACTTTTTGATTAATGTAATAAAGAGACTCATTTTGGAATAAGTTCATCGTGATCCAATTAACCCGGATTTTAATAGGGTCAAACAATGTACGTAATTATAATCAAACAAACTCAAAGAAATATATCAGAACATGAAATGTACCTAATTACATTACCAAGAACTCATTTTAATCACAAACCCCTACTTATTCATAAATGTTTGTTTTTTTAGCATACGGCCCTTATAATGATGAAGCCAGAGAGCCCTTGCCCGGAAAAAACTTCATCGGATGCCGGCTTCTATACCAAAAAGAAAATGGCAGTATTTTAGTAATACGGCAGCTGTATAAGCGAGCTGATGTTCCTGCTTTATTGATTGACAAAGGCTCTTCTTTTGCTCTGAAGCTTGCTTTAGATATAGAAGCTCCAAATTCCCTTTAGCTATAACATTGTAATAATAATGAATTTGAAAATATAATATGAAGGCGTGCTAACAGCTCCAGTAGTAGATATTTGTTAATCATCTTGCTAACTGTTAGAGCTTATACAACAGTTATACGACGGTATAATGACGCGATGATTCATGAGTCATTCGCGCACAAAATTGAGGTTGATTTGGACTATATGTATAGCAATCGAATGTGTGGTAATGATACTGCTTACGTGCTCGGGGTTTTATTACCAACGTCAAACTGTATTGACGACTTTGTTTTAGATTGTGACAGGATGCGTCAGGTGAAATATTTTTTAAGCCTAGAAAATTTGTTATTCTGGATTTTTGAAGATGCGATATTTGATGTACTTAAATGTTAGATTTAATGAAATATTTTCTGAATGGCAATCTAACGCAATACCTGTGGCATAGCAGTCAGTATCTGGTGGTAAAAGTTATCCCACCAAAAACATTTTCATGTAAAATGTTGCCGCCAAGACATATGGCTCGTACTGTCAAAAAGTTATCAGATCTCATGTAGAGCCAAGCTTATAACTACATGCACTTACTCTATAAGCCCTAACTTCACAACCTCTACACACCGTAGTCAAAATTTGTGGCTTGGCCGTTTCGCTACCGTCACATGGGAGTAAGGTGAAAAATGTGTTCACTGTTCATTGCTTTTTTTGTTATTCAATAGTTCTTGTAGTATTGAAACGGCCAAGCCACAAATTTTGACTACAGTGTGTAGAGGTTGTGAAGTTAGGGCTTATAGAGTAAGTGCATGTAGTTATAAGCTTGGCTCTACATGAGATCTGATAACTTTTTGACAGTACGAGCCATATGTCTTGGCGGCAACATTTTACATGAAAATGTTTTTGGTGGGATTTCACTTCTTTTTTTTTTGTTTGAAATTTCCAAGTTTTATAATTTTTTTGTTGTTTGTGTACTAATACAAGCTTACATACCAAATTTCAGCTTTCTAGGACTTCAGGAAGTACCCTATGAGTTTTGATGATCATCAGTGAGTCAGTGACGAAATCGGGGTTTTTTAGATATCAATAAAATCTAAAGTATAAGAGCTATGTTATTGAAACTTAATATACTTAATAAGTTCACTATTGACATCATGTTCCGAGAATTTTGTTTATCTGGTATAATCCAAACCCAAGTTATGAGGGTTCAAAAAAACGACGAAGCGCTTCGAGAAAAGGTAGGTAGTGCCCTTTCGCTTCGCTTGGCTGTCTTGGCGGGGGGCACTCCCGTGCCCCCAGATAGTGACCCTCGTTTTAAGAAGCTTGTGTGCCCGAAGTTGGGGACATAAATGGGGTAATCAGAACTCCTTGGGTACCCAATACGGGAGATGAACTTATTGGCTTGTTTACAGGATGTGACAGCTCCAATTTCACAAATCCAGACTTTAATATAGATTAAGGCAGCATATCGGTACATGGTTATCAAGAAGCGAGGTAGAGCATAGCATTTTTTTTCTCAAAGAGTAGCACGACTGTGGAAGGACCTCCACCTTACAGAATACCGCAGCCAAATAACTTTATGTTGTGTTCCTGCGCGTGAGTAAAGTCGCCAGAGCTCATTGAGGAATGGAAAAGGGTCGGTATTGTCGGTAACGCTGATGCTGCAAGTGTCCATAAGGCAACGGCTTACCACAAGGCGGGCCGTATCCTTGTTTACCAACTTAGTCGTAAAAAAGGTGATTATAGTCATTGGTAGAGACTCCGAATGGCATGACTCAGGCCGATTAGTTTGAATCCTATTTCGAGCTTGAACTTTTAGTGAAGAAAAACATCACGAGGAAACCATTGCCTCCGCCGCCTAGCTGGCTTCCATCCTCAAATTGAAGATTTCTCGTCAACCACCTACTGATGTGAACCAGCTTTTTGAAGTGAGAGCCATGGTCTGCTAGGCTTTGTATAAGGTCGGCAACAATTAGCAGTCCGACAGGGAGCCAAGTTGGAGCCAAGTCTACTATTTCAAATCAAAAATGTCATTCTGACACGATGTCGTTGCAACTATACTACCATGCTGAGCCAAGTGCGCTGTCTACTAAATTCATAATGGGTTTCGACGGTAGGTATTGGCCCTGATTCTGTTGTTTGTCACTATGTCTCTTTCTAACAAAGAACATAAGAAAAGGATGTAAGAAATTTAGTCCTGTCAAATTAGTCCAATGCATGTTTTCAATATAAATTTAGTCGCCATCTATCGCAGTTACGCCTAAATACTAGCAAAATAAGACGGCAAAGATTAATTTGACAGCTTTAAATATATTCTATCCTTTTCATTAATGTTCGTAAGAAAAAGATGAGATGTGACTAAAATTAGTTTAGTGCGATTTACAACAGAATCGGCACCATTGTATCAGTAGACTATTACTCTCGATGGCGAGAGTTGCGATGGTGGAAGTAGCCGTGGGCATCAAGTCAAACAATTCTTTAGAACTCTCTCCGTTGTACAAGCGGTAGAACACACATAAGGAGGCAAAGTCTCTCCTCAGACTGAGGGGCTCTAAGCCGCTTGTGAGCTCGGGATCGTCAACAATTCTGATGGCACGACGCTGAACCCAGTCTAAAGGCCCGAGCTGGTATCCAGGTGCTCCCGCCCATAGGTGACAGCAGTATTCCATATGAGGCCGGACCTGCGACTTATAAACTGTAAAATTTTACACCAATGATAGTTACATTAAAAACAAATTAATAAAATAATGATTTTCACTAAGTAGTTACTCATTATTTAGGGAGAAATTTTATGTTGGTAAATAATAAAATTCTTAACTGTACTAATATTATAAAGCTGAAGAGCGCTAATCTCGGGAACAACCTATCCGATATGTTTCTTCTGCGTTGTTTATAGATGTAGGCGCAAAAGCGCGGGACACAACTAGTTTACTATACAGGACATTCTAGGTCTTATGATACAATCCCAAAAGCTTGCACAAAAGCTTTCTAACCTTTAAAAACACTTCTCTAACCCAAGACACTAAAGGCGATATGACTCGTCTATCATATACTCACCTATATCTAGAATCTACATACCAATTATTAGGAATTATTTATGTATCGATAGTATATAAGATAAAATACGAAATTAAAAATCATTTATTCAAATAGACCTTTGCAGTCACTTATGAATAGTCTGACTTCTAACCGGTTCGGAAGATTGCATTTGCTGAGAAGAGCCGGCATTAAACTCAGAAATTACTGTTTTAAAACAAGCTTAGATCTATTACAAACTAGAAAGTAAACATACATATGAGATATCATCATCATCATCAGCCTATAATGTCCCACTGCTGAGCACAGGCCTCCTTTCAGAAATGAGGGTGAAAGGGAATGGGCAGATACTCCACCACGCGTGCCCACTGCGGATTGGTGGAGGTAGGCTAGTGGTCAACCTACTGTCGGAATTTTTTAAGCCGCCTAGGAGGCATCCAACTATCACAATTAAATAATAACCGGGACCAACGGCATTACGTGCCTTCCGAAGCACGGAAACGCTCGATTTGAAATACCACTAGGCGGTCACCCATCCAGGTTTCGACCAAGAGAGAGACAACAATACAAGAGAGTACATAAGAGATATAATCCTAACTAAAGCCTAACTTAGTGCTTTAGCATAAATATCTCATTGACACTTGCCCAAGACCCTCAGGGTCGAGAGTTTCCTAACATCAGATAGTAAGATTGTAGGGAATACCGGATGGTCTCCATGAGCTGATTATGAAACCAATACCAGGATCCAAGCGAACCGCGAACGCTAACAACTGTGGAAGTGGCTTTTAAAAGTAAACTTTAAAAAATACTGTATGCTTGCTTGTTACCAATTAATATGTGGTGAAAAAAATACTTCTTTAAGTCCAATTAGGTTTTTAGGTTGTACGTGAGTGCAAAATTTGAACAATTTGCATAAAGAAACTGGCACGATGAGGACGAAAAATAGATACTTGGCTCTCCAGCATCATTTTAGAGTCTCTTTTTTTTCTCTCTAGAAAAAAAGAGAAAACTATGATACTTTTGTCCCATGTCCTAAGTAGCTCTTTTTTTTGCTATGGATAATTTCACCATGGTGAATGGAACTGGCTCTCAAGTGTGGATGTAGGAACTTCACATTATCCTTCATTAGCTTAATACTGTAACTAACTGTACACCGCGGTTTCACCCAAGGTCCCGGGATAAAAAATAGCATATAACACTGATACTGTAGCATCCTATTAGTGAAGGTTTTTTTTTAATCGACTAATAGTTCTAGATATTAGCACGTTAATCAAACAAAAAACTCTTCAGCTTTATTATATTAGTACGTGAGTACGTGTAACGTGAGAGTTTAAGTGTGTAAAGGATAGGTTACTACGTTACTGGTGCCGATTCTGTTATAAATCGCACTAAACTAATTTTAGTCATATCTCATCTCTTTCTTACGAACATGATTGAAAAAGGATAGAACATATTTTAAGTTGTCAAATTAATCTTTGCCGTCTTATTTTGCGTGTATTTACGCGTGACCGCGATAGATGGCGACTAAATTTATATTGAAAACAAACATTGAACTAATTTGACAGGACTAAATTTCTTACATCCTTTTCTTATGCTCTTTGTTAGAAAGAGACATATTGACATTAAAATTAGTTTAGTTGTGAACAACAGAATCAGGGCCAGTATCTATCCTTTACACAGTTTACACGTTGGAGGAAGTATACTTAATTATAATTTGCTCGGAAGTAGAAGTTACCGACAAAAAATCTGAAAAAGTGATACCTAACACTTTTTCAGATAGGATGCGAATCTCTTCTGCGAGCCAACGGTGACCATAGATTTATTTAAATATTTTATGAGAATTTTGAATCAGCATATTTTGTAGAAGAAAAAAGCAATATAAAAAAGCCTACTCCATACAACTCATCTGCGAACGTTCACTGGAATATCCCAAGTTGCGCTAACTTCATTCAAACTCCGTTTACTATTCGCTGTTTACAAACCAAACTTTAATTCCTAACGCTACGTTCGATTTTACTTTAACATCTCACATTCGCCAAAACGTAAACACGGTTCTGCAGAAGCCTACTTCACAATTATTTAAAAATCGATTGTAATATTTGAGGCTAAGGTTGAAATTAGTTTGTAGGTGTTTCAACGGTTGGGTTGATTCAATACGGATCCAAGAAGTTTATGCAATTGTTAAGTTGTTATTATATAAGATAGTTGGGGGTTTGTCTGGCCATTCTTGTATGCATCGTTGAGTGCACCAAACGTGGTCTATTTTTGTTTGTTTGTTTGATTATTTATTAATTTAGGTAAGTTTGTTTTAGTTATATTCTTAAGATGCTAAAATAATTATTAATAAGGTCACTATTATTTAATAAAGTAATTTAACATACCGATAATACAGCCTAAAAAACTTTTATTATATTTTTTTAAAGTTATTTTTTGTTGCTCTATATTTATAATAAATATCCAATAATTATTCTCATTACAAATTATTTTAATATTTGTATCGCCAGCATAAATAAATAGCTAATCATTGGTTAATTACCACAACGTACCTATTTAAAAATTAACTTATAATGTTTCAAATAACAATCATTTATGAAAAAACTCCTACCAATTTTACGACAAATAAGCCTGTACTTACAAAAAAACAATTCCCAAACTTTTTCTTAAAACAATAGAACATATTGTGTTCTTTTGTTTTTAAGTATGTCACTCAAGCATGATGAAGACTTGGTGAAAGTGACCAAATCCTTATGGCATACTATTACACTTTTAGGTCAAGAACATAGATGTATGAGTCAAAGTGTGCACGTAAGCTGTGACATAATAATATGGATCGTAATCCTTTTACAAAGTTACGCTTACATAAAGGCTTAATAAGTTACTTAAAAAGACTTTATTGTTTTAAAGTTCTACTTTTGGATTGGATAATTACTTAATGTTTTTATTGAATTGTGTATTATTACATAAACATTGATTACACATCTTTGTATATTTATAATTTAATTGAGGTGCAGCATTATAGCTGCAAATATTATCCTACTAATGTAGATAATAAACTTGTTGAATCCCGCGGTTTTACCCGCGTTCCCGTATAAAAGCCTTTTACACTCGGGGATAATATAGTTTTTTAGTTCCGAAGATTACCTCCTACATTCAAACTTACATACAATTACAAACTTTACCTCTTTATGATTTGTATTTGTATCGAAGCGGCGACGTTTGTAACTCACGCAATAGTTGAAAAGATTTGGATGAGATTTTACATATAGACAGATTTTATCCTGGAAGAAAATAAATATTTTTTATCCCGGGAATGCATTAGTTCCCTCGGAAAAACGGGGTAAGAAGGTGGAAAAGCAAAAATAACGGATTTAAAAAATAACAGAATAAGCGGCCAGTGATAACAGGCTGTAAATAATCATAAGCTATATAAGACCTCAAAAGCTATACATAAGCTGATAATAAGAGTTAAAATGCCGCATCTGAATTACCTACATTTTATTTTCCTATATTGATGTTTTTTACAAAAAATATGTAACCAAATCACGTAACTCCGAGCAAGTGCTTGTAATAAATTGTCTTTTAGAAAAAAAATAAGTCAATTTATTGGATTTTAACAAGATACCAGAATAACTTCACTTTAGACGTCCAATGGGAGGTGATCGATTTGTTTTTTTTTTAAATAAAAACAAAAATGCCTTAAACAAATAGTTGTAATTTTTATAGAGTTCTATAAGAGTCAAATTATTTACGACCTTCGAGTGCGCCTTATAATCTTTTAATAAATTAAATATTTTTAATAATCTTTTTAGTGATTGCTAATTAAATTCAAAGAAGATAATAAACATAGTTTTTTTGCTGACAGGTCATAATATAAAATATGACACAGTTATAATAACTATAATAATAATAATGCGTTTATTTTCTGGCTACTTGTGGTCCATAGACATACATATGATACATACAGGTTTATTGGAAAAATATTAACAACATCTCTGGACTATACAGGCTGTTGTTTTGGTCGGCGACAAGCAGCCCAGGAGCGGTAGTACAAAATATATATTCCCCAAAAATGGACTTAATTCCATTAAACACTGTAAATATGTTGAGAAATACCTTATTCAATTTGAAATAAAATTACTGCAAAGTCCCGTTGAGTATTATGTCTACACTTTAGCTTATTACATGATTTTCAAAATTTTAATTTTTTAATTTTTATTATTAAAAAAAATAAAGTATTTTTTTTATATTTTTTAGCACCAGTATCATTTTTATTATCGACCCTGAGTCGCTCGTCGCTGACCAAAACAACGACCTGTATTACTAACTTGAAGTATTTATTTGATGTATAACTTCGCGCGGGTATACCAGGAGGGAGGAGGATCACAGTAATGACCTCGACATTTGTCGATACCATTAGAATTGGATATTGAAATAGCTATAGAAAAAATGTACGAAACCTTCCGTCTCCATCCATACCTCGACTATCCGACATCTTTTTTTACCACCTAGCACCGTAATAACACCGTTATAGATCATATTGGCCGCTCGCGCACGCAGTACGCGACCGCTATTCGTGTGTCTCGCTCGCACACTCTGTCGTTCCATTTACCGTGTTTACTAACCTAGACGTTTTTAAATTGTGTTCCAAAAAGAAAAAAATCTAATTCTAATTTTGAAAAATAGCTTTTATTTAATTTATAACGTAACGTGATGCTGTTTTCCCAATTATAACAGTTTGCTCGTCTGTGCTTACAACAAATAAGTTTATTTAAGCGGTGTGATTTTTATTATGTTTACACTGAAATTATGCGAATCCTGTAAGCTTGATGGAACTAAGTAAGCATTGCATATAATATGATATAATTTACATTAATTATATTACTTATGTAGAGTAACTTTGGATCTTCCCCCTTATTACATTAAAGTAAAACCCGGTTTTAAAATAGCCTCGTCTCTTTTTATTATATGACGTTAGAAAGTGACCGAATGACTGTAAAACCTGGGTTTGCTTTAAACCATGTTTTGTAATAAGGGGGATAAGGGTTGTAAGATTTGTAACATAGATAAATAAATAAATATCATGGAACATACGGTAAAAAGCATTGTGAATCGCTTATTCCGTTATCTATATTGGTACAACGCCGCTTGCGGAATTATAAACTAATGTCACGCATACACAATTTTAGTATATGCAAACGCGATAGTAAACCTGTCCTGAGAGGATAGTTAGATTATAGTCTTATTTTACTTCCGATATGACTAATCTTCCTGTATTATTCATACATAATTAAAAAAAAACATTCATAGTTTTCCATTTATGACGCACTTGATAGATATAAACACGTTCTACATTTAAATAATCATTTTTTAAATACTCCGCCCTAGTTATATTCTTGTCTATTAAAACTTATAAACAATTTGAGAATCGTTCTATATTCAAATCATTGCTTACAAAAACAATTGGACAGTTGGAAACGCGTTTTCTTCGTGTTCCATATTTTCATAACGCGTTCTGAATTTAAAATATGGTTTACAACTATATGCACAATACCTTTATTGTGTGGTCTCTTTTATTCCATTGGTCGATACTTAAAACAAACACTTGATTTAAAATTTTAATTTCCTATACATACCTGTCCTAAAAATACACAATGATTTTTAATTTCTTGGATGTATGCTTATAAATAGATCTAGATTCTTACAGAAGAATAATCTATTTTCGTTTTTTTTTCCTAACTTCTTTTGAACTTGTTTCTTTCAGATTTAATTTTCTCAAATTGTTTAAAATTTTCTGTTGCGGAAGAAGGAGTTATGTTCAATTTTTTTTTAAATAAATTACTAAAAACACATTTTTATTCTTTAATTTCTCTACTATTATGAAAATATTAAACTATTTACGTCGCTAGACTGTTTGGATAAATACACTGAATACGTTTTTAAATATTTTAAAATGTTTGTGCGAAACATATTTAAATTTAAAAATAAATTTTCTCGAAATTAGAATTTTACATGTCTTCTTATTTTGAATCTAGAACTCAGTTTTGACAGCCTTGATTACAGGTTCACAAGGTATGAGTACAGGTTGAGGACAGATTGGCAATACGTCCTCCTTTTTCCTTTGAGCATTATATCAACAAAGTACCTAATATCAAAGTGAATGACCATAATAATCATCTTATTTACATAAACTACGTACAAGTCAATGCAATAACAAGATCACACGTTCCTCAATTTTCCAGTTCAATAAATCGAAACTCAATCAAACGTCATAGATACAAGTGTGACGTCATAGACCTTACTTCAAAGCATGCACGTATTTAATTAATCAAGCGATGGTACAAGCGAAATAGAACTCTATGTGGTTGAGTTAAGAGTGATTAGGACTCTATGATAGGCATACTGTGTGAAAGTATAGCAGAGTGATTGAAGTAAAAGTAGGAAACGGTTGTGTCAATTGCTTTCGAATAACAAATTCAAATTGCGAATAAAATGTAAGTAAAATAATGTAATATCTTTTTAGTGTTTTTTTTTTATTGGCAAAGGTAGCACTTTATATAATTTCTCCCGCTCTATGGGTTGGAAATATTATTATGTGCCTGCGAGATTGAAAAATGGTACTAATTCTGTTGTTTACAACTAAAGTAATTTAGTCTCACTATGTCTCTTTCTAACAAAGAACATAAGAAAAGGATGTAAGAAATTTAGTCCAGTCAAATTAGTCCAATGCTTGTTTTTAATATAAATTTAGTCGCCATCTATCGCGGTTACGTCTAAATATCCGCGAATGAAGGCGGCAAAGACTAATTATGTTCTATCCTTTTTCAATAGTGTTTGTATGAAAGAGATGTGATGTGACTAAAATTAGTATAGTGCAATTTACAACAGAATCGGCACCAGTAACAGATATAAATTGAAACCTAGGCTTTTGTAAAAGCCGTTTGAAAATCGTATCAGTAGTTTGCGTTTTTTTTTAAATCTTGAATTGTATAAATCGTCATAAGAGTTTCGTTTTAGGGTTCCAAACCATAAAGTTAAGAAGGAACCCTTAGGCGCCGATCCCACAGAGAGAGTTCTAGAGTTCTGCGTTCCGCACTATTGTGCACACAGCAACCAGTCTACAGTTCTGCAATATTCGCTACCGATCACACGTCATACACTTTTTTTTACTTTTAAAGATGCCGCATACACATAAATATTACAAGAAAAATAGAACGATGTTTCTAACAACCACAGTATTTTCGAATCCATCAAAATTCCTTCACAAACATATTTAGTCATGCAGTCCTGTATTTTCTACATTAATGGCCTAAATTTAGCCGTCTAAAGAAGGTTGGAACCTTCTATGCGTGAGTCAGACTCTTGGCCTTATTTCTTCATAAAAACAAGGCTGACTGATTGATAGACCGAGAGATCAATGTAGTCTAAGCACAGAAACAAGTTTGCGGGATACATTTTGCTTTTTTAAGATGCCAGAAGACCTAATATTTAACAAAAATTCCTTCTCTAGAGGGGCAAAATAGGGGATGATCCACGAAAATTGGTATTCTTCTTATCCCTTCTTATCCCTTGGTAACACGCATATTTATCTATACCGCACCCTCCTCAGTACATGATCTACTGTCTACATGTTCTCCTATTTTCCATAGCAAGGGAAAACTCGTTAGTTTCACACAAGTTTTCCGTATTAGTAATATTAGAGAGTTATATCGGATAATCTCTTACAAGGTTTTTTGCTGTATCTATTTATATCATGTTTTTCTTATTAGGATATATATACCCTAGGAGATAGCATTTTACTTATTTGCTCAAGCTAGGAAATGAGCTCACAGATAAATAAAAAGTTCCTTCAAATAAAATTATCACTAAAGAGGAAACGCTGCTAGCCAGCTAGGAAACTTGCCGATTTAAAAAAAATATAATTAATAAAAATTTAAGACTCATTATAAACCAATATTACGGTAATCAAAACAATGATAGATGAGTTTATCAACCATTATATCAACGCAAAAGAAATATTATCAACACAATAGCCTTTGTCAATCAATTATCTACATTTCTCTATCTCATTCTAATAAACATTGGCTATCTCTTTCCACAGGACATAACACTTCAAGATGTATCAAGCTAGATGGCTGATGCTGGCCATAGCAGCTGCTTTAGCGCTGCAGTCGCGAGGAGAAGGTGGCATCAGACTTCCCGATCAGCCACCCAAGGAAGAAACACAAGGAAGGTCGCTGAACTTCGGCGGGGAAGACCAGGGAAGATCGGTGAGAATTTTATACAGTGCTAAAAATCATGAACGAAAGGGTTCTCCAAGGAAATGTCGTTGTTGTTAGTGTTGTTGTTGTCGGTGATGATGATGATGATGATAGTTTTTAAATGAGAACTAATAGTAGACAACCAGAAAGATTAACCATTAACGTTTTCTAAAAATGAGTACCTAGATATGAAAGAAAATATCTATCAAACGAATACTAAGCTGTAGATGCAATTATAATCGTTAATGTTAAGGACATAGAGTCAATCTGAGCAAAAATAGCAAAACCAATTCGATAAACTTTCTTTGTTGATTTTGTAGCGACATCTATCAGCCATCTATTAGTAATACGGAGATAATTCACACACTGAAAGATAAATGGCGTAGCGCCACATTATTCTACATCCTGCATCGCGCTTAAGAAGTTTTCGAACGAACATGTACAGTTGGACCGCGGTCTCCAAGCACGATGACCCAGCCTGGCGGAAGATCGTCCCTTTTAAATGGAGGTGTCATCCACCTTGCACCTCCATAATTTCATACTCTTAGATAGCAAGCACCACTATAACGTACTCGTCTAAATTAAATTTTTCTTTCAAAATATAATAATTACTTTTCCAGCCTCACGCTCAAGGTAGAGGTCTGCTAGACTGGATCGGTCTTGGTGAAGACCAAGATCCGTACATCCAGCAGTCGACGCAACAGTGCATCAATGGAGACCTTGCTGATTGTTTCAAAGCACAGGCTTTGAGGTCTTTCGACGACTTCTTTGACAAACAAGCTTACCAGTAAGTGCTTTACTCACAAGATTTTTATATACATGTCCATGAAATACCTCTTCATTGGTTGCCGAGCCGTCTACAATTTCTTGTAGTCCAGACAAAAGAAGATATACAATGATTATATGCATGTATTCCTTAATGTACGTAAGTCCTCTGGTTTTATGCCATCTGAACTTGAAACTCTGACACTAGGAGTAGGTACATTTTCGTCAGCAGCAATTAATATAATCTCATCAACTCTGGCACTATCATGACAGACATAAAGTATTTTAAAAGTACAGCCTATGTAAAACAAATTCTTCTGTATACAACTTAGAATTATTAAGACTAGCATATTAAAGGGATTCAGTATACTTACCGTATACAACCACATCGCCTCTTGCCTTTAACGAGTATGATCGTGGTCATGCGAAATTCGCCACATAATCATCTTGACTGGAACATCTCACTAACTTTGGCGTTACTTCCAGGTTATCCGACAACGCAGTTCTAGTGAAAGTTGATTCTCAAGCCAGAGCTTTGGCTCGCGAACCTGCAGAGTTGAGCTCGCAACCTCGTAGTGAAGACTCCGATTGGGATGCTCTCGTCAAGTTCGGCATGAGGAAGATTGAGAGGTAAGGAATTTGCAAGATGTTTTTTGAACGATTGTTCAACGTTATTCTACTGTCCCCATTTTCACTGAGCCACAAGACGCCGGCAACAATTTCAACCGTACCTTGTTGACATACCAAAAATATGGACACAGCGTTTGTGTTTCCTGACTCTTACAATCTCGGGACTTACAAAGAAAGATTTATTAGGTTTATTCTGTGTAAGCGTGCTCCAACTTAAGGTTATCAGGTAGCTTTGATTTGCCTTTCAGTTTTTATTGGATTGTAAAATTGAGATTTATAATTTTTTGTTTTTAGAAAATGTCATGGCATTCCTTTAAAATTAATCCTTGGTGCCTAAAGAATAATTAGGTTGAGGCAATAAAATATTTTTTAAACACCAGATATAAAAAGATCTTATTTATAAATAACTAGTCGCGCCCGCGGTTTCACCCACATACCCGAGGGATATCCTACCATACCCTACCGTAAAGTTTTCTTAAATTTTCAAATTTTCTATGCAACTTTTTTTTCCCATAAGAATATTTTCCAGAGTATTAGAAAACTTAAAAAAAAAAGATAGATGAATCGGTAAAGTCGTTTTCAAGTTATGGCGTGACCAAGGGAAGTAGGGATTCATTTTATACAGATTATATAAAATCCGAAATGCCTGCCCACAAGTACAATAGCTATAGCATATGTCTCTATGTCAACAAATTCGCGCTCAAATTCTATTAGGTTCCATATGAATTCCGATTTGTAATTCAATGAGCCAATACGGGCGGACCAGACTCTAAACATGGGCTTAGCAGTATTGGAAATTTGTCTAGACGTACATTTGGATCGAAAATAAACGTTCAAGCTACAACTAGAAACATTTCATGTATAGTATTATGAACATCGTTAAATTGCATACTCGTAACATGCATGATAGAATATTGGCTTGTATCTTGGCAAGCTAACCCAGGCTTATTGCCAAGTTGTGCTAGGTTACTGTTAAGTATCTTATCTGATTTACATTATGATCGAGGATTTACTCTACCACTATAATTCGATTTTTCTGAATTCAAATTTAAATCTTTGGAATACAAACAGAATCTCAGGTATAAATCACTTATGAAAAATGTTTTATAGAGCTCTCGAGATTGAACTCTGTTATTGGTAACTTTGGAGTGAGAATATAATGAATTGGTAAAAGTGCTCATAGCCTATTCTTTATTTGAATTATTTATATTTTATGGTTCTGAACCGTCGTCTACAAACAAACTTAGTTTTACGGTTCGAGTTTTTACAACAGTATGCATCAAACCAAAAATATATGTCTAAGGAAGTTCGAAAGTACTCGGAACCCTCGGTGCGCGAATCAGACTGAAATTCGCATTAATTTTTTTTAGTTGTATAGTGATTGTAACATCTATTGTTTGTCAAATAGGTACATTAACCCATATATGCCCAGAACTTTTTTTGAGTTGAATTTTGCCGATTTTCAACTATGTTGGTAATAAATGATTATAAATAAGGGCTATAATAGTAATTTGTGGTTTTCAGTTCGGGAAGTAGGTTTTTTTCAGTGGGTCGATAACGACCCCATGGGCACATATAGTCATACGGTAGTATGGAGTAAGGTGCATCAAAATAAAAATGTTTATACGCAAATAAATCTTTATTATTAGATTCAACAATAAAATAGGAGCTATTCAGTAATTAAATTAGACATTCAAGGAACAAAAAGCATAATATCCAGTTAAGAATGAAATGCTTCAAAGCATTTGTCATCCAAATTTTGACATTACATTTGCAGCACTTTTGAAGCGTTTTGTTTGTACACAGCGCACATATGTTTACCAACACTTACCACTTTCTTTGGTAAGTGTTTTTTTTTTATAACACTGAGGTGGCAAACAAGCATACGGCCCGCCTGATGGTAAGCGGTTACCGTAGCCTATGGACGCTTGCAACACCAGGGGTATCACTCGCGCGTTGCCGACCCTGAAGAAATCTCTTAACACCCTTTTTGAAGAACCCCATGCTGTACTCCATTGAGAAAACCACGGCGGGGAGCTCAGAGAGAGTACAGTTCGTGGAGGCGTAGGTGACCACTCGTTTTTTTTGGGGCTGTAAGTCGCGCTTTACCCTTTTGCATTGTTTGAATCTGATATTCGAGACGTTGCGCTGTCTTGTTCGACTTGAAGATGGGCCAGCAGGCTTATTGAGGGCCTGGTAGACTGTACTATCGAAGAAGAATGTCCATCACGTTCAGCGGTTTTCGTTTGTGCTTCAATATTCTACCAGTTGACTGTACAACAGGATGATTACGTCGTGCGTGACCGGCAGAACTGGAGCCGGATGCCGTAGAAATTGGTTCAGAGATTCGTAAATTAGGAACGACTTCTTAGACGGAATATTCATCCATGGCTGTGTCGTTATTTATATCTTCTTCGCAGTGCATTCTTTGCATCGCTACTACTACTAGTAGTACTGTGGTAGTAGTAGTACCTACCTACTTGTAATAGATGTCGGTTCAACCAATTTATATTGTCACAATCTTCCACACCTGCGTCACCCTTTGATAATATGGTACCACCACAAGACGGATCTATGTGTGCATCGACACCCAGGATATCTTCCTTGTCATCAATTGCCTCCAGGGCGTAAGCTATTTCATTAGTAGACAGTAAAACCCGGGGCCTAAAATAAAATAAAATAGAACGTAAAGCATGATATATGCCCACAGGGTCGTTATCGACCCACAATAATTCAATTGATTGCAAATCAAAAAATATAAAATATATACCAATAAAAGTATTTTTATCTCTAAAATACATATTTCGTTTACTATAAAAATAATATTTTTCATAAAATTAACAAAATACAAAAAAAATAATTACATTTATGTGCACTCGGTCGCAATTTTTTTTCAAATATATAAAAGTATGAACTTGCAATCCTAGTTGTTAATTTAATTATTATAGATTATCTATAAACCTATACTGTGGTTCAAAATAGTTCTTCAGACTATCAAAATATGGTACTATAATCTAAATTAATGCAACAGCTCGCGGTCAGTATGCATTAGAAGTCATGAAGGAATTTTTGGTCGTTATCGACCCCGTGGGCATATATGGGTTAATAAGCTCACGGTCTACAAATTATGGATTATCTCTTCTCTCCCAGTTACATACCAAGAATTCGTTGGAGTTGATAATACAAAATTACTAAACGACTTAGTAGTTAGTAATTAAAATTCTTTGACTTTGTCGTCGATAACCCGTTAATTTCAACAGTTGTGTGTGATTAATTTAATTTCAAAAGATTTACACGAATATAATATCCAAACATCTAAGCCATATTATGAAGTATAAATGCGAAAGTAGCTTTGTATGTCTGTTATCTTTTCAAACCTAAACACCGTGATGAAATTCGACACTCAGATAGCCTATAAGATGAAGATGGAAATAGG
Source organism: Polyploca ridens (assembly GCA_951394255.1). Taxonomy (NCBI): domain Eukaryota; kingdom Metazoa; phylum Arthropoda; class Insecta; order Lepidoptera; family Drepanidae; genus Polyploca; species Polyploca ridens. The sequence goes on along the minus strand of OX596266.1, from coordinate 3,567,476 downwards.
CTTCTTTTTATAAATCCCGAAAATACGGGTAATAGTTATAATCAAAGAATCCATACCATAGGCATAGGCTATCTACGTGAATTTTTTTTCGCAATTGCTTCAAATGTTTAGGCGTGAATAGGTAACAGGCAGCCAGACAAAATTACTACTTTAAATAGTACCTACTTACGGATAAAAAAATCAAATCGACAATCACACAAAACAGATTAATACAATGTACCAAGAATAGGAACAGAAAGCTAGTAAAATAAACCCCATCTAAATCCATAAAAAATAGCTTACAAAAATGTACAACAAAATCTCATCATTTTCCAGGTTCCTAAGGTCAACAGCTTTAGAGATGCAGTTAGATGATGAAGTGACATCGAGGGGTATCATCGCTCCGAGGTTCATTGATGAGATAGCTGATGAAGTCGACATCATTGAGGATAAGAAGGCATCACCATTCCGTGAGTTTAAATATCGACTGGATTAGAAAAGATAAACTATATCTAGAACAGTATTCACAGTAGAACACTATATTCTTGATGCAAAATGGCGAGAGGTCGACGAGACTTTAAAAAATCTGTTATTTTTGCTAAATTACTTGAAGTCAATGGAAACTTTCTCAAATAATAAAATACATGAATGTCTCCTTTTATAACCTGTTACGCTTTTCCGGATTTTTGAATTTTTATCTTCATTTTCTTCATCAAACTCAACTAGATTTCATCCTCCAGGTCGCCATAAGTTGAAGAAACTCATCATTCCCATGCTGTTGATCCTCAAGCTGTTCAAGTTGAAGTTGCTTCTCTTCCTGCCCCTCATCTTGGGTCTCGCCAGCTTCAAGAAATTCCTCGGATTCATGGCGCTTATCGTTCCAGGTAAATCCTTCTTTTTAATGACATGTATATTGTACCCAAATATGGGAATAATAATGAAACCTAAAGTGCACAATCAAGTTTTAATGTTTTGAGCAGATTTAAACTTGAAATTTTGCGGGTTACTCGTAGTCAATATAATAAGGAAGGAAATATTATTCAAAATTAAATGTCTAATGTAAAAAAATATAATATCGATAATAAGGTTGATATCGATTGAGCAGAATTAGATACTAAAATGTTTGCAGGTTACTTGTAGGCGTAGGTAAAAAAAAATGCTATGATTTAAAAATATCTATTTCTAATGGAGTAAAATATGGTGAAACCGTGTAAACCTATATAGAATGAAATTATTTTATCGGTATTTCGATGATCCCACCGAAGCTCGTCCAATGAAATGTATACAGATATGAAGTAGCGAAGAAGACACTAAAAGCACAGATATCAAATTAAATCAACTAGTTTAATGATCTGATGTTTCGTAATAATAACATAATTGACTATGCCATGCGTGTATTCGGTAATTTTAGGGAAAAATTGAGAACTATTGTAGATCTATGATAATAATTAATATTCCTATGTTAAAGCGTTACTGAAATAAAATAAACTTATTAGAGTAGACATTGTAACAATTGAAATTCGATCTTGGTATTATGATATAAAGTTTATTTGCGACTAATACGATCCATTCTTGATACTTGACTCAAGTTTTGATTCTCATAACTAAATCCAATAACAGTTGTATAATTTAGCACATCTGTTTTCCAAAGCTTAGTTTGGGGCCAGTGAAGATTGTCCCAGAACATTATATATTTATTTATTGCTATTATTACAGGAGTCATTGGCTACTTCAAGTTCTGCAAGCCCAACATTTCGTCTCCATTCTCATCGAACCATTACTCCGGGCCGCAGTATACTCCAGCTGGCATCGGTCTCACAGGACCTTACAGGGAAACTCATGCGCCATCGCATTATGGACATTATGACAGCTATCCAGTGAGTATATTTTAAGTTGATAAAGTTTTATACGTACTACTTCTATATGTACTCTGTTCCACAAAATAAAAAAGTGTCAGATTATACAAAAACTTGTTGTGATAGATGACGTCATAGATGATTTACTAGCAAAAGTTAGTTTTAAACTACAGGTAGAGAGAATTTCAGAAATAGATCCATTTGTAGCTAAAGTTTAACTATATATAATTTAAATACAAGCATAGTAAATCTAGAATTAACAGTTACAGATCAATTTATCAACAGTAAATCTAATATTACTACGCGATATAATCTCTGGTCCGATTTGGAATATATAAATAGGCCAATCATCGGAGAAACTACGAGGCACAATAAGTCGATCTTATAAGCCGATGTAATACTTCTTCAACAAAACTTACAATCTAACTAACAAAATGATCAAACTGCTAAGTTTTAAGCGACTCTTACTGCCAAGTCACGAACAACTTGATTCTAATTGATAAACTTTAAATGATACATGTATGTCTGTCTCCTCTGAGTAGGAAACCATGAAACTTTTTGATCTAACTATTACAGCTAACGAGCGGTGTTTTAGAGCCTATTCCAATTAGAAATGTATAGGTAAAAGTGGCGTTCTGGGCCCCGATTCTCGCGTCTTCGACATAATGTCGCATAGATATTTACCAAAAAAAAACATGGCGGATATTTTAAAAATTCTATACATTTTGACAGAAGACCGCCATGATTTTCGCCAAATGTCTAATAGACATCGATGTGGAAAGTACGAGAATTGGGGCCATAACCCTGAATGTATATTATTGAATTCAGTTTTGCTGCTATCTCTTTTATGAAACTTTATAGAAATTAGAACAGCACCTCTCAAGGGAACCAACCACCCATGCAAAATCTTTGTAACACAAACGTGAACTCTTTATCTATTCAACTTAGCCTGAACAGTATCGTTTTTGTATCAAATTTGGTATGTCAGAATGAACAAAAAAGAAATTAGGTATTTACTAAAGCATACTCACAGCTTAAAATAAAAAAGACGTATTGAGTGCAAATAACAAAGCGGTGCGTAGGTAAGTACAAAGACTTGGCATCAGCATTTGCCTCGTAAAGGCAAATACCTAGCGCTGGTTTTCAGTGAAGCTCATAATCCTCATTTTGAGAGAGGTAGAGCATAGCGTAATATTCGCTCAAAGAGCAGCTCGACTGGGGAAGTACCTCCACCTTACAGAATACCGCAGACAAATAACTTTATGTTCTGTAAAGTTGTGTTCCTGCGCGTGAGTAAGGTCGCCAGGGCTCATAGGGGAGGGGGAAAAGGTCGGTAACGCGTGAGCGATGCTTCGTGAGTTGAAAGCGTCTATATGGCTACGGTAACCGCTTCCCATCAGGCGGGCCGTATGCTTGTTTACTGACTTATTATCATGACTAGTGTAAATTGGTAGACTAAAAATGCCTTCGAATTATTCCACAAACATTCATCTATCCGCGCAAAAAAATCCTCGTCGAAAAATTTTGAGTTATAAACTTTTTGTATTTTGTTCGAGTCAACTAATTCTTTTTATTTCCTCCTCAGGGTGGCTACAAGCAAAATGGATACAGTTCCAGCTCTGGTGGTGTTTCCTTCAGGGAACATGAATCCAGCCCTCAAGACCTCGCGTATCAGGGTTGGGAGTACAGGAATAAGCAAGGAGGTGAAGATATAAAAGCTGGTGAAGTTTAAGACTGAAACATAGTTTTTAGTGTCTAATTTATTATTTTTGCGTGTTGTTTGTACAGTGCTACTGATTTTGTGTTATGTGGAAACAGGCCTCAAAGACTTATGCTTTTGACAATAGACTTCTGTCAAAATATATACATAGATATCCGCCATTTTTTTCGACTAATGTCGAACGCGGAATTGAAGTCAAAGACGCCAGAATCGATCCCTTGATTCTTCGTTTTATTGATAATTTTTATTTAACTCTTGATTATCTTTTGTTTAGTATTTTTATTGTTTTTTCATTAATTGGTGGAGAATAAGTGACATGAATCACTGACTTATTTTCATTATATTATTGTAGATAGCATCTATCTTCGTTTTTGTCATTAATGACATTTTATATTTAAGTTATCTTTTTATTTACAATTGTACAGCTTTTAATTTGAATTTAAGTATTAAACTAAGTCATAATCAATTAATGTTATAATTTATAAATGACTTGTTACATTGTTAATAGTTTAAACTTATAAATTATTTTGTACATTTAAATAAATATTATTTTTAAACTTTTTTCAAATTCAAATTCAAATTCAAATTCAAATTCAAATTCATTTATTTGCTTAAAATGTGGGTTATTAAGATGTCATTAATTATACAATATTTAGTTCCAACACATTACCGTTTCCGGCATGCAAAAGAAAGGCACATAATACATTCATATTCATAGAAAACATTAATCCTCTTAAATAGGTGGAATGTCAGATTCTATGTCAAGATAAATAAATTAATTGAATTATTGAATACTAGACTATTAAATTATTAAAATCATTATTTAATTTGGTACTATAATTATTATACGAATCATAAAAACTTGCACACCACATTACATATTAATCTTCTGATTTAAATATTCCTGTATAGAATAGAAACATTTCATGATAAGCCATTTTTTGAGAGTTATTTTAAACCTGCGCCAAGGTAGTATTTTTATTGCATCTGGTAAATTATTGTAGATTTTAACTGACATACAATAACAGTTTCTGGAATATAATTTAGTTTTAGATTTGGGTAATACTAGTTTATTTGGAAATCTAGTGCTAAATGAACATATATCCTTTTGACATTGAAACATATTTGGATTCATTTTAACAAAAACACAGATTTCATATAAATAGAGAGATGGTACTGTAAGTAAATTTAGTTCTATGAATAAAGGTTTGCAGGTTGTCCACGAATTTACATTACATATTGCTCTTACGCATTGTTTCTGAGCTATAAAAACTCTATTAATTCTTACCGAATTACCCCACAACATAATGCCATATCTCAAGTTTGAAGCTACATAACCATGATATGCTTTTAGAGCAGTTTGTTTGCTACTTAGTCTAGTCAATCGCCATAGGGCATACGCAAATCTATTGATTCTGTTGCACACTTTGTCTATGTGTGGTTTCCATGTGCACTTATCATCAATTTCTATACCTAAGAAGGTAGTTTCATTTACCTCAGTTAGAGCTTCACTGTTAAATGTTAAATTCAAATTATTCTTTTTTCCACCCTTATTTAAAAATTGAATAAATTTAGTTTTGGTTAAGTTTACCATGAGATTATTAGCCTTCAGCCAATCAATAATATTTTTAATGGTTATATTTAGGCGATCGGTATAGTTTTCAATTCTATCGTCAGGGACCACTATAGAAATATCATCAGCATATATTGTACAATGATACTTTGTCACCTGAGGAAGGTCATTAATATAAATTAAAAAGAGCAGTGGTCCTAAGATACTGCCTTGAGGTACGCCTACTTTATTGTGTTTCAGATCGGATTGAAAGGTGGCTTCTTCCATGTTAGCATCTATATTAGTGATTTCAACAAATTGCATTCTTTCACCTAAATAACTGCTTAACCAATCATTTGTGCAGCCACGTATACCATATAATTCACACTTGCGCAACAGATACTTGTGTGAAACAAAATCGAAGGCCTTGCTCATATCGAAGAAGATGGTTGTAGTTCTTACTTTATTATCCATATTTTGTATTATCTTGTCAATGAGAGAGGAGACTGCATGTATAGTAGATTTTCCCTTTTGAAAGCCATATTGTTCAGAATTTAAAATATTAAACTTTTCAATAAAAGAGCAAATTCTCTTATGCATTGCCTTTTCGATTACTTTCGATAAGACTGGTATCAATGCTATAGGTCTGTAGTTACTAAGACATTCCTTATCACCTTTTTTGTAGATAGGTTTTATGATCGTTTTTTTTAGTTTATCTGGAAATACACCCTGGGTAAAAGATAAGTTTATAACATATGACAGTACTGGTGATATATTATTCGCACACAATTTCAATATTTTTGTAGGTATATTATCATATCCTACTGATGGTGTATTATTTAAAGATTTTATAATTTTATTAACTTCGTCACTATCTACAGGCACTAAAAACATACAATCATTATTTGCTTCAATAAATGTGTGAATATTATTATTAATTTGATTGGGTTCGTTATTATTTGTTACATTTGTGTAATAATCATTGAATGTCTTGGCAATTTCATGAGGTCTATTAATAATTTTATTAGAATATTTTATTTTATTTATATGTTTTACATGATTCCTAGGATTAATGTCATTGTTAATTACTTTCCACGAGGCTTTGCATATATTTTCTGCTTTGTTTATATATGTGTCATTATGAAGTTTTTGTGCCGTTAATATACACTTTTTAAATAATCTATTATAATTCTGATATTTTATTTTACTAGCAAAGGTGCCAGTTCTATAATAATTAAATCGTAGCCTGCGCTTCTTTTCGGATGCGATTCTGATACCATTCGAGATCCATACGGGTTTTTTAGGTTTATTGCTCAGTTTTATTCTTTCTAGAGGAAAGCATAATTCAAAAAATAGTGTTAGAGTTTCATGAAATTCATTAAAAGCTTTATTCGTATCTACTTCAGAATATACATTGGTCCAAGTCAGTTCATCCAGACAATTGATAAACTTGGCGGAGTTTTCAGGGCTAAAATTTCTTTTATTTATATAGACAAACTGTGGTGGTATGAGCTTATTTCCAATAGGTGTTGTCAAAAGCTGACCTGTCTCATGATCAGATAGACCAAGAGGGAGGACTTCTCCCCTGGCTTCAGGAATGTTACTTAGGATTTGATCCAGACATGAGTTTAATCTAGTAGGTACTTTAATGTGTATATTGAAATTGTAGTTCTGTACTATTCTTGTGAATTCTATAGTTGTATTGGAGCTTTTAAGCAAATCGATATTGAAATCACCAACGATTATTATCCTTTTTTTTGTCTTGGATCTAAGTTTAGTCAGTAGGTTTTCTAATTTATTTAGGAATATTGTAGGATTGCAGTTTGGTATTCTATATATACAAATAATTAGGCACATATATTGAGGGATTTCTATTCCACATGCTTCGAAAAAAAAATCCGAAGTCAAATCTTTCAGAAGCTGTATTTTTTTATACTCTATGTAGTCCCTACAAAGTATGCATACTCCACCGCGCCTTTGATTTCTTCTAGAAAAGGAATCTGCCAAACAAAATCCATTAAGTTTTAGGTTAGATTCTTCCCCGCATTTAATAAACGTTTCGCATAGGCATATAACGTCTATGTATGTATTGGATGAATAAAGATTACTTATTGTTATATCTAGTACCTCTTTTTTACTTAATACGCCAGCAATATTTTGATGTAATACTTTTAAAGTTACTTCTTTCTTATCCACGAAAAAGATTAGTGTTCATGACCTCTGAATTAATAATTTTTGTTGTATCCGAAACTGCTGTGAATTTTTTGGGGAAGTAGTCAAGAATCGTCTTTTTTACAGGTGTATTTATATTATGTTTTTCGCAAGGTATTATGGCTTTTGTTGTTTTCCGGGTAAAGTAGAATGGTATTGTACCTTTTTTTGTTGAGTCATAGCATGTTTGTTTGGGTTGATTATGAGCCTTCTTAACTTTAATACTACTCTGCAAACGTTTATTCAGTTCGCAATAGTTATTCACGTACATACGATCATAGTCTAGGCAATCTATACAGAAGTTTATCGTTTTACACATCTCAGGAAGTGAGTTTTGTTCCAATTTTACAAAGTGGCAGTCATTGAAATTTTTGCACAATAATTGAATCTTACTATTTAACATATATTCATTCAGGTAATTATTTTTTAAAACACTTAGTACTATAACAGTTTTACCGTTGAGTATTTTTAAGGTGTTTGACAATTCCAAAATAACTATCATGGGGTTAGAGTCATGCTCTCCCACAGAAATGATAACTTTGTCTTTCGAGTCGTATCTTATATTTATACAGTCCTTTAGAATGTGTTCAGACAATGCAAATGGTTTAGTTGAAGACGTAACGCAATATTTTTCGTAATTAGATTTGTCTCTAGTATGTAGTAAGGCAGAAGCCAGGCCGACACATTGATGAGTACCAAATAACCATATTTTCTTATTGGTATTGTTGTGTTTATTGGGTTCTATGGTTCTTAACATTTCCTGTTTTGGTTCTGTTGGCAAGTTGGAAGATATTTCTTTCAGTAAGAAGTTTTCTGTAACTTCTTGTGATGACTGAATAGGTTCGTCAAATAATGAAATGTTTAATTCATTGGTTTTTGATCCGGACGTTGATGGATGTGGTTTAAGTGGTTTCCTTTTTTTTGTCGTTGATGAACAAATTTGCATCAATTGATTTATTTTAGAGTCTTTTTCGACTAATTTGCTTTCAAGAGCATTATTCTCTAAAATTAGTTTATCAATTTCTGTATGTGCGCTTTCTAGTTTTAATTTTAATTCTGAATTTGCTTGTTTTAATTCCTCTATATCATCGTCATCTCGGGTGGAAAGATCCGGTAAACTTCTTCTTAAAAAAGAGTTATTGGACAATAGTGACGTTTCCAAATCAAATGAGGTAGCTCCTTTTAAATTTTCGTGTAAAATGGATTTTGCGTTGCCCATAGTGACGTCTATTTGGGTCTGTTTATTAATTGATTTTACATGTTCTAGGTGGTCGTAAGGGACATTTTTGTCCGTGTTGCTTTTTGGTGTAGTCGTAATACTATTATCGTTTAGCTGGGTCTTACCCTTTTGGTTAGAACAATCGTTTGTTTTTTTTAATCTACAGGTTCTAATCGTCGTTGTTCTGTTACTTCCTTGTCTGGTCGTTCTCTTTACTGTATCGGATGTAGACATTTTTATTCTGTTAATTTTATAACTTGCGTTTTATATAGTTGTATTGGATATTCAAAAAGACGTAATGTAGAAATATCAAACCTTTTTTCCGAATACTTGGAACCGAAGCGGGATTTGAACCAAGGACCGGGGCGGTCGTCGCTGTGTCGTTCCGCAGCTTACGCCACTAAGCCAAGCGGTGCTTCGCAAAAAATCGTGTCTAATGGTACCCTTAACGGTTGTTTATAAGGGTTGCCGGTGGTGGTGGTAAGACGAGTCCAAAGTTCACTTTTTGATATAATAGATATTTCATTGAATGTACCGACAAAATTATGATTTGTTTTTAATATTAAACACATTTGGCACTTAAATTTATTCACAATTTTTGCACAGTTTTGTTAGAAATTTCCCGGGTAATAGTTTAGCATAAATTGAGCGTGGAAATAATAACTTTTTACACTGATTAGGATTTAAAATCACGGAGATATTTATCAACACGTCTATAGTACACACTCGGTTCGGGCCTCGTATCTTTTAAAATTTGTTGTTTTCTTTTTATTTAACTGTTGCATTTAGATCTGCTAACGCAAGTATAGTTCGCATTTTTGGATCTCACGGGTAAAAATTGCCAGATTGCAATAAGAAAAAGAACGAAATGGTCTCGGTATATAACCATTTTATTTTAAAAAGTTACTGCTTATAAAATGTCATGGCGTCATGAATTTTTTTTATTTTATGGTTGACATAAAATATTTGATTTGACCAAGATTCAGGACTTAACGTAAAAAAAAATGTTTGAAGTACCTGCTAACATTACTAAATTCTACATATTTAGTCCATCAGAAAATAAGGAAGCTCTGGCAGCCCTGGGATCTTGTAATATTTTGGGTAACAGGAAACAAAACAATATGGCAGGTGTAACACAAATAAAAGGCCATAGAGATCCAAAGCTCGCCGATATGCTCTTACATTATCGTGAAAACTCATCGAGGCACTGGATACTGGAATTAGCTTGACCATCCAAAGAAACGCTGCCAGCTAGCTGCGAACTTTTCTGAGTATTTTGATTTCAAAATAAAACTAATATAAGTGTATAGATATCTATTCTGTTACAACATTTATATCTCAAATGATTTTTATTTCATTTTATTACGTTACATAGGCAAGTCTAACTACTAATTAACTTACTCTAGTCTAATTACCTAATCAATTACATGTATTCTACCAATACTTCTTAATATGAGCGTTGACAATATTGTAATCGTTATCTTTATTATTATCCAGAAATTTAACCTCGTCTAAATCTTCTAGAATGAAAACGTCTTTCCTTTCATCACTCCTTTCATCACTCCTTTTATTTCTTCTATACATATCTTTTCTAGCTTGTAGTTTTGAGAAAGGCATTGGATACCTTGAATTCTTCGCATTCCATTTTCTAGGTTTTCTCCTTTGGTTAGATTGTGTGGTTGCGGAATCATCTTTCCATTGAGCCATGTCTTCTTGTGCGTAGATATTGTCCTGCTCCACTTGCGGAGGCTGTGTCGGCTGCCTTATCACCTGGTCCACGTACATCTTCCTTAATTTTATTCTGTTCTTCTTTATAATCTTCTGTATTGTCCTTTTTGGTGTTTTTTTCATATACTTTCTCTTATTCTTGTGTTCTTCATTAAATTCGTTGATCACAGGCATGAGAAGCATATTTTCGTCCTTGTCTATGTATGTTCTATTGATCTGCTGTAATAATAATATTAATATTATAATTATTTACTTCAAGATAGAGTAACTAGCATGAAAAATATTATCTTCTATCGTCCATCTACATAATAAGATTCTACCACTGTATGAGTTTCTTGCCGGAGTCTTCTCAGTTCAAGTTGTATTTTCATAAGTGCCTTATCAGGGCCTAAATTGAATAAATGCTTTTTGAATTGTAATTTGAATTATGTATGAGAGACAACCCATAGCCTGACCCAGAGATAAATTTTGGAGGAAATATTCCTTAAGCGTCCACCCTAAGGGTGCACTTGGAATAGAATTCCTGAAATTCAATCCCAAAGGGTAACGCGGGTAAACCAGTGGGACAGAAAGCTACTCCTTTAATAAGATAATAACTCCACTTTACATTTTAATTAACGGTCCTGAACCAAAAATTCATATTTCATGTAAATTGTCGTTTTAATTTAGCTGATTATTAATTAAATCCTCAATCCCTTTTCGAGACAGTGAGTTATTGACCAAATATTAATAAAAGGTTTTAAGTTTTTGAAGATTCCAGACAATAGATAGATAAAGAAAGATACACAAGTTTCTGCAAAGTTTCTCAAACACGCCGGAACAGGTTTGGGCCAGTTTCGCCAAAAACGAATATCAAATAGAATATCAAAAAAACGTTAGATTTTTATAGGAATATTTAGAAATACAGAAGCTAGTAAAATAACAATACCGGAGATAATTTGGGGCTCATGTATCCGTTGAATTTGCTGTCATTTTCTTGCATGTATTTTGTCTCCTGCGAATATTAAGAATATTTTTAGTTTCCAATGTTTCAAATTCACATAGGTTCATTATTTTCCGACGATGTGAATAACGCTCTTTCAGATGTGGTTGATATTTACTGAGTTATTGTTGTCCATGTATCCCCTAAAACTAGTACCCCCTTACTCATAAAACGTTATTTAACTTAAAAGCTGATTAAGTGGTCACCTAAATAACGTCAAATTGTTTGACAATCACAGCAAGGTGACGTTATTTATTTGACCATTTATTCAGTAGATTTAGTTAAATAGCGTTTATGAGTAAGGCCGTTAGATTACAAGTAATTCTATAAATGACATTTAAGACATGGATATATACAAGCGTTTTATGAAAACCATTAAACAACTCCAAAATTTACCTGTTCAGAACCCGTTGCAAAACAACTTAATATAAAAAACGAGATTAACAGAAGTAACATTATACTCTAAGCGCATTTGACAAATGAGCAGCAAATTGCTTAAACAGAACTTTTATGAACTATGGAAATGGTTTATAGGTTTTTCAATCCAAAACACTATTGTTCTAAGGGAACTACTGCAATGTTTGAAAAAAAAATATGACGAAAAAACCGATATGACTGTTACTTACATCCAATTGGATTGAGTTAACGTTTGTACGTAAAGCCGGGGTTATATTTCGAGTGGTGTTGTTATAAGCGTTATCGGAGCGAGTTGTATATAAAGTCATCGAGGCCTTAGGCAAACGGGATGCGGCGAGAAGAGGGCTGTTTACACCGACTCAGCTTGGCCCTTCATAGACATGATTATAAACTTATATTGTTGTGCATACTCAAAGATATTCAGGGTGAATGCATGGTTGACCAAATCCTAAGTACAGAAAATAGCAGAAAATGCTCAAAGGAATCTCGGCCCCGATTTTGATAAAAACTAAAACTGTTTACTCTGATTTTCAAAAAATATTTTTTCATAACCTGTATTACTGCATGCATTTACAACAGCAGCTCCAACTTATACCCTGTTTTAATGTTTCATATGATAGGTACAACTTTTATTTACATAATACAATCTATACATAGAAATTTTCCTCAAGCCAGCCGCTGCTACCGATTTACGGCAATGCTCCCAGCAGGCTGATAGCGTTTTCTCTTTATATAGCCAAGCTGATGCATTAGCATAAAAAGCTCCCAGCCCGCTGATCTCCGGAGCCTTCGATAATTTGATGACGGGTTAACTTTTGTCATATTTTAATTCTTAACGTGCACCGATTCAGTATTTCGTTTATTTATCTTAATAAACGCTCTCGCTCTCTCTCCGCTAAACATGGGACAGCAGCCTAAAATAAAATATACACAAAATAGTACCAAATCATTTGCCTTCTCATACACTAAGCCAAATAGCACCAAAATTATTTAATTATATAAATTGTACCTATCATCTTGTAAAAGTTTAAATTAACTTTGAATATTTACGTTTCAATTACTTTTAATATAGTTTATATAAAAAAGAAGCAACCTTAGAAATTAATTTATAATAATTATATGAATATTCATTGGAAAATTTAAAACTAAAAAATATTTTATAACGAACATAAAACAGAAGATTTTCAATTGAAAATGAGATAGTAATTGTGAAAAGGATGTCTCTCAGTTATTTGGCGATACTAAAATGTTTTACGAGGTAAGATTTTAAATCTATATCAATAATATTTAATTATTAATAACATATAGCGGAAGTATTTTGTTTGTTTGTTTAAATGGGCTAATCTCTGGAACTACCAGTCGGATTCGAAAAATTCTTTCACTAATAGCTACATTATCCCCGAATAATATACATTAATATACGCGGGAACGCGGGTAAAACCGCGCGGTATAGCTAGTACATAATAAAGCTCAAGAGTTTTCTGTTTATTTAAACGCACTAATCTCTGGAACCACCAGTCGGGTTTTTACGACGAAGTCGGTAAACAAGCGTAGCGCCCACTTGATGGTAAGCGGTTACCGTAGCCATATGGACGCTTGCAACACACGCGGCAGCACTCACGCGTTACCGACCCTTCCCCCCTCCCCAATAAGCTCTGGCGACCTTACTCACGCGCAGGAACACAACATAAAGTTATTTGGCTGCGGTATTCTGTGGAAGGATTTCCCCGGTTGAGCAGCTCTTTGAGCGATAAACGCTCAATTCTACTTCTCTTAAAATCCTTCCACTAATAGAAAGCTTCATGAGCCCCGAGTGCTATAGGCCATTTTGTATCCCGGAAACGCGGGTGAAACCGCGGGGAACAGCTAGTAATTATTCTTCTTCTGTATTTAAGAGCTGTGCTCTTGTTGGTGTAGCTTCTTCCATTCCGCTCTATCATTAGCAACATTTTGCACCTCCTTACACGACGTCTATTTTTGCCTTTACTTGATCTATGTAACTTATTCTTGGTCTTCCTCTTCCTCGCTTTCCCTCTATCTTTCCTTCTACTATGTTTTTGATGAATTCATCGTGTCGTATAAGATGGCCAAACATCTTTCCCCTCCTATTCTCTATCTAGTAATTATTATAATGGTAAATAAAATAGAAAGCAAATTCAATTATAACAAATCAAATTAAAACAAAACTCAAATATTATTTATTTATGAATGTTGCACTTGAATCAAATCTGAGAAGACTCCGAAAGAAGAGAAAAAAAAAGTATCTTCGCAATGCATACGGGCAAGTTAGCCTGATTGGTTAAGATTCCACCTATCACGCTGCAGCTTTTGGGTTCGATTCCCACCCAGGACATGCCTTCGAATGCATGAATATGTCTGTATGTCCTAAATCTGGGTGTAACTATATGAATTTAGAAACAGGAAAATTGTTATATCAGTTATCAGGTATCATAGTACAAGCTCTGTTTAGTTTGGGATTTAGTTTATTTTTAATGTTTTTCTTTTCGTTGGTATTTCTAATGTCCGTAAACGACTATAGACTCTTACCATCAGTCGGCCTGCTTTCAGTATTCTGATATAACACTATTTTTTACAGATTCCCGTTCTGATTCTATTGACAATAATATCTGATATAAAATGCTCGATCGTCTTAGACTCCATAGGCCAGAAAGGCCTACATGTATCTAATTATTGTCCGAAAATGACTTACTGCCCGGAAGGGGCCCATGTTATGTGCATGTATCATGACCCTGTAAGTAAATTTTGTATCTGTTATTATTTTCTATTTACCACATTCTTCTTTGTACGACTAAGGTGGCCATCGAGGGAAAATCCCTTTAGAGTAGTAATACTGAGTAATCCGATTCCGATAGTCAGTGATTTTGCACTGATTTTTAACAGTAAAGATAAAGATAAAAGATAAAGATCATTTATTTGCCAGAAACATGGTTAGTAAACAGATGTTAAATTATTAATATTATATAAGGACCTTCATGTTTTAAGAATTCATTCATTTCATGTGTTAATTTTGGTAAGGACCAATCACTGCATCGTGTGTTCAGAGTGTGTCCGTGATTTAGCCAATCACAGTAAATTGTGGGTGGTGGGAGATTGGCGGGGTTTCAAGCAAAATGAACTAGGGACAAAGACGTGTTCTTTTTTTTACTGCTTGCCGCATAAATAAGCTCAGAGTCACTCAGCGAGCTATGGAACGAGCTATGCTCGGAATTTCTCTACGTGACAGGGTCCGCAATGAGGACATTCGTAAGAAAACGAAAACGACGGACATAGCTCGTACAGTTAGTAAGCTGAAGTGGCAATGGGCGGGCCATATCGCTCGTAGAGCCGATACCCGCTGAGGAAGAAAGGTTCTCGAGTGGCGACCACGTACTGTAGTAGAATACGGCTCAAGCAACGGTTGAGATCCGTTTGACGTACCAGAATACACCTCAACGATTTTTCAATCGAACTTTTTTTTTTTTTTTTTTTTTATTCTGTTTTTATTTAGGGACTTTTGTCAATTTTGACCATGCCAGTCCCATCATACCCTAATCTAATAATTAACATTCACAATCAAGTACTTATATTTAACTTATTTATAATCATGAGCAAATTTGTACAACTTCTTAGCCGCGCCACTTGTTGGCTTGGCCAAGATGTCATTCAAAGCACCAATATTAGCTGTATTTAAATTTAGCTCAGTAAAAAGCCTTTCTCTCTCAACTTTGTTGCGGACACATTCCATCAACAAGTGCTGTACATCCTCGATAATACCACAAACCTCGCATAGCGGTGAATTACTTTTTTTCATGAGATAAGCAAACTTATTGAGCGGAATGTGTCCGGAACGCACTCTAAAAGCAGTCACTGCATGCGATCTGCTTAGTCCCACATCAGCAAACCACGGAATTCGTGGAGGCTCGCTCTGAAAGGTTCTATACCAAATTCCTTTTTCCCTTGAATTTACATCAAAATATTCTTTCCAGTTTAAATAGCATTTTTTTTTAAAGTTAGTTATTATTTCTGTATAGTTTGGCGTTATATAAACTTCTGAACCCACCGTTATTGATAATTTAGCTAATTGATCAGCCTCCTCATTACCGGCTATGCCGATGTGGGACGGTATCCACTGAAGCTTAACTATGGTGTCATTATCAGCATACTCCTCAATTTTGCGCAATATTGCATAAGCTATCGATACACCTCGTTTTCCAGAGGCGCATCGAGCTATATGCTGGAGGGCACTCTTGCTATCCGAAAATATGACAAGATGTCTACAACCCAAGGATTTTGCGTAGGTCAAAGCTTCAGAAATAGCAAACAATTCTACAGACATAATTGATAGTCGAGAAATAATTTTATGACATTCACCAAATTTATTGTGTGGATCATAATAAGCAGCTCCCATGCCTGCAGTGCTTGCAGATCCATCAGTATATATACTGTACCATCCATTGTATTTAGTAATTAACTCTTCTATTACACATGTTTTTAATGAATGAGTATTGTAATATGTCTTTGCATTCTGAACACTATCTAAATTAACATTTATAACTTGGTTGAATTTAATATTTGTGACCCAAGTATCCAGCCTAAAAATGTCCAATACCTCTGCAGAGTAGATATTCTCATCTTTAGTTTCTAGATAAACTGTTACCAATAGAGGTTTCTTTTTGGAATCCCAATATCGTAATTCACAACTATCTTTAAGTTTATTAAGAAGTTTAACGGTTATATTATTCTTAACAGACTGAACCTTCAGGATATATTTGTAGGCTAGATATAACCTTCTGAGAAATAGAGGAGGAATACACAATTCTGCTTCCATGACATGTATAGGCGTCGATCTAATAAAACCACCAATTATTCTCATTGCCTGGTTTTGGATTCTGTCGAGTTTAGTAACATGTGTTTTTGCACTACTATGATACAAAAAAGAACCGTAATCTACTCGGCTACGAATTAGGGTAATATATATGCGTCTGAGATGCTTGGGATGCACTCCCCAAGTTGATCCAGCAAGTACTTTCAACAAGTTTAGAAATTTACCTGTTTTTTCACAAATTTCGTTAATATGTTTTCCCCAGAGTAACGATCTATCTATCCACATTCCTAAATATTTAATACACTCAACTGAATTTAATGAATTACTACCAACTTTCAAATTAATTTCTTGTCTCCTACGCCCCCTACTAAAACTACAATATTTTGACTTACTTGGTGAAAGTACCAACCCTAATTGATCGAGTAACGCAACCATTGCATCCAATGCGCTCTGCATACTAATAACACTCATTTGAAAATTTCCATTACTTGAGAAAAGGACAAAGTCATCAGCATATTGGCATAAGGATACATCTTGAATCATATGACAAATACGCGCTGTAATAATATTAAAAATCAGAGGAGATAATGGATCTCCTTGAGCAAGGCCCCTGTTTGTCCACCTACTCATCTTTTTGTCAGATAACTCATCTTCTATGTGTAAATGCCTTTCACATAGGAAGGACCAGAGATATACACAAATCTTAGATCCAATACCAATTTCATCCAGTATACTGACAGCTCTGTCCACTAATACATTGTTATATGCATTTTCTATGTCCAAAAAACATGCTAAAGTGGGAATGTTGACAGAGAAACCGATTTGCACATGAGTTATAAGTCTCGAAATACAATCCAGACTAGACTGCCCTCTTCTGAAACCAGTAGTATGTGGAGATAGAATTTTGTTTCTTTCAACAAACCATTCGATACGTTTAACAAGCATGGAATGAAAAATTTTACATGTGCATGATATAAGAGATATAGGTCTTAACTTTGGAGGATTGTTTATATTATTTGCTACCTTTGGAATTGGTACAATTTTAATGTCACGCCACTGACACGGTACATAGCCCGTACTAAGAATAATATTGTACATTTTTAATAAATACATTTTACCTGAACAAGGAAGATTATAAATCATCGAGTAGGTTATATCATCAATGCCTGGAGCAGTATCTTTCTTTTTTAAACAGCCTTCCAACTCCTGCATTGTAAACTCTGATTCGAGAGCCCACTGACATGACGAAAATGTAGGAAATTTCGAGAGTACAGAATCGGGTGCAAGTTCACATAGAAGACTTTGCTTAGACTCCTCAGAAGCATATAATTTATGTTGCCGAAAACCCTTCATCCAACGCATTTTACGCCACATCTCAGATATAGAAGTCGATTCGTTTAATTCTGAACAGAAATTTTGCCAGTTCTGAGATTTAGCCCGCCTAATAAGTAGTTGTGCCTTATTGATTTTAGTTTTTAGTATATTTAAATTTTGAGGTGTTGGATTTCTTCTTAAATTTGTGAGTGCTAGTCGACGTTCTGCAACAACCTTTGAGAGCTCTGCGTTCCAATATATTCTGGGTTTAAAATTATTTGTAGGGTTAGTACAAACCTTAATTTTGGGAATATTCATTTCAGCCGATTTACGAGTTTGGTATTCAAAGGAATTGTACATATCTTGTAAATTATAATTAACTAATGTATTTGAAAAATAATCGCTAAGGGAACTTTGATAGCCATCCCAGTTTGCCAGTCTAAAATTAAGTTTCTTATTAAAATGTAATCGATCTTGATAATTGAAACACATCTCAATAATTAAATGATCACTTCCCAAAGTGTCATTAATTACTTGCCACCTAAATTTAATAGCTATATCTGAAGACGCAAACGAAATATCTGGAGAAGATTGTTGAAGCGATCCATTGACGAGTTTAACTCTAGTGTACTTACCATCATTCAGTGAAGTAAACCCGTTATCTAACGCGGAATCCAACAGATGTAAGCCTCTTGTGTCATTTTTATACGACCAATTCGTATGATGACCGTTGAAATCGCCCGCAATCAAGGTCTTGGTTGTACGAAATGAAAATATGCGGTCCCAGTCTGACTGGGTGGTGTGCACCGATGAAGGGCAGTAAATAGCCATAATGTTTTGTAGATCACGGCAATTTAGAAGATTTATGTGAATCATTTCTATGCCTGAATTGTTAGTACAAAAACCTGGGTCAATCGAACTTGGATAGGATCGTATCTCGATCGTGCGATTTACATTACGTGAATACGAAAACCAGTTTAATTGTTGAAGTCGCTACGACATCGTTGAAGTTTTGTTACGTGAATCGGGCTACAGGTGGACCGACGACCTGGTCAGAGTCGCTGGGTACCGTTGGATGCAAGCGGTCCAAAACCGTTCAAAGTGGAAGTCAATGGTGGAGGCCTATGTTCAGCAGTGGACATCCATAGGCTGATATGATGAATATGAACTAGTGAGCGATTCTTTGGATTGAAGATGGCAAACAGGCCCCCCTGATTGTAACGGTTTATCGTTACCTAAATAAAACCATCACTCCGGTCGGCGTTACCGAACCTCTCTTCACACTTTTCTTCAAGATTCACATGTTATTCCTTTGGAAAAACCACTGTGGCCGCGCATCTGAGCGTCCACGGTAGAAAGCTCCTTTGAAACCGCAAAGTGTGTCGCCATTTCCGTTTCAATGTTTTAGGATGGACTCTCCTTCGATGGCAAGAGGTTCTAGGGCAGAAGGTTGCTTTAAATAAGTGATTATAATACTGGAGTAACACGGCTTCTTTAGCCACGTCGCCATTGTCTTTACATTTTTCATAATTACTCTCATTTATTCCTGACATTACAGAATCATAAATATGGGCCACGATGCAATAAGCCGCGAGACGTAGAGACAACACCAGAATTATCCAAATTGTTCCTTCATAGGACAAATAAGTAAGTTTCATTCTTATAATTAGATTCAAATAAAAGTTGGTAAAGCTTCAGGTATGTAAGTGTCTCATGGAAAGTCCTACTGTAACTACATCGGACGCCTTGGTGAGAATCTGATCAAAAACACAATCGGAAATCGAGTCAAAGGTAGCGACCCGAATCACCCCCATGCATGTTTTAAGAGATAGCATGACATTTATTCGCTCAAAGAGCAGCTTGACCGGGAAAGTAAAGGTTTAAAGGTGCACTACCTATGGACTTTCGATTAACTCTACTTCTTAGGACATCCTTATTATACAAATATTTTTATATGTAGAAGATAAATATTCAAATTCAATTCAAGTATTTATTCAATTGACGGGCCAGTTGGCGCAGTTGGTTAAGGATCACCTTACGCGCCGCAGGTCGTGGGTTCGATTCCCACACAGGACATGCATTTGTGTGCATGAACATATCTTTATGTCCTGAGTCTGGCTGTAATTATGTATATTAAGTATGTATTTACAAACAATAGTAGTATATGTATTATATCAGTTATCTGGTTTCCATAGTACAAGCTCTGCTTAGTTTGGGATCAGATGACCGTGTGTGAGGAATGTCCCAGGATATTTATTTATACTTATATTAATTTAGGCACTTATGAACGTTAACAAAATGACTCTACACCGGATCCAAATACAACTTGAATTGAAAAGACTCCGGCAAGAAACTCAGCAAGTCTTATCTATATTTAATCAATAATTTCTCTGACTGATTTCTCTGTCTGAATTTCTCCAGGTTGAGAGCAGAGATAGCCCTAGGAAATGCAAGAGGAAAAGGAAACGTCTTCTTACCAAGAGGATATGGAATATTTAGACTGGTATATTTTTTTTTTTTTTTTTTTTATTGATTTAAACTACTTACTACAGACACGTGGTCCGTACTCTTTTTAGATTAAGTTTTACAAATTTTTTTTTTTTTTTCTTTTACATTTTCACAATTTGGACATCTTGGTCCGCGCAATAAATAAATTATTCTAATACATTTATATTCATTACTTTTATACATACTATATATATACTGTGTTAATTTATACTATCTAGGATACATATTATTAACTTTTATGTGTTTATTACAATACCTATTTACACTACATATTACTATTGTTATTATTTTGATTTATAATATAATATTAAACTTGTTACTTATATTTTCTACAGTTTGCATTTTACAGTTTAGTTTGCTTGCTTGTTTGGACTGGTATATTTTGCCCTTTTACTCGCTAATGTTTGCATGCAATTTTTTGGCTGAATATTAAATCTGCGAGGCTACCACGTATCTATGGTGGTAATGAGAGTAGTGAGTGTGTTAAACGTCTGAAGACCATTAGTAGGCTTCGTCGTACAGCGTCATGGGCTGAAATACATTGAATGCATGATGTGGCCAAAGATTGTAAGCACACAAGTCTATAATAAACGTAGATCTCAGTACAGCTGTCGGAACACGCCGGTAGGTACAGTAACCGGCATGAGTCGTGAGCACAAATTGACACCTGCGCAGTACTTAATTTCCGGTCTGTTTGGTGGAATTAAGAAGGGGAGGAGCACCGACCTGCACACGATTGGTCCGTCAGTCGATGCTCGTCGTCTATTGGATTCTTGCGTCGAATCGAATTCGAAGTCACTACCACTGAACTATCTCTAAAATACATGATGATGATGACAATCTAATTTCAGAAATGGGATGAAGAGTTGGCAACACTCGCCCAATTGTTGGCCAATCAATGTATGCTAAAACATGACCTCTGCCGATCAACCTGTAAGTATTTAACGTAGGCACTACCTTCCTTTGTTGCAATTTCTTGCCTGCTACCTCACCGTGGTGATATATCTAATCGTACGGAATAAGGGGGGAGGGATGAGCCTACGGGAGCTTTAGTGATAAATGATTATATTGTTTCCAATTATATTTATTGGCTTAGTTTACCAATGTCCAATGTTGAAACCAGGTGTGAAAGCTATAGTGAAGACTGTCCGACAGTTTTTTATCAAACAAAGTCTAGAACTTTAGCTGCCGAAGACCACTGATGGGTTTTTGACGGGATCAAAAGGCTCAAAGCTAATTTGAGCAACTTCAATTTGAATATCAGTACCAAAGGCCATTTTTTTCTAGATTTTTTTTTAACCAACAGCTGTCACTGTGTCTGTGGCTTCAAATTTCAATGACATTTTATTCCCCAGCAAGATTTCCTGATCCTGGTCAGACAGTAGGCATGTGCCGCCTTTCTCACCCGGATTGGTTAATAGTGAAACCGAGGAAGTTTCAATTCTCTTCACCGGGTCTTTCCACCGAGAAGTTAATTTATGCTATCAATCAAAGTGCTATGGGTTGGGCCGGACAAAAGATGTTTGTTACACCGAGTATGATAAAGAACTACCCTGATTGGACACTGTAAGTAAAGTAGTAGTAAGTACCATTTGGAAACTTATTATACTACCCTACTAAAATAAAAGTCGTATAAAGAAAGAACGTAGTTTATTACTTAATTTGAAAATTTTTGTATATTTATACGGATACTTGTTGCTCAATCACTTCCTTATGGGTATCAGGATTTTTATAGTAGTATACTAAGTTAGCAAATAGGCATACGTCCCGCCTGATGGTAAGCGGTTACTGTAATCTATAGACTATAGACGCTTGCAACGCCAGTGGTAGCGGGCATTGCCGATCCTCCAAAAAATTTAGGCATACCTTGCTGTCAGTAGTATTAAAACATAAGCAGACTTTTTAATGAGAGGACATTTCAGAAACCCAGAGGATCGAGGAGGCAAATTGTACATGGATATAATATCTGGAGACGCAAGATACATGGGCTGTGGTATATCTGCTTTCAACGAACTTGCCTCTCGCGATGGACAGACATCTCTTTTTAACGTAAGTTATCATGTTTCATGCTTTATTGTTATGTATAATGAATACTTTATCATAATAAAGTAAATACCAAATAGTCTCACTTTCTTATCCTGAACATTCTAATGTGGAAATGGAAATATGGATCATATTCCCAGTGGATAAGGTGCAAACAAAGCACTAACACACACACCTTGCGATGACTTCATATGAGGGTAATAATTAACTACGTTTTTATCACACACAAGCAACGAGCGTTGAGATCATTGGTCCATGAGCGGGGTACTACAATCTTGAGTTCTGTCACGCCCGATAACGAAAGTTGGGCGAAGCAAAATTTGCGGGGAGGGGGGTGCGAGTGTCCCTTCTTTAGAAGTATTTTTTAGCGCTCAGGGCCAAATTGATAATATCCAAATAAATAAAATATTGTTTATGCCTCGGTGCAGTCCCGTTTTGTTCCGAAAATAGAGTAAATACATTTCCGATAGATAACTCGCCGTGGTTAGTAGCGCTCGGAATCTTCGCAACAATCATGATATGATAATTAGTGAAAATCTCGAAAACAGTAAATCTTCAGTGACATTTGAGATTTCTCGAAACCTCAGTCTACACTCCACGGGAAATTCAGACGCGATCCTCATTGACTGAGAATCAGTCATTATACTAAAATATTAATTATTTCCAGTCAATATTAGTGATATGTAACTTCTCTGCGCGCGGCCGGAAGGGTAGTCCATTATTCAAAACTGTGAGGCCTGCTACACCAGAGTTCACTCCCGCCTGTGGATGTCCTATTAGTGAATCAATTGAAGATGACGAATGCTTATGCATAGAGAAAGAAGGAGGTATGTAATACAATGGGAACATATTGTATACTCAGCATCAAAATTAGATGATTATTTTAGCACCCATTCATAATAATCTATTGACGTGTTGTTGATAGTTTGTATGAAAACTTTGAATAGAAAGAAAAGAAAGAAAGGAAAGAAAGCAAAGAGAGGAAAGAGAGGAAAGAGAGGAAAGAAAGGAAAGAAAGGAAAGAAAGGAAAGAAAGGAAAGAAAGGAAAGAAAGGAAAGAAAGGAAAGAAAGGAAAGAAAGGAAAGAAAGGAAAGAAAGGAAAGAAAGATTTATTGACAACACAAATTAAATGAAATAAAAAAATAAAAGAGCACAAAATAGTAAAATAAATAAAAAATAATTAAATAAAAAAATGCGTTATTCGACATGGTACTAAAATTATCAGCTACTTTTGACGCTGACTGTACTTTATAAATACTTTATAAACCATTTTCTTCTTACTTTCATAATCATCTTCAACTCGGCAGACTTACTATTATTATTTTGGCTTACTATTATTATGACTTACTATATTAATCTTTAATACATTATCCCTATTTGTATGAAATAGAACCACGTAAAAAACTTATAACAATGGGCAGAAAGACGATATAAGAACTCAAATGTCTAATCCCTTTCCTTAGCTTTCTTTTTTTCAATTGGATTTTCTCATTTCAATTTAAAATCTTCAAATTTCACATTTACGCGATCCAACGACCTGTTACCTATCTTATAAAACTCTTATAAAAAATAAATAACACTGGATGTAGTACTCAGCAAACTTACTTACACGTAATTCCTGCGAGCTTAGTGTCACACTGAGTACTTAATCCGTTTATTTAGGATGCCACGCTTAGATCATGTAGACAAGGATGAGAAACGGTTTAAAGACAGCTTTAATATGAGCATTGTTAAATATTTACATACCCTCACTTAATATGGAAGTACAAGGTGGATGACACCATTTCAAAGGGAAGATCTTTCTCCAGGATGGGTCATCGTGTCTGGAGAAAGGTTATTGGTAAAATACTAACGACCTTGCAGGGCTGTATAAAAAATCATAAACAACAACTTATGTTCTATGACTTTTTACAAAACATAATACATTTACTAAAAATCATCATCATCATGTCAGCCTATGGATATCCACTGCTGAACATAGGCCTCCCCAATTGACTTGCACTTCGAACGGTTTTGGGTCACTTGCATCCAGCGGTGCCCAGCGATTCTGACCAGAGAGGGCCAACCACAAGCAATATTATTATGCTTATTTCACTTTTGTCCCTCTTTGACATCCGGCGTCAAAACAGGACAAAAGACAAATAAGGTTATTTTAACCTTTTTTTGTAGAGCTTGTGGTAGGCGCCCTGGTCGTCGGTCCACCTGGTGGGAGGTCGTCCCACTCGGCGCTTTCCAGTACGTAAAGAGTTTACCTTGTCATAGCGAAATTGGCCTGTGAACTGTGATAGAGACAACAAACGTCTGTTGTATTATTATTCTACGGAATCCTTCGTAGGCGTTAGTTCGACTCGCACTTGGCCAGTTTTATTTATAAACACTTCTTTTATCATACCAAATTATTTTCAGGCTCTGAACCGGCACTTGCACCAGCAAGAACTTGCTCTGAAAGTGACATGAACTGTGAACCAACGATTGTAATACTGCCAATATTTACTGTGGAAGACGCACCACCACAAAAACTGATTGGAAGAGACAGGTAAATAAAAAGTTAAAACATCTCATCAAATTTCATTAATATTATATCTCGTATTACTAATCTCACTACTCACTTTTGTGAATGTATGGATGTTTAGATCACGTATCAACGGGTGAACAGATCTGAGGGCCAACCACCATATATCTTGCGATACGTCCTTCTTTGACATCCGACGTCAAAACAGGACAAAGTACAAGTAAGGTTTATAACACAAGAGTAAATAACGAGTAGGTACGATATTGTTTTAAGAGATGATGGTTGGCCCCTTGGAATACACACAGATAGAATAAACAATTTGTTTTTTTTTTTCAAGCCAGTATGGGGAAATTCTGAATTGAAAAATGCTGATAGGTACCATGAGCTGAATTTTGAAGAAAAACTAAGGGTATTAAAATTTATTTAAAAAAAAATGTTATATGATATGATATCGTTGATTTAATGTATTTTCGTGTATCTACGAAAATTCATATTTTTTTTTATTAATTTTTAATGCCATTTTTATTTTCTTCAAAATTCACATGGTTTTTCTCCAAGACCTGTTCAGACAGAAATTGCCTTTACCTACCGGCTGGAAAAAAAACATGTATAGTACTTTTTTATCATAAGGAAACAATTATACATCTCTCGCGGTAACTAGTAATAATATCGTGTAACAGAAATATGAAAAAAATAATTTTCAGAGTGTGTAAATTAGGTTGGTAATGAAATAAAATTAACGGAAAAAAATGTTTGGTTTCCGTCTCATACAGCTGTGACTTACATGGACGATCGCCGATCTGACTATTTACGTCGCTTATATAAATAAAATTGAAATAGGTAATAAAGACAATATTTCTACAGGTGTTTCATTATGATGTAATTAGGATACATATTCTTGAATATTGTTTCATCTTCTTGTAACACGAAAATACAAAAAAGAGTTTTTAGTCAGGACCTATTCAGTGCAAATTCAAAACATAGCCACAGAATAATTTAATAGTACAAACATAGCGTATCGATAAAGTTAGGCCTATTGCTCATTATAAGAAAATTTCTTGTGTCTTATAAGAAATGTGTATGAGCGTGTCTGATCCGACATAAGCAAAAATATCTTGGTATATAGAAATTTCTTATAAGACATTTCTCATAAGACACAAGAAATTTATAATGTGCAAAAGGACTTTATAGTTAAAGCCATTCATTCAGAAAGGCCCTAGAAAGGTCAAAACTACAGGAGTAACCACTGATTCGTAATGTCATAATTTATCAAGCATTATAAACTAAGTTCTTCTTCCTTCTTGAAATACCTCATGCTGTACTCCGTAACTGTCTTATTACAAAATATGGCATTGTCTTGTAAAACTTTTTGGCACGGCACTTTTTGTTGTGACGCATTTATTAAAATAAGGCTTTGCTCAAAGGTTTTGCTAGACATGTGATTAAGTTGCTTTGATTTTGATTATAACGTCTTTTTTCTCAGGTCTTTATTATTAGGACCTAGAAATAGCTCATTTGACGTTATTAATATGTATGATAATGTTGATCATATAAACAACCACATCTTTGGGGATATGGACTATGTAAGTAATTATCCTACTCGTATGATAATGAGACAAGTTGAACTGATGAAACATTTTCATGAAACAGAAGGAATTTAGTAAGCACAGCCCCCCTAGACAAGATGGTTGTCGACAATCGTCATCGTTAATAAACGATCAACCTTTATATGGGTTTGACATAAGAGATTGTAAAAAATCACGTGATATTTCGATTTGAAATATCAATCGCATACAAAGATTGATCGTTTACTAACGATGACGCGTGGTAAAAAACCACAAAGTCCTCAGGTTCGTGGAAGCCTTGAGCAGAAGCTAGTAACTGATAATTTGACCTGAAAGATATTACACAATTATTTGCAAACAATAAATTGTAGCATGAAGGTGGTCTGATCATAGGCAATGTTGCTTATTTATACTACTAAAGCGCAAATAAGCGTACGGCCCGCCTGATGATAAGCAGTTATCGTAGCCTATGGACGCTTGCAACACCAGGGGTATCAATCGCGCGTTGCCGACCCTACAAAAATCTCTTCACACCCTTTTTGAAGAACCATGCTGTACTAGGACAAACTAAGCTATATATTCAAAGTATTAATCATACAGTTTTTTTTTTTTCAGCGCCAACATACATACAAACCTATTGTAATGCATTCCAGAAAACATCCATTTACATTAAGGTAAGTAAAAAATAAATACAAGTATCTACATAAAAAAAAACTATTTTTAAAAAAGTTTGATTTTTTGTTATCGTAACTTTTTTCAGGCCAGTAACGTCACCACCAAAGAAAATTTTAAACGTGAAAAACCGACATTTTAATAAAGCGATGGCTTCAAAATACCGGCTTACACATAAACAAGCGATGGGGAATGCTCAACCTAACAGAGTAAATATAAGTTTACATTAATAAAGCCTTGTAAAATCCAGTCTATGCTAGGGTTTGATTTTTGCATAGACAAAAAAAAATTTGCTAACAATAACAGATATAACAGATCAAAGTGGTGGTGATATCAGGTAGCAAATAAGCATACGGCCCACCTGATGGTAAGCGGTCACCGTAGGTCCTGCAACACGAGGGGTATCACTCGCGCGTTGCTCATCTTGCAAAAATGTATTCACACTCTTTTTAAAGAACCCCATGTTGTACTCCCTTGGGAAAACCTCGGACACAGTACGAAACTAGGTTCCCAGGCTTCGAAATCTACAAAAGTTCGTATAGCTGTTGCCAAACACCTACCGTGTGTTCCAAAAGCTGCATTTGAGAATCAGCTCCCTGCAAAACTTGCAAAAAGGTTATGAAATTTTGAAAACTCTTTTACTCATACTTCTAAGACGAACTAAAAAAATTACTCCATAACAACGTTTTCTTAAACCCTAAATAAAAGTTCAAAGTTTCAGAAGTCTAGAAGTATATTTTCAAGAGGACAGAAATTTCAATTACCGCGAAACAGGATTGGAAATAATATAAATGATATCAAAAAAGATGTAACACCAAGAAAAGACTTTTCAAGAGTGCAGAAACTTGTCGATGATTATTTAAATAATAAACACGGTAACGAACCTCTTAAAACAGATTTAATTCATAGCCAGCATAAATATGGCCTTGATTTCAATGAATTTGACGTACACACAGAAACATTTTTAAATACAGCAGAAGAAAAAGTAGTAAATTTTAATCAGTATATGAGAAATATCACTACGGAAGAACCGAGACATGTGGATTTCAAAAATATTAATGAAGATTCTGATAATAAACTGATGTCTTTACTAAACACTTTAGAGCAAGAAGTAAAACATATACAATTACATGGGGATGAGAAAGAATTATTTGATGCCAAACTAAGAAAGATATATGGTAGCGTTGTTGGTCAGCCAGTTGATTCACGAGCTCGTAAACATGATAATGAAGATTTCCTTGAGAATGAAATGCCAAATTATAATAAACACAAAGCTAGTAATTATTTAGCTGCTGATATACTTGATAGAAAAGTAGATCAGCATTACGAAGACGATAGAATTAAAGGTTTCGAAACAAAGAGGCTGATTGACGACAATGATCGTATATTGTCAAAGCCTTATGATAAAACAATAAATTCTAAATATGATGCAAGAGGGTCTAGATTCAGAGAATTAAGTTCAAATGAAGAATTCAAACCTAGACATTATGATAGGTATGCATATGATGGAGTTAAAAATAGAAAAACGTATAGAGAAGCAGGAAGGGGTTTATATAAACATAGATATGATATGAAAATGAGTAATAATAGAGCTGACGAAATAGTTAAAAGTAAAAATTACTATGCCAATGATATAAATGACGATCCAATCTTGAGTGTAGAACGACGGAGGTATTACCAAGACAAGTTGGATAATATAGACAAGAGGGTAGATAATTCGCGTAGATACAAACGGCTACGTAAGACTGAGGTATGTTCACACCGTTATTTGTCTTCCATTTCAGACAGAGACAAAATAAATAGGATGCACTTCTGAGGCTCAATCCCTACCGAATCCGCTCCAGACTTGACCTCTAAGATCCAAAATTACCTCATCATTGCCACCCTGACCCTCAGTTAGTCAACTCATGTTCAGTACATAGTCGTAGACGACCGAGGGGCGTAGACCATCTCTCTTCCACCCACCCACCACCTGGTGCGAAGTTTTCCGAACAACATTCCGCAGTAAATGCCCTAACCGAGGTCCGAACCTGCCTATAGATACCTTCGAACTGGTTATCCCCTTCCTGTTTAAGCGCATTATGCCCTCGCCCCACTCCACTCAAGTCCCCTTTAATCTGAATAAATCAACAAAAATCGTCAAATTGAAAAATAAACATACAATACCGTTAGCGCTTATAAAAGTCCATAAAATCTCAGAATAACCAGTAAAAGTAAATTCCATCGACTTACAGATTTTGCTGAATAATTATGTAAATGCATGTAAATATTCGTTTTTCAGCCTGAGAGCGATCATCACTTGCGTGCGATGCGGCCCAGCCGTGACGACATGCATGGAAGATCGAGATTCTTGCATGGATTTTAGCGACATGTTTATTCGACAGGCATTACATAGAATGCCTTTGCATCATAATTGAAAAAATTTGAAAGAGTTGTATCTTGGTGCTTTCGAGTTTAGTTATGTACTCCTACTCGTTTTATTATTATATTGTAAGGTTGCTAAGTACTTTTGTCTGAATAAATTTTATACAAAATATTACTTGTTTCTGTAAATTCATTGATCTATTAGTTCAGTTGTCTATGTGATGGCTTGATATGTTATGAGGAGGAATGAAAGCCACTTCACTAAAAGAGTTATGAATATGAAAGTGGATGGATATACGGGAAGAGGAAGACCGAAAAAGAGATGGATGGATTGTGTGAAAGATTATATGGGTAAGAAAGGAGTGGATGCTGGTAAGATGGATAGAAGAGACGAATGGAAGAAGCGTACATATTTCCCCGACCTCAAATGATTGGGAACAGGCAGATGATGATGATGGATTGTGTGAAGACATAAAAAGAGATTGATGGATTGTGTGAAAGATGATTATGGGTAAGAAAGGATAAAGAACGAATGGATAGAAGAGCCGAATGGATAGAAGAGCCGAATGGATAGAAGAGCCGAATGGATCGAAGAGCCGAATGGATCGAAGAGCCGAATGGATAGAAGAGCCGAATGGAAGAAGCATACATCTTGATTATTAAGAACGTCTCCCAGTATACAAATAACCATGGTGACTGGTGTTATAACTAACTACACTAACATACACTAACTCAATCAATCACACTCACACTCTATCAATAAAAGTATTGTATCGTGAAAAATACTGTATAATTTCAAGATCAGAATATTCAGTTTCTATTTTCAGTTTGGTCACTAAACTCATGGGCGATCGATTCTACTGATTCTAAGCAAACTTATTTGTGAATATGGTTTTATTACTGATTAGGCCTGTGCACATTATTTGTTTAATATGCATCTTCTAAACTGATCATTTAAAAATGTAGACCTCTAAAATGCGAAATTTCAAAATTTACTGTTTCAGTTTTGAAAATTTACTTTAAAGGAATCTGAATCATGGGAATACGCCAAGGATTGGTCTATGTTTGTTTTAAAGAAACTTTTGTTCCAATATATCTCTTATATGATATAGTTTTGATCTAAAAAAAATAAGAAGTAACCTACATTCTATTCATCGGAAAATTATAACCCTCAATGCTATTGTCGAAAAGCACCAATCAATGTCTCGTTAACTTTTATCGATTTCTTAATCTGCAACATTTACCGTAAGTTTACAAATAGCTCCAGCTATCGTTTCAGAAATAAGAACAACAATTTGAAAAACGAATGAACGAGCAACTTTTTTAATTTTAACTGGCTGACGATAGAATGTTCGCAGATTCAAATTCAATAAAAAAATATAATGGAATACTTTTTTAAATGTACGGTTTTGTGTTTGGGTATTGGTATGGTAATGCCTAAAGATTTACACGTGAAAGAGGTATGTTTTTGATTAATTGTTCATTGGCCTCTTTAATTTATGAATTAATAAATAAACCCCCGGTTTATATTATTTCAGTATTCAAATATGAAGAAGGATAGGGATTTTTCGATAGATTTAATGAATCTATACGAAAACAATGACATGTTTACAAAAAATGAAAGGGTAAATCTTTTTTATTTTTTCTTTGCATGTTGGTATGCGTCATACTAATAATTTAAATATAATTTTAGTTCGTTCGTCACGTAGAAGCAGTAACAGAAAGTATTATCGAACATTTACTGAAGGAAATCAAAAGCAGGTATGCAAATAAAGGAGCGAAGAGCAACCGAGAAGCGAGGATGATGCATAATTTGAAAAACGAATTGAAGAAACGAATAAATTCAAAACGACGAAGGCGGGGTAAACATGTTCTTAGGAAGACTACCGGGATAAAATCGAACACTACTATGTAATTTTTGGTAACATTATTAACGTGTTTGTTTACAAATTTGATTTACCATGGGACAATCGGTTATTTAACTAAACAAATAAATAAAAATATTATCTTAACTTTTTTTTACTTTTTACTGTGTTAATAACCTGTGTTTTGACCACTTACTCACATTCACATTTAGGGGTATATTAGTAGAATTCAACAGAAGTTCTTGACTTGGCCAATCAGAGCGTATGGTGCCCTTAGTTAGTTAGAGCGGCGGAATAGATTTCAAACAAAATGAATGTCATTGCGCTTTTTGGGTTAATTGTTCGATGTTTCCAATGAACTATCAGTGGTGTCAAAATTGACAGATTTGACAGTTTTGGTAGCAACTGTCAAGTGCAGCCGTCGGACCACACCGATAGGTGTTTAGCGACAGACTCCCAACTTGTGGGTGGTAGCCAGCCAGACGGGTAAGTTACTATAAAGTATCGTGAGGAAACCATCGTGTTATGGTTTCCTCACGATGTCTTTCTTCGCCGAAAACTCAAGCTCTGTAGGATTCGAACCCGGAACCTCCGTCTCGGTATTCGACGTCTACCTAAAAAACAATCTAGCCTTGCTGAGTTTCTTGCCGGTCCTTCTCAGTTGAAGGCCGACTTCCGAACTGGTGGTAACTTCAGTAGCTTTGGCATAAGTGCCCTACTAGGGCCTAAATTGAATAAATGGCTTTGACTTTGAATTTGACTACCAGTGCGCTATCATCACCAAAACTAAACTTGATAGAAGAATGTCTACTTATATTTTATGAGAGGTAGAGCATAGCGTTTATTCGCTCAAAGAGCAGCTCGACTGGGGAAATACCTCCACCTTACAGAATACCGCAGACAAATAATTTTATGCTGTGTTCCTGCGCGTGAGTAAGTTCGCCAAAGCTCATTGGGGAGGGAAGTAAGGTCAGCACGTGAGCGATGCTTTGTGTGTTGCAATTTAAACGTCCATATGGCTACGGTAACCGCTTACCATGAGGCGGGCCGTATGCTCGGATGTTTAATGTGAAGCCCGGCCACACTTGCCCTTGGCCTTGTTGTAGAACGATGAACGAAACGCATACTAAGCGCCGTGAAACTCACGGTGTTTGCGAGAGAATACTCCTAAAATCGTTCTGACAGCGCTACGTGTTTTACTGTCTGCTTAGACGACTAATTATTGTTTCAGCGCTAAAGAGAACTTTAATTGACTCTAAAAAAAATGGGACATAACCTTTGCTTATCATAGCTTCTTTATACGTAGTAATAAAAGCTCAATGCATTAAATTGGTATTATTATTGTATGAAACTTTACAGGAGTCAGACTTGTACATTTCGGGCGGTCTACACTTTCAATACTTATGTGGCGTACGTATCCCAAATATGGACACGGACCCCACGACCGTAAAGCTATGTAATTTTATTTACGTAGGTACGATAAAAGTTTATTGAAATACAGTTTGAATAAAATTAATAAATCATGTAGTTACCAAGAGTTACACTTTATTTTACCGCCACTAAGATATTTAATTAATAAACCTTTTTAAATAAAATGAAAAAAGGTTCTGATCTATTGTATTTTTATTAAATGTAATTTGACGTATGAAATGGAAATTAAAACATAGACCTATGTATTGTAATTTTCAATTGTAAAAGTAGATTTCTACAGTAGCCTAGTCGGTTTAAGAGGACTCAATTCGTCATACTTTTCATACAAAACCTCTGTACTTATTATGGCGTTGTTAAACATTTTTCGTTAGATGTTTTGAACAAATTAGTATCTTGTGCACTATATCTGGCCTTGTATCTAGGCGTAATTTAAAAAAAGTGTGAAACAAATTCAGTCAAAGCCTCCGAAAAACAGCGTTTTTGCCTGAACTTTGGCCATATCTAATGTACCTATAAATTGTAAAAGTAAAGAAAACATTTAGATACCAGGCTTGCAAATGTATTGGAGATTCTAAATAACTAACTTTTTTTTCACAAACTTGTAAGATTTTTTCACAAGAAGTATACTCCTGGAACAAGTTTTATGAATGCGAAATCATGAATGACGACGTAGCGAAGCGGCCGCGAGTGATCAGCGGAATTTACCGACTGATAACCGACGGCTCTGATGCTGTCTCTCTTTTTTCGCAGTCAAACATTACGTTGGATGAAACAACAAGCTTTTAGACTATGCTCGCGTTGAAGTTGCGCCGGCCACAGAGGGCCACCTTAATTTCATTATATACATTTACTAGCTTCCCCTACGGCTGCAACTGCGTTCCCAGGATAAAAAATATGTCCTAGCCCATGTCCTTCTCCATACCATAAGCTATCTACATACCACAGTTAGCATTAGGATTAGTTAGAATGTATATATATTCCCATGTCTGGGAAACATCCACCATAGAATTCCAGGTACCGATATTCAAGTGGTACTATGTGATTTTTTTTGTGTGATATTTATGTTTTTTTTTGTAAAAAAAGAAAAAGTTGATACATAAAATTGTTAACACAATATCCGGAACTTCATCTGAAAAACGATTTGATTAATTGATCTAGGAATCCTAGGAATAAATAAAAAAATAGTCCTAAAAATTATTCGTTCATTTTAATATGTACAATAATATCAAAAGGCTTTGTTCCTTTCCTGCCATCAACCGAAACCGAATTATTATATACTCTTTCTTTTACGGTTGTCACTACAAACTTCCCATTTCTTGTTTTTTTCTTATTATTATTTTTAAGCATTTTAATCTTCCGTTTTCTCTTTTTGTTCTTCAGTTTTTCTATCGTGCTATGGCGTTTCCTCCATTTTATTTTTCGTTTCTTTAGATTTGTTGTCCCTTTTACTCCTGTGCTTTTATAGGGCGCCCGTGATTTCGGTTCGTAGGGCATTATAGTTATGTCTGTCGACTGGTCATCCTTGTTTTGTGATTCCTGAAAATAATAAACAAATAAGTTTAACAAACTTTATTTAAAAAAAAACACTTCCTAATAAACTTTGTTTAAACAAACCAAATACAAATTCAAAAGCGAATAGCAAATATCTGTTTTTGAATTTGTATTTGCTTTTCTGGCTTCACTTTCGTGTTCTGCGCGCTCCATCTGCCTAATTATAAAATTACTTGAATGGAACATGAAACATTTTCAAAATTCGAATCAAAAAGTCACACGTTATTTTTTTAAGTAATAAAAAATCGGTTCATAAATGACGGAGATCTGAGGAAACAAAAATTAAAAAAAAACAACCTACCAAATAGAGAACCTCCTCGGTAAGTCGGTTAATAATAATTTAACACAAATTTTGCTATAGACACTATAACAATGTGTCCAAAGGTTTCAAAAGTAGTTAAATAATTATCACCACTATGTATATAAATTAAGGTCTACAATTACCTGATAATATGGAAGATTTATCCTCTCAAGACCGTGGACCCAATCATCAGTAGACAGGACTTGTTTTGGTAATGCTTCTACCTGAAATATAAACTTTTGTTTATCACAACTCAATCGTGTATTTTCATACACGTTGGTACATTGTACCTCGCCTCGACATCAGCCTATAATGTCCCACTGCTGAGCACAGGCCTCCTTTCACAAATTAGGGTGAAAGGGAATGGGCAGATACTCCACCACGCGTGCCCACTGCTGATCGGTGGAGGTAGGCTAGTGGTCAACCTACTGTTGGAGTTTTCAAGCCGCCTAATAGGCCTCCAACTACAGGGACCAACGCTTTACGTGCCTTCCGAAGCACGGAAACTCTCGAGTTGAAATATCACTAGGCGGTCACCCATCCAGGTACCGGCTTCATCGATGGTAGCTTAACATTTCCGATCGATTACTGCTTACACCACGAGCGCTTCAAGCGACATACATCAATGAAAATCAAGGACAAAGAAAAACTTCTTACCCCCTTATTCATAATCGCTTTTTAACTAAATCAGTGTAATAGTGTGCCCCGTCTCACTCTTTCGATCACCAAATGTCACGTGTCAGATAAAGACTTCGGAATTTTAGCTAATCAACGTTTGATAACTTTATTATGAATAAGGGGGTTAGTTTCAAAACCATACTAAAGTTCTTACTTGATTTCCACCATCATTACTATTAATATTGATTACAACAATGATTGAAAACTGTAAAATAATACATGAACTCATTGTCCTACCATGAGTATGGCCAGCGTCAAACAAATTTGCCTTTGAACTGAATTAGCTTTTCTCGTTTTCTTGTTTATACTTAGACCATTGTTCTGA
Source organism: Polyploca ridens (assembly GCA_951394255.1). NCBI lineage: Eukaryota > Metazoa > Arthropoda > Insecta > Lepidoptera > Drepanidae > Polyploca > Polyploca ridens. The sequence continues at coordinate 3,531,857 of OX596266.1, read as the reverse complement.
TTTCCTGTTATGAAAACTAAGTGAAATAACTGTTAAACTATTGGTTAGTTATTGAATAATGATTTTGAAGAGAAATTGTTGTTTTTACTATATGAACGAACGGCCATCACAATTGTGAGCAATCGAAAACATATTAATATACAAAGGATTAAAAAAAAAGGTGTCACATAATAGTATATAACATTTTTTATGATATGTCTATAGCAGCGACAACAAGAAGTAAATTAAATCCCACCAAAAACATTTTTATTATGTAAAATGTTGCCAAGACATATGGCTCGCACTGTCAAAACGTTATCAGATCTCATGTAGAGCCAAGCTTATAACTCTACATGCACTTACTACAAGCCCTAACTTCACAAACTCTACACACCGTAGTCAAAATATGTGGCTTGGCCGTTTCGCTACCGTCACATGGGAGTAAGGTGAAAAATGTATTCACGGTTCATTACTTTTTGTTATTCAATAGTTCTTGTAGTAGTGAAACGGCCAAGCCACATATTTTGACTACGGTGTGTAGAGTTTGTGAAGTTAGGGCTTGTAGTAAGTGCATGTAGAGTTATAAGCTTGGCTCTACATGAGATCTGATAACGTTTTGACAGTGCGAGCCATATGTATTGGCAACATTTTACATAATAAAAATGTTTTTGGTGGGATTTCACTTCTTTTTGTAAGTTGCTTATGATTATTATTTTTTTGTTTGAAATTTCCAAGTTTTATAATTTTTTTGTTGTTTGTGTACTAATACAAGCTTACATACCAAATTTCAGCTTTCTAGGACTTCAGGAAGTACTCTATCAGTTTTGATGATCATCAGTGAGTCAGTGACGAAATCGAGGTTTTTTAGATATCAATAAAATCTAAAGTATAAGAGCTATGTTATTGAAACTTAATATGTTTAATAAGTTCACTATTGACGTTATATCCTGAGAATTTTGTTTATCTGGTATAATCGAAACCCAAGTTATGAGGGTTCAAAAAAACGACGAAGCGCTTCGAGAAAAGGTAGGTACAGTATTACCCAACTTATATGGCGCGGCGTGAAGCTTCGTTTGCACAGAAAAGAAAGTATGGCCCCGAAGATTAACGAAAGAATGATTAAAACTTACAATCAACCTTAGATCACTTCTATAAGGTTAATAATACACTGTAGCTGTTAGTTCCGTCTCACTCGCAAGTGACGCCCCTCCGCACGGCGCGCGCTAACATGGCGGCAGCTGCCGACCAATAGCGTTTCCCGCGCTTTGAAAATGTATCTTCTGCGCAGGTACATCGGTAAGCCATATTAATTGGGTACTACTGTAGTGCCCTTTCGCTTCGCTTGGCTGGCTTGGCGGGGGGCACTTCCGTGCCCCAAGATAAAAAAATGTGTCTGTGTTTCCTGACTCTAGGGCATTGTTTTTCAATCTGTGGGTCGCGACCCCTAGGGGGCTCGCGAAACCTCAGTCGGGGGTTCGCCTGCAGAAGGAAAAAGGCAAGGTAGACTTCGCGCAAGCGGGCGTCCAATCCAACTTACCTCTTACCAAGCCTATTACTTAGTTACAAACCTCTCGCGGCTTCTTGCAGACTAATTAGTAAAGGTATCAAAATAAAGAAAATCATTATCGTAGTCTTTAATTTATAAATTCTTTATCTGTCTAACAAGGGGGTCGCCAGAATTGTTCAACCTGTAAGGGGGTCGCGAAATCAATAAGATTTAAAACACTGCTCTAGAGACTTTCAACGCCAATGTGAATATCTTTCGTCTCGGGAAGCGTGTTCCATATTAAGTAAAAAAAAAACGTGTACTTTATTCCTTAGTGTGTATGTGTGTGGGGGGGTGTGTGTCAAGATTAGATTATGTCAATCAAAAATAAAGCTTATGTCCATTGAGCTATTATTACAACGTATAGAGAAGACGCCACACATTACAACTATGTTCCGTTCAAAAGCTGCTTAAGCTCATTAACGAATTGAAACATGGATGTGGTACCTAATATTATAAAGTGTTCTGAGGTGTATAGAAAATAACAATAGAAAACATATTTATTTAATTTTGCAAACAATATATAATGAAAATTATAATAAGGTAATAAAATTATGTTTAACCTATTTCCATGGGTTTTAAATCATGCTTGCGTATTTTTGTATAGTGGCTAGTTTGAAGTAGCATTGTGGTTTTATTTTACTAGCTATACCCCGCAGTTTCAACCGTGTGTTCCCGGGATAAATATTAGCCTAAAATATTCAAGCATAATGTAGTTTCCTATTAGTGATAGAATTTGTCGAATCTGACTGGTACGAGTAGTAACAGAGATTAGCGCGTTTAAACCAACACACACCTATACCTGATGGTAAGCGATCACCGACGCCTACGGACATTAGCAGTATCAGGGGGATAGCAGTGTTGTCGAAATTTATTTTCTTTCAAGGCTACTGCCTGAAAAAATGCCTTTTTTGCCTTCCAGGGAAGAGAGAAATTAATCTGGTTATTTAAAATAAATCCCCATATTTTTCATATTATGAGTTCATATTATTATTCGATTGTAACAGTTATCTAATATAACATTTTTTTTTTATTAGCCTATACTGTCCCACTGCTGGGCAAAGGCCTCCCTTTACTTTTTCCATACTTCTCGGTTGGCTGCTACGCTGAACCAGTTCTTTTTGAAGCATAGAAATTCATCTCGCCATCTCCGGTGAGGTCTGCCACGGCGCCGCTTAACATTTTGTGGGGTCCAGTCTGTGGTAATTTTCGCCCACATATCATTCGGCATGCGGCACACGTGACCAGCCCAGCCCCACTTCAAAAACCACATCAGCGATTTGTGTTTTAGATCTTAGTATAGTGTTTTTATGCGGTCTGTATGTCTCGTTTCGTTCTAAAAGTAACCTAAATCTGCGAATTTCTAAAAGATGTCATATCAAAACTATCATACTTTTATCACATTGCCTTCTTCAATTTAATTCATGGGTCGTAGCAATAGACCAACCGCAGTGTACGTGCGATCCCCATACTGTGTTGACAGCTGTCACCCTGCCACTAGCACCCCATAACCTATTCCATTCGTATGGGATTCTGTTATTCTGTGACGTAATCGAATAGTCGCGGTTTATTTATGAATTAAATATTTTCACAGGGATTTTTTATGTTTAAGCTTTGTAAAATATTTGGCCAAAAAATAGCAGAGATTTCGAGTGTTTGTCTCATAGTCAAACTAACCCAACATAAGTTTCGAATATGCCATCTAAAAATGTCCACCCGGTTTTCAGTGTCCAAAAAAAAAGGTTATATAACCTTGCTGAGTTTCTTCCCAGTTCTTCTCAGTTGGAAAGCCAACTTCCATACTGGTGGGATCTTCAGTAACTTTGACGTTCATTTGTGCCGTACTAGGGCCTAAATTAAGTAAATGTCTTTGGCTTTTTCAATACAAAATTAGACCTGATTAAGTATATACGAAATAATATCTTTTACTAGGTTCCATCTCAGATTTTACCTCCGTTCAAGATCTCAGCACCTTGGCTGTGTTATCTCAGGGTCTACTACGAAACACTATAGTCCGACCATAGTTGTCAAATAAAAACCAATAGAATTGCAGCAAAACTGACGAGACATAAATTTTATGCAATTCTATTGGCTAATTTATTGACAACGATGATCGGACTATAAGTGTTTCGTTTTTCGTAGTAGGGCCTCAGATCTCAAAACTCCCTTTATTCGACATTTCGATTTTGCCGCCGCGCCGGGGCACGCAATTGTTGTCAGTTCGATTAGAATGTAAACATTATGTAATGAATCTAAGCTTGTTTTGAAAAGCGTAATTGCTGAGTTTATTGCCGGTTCTTTTCAGCAATTGCACCGAAACATCCGAACCGGTATTAGAATATTAGAATTAGACTTTTCATAAGTGCCTGCGAAGGTCTATCTGGTCGCGCGCACGACCAGACAAGAAAGACCTGCTAGAGTTAAAATTTATATGGAACAGTAACTAAATTACAGTTAATATTAAACCTTGTGTCTTATACGTCACGGTGGCATTTCGCGCACAATGGCCGCGGTTCCCCTTAAACACAGACGGTCTGTATAAGGCGCGCGAAGGGCTATTTGAATAAATGATTTTGTTTTTTTTCTTACTAGCTGTGCCCGATTGGCACCTTTTTGATAACTTGTTTATGTTTTTATAATTTAATTTTTAACATTGTCTATTTTCATTACTTTTTGGTTGAATTTGCTTCTTGAAGTATTAAAAAAATACATTACTCACGGAAAGATGGGTTTTATTTAAAATTTGGTTATTAATCCATCCGTTCAGTAATACTAGCTGTCCCCCTTTTCACCCGTTTTCCCGGGATGCCTAAGCCTATGTCCTTCTCCATAGCATAAGCTATCTGCATGCCATATTTCATTATGATCGGTTGAGTAGATAAGGCGTGAAAGCGTAACAAACAAACTCACATTCGCAGTAAGGATTACGAGTGGGAAAAACACGTAGCGGTATTCCATACCAAGAAAAAAAAATGCCTTTTTTCTCAGTTCTTAGTCACCACTCTCTATCAATCCTTCCATAAAAGGCACAAAAGTTTATAAGAATTCAAAATCAATATAACTGGATTTTGTTGGCCATTTGTAAATTAACTTTGAAATTCCTTACGTAACCAACCTGGCTGGCTGAAATTAATTTTAATTAAAATGGAGACTTTTTAAGTGACTACAAAAGTCTGGAGGAAGTTATACAACAAGTTTAATTACTTAGTAAAACTTTAATGATTTTAAAAAGATCAACCCTAGCAATTTAGCATTTTCTTTAGTCTGCGGTTTTTTTTTTTACTGAAACAAAAATACCATTATCATATTTAAAACGGTTAAAATCAATGTAAGTAAGTGTTATAATAGTATTAAGATCTGGAGGTACTTTGATGTGTCATCTACCCACATATTCATTATTAATAAATCAGTGTTCAACTAGCTAGCTTTGTTTCATTACATGGTGACAGCGGTTTTACGTAAAATAAATTATTAAAACGGTAACGCAACAGTATTAATTCGGATTTTATTACTGTAAAACAATAGTACGCTGGTGTGAAAGTATGGAACACGCTCGTCCGCCACCAGAATTGCAAATTGAAGGAAGTCCGACCGCGCGAGCGCATGCGTGGCAAAAGTGGTGGAAACAGTTTATGGTTTTTAAAGGCCTCGGGGGTCATTAAAGAACCGGCGGATGTTCAAGCGAGCTTGCTAGTGAACCTCATTGGAACAGAGGGTTATGAGATTTTTTCAACTTTTACATTCACCAAAGAAGAAAGTGCTGATAATCTCGAGTGTTTAAAAAATAAATTTGACATTCATTTTGGAACAAAACCGAATGTAACTATGTCACGTTTCAAGTTTTTCACGAGGAATCAACACTCGGGAGAAACTATTAGTCAGTATGTTACAGCATTAAGATTAATGAGTCAATATTGTGAATTTGAAAATCTCACGGACGGACTGATACGAGATCGAGTTGTCTGTGGAATCTCTGATAACGTAGTACGAGATCGCATGCTACGAACGGAAAGTTTGACATTGGACAAGGCGGTTCAGATATGTGAAGCAGCAGAGATGTCAAAAGAAGAGGGTCGACAACTTGAGCAGGGAGCACACAATGTGCAGGTGGATGGAGTGACTGGACGAGGAACTGGACGTGCTGAAAAATATATAGGACGTCAAGGAGGACGTCAACGAAGCAACAGGCGCGTGCCGGTGCCGGCGGCACCCCATCGTAGGCGAGCAGCAAGTGAACCGTGCGAGAGCTGTGGTAGTGTTTATTGTGATAATGGGCACCGGTGCCCAGCTGTTAAGGCACAGTGTTATGTTTGTAAAGGCCACGGTCATTATGCACGGGTTTGTTCTAAGAAGGTACCAGGTGAGCGAGTGCATAATGTAAGTATTTCAGATTCATCTCATCATTCAGATTCAGATTCGGATAATGAGATGTTATTTGTGAATATGATACAGGATGATGTGTATAGCCATAATATGTCAAAAGAATGGTTCGAGTTCATGAATATTAATGGTAAAAATGTGTGTTTGAAACTAGATTCAGGGTCCATGTTAAATGTCTTATCTAAACGGGTTTTTGATAGTTTAGGTATAAGTTTAAAATATATTACACCTTTTAATAAGAAAGCACATTCATATACAGGTAATACTTTACCAATTATCGGAAAATGTTACCTTACAATAAATTTTAAAAATAAAAAATATTGTTTAAAATTTGTTATCGTTAACATGGATTGTCAGAATATTTTGGGATTAAAGGGTTGTACCGATCTGGGACTCATCAAAAGGATATATGCGTTAAATATTGGTAGTTATTCAGATTTATTTTCTGGTTTAGGTGAGATGCCAGGCATTCATAAAATAATTGTAGATGAGTCTGTACAACCAGTTATATGTCCTGCGCGAAGGGTTCCGTTAGGATTACGGGATAAGTTGTTTGATGAAATCAAAAGAATGGAAAAGTTAGGGGTGGTAAGAAAAGTAAATCATCCAACGGAGTGGGTTAATCCTATAGTAATAGCGGCAAAGAAAAATGGAGATATACGGGTATACTTAGATCCACGAATTTTGAACCGTGCAGTACGTCGAGCTCATTTTTCGCTACCTACCGTTACCGAGTTAGCGGCGCGACTTCAAGGGGCGTGTTATTTTAGTGTCCTAGATGCGAGGTGTGGATTTTGGATGCTCAAATTAGATGATGCGAGTGCGGATCTTTGCACTTTCAGTACACCATTCGGTAGATATCAGTTTCTTCGATTACCCTATGGTATTAACTGTGCGCCTGAAATGTTTCATGCAAAAATAAGGCAATATCTAGAAGATCTTGATGGTACTGATTCTTTTGCTGATGACATTATTGTCTGGGGCTCTACAAAAATAGAGCACGATATGAGGTTAGAGCGGCTGTTACAGAGAGCAAGAGAAATAGGTATTAAGTTCAATGATCAAAAGTGTAAGTTTGGGGTTAAGGAGATAGTTTATTTGGGTCATGTATTTGATGAGCGTGGAATGAGACCTGATAATGAGAAAGTTAAGGCTATTATCGATATGCCTGAACCTTGTGATAGGAAATCTTTAGAAAGATTTTTAGGCATGGTAAATTACCTGTCAAAGTTCATTCCCAACTATTCTGAATCGGTTGCAGTTATTAGGGGTTTATTGAAAAAAGGTACAGAATGGATATGGGATAGCCAACATTCAGAAGCGATTAAATGTCTTAAACAAAAAATCTCTAGTGCACCGGTGTTAGCTATATATGCTCATAATGTACCAATTGTGTTGTCGGTGGACGCGAGCGCGGAAGCACTTGGTGCTGTACTGTTGCAGGCAGGCCGCCCAGTAGAGTTTGCTTCACTCACACTCACGGATACCCAGAGACGTTATGCACAGATAGAAAAAGAAATGCTAGCCATTGTTTTTGCGTGTGAAAGATTTCATCAGTACATCTTCGGTAGGAACACAGTAGGAATGACGTAACAATACAAACGGACCATAAACCGCTTGAATCAATTTTTAAAAAGCCCTTGTCGTCAATACCAGCGCGTCTTCAACGGATGATGTTACGTATTCAAGGATATGATATTAAAGTAATGTATACCCCAGGTAAATACATGTATATTGCCGACACACTATCGCGAGCTGCACTGCCCGAGTTATTGAGTGATCGCGTTAATAAAGAGGTAGATATTCAGACGTGTTTCATGATTAAACATATACAATTTAGTAATGAGAAGCTTAATTTAGTTAGAGAACACACGAAAGCCGATAATGAGTCAAAATATTTAATTAAATACATAGAGGATGGTTGGCCGAGAAGTAGATATGAGGTTGAAAAAAATATTAGTGTATTCTGGCCGTATCGTGAATGTATGCAATATTTAGAGGGCATACTATTAAAAAATAATTTGGTATTTGTTCCTTCGACACTTCGGGGGGAAATGTTAGGACGCATACACGAAGGACACTTAGGAATAGATAAATGCAAGAGGCGAGCCCGCGACGTGATGTTTTGGCCGGGCATGTCGCGCGACATCGAGCGCACGGTGCGCGACTGTGCGACGTGTGCGCTTCACGCAGCGAGACCCGCTCGCGAACCGTTGTTGCCGCATAATATACCAGACGTTCCTTGGCTTAAATTAGGTTCTGATATATTCGAATTTAAAAAAAAGTATTATTTAATTTTAGTTGACTATTTCTCAAATTTTGTGGAGGTTAATGAATTAAATTTCATAAGTAGCAATTTTGTTATCAAGGCTATGAAAGAACAATTTGGAAGACATGGTATACCGTGCGAATTAGTAACGGACAATGGACCTGCTTATAGCTCTAAAGAGTTTAAAACTTTTATGCGAGAATGGGAAATTACTCACATTACATCGTCACCTTTATACCCGCAATCTAATGGGAAAAGTGAGCGTACAATAAGAACAGTTAAAAACTTATTAAAAAAGTGTTTAAGCTCTGGTCATAATTATCAATTAAGTTTGTTAAATTTTAGAACTACGCCTAGATACGATTTAGATTCACCGGCTCAGATTCTTATGGGCAGGAGATTAAATACCCGTTTGCCTACCTATAAGAAATTATTATTAGAGAAAGTTGATAACAAAAATAACTATAAGAAAGTAATTGAGCAAAAGAAAAAACAAAAAGAAAAATATGACAGATCGTTAAGGGACCTCCCTACGCTAATAAACAATGACAGAGTAGTAGTAGTTGATGGTCGCCGCCGTACATTTATGAAAGTCGTAAATAAAGCCATCGAGCCTCGATCTTACATATTGCAGGATGCAATAGGTCGTAAGTATCGACGTAATCGACGTCATATTTTACAATTCAAACCAAAAACAGAGTTGCTATCAGATAGTAACACGGCGATACCACCGATCCCACCGATTCCACCGATTATTGTAAAACCGGGCCCGGAGGCAACAGTTGACAGTCGCGAATCTAAGCATACTCTTGGTTCACCAATGGATAAACAAGAACAAAACTCAGGCCGTATTACTAGACGGAAGGCTCGGCTCCTTGCGGAAATGGATACGCATAAATAAGTTTAAAAACAAAAAATATCTCGACAAATACATAAATATGTACCTATATCTACTAATGAGGATAAGTAATGTGTAACTAAGTACTTTATTTAGAATGGTTAGCCGTAGCTGTTTAATGTAATAGTGTTTCATGTTGATTACTAGTAATTACTACTAATATATCATTAGAATCACAAATGTTTTATTTATAAGGGTGATGGTTTTTAAGGATAATTATATAAACTACTTTTGTTAATTAAAGGGGAAAGATGTTATAATAGTATTAAGATCTGGAGGTACTTTGATGTGTCATCTACCCACATATTCATTATTAATAAATCAGTGTTCAACTAGCTAGCTTTGTTTCATTACATAGTAGTAATATTAAGTAGTATATGTATTATATCAGTTAGCTGGTTTCCATAGTCCAAGCTCTGCTTGGTTTGGGATCCAAAAAAACTTTAGATGAAAATAATCCAATTATAATTAGTTATTTTATTAAAACATAGACCATTACTTCAAATGCATTATTTTCATCTATATTTGAACACTAGAAATAAGTACAAACTTGCTGTACCTTTAACTCGGCTGAGCAAAGTCCTAATCTCTTTTAAGGGGCAATTTATACGTTTGTATAATAAAGTACCCAAAGAAATATTATTTAATCATAGATTTAAAAAGATAGTAAAACAGAAGTTATGCAACAAAGGGTACTAGTAAAGTTTCTGATTTTGTAGATGACAAGAATGCATTTGAATGAATTGTTCGCTTTGCAGGCTATTGTTGTATATTTTGTAAATTATAATACTTCTAAGAGTGACTTGACTTATGATCCTGTGTCCCCTAGATGGGGCAGAGGGCGTCCACAAAAACTCTCCATCCCGATCGGTCTTGAGCTTCGCGCTTGATCTCACTCCAAGACTTCCCGATCTTCTTCGCTTCGTCAAGCACAGTGCGTCGCCAGGTTTGTTTGGGACGGCCACGCTTTCGTTTCCCCTGCGGATTCCAGTCCATTGCCTGCTTGGGTATATGGTCGGGGTCCCTTCGGAGAGTGTGGCCAATCCAGTTCCATTTGCGAGGCTTGATCTGTTGGTCGATCGGTGTTTCGTGGCACCGTTCTCGGAGCTCTACGTTCGAGATTTTCTCGGGCCAGTGGATAACGAGAATTCGGCGAAGGCATCGGTTGACAAAAACCTGGAGCTAGTGCGAGATGGCCTTGGTTACTTCTAAGATTGCACATATAAAAACAGGACTTACTGAGTTTCTTGCCAGTCTTCTCATTTCAAGTTGTATTTGGAACCGGTATAGACTCATTTTATTAACGTTCACAAGAGCCTTATCAGAGCCTAAATTGAATAAATACTTTTTGAATTTGAATTAATCATTCATCGTCATTGTAGTAAAATTTCTTACACAATTTCTCTTTTATCGTCTATATTCTTTGGTAACAACTTACCTATTTATTCCGATTTCTGTGGTAGGAAACGTATATAGAAAGCCCCTTGAAAGAGTATTTTACTTTGCTGAGCTGAGTTACAGTTAAGTACTTACATACTGTTTTGTTTTTTTCTTTCTGTGTCTCGGTGTAATAAAACAGTCTTTAATAGCATACTTATTTTGAATAGCATAACTAAACGTCTGATAGGTGCTTCTCTTTCTTTTGAAATAACGGTATGAGTACCTGCTTAAAAATTCAGTAAGAGTACGAAACATTAAGTAGGTAGGAACTCATAATACAGCAACTCCTTTTTTGTTGATTATGTTTGGGACTGGTGCTTGGTAGATGTCTGAAAAAAAATATTACAACGCTTGGTTATGTTTTGTGTTATCGCTTCATCTTCCGAATTCTCGCCATTTTGGTTTTTGAACAGATAGATATGGTCAATATTTTTTTTATTAATTAAATTTATTATTGTTTTTTTTAAATTAGTTCCTAAAAAAATTAATAAGTAAGTAAATTAAGTATAAAAATATAAATTGATTATTAATTTATAAAATATTTTCAGCACGAATCTAAAAAATATTAAAACTGTATACAATGTATGATTCGTTTTGCTAAAAAGTGATAATGAAAACAATAAAATAAAAGGTACCTTTTAAGGTAACTTTTATTTTCAGGCAGCAAACGATTCAAAAGGCACCTAAAACACTAACATGTAAAAATTAAGAACGAAGACTTGATTTCGTTGAATACTTAACTAAGTAGTATATCTATACTATAAGCTGTCCCCCGCGGATTCACTCGCGTTCCCGGGATCAAATGTTGCCTATGTCCTTCTCTATAGTTCGAAGTTTACTATTAAATAAAAATAATAAAGTAACCTTAGAAAATATATATGTCTAGAAAGAGTATCCCCATACTACATGACTTTTAAAAAGTGGCCAACTTTGCTACATCTTATCCTCGCGTTAAGTCATTCTGCTTGTCATAGTGACGTTTATACCAGTTACCAGTTCTTGAAAAAAATCCAAGAAAATGGGGAAAAATATATTACGGTGTCGATATCTTTTTAAACTCCGAAAATAAAAGTGGAATCGGGATAATACATGATAATAAGAATAAGATTAATGGCGCCGATATAAATTAATACTTATTATTTTTACTTTGATGTCAACGAACAGTAATTATTTGCGTTGACGTTTCAAATCAAGCAAATCAAGTCAATTTTTTTTTTTTTTTTTTACTCTTTATAGGCCTGTCTTTGACTGCAATCTCACCATGGTAAGTGATGATGCGGCCGAAGGTGGTAAGCACACAAAGCCTAGAAGGAACTGGCTCTCAAGTGCAGCTATCGGAACACACCGAAAGGTGCTTGGCGACAGATTTTCAACTTGAGGGTGGTAGCCAGCCAGGCGGGTACTACAAAGTACCCTACCACCGTGCTATGGTTTCCTCACGATGTTTTCCTTCACCGAAAGCTCAAGCTCATTGTAGGATTCGAACCCGGGACCTTCATCTCGGTATCCGACGTCACTACCACTGAGCTATCATCGCCATTAAGTCAAATCAAGTCACATCGAGTCAAATCGAGTCAAATCAAGTCAAATCGAGTCAAACCGAGTCCAATCGAGTCAAACAGGGTCAAACCGAGTCAAATCGAGTCAAACCAAGTCAAATCAAGCAAATCTAGTCAAATCCAGTCAAATCGAGTCAAACCGAGTGAAATCGAGTCAATAAGTCAAATCGAGTCAAATCCAGTCAAATTGAGTCAACCCGAGTCAAATCGAGTTAATCCGAGTCAAACCAAGTCAAATCAAGCAAATCCAGTCAAACCGAGTGAAATCAAGTGAAATTGAGTCAAAACAAGCAAATCGAGTTAAATCAAGTCAAACATTTTTTTTGGCTAGGTCCAGAGATCTTCACTACGGCTTCTCCGAATGATGTCTATCCATTGGCTTCTTAAAATTGGATCAATTGGTATTCTGTAAAAAAAGTCTTATTATTTAAGTCAGTTATTACAAAATTAAAAAAAGATTATTCGACACGCGTGTATGTAATATTATTGGAATTGCAACATATTCACAATTTAAAATAGTATCCGCCATATTGAACTATTTAGTTATTGGTCCGATTGCTCTCAAAATTGATATTTGAGAGACCCTTGGACCATATAACATAATTTTTTGCTCAAAATTGAAAAAAGCGGCCGCCCTACTGAACTATTTCATTACTGGTCTGATTGCTCTCTCAAATATGAATTTTGAGAGCAATCGGACCAATAACTAAATAGTTCAAAATGGCGGACACTTTTTCAATTTTGAGCAAAGATTTATGTTATATGATCCAATACTGTCCCAAATATCAATTTTGAGAGCAATCGGACCAATAAATAAATAGTTCAAAATGGCGACCATTTTTTTCAATTTTGAGTAAAAATTTATGTTATATGGTCCAAGGGTCTCTCAAATCTCAATTTTGAGAGCAATCGGACCAATAACAAAATAGTTAAATATGGCGGCCACTTTTTTGAATTTTGAGCAAAGATTCATGTTATTTGGTCCAAGAGTCTCCCAAATATCAATTTTGAGAGCAATCGGACCAATAACTAAATAGTTCAATATGGCGGACACTATTTTAAATTGTGAATATTTTGCAATTCCAATAATATTACATACACGCGTGTCGAATAACCTTATTTTTTTAATTTAGTAATATCCGACTTAAATAAAAATGTAATAAACAAAATGTGCATGGTACGCACATATACAAGTTTACATCGTACGCCTATGCAACGCGGCACTACGTAGTTCAAATGATTTTAAACAGATAGCTGTACAGTTTACTTGTATGAAGAAGTATTTTACAAAATGTTCCGGTGACCGCATCCATGGTTATATACATCACTGACTATGATGGAAAAACCGAAAACGACAAACACGTCAACTTAAAAAAAATAGGTCCGCCATCTTGAAATTCAAAATGATATTCGTAATTAGCTCGAGGAAAATCTTAAATTAATACCCATTTTGATTTTTTCATTACTGAAGCGACTACTTATCTTACATGACATAATCGTCATTAGTATTAAAAAAAAACATTCGACTTTCCACTCATAAATTCGACTTGTCCACCGTCGCTTTTGATTTATATCAGTATCTACATACTCGTATTTAACTATTGACTGATATTACCATGGGAGTTTTGAGTTCAAAAACTGGCAGCACAGGCAACACATAAAAAATGGCGCTTACTCAAAATATTTATTTTCGAAACATTTCAATGGCTTATATTGCAGAAACTAATAGGAAATATTGTTACTTACCGATGATAGGTGAGTTTTTTCGTTGGTCTAGATCGACCCATGTAGTTTTTATACACTTTTATCACACAAAACGACATTTTGAAACAATACAATTTTGGTGAATTTGGTTGTGTCCCAGTGACGACTCGACTGACACTGAAGACGGGAAAATGATTAAGCCCCTAACAGTTAGGGGCTTTTTTTATCTACGCGTAAACAGCTTCGTAGCTCCGTCTGGATATATCATTAGTCAAAGAAAGTAACTTACATACAATACAGGTTGTTGTTTTGGTCAGCGACGAGCGACTCAGGGTCGATAATACAATATATACTGGTGCTAAAAAAAATATAAAAAAAATACTTTATTTTTTTTAATAATAAAAATTAAAAAATTAAAATTTTGAAAATCATGTAATAAGCTAAAGTGTAGACATAATACTCAACGGGAGTATGAGGGAGTAAAGGGGTGGGGCGATGGCGGCTTGTGCCTAGCTCTAGTCTGTGCACGTGCCTAGTAACCATACTTTGCGGTAATTTTTTTTCAAATTGAATAAGGTATTTCTCAACATATTTACAGTATTTAATGGAATTAAGTCCATTTTTGGGGAATATATATTTTGTACTACCGCTCCTGTGTTGCTTGTCGCTGACCAAAACAACATCCTGTATATTACAATATTATTTTTTGTCGTGCATACTTATTTCCTAAGTACCTAAAACATGAATAGCCTTATCGGATGAGTATTTCAAAGAGTTTATGTAAAAATACCTTAAATTTCCGCCTACACATTCGTTCGAATTTATACAAACAGAAAAAAACGTTACAAACCAAATTGAGGTCAAAGGACTCCGAATAACTGTAAAACCATAACATCACACTAAATATAGTGCCTACTTATTTTGATCCTTAAAGCCTTCGGTCATTGACAGCCAGATTTCACACTTAACTGGTAATTATATCACTATCTCCCTCTAACACATTGATCCAAGTACCTCGGGGTAAGAGCAAGAAAATCAACGGTACATCTTCTTTTCTTGTAGGAGCTGAGTTCAGAGTCAAGGACGAATGCACTCTGATTTCCACTTGTATGACTGAGACGACGCTATACAAGAGATAGTGACGATAACAGTGGCTCGGTTTAGATGAAAAAAGACACTCGCAACTCGACGACGTTGCTCGTACGCCGACCGCGGTATTTGAATTTGAATTTAGAACGATAGAAAAGTGTTTTGACTTTTCTTTTCAGAAATCGGTCAGTGTTATTACATGCCAATATTGTGAGTATTTTTATATGTGGCAACATTGGAGTTTAAGTCAAATAAGTAATGGCTACGTGGTTCTTTCACATTTACCGGTGCGTGGAGTCGTGAACTGACTCACGAGTGCTATTCGCATGAATGTATCGATATTTGATTATGTTTTAAAAAATAATAACTTTTTAATCCGGTGAAGTTAAACTCGGTTCTTTGTGCTGCAATAGATTTGTTTTGTGTATTGTTAAGTTTAAAAAGGAGTTGATTTGAGGGTAAGTGTTTTTTAATACTATTTAAGTAAATTAATAAAATAAAATATGTACCTATATTATACACACAAGATATTATGTTAGTTTGAAAAAGGTTCGGTAAAAAGTTCCTTCCTTTCTAATATAATATTAAAATGCAAAAAATAAAATATTTTAAATTGAAAACTATTTACTGAACAATTTTGAAGAAAGTTGGGTTTAGCAAAAATCATTCACTTAACTTGATTTTATAAATAAATAATATATTAAAATTATTTTACTTTTAAATTATTATTTTTAAACCGAATTACAGAGTTTTTTTCGCTATTTGGTGGCTACTTTTGCGACGAAGAGCAACCCCATTTAGTAGGCTATTTTGTTTCATCAATTTTGTCTCCAGCAAACAGGGGCGGGCGGGGCGGCGGGCGTTAACAGTTGCGGTTTTTAGTTTTCATTTTTAAGGCCGGGTCTAAGCTCAAATCTCAAAAATGGGTTTTTTTGAGAGTCGAGTATGACGTAACGCAATGAAATACCTAACACAAAAAAATACTGTGGATAGAAGAGGGTTTTGAGAAAAATGTTAACCGAATAGAATATTAAAAAGTGCTTTGATATTCCCAATAAAAAAATCCTAAGTTACGTCTAAAAAAATCTTTCGCGTCGAAATTCTCCGTATTTTCAGCGATGACAACAATTTTATTTTTAAGAATATATAAGATACAGGATTATATTAGAATGTTAACCGGACACTTATTCAATTTAATGCGTGTATTCTGTATAATCTAAAGAAAACCCGTAAATAACAGCCCATTTCATAGAGTCGACACATTTATGATTTACCATTTTCAACCCTATTCCAGTGAAGAACGAGTCCTGTCAAAATCGTAGTCAGTCCGCGCCTTAAGTTAATTAGATATTTTGCTTAATTTTTCTCACACTCTCACCATGTATGAACGATAATTTGCCGAAGGTGGCACTGCATTTTTGTATGTAATTCATAGAATACATCACCGTAGACCGCCCCTGATTGTAGGAGGTTTTAATAGTCAGTGTGACAAAAATGTCACTAAATTAGCAAGTGTTAAAAGTGTGTGTGTCAAGGGTAGTTCGTAAACCCTTTATCTGTTAGAAGTAGGACGTAAGACTGATTTATATTATTTTGAATGAAATCCTATGCATAGAACAAAGTTCGATATGATCATGGCAGCAAACTCTATAGAATTGTGAATATAGCTTGAATGCTGTGAGGTATTGCAGTCGGGGATAAACAAATATTACAAAAAAATAAATACTTAGGTTATTGGTTTGTCCCCGACTGCAATACCTCGCAGCATTCAAGCTATATTCACAATTCTATAGAGTTTGCTCCATGATCACATCGAACTTTGTTCTACATACGCATAGATCGAAATCAGAGATGACGAACGAATGGAAGAAGCATACTTATCCAGCAGACCATTAGAAGCTCCTTGGTCTTCGCTCAAAGACGCGAAATGAGGTGCATCAAAAAGAACGTCCAAAGAGTTCGATGTGTAAATATTATATACTAGCTATCCCCCGCGGTTTCATCCGCGTTCCCGGGATAAAAAGTACCCTATGTCCTTCTCCATACCATAGGCTATCTGCATGCCAAATTCCATGATGATCCGTTGAGTAGTTGAGGCGTGAAGGCGTAGCAAACAAACTCACTTTCGCATTTATAATATTAGTTAGGATGATAAGGAAGGCCTATGCTACCCGACTGGAGAAGCACCTTACAGAAAATCTCAGCCAAATAACTGAATATTGAGTAAGGAGCTCACCGACCCTTATTAGGACAACAAGCATAGGGCTAAGTAACCGCTTACCACCAGGCGGGCCGTATGAATGTTTGCCGACTTATTAGTAAAAAAATTGTGTGGACTTCACAAGAAATAATAAAATACATTCCAGAGTATAATCTACTTATGAACAATCAACTGTTTAATACACGTGAAAAATGCATACCAATATAATATTAACATAAACAAATAGTGATGAAATTGATGATTTAACGTTTAAAACAAGGTCAGCACTTGTCTCGACATTTTGCGGAATAATAAATTATATGTACCATTCGAATACTTATAGGTATGTATTGAAGAACTAGGTAAGTAGTCTCAAAATGTGGCTGAAGTTACAGAAAAATTTGCCGCTATTTTGTTACAACACTGACATTTATGGATGTCCACAAATATTGCACCTACTGATTCCGAAATCAAAGGGAGTCCCTTTCTAGTCTATGTATCCATCTATCTGTATATAAAGATAGCATAGGTAGACACGATTTAGGTATGTTGCTTTTCTAAGTTACCTAAATTATGGGGAATTTTGAAAGACTCTTTGTACTACTTTTTATAAGGAATCTGTATGCACAAGACCCGGCGCGGGCGTTTTGAGATACCTACGTGTGCACCTGTCAATCAGTCGGCGTCAATCCCACAGAGTGAGTTCTAGAGTTCGATTGCAATACCTTATAAAATTCAGGTTATATTCAAAATTCTATAGATTTAAGAGCTTGTTTTTCTCTTTTCAGTTAATTTATGTTTTACGCAGTCGGGTTTTTTGTTTCTTTTAATTTGAAGTGGAAGAACATGACTAATGCCCGGTTACAATAAACAAAAACAAATCGTTTTGCTTACCAATGGTAGGTTTTTTATAGCCAAACTGGGCATATAGATCATTTCGTAAGCTAATTTTACCTGCGATAGCTACTTCCATATGGGAGGGTCTGCTATGCAAAGCTTTGAGATCTTTGCTTCATTATTACTAAAGATATAAGAGTCTTCATTTTAATAAATCTTAACCGATACCGGTCCGTAAATTATTGAAACTGGGCCGTATTCCATAGAAAATTACCGGCCAATTCTACCAAAATGAATAATGCAGATTTTCGCAGAAAATGATGTAACTAAATTTAAAGAAAATATATCATCTTACTCTTACTAGATCGTGTTTGTACGAAACGATTTTTAACCGACGACATTTTAAAACATCATATTATCGTATTTTGCAACTGTGTAAATTTGTTGCACTTCCATTTAAAAAAAAAATGGTTTGATTATTTGGACCACCATGCATTATCAAACAACAACCAACCTAAGTATTATAAATATAGAGGTTTTATTTAACAGTAACCTTTTTGGTCTTCGTTATTTGAACGGAAATATCACGACCAAAGATTCCTATACCCTGCGCATAACAGGTGGCAGGTCTTTGACCTGTACAAGTTATAATGACGTCACACTGAGGTTGTACCGCTATCGTTAAGGTATGACCACACTTGATAAGGTTTCCGATTGATTGACAGCGGATTTATTAAACTTAGAACTTATTTAGAATTTATTTTGTTTGCGTTTATTTTATTATCTCACTTCTAATTTTATTAAAAGTTGATTCTAAATTTAAATTTACATCCAAACTAAGAGTAACCTTTCCCGAATGCCGTATTACAATACTTTTTGTACGATAAACGCCATTTTTCTTCTTTGTTCATGTTTAAAATATAATCAAAGTTTAATACTAGTCTATTTAAACGTCCCAAAATTGCCCGACATTTGGGTATCAAGAAACATAAATATTCATACAAAATTTCTACACATTTTAAGATAATAGGTATCTAGTGTCATTAGTAGTGTTCACTAGTGTCATGTCGCTAGTGGCATATCTTAAAACGAGGGCGATAAACACCACGTCAGTCATTTCTACAGTCGTATACTAGTGTGTCACTAGCTTAACATTTCAAAAGAGTTACAGTTATCAACGTAGTTTGTACCCTATTACAATATCGTTTAAATTTAAAACCGTTTGATGGCAAATGGGAATTCCTTTCCGAGAATGAAAGAGAATAGTTTTTGTAGTAATTTGTACCTTTAGGTGGTGATAAGAAATATTTTAAAGAAAGAATGTGCTGAATGGAAAAGTGAATCATCCGACGTTTCAAAAAATAAAATATCTTTGGATTAATCGACAGAACATTTATTTTCTTACTGCGTAAGTACTTATATTACATACTCCATTGAGAAAACCACGGCAGGGTTCATTCCACAAGCTGAGCGTCCGCAGGAATAGCTCCTTTGAAGCTCCAGTGTGGGACCATTTTGGTTCTAATTCGGTAAACAAGACGATTCATAAAAATATGGATAGAAAATGGTCTTCCATTAGATACCATTCGATTTCACTCTTAGAGGGAATGATATCTAAACACCGAATAGATGAAACGAAGCGTGTAAGTAAACAATGTTTTATTCATGGCACATTCCTGGACTTTATGAAACTTAAAGAGAATTTAGGGGTGGCAGCACGTAACTACTTACTTTAGACCGTGTCCAACAAGACTTTTCCTTTTTCGAAAATCTAATTGTCAAGTTCCATGTGCGACTAGGTGTAGTCCCACCCTTATCTGATCCGGTGGTCAAAAGAGGAACTAATGACGCCATTTTGAAATATCAATCGCCATTGGTCAAAGAGATTATAAACACTACGTTCATTGGTTTTGTTGAGTTTCTTGCCGGAGTCTTCTCAGTTTAAGTGTATTCCGAACCGGTGGTATATTCAACTGTATGTACCAATGTAACGTTCATAAGGGCCTTACTAGGGCCTAAACTGAATAAATGACTTTTTAATTTTGATTTTGATTTTGTTTGCTCCACGAAATGCGATAACAGCAACGCTCTCACCGGGCCAGATATGTTTGTGGGACTATAGTGATGATTGGAGTAGTACTTTCTGGCAGGGCCACCATCGCAGATTTGAATTCTCGAGTCTATATTTCGTAAATTTTTGTTTACTCTTAGAGAAGCTACGGTAGGGCGACATAATAAAATATATCTTGAAAACTACGACACTTGGTGCAGATTTGTTTGCTTATGGAATGTCTTCTCTTTCCGCACAGACTTTTTATTTAGGTTTCCGCCAAATCTAATAAATATTGATTTAAATTTTAATGTTTTTTTTAATTAAGTAATTTTACATTTTTTCAAAACTAGATGCAAAAGTACAGTACATATAATACCGATAATACTAAAGCAATAAAAAAAAACTCTTTCTGTTCATGGTAAAAACGCAAGAATGTAGAAATGTGTTGACTGACAAATGAATGATGAACAGTCACTGTAGATAGCAAGATAGCTTGCTCTCGTACATTGTTGTCACAAAATCTATTGTATCCACTTTAGTCTGTGGTATCTTATACAAAAGAAAGTATGCGCACAGTCAGTGAGCAGCGTCACTGCAATTTGAGCCTAATTGTGTATGACTAGATAACAAGTTCATTAACGTTGATGGCAAATGAATATTGCGGAATAATTAAAAATAGATAAACAACAATGACCACACTATCTTTTAGTATCTCCTATGAGAATTTCAAAAGCGGGATAGTTTTTTACGTCTTGACGCCAAAACCACACAAAAAAGGCACAACCAAGCGTGATAAAAGACATGCAAGTAGGTCATAAGCCTTCGTTCTTGAGTTCGAAGTTTTTACAAGAATGTATGAAAACTCCCGTCGCAAAAAAAACCTCAGCGTACGAACACGTATAGAAGTCATACGTTCTATTCACAACGTTGAAAATAACGCGCGTAAAAACTACGCATTACTTGTGTACATTACCTTCCTCAATTTAATCTGCCCCACTTTTTATTCAAATCTGACTTTCTAAGATTGAAGCGTTGAAATCCTAACTCCTAACTAATATTATAAATGCGAAAGTGAGTTTGTTTGTTTGTTACGCCTTCACGCCTCAACAACTCAACGGATCATCATGGAATTTGGCATGCAGATAGCCTATGGTATGGAGAAGAACATACTTTTTATCCCGGGAACGTGGGTGAAATCGCGTGGGATAGCTAGTATTACAATAATTTGTTAATATTCATCTCTACCGCCGACTGCACCAACATCATAACCTATATCTAAGTACAATAATCATAAATCATATGCACAATTTCAGACAAATCCCACCATTTCACAGTTTGACCGCGAACACCATTTCGCTCGTTACACTACTATATAACCACTATATAGCTACTATATAACCGCTATAAAGCAACATGAGAGCAATAAACATAAAACTTTATACTATCTGCACGTAAGAGTACAACAGTATTGCATTGGCTTTCTATAGTGTACTAAAAATACTACTTAGTTTAGAAGTATGTGAAGATTTGATAGACTTTCGGGATCAGAGGTTAGATTCGCCACATTTGCTGCTTCAAGTTTCAGATCTAAATTGAATTTAAAAACATTAAAACTGCTACTAAACCATGTGGTATACACACTCGAACAACGATTCCAATCATAGCAAAAAAAGATTCTCACCTTGGTAAGTGATGATGTGTGTAACCGTAGGTGATAAGCACATAAAGCCTAGAAGGAGCTGGTTCACAGGTGCAACTATCGGAACACACCAGTGGGTGGTGGCCAGCCAGGTGGGTAATACAAGTTTGGCGACTATCTAAGTAAAATCTCATTAGAGCAGTAATACAGAGCAATCCAATCCCGCAATTAGTCAGTGCATTTGCACTGATTTAGAACAGTAAGGACCAATCATTGTTTAGTGTCCTTGACTTAGCCAATCAGAGCGCAAGTGTCCTTCACTGAGCCAATCAGAGCGCACGTTTGGTGGTGGTAAATAGACGGAATAGATTACAAAATTAACGTTGCGATTCTTTGGGCTCAGCCAAGCGCGGACCGCCTTATTTTATACATAATTATTTCACGTAGGTAGGTAATTAATAAAACAAGAAAGATAATCATAAAGGTCGTCTGTGGTTTAAAATCCATTATTTTCATTGTTTAATTAAGTGTTGTTTTTATATCTTATCTATGTTAAGCTAAATCTGATTAGATACTAACTATCGCTACTTTGTTTAAAATTATACTTATAATTAACCATCATAGGTATTGATTAAAAAATTCTGAATCATGACTAAATCAATAATAATAGGGATGTTGCCTGGGTAAAAATATAATAATTCTAATTAATCCGTCAGTTAGATTATCAAAAAATATTGGACACGTATTTTTTGCTTTACCAAATCATTATCAATTGACGAAGATAAAGCGCGATTAAGTACGGGAGTGGGGACTCGTGATGTCACTTGTTCCTAAAAAGTGTACCACACCGTGACGTCACGCGGACCTTCAACACACGATAGCTTCGTACTTTTTTGTTTAATTGACAAAAGAAAAAATACGTGTCTAATATTTTTTTATAATGTAAATGACGGACTAATTAGTTTTTTTCAGGAAAGTAGCCTATTATGTATAAGATTTTTTAGTACCTCGTCCTTAAATTATATGATACGTGTATAAGTT
The DNA here is from genome assembly GCA_951394255.1 of Polyploca ridens. Lineage (NCBI taxonomy): Eukaryota > Metazoa > Arthropoda > Insecta > Lepidoptera > Drepanidae > Polyploca > Polyploca ridens. The sequence goes on along the minus strand of OX596266.1, from coordinate 3,509,223 downwards.
CTACATAAGTACGTGCTTAAAAACACAAACTAATTCCGTAAAAAATCCGTTGTTGCAGATCATCAGCAAAAATGGCGAAACTCCTTCTCGTCGTGTTTCTATGTCAAATAATAACCCTACCGATTCTGGGAGGCCGCAGTGACGAAGACAACCCACTATTTGACATGGCATCTGCATTTCTTCAGAATATGGGAGAAGGCAATAACTTAAATGGAATGGCAGCGATTGGAAGCATTGTTGGGACGTTGATGCAAGGAGATAATGCAAAGAATTTGGGGTCATTATTGGGTCAAGGTGGTAGCGGTGGTGGTAACGCTGGAGATATGTTATCAGGTAAGGATATTTTGAGCCTCATTATTTTAAAACTAGGGTTTCATATCGTGTGGAAAAGCATATCAGGTACAATTTGGATTGGCCAAGTTGTTCTTAGAAATACTACCAATATAGACTCAAAACGGCAAACATTTGTTACTAATACAATAAACTTTGACATTCCAGGTCTTGGTAGTCTTCTCGGAGGTCAAGATGGCAAAATTGATCCAGCACTTATTGGATCCATGGTATCCATGTTCGCCCAGCAAATGGGATCCAGCGACCAACCAAAACAAACGAATAGACAGAAAAGAGAAGACAAAAACGACATGAATTTAGACAGCATTTTGAGTCTTGCATCAGGATTCTTAGGTAACAAAGATGCTGCAGGAGCTTTACCCTTAATAATGAATACGTTAAGTTCATTATCGGGTACAGACAAACGAGTCGATGATCATAAAGATCATGCTGACTTCCTCCCACCGTTTTTGGAAAAGCTACATTTATATTGGGACATATTCATTAATTCAGAATTAGGAAAGACTATATGGGAGAAATCTGGTTTGAAGAGAGGTCTTAAAGCTTTCACTGGACCTGATGGCAGACTAAGTTTCGGGATGATGTTCAAGAACTTTGAGAACCATTCGTTTAGAAGACACTGGATAAAGGCTGCAGCTAAATATTTGACTGATATCGTTGTTCAGATGGCCAAACCTGAAGTGTACCAGAGGTAGGTTAAACTATTTACGTAAACCATGGTAAGTGATGATGTTGCCGAAGGTGAATACACAAAGCTTAGAAGAGAATTGGATTTCTAAGGCCACTGCGTGCTTGGTGCTGATTTTCAAATTGAAAGTGAGCTAATCACTTTAGTGCCGTATGCCGTATCACATTAAGCAATCCAAAGTTTTCATAAAAAATTTCAAGATGATGTCAATAGATTATTATGAACGGTTACTAAACTATCTGCTTTCGACGCTGACCTTACTACTGAGCCCTATTCGGCGTAAATAAAGTTTCCTCACGATGGTTCCGTTCAATCCCCTAGCTCATTGTATAAAGTTGTATCTATTTTATTCTTAACATCCTTTTTAAATCCTTCATTGTTGTCTTTGCCAGATACCTCACCTCAGCACAGTACATCATCAACAGCTTCCTGGACACCCAGGGTCTCCCACAGAGCACCCACTTCAACATGAAGAGCCCTGAGAAGTCTATCACCACCCTCATCAATCATGTGCTCAAACGATATATGGATATAGACACTGATGTATCTGAGTACATAAAACCTGGTGTCGATTATTTGAAGGTAAACAGTTTTTGCATTTATATAAATATTGCAGTCGTCACTGAGACGTGTTTTTACGGATTTGAGGTCCTACCTACATCATTTTGTGCAAAACTACTTTGAAGCCGGTTTTATTTTTGTTTTCTTATTAAATACCGATGAATATAATAACATAGCGTGGAAAATTACATTGGTAATAAACCTCAGTATTAAAATTTCTCATACGTACTTACGTACGTTTAAAGGCTAGTATAGTATGAAATATTTCCTCAAGCATCTACCATTCCTATACAAACAGCAATAAAATTAGCCTACACACAAATTATCTTCTAGCACTTATCAAACCATTTTGTCCACCAGCAAACCCTAAAAATGGCAGAAACAGCAACTCAATCGATGTCCAAACGCGGCGACTACAACGCGATAGCGGACCGTCTCACCGACACCCTCAACTTGGAAGTGATCGAGCCTGTCCTGAGGGTCTACCGAGCATACAAGCACTCCGTGCAAGCTCCTCACTGCCAGGAACATCTCATGTGTCTGGTCAACCGGCATCATGATAAGGATAAGCGAGGTTTGTACATTGGATTTCTTGGTAGCTAGAATCTGGAAGCGATTTTGGCGATGCATGGGATGCAAATTTCGTGACAGTGTCGCTGATTTTTTAAAGAACAACCTGAAGAAACATGCTTTAATAATCGAGCCTGCTCCTGATCATATTTCTTGAAGAAAAGTTTCAAGTGCTTCTCTTTACTGTTCGTGCTTATCTGTACGTGCTGCAGTTTCTGTCTATTAACTATTTTATGATGTGTTGTTTAAATGACGATAATGTAATGAGTGATCATCTCTTGAAATCAAAAAAGTAATCTTACTATGGGCCTTCCTTAGTTGCGTCTTGGCAGTGAAATTTAATTAACGTGGCGATCACAATAGATCTAGTCTGGTCGCAGTGATACAAGCTCTGGAAAGACTTGAAACAGCCACTTAACCCAAATAATAATAATGGGCCTTCCTTTTATTTCGTTCAGTGCAGTCTAGGATTCTGGATAATTTAAAAAATAATCAGAGGCATTAAGTAGGTATCCTACAAAATTGGTAGGTATAAGCACAGATTACAGAACAAGAAGATGGAGCGCGCGGAAAATGTTTATAAAGTTTGTTAAACAAAGCAAATACAAATTGAAGACCGAATACCAGCTATGTGTTTTTCAATTTATATTTGCTATTTTGGCTTCACTCCCGTGTTCCGTGCGCTCTATCTGCCTTTTGTTCTGTAAAGGGTATAAGATATAAAATGTGATAGACGGCTTAATGAATACGTGCGGGATTGCATTATGCGAGAGTGCGTGACATAATAACAGACAGTTCCTATAGTATCATACCATTGCATGTCTCTAATACAGTTTGCTACATTTATTGTTTCCTGTTACACAGAAAATAAATCGAATATCCGACATTAGTAGATATCAGAACATGCTCTTTTATTATTGTCACGCAATTTATCATATTAATTCATGATATTAATAAAATTATCACCATGACACGATCATAATGTCAAATAAAGTACTATGATGACTAATATCGTATTCTAACAACTTTTTTACGATCCAGTCTTTCTGAAGGGCACCTCTAGACTGATAAAATGACCTATCGTCGGGGATAATACAAATTTGCGGAACTAGTATTGGATAATTCCGAGTATCTAACACTCATGTGATTTTCGTCCGACGTAAACAAGGGATCACCGAATAACAATATCGCTCGTCTAAGGCCGGCAAAGAAACACAACAAGCTTTTTACCTTCCCCTGTAAACTTACACGTAGTGCCGATACGCGCACTATCCCCGACGCTATTTTATGTATCGATTGACACAGATATGAATTAGTAATTTAACAGGCACTTTATACTAAAAAGTCACTCACAATTAATTTGTGATTAAATATTCATTAGACAGTTCGATTGTAGGGGCTTCTCAAATATTTAAGAAGCTTCTGAACTTTAAGTGGCGTTTGGCGTAAACTTTGTTAGCTATTATGTAGTAGGTCAGTTATAAGGCGGCCAAGTCTGCTATTTTAACATAAAATGACATTCTGACATGATCCCATAACAACACCATTGCCATCATCGAGGATACATCCCATTAGAGTAGTAACTTAGTCAGTGCATCGTGTGTTCTTAACGGTCAATCAGAGCTTATGTGTCCTTGACTTAGCCAAACAGAGCGCATGTGTCCTTGACTTAGCCAAACAGAGCGCACGTGTCCTTGACTTAACCAAAAAGAGCGCATGTGTCCTTGACTTAGCCAAACAGAGCGCATGTGTCCTTGGCGGAGCCAAACAGAGCGCATGTATCTTTGACTTAGCCATACAGAGCGCATGTGTCCTTGACTTAGCCAAACAGAGCGCATGTGTCCTTGACTTAGCCAAACAGAGCGCACGTGTCGTTGACTTAACCAAAAAGAGCGCATGTGTCCTTGGCTTAGCCAAACAGAGCGCATGTGTCTTTAACTTAGCCAAACAGAGCGCATGTGTCCTTGACTTAGCCAAACAGAGCGCATGTGTCCTTGGCTTAGCCAAACAGAGCGCATGTGTCTTTAACTTAGCCAAACAGAGCGCATGTGTCCTTGGCTTAGCCAAACAGAGCGCATGTGTCTTTAACTTAGCCAAACAGAGCGCATGTGTCCTTGACTTAGCCAAACAGAGCGCATGTGTCCTTTACTTAGCAAACAGCGCATTATCGGTGGTGGGAAATTGGCGGAATAGATTTCAAGCAAAATTTACTTCATTGCGCTTATTTGGGTTAAGTAATTATTCAATGATTGCTACTGTGCCAATGTGCCGTGTCTACTAAATTCATAATAGTTTTTGACGCTTTTGAATTAGTTATGTCCATTTTAATAACACTGATAGTTCATTGGAAGACAATTGGTAACAGCAGAATTGGTCCTCTGGTTAGTTTATAATCAGATGGCCGTGTATAAAGAATATCCCTAAATTGTATTATATATTACCCTCTCTTTCCAGGTTTACCCGGCTTCAAAGCTGGTCTGACCAAGCTGAGCAGTCTGGCTGCGTCAGCCGCACTTAGCTTCCAGAACGGGAAAGGATTCTGGGACTTATATAATGCTATACAGAACGATGTTAATTGCGAGGTCAGTTATAGCCAGATATACAGGATGGATACCTACTACCAAGCGTTAAATATGTCTTTGAAATATAAGTTGGATTCATAATAACTTTTACTACTTATTGGACCAACTTAAATCGCGATTTCATAGCTTAAGTTTGTTCGGTATGACGCCATATTAGATTTTGAAAAGATTCTGATAATATTCAAGTAGGTTTTTGACTAATCTTATGGTATGGCGCACCTACACTACAAATAAGTACTTAGTATTTTTACTGTATAGGCCTGTGCTTGACCGTAATCTCACCATGGTCAGTGATGAAGCGGCCGAAGGTGGTAAGCACACAAAGCCTAGAAGGAACTGACTCTCAAGTGTAGCTGTCGGAACACACCGATAGGTGCTTGGCGACAGATTTTCAACATGAGGGTGGTCGCCAGCCAGATGGGTACTACAAAGTACCCTACCACCGGGCTGTGCTTCTCACGTTTATTTCCTTCACCGAAAGCTAAAGCTCGTAGGATTCGAATTCATCTAGGCATCCGAATTCACTACCACTGAGCTATCATCGCCTTAAATTGCAAATGTCTATAAACGGTGGCCATTTACCGTGTTCCTGCTGTAGACAAAAAACAAACAGCAATCCATGCTCCCACCCAGTGTTTCTTTCAGACAAAATTCCCCAGGGGGCCGTTTATGAGATCAGGGGGGGAGTAAATAAAGGAAACTAATTAATATTTAAAATTTCAATTATTATTATGCACTACTCAATTCCTGATTGGCTGATTGAGTGCCACGTCACGTCAATAAAGGGTTTCCAGCTCTAAAATGATACCAGGTTCAAATAATTTGCCAAATTGTAGGGATATTCGTCGCGAATATACGTAAATCTGCTGTAGACGCGCGAAAGTGAGCGAGCGGCAACCTATTGCTATTGATGTTCCAAACGCCCCAGGGGGGCTGAAAGAAACACTGCTCCCACCCAGTTATGTTTCTATATAATACTCGAATATTTTCCTTCAACTTCTAGGCGGCGTACCCGGCAGATTGCTCATCATTCCACGAACACGAACAGAAAGTCACCACCGAGGTTTACCACAGCGAATTATAAACTCCGAAACCTAATTCATTCTATGAAACCTCTTGGTACTTAATTTCATTAAAATAATTGTTACTTTCTCCTGCAACTGGGTAAAGATCAATTTTATAGTATCAACTAATAGGCATACAGTTATGCCTATAAAATGTTTTGACTAATTTCTTTACAATATTGATAAAAGATACCTAAGGTTAATAAATTAAATTAAAAATAATATACTAATTATTAAAAAGGTAAATACCAAAATGATTGGATGTTGCAAAGATATGCATTTATTAAATAAGAAAAGTATTGTTTTAAAATTTATATGAATTGTGATTAATTATCACATTATCATTATCATAAATAAGTATTTTAAGGTTCATAAATATATGTGAAAATGCAATATTGATGTTACTAAATTAATTTATTATTTTTAACATACCGTGATACTTTATTTGAGCATAATTATATAACTGTTGTACTTATAACTAACTTATAGGTCGTGATGTTTTTTTTTGTATTAAAAACTTTATATATCTTTAACTTTTATGTTCGATTAATGATTTTATGACTTATTTTTGTATTTTAGTACTATTTTCAGTAATTTCTTCCGTTTTTATTGACAATACAGTCAAAACCGTTTATAACGACTTCGTAGGGACCATCATTTACAGTCGTTATAACCAACAACGATTTACAGTAAACAAAAATGCGGGCTCTCAAAATTACGTCGTAAAATCCAGTGCGTCGTTTTAAGCGATGTCGTTATAAACACAGACTACGGAGGACATATTCTCGCTCACAAAAAACTGTGTCTATGGAGTCGGCCACCTCTCACGCACACCTTAATTGGCTATTCCGCGGGAAGTTAGACTCTGTCGCCGTTTACACAGAGTCGATTACTCGCGCTCAACTAATGTGTGGATGTGTGCGTGCCGGCTTGTACGTACAGCGTGGTGGCCGACTCGAGTGACACAGTTTTTTGTTAACGAGAATATATCCGACCTTTTTTTATATCTGTGGTTATAAACGGTTTTGACTGTAATTTTAGTTTTCGATTTATTGTTTCACGTCTTTTGTAATACTTTCTTTATTATTTTTCATACTGCTTACTCTTCAATATATAATTATAATTATGTAGTAACTGTAGGTACATAAACGTACCTATAGTTACTGTTAACTGAGGCGGTACATGTCCTGTAGTTAATTAGTACACTTTTAGATATACTTTTAACTATGTACTTAGTAAACATTAGATTAATATTAGTTTTTTGCTGGACATTTTGGTGCTAACAGGATTATTATTGCATTTATTTACGTGCAGACTCTTGAATCTCCATCTTTATTTTATAAACAAATAATTATCTTACTGTAAATATAATAATGAAAATTTTCCGTCCTATATTTTTAAGTTATGTAAACGTAAATAAAAGACATGAATTTATGAATGTTTTTATTAATTCGAATGGAAGTAAGTAACTTAAGTAAATAATACAAACAAATAATTATATTCTTTTATAATGATATGATTTTATTTCATAGTTGTCAATGATGAACGGTGATAAACCTTATTATATACGAGAGATAGACGAAAAAGCGAGGTCCGCAGATATTTACAACCAATACACAAATACATAATAACATTTCTGTACGTGGATTACGTAACTTTGTTGCCATCATATTCAGATTGAAACATCAAACTCTTAATCAGTAGAAATATTACAAAATCGAAAATGGTTCCATATGCAATGAAGCACTGTTTGCATTTTCAGTTACCAGAATGTAGAAAAGTAAGTATGATTGAAATTCATTGCAACAAAGATACATAATCGCCCCGCTGATACACAATAACATTTCTGATTCTGATAATAAAATACAAAATATTAAAAAAATGGCGGTGGATTTTGAATGTTCCTCTTCCGATTCCAAACATACGGTAATAATTCAAAATGGACCTTAACATGAGCAACATAAGTATTGCACAATATTGCTGATATATGACAAAGTAGCCACACAATTGTAGCTATATTATATTCTATTATAGCCGTATTATAGAAATATAAGGCATAATTCAAGTACCCTAAAACCCTTGTTTTTTACTGAACCATTAGACTGAATCATTGTTTTTTTTTAAATAGACATAATAATGGTCAATGCCGTATTGGTCTTACACCATTTGATACCTAAGTACATAAAGCGATCGTAATGAATATTTATTATTTACTTAGATGAATATAATTAATTATACACTATAATTGGACGGATTGAATATTAGATAATATCATAATTAATAATGTATGCATACTGTGATTTTTTTATTGATATTAAAAACAAGACATCTTAAGAAAAATAGAAAAACATTGACGCAAATAAATATTCATGCTCCGTACAAAAGAACTTCAACATAAGACCAATTACTTATCGATTTTTATTTCAAAATCACAAAAAAAAACACTTTGATTTTTTAAAGATAGATACAAAATTAGTGCCACTAGTGCGTAAGGTCCTATCGCTGTTGTTGAAAAAGTATTTTTAGTTATTTTATTGATAATAAACAAATAAATAAAATATTGATTATGCGTCAGTCTTGCAGTCACGTTTTGTTCCGAAAAAAATTAGAACATACATTTCCGACAGACAAATCTCGCCTAAAACAGTGGTTGGTAGCGATTCGGAGGTCTGCCATCATCAAGAATGGCATAATCTTTACAACAATCATAAATATAATTAGTGAAAATCCGCGATGCAAATCGTAAACGTTCGGTACATTTGACATTTCTACAAACCTTACTCACTAGCGCCTCTCGCGGCGAATTCAATCGCAATTGCCCTCATTATGCTCGTGTTTTTTATACCAATAAATAATCACAAACTATTTTTACAGCAAATTCAAAAGAAAGCTTTTACAAAGCCATCTATTGACATTCAACATAATCTGTTCATCGATTCACATATTCATGCCATCATCCCGAAGAGGTGGGCAGAGGTATCAATACTTTTAACCAAAGAATAGTACATAATTTATAACATATTTATCAGGTACGTAAAGGAAATCTTATCACTCAAATTAGAAATACACAAAGAGTTTTATTTTATAAAATTAAAACTAGATATCTACCAATTTATTTCTTGGTTGTAATATTCTTGCAGACCCATTCCATGCCTTCCTGAAAAAAGAATAATGAGACTATTATTTTCAAATAAAAAATAGTTTTATTAATATCGTATTGGTACCATAGATAATAATTTTACTACAGTTATATTAGTTTTTATTATTTCAGTAATATTAGTAATTTTTACTATATTAATTTAGTATTTTTACACAAGTAATTTAGTATCTTATATTTAAATTAGTAATTTGAAAGTATGTTTTAGTATTTTTTATTTTAAAGGGCAGAGATACAAAAGAAAATTTAGACATTTATGTTTAGATTATTTAGTAGTAAAATGAAAGCAATGTAACTAAAAGACTAAAGTATGAAGACAATACATGCAATGGATTACAGAAGTTGTGCTGACTAATGATTGGGAACAGTGCAGACCGATGACACTTACTTTAACACCTGTGCCATCGGTGGCAACACAGGCTTGTATCTGCCAGGTGCGGTCTCTGATCACATGCAGGCCCAAGTGTTGGGCTACCTCACTTGCTGGCAGAGCTGGAATTAATGCACAAGGTATATTAGATAGGTAGGACGTAATGGATTCTCATGAGACTAGGGAAGTATTACAGAAGACTAAAGCCAAATAACATTAATATGGTGTCAGTAGTGTAGGCCATAGTAATATAAAAAAATATAACATAGAACCATGAATGTATTAAAAAATCTGGATACCCTGGCCCCTTGTTAACCGGTGAAGCAAAATTTTTCGTCTGTATGCGTGACCTGTGTGTTACCACATGAATCAGATTTTCCCCAAAAAATATTGCATATTTTTTAACACATGTATTTGCTTGTCTACCTGACTTTATTCGTGGAATAAGGTGTAGACGACAGACATGCAAAACAATGAGACGTTTTCTTTCTATAGAATTTTATAAAGTTGGTTGAAAATACCTGTCTGTGATCGTGTACTTAAGGTTCAAATTAGTTCGAATTATCAACAGTTTGACCCTATGGAAAGAAAACTTCTCATTGCTTGCAGTTGTGTTTAAAACATGAAACACCTTTTAAAAGATAGTTCTATTTTATTTCGTTCTCATTGTACCTGTGTGGGGTGATATAAATAAAAATAGGTATTAAAAACTGTTAAGCGTTAGAAAACAAATATGATACAACATGAGAAAAAAATATATACTAATAGTTTATAAACAGGAAAAGTCAATTCAACTGCTGGGTATGTTTGGATAGAAATAAGTATCAAATTACAACAAAATAAAAAACTTTCAATAAACACTTTCAATATCTCGACAGATACCTTAGCCGTACCGTACCTTTACCTTATGCAAAATTTTGCCGATTTCGCTAATTTACGTGATTTAAATCGTGATTTTACAGTTAAAATACTGTATTTCTACAAGTTTTAATTCACAACTTAAAATATCATTTTAATTATGATCTGGTGAATGAGTTACTTATTCGAGATTTCAAAGGTTACTTAAAATCTTCTCATAATGTGAACTGCAGAAGCCGGCGCTTGATGGATTCCATTCGTCTTCACCTCTACAAAGTCTAATAATATCGACCCAATCTCTTTTCCACGCATTGTTCTGTTTAGAAAATCAAAAAAATGGATGTATTTGTTTGACATATTTTCGTAATAGGATCGAAATCGGAATAATAAAAAGTACGCAGAGTTCAAGAATAAATCGATGAAACATTTGATTTTAAACCACTTTCTTTTTTACGTTTTGTAGATAACTCCGTTATAAGAGTTATTTCTGTTTCATATGTAAATATTGGGGTGTGCAAACTATTATGTCCTTACAAAGATAATCAATTATCTTGTCGTACGTACGTATGTATAATCAATGTTAATTTCCCAATTTTTAAGGTAATTTACCCATTTAATTTCTGACAAAACTGCTGTTGAATGTCAAAAAAAAACAATATTTTTTATAATGTCTAAACATAAACAATAAACGTCTAAAAATTGTATTACCTATGAAAAGTGATTCCTTGAGATTTTTTGCATGTTATAGTGTTATTTTTGCATGATTTCACGACCTAGGGTGGCATTCTGAAGAATAAAATCAGCAGGCGTTATGGTTGGCGTCTCGACGCGAAATGACACCGATCAGCGCACTATGGTGAGCATGTTTACGTGAGGCCTTGTATTTACAAGAAGACCAGCTCACTTGGGGTGCTTCACCGGTTAACAAGGGGCCAGGGTATCCAGATTTTTTTATACATTCATGCATAGAACTAAAATTATATTAAAATTTTCCATGTTATCACAGTATACAAATTTTACAATAGATCCCAGTATACAAATTTCTTCATCATATAGCAATAAGAAAGCAGACTGGTGTGATAGATACCTTGTCCTTCGCACGAGGTCTGAAATGGAGGTGGGCGGGTCACGTGGCACGCTACACTGACAACAGGTGGACGAAGACCGTCACTACGTGGAGAGGACCTCATGGGTACAGAAGCAGAGGGAGACCAAAAGGAAGGTTGAATGACGAGATAGAGACTGTGGGAACACTTAATTGGTCCAACCTCGCAAGGAATCGCGACAAGTGGCAATCTCTGGAGGAAGCCTTCACCCGAAGAGGCGTCCAGGTGGCATGTTTATTGGACTAACATTATCCACAACCACTACTATTCATACAATTGTACATGCAAATGGAATAATAAAGGCTTTCTTATTTATTTTATTTATACTTTCTTACAAAACATGGTAGCTAAGGGTGCTTACATAAAGAAGCAGATTTTCGGTCCCGCAAACTTATCGGTTCAGGTCGCTACTGATTGATGCAGGGTAAGACCGGCCGCATACTATAAGAAATTTTCTGTCAGAAATTCGCTTGCTCATACATTTTTGGACGTCAGACACGTCAGAATTTTCGGATAGTATGCGGGGTCTAGAACAAAATGTATGGGGAAAGTGCCTTCCGGCGGGCGTCCGAAAATTTCTGACAGAAAATTTCTTATAGTATGCGGCCGGCCTTAATCTGTCTATTTATTTTGTATGTAAACACACACCCGCATTTAAACCCGTATAGCTCAGTCCAGTCAGTCGGTACAAATAAGTTTAAATCTGTTTCTTTATAACTGAACACAAGATAACATGGGTCTATTTTGCCTGCACTGATCAGTACTGACCCATACAGACTTGTCTGTACCGGAAATCTTTTTCTTTATGTAAGCACCCTAATGAAATAATTACCAGTAGCCAAGTCTTGTTTATTGGCGTAGACCAATAATGGTACTCCGCGGAGTTTGTCATCCTGCAGAAGCTCCGCCAACTCAAAACTAGTCTCCTCTAGTCTTTGGTGATCACAGCAGTCCACTACATAGATCTGTAAAATGTTTGGATTTTTCATTTAGAATTAAATATCCTCACACACTCATAATATCAAATGATCCCAAACTAAGCAGAGTACAATGGAAACCAGATAACTGGTACTAACACAACTACTGGTACTGGTGGTAACTACATCGTCGAACAATTAACCCAAAGAAGCGCAATGACGTTCATTTTGGTTGAGATATATTCCGCCAATTTCCCACCGCCGACAATGCACTTTGATTGGCCAAGTCAAGGACACATGCACTATGATTGGCCAAGTCAAAAACACATGATACAGTGATTGGTTGTTTCTGTTCAAAATCAGTGACAAATCACTGACTAGTTGTGGAATTTCATTGTTCAGTATTACTACTCTAAAGGGATTTTTCTCGATGTAGTTACTACATATATGTAATAATTTTTTTTTTGTAAATACATAAACAGATATGTTCGTGCACACAAATGCTTGTCCTGTGTGGGAACTGAACCCACAACCTGGAGCACATTAGTTGGAATCTTAACCAACTGTGCAAACTGGCCCTTAAAAATGTATGTAATATTTGTTATCCTTGTGAAATATCAGTAATGCCTAAGTAAGTCTAGGTACAGTAGTACCCAATTAATATGGCTTACCGATGTACCTGCGCAGAAGATACATTTTCAAAGCGCGAGAAACGCTATTGGTCGGCAGCTGCCGTCATGTTAGCGCGCGCCATGCGGAGGGGCGTGACTTGCGAGTGAGACGGAACTAACAGCTGCAGTATATTATGAACCTTATAATAGTGTTCTAAGGTTGATTGTAAGTTTTAAGCATTCTTACGTTAATCTTCGGGCCCATACTTTCTTTTCTGTGCGAACGAAGATTCACGACGCGCCATATAAGTTGGGTAATACTGTAGGTACAAGTAAAAAATAGGTATGAGGTATGTGGGTACTAACCAAAATATCAGTATTCTCAAAATAATTCTTCCAGTACGGTCTTATCTTCCTCTGCCCACCGATATCCCAAACATTCAGCTTAAAGCCATTGGACAACACAGATTTAATATTGAACCCTGCAGTAGGTGTCACATGTGTAACATCCTCGGATGCCAATTGCTTCAGGAGTGTCGTTTTACCAGCATTATCCAAGCCGAGGAGTAATAAACGAAGTTCTTTATCAGGGTTAGAACGTAGCTTCTTCAAGATGTCTAGAAGACCCTATAAACATGTAAAATCGGTGGTAAGATTAAGTTTTCTAAATAAGTAAGTATTTTAGTAAGTAGACTTACCATCATTTAAATTTTTTGGAAGTATGACTAGATAAATTAAGCATTCGACAAGAATTAGTTAAAAGGTTTTCATTGTATAATAAAATTAAATTATTTCGCACCGAACACGCAGTTTTACAAATAAATGTTTGCAAAGCAATTTTTGTTGTCATGTTTATGTTTCTATGGCAACGTGTAGTAACACGTTCCATTTCAAATTATTAAATAACAAAATAATGAATAAAATACATTATACAAAAATGATGTATAGATTGATGCGTTTGCTGTAAAATTAAATACAAGTATAGAGATCTAAGATAAAATAGTCCACAATAATATAAATAAATCAATCTGACATCATAACCACAAACTGGTCAATTCCACAAGGAAGTGTTCTTGGATGTATACTCTTTCTTATTTATATCAATGAGCTCCCTAAAATATCAAGTCCTTTATGTATCCTTTTCGCCGACGATATATCTCTCCTGTTCAAATGTTCAAACGATACAAGCACCTTAGATATCATTCAAGAAACTTTTGAAAATGTTGAAACATGGCTTCTAAAGCATAATCTGGAAATAAATACAAAAAAAACTAAAATAATACAATTTCGACCACATCAAAAAAAACATTTACGCCTAAATACGGTTGTTAATTCATTAAATATAGAGGAAGTTGATAAATTCAGTTTACTAGGCATAACAATAGACACACATATAACCTGGAAAGATCATGTAGCAAAAATTAAATCGAAGTTATCACAATTTATCTATGCCCTAAGTATATTAAAATCAAACACCCATACAGAATGTGCTCTGACCGCTTATTACGCGTATGCATATGCTTGGCTCAAATACGGAGTACTTCTGTGGGGTGAAAGCACAGATGCAAATGACTTATTTATAGCCCAGAAAAAGTGTTTACGAATAATAGTTAACATTAAACAAAAAGATAGTTGTCGCCCACATTTTATTGAAATGAATATGCTCACACTCCCTTCAATATACATATTCGAAACAGCAAAGGACATTGTTCTGCGTCCATACATGATTGGCCCCAGAACCAACAGCAATGAAAAAATGCTTGTAATATCTTAAATCACCTATAAATTCACTTCATACATAAATTAAGCAACGGACAAGCGGGAAAATCGCATAATTACAAGAAAGGTAACAGATTTTGAGGTTATAATTGAGTAGTCAACAAAGACATTTAATATAGGTAGGTAGGAATGTATTTAGGTAGTCAATAATATTATTGATTTTCAATGCTCTGTGTGGTTTTAATATAGGTTCTTATAGTTATACTAGCAACCTGCCCCGGCTGCGCGTGGGATAGCAGTTTTATCTGCATGGCATGTTTTTTTTCCGGCATCTTCAACAATCATCATCATATTTCAGCCAATTTATTTAAAACCATAATGAATTATACCTAGACCTTAACATTCCTCATGAATCACTCAGTCCATTGGTGAAACCTGTATGAAAATCAGTTCAGTAGGTAGTTTTTGAGATTCAAAACTGACAGACAGATGTGGCGCGGGGACTTTTTTATAATATGTACATTGCAAAAATAATGGAGGTAGTAACTTCTAGCTTCAGGATTCGTGAAGTACTTTGTATATCTACACATTATCATTTAGGTATACATATATTTTTAATAAGGTTAAATGAAAAATGACAAGAGATTTGCAGTAAATTATTTATTAGATCATCTACATTGGTACCTAATTACAATATTATCTAAAAATTGTGCCGGGCAACATCTATAATGTGTTGGTTACCCTGTCCTCCTACACTGGGTGACTTCAAGTTCGCAGCGATGAACAACCACATCCCAAACAAACATTTTTAATGACCCACAGTTCCTGTATCCTTTGAATCCTGTGTGGTAGCTGTGAGGGTTCTGTCTTGGAATAATGTATGACAATCACCACACTATGGTCATTTGCGGTTACCTGTAAAGAAAAAAAATATACATTTTAGTATTTGTCATAGCTCTAAGTTAGTATTAGCAATGGCATATGATAAACCAATGAAAAAGTGAATCAGTGTGGTCAGATATTATGATTGTATATAAAGGACAAATTATTTAAAATGGAAGTAAACACTTACCCCTTGTATTGGGACTTGTTGTTGTATTTCTTTATGAACGGCAGTATTGCTTCAGATATGACAGTGTTCTCTTACTAAATGAATACCACAATTGGCACATCACAATATATTACTTGTTGCTGGAGTAGCCCTTGAAGAAGATGAAGGTGAGGATTGCATGGCTGCATGATCAGATCTTTGCCTTCAACTGTGATGAATCTGCTCGTTTTCGAACACCATGAAACCATCAGCAGTTCCACAATTGATACAATACACATACACTTTCCATATCGTAAATTAGTTTTTCATTATAAGCCGAGTAAGTACCTAAAATAAATAATAACAAAATAACGCAATAGAATTGAAGAACAACATTATAAACAAATTGACATGACATGACATAAGAAAGAATTAGGGATGCTCCTCGACTAAGGTTGCATTCCGAATTGTGCTGTAATCGGTTTGAGTGTAACCGATTTAGTTGTTATAAAATAGAATCAATCGATTTGATTATGGGGAATACTACTTTTTATTATTTTTATAGTTGATTATCCGAAAAATATGTTGTGATAGAAGTCATAATAAACCATAATTTACATTCCATAAAAGTAAAATAAATAACTAACTACACTTCTACCGATTATATTTTAAATCGATCAATTCGATGTAGTCAGTAGGATCATCACTAACCGTATTTCGGTAAAGATGTCGGAGTGAGTAGTTGTTACGATACTTTTAAAATATTCGTTTTTGATTCCCACTTGTCCGTTTGATATGAATATTTGCCACGTGAATAATAAAATATGTAAATAATTATGGTGTAAGTCATATGTTTGTTGGTTCTGGGGCGATTTTCGACATTGTCCTTTGTTAGGAAACATATATCCATCTACACATATACAAAAAATGCACGTCGTAATAACTTACTAGCACTTCCCGAACCAAAATTAAGCATCTACAAAAACAGTCCGTATTACAGATCCATTATCATTTTCAATAAAATACCCAATACAATCAAATCTGAAGTAACCGATAAGTTGTTCTATAAAAAGCTCAAAGAATATCTCATTAAGAACTGTTTTTATTCTGTAGAGCAATTCATTACTGCAAGTTAATTAATGAATTAAAGCCTAGTATTCCTTATAGGTACATATGTATTTTTAAGGAATAATATGTTTAAATAATATATAGCGTATAAGTGATATTCTTATATAATGATAATATAAATAGTATTAATATATATTATAAAAAATGAATATTACGTAGTTCCTACTAAGTTATTTTCAAAGATTTTCATATAGGCATCGTGCCGTTATTTTGTACCTATGTAACTATGGTAGATACCTACTTATAATTGTAATACCCTTACAGGGTGCATGTATGCTACTACTTTAAACCTTTAAAATGTATGTGTACTTGTTACAATTAATAAATGAATATGAATATGAATATGAATATAAATATAAAATTTTGCATATTATCAACATTTTATAAATAATTATGAATTGGAGAAAACTAGCGTAGAGCGGAGCGTTAATCGTTTCGTTCAGAAATAATCACTTGTTTGACATTTCTTCTCAGTAGTTTCCTTCCTCTGTCTGTTCAATCAAAATTCTAAACGCGTGCTTTAATGTCACATTTATTTCAGGCTGACGCTTGTGTACAACACGTGTTTACGAAAGTAAAATTCTATAATAAAATTTAAAAATATGGGTAAAGTAAAGAAGGAAAATGTAGAGGAAGAGTCTCAAGCTGATGTTAGTGTGAAAACAGAACCCCAAGGCTATGAAGATAAAGTGGCACATTGCAGTATCATAGCGAAACCGATGGCCAACAAGAAACTCAGCAAAAAGATATACAAACTCATCAAAAAATCAACTAGCCATAAGAATTATATTAGGAATGGACTTAAAATTGTACAGAAGCAGCTACGTTTGGGAGAAAAGGGGTATGTTTCTTTTTTGTCATTTTTAGGTTAAGTATGTAATATCTTGATGTACTAGGACTATTTACACATGGCCCGCTGAGCCCTAACTGTGCAGATCTTGTAGCATGAAAACCACATAACTGATGAATGTACACTGTGCTATGCACCAAGACACAGTACAGATAGACAATGTTCATAAAGTAGTGGTAATTAAATACTCAACCTTAAACCTGTCCATCAAAATTAAAACATTTCAATATTTTGTTATGATGTATGGATATTTGACGGGCCATTTGGTTAAGAGTCCAATTATTGTGCTGCAGGTCGTGGATTCAATTCCCACAGAGGACATGCATTTGTGCGCATGTACATGTCGGTATGTCCTGAGGCTGGGTGTAATTATGTATATTAAGTATGTATCAGTTATCTGGTTTCCATAGTACAAGCTCTGCTTAGTTGATCAGATGACCGTGTGTGAGGAACGTCCTAGGATACTTATTTATTCATTTTATAAACACCAAAGAGAGTAGATAAATAAACTATAGTCCAGATTTTCTACAATTTACAAGACATTATTTAAGTAACCAAAAACTCCAACATTTTCTTCTGTGCAAATGTACTTACCATGTAATTCTGCCTGTATTCTCTGTATATGTTAATCTATACAATACTAACACACCACATTTCTATTTCCAGTATCGTTGTATTTGCCGGAGACATATCACCAATAGAAATAATGTGCCACCTACCAGCTGTCTGTGAAGAGAAAGACGTACCATACTGCTATACCCCAAGCCGTAAAGACATTGGGGCAGCCATGGGCACTATGAGAGGATGCATAATGGTTCTTGTGAAAGAACATGATGAGTACAAAGACCTGTTTGACGAAATTAAAGGAGAAATAAAACTGTTGGGACATCCTCTGTAATTAATGTTAAGATTTGATGCTTTGGTTTCAATTATCTATTAGCAACTCTGTTAATTTCTTTCCCTCTGATAAAATGACTGAGTCTTAAATGATTACTTGTTATAATGTCAGTCCACCGTGTGAAAATTTTGACAATGTGTTTCATTAGTAATTTTTGCTTGATCTAACTATTATAAGGAGTCATAGTACGGCCCTTTATAGACTGTTGGTACCAGTTTCCTCTAATAGGAGTATTAAAGGCATAAACCATTTTAAATAGACCAGGAGGGCCAACCACAAGCTCTTAAAACAATATTATAATAACCTTACTTGTCTTTTGTCCTGTTTTGACATTGGATATCAAAGAAGGACAAAAGACAAGTAAGGTTATTATAATATTGTTTTAAGAGCTTGTGGTTGGCGCTCAGGTCATCATATAACTTTAACTATCAATGTATTTGATTGGCTTTATGGTGATATGCCAATATTAAAAAGTAATAAATATTATTTATTCATTCAATGACTATGTTGTGATATTGGCTGAATTGTGCTACTGGCACCAGACTATGCGGTGAAATTAAAAGTCCTTTTACTGGCCTGAAAATACTATGACTAGGATGCTATAATGTTATTAATATTATGCATTTATTTTTTATTTAAGTAAATGCATAATATTAGGCTTTAACACGTTGGTTATCGCATGGGATGCGCATCCTATTATAACTGTGATGCTTAGGTGAACTAGCAAGTTCACAGCAATATGGTTGCATGATGAAAATAACAATTTTACTGTTCAAATGGAACATTGAAATCAAAGTGTTAGATTTATCTTTAGACAAAGTTATCTTTAAGTATAGTTTAAGGACAATAAATTTACTTTACACATGTAATTTCATACATGCAAAGATTTATTCAAATAAATAAGTCATTCCTATTTAGTACTTTAATTTACAAACTCCTTAAATTTATTTAACTAAAGCTCACAGTACTCACACATAATGTCCGATACAGTATGTTTTATTACAATATTGCTTCTAATCCGTCAGTCAATTCCAATGGACGAATGCAAAAAAAGATCACTATATTTATGAGCAGTAGCAAAAACAAAACAATAGCTGTCTCCTTCATACTCATAAGTTGACCGCGCGCGCGAGAGAGACTGACAGACTTTTCATGATGCACATGCAGTGCGACGTGACGCCGTACGCTTATTTACAGACACTACACAAGCGCAACGTGTAAATGTGTTGAACGTGCCAGCTTTAGTTAATCGACCTGTAGCTATTATCCTTGAATTGCCTATTCCTAAGAATGTTAATAAGATCAGCCAACCCTAGAAGCAAGATGTGATAATACTGAAGTGATATGGGATTATCTAGCCATTCGTCCAATAGCAATTGATTAAATAGTAATATAAATTCTCGTTTTAACTTTTTTTTTATAGGCAGCATAAAGCCCTTGTCATGTAAATGTTCTGGTTTGCAGCCAACCGCCAGGCAGCAGCAGCAGGCGACAACAGTGTCGCCTGCTGCTGCTAAGTTGTCGCGGCGACAGCGCCGCGACAACTTGTAGAGCAACACCATTTGATATTTGGGTTACTTAATGTTACCGATTGATTATTGAAAACACACTTTTGTGTTAGTTAGTTGGTTGGGATAAATAAAACAGTTGAATCAATTACACATACATTTATTACACTTATTAAATCTATGGGTACGTAAAAAATGGCAGATTGTCAATTTATTGACAGTGAAGATTGGCAAAATACATTTACTTTTAATTATGCACTAGGATCACTAAAATGCCTAAACTAGAAGTCTAGACTTATGTGGAATAGATTTCAGTATATTTCCTCAATTAATCAACAGGGCCTTCTCAACCAATTTTAGAGTAATGTTTAGATTTATAATCACTTTTAAGGGTATAAATTCGCAGCCGACTGCAGACAGCAGCAGCAGGCGACGTGTCTTAGCGAGACTACTAGTAAGTTAGTACTATTATTTATTCTGTGCTACTAGTCTTTCTCTTTCGTTTCTATGTATTACAATGGAGGCGACGTGTCGCTAGCTACGGAAGGTATTTCATAGTTATACATAAAAACCAGTAGTGTCGCGGCGACAGTGTCGCCTGCTGCTGCTGCCTGCGGTCGGCTACGAACCAGCACCTTAAGTGTTAACATCTAATTTATTTTTACTGAAATCTTTCCCTAAGTAATTACTAGTAATTGAAGCAATTTTAATTAATTGTATTCATAGCGTAACCCTGCTTTTGGATGAGTGTGTGTTCATGAGATCATTGTCAAAATACAATATTAATATGTAGTGCAATTGCTTGCAATAAAACTGATAAACTCAAAATCATGTTAAAATAGTATGGCGAGTTATTTTGCAAGCTATATAATAAGAAAATACAGATTTATTTAGAACATAGATTAGGTATTTAAAGAAATTCAGTTATACATTTCTGTTGTGATAATCACATAAATAAAATTCTATATATTATTAAATGCCTGTAAATTGTGAGTAGTGATGATGACATTTTGTACTTTAAATTCTTAGGAATCTTTAAATAAGATTACCTATTTTAATCGAAATTATCTTAGGGAATAAGGTCTATTTAATAAACGGTGCAGTATTTATTAATTTTTATCTGCTTCTGATGAAAGTTTTAAAAAAGGTCCATCACCTTTATAAGTGAAATTTGAATATCAGAACTTAAAAGTCAGTCTAAGCCAAGGTGCATTTCAAGATCACTATTTAATATGCTATTACTAAAAGGTTTTTTTTATTTCCCGACATTTTTCATATTATTACAGCTAATGTAACTGTTGGAATGGCACGAGCCCCACACTAGCTAACAGGAAGTGAAGACGTCCTAGTGCGAACCCCGAATAAAACACTGTTTCCGGTCTGTGCCGGTGACATTACTTTTTCTAACCTCAGTGAATGTGCAGTGCTTTGCTCCTAGTATATTTTATGTATTCAATTTGTATCTCATTGTTTTACCAAAATAAAGTGTGTAACAGTAAAGTAACCGATTACTCATTAAAGCCCGCTAATGATAATTCAAGATCCAACAGTAACCCTAAGATAAATTCAAGTATGGAACGATTAATATTTCTATTATTTAAAAAAATACAAGTCGAAACAAACTTTGATTGCGAGTCACAATCAAAGCTGAAACAGTCGATTATAGTACATAACACCATTCACTTACATTTTAAAATCACTTGCGCAATTTTACAAGCACTTATTATGGGCTTAGGGCTGTCAAACATAGAAATTAAATGAAATGTAAAAAACGTTGTGCGTAAGAAGTGATAGGTATTTTATATTTGAACAGAACTAAGCTAACAGTTAATAATTATTTTAACAACGCAGTATTTTTTTCCAACTTTAGAATAAACTTAGATATAAAGACAAAACAAGAATTTAGCACTTTATTTAATTTCGATTTTATGTCACTTCACCATCTTTTCCACCCCGGTGCCCCTACCCCATCAACGGGGTAGCCCCGGTGGCTGCGTTTAAGGCGCTACCTTGATAATAAATCGACAAAGGTAACGACCAATCAAATGTATTGACGCAAGAGTAACTAAATATGTACATGCATTCAGTCGTTCACCGTGATTTCGTATATGTAAGAATGAGATGCATATAGTGCTCTCAGATACGCGCTGGGGTAAACGGCAGCTTGGAATAAACGACGTAAGTACCAAACCAAATCCAATTTTTTGCATTAAATTTCATTGTGAAATTCGCCTTATCAGAGTTACAATGAAAAAGATTTTAATTTAGAGGCTACTTTGGAATTTAACGAAACTTTTCAATGAAACGTGTTTAACCTCCATTAGGATACTTAATTAAGATCTCAAAAATAATATTTTAAAAAATAGTATCCCCAAACCTTGCGATAATTAAGACCTACCTATACACAAAAATCATGTTCCAAGGTAGCGCCTTAACTGGGAGGATGGCACGATTTGCTCCCCATTTGTCCCATCAACGGGGCAGATAAGAAAAATATTTTCGTAAGCCCCGGTGTCGACGTGTAACGGGGACAATGGGGAGCGTTCAATTCTTTACACTCGGGGTACTGCCCCGAGTGTAAAGAATTGAACGCTTACTAATGCGTTTGCGTTTACGACACTTCTCTATAGGAATTGGCACAGCGCCTCTAGCGGAATACTCATTGTACTAATTTCTCCCATACAAATTGATAGTTAACGCAAACGGTTTAGTAAGCGTTTAGTAAGGTCAATTCTTTACACTAGGGGTACTACAGGTCAAGTTTAATTTACCCCGGTATTGCGTTTACCGGGGAGAATGGTACGGATCAAGTTTCGTTTGCCCCGGTATTAGAGGTAAACGCGGACTAGCGGCCAAGAGTATTTTTTAAATACATTGTTTCAGATGCCTTTTCGCACATACATTAAGAAAGAACAAGACCTGCTTAACTTTAAACACATACTTATATACAAGAGAGTATATTATTGCTTCATGAAGAATTTCATTTTTATTAGGACACTTTGCAATTTATATTAATTTTTAGTTATGTTTAAATAATCGAAATAAACTAACTCTATACCTTATATAATAAATACGCAATTTCAATAGCTAATTAATCGCACCTTGCAACACGCAACTAATAATTACGTACCCACTACATTCTCAACAATATATAACTTTCAAACATAAACAGGGTGTTGGCGTAACAAAAGATAATCATGTACAAACGATTGTAACCTCTGGTGGTTTATATAAGTAGCTTAATTTGTAGCCGTGCAGGTATTATTATGAAGTTGGTTTAACTCATTAGGGCATTAGGGTCAGTTCACGTCGAAACGAGACAAGAACTGACGCGGTGCACACTTTTTAAGATCGCGATACAATAAAGAACCGTATAGTATTTTCATTGAAATAATTCTTAATTTGTCTGACCCACATAAGCGATAAGTTGCCACTGTTTCACCACTAGAGGCGCCACCAGTCCGTTGGTGAAATTGACATTTATTTTTGAAGAAGCTTAAAAATCTTTAAATAACTGTATTTTTCACAGATAAACATCTAAATAGATGACGCGAGTGAGTACTTCGCGTGTCAAAATCTGTGAAAAAATGGAGCACAATGTTCTTCTTTTGAAACTGTTTCGCGCGGACAGGGTACTCGCATAAGGTAAGGCTGCATGTGCACCAGATATGTGTAGCGAGATATGTTTAGCTGACAAATAGGATAGCTTCATTTTCACGTTAAAAATCTAATGCCAGCCTAACTAAATCAATCTTGTGACATTATGGTAGGTACAAAAAAAGTTACACGCTTGGTTTTCATACGGATGGAGGGGCTTGCGTTATCTATTTAGATTTATATCTGTAGTATTTTTATAATTTCCTTTCTTTGTCAACTACTTCCGAAAACAAAAACAAGTTCAAGACTTCTTAGCATACATGAAATATCTTTTATCACGCTAACCGCACTCTTTGGTATCATTACATGGTTCGACCATACTGATCACAGTTCTGATTTTTAAACCTATCACAGACTACTGTCTTAATCTACGTACGAGCTCGATCAAGCAATATTAGACTTTACGCACGAAAAATTATGACTTGAAATAAATTGATACTTGACGTTCATTCTAAATACGTCAAATATCAAAATGGAAAATATACCATAAATAAGAAGAAATAAGCAATTAAATCCAACGCCTTATTACAACTTAAACACTAATGTGTGTTCAATAAAAATGCTAATTTAATGGTGTACAAAAATATAATATAAGTCACTTTCTGACCTAATATAATCATTATTAAAAGCATTTAAAATGCAAATGAAAAATGTCTACAAAATATTAGGATACTCAAATATAACGGCACCTATATATCAATAATATTAAATGTTACACAAATTATATGTATAATATGAAAATACATTGAAAAAGTTAAACCTGTAAATACGACTATATAAAATAAAATAAATGAACGAATTTTCCACGAAAACCAACCGTTTTTCTTCTTTCAATCTTTACATCGCTTTTTCGTCTATATAATAACATTTTATCCGTCTACAAGTGCAAAATCTAAAATTATTATTAAAATCATTTTAATGTAAAGAATCATGGCGAGCTCCATACATAGATTTGTACAAAAAAATAAAACATTTTAGAGGGTTTTGAATCACTTCCAATGTTGAGATTACATTACCAGCAACATGTTAATATACATGAAATATTTAAAAAAAAACCCGCAAAACATAACGGTGTTCGTCGCGAACAGTCGCGATTCGCCGGCATGCCATAGAAATTCGCACTTTTATCCCGGGGTTCTAAAAATATTTTAAATGGCTCAAGTTGTTCCTTAGGCACCAAGGATCAATTATCTAATATAGTCTCTAAAAATCTTTATTTTTTTGTACAAATCTCGCCATGATCCTTTACGATTCCACCAAGCTCACTTTTTATTACTTTCCTTCATTTCCAATAAAGCACCAAGCTAATTTCTACTTTCAATCAAACTGTATAAAGATCATCTCATTTTTATCTCAATCAGGTGCAAAATTATACATTATTTCTTATGTAATTGAGCTCAGCATCAGTGTTCATCAAATGGTCAAATAGTAATGGGAAAATCAACTCTAACTATAATAGTAAGGGTCACATCTGTAAACTATTACAGCAGTCAAGTGTTTATAAAAGTTAATAGTGCGATGATAAACTAGGTCAAATTTTTACCGATTCTGTTGGCAATTTGTGACAATATAAACGCTATATCTACTTCAGACTGACACAAGCACAACGCACAGATAAAAAAGTGCACTTCCGAGCTTTGAAATTATTAGGAAATATTCTTTGAATACCCTAGTCGTGCACTAATAAAGGATTTCGCGAAACTCCGCCCCTAAAGGGGGGAATTAGGGCCGGAAAGTAATCGAACATAATACAGGTCAATTCTTGTCAACCGATTCTGAACTATACAGTACAGTAGTACCCAACTTATATGGCTTACCGATGTACCTGCGCAGAAGATACTTTTTCTACATTTTCAACGCGCGAGAAACCGCTATTGGTCGGCAGCTGCCGCCATGTTAGCGCGCGCCGTGCGGAGGGGCGTCACTTGCGAGTGAGACGGAACTAACAGCTGCAGTGTATAACCTTATAGTAGTGATCTAAGGTTGAATGTAAGTTTTAAGCATTCTTTCGTTAATCTTCGGGGCCATACTTTCTTTTCTGTGCGAACGAAGATTCACGACGCGCCTTATCAGTTGGGTAATACTGTACTTGTTTTAATGAATTAATTCGATTGTCACCTATTGCCGACAGGAGCGGTAAGGTCGATTAATTAGTTTAGCGTGTACAGTTTAAGTGTAAACGTGGAAAAGTATGAGTATAGTCAGTATGGTGCTCATAAAACACATTGATACTGGCAGGAGCACCGCGAAACGGAGAGATCTGTGTGCCAAAAAAAACAAAGAATATTATTAAAAAAAAAAATTATATGTTAACGGAAAAGTATCTAATTCAGGGTCGGCAACGCGCGAGTGATACCCCTGGTGTTGCAAGCGTCCATAGGCTACGGTAACCGCTTACCATCAGGCGGGCCGTATGCTTGTTTGCCATCTTAGTGGTATAACAAAAAACACAAATTCGTCACTGTATACAATGCCTAGGAAATGTATACAATGACGATAATCGGCAGGAAATGTGTGAATTAAATTTTATTATATACTTTTCCGAGTAATTCTATACATCTCCTAAGCAGCAAGCGGAAACGTGTTTAATTCGAGATTAGATAGATTACACCACATATATGAACAATTTTGTGAAATTTGTTTTTATTATGTAAACCAATTATAATTAACGTAAGGGCTAAGCTTTTCATTAAGTGATATCAAGTATTTTTCTGGTTAAATAATTTACTATTTTAAAGATATTTATCTACCACACCGACTAGATTGGTTAGGTTAGGATTGAACTTTAACAAAACCTAGCTAAATCTATATTTTTTGCACAATAAAAAGGATTATTCAACTAAAATTTTACACATTTCCTAGCACCATTCAGGAATTGTATATATGTTTTCAACAAATGGTTGGACACATTTCCTTTCCTGGCTCATTGGCCTTGATTCTGTCGTTTACAACTAAGCTAATTTTAATCTCACTATGTCTCTTTCTAACAAAGAACATAAGAAAAGGATGTAAGAAATTTAGTACCGTCAAATTAGTTCAATGCTTGTTTTCAATATAAACTTAGTCGCCATCTATCGCGGTTACGCTTAAATACACGCAAAATAACGACGGCAAAGATTAATTTGACAGCTTTAAATATGTTCTATCCTTTTTCAAATAATGTTCTTAAGAAAGAGATGAGATGTGACTAAAATTAGTTAAGTGCGATTTACAACAGAATCGGCACCATTGTATATGGTGGGTTTTTGCGTACAAATATCAATATGGAAAACGAGGAGCCTCCTAGGATAAAGGTAAGGACTTACCAGGAACTCCTATGGCAATCCACTGCACACAGCAACTATCACCACTATCTCACATCAAATCACAAGTCACTGAGTTTCACTGAGTTCAATTTACAAATCAACGCCTCCCGGTCGGCAGCGGTTTTCGTACTGTTTATTTATAAATCACAAAGTTTGATGTTTCCCGTTCGGTAGCGGATCTCGTACTGCCTTTTTGCGGCGTTGCGGGGCCCGCGCCTTACGTTTTGTGATGCGTCGCCGAAGTATGTAGAATATTCCCGAAGCTCTTGTCTCGCTTACACATATGAGGTGGGAAAAGGAGAGGAATCGGGAAGTAGAGGCTCGTCATTGATACTCAATATGAGTAGGTTTTACTATAGATATTATTATAGGTATTTTGGCCTAAACATCCTCCGCCGCCTTGAGAATACGTAGTGTTCTCAAAAGAAAGAAAAAATAATTAATTATAAGAACTAATTACAGATTATAATAATTACTAAAATACTGAATATAAGATGCGGTATGATTAATTTTTATTGTGAGGGTAATGGACATAACTTGACAATGGGTCTTTTGAATGATCCATTTGAAGTTTTTACTAAAGCGACGCGGATATTTCCATCCTTGCCAGGATAAACTTGTGATATTATGCCCAACGGCCAACGTAAAGGGGGAATATCATCTTGGTGTATAAGAACCACAGTACCAATCTTAATGTTATCTTTATCAATGAGCCATTTCTGTCTAACTTGAAGATTATGTAAATATTCTATACGCTATCTTTTCCAATAGCTACACACCATCTGATCTAATAATTGTTTCCGACAACGTAAAGATATGGTTTCCTCGGACACATTCTGAAGCGGCAATGAAGTCAATGGTGAAGCCATTATAAAGTGAGCGGGAGTAAGAGGCTCCGGGTAGGGATCCTCAGATAAAATGCAAAGCGGTCTAGAATTTAAGACTGTTTCAATTTGGGTAAGAACAGTGAGGAGCTCTTCATATGTGAGGAGCTGCGAACCGATAACACGGTATAAATGAGTTTTAATCGATTTTATATTAGATTCCCACAATCCTCCGAAATGTGGGGCGCGGGGTGGAATCATTTTCCATTCAATGCGGTACTGATCGGTAAGTAGTTCTTGTAATTGAGCTTTAGCTCCGACAAAGTTAGTTCCGTTATCGGAGTAAAGAAAAGAAACAGGTCCTCGACGGGAAATGAATCGCTTAAAAGCGGAAATAAAAGTATCTGATGACACATCAGTTGCCAATTCGATGTGTACAGCTTTGGTTACTAAGCATATAAACAAACAAATATATGCATTTTGGCTCTTTTGACCTCTGCGTCTACATAATGTTACTTTAATGGGTCCAGCATAGTCAACACCCGTATGCACAAACGCTTTGGTCTCCTGAACGCGGCAAGAGGGTAAATCAGCCATTTTTGGGCTGAGAAATGAAGGGGAATTTTTAAAACAAAAGTTACATGAATGTACTCTGTGTCTAATGACACTTCTAGCGGACAGTATCCAATATTTCTGGCGCAACAGTGAGCTCAGAAGATTGGCACCAGTATGGCAATGAGCACGGTGAAAATAGTCTATAATAAGATGAGTAACGTGGTCATGTTTAGGTAAAAGAGCGGGATGCTGAGCTTCATACGGAAGATTTGCATTTGAAAGTCTACCTCCAATTCTAATAATTTTATCTTGATCTATAAAGAGGTCAAGTTTTTTAAGAGGGGAAGATAATTTAACTTTTTGAATATTATTAAATAAATTTTGAAAATGAACTTGTTGTACAGAGCGTATTAAATATACTTCAGCTTTATTTAGCTCAGAAGCTGTGATGCGGCTGTGACCTTGATCACGAGAAATTATGCGAGAAAATCTAAGTATGTATACTATTATACGTAATATTTTATTCCATGATGAGTATTTCAGAGCAAGCTCGTAAATTAAATTAGGCTCAACAGAAGCGGACGCGGTACAAGTAACAAGCGTTTTACTATTAAATTCAGGTAGGTCCTCACAGCATTCGGGACTAAATGGAGTGATAGGCCATTCTGAAACTGGATCTTTTAACCATTTCGGGCCGTGCCACCATAAGTGATGTGACACTAGCTGCTCAGGTAAAATACCTCTAGAGAGACAGTCGCTAGGATTTTCTATACCACTAACGTGGTAGAAATGTTTTGGGTCAAGATTTTCTTGACATTTAGCAATGCGGTTACTAACGAAAACATTCCATCTATGTGGAGATGAATGTATCCATGACAGAGTAATTTTAGAATCGGAGAATGCGAATATATTATCAATAGCGGTTCGAGCACTATAAGTCTCATTATAACTAGCGCGTAGCTGTGGATCGCGTAGCTTGGCACGCTCCAAAGCAAGTAAACGGCGGTGAGCAACGGAACGGGAATCACCTAACACGTCAGGATCCTCACGAAAAGGTAACGCGGTGCAATATCTGCCTGCGGAGTCCCGTGAGAAGTTACGAGAGAACAGCTGTTCACACTCCTTTTCGGCCGAGCTCATAAATTTTTGCGCGGGAATTTCTTCGAGCTCCCAAAACTTAAGTAGGGAATCATCTAAAGAAATAGTAAGGTCATTGGGACCAGAAATGAAAAAAGTCGCGGTATTAAAATAAGTGGATGCATTTTTATTAATATTAGAGTTAGCGGGAACGTCGCCCATAAGAATATAACCGAACACGGTTTCAAGGGCAGAAGGAGCGGGAGGTGCAATAATTTTTTGACCTAATAATAAAAATGGGAACAATTGTGCCCCGAGAACTACTTCGACCTCTCCGGGAATGTGCCACAGAGGGTCAGCGAGCGGTAAGTTACCTAAATGTTGCACTATAGAAGTCTCAACATATTCAGTCGGTAACCTGTCAGTAATGCAATCAACGACAAGAGCGGTAATATTATAAAAATATTTTTTATTTTTCGCGGTTATTTTAAGTTGAACGTAGCCGTGAATAGGACGCGAAGTGGATCCTACACCCTTTATAAAAGAATTGCTAAGCGGTATTATATTTAAATTTAGTTGTTTACAACAGGCAGTTGTAATTATGTTGTTTTGAGACGCGTTATCTATTAAACATCTAACTGAAATATATTTATTGTCCTTATTAGACGCATAAACTTGAGCGGTTGATAGAAGTACAGTAGTATGGGAAGGATTTAATTTATTAAAAGAATCGCGTTCGTTATCATTATTCTTATCAACTCGCGCTCGGGTGCATAGCGACACCGGTTGAGGAGCGTCCGTAGCGTTAGAAGGAGACGCGGTCAGATGCGCGGGCGAGGCTGCGCACGGGAGCGGTCGCGGCGCGGCGCGGGCGGCGGCGGACGGCTCACTATTATCAAGACGCGCCGAGTGAGAGGGACGCGAGTCAGAAACTATTTGTTGCGATTGCGAATTGCTATCCAAATGCAAAAGAGAATGATGGTGTTTATTACAAGTTTTACAACTATACGACGACTTACACCGAGAAGCAGTATGCGTAAGGCTGAGGCAGTTTACACAGCCTCTTTTAGATTTAACAAAATCTAAACGATCTTTAGTATTAAGTGCTTTAAAAGAGGAACAATAAAAAATCTGATAGTGATCAGATTTATTACAAAATAAGCAAGTGCTTTTATTATTATTATCGCGTGCAAGGAAAGCATGTTGGACTGTATTTGAATTACGCGGTTGAGACCGAGAAGCGGGCGGATTATTAAGGTTGCTACCGACTGGGGCGGTTCGCGCGGAGCCAGCAATTGGCGTAGAAGTGCGGTCTAATATTTTTACTTGCGATTTAATAAAATCAACAAAATCCTTATAAGAAGGAATTTCTTTATTCCTCATAAACATTTCAAAGGAATTAGCGGTTGCGGGATCTAACTTCTTTAAAGCTAAAGAAAGTAAGATAAAATCTTTCATATCTTCAATACCTAACTGTTCCAAAGCAGATACAGAAGCGTGGAAAGTTTCAATGAACGTATTTAAAGACGCGGAATTATTTAATGCGGGTTTAATATTGAATAAATTAGACATGTAGTGTGAGCCTAATGCTCTTTTATCTTGATATTTTTGAACTAAGCTGTCCCAAATAGAATTATAATTATCACCGGACGGTATAATACCTGCCGTGATTTTTAAAGCATTTCCTGTTAATTTACCTACAAGATATTGTACTCTTTGAGAATTCGAAAGATCAGGATTTGAATGTATATTAGATTTAAAAGATTCAAAGAAGACGGGCCAATTTTCTATTTTTCCATCAAATGACGGAATTTGAATTGGTGGTAGTTTGATACGACCTTTATATTGGGACGGAATAGTATTCTGCGCGGACACATTCGACGTAATATTTGTCTTACTGACGATAAGAGAACGAACCCTTTCTATTCGGGTGTACACTGTATCAAAGGAAATCATTTTTTTATAATCAATCTTATATTCTGGATCAAGTTGCATATTTAACGCGTTAATTGTATCTAAATTTGCACTAAATTCATGACGAATTGTACTAATAATTTCAGTGTCCGCCATGAATGTCTCTGAGGAACGAAGGTCTGCACTCGCGGTTGTGGAAATATTCTTAGAAGAATCTTATAAGAACGATAATTGTTCAAAAATAGCTTCATTTTTAGCTTCCAATATTTTAATTTTAGTTTCAATAGCTTCCATTGTGAAAGATTGCGTAATAATAAATTGCAAAATTACCTAATTAAAGTAAAATGACGTAGGTAAGTAGGTAGGTATATCCAACAGTTTAGGCACCTACCTATATAGGTATGAAAGTTTATTTCAAGTCGACAGACAAGGCTCATAGAATGCAATTATATGCGTAGTAATAGTACAAATAGTAAGTACGTATTGCGGTTATTAGTACACCATATGATTTCGTATAATAAGATACGAATCGGTACCTATAAAATCTAAGTCCTAAAAATATGGAGGAGCGGCGGCGGTATTGACTACCTAACTACTTTTTATCACGATTGGCGTGGTAAAAATGGCGGGAGTACGAAATATCGTATTTATATAGTCTAAAACCTATTTATGAGGTATAAGACTTGCGTATTATGAGGTATATACCTATTTAGAGGCATAAAACCTATAGAAAGCGGGAAATTATACGTGATTTGATATGAAATTAAATTACTGTAATGGCTGACTCAAAATGAATCCGCTCGAAGGCGTACCAGAAAAAATGGTGGGTTTTTGCGTACAAATATCAATATCAGTGGCGTGCATTCCATATAGGCAAATAAGCAATGCTTACCTCATAAGATTCAATAATATGATATATTGATTCAATTAAACTACATAATCATTTTAAATAAAAATTCTAACCTAACATTCAATACAAAATTTCAAACTTTGCCGCGCAGGCACTCGCGAGTTCGTGTAACAAATTCACGCACACTAAAACGATTTCGGCATATGCATACACGCACACACACTTCTTTAGGATAATACGACGAAAGCATAAATCACGTTTTTACTATGCGTAGCACACTGACATTTGACATTCGCGATTTATGGACCAAAAGTAACCATACCTACTCTGTTGTGACACTAGTAACCCAGCCAAATTAAAAAAACTACAGTTTACCAACGTTAGAGCAACTCAAATATAACTTCGCAATTTATTTGTATTGTTTTGTTTATGGTTTGGCTGGCATTGCATAGGGTTACCGTACTTTGACAAAATTTATTATCGATAGGTTCAAATCGAAGTGACTGATATCGATTAAAAAAGATATATACAAGGTCGATCCTTAGAAAATCAATATTTAGATTTTATATTATATTATGATATAAAATATATTTCTTAGTTAATTAGTAGCAAAAAATATTTTTATTAGGTCACTAATAATAATTAAACGAATATCGTTATTCGATTAAACTTACACTGTCGAGATTTTTAGAAAAACAATGATTTAGACGCCCTCCCATCGATTTCGGCATTGAAAGAGAAAGAGAGTAACTTGTGCTAATTTATTCAAAAAACTTTATTAAACATAATACTGCAAAAAATAATCGATTCGAAAATTCGAAATGGAATATTATGGTCTCGTTAAAATCGATTTCCGATCTTTTAATTTCGTGGCGATCTTAAGATCGATCCGTATCTCCAAAGAGGATTTAAAAGATCGAATATTGATTAAAAAATTGATCGATTCAACCGAGGCTGGAAACCCTAGTTTGGCTTTTTTTTATATTTGTTCATGACCATGAACACAAAGTCCTTCAGCCGCATACATTTCATCACTTTCATATAGTCCGCACATTAACTTTTACATAGTCCGCATTATCAGTCACCGTTCAGTCGTGTTTTAGTAAAATGGTGGTCACTGTACTAAAACTTTTCACGAACTTTTTGAGACAACTTGTAAAATCACAATACACATAATTAATTTCATTTCACTAGTGGACGTGGATTGATCTTTATTGGATAAAATACCACCGATAATATACAATAAAACTCTCCTAGTACTTGATTGCCTACCTCCTCCAAAAACC